>CM052954.1:22783604-24184296 GCA_028554685.1 Agrotis ipsilon
AGGTGATTCCCGGCTCAGATAAGCTGAGGATTACAAAAATGGTATAAAGAAATTGGTAAATCTGTCTAGAGTAACTTAACTTGCAATTCACATAAAAATATTTTTTGGATGTGCATAAAACGTTACTGATGGGACCGGGGTCGCTAGACTATTTCAAAAAGACACCCTTCTTTAAAAGCCCCTGGAACGCAAAGGATAATTGAAAAAACTGGTTAATTTTTGAGCCAGTCAAGTCCCTTCCACTCCAGTAGCCTCACGGGAGGAAATTGTTTTTTTTTATACTGTCATAAAAAGTGTAGGTTGTATAATATCCAGATAAATGTATAGTATGTATGTATGCTATATCCAGTACCGTCAGCACGAGTTTTCAGTATTTGAGACGTAAAGTAAACTGGAACTTTGACGACTTCAAATTGTCAATTTTCAATGAAAAAATTAGTTCCATCTTCGCACACCAGAGGCGCTGTTCCACTTTTTCATACAAGAGACGCTGAATGTAAAATAGGGAAACTCGTGCTAGGGGTACTGGTTGTATAATATTTTCTGTGTAGTTTTTTTTTTAGATTTTTCGTCGCTTCTCGTTGAAACGTTGCAATCTACATGAAATTGCACTTTTAACTAATTCGGTCTAGCTCTGTCTGACTACGGAAGTACGGATAGATTTTATATTATTCTCGGATCCATTAAGAGTTGGAAAGGCTTTTAAAAAATAAAAATCCAGGTTTTCCTGCAATTAAAGACCGGTAAGTTTAGAGCTTTAATTATAGTGATATTACTTTAGTTTTGCTTGTGGTATAAAAATCAATGCCACTTTTCCTTGTAACTTTATAAATAAAGAACAGGTTCACCTATCATACCAAATGTTAGGCTTTGTTCGGACTATTTAGTAGATTATTTATGTGAAGTTTGCACAAAATCATTCGAATACGCAGCGAAGCACGGGGCGGGCCGCTAGTTCTCCATGATATAAAAAGGCATTGAGTTTGAGTATATTCTACTAATATTATATTAAACTTTATGAGACGTGATTTAGATGTAAAATAACTTTTATTTCGGAAGTTGGTACCAAAAATGAAATAAATAAAAAAGACACCGACTTTCAAAATGAATAGTGTTAGTAGATTAGTAAGTTTTTTTTCCATAAATAGGTTCGCGTTTTACCACTATCTCGCCTGATGGTAAACGAAGATGTGTGAAGCGTTAACAAGGAATAGAGAATTTCGGCTTGCAGGTGTGGATTGCAATGGCCTAGTTGGTTAAGGCGTCTGGAGTACCTATCCAGAAGACGCGGGTTCGAATCCCACTTGCAATCTAAAATTTTTCTTTCCTCAAAAATCATCATAACGAACATGTGGTCGACGGTGAAAGACGCTTGCCTAGAAGTAACCTGTTCACTCTTGACTTGACGGTTAGGTATATATTTCGATAAAAGTCTTAATTAAAAAGTTAATGAATTAAGGCTAGATTGCAAGGATAGGACAGACGACCTTATAAAGGTCGCCGGAAGACACTGGATGCAGGTCGCTTCTAGCCGGTAGGTAGATGTGGAGATCTAAAGGGGAGGCCTATATCCAGCAGTGGGCGTCCTATGGCTGAGATGATGACGATGATGATGATGATGAGATCCGAGAGACCGACGAGGGTGTCAAGGAGTCGAGAACAGCTAACAAATATCAAAAGTGACCGAGAACAGCAGCAAACGTCGCGTCGTGTCCATGTGAACTGACTCATAGCAGCAAATAAATACATCATATGATTTCAACTGCCTAAGTACCGCATTTTCTGAGATAAAGCCTGGTAACAGATGGACAGTCAGACAGACAGACGGACGGACAGGGAGTATTAGTGATAGGGCCCAGTTTTATCTGATAGGTACTTTTATCCTTTTCCTTTTCTTTCTTTCTTCTTTTTCAGGTGACCACTGAAAATCAGCGCTGTGCTGTGGGTCCCCCATAGCACAGCTATATGCTGAGTGGGAAGCCTTTCTTGCCACAGTCATGACATACATCTGCCTACATAACATGCTTTGTATGTCTCTTTTTTGTTACTTTGTTTTCGTTTTAGTTTTGTAATTTTTCTGTGTATATGGTTAGTCCTTGTTAAATGTATGTACATGTCTGTGACAAATAAAATATTTTTTCTTTCTTTCTTTCTTAAAAATAAAACATAAACCGTCGTACCACGTGTCTAAAAAAAGTTTAACTGGAAAGTAACCCTTATATCAATGTCAAATGCCTTTTTGACGTTGTCAGTGTTTTTAGACAAGTGTTCAACAGATGTTTAATTTATTTGTAGTGAGACGGAAAATGTTCCAATGTGTTTATGTACTTACGAACTTATTTACAGTACCGTCAGCACGAGTTTTCAGTATTTGAGACGTAAAGTAAACTGGAACTTTGACGACTTCAAATTGACAATTTTCAAGGGAAAAATTGGTTCCTTCTTCGCACACCAGAGGCGCTGTACCATATTTTCATACAATAAACGCTGTAAATACTGGAAAAACTCTGTAAAGTAAAATAGAGAAAACTCGTGCTAGGGGTACTGGATATACAACTTGTGTAACTAAAGCTCCGGTTCCGTGTTGTAATATGCAGTTAACCAGTAGGCAGGTACTACTCATGTCTTACAATAGAGAACATCAATCTATTTGACAGCTGTCACAATGACACCTGTCATGTTGATTACTTTTTATTGTTGTGACTGTGTTACTGTTTGACATAGTGTTTATGTCATAATAACGTAAATTAGCTAAATTTTTTTTTATTGAAAAAATATATTTATTTTAAACTGCTGAACTAGCAAACTGCGTACATACTGCTTCGGAATTTATAAAAAAAAAAACTTTTTTAACCTAGGGACAGTTTAGGTTAGCTTTTATTCTTTTCGGACTTAAAAATTAAAACATAATTCAAACTGACAAAATAATTCAACCAAAATTTGCCAAATCATTAGTACCTAGTAGTTTTCTGGTCGCGGGACTTATTTCCATCACCGTGACCCCAGAACATAAAGGGCTATTGAAGGACACCCTGGATATTAGTCAGTAGAAGTCTGACAGTCCCTCCCGCCCTGCCCGGGGTGGGAGGATTCATTTGATGATATTACCAGGCAAAAAAAAAAAAACTATTAGTTCTCTAGTTTAAGCGTGACTAACGAACAGCAACATTGATTTATAGATTAGAGACAATATAATTTGGTTAAACGCGTGAGGATAAGTAGAGGAAGAGGTAAATTGGAAAGGGGTTTTGTCCAGCGATGGGGCTTTGACAATACAAAGTAAGTTACAAATTGAATATAGATTTGATCTTTACCAAAGTAAAAGTTTTATTTAACAAAAACTCACGTTGCCCCAAACTACTAATTGTGCCGGTGCCGTGACCCGTGCCTTTATAAAAGTTTAAACTTACAAAGAGCCAAAACAAATTCTTGTCGTGTGGGAATTGTATCCGCAACACGCAGCGCAGCAGTCTTTCGCTCAGCCACTGCGCCAAACGTTCCGTCAAAACCGTGTGCCTTGCCTTTTTCATATTGACACCGGAATAAATATATTAAAGTGAGTCTATACTATGTAATTAAACGTGTTATAATAACATGTTTAATTCATATTATTATTTATTTTTCTCTATTGCATCATGTTAAAAAATGTTTTATACCTTACACGTTTTGTTTTTAGTGTGAAGGTACCCTTATATGGCTCATAGTCTGTATATGCATCACCAGTCATTTCATAAATCGGCATAGTTACCCTATCAACAACTCAGAAGCTGAATTTTACCGATTTTTGTTGAATAATAATAAATAAAAGGCATTTTACATTCAAAACAAAAATATTTTTCTTTTATGTAATAAAATAATCGGCAAATTCAGAGCCTGTTGACAAGCCGTGTCGAAATAGAGAAAATTGTTTCTGTATTTTATTTAAATGAATTGTTCATTAAAAAGCGTTTTCTTAATTTATTTACGTAACTTCGTAGTGCATAACTTTAGCATTCCTAGCGAAAACAGAATCACGTAACAGTGCTCTAGGAGTCGTCTCACGTGTGGTGTTGTGGTGGGGTTCGAACCCACGACCTCTCGACCGCCAGTGTAATGTCGTTGCCAAAGGCTATAAATAGCCTTCGAGCCGAGGCTTGAATGATGTGTATTGTATAATGTACGTGTTTTCACTTTTTGAATAGATATATACCAATTATGGGCTTCCCCATAGCTATAATACTCCTATTAAAAAAACGAAAATTTATAAGGTTAGATGGATTTTTGTTCCTCTATCACACATAGATTATTGAACATATTCAGATGAAATTTTGTTCACAAATAGTTCATAACCTTGATTAACATACAGGCTATTATTTTTTTCATCCCGTAATAGCATACCTGTGGGATAAAAACATGACGCGGTCACTGCCGTCGGCATAAGCTAGTTTGTTGTAAATAAAAATGTGATAGGCCTGTAGAAATGTGTCTATGTAATATGGATATTAGAGTAAACTATATTTAATACATTTGTACCCAATTTAAGGATTACAAAAACAAATTTAAAAAAAAACAGAGATGCTATCTCAGTGGAGCCTTCCTAAAGACATTTGAGATTTTGGATTAACGTGATGATGATTAGTGTGAGTTCTCAAGTGTGACAGTGTCGGTCTGTTCATAAATCCATCTGCATGGTGTTAAAGTAAAAATTAAAAACGTGTTCTTGTGTATTTTTCACCAATAGGCCGAGTGTGTAGCAAACTAACTGAATGAACTAAGATCTTTGTCTAAGATAGTTTGCTGTTTCATTAATTGCTGTAAAGATAATGTGGTGGAATAAAATCAAACTAGATTTTCATTATTCATAACTTGTATTACTAAAAATATAACAAAACAAACTTGTACTTTACATCAGCCTAGACTTAATGTTGCGACCCGGGCTTCTTTTGGTTCATTGAACTAACATTACTATATCAAATTTTGATATTTTTCATCGTGAAAAAATGCTTTGATAAATAATATTTTTCTCTGCCTAAAAAATGTTTTTTTTTGTCACCAAAACAGCCAATGTTAGTTCAATGCAAACATTTCCGCTGATCAAAATTGCATAATTTGTGAATTGTATTTGAATTAGGTTTAAATATTTTTCAGAGCAAAAATTATTACCAATTTAAATCAGCAAAAAAGTCAGTCGAATAAAAACATGTCTTTTAACAGACATAACAAAACAAGTAACATAAAGCCTCTTTTACCACTTTTGAAAGAATATAAACGGACGAAAAGTTTCCGGTAGAGATGTAGCACATTATTTTAGTTTAACGCAGTTTATATTGTTTCTAGAGAGTAAAACTTAGATGTATACATGAGTGAGTCGGCCATGGGATCAAACCCATTGTCGGTCCACAAACAATAGACTTGGAGAAGGAAGTGAACTGCGTTAAAATGTATGAAACTATTACGTAAAAATCACTTCCTAAGGCGCACGCAAAGCTAAATACATTTCGCATTCGCAATTTTGGAAAAGAAATCATTTTTGGACACTCGCTTGAGGAAAGTATTTACCTTCGCGTACGCCTGGCACTTATCGACATAAAAATATTTACAAAATTGGTACATGACGGTAACAAATAGTTAACAAATGACTAAAAATATGTACAAGGAAAATCTCTTTACCTAAGCTTAGTGCCATCCGTGGTGCTCCTCGTGGTGTTCGTGGTGAATCGGTACCCAGACCTTCTCCCAGACTGGTTTCCATACCTTCTTCCATGCTGGCACTTCGATGGTCTTCCAGTCCGGTACCTGAATCTGCTTCCATTTCTCAACCCAGATTTTCTTCTGGACAGGTACCCAGACTTCTTTCTTAACGGTCTTCCAGATCTGTACCTTCTCTTCTACCCACTCTTGCTTCTTCTCAGTGACCCACGCTTGTTTCTTCTCGGTTCTCCAGATCTGTTTCCACTCTTCTTTCCATTCGAGCTTCTTCTCGGTCACCCACACTTGCTTATGCTCGGTCTTCCAGATTTTCTTCCATACTGGCTTCCAGATCATCTTCTTCCTCCACAGATCGTGGCTGGTGTATTCCCAACCGTGGTCATCCTTACCGAGGTACTTCTCTCCGGGTACTCCTTCCTTCACCCACGCTGGGACATGGATTTGCTTCCAAGCTGGTACCTGAACTTCCTTGGTGTGGGGGACTTGGATTTCTTTCCAAACTGGTTTCCATACTTTTTTCCAGTCGGGAACCTGAACTTCCTTCCAGATGGGCACCTGCACCTCCTTCCAGATTGGCTTCTGGACTACTTTCCATGCAGGCACTTGTTCTTCCTTCCACTGTTGGACCTTCTCAGTTTTCCATGCTGGTACTTTTTCTTTTTTCCATTCAGTTCTCCAGACCAGTTTCTTTTCGGTTTTCCAGATTTGTTTCCAATCCTCCTTCCATACGAGTTTCTTCTTCCACACTCCCTCCGGGGGTGGAGAGTGCCATCCTCCAGGGGAGCGTTTATCGCGAGATAACTCCGTATCCTTGGCCGTCTCCTGGATAGGCACGGCCAGCGATGCGGCACAAGCCAGCACCAGCCATATCTGCAACAAACAAACTAGTTTTAATACCCGCCATGATGTTACTTTCCAACAATTAAGATTTAAGCCTCGTACTAAATGGTCGATGTATTTTTACTAGTTTCACTTTTTCCGGAATTAATTTGTAGTTTTTATTCTGTTGCCCATCGTATGTAAGATTTCTAAATGTAAAGGCTTATTAAGTATTCATTAATTATAATTCACGTCAGCTACTACAAAACAATATTTGATGCAAATCTTCACATTATTATGAACAAAATATTGTGCTTACAAAGAATATAATTTTTTAATTAATAATGATAGAGTTTATATGCAAATGTTGTTTTTGTAAATGTTATTGGTAATTTTAGAAATCGGTATTGAGCTTTCATAAGTTGAAGTTGCGCCCGCGTCGAACATGAATGATAGGCTGTTACGTATGGACGTACTCGTAAATGTTATTTAACGAGTTTCGGGTCAATTATTCGGATTATTGTTATTATTTTCGGATCACATAACGTTTCAACAGATATTTGTATACGAATGTTTTAACACGATTTAAAGCTGTGTTGATCGATTAATTAAAATATTTTAATTTTGATTAACTTCCACGATCGATACATTTACAAGATAACGATATAAATCAAAATTATTTATCGATCCGATTTTTTCGAAACAAAAGTCACCAAGTTTTCAAAAAAAAACCCGCGATTTATTTTTCCGAATTTTTTATCGAACACTTTGATCAATATATTGAAATAACACTTTTGTATATTTGTTTAAAAAGAAACACGCAATAATATTCACTGTCACACACTGCACCCACCGTAATAGTCAGCGTCCTCATTTTGGTATGATGCCCGCCGCGACTGACGATTCTGTGGCCGCGCACGTTTTTATTAACGGACCCCTCTCCTGCTCCTGCGACCGTGGTAAGAAGAATGTGCGTTTGCGCAGCTAAGGGGAGGGTTCAGTTTCTAACGCAGGCGCAGGTCGCGGCGTCTGTGATAATTATTATTGTTTTGGTTATCTTATCATGCGAATAACGGCTCTTGCGATTTATGTTTTTTTTTTGCTTTGCGAATTTTGTTTTTGGTGTTGTTTTGTAGACTTTGGTTTTGGTGGACTTTAAAGTTTTAGTATTGTTTTACACAGGTACTTACTTATCAGAAAACAACTTATAAGAAAACATAAACCAAAATTAGCCGTGTATTACACACACCTATTATATAAATCAAGTGTATACTTAATTTATTTGACAAAAATAAAAAGTACGGTAATTATCATCATAACTTTAGAGTTTAGAGAGTAATCGAATCTTTCGATACTCTATTTTTGTTCGTTTTTCAAAATTCTGGAGTGTTGACTCTTTTCGTTTATCGACTCGTTTGGTTTATCGACTTCATCGATAACCGAAAAAATCTGCACTGTCGTTAAATTTTTGATTTTAAAAAAGGGTCAGTCGCAAAATGTACTTCTATCAAATGTACCTTTCGCAAAATGTCAAACAAACTCAAACAGGAGCTAAAGGTGTAGGGCACAGAGAGTTTATATAATAATTATTATGTTTAATTATTAACACATAAACTAAAATATAAAAGTGTTTGTATTCACAGTCATGTTTATATCTTGGTCGTGCTAGGGTTACTTACGTTTTTTATGGCTTAATTGTCATAGACAGTAATTGTGAAAATTAGTTTTTTTATTTTGTGAGTAAGAAGTGTGTTTGGATCGAGCCACGTGGCGTTCGTAGTTCCTGTTTACTGTCTCAGTTTATGTTAATATTATGTGAAGTGTTCGTTGTTTGAGTGTTTATCTCAGTAAATAATTGAGCCAAAAATGCTGTGCGACTATATTGTGACGGCATGCACGCTCCTATAAATAATTACTGTAAGAAACATTAACAAGCTAATAACGAAAATAAACTTCCATTATCATCAGTATGTACTGTTCCCACTGCTGGGACACAGGACTCCTGTGTGAGAAGGACTGGGCCATTATACACCACGCGAGCACAGTGCGGTTTGATAGATGTACAATGTACATGTTGTCTTAGAATTTTTATTTCCTCCTAATGTTTGTACACGTAATGCGCTTGGCTGGGCTTGAACCTACGACCTACAACTCGTAAGTTCGGGCCGCTACAACTGGGTCATCACTGACTGCTCTAATAAATAACTTGAAATTAACTTGTACAAAGTATATTTTTGCTGAACGTGATTTTCAAGTGACTGCTGACAGATATAGGTCATTGACCTCCACCTTAAGTTCAATCAGTGCCCATCGTAACACGACCCACCTTTTAACTACTAAATAAGGGAAGGTGGGTGTCAAGTAATACTGGCCACTGACCGTGCTAAAGTTTAATAAGGTTACAATAGTTAGATAAAACTAAAATATTCAGAATAGGAATAACTTGATGATTTCATCACCTTATAACAGGTATTGTGTAGAAAGTCAGTTATTAGATATGCATATTAATTTTTATACCTAGGTTATTAATATTTAAAAGAAAAAAATAAGCATAGACTTTTGTTTTTGATTGAACAACATCCTTTGGGGTTTAATTTTTTAAACCTTTTTCTGTTTAAAAAAAAATTACAAACAAAACTCCTGACCTGGAACAACCACTTGTAGATCATTAAAATATTTGCTTAGTGCGAGAATCCAACACATAGCGCAACAGTCAATCGCTTAGTGACTGCGCCACCCGTACCCCCTTCTCGTATTCTAAGACATTCATTCAATTCTCAAACTTGAGTAAGTGTTAATACGTAAAGTTAAGGCCAATTACAATCGGCTCGCCGTCCGGTCAAGGTACAACCCCTGGTCGACGGCGCGTAGTTTTCATACGTGCTTCAAAAATAAACTTTTTTTAATAACCTAGTCTGTGTCCCACTGCTGGGCAAACGCCTCTCCTTTCTCCTTCCAAACTTCCCTATATTGGGATTTCTGGCCATGTCTGCCCCGCGAACATGATCTGAAGAAAAAAATACTTAGTTCTCAGAAAAGAATAGTGGAGGAAAGTTTCCTTCTAAGACCTAATACTTGCTGGGGTCACAGGAACGTAACCGAGACCCTGTGGAACATCTGAAACAGTCTGATAGTCCACCAATGGCAGGAAACCTAATTTCAATGATTTCACCATCTAAAAAAAAGTATAGGGTACCATCGTGCGTGAAGAAGTATGGACAGTACTGTAGAGGTTTTACTATGAGTGTTGACCTTAAATGTGCTTTGTAGGCACTGGCTGAATCAAGCCGCTCAATATATTTGAACTATATTAAAAATAAGGTGTAGAACTGTCTAGCGAGTAAAAAGAAACAATTGTAATGAGTTATTCCACTCTGATCCCCAAACCGATCCCCTGTCATATATTTTTACTTTCTAGGGGATCAGTTTTTGGGGATCAGAGTGGAATAACCGTGCCCGTCAATACATGTTTTATACTATAAATATATCTTTTATTATAAAGATCCCTCGCAGTACTTTGAAGTATCATTAAATCAGTCAGTGGGTCGATGTAGCGCAGCCTATACCGCTTCACCTAAAGCTTGATGTTTTGCACAAGAATTTATTGAATACGAAAGTGAGATAGAAATGCTAATCAGGGGTGAAAGTTTGTGTGGAAAAAGTAATTATCGTGATTTTATATAGCCTATAGCCTTCCTCGATAAATGGACTATCTGACATAAAAATATTTATTAATTCCAACCTGAAGATCCTGAGATTAGCGCGTTCAACCAAACAAACAAACTCTTCTGATTTATAATATTAGTGTAGATTTGTTCAGTTTAGCGAAGGGCACACAGCTTCTAGCACTTCTTCTATCTTTCATCAGTCAGAAAATCAGTCTTACTAAATGACAAAGAAAAGGCTAGGAAAATAGATGATAAACAATGTGAATGATTTAATATTGAATTGTTTATGAAGATTATTTCTTAAAGAAAAAAAATACTGCAAGCGGGACTTGAACTTGCGTCTTTTGATCTGTAGTCCAGAAGTTTAACCAACTAAGTCATTGGAGTCAAGCGAGATTATATATCTGTTATTCCATAGTTAAAAGTATCCCATTTTACTTAGGGTCGGCGCAACACGTTTTTTTTTTCCATTCTCCCCTATCCAACGTCACCGAATCATTTACTCCTTTTTCATTCATATCATCCCTTACACAATCCATCCATCTTTTCTTTGGCCTTTCCTTCCATAGTTAAAAATACTATCAAAGTACTAAAATCTCAATAAAATTGACGCGAAATTTCAGTTCCCAAAAAATTTTTTTTTCTCAAAAGAGGTATCTTTTCGATTCGCGACGCAGACGTTACTACGTATAAATATTTTAATTTTGTCCATGAACGTGTGTCAATATTAACACAAAGCCTCAATTATTTTGTCACAAAAAGTTCGTTATAAACCCGTATGACCTATTCAATTCACTTTCACCCCCTGGAAGGTTGCCAACAGTTTCAGTTTCATTATTAGCACCTGTAGAATGCTTCTCTAGATCCGTAACCTATATCGAACCAGCATTCAATTTTTCATGTTAGGATATTTTTGAGTAAAACAACCCTATTAAGGAACTGCCCCTTACTTAATAGGGTAATTTTACTCAAAAATTATTAGGCCGAAAGATAGATTATTTAAAATTATAATATTTGGACTGTTGTAAGTTCGTCACAAATATAATTCACCACGAAAAAAGTATGTATAAATTAGCCAAAGGTATTGTTTCTTTTATTATATTTATTTTCCATATTTTATTTTTCCGTATCAATTAAATTAGAGCAGAACAAATTTACACAATAAAATATTGCACGTCTGCACAATACTACCGAAAACCCGGACACAATATGGAATCTGAACAGAAAGTACTAAGAGAACAGGATCAAAACTATTTTCGTGGGGAATTATTTACAACCCAAATATTTGAACCGTACTTTTTGTTTTGTTACGTGAACCAAAATTTACGAAGATGCAACGGTTCTAAATATCACATAATGTCACTTGGTCTGTAAAATTTACAGACGTTATGACGTCACAGACCGAACCCAAAAAATACGTAGTTAATTTATTTATGCAGTAAACTACTACATGGGTTGAGGATTGTACCTATTCATGTCAACGGCTATGAGTATGTGGCCCCATACTAACTTTGTGGACGAGTAGAACTCTGATGATCGTGAATCGTGAGGCGTTGCATGACCTTGGGCAGAACTTTTTCCTTTTTGTATTGGTTTATTTTGTTCCAAGGCTTTTCTGGGCAAAGTTCTCTTTCCTAAAGTGTATTAATTTTAACAGATTAATGATTTTTTTACCATTTTTGGTAAATTAATTGAAAGTCTGTCTTATAAGTAGGTACTATCCAAACAGGACGCGCATGGGGTCAGTAGCATGGTGGCTAATCTAACTGCATTGTGTGGAGATCAAAGATCATTGTTGTAAGCTGCGCTGTGGTATCTGCGCATACGCTTCTTTCATTGTCTTAAGAGACTGCACAGACCGGTTTACGAGTACGAACCTGTTTACTATTCAATCGTGATTTATTAGGCCAGTTGTTCACTTGTTTCAGCCATAATAGTTCCAGTGAGGAAACGAGGTGGCGATACATGATTTGTATAGCTTTGTCCCTTTCCCTCACTGGAACAACTCTAGCTTTAAGAGGTCAGGCCACCAGGTCTTAGAGACGTTTTTCTTCTGTCAAGTGCTATGTAGATAGATATTATGGGAGTAAAAAACAAATAAATAGTGTGTATGGTCACAGATCCCGGGTCGAAAGCGCGTCGTGTTCCACGCGCGCCTCAAAGAGCGTCAGCATGATGACGGGGCCCCTAGAGGGCCCAAGTCTGCCGGGGTCGCGGGACTTATTTCATTACTGTGACCCCGGAACATAAAGGGCTATTGAAGGACACATACAAGTGTGACAGTTCCCCCGCACTGCCCGGGGTGGGAGGACTCATTTGATGATTTTATTTACCACGGTAAAAAAATAAAAAGTCCTGCAAATCCTACCTATATTTACATAATAAATACCAGGCTAACATAACATTCGCAGGGACTTCTTGAGTAATTTCTAACTCGCATTGATCATTCAAACGCATCGTATTAAACAGAGCCATTCAAGATGTTAGTTCAGTACTTGAAAATGTAATAAGTTGAAAGCTACAGTTGTTTCAAGTTCTCTTCAAACATATTGAGAGTAACTTTGAAGCTAATTAGCAAATGAACGTAGTTTGGAAATTATGACATTAGTGTGAACGAGGGCCTACCACGAACGCAAGTTAGTTTTTTTCTTATTACATAGACTCTTTCACCTTTGGACTTTTAGCCGATACGACGATTCATTTATGCCCGGTTCATCGATAGAACCTTTCAATTTCTTCCATGAACTATTCGCAGGTCGCTTCCAAACGTACCTCTAGGTGGTCTCTCCACCTTCTTCTGGGGCGGCTTCGGCTGTGCCGTCCATCTCCTGGCACCCATTGCAAGGAGACTTTTGCTCTGCGGTCATCTTGCATGCGGTTGACTAGCTAACGTCTATTACATGGAAACATATTTTTCCTACTCCTCCACTATTCTTTTCTGATTAATTTCTTTGCAGAATCCCAGGCAGGTAATTTCATTCTCCGGGACACGTCGATCTTCAATGACTCGGCGCTTTTCTGGTAGTCGACACTGTTGATTCTGGCTTTCAGGAGTTGCAGTGGTTTGGGAATAGTGTTGTGGGTTTGTCCCAAAATAAATGTCTATAGCCCCAATTGTTTTTATTTAGTCGTATTACTTACATAATAAAACAAGTACGTACAAGTTATAAGTTCAACATTATTTTGTACTTTCGTTTAAAAACAACTTTGATTAATATTATAGTTTACTCAGCGAGCGGACCAATCTTGGGCCCTTGGTACCATAAGTAGTTTCTTTCTCTTTTTTATATTAACTTTGCAGGAAATTGAAGGGAAAAGAAAATTGCATTTACCTGCACAGAATTTAATTAATTCATCAAAGCTTTGCATTCCTTTCACGTTATCAAAGGAAAAATATTCCTGCAACTTAACGGAGTTGGTCAATTTTTAATCATAAGCGTAATGACTTACTTACGTTGAAAAATTAAATGATGTTGCATCTGAAAAAGTCTGAAATCCTGTAGCTTAATTTGCTTCTCGTTACTTTACCTATTTAGTTATTTAAAAAATGAATTAATACCTAAAGTATTCTCTTTTCGTTTGATAAACTAATCAGTAATTTTTGTTGTTCCTTTTAAATGTCCTAGCTTGGTCACGCTTATTTTTTCACATCGCCATTTTGTCAAATCAACTCTGTTCTCGTATTAAGCATCAGACAGCCAATTATATCCTCTATCTCTAGTGTCATATATGTATTACACATTGTATCAAGAAGTTGATAACTCTGCTAAAGTATAAGTATGGTGGTGCTCCACAAACGATGAGGTATCATGCTGCGTGTTCTGCCAGCGTTTAAAATGTCCATCAGGTCCTGTAACGAACAGTGAATGATATGACAATGACTATCTAGTCATTGATACGATAAGCAGAAGAAGATTGTAAGATGTGCATTGTTATGCTATCATTGATAAAAAGATCGAGTTTGTAAGTTTATATCACAAGCCTTCGTAGGTCGTTTAAGGTCGGCCGCGGAGTATGAAAAAAAAGCTGAAAAAAGTTTTTTTTAAAGATTATATTTATTTTCTTGTCATGAAGTAGTAACTTTATACAAAAACACAACGAAAAATAGAAAAAAAAACATCATCATAATACTGTTTTAATTTAAAGCATAAATAAATAAAGAATGTTAATTTGCACTCAAAAATAACTGTTCTCATTTACAAATAACCACGTTACCATAATATTGAACTACATACATACATAAACCGCACAATTACATAAACGAGTACCAAAACAAGTCAATGAAAGTGCCGTGTTACGGCTTATAAATCTCATTAATTTTTATAATTTAATCTATTTTTGAACGCGGTTTTACTTGCGATAATTTTGAATTTAACAATCACTTCGTATCGTTCATGTGTAGCCAAACATTCAAAAGAAAATGATTGTTGTTATACTAAAGATGATCATTTTTTCGGCATTTAAAATGTGAACACCTTTTGCTATTTTCATATAGGTATTAAAAAAAAATAGTCTAGATTTTCAAGGTACATTGATTTCTCATTATTTATTTCAAATGATGTTAAAAAATATTGTAAAACATTTTTAAAAAGAGTAAGTAGTGAGTTTCTTGCCCATTCTTCTTCATACAACCTACCTTTGCGAATGAATAAATCCCATCCCATTTCCTTAATTTTATTTATTCGACGTGTAAAAGTGCCTCTTTGATGGCCTAATTGAAATAAATGATTTGACTTTGACTTTGGCACTAGGTGTTACCAGTGCCAGTAGCTGCAGTTTGAAAATTATACAAAATGTACCAAAACTATCCTTTTATTAAATTTTCATCATCCACGTCTTAAGCTTTGTGTATACCAAATCCTCCTGAAAGAATCACAAAAATCCATCCATCTATCTATACATCCTCACAAACATTAGTCACAAATATTAGTAGGTACCTAACTCAATTTCTCCCCACGAGCAGGTCGCACCGCGTCAATTATCCGTTATAGGTATTCTGTATCCTTCGATATTGGAATTCATACACATACCGACCCACCCCAACGTGAATATCTTTAATAGATATTCAACTCTGTCACAAAAGGGGAAGGCCCATGTCATTTTTTTTATCTTGCTAAAATCATCCAATGAGGCCATCCTGGGCCGGTCGGGAGGGACTATTAGACTCGTACTGACTAAAATCCACGGTGACCTTGTCCTTATAACCCTTTATGTTCCGGATTCAAAATAAATCCAGCGATCCAAGGTCCCAATTTTTTTTAAGTTTATGTGCTTAAAGACATATCTAATTGTGATATCCGTCTCTTTGTGATGAATAGTGACGTCAGTGAATCCAATCAAATCACTTGAATAAACTTTTGAATTGTCAAGACATAAAATAAAATAAAAGTATTACTAAAAATAGTTATGGTGCTACAGTCCCAGTCAAATGACATAAAAACTGTGAAAGTACCGTAAGTGCTCCACATTCTCTTGTCCGGAACCATCATCGTAGTCATCATCGGCTGGAAGACGTCCACTGCTGAATATAGGCCACCACGCAGAAAAAAGTCCGCCGTTGGTATCCATCGGTTGCCTGCTACCGATTGTTTGTCGTTGGTCCATCTACGCGGCGTCTTCGAGTCCATGGTCGCTACTCGAAAACTTTTTCCCCCATCGGTTATCAGTTCTGCCAGTGACGTGGTCTACCCATTGGCATTTTAACTTGCGAAGAGCTGTGTCAGTGACTATGGTTTTTCGGCAAGTAAATATGTATAGTTGTTCCGGATTTATCCTGCAAAGAAACTAAGAGCCTAGCTCTTTTCATTGCTCATCGAGCAACAAACAATACTAAACCGCGTCCACATTATGTCTGAACTGATATTAATCTGTCATGATGGTGGACAGACGACCTTATGAAGGTCGCCGGAAGACGCTGGATGCAGGTCGCTTCCAAACGGTATAGAGATCAAAAGGGGAGGCCTACGTTCAGCAGTGGATGTCCTATGGCTTAGATGATGATGATGATGATATTAATAAACTATTCTACTAGGTCTAGTGGTTAGTGACCTTGACTGCTATGCCGGAGGTCGTGGGTTCGATTCCCATCCTGGACTAATGTTTGTGTGATGAGCACGATCGTTTGTTCTGTGTCTGGGTGTACTTTATCTGTAATATGTGTGTATTTATAAATATATAAGTATGTTTATCAGTTGTCTAGTACTCATAACACAAGCTCTGCTTAGCTTGGGACTAGGTGGCGTTGTGTGATAGTTGTGAAATATTATTATATTATTATTATTCGTCGATAATTTAATGACGTACAAAGAAACCGTAATCCAATCTAACTGAAACGCTACAGTAACAATATAATAATCCTTCTATGCCGTTTTCGGCTACTGTGATCGTTTCATCACTCTATCATCGGCTCTCATGCAGCTAGAAAAACCGCCAATGTATAAGAAACCACTATCCAATCTAGCTAAACCTCTACAGTAACAATTTAACTATTGTATAACAATTAAATTATTCCACACACTTCACCATTTACACCATTGTTCAAGGCGGCTGTTACTCAAAAATGAATAATGCAAGTCAAGCGCGCGGCATCTCTTATGTTCTAAATAGTCCTATTACAAAACAATATATACTTTGATTGGAATGCCTGACAATTCGTCCGTGTGAACTTGGCCCACATTTTGCACGTGGCCACCATAGTGGTCGGAATTTTGAATCAGGTTGCGTGTTTTCCGGTGTGGTCTATGCCTAATACAGGTCAATCTATGGGGTTTTTAGAACACATCAATTGAATTGTGTTAAGCTTTTTAAATCAGTTGCGTAAAAGATACGTGACGATTTTTTTATAAATTCTGTAATAGGCATGATTACATGATACATTGCAGGTCTAAAAAAAAATGTACTTATATTTTGTTTTTCAATAAATATTGATAAAGATAACATGCATCAAAACTTGGATGAGTGACGTCGCATCTATATAAATATTATAAATCAAATACCTATGAGTGACGACTTGTGAATACTTATAGCGTCAAAACTTGTAACTTCATCAATTTCGGCATGCATAATTAGTTTATTGATAATCTAATGACATGACTATTCGTACGTACGTATTCATTTTTATCATAGGCTACAATAAATTTGAAATATTTGAGTCAAATGAAAATCGAGTACTTTAAAATTTTGAGATTGACGTATTCATTAAAAGTTTATATTACGCTTTCGTGCTATCGCCTCTGTTCAGGAAACTTGTCTAGACAGAGGCTAACGGGCAACTGTTTGATCATAAGTTAAGTAAACTATTAATTAAAATGCTATAAATAGTTATAGCATTTTAATTAATAGTTATAAGGAAGGAAGACCAACACTTCCATAAAAATCATAATCTGCTTACATTTTTTCCACTGCTTTCTCTATCTAAGAAGGGGGTAGGCCAAAATCCACCACGCGGGCTCAGTACTAGTTGGATCGATGTCCCATGTCTTCGAATTTTTGGATCAAGGACATGCTGGTTTTTGACGATGTTTTCCTTAATTGTTTAAACTTTTTACCACTCATCATCACCAGCCTATAATGTTCCCACTGCTGGGACACAGGCCTCCTCTCTGTGAGAGGGAGTGGGCCATAATCCACCACGCGGGCCCAGTGCGGATTGGTAGATGTCACATGTTTTCGAATTTTTGGATCAAGGACAAGGCCGGATTTCTCACTCTCAATGTTTTCCTTTATTGTTTAGACTTTTATAGAGCAGTGTTGTTGAAATAAATTACACAAAGTAATGCGCCTGACTAGGTTCAAACCCACAACCTAGAACTTGTAAGTCGAGGCCGATACCACTGCGGCACTAATGCTCTCATATTTATGTACGGTCTACGTATTACGTCGTCAATAGTGTGTGTGTGTGTCTTAATTTATTCTGCTGACGTACTTTCATTCATGAATGTTGCTGGTCGTCATATTAACTGTTATATAATTTGACGTTAATGGACCGGGTAATACCTTTGAATTATTGTTTGGAATCCGGAGTCACGTAGGTACTACACAAGTTGCGTGGTGATACGCTTTGTGAAAATGTGGCGGTGGGGACTTTCAAATCATAATGGGATGTGATAGAGATGTGACTAACTGTGGACACCAGTGACGTATGTGGAAAGTAGTACTTACTAACATTTTAAGTATTTTTTTTAGGTTTTATTTAATTTATGACCTGAAATAATGTTGTTACAAGGAAGCGCTGTCATTGCCTGCACAGCGTTTTTCAATAGGTACTTTGGTCACTTAAATTGTTAAACTACAACATCATCTGCCTAGCCTTTTCTCAAATATATACAACGTGTAATGTTAAAAGCGCAAAACCTCTCGTGGGGTAACTCAGCACATGTTACTGAACAATGTTTGTGATAAAACTTTTGGAAATTCGCAAAAAATAAAACTGATTTTTCATACAAAATGAGAAATTGATCGAGCCCATCAGTATGAAAAAGTATTTTTTTTTTTCGCGAATTTCCCAAAGTTTTATATTTTTACATTGTTCAGTAGCATCGGCTGAGTTACCTCACGAGAGGTTTTGCGCTTTTAACGTTACACGTTGTATATTGGGGTCGGCTTCCAGTCAATCCAGATACAGCTGAATATCAGTATTTTACATATATGGAGCGACTGCCTATCCGACCTCCATCATCATCATCATCATGATGATCCGACCTCCACAACCCAGTAACTGGGAAATACAATATTCTATGGTAAGACTGGTTATCAGACTTTAGAGCTTCTAAGAGTAACGAAGTCAAAGACCTACAAATCAGCGCTGCCGGGACTAACAGCTTTACGTGCTTTCCGAGGCTGTAATTATTTAGGCACGACCTTCTCAATTCTTAAACTACAATGTTTTATTAAGTTATATTCTCTAACACATAAAAACATGCTATTACTGTAGTTAACAAAGCCTCCAATTAATATCTAAACCCAACGCAAATAGTACAAAACTACGCAATTAATTAATACCTACAAAATGGCGCGTGAAGGGTGAGGGATGTAACATCACCCTCATCGAACTTTTTGAACCTGTATAAACATAAGTACGTTTGTTTATATTGACACACATCAAAAAAACTTTGCGATCACTTTGAAAAGCGAAATAGTTTTGATTATCGATAGAAATCTACAAAAAAAATAAAAAAAAACCATGATATCATTACCGAAGTAATCATAAAAGTGATTTATTATGATTACTTCTTCTTTTTAGATTATTTATTTGAAAAAAAAAGGAATATTGGTAACGGTGCCCCAAAACTAAATACTACGCGGACGAAGTCGCGGGCAACAGCTAGTTTAAAAATATAAAATAATAAAACAGTTTGTTTATCTTCCAAAGAAATATCAGCTTATGCTAGTGATCACGAACATATTCCGATGTGTGTGTGTGTTGCACAGAATCAGGGCTTCACCTCCCCCTGGGGGGTTCTGTCGCCATAGAAACACCCAGACCGTGAGGTATATACCTGGAAGGTGAATTTATTTATTAACCCTCTTGAAGCGCATCCAATATTCGAGGAATGTTCCATATTGTTCGGAAAATATTTATCAAAATGATGTGAAAATTTGAAAAGTTTTCATCAGAGGAAACTGCTTTTGAAATATGGTGCTGGTTTGCATTATATACATTTTATTTAGTAATATATATTTTATGTTATTTAGGTGGTTTTGAGATGTAGAAAAGAAATATTATATAAGTAGCAGGATATAAGAGTACTGTAATCGATATTGCAATCTTATTGACTTTATAAAAACTGTCCTTTGTACCCACAAGACAAGACCTCATTTATTTATGGTGATTTTTTGAAGACAACTGTTAGATGGAAAGGAAGTTAAAAAAACACTCCAGGTTGTTTGTGATGTAACAATTACACAAAGATACACATTTATTACGATACTCATTTAAAACTATCTTCTTGATCGGTAAATTTTACTAACTGTCTGTTTTCTATATAATCTGCCTAGTGTAATAAGAAGTTTCAATATGATGGAAGGTCATCTTCGTCTGGTTTGGTAATCTTAGGAGACTAACCATCCTGGCAAAATCAACAATGACGATGACGGTAGGGCAATTCGGACCAATTTCAATAGCAGATTTGGCCCCTAGAGCGCTTCAATTGAAATCAGTTGCCAGAGGGCACGCAATGATCACTCAAAGGCACAAAGCGTCTGCACGTGACAGATTTAGGGAGAACATCCGTCGACATGTACCTAGTACACTGCAAACAATATAGGCTTCACAACGTAAGCTATCGTTTGAGGACGCGCGGCGCGTCGAGCGTAGCGTCCGGCGGCGCGGGCTTATACCCCTTCGCACACAATGCGACACAAATCAGTGTATTGTGATAGTAACCTGGATACCAAAGACGTAAGGTATTGGAGACTTACGTCGCGTTGTGTGGGAAGGGGCTTGTTTATCAATTGTTGCCGCTTATCCTTGAACGTTCCACTACGGCGACGCGCCCGAGCCTCTTGTCCGTAAACAAAGCCTTAGGGCTACTGAGGGAGAGCATCCCTCTACACAAAGCAAACGGCAAATAATAACAACCGTATTGAATTTACAACGTTAGGCTCACACTTGAAAGTTGAAAATGCGAAAGCAAACCACATCGTCCATATATTGAATACACATTACACATACATATGCGTCCCAAATACATTACCTAGCTCTATCCGATCACGAAACAGGACAATCGATAAGTTTTGAGGTAACAGAGGACACCAGGAATTGTAAAAGACCATTTTATTTTGAATATAGACGCGACTTTAGTCAAGATAACATAGATAAGTTTTTAAACTGCCTGTCTTCATTGTCCTTTTCAGATATTTACCAGACTGAAGACACAGACACTGCATTTAATAATTTCCATGACACTCTATTATCATTTTATAATTTATGTTTTCCCAAAATCAAGTTTAAAGTAACTATTAAACCCCTAAAACATAATTGGATCACAAAAGGCATAAAAAAATGTTGTGTAAACAAGCGGCGTCTGTACCTAAAATATCGTCTGTCAACAGCAAATAAGAACCATCATAAAATAACCTACAAGAAATATACCGCCATTCTAAAAAGATGCATGTTTCAGGCACAAAAAGGCGAAAACACACGCTTTTTGTCTCAATCCAGCAACAAATGTAAGGCTGCCTGGAAAGTTATCAAAAGCAATACCAGTGAAAAACAAACTTCTCATGACATAAATAAAATTCAATTAGACAATCAAACTCACACTGACCCTAAAAAGATAGCTGACATTTTTAATGATTTCTTTATTGACATAACTAATAACACAATTGACCCATCTATTGACTTCACACCACCCATGACATGTAATCCAATCACTATGTATTTGACCCCAACAAATGACACCGATGTACGTAGAATAATAAGCTCCTTAAAATCAACCAACTCTACAGGTTATGACGACATTAACACAAAAGTTCTCAAACAATGCTCTACAATTTTATCAAATCATATTAGCCATATTATTAATCTATCATTTATGCAAAGTTTATTTCCTACACGGTTAAAATTCTCCATTGTTAAACCGATACACAAGAAAGGTGATAGAACTGATATAAATAATTACCGCCCCATAACACTCATACCAATATTGTCAAAGATATTTGAAAAGGTCATGCACGAAAAACTCTCCAGTTTCCTATCCAAATCCAATATTTTAAATGAAAATCAATTTGGTTTTCGAAAACATAAATCCACCACATCAGCCTGTTTTGCTCTACTAAAATTAGTGACGAAAAGCCTGAATCATAAACAGCCTATTGTCTCCATTTTTTTAGATATGTCCAAAGCTTTTGATTTCGTTAATCATAAGCTGTTAATTTATAAATTAGATCGATATGGCATAAGGGGAAACGCATTGAAATGGATCGAAAGCTATCTCACAGATCGACAACAATGCGTCGAGATCTCGGCACAATCAGGCAATCAAAAGCTCGCATATAGGTCTCAGTATAGGAAAAACAACTGCGGTGTTCCCCAAGGGACCATACTAGGGCCGCTATACTTCTTGTTATATATTAATGAATTGCCTAGTATAACTTCACACAATTGCACACTTTACGCTGATGACACGACAATTAGTATTATAAACGAAAAAAAACGATTTTGTTGAGTACCAAAATGAGATAAACATAACATTAAACAAAATTATTACATGGCTTGAACACAATAATCTTCACATTAACATTAATAAAACTAAAATGATACAATTTGAGACATATAAAAGTAATCGCCCACGGCTTAAAATATTTTACAGAAATGAAACAGTAGAAGAGGTTGATAACGCAAAATTCTTGGGAATAATAATTGATAAAAACTGTAACTGGAAATGTCATATTGATGATCTATGTAAGAGGATAGATCGATTTGTTTTCGTTTTGTACAGGCTAACACGAGTGGCTAGTGCTGAAGCAGCTTTGTGTGCATACCATGGCTATGTCTCGTCAATTCTACGCTATGGCATAATAATATGGGGTAATTCTGTGGAACTAAAAAGAGTGTTTCGTGCTCAAAAAAAATGTGTACGCTCAATTTGTGGAGCGCACCCACTGGACAGTTGTGTCCCACTATTTAAAAAACTTAAAATATTGCCACTTCCAGCACTGTATATTTTTGAAATTTGTATCTTTGTACACCAGAATAGACATGAATTTGAATTGTATAATGATGTTGTATCTAGACCCAGCCGCAAAGTGTATATGCTTAATGTTCCCAGACGTAGAATAAAACTGTTTTCCAATAATGTTTACTGCATGTCTATTACTGTTTATAACAAATTACCTGATTGCTTCAAAACTCTCAACCTCAGAGCATTTAAAATTAAATTATTTAACTTTCTCTTAAGCAAATGTTATTACTCGACTGAAGATTTTATGAATGAAAAATTTACCTAAATATTTGACATTATCACTTATAAATTGTATTTTATCTCCTTGACTAAATGAATTAATGTCGTTCAATTTATTATAATTATTTGTAATTCTCATGATTATTAATCTAATTCTAATGTAGCATAAATTGATGACCTTTAATCTTTTAAACCATATTTGTACGCCGGAAACGGCAGAATATTATGATCGTAATTATAGATAATGCACATAACAACCTTGTACAATATTCTGACAAATAAATGAATTCTATTCTTCTATTCTAATACCTGGATACTACATAAGTATTTGTGGTTACTATGACCTGTAACCACTATAGCTATACACTATAGCGTTTGTAGAGGCGATTGAGAAATACATCTGGCGGGGTACTACTTTCTCGTGGGGTACTAGTTTTTCGTGCGAAACTCGTAGCTTCGGCCAAAGTTTTTGGCATCTCCCTTTATTCCAGTTAGTATCAAGAGCTAAAAGTTGGTAACAACACGATTGTGGCACTCCTAATGTGTCACTTATAAAATTCAAAACTAATAGGAAGGAGGTCAATAGGATAGAACAGGAGGGAATACTTTCGGACGGGCCCGTATCTTCGTTAACGGACTAACAGAGTAGAGCCCCTACAACGGATATTAGATCGTGCGACAGAGGAAATTGTCGTGGGGTGTACTGTATCGAGAGGGTTGATGTGAAGCTCTGAACATAATAACAATCATGTATGAATTAGCAGTGGCTAATTGTGTTTGACTACATGCTGAATCTGATTTGTGGTTCTAAGATGAGATACGGTGGTATTTGTGTTAGGTAGGTAGGTTACCTGGCTAGTAAATCAACGGCAGGATATTGGTTATTTTGAAGCATGTATAATCTTGTTTGGTCCTCGTAGCTACAGCTAGAAATGTCCTACGAAGGTAAAATATCGTCACGCTAAGAAGATTTATTTAGGGCCTACCTAGTCAGTTTTCTTAAAACTGCGTCGTTCTGAATTCTACATAAAGTTAAAGTTACTGATGACTTGCTCTTAGTAGTTGGAGCGGAAGGGACTGTCGGACTCATTCCGACTTAGGTACGATTCAGATCAACCGGCTTACCGGTCGCAGGATGCCGACAGAGGTAACTATGCGTAAGTTGCATGCAAATATGTACTGTACTTAATTACTGTTGATACATTTCAATGTCTTTACCGCATTGTAAAATGCCGCCCGGACCGGCGCGATGCGAGCCGATTGGTCTGAATCATAACTTACTCCCTGTCTGTTCTTTAATTTGACCTTTGCATTTAATGCTCAATGCCGCGTAAGCCGTACCTTGGCAAGTTGAAAGAACCTGAAAAAGGATTCAGAAATCGAAGAACAGTAACTTGGCAGAGACCTGGAACCAGCAGTGGACTGCAATAGGCTGAGCTGGCTAATTGCATCATCTGGGAGCAAGGACGCGACTCGGCAAACGTATTGTGGGACGCCCGCCGGCCAGGTGGAGTGACGGCCTGTGAAAGGCGGCCGGCAGAGACTGGATGTAGAAAGCTCAAGACAGGGCTAAGTGGCGCATATTGGGAGAGGCATATGTCCAGCAGTGGACGAATACAGGCTGATGATGATGATGATGATGGGGGCACGGCAATGGTGCCACATCAAGCTTGATTTTACTGAAACATTGCCAGAAGGAAGTAGAGAGATATGGTATTAATAACTAGCTGTATTGTGGTTTCATCTGAGCTGCTCGGTTTTTTTTGCTCGTAGCATGACGTTAGCCTATAGCCTTCCTCAATAAATTGACTATCCAACACAAAAATAAGTATTTTTCAATTCGAACCAATAATTCTTGAGGTTCAACCAAATAAATCTCTTCAGCTTTGTAATATTAAGATTTGCTATTTCTTGTGTTAAGTCTAATGTTAATTGCTAAATATTAAAACGCATTATGGAAACACATTATTAAAACGCGACGCGACCCGATGAAACGTGATGCGTTTTGACTCGAAATAAATGTGCAGGCATGACGTCGCGTCGGATGTTCATATAGTGTGATTCTGGTCTATAGAAAACAATACATTTGTTTCGACTCATCACGCACCACGTTTCATCGGGTGGCGTTTGCGTTTTAATCACAATATTTGTTAAACGCGCTGCGTTTTACAAATATTGTGAGCAAATATTTGAATGGTCTACAGTCTACACTAGTCTATAGATTGTTGGTCTCAGAGGTTTATGTCGTGTCCGTTCCTGCATGATTCTGCAACGATTCACCGACTTCCGGTTCATCATTGGACGTTTCGTCGACAGGACGATTCACGGATATAAACGAATCGTCTTGTCGGCGAATATTATAGTCCTTTGGTGAAAGGTTCTATCGATAAACCAGGCATAAATGAATCGTTGTTTCGGCGAAAAGTCCAAAGGTGAAAGAGTCTATCGGTGAAACTGCCATAAGTGAATCGTCCAATGATGAACCGGTCATCTGTGAATCGTTGCAGAATCTCCCTGCATAGATGGACTCAGCAGTTAACATTTAGAAAACTAAAACGCAGGTTTATTAGATGCATTTTTTAATCTAACATACAAGACGTATATTACGTCAACAGAGTTCGCCACTGAGTCAGAAACACCAGCGTGTCATCAGTAATAGCCAAAGAACTAACAATGTGCCATACAAGTAGGTGCGACGGCATCGCTACACGCAATCAAGTAACGCATGTAAAACAATGGGATGCTCGGCTGTTCGAGAGAAAGTTTGTAATTAAGTTAATTTTGACGGTAGGTCGTGAACAAATGCGGTCGGTTACTATTCTAAACACGAATCGTTATCTAATGTTTATAAAGTTTGTTAAAAAAATAATTAAGCAATAAAACAAAAATATAATTAGTCGATTTGAGAACCTCTTCGTTTTTTTTTTTTATTTTGTTTATTTTAGGTCACTTTTTAACATCACAGGTCATTAGTGACCAAATTAACATTATTTTACGTACATAGATACATTAGGATACAATATAGATTGCTCGAACAAAGAGAACATAGATACATACTGATCATCCTCAGAAAAATAAACGCCCAACTACATCCCTCCCTTTCGGCCGTAAAAAAGACAGACCATGTATCTGTCGGGGGTTTGCCTAAGCGGAGTACCATGGCCCTGGTACGCAAAAACCATGAGATAGTACGTGGAGGTCTTAGTCAGTAAGAGTCTGACAGTTCAGTTCAGTCTGAGTCCTTTCCTCTACACCAGGAGCAGGAAGAACCATTTGATGATTTTTTAACCAAAACCGAAATTAAAAGGTTATCGTTGTTGTGAAAAAATGCCTGTAAATGTTAATTGAAAATAGGTAATAAAAATCTTTTGTAAATGCTGCTGATAAAATCAAAGATGGTAGAAAAGTGGCAATAATGAAGAAAAGGTGAGTTTTCAATGTCACTGTATTGCGGGTTCGATCCCCGCACAGAACAAATACTTATCTATTTATATGATCTGCAACTAGTTGTTCCGGGTCTGGGTGTTTGTGTATGTGGGTGTTTATGTTTGTAAACGCACCCACGATTCAGGAAGAAATTCCTAGTGGTAGGGCAAATTATATAATGTAAAAAAAAGATTTCCAACCTTCTAAAAAGTGTAAAGTTTTGTTTATTAAGTTAAATCAACGTGGTTACGTTTCTGTCCCACATAGCTGTAGGTTTTTTAATATAACATTACATTAACGACACAAAAGATGAACCAGTTGTAAACTGCACAGCTTTTTTTTTATCGTGGTAAAATCATCAAATGATTCCTCCCACCCCGGGCAGGGCGGGAGGGACTGTCAGATTTGTACTGACTAAAATCCACGGTGTCCTCAATAGCCCTTTATGTTCCTGCACACCTTGCGTTGAATTTGTCTCTTTTAAAACAGGAAATCACTAGGGAAAAGAAGGGAGTCTGTTTTCTCAGCTCTGAACAAAGCAAGCCAGCAGGTTTGAAACCAAAAGAGATCGAATTAATACTACAAATAAACAGTATCTTAAGACCTGTGCGAAATCTTTTGTTGATTTATGATTGGACTGGCCTGGTTGGCCAAGTGGTTAGTGACCTTGACTGCTATGCCGCGGGGATCGTGGGTTCGATTGCCACCCAGCACAAATGTTTGTGTGATGAGCATGATCATTTTTTCTGTGTCTGGGTGTAATTTATCTATAATATGTATGTATTTAGAAATATATAAGTATGTTTATAAGATGTCTAGTACCCATAACACAAGCTCTGCTTAGCTTGGGACTAGATGGCGTTGTGTGATAGGTGTGGATTATCATTATGATTGTCCTACGTTCTGTCTCACCTGCAAGATACACTTCAATATGAACTTTTTTATAATGTGGGATATTGTCAAATGAGTCTGACCACAGCAGAGCGGGAGGGACTGTCAGACTCGTACTGACTAAAATCCACGGTGTCCTTCAATAGACCTTTAAGTCGTGAGTCCCGAAACCCTGGCAGGCTTAGGGCCCTTTAAAGGGGGCCCGTCATAATGCTGACACTCTGAGGCCTGGAACACAACGCGCCGTCTATCCGGGCATTGTCCATAGTCAGTTAGCGAGCCCATTACTCGCCGCCCGCATGCCCGCGCGTACGGTGAACGGAGACCGTCTAACGACGTCTGTCGCCGTGGGCTTCAACAAGAATACACAGTATTGCATTCTCTGAATGATGACTCTTGAATGTAATTATTATTATAAGCTTCCGTCTTCCTGAAGGTTTTTTGACAGCATAATTAAATGATGCAACATCAACTGCATCGCATTCAATATCCGTAGTCATAGCACACGTCAAAGGAGTTTGATACGGCTATAAAGCTCCTTACTAGTACTTATTAGTTCCATGCTAAAATTCACTTTGAAAGAGGCTGAGATTCCACGATTTAGTCCATTAACGGAGAGTTCGAACGACCGCTTATAGCTGCCATTGCTGACCGCTCTAGCAGTCGCTAGTCGGTATCAATTGCTCTTGAAACAGTTAAAAACTGCTCGTGCGGTTTTATGTATGTGTGTCCGTAGAAGCCGAGAGTCCGTTATGCTTGTAACAATGGTTGTATCATTAGGACACTGACGAGTGGATGAGAAACAATTAATTTTAACTAATCGTTTTATCTCGTTTTCTCGTACTGAAAATCTTAACCTTTGGCAACTGTAATGAAATGAAATGATGATTAAATGAAATGATGACGAAATGAAATGATGTTTAAATGAAATGGAATGATAACAGAATGGAATGAAATGATATTTATTTTTGCAAGTAGGTCAGTATACATACGTTTACACGTCATCTTTTTACAAACCAGGTGATGCCTCTATTCGACCTGACTTGACGGTTTTAGAGTACTTCTACGCGTGCGACGCCGGGGCGGGCCGCTAGTATTTAATAAAATTTAATATTATAAATTTCAGCGGTATAAAGCTAAAGCGGTCTAAAACGCACGATTCATTTCCAGTAAAGTCATTGACACGGAGTTTTCTTCTTCATATTATTCATTTACGAAGTGAATTACTTGGAATATTGATAAGTAGCCATTTTAAACAGGCAGGAAAGTGTAAAGGTGCGTACGGATTGCGCGTACCCTGGTACGCGTACTCAGTTTACGCGTATCCGGAACGCCTAGTCCATACCTGCAGCTACGCGTTCACTCTTGGGGTACGCGTACCGCGCGAGCTGACTCGCAGCGCGAGCCACCGTCAGTCGGTTTTTGGTCGCGCGTCAAAGAGGACGCACGCGGCCGGCTACGCTATATTTGGACGGCAAAATGAATAAACACGCGTGTTCTTCGAGTTTCAATAATGAAAATATTATTAGATTGATTCAACTTTATTTCATTTTTTACTTTAACTTTATTTCATTTTTTTTATTTCAGGTTCAACCTTTTCAAGAATTATGTCAAAATCTTGCAAACTCATTCTCACAAAATTTTTGTCCCCACTTTCTTCATAATTTATATCTTCCATTAGCCTATTTCCACACTGTAATCTTTCACGAAACAATTTTTTCATCCACCATCTAGGTTTCCGTTTGTTTCTCTTTTTTTTTTATTTAAAATGTGTTGAATAATGACTAACGCCGCAGCAGTGGTGGTGCACGCAACCGCTAAGTTTGTCGGAGTCATGGCAAATGACTGGGGCTCGCGGAGCGCTCTGGATCGATTGACCTCGCGTACAGGTTCGCGGCGGTCCGTACAGGAGCTGTACGCGTATCCAATGTACGCGTGGACAGTGTTTCCCAACTACGCGTAACACAGGAACGCGCTATCCGTACGCACCTTAATAAACTTTTGTAAAGATCATGATAACGATTTTCCGGGAACTAAGCTTACAGAGCTTTTTCAAAAGAAATAAATTCTATGAAATGTTTTCTTTACAGAAATTCATTTCTTAGTTTCTACAAAGATTGTAGGAAGAGATCTCTATGTTATAAAATATTATGAAAAGGCTCTATGAGTTCAGAGAATATTCTTCAAACAAGCTTATGTCTGAAGGAGACAGAAAATATTTGTTACACAATTTATATTTTCTTAACTTCAAGAACTTATTGTTGTTGTTGTAAAATATAACCAAAGCTTTATAACACTATAACTTGTATTTTTAATTTTCACTTTCGAGCCTTTGGTAAAATTATAATGACAGTATTAAATGATCAGTCAAAAAACTTTTATTTGTTAACCTCCCTCGGAAAGCACGTTAAGTCGTTGGTCCCGGCTGCCATTTGTAGATTTTACAGAGATTTGACTGCCGTTAATTATAGTCAGAAGCTCGACAGTCAGACAACCAGGGGCATTAGTCAAACAGCATTCGACAGTAAACGACAATCGTTATCGTTCATCAGTCACCAATACATTTTCAACTTTATACCCCAGCGTGTATAGTTGAAAATCTATTGAAGTTCACAGATCGTTTTCGTTTGTTCGTTCGTTATCGATTAGCAGTGTTTAATAGAATGCTGTTTGACTAAGGCTCCAGTCTTTCCACTGGGTATCGTATTATCCAGTGCGTTCGAGAAGTCAGATAGACAAGTGACTGCATATTAAACGTTTAAAAAAATAGAATTGAAATGGTGGATTGTCTTTCCGTGTGGTGGCTTAGCAGTTGGACATCTTCTGGGTTTGCATGGTTGAAAAAACTATATTCAGGGGTTCCATGCAGCTGAATATCAGTATTTTACATGGAGCGACTGCCTGTCGTGTCTCTACAATCCAGTAACTGGGTAACTCGATACCCTATGGTAATACTGACAGTGACTAGTTTGACTAACAGTTAACGACTGTCAAAGATCTAAGTGACAGCCGGGACCAACGGCATTACGTGCCTTCCGAGATACGGAGGAAACTCGCTATGACAGTTGGTCATCCATCTACAGACCAACCTCGGCAAGCGCGGCTTACGTTCAAGATATAATAATGTATGCACTTGCACTAGGCAGATATTTATAGATGAGTCGGCAGGTCAGGAGAAAGTTCACTTCCCCTATGGTAGGTATACAGGTATACAACCATAGTTATCTGTTACGCGAACTGTGTAAGTAAATATAAATATTTTATTCAAATGGTGATATTCTAGTGTGTTACGATATATCAGGCATACCTGTGTACCCAATGATATTATAAGTAAAAAGGTGTAGATACGTTATACGCGCTCAGAAAGTGACGCGCTCAAATGTGGTCAATTGACAAACCTTAACTAAATTTGTCTCTTTTTCAAGTGAAAAAGAGATCGCAAGAAAGATTTCATCCTACTTTAGCGACTAATCGTGATGTAGTGTGCTATTGCAATATTGAGATATCCATGTCTGCATGAGTGTGCCATTTTTGGAGATGGAATATCGTGTAGGTAACGTATCTATTTCTTCTTCATTAGAAATTCACAAATATTTACATTTATTTAAATAATTAAGTAACCTAATAATTAAAATGTGTGATTGAATAAATAGGCCTATAATTACTTAAACAAACTGGCTTTATGAAAGCTTTAATGACACGATTTTGATTTTTTATATTAGTATAATATAATTTTACAGGATACAAATATTTAAGGTTATTTTGAGGCTTTTGATGCAATATAAAAACTTTAGGATAATTACCTTTTTCAGCAGTGGTAGCCCAGTGTTACCGGCCCCGACTTACGAGTTGTAAGTCGTGGGTTTGAACCTAGCCAGATCAATTACTTTGTATAATTAAAATGTTATAGTCATCACTCTTTTCTTACAACAAACATTTGGTTCAACCTCGTCACATGGCCATACGATGGTGAGCGGGACTGTCTTATCATGTAATCGTGACCCTGGAACGTAAATGGCTATTGAAGGAGACCGTGAATTTTAGTTAATAAGAATCTGACTGTTCCTCCCGTCCCGCCCTGGGTGGAAAAAACCATAAGTGGCCATAAGAATTCCTTTCCACTATTCTGTAACAAACATGAGATGCTAACTGGTGGCATACCTTGACGTCTTAAACCGTAAGTAGTTTCGTTGAGGGAAAGAGACAGCTATACAAGCCGTGTAGCGCTATCTCGTTCCCACAACTGAACTACTCACACTTTATGACGTCATTTTAGGCCACCAGTTACATAAGGATACCTAATAAAACTTCTTGCTAATTAAAATACTGCGGTTTATTTATAGTTTTCTTACTTTTGGCTTTTACTTATGTAATGCTTAGGAGGTGCCTTTGTTGAGTACTTAGTGCTAATCGATGCATGTGTTCAGTGCTAATTGAATGGCAACTACGTGTTTTATAAGAATAATATTTACATTTGTATTCAAAGCAATGGAGTGGGTCATTAGTGTGTGAGGTTTTGACTTCGGTAACAGTACCCTTAGCACGAGTTTTAAGTATTTGAGACGTAAAGTAAACTGGAACTTTGACAATTGACAATTTTCAAGACAAAATTAGTTCCTTCTTCGCACACCAGAGGCGATGTTCCATTTTTTCATACAATAAACGCCATAAATACTGGAAAGACTCTGTAAAGTAAAATAGTGAAAACTCGTGCTAGGGGTACTGTTCCTTTAATATTGATTCTCATTACACTCAAATGTTATTAGGTGCGTCCACACAGAGCGCGACGCCTCGAGGTTTTGGCCGCGCGAAGCAGCTCGGTTGGTGTGGACGTGTCTCGGCCGAGGCGCGCGCACTAGCCGGCCGGAAAACAGCCGAGCTCCCGAGTCATCCTGTGTCGTAGTCGTAGTAATAATAGGCACGTCCACGTCGTCCACATAAAGCAGCAGCCTCGCGAGGTAGTTTTATCGCGCGGCAAATGACTCGCGAGATTGTAAGGCGGTGGATGAACGAAAATCACAATAACAACTTGGCAAGGCTCTGGAGCTTAGAATTGACCAGAGCATTGTTGCCGATAAACCTCTTGGCCCGGTTGTCAATCGACTATGTGCATCGAGCTGGTATCAATGAGCTCTTACTACTACGTATAGAGACGACACCACGCATCACCACTGTGTCCCGTCCAGGATGAGTGCGCGCGCCTAGAGCACGCCACAGAGCTGTCAAACAACTGAATGAACTTGTGCGCGTTGTCTCATCCTGGATGGGACACAGTGGTGATACGTGGTGTCGTCTCTATACGCAGTAATAATAGTTCAATGGCAGGTATTAACAGTTTCATCAGATAATCGAGAACCTGCAGTGTAAAGGCCTATTGAAGGATAACTTTGATTTTAGCCCGTATAAGACTGACAGTATCCCATCCCTTCCTGGGTGAGGACTCATGTGAGGATTATACCAAAATAAAAATATGTATACGCAGCAAAAAAATACTTAATGTATTGCAATACTTCGCGCAGGAATTTATACATATGTAAAAGTTCATGAAACCGCCCCTCCGATTAGCTGGAAGTATGCCAAGTCGTTGGGAACATGTTTCAGGAATGGTAGACGCTGAACGAAGTTTCCTCCCCAAAAACTACTAGAGTTACCAATCCTGTGTATGCAACCGAGTGTAATTCCAATGTGGAAACGAGATAGCTAGATGACTTGTATACTGGCTCTTTCCCACAGTGGAGTCACTCTGAAGAGGTCATGGTAGGCCATCAGTTGATATCAAAGTGTGTTTTTTGAATACGTCTAATAGATTCAGATATTATGCTCTATGTTTTGATATTCTAGCCTATTATAGTCTCCCTCTATTTATAGATATTACAACATAGAAAAAAATTGAATTCAACTAAACAAAGAAATTCTTCAGCTATGTTGTAGATTACTTGTCATTGGTATTTATATATTTTTATTATTAACTAGGTAATCCGGCAAATTTCGTACTGTCTCAAAAACACCTTTTAAACCTTCTCTGGACTTCCACAAACAATTGAAAACCAAAATTAGCCAAATCGGTACAGCCGGCAATTGATTTTTATATGAAGAAAAGGAAATTATGTATTAAGTTTTTAGTAAGCTGATATCGGTTTACTTTTCATTTTTAAGAAAACAGAAAAGTTTGCGCTAGTCACAAGTAAATCCCACATATGAGTTTCCTCGCCATTATATACCTCGAGTAGCTGTCACCTGACCCGTAAGTCATTGTTTTAATTATCGTGCGCCGGCGCAGCGTCGTCATAGTACGTGGCAGTGATTCATATCAGTGACAAGTTAGCACGCAGGTTGACGTGACACGCATCCAGTGCTTAGGGTTGCTTCACCGTGCTTCACTAGCGTCAAAAAATATGGATGAATTATTTGAGGATAGATATGAAAGAAAAAGAAGCAAATTATGTTGTGCCGTCTGACAGGGAATTCCCAAGTAGATTGAGGACTAGGAAGATGATTGAATACTCCTTCACCATCATTCATCATAATCATCGGCCGGAGGACCACCACAGCTAAAGAAATAGGTCAGATCGCATCCAGCCGTGTTCATTCTTATATAGAACATTTATTTAAGTATCTGACAACAGCGACCAATGTTACCGAAGACTAGCCATCGCATAGTTGAGGATTATGTTAGTGTGCTTACATTGTGTGTTTTTTTACACAATGTCTTTACATATTAGGCTATAGTGTAAACTACTGTATTAAGTGAATAAATAATTACTAACACTAACTTAAACCTTCTAAAGGATTTAGTTGCAAGAGTAGGTAACAAACATTCATCCTTATAAACTTAAGAAAACGTAATTTATAAAAGAATTTCCGGCGCATAAAACCATCCGAATCAAATAGAACTGAGTCTGCATATTGCATTACAAGACTCATGTCACGACCATCGTTTCATAACCGACTAAAATCCACCAACACACATGTCGCACCAGAGAGTCTAAAACGTTACTAAGCAATATTCCAAATGATTCACTTCGTCAACGAATAGCCAATGATGTTAATGGAAATGCACGAAGTAAATCAATAGGAATATTGCTTACAGTTGCCGTTTTGGACCCCTGATAACTTACCATGACGTTTTAAAGCCAGAGTAGTTACAGCGAGGGAAAGAAACGGAGCTATACAAGTCTATCGCCACCTCGTTCCTTCACTGGAACAACTCTAGGTCACCTGTTCCTCATTCTATCAGATAAATTTATTCATAGTCTACCGGAAAACACCGAGCAGTACTCTTAACACGAGTTTTCAGTATTTGAGACGTGAAGTAAACTGGAACTTTGTCAATTTCAAACACACATATAATGTATTTCATTATAACACGAATTAAATTGTGATAGAACGCTAACGGCATGCGCAATATCAGGCCTGCTATTTATTATCATGCTGCAGCCTGTAGGTGCAATCACCAAAAGCAAAGAGTAACTAGAAAATTAATGGTGGCCAATGGAGAAGAAATATCAGTTGAAGGTAGAGGAAATGCTGTACCAAAAGTAAGCGAAAATTTAAATTTTACATTGAATAATGTTCTTGTAAATTTTCAAGGAAAAAATTAATTCCTTCTTCACACACCAGAGGCGCCATTTTTTCATACAAGAAACGCTGTAACTACTGGAAGTAAAAGAGTGAAAACTCGTGCTGAAGGTACAGGTGTCGGTCGCGGGTCTTATACCATCACCGTGACCCCGGAACGTAAAGGGCTATTGAAGGACACCGTGGATTTTAGTCAGTACAAGTCTGACAGTAGCTCTCACCCTGCCCGGGTTGGGAGGTCTCATTTGATGATTTTACCACGTAAAAGGGTACAGGTGTCGCCTATCTTCACACCTAGTCGCCACGTCACCATCGGTACCTAAAGTACGTTGCACAAGAGCATTATGCACTTGTCAGTTTTCTGTGACGGTGTATGCAAACACATTACTAGTTGTGGTCACTCGTGTCGGGTAAATGGCGCGATCGTGGATTTCATTAGAATTGTTTTAGCTTTACTACTTCAGTTCGAAGACCAGTATTGGACAGGGAAAGTTAATGCAGTGTTACGTGATGATGATTCAATTGGCTGACTCTTATCCTTTTTAATGAACTAGGTATTCGTTGCTCGGCTACAATTTTTTTTATCGAGGTAAAATCTGCAAAAGAGTCCTCCAACCCAGGACAGGGCGGGAGGGACTGTCCGACTCGTACTGACTAAAATACACGGTGTCCTACAACAGCCCTTTACGTTGCGACGAGTCCCGCGACCTGTTTGCTCCTATTGATCTTAGCAAGATGTTATCCATACTCTCTCGCAGTTAGGAGGCCTGTGTCCCAGCAGTAGGAACATTATAAGCTGATGATGACGATGAAGATGTTATTCATAAAGCCTTCCTCGACAAATGGACTATCTACTATTTTTTTTGTGTGATTACACAAAAACATTTTTTTGTTGTTGATATCTAAACAAAATTTGAATTGGCGTTAACAAGGTAGTAGTTATATAATTAGGTAGGTATTTAATTGGGACGAAACATAACTATTATTACCTAAGCAGCTAGTACCGATAGCGCATCGATAGATTTTGGCTAGTTTTAAATTATGACTTTAAAGAAAGCCATAGACAAAGGTTTTGAAACAACTTTTAAGCTATTTTTTAACTAATTTCATAAACATAAAACCTCTTTAAACTGCGATGTTAAAAACGTTGTCAATTAAAATCTGTGACACCGTCTCTCCCGCTGAGACCTTGAGAAATAATGTCATTGACCCGCAGACGATCTGCCATTACACTCACAATCTCAAAATAATAGATAACACCATCAATAGACATGTATTTTTCATTTAGAATTGTGTAAAGTATCACTTTAATACCGCCATCCATTAGTTTGAACACCATAACGGGTAAAATGAAGCTTAATACGTGTGAGCGAAGGTTAGAAGTTCATCGCCCACCATCATTTTTTATGAAGACAGTTATGGTGGTATCGGATTTGAATACTGTACACAGTAACACACTGTGTGGGAGTTTTGTGGGTTTTGATCGGAATACAATCGCAACCGTACTGACCGATATGTCTAAATGTTGGATAATAATGAATTCACACTCTCATCATCTATATAATAATATTGAGCGAAGATACTTCCATTAAAAATGTTTTTGAGTTCCGTAATACGATTATTATCGTTAGTAATGCCCACCTTTAAAATATTTAACATTGATAAAATTTCACCCTATATAAAAATCAATGCCACTTTTCGTTACCGTGTACCGCAAAGGGCTATTTAGGGATAACGGATTTTAATTAACTTAGTACAAGTCTGACTGTCCTTCCCGTCTGCCCTAGGTGGTAGGACTTATTTTGTAAGTTTAAAACGATAAGAAAATACCGTAGGTCCTGGCTGCTGGCATCTGGCATTGACTCATCCGCATAAAAATAATCTAATGACCAAGATAAAAAAGTTTCTAAAACTAACTAAACTCAAACCGTATTTGAAGAAAATTGACAGAGTGGGACGTTGATGTGCAGGCTGGCGTCTCTACCTATGTTTGAAATCGTGAATTATATTTTCCTGCACCAGACCTTTTTTTTTAGCGTAGTAAAATCGTCAAATGAGTCCTCTGACCCAGGGTCGAGTGGGAGGTACTTTCAGACTCGTACTGAGTAAAATCCACGGTGTCCTTCATTAACCCTTCACGTTCCGGGGTCACGGTAATTCTTTAGTCCCGCGACCCCGGCAGGCTTTGGCCCTCTGTAGAGGTGCTCTGGCGTGCGTGGAGTACAACGCTCCATGGACCCGGTCATGGTCCATGGTCAGACAGCGAGTCACCCATTACTCGCCCGCCGCCCGCATAGTATGAATATGAGTATATCTTTCTTATATAATGTCTCTCAATAATGCAATTGGACATCTGCTTATCCATTTAAGGCAAAAGCGTGAGCGATCCGATTGTATTGTGTTGCAGTGGGAGGTATTTGTGACCTTTTTTTTAACAGATTTTCAACCTAATCACAATGTTAAAAGATTTATGATCGTATGGTAAAATTTGACAAATTCGGGTAGGTTGACCAGCTGGCGTCTGTTCATAGGTAGGTAGATAGGTCCTGCCTATGGGTCATATAGCACGTAGAACTGATGGCCGATGACGCCGTAAGGTTCTCGAATGAAGATCACGCACCGGCAAGCGCAGCGTAGGACGTCCACCCACTAGGTCGGCAGACGATCTTATGAAGACCACAGGATCACGCTCTATGCAGGCCGCATACAACCGGTCCTACTAGAAGTCTAAAGGGGAGGCCTATGTTCAGCAGTGGACGTCTTACGGCTGATATGATGATGATGATGATGAGATAGGTCCTGAATAATATCATCATCAAAGCCAAAGCCAGTTATAGCGATAAGTCAGTTTTTCAAGCTTCAAATGCGTTGCTTTATTCAATAAAATAAAATCCTTTCTGGGCGTTTCCCAACTGTTGCAACGGGGGTGGTACGAGCTGGTTATTCGACGGGAGGCGAGCTACTTCCCAGTAGGAGGATGAACTGGGAGGGGGTGGGGTAGCTACCCCGCACAACCAATACGCCCATTTCTGCGTAATGTCCACCCCCCACCCCTTTCGATTCCCTGAAACCCCACAGTTTCAGGAAAAGCATAATATTCGAAAATGGTTGCTGATGTAATTCTGTTCTAGAATATTCAGTGCGTACAGGATTATATTAAAAGCTTCTCATATTTTGAATTTCAGTTAATTGATCGGTAATATAATATTTCATAGCTGTTTTTTATAAGTTAACTTACTGGCAAACCGTCCAGGATTTGCACGACTCCTGAATGCAATTTACAAAGATGACAAAATCTTTAATTTTTTTTTTATGTAGCAAAGGTGCCAGCACAACAACCTACCTCAATCTGTCAAATTTCTTTAATAGATTTTTAACCTTATCACAATATTGGAAGTTTTATGTTCCATTGGTTAAATTTGACAGATTTTAGTTAGGTGGTCTTGCTGGCCATCTGCACTAAAATAAACTGTTTAATTGTTAACCATGTGTCACCACATATCATTTCGGTATCCTAAAGTATCCTATGTGTTGAGCGCAATTAGTTCACTTTTTTCGTCGATAGATGGCGTTGTTAGTTTTAGTGCAATTTCTAAATCGCGATGTTAAGATCGTCACCCGATTTGGTTGGGTCCGAATATTGTATCTGATAACTAAGCTCCAATACACGCATTGAATAATATCATATCGAGTTGTTTATCTTGATATCCTCATCCTTGCTAATTTCGGAGTACTGCAGAGTTAAAGGCTGTGTGGGAACCAATTGTTCATTGGTCCTTCGTAGCCGGACTTAGTCAGTTCCGGAGGTTTTTGGTAACCAGTCTTGGCTGGGCAAGTGGATCGCTTGCCGTAACCAGCCAAGGTCACAGCAGTAGCAGTACTGCAGCAGCAGCAGTCATCGCAAGTGGCGGCGTTGGCGAGTGACGTCATCGCAGCTAGCGGGACTGCAGACGGTGCCGGGTGCCATCGTCAGGTGTCAGCAAGGGTGATCGGAGGAGGCGTGCAGGTTTGAAGACAGTTGGACTGGACTTCATCATCATCATTGGAGGTATCGTAACAAGAACAAACTGTGAGTGACTTTTATATTATTAAATATTGTGTGGCGAGGCCTGAGTGAACAACTGTCGACGAATATTTTGTGTTAATGTGCCTGAATTTTAAACTTGAAGATTTCTATGCGAATATTATTTTGCCGGAACACTTGTGTTATTGCTAAGCAAATGTCAACTTTATTTGTTTGAAGAAATTAACTTGTAAAATATTTGTGTTGTGTTTAGAGATAGTCTAATTTTAAGGATATTTGGTTGAGACGGGGAACCTATGCCCGATTTTACCTAGATTTTAAAAGTGTAAAAACACTTGTAAAATTTTAAAGTTTTATTATGGATTGTGTTTTTGTCAGTTAGTTTATGTTGTACTAAAAAGGTTAAGTCGAAATTTATTTTGTTGTTTATAGTTTTAAAAATAGTAAGAAGTTAGTTTGCACTTCATTATTTCAAATAAAAATTATATCTCATTCGGTTAAGTTTGTTTGTTGTCCAACATGGAGGCGCTTATTAATGTACAAAATGACATTTACAATCATATTTTAAAGGCTAAAACGAATTACAAAAAGTCTCCTAAAGACAGAATAACCCCGCAGTATGTTGAAATAAGATTAGAAAATTTAGAAAAGCTATGGAGTCAATTTGACGAAAATCATAGGGATATTGTAAAACTGGCTAAAGGGAAAGAAATAGAGTACATTCAAGGGGATCAATATGAAATTGTAGAAGAATTATATATTGAGTTGAAAACAGAGCTAAAAACGGTACTAATGTCATTTAACAACGTTGAAAAACCGTCGAATATAAAAGGTTATGATAAGTCTACAACAGTCAAATTGCCACGAATTGTTATTCCAACATTTAGCGGGTCGTATGCCGAATGGGTAACGTTTAGAGATATGTTTATGTCGTTGGTGCATACAAACACTCAGTTAGATAACGTACAAAAAATGCACTACCTAAAAGGATACCTATCAGGTGAAGCAGAACAGCTTTTAAGACAGATACCTATTTGCGATTCAAATTATAATAGATGTTGGGATTTGTTAAATGAAAGGTATAATAATAAAAGGTTTTTGTGCAATTCTGTTTTAAAAACATTCTTGAGTCAAAGAAACATAAATAATGAGTCTGGAAATGCATTGAAAGTTTTATTGGATACTACCACTGACTGTTTGTGTGCGCTAAAAAATATCGGCGTAGATGTTACAACGTGGGATGTTATAATAATACATATTCTCACTTTGAAATTGGACCCGGAGTCTAGAAAACAATGGGAATTACAAGCATCAGGAAACATAACTTCAGATAATTTACCCACATATGAACAATTTAAAGAGTTTTTAACGAATCGGTATCGTGCTCTTGAATTTCTAGAAACCGGATCCAATATGAACAGAGTGCAGAAACCTAAAGTTTTTCTTGCATCAAATAGTCAGTGTTTGTTTTGCAGCGAAGATCATAAAATAAGTAGTTGTAAGAAATTTGTTGCTACTGATGTGAATGCTAGACGTAATTTTGTAGAACAAAATGGTCTGTGTTTTAATTGTTTGGGGTCCCACCATTCGGCCAAGCAGTGTAGGAGTCCACAAACGTGTCGCGTTTGCAAACGTAAACATCATTCGTTGCTTCATCCAGTTGGTCAAGTTGACAATCAGGTCAATTCAGAAAAGTTGCACGAAAGCAGCGAGGTATCTGGTGGCGGTGATAAAAACTCAACAGATGAAAATGATGCTTCGTCTTCGGGACCCTTGAAGTCTGACACAGTGGCAACATTCTTTTCGGCGAATAAAGTTAGAGATAGCAGTTCAGTTTTATTAGCCACAGCGCTTGTTCACGCCACAGCTAAGAATGGAATGACACACACAATCCGTGCGTTATTAGATCAAGGCTCGCAAGCCTCTTTTATTACCGAGGCAGCTGCTCAATATCTGGGTCTTAAGAAGACACCAGTAAGAGGGTTAATTTCAGGACTAGAAGGCAATACAAAAATTAGTTCACGATATATGGTACAAATAGAACTTACCTCAATTCACAATGCTAAAGTGAAGGTTTCGGTTGATGCGTATGTGTTAAAGACAATAACGTCTTTCTTACCTAACAGTAAAATAGTTCCCATAGAATGGATATGTGACTTACCTTTAGCGGATCCACAATACAACACACCAAATAAGATTGATATTTTGCTCGGTGCTGAGGTCTATAGTCAAGTTATACAAAAAGGGTTAAGGAAAGGACCTCAGGAAATGTTAGTGGCACAAGACACTTTGTTTGGTTGGATAATTTCGGGTGTGACACAAAGATCACATCAACCTAATGCGAATGTAGTTGTTATGCATTCACATTTGGAGGAACATGGATTTTTAAGGAAATTCTGGGAATTAGAGGCGGAGACTACGTTGGATAAAAAACATATGTTTACAGAGGAAGAAAAACAATGTGAACATTTCTTTGAAGAAACAACCACTAGAGACACAGATGGCAGATATGTGGTACGCCTGCCATTTAAATCTCCTAATCCAGGACACATGGTAACGAACTCTAAAAAGATTGCTGAAAAGAGACTTACATCATTATTAGTAAAATTAAGTAAAAATCAAAATATGAAAACAAAGTATCAAAACGTGTTGGATGAATATATGCTACTTAATCACATGGAAAAGATTACTGAACAAGAAATAACGAACTCTAACGGAATATACTTACCTCATTTTGCAGTCATAAGAGAGGATAAAGACACCACGAAAGTTAGGATAGTGTTCGATGCATCCTGCAAAGGTGAAAATGGTGTTTCATTAAATGATCTTCTAATGGTAGGACCTGCTTTACAGCCGGTTTTAAGACATATTTTGATGAAATGGAGGTTATATCCCATCTGTTTGTCGGCAGATGTGGTGAAAATGTATCGACAAATAAAGGTGGCTAAACAGGACGTTGAGTTCCAAAGAATCGTCTGGAAAAACGATACCACTGACTTAGTTGAAGATTATCGTTTGTTGAGAGTTACATTTGGTACAGCCTGTGCTCCATATCTGGCGGTTAAGGTACTTCAGCAGGTCGCTGTAGATGAAAAAGATGAGTATCCGTTAGCTGCTATAAAGGTAAAAGAAGACTTCTATATGGATGACCTACTAACGGGTGTCCAAACAGTTGAAGAAGGATGTCTATTGTATAAGGAAATAAATGGATTGTTAAAAAAAGCAGGCTTTACTTTGCAAAAGTGGTCTAGCAATAGTGAAGAATTACTACAGAAAATGTATGATTGTAATGAAGAGCAAGAGGAAAAAGGAATAAACATTAAAACTGACGAAGTTATGAAGTTATTCGGACTTACCTGGAATCGGATGAATGATGCCTTCCGCTACATGGTGACTCTTCCGACGACTAGCAAACCTGTAACAAAAAGAGTTATCATATCTGATATAGCAAGATTATTTGATCCACTCGGATGGGTGGCACCGAGTGTGATAGTAGCAAAGATAATAATTCAAAAGCTTTGGCTATCAGGCATAGGCTGGGATGAGGAAGTTCCAAAGAAAATATTAGACGAATGGATAACTTACCGTGAAGAATTGCAGCAACTATCTGAAATACAAATACCTCGTTGGATGCACACAAAACTAGGTGATACTGTTGAACTTCATGGATTCAGCGACGCGTCCAAATCTGCATATGCCGCGGTTGTTTACATCCGGGTGATTGATAGTCAGGGTCAGATTCATGTCAACTTGGTCACGTCGAAAACAAAAGTGGCGCCTGGAGCGGTGCTTCTTGCGAGACTGTTAATTGAGGTGGCTCACGTGTTAGACATACCAAAGCAAAATCTTCATGCTTGGACAGACTCAACGATCGTTTTAGCCTGGCTTAATAGCCATCCCAGTCGTTGGCAGACTTTCGTCGCGAATAGAGTCTCGGAGATCTTAACATCGTTAGATACAAGCCAGTGGTCTCACGTGCGATCTGGAATAAATCCTGCGGACCATGCTTCTCGTGGCCTTAACCCATCAGATCTTGTCAAGACATCATCTTGGTTTCAGGGGCCAGAGTTGTTACGTTCCATACCAATTGATTACCATAAACTTAAAGAAATAGAGACCGATGAAGAAGCCATTAAGGTGCATGTTACCGTTGTAGAGGATAAATTCTGGGATAGGTTTTCTAGTTTGAATAAATTGATAAGAGTGGTTGCGTACTGCCGACGCATGTGGGTAAAAAGAACAAGGGATCAAGGTCAAGGTACAGGATTTTTAACAACTGCGGAATTAAAAGAAGCTTTAGATATCTGTATCAAGAAATGTCAAGAAGAAAGTTTTGGATCAGAAATGGAAAAACTAGTTAACAGAGATACTTCAGTAAAGTTGAAAGGACCTTTAAAATATTTAAATCCATTCATAGATGGAAATAAAATTATGAGAGTGGGAGGAAGACTACAAAAGTCAGAGTTAAATGAAAACAGGAAACACCCAGTACTACTGCCCAAGAACGCAATTTTGTCAAAGTTGATAGTAGCAGATTCACATATAAATACCTTACACGGTGGGCCTAAGTTAATGTTAGCATATCTGAGAACAAAGTATTGGATACTTGGTGCTCAAGAATTGGTAAAATCACACGTACATAAATGTGTTAAATGTATAAGGTATTCAGCTGCCAAGTCAACTCAGCTTATGGGGCAGCTACCAGCTGCAAGAACAACTCCTGGAAGACCATTTAAATGCTCGGGAGTAGATTACGCAGGGCCCATAAACATCCGTACTTCGAAGGGTCGTGGACATCACGCCTATAAAGGTTATATTTGCTTATTTGTTTGTATGGCAACAAAAGCTGTACATATTGAAGCCGTCAGTGACCTCACCACACAAGGATTTTTAGCTGCATATAAGAGATTCATTGCAAGAAGAGGCCACTGCTCAGATATATGGTCTGACAATGGGACTAATTTTGTAGGGGCTTCAAACGAACTACAAAAATTATTCTCTGCACGGAAGTCAAACTTTACAAATGAACTGGCTGAAAGTTTGGCATCCCAAGGAACAAGATGGCATTTCATTCCGCCACATGCACCAAATTTTGGAGGACTCTGGGAGGCCGGGGTCAAATCGGTTAAATTCCACCTTAGACGTGTAATTGGTGAGTCGACATTAACATATGAGGAACTTTCGACGGTGTTGGCTCAAATTGAAGGATGCAAGAATTCTCGACCTCTGTCCCGGCTGGATAACGATTTAGATCAGTTTGAAGCGTTAACTCCTGGCCATTTTCTTATTGGTGAGCCCCTAGTTGCCGTCCCGGATTATAATTTTGAGTCTTGTAATATAAGTAATTTACGCCGCTGGCAGTTGATTCAGCGAATGATGCAAAGTTTTTGGCGACGTTGGTCGCAGGAGTATTTAACTATGTTCTTGCATCGTTATAAATGGTGTCAACAAACTTCAGAACCGAGCATTGGAGACCTGGTTCTAGTTAAAGAGGATGATTTACCACCATCTCGGTGGCTGCTTGGTCGTGTGGCTGAAAAACACCCTGGTACAGATAACATCACAAGAGTAGTCTCATTACGTACAAAAAACTCAATAATCAAAAGACCTGTATCCAAAATTTGTGTGCTGCCACTCAATTCTAAGTAAATTGATTGTGTTAATTCTATTTTTTTTTAATTGTATTCTTACTCATTAGATTATAATGTCACGGTGGGCGGTATCTTCATTTAAGAAGGACAAAATTGTTAATTTGTCCTTGGTGGGCGGTATGTTGAGCGCAATTAGTTCACTTTTTTCGTCGATAGATGGCGTTGTTAGTTTTAGTGCAATTTCTAAATCGCGATGTTAAGATCGTCACCCGATTTGGTTGGGTCCGAATATTGTATCTGATAACTAAGCTCCAATACACGCATTGAATAATATCATATCGAGTTGTTTATCTTGATATCCTCATCCTTGCTAATTTCGGAGTACTGCAGAGTTAAAGGCTGTGTGGGAACCAATTGTTCACTATGTTTTAATTCAGACCAACCGACTCGCATCACGCCGGGCCGGGCGGCATTTTACAGTGTGGTAAAGAACATTGAAATATATCAACAGTAATCACAGTTCATATTTGTATGCAACTTACGCATAGTTACCTCCGTCGGCATCCAGCGACGCGATGCGAGCCGGTTGGTCTGAATCGTACCTTTGTATGCCAACATCCAAATCCTTGCAGTGGTTTTTAAGTGAAAGAGAAACAAACATTCATCCATCCATCCTCACAAACTTTCGCATTTGAAACAGTACTTAAATAGTAATAAATAAAAGTAAGATTATGACTTTTGTGTTAACGATGACCTTCCAACACTAACTGGTTTTTCGGCCATAACTCAATTTTTTTCCTCTTGTTATAAAAAAAAAAATTGCATATTCGGATAGCCCGCGCGGAGCACGATCCAACGATACCCCGCACGTGCGTCTAGCTCGCAAAAAATTATACCATCTATATACATATAATAAAATAGTAGGAAAGTCAAAACTGTACATTGAATATTTTTTTTAAAAGAATACTTGGGGTGTGATCTACAATCGATACCGAAGCCAAAAATATAGTTTTTAGAATTTTTGTCTGTTTGTCTGTTTATCTGTTTGTCTGTTTGTCTGTATGTATGTCCGGGATAAACTCAAAAAGTACTGGACGGATTTGAATGATTCTTTTTTTGTTGTATAGGTATTAAGTCTGGTCAAAACATAGGCTATAATTTATTTTGAAAACTTGAACAACTGGCGCAGAACCGCAACAGACCAGCTAAACTATAAGAGATACAAAAATGGTGCGATAGCAAAAATTGTTCCACGTGATGAGCATTTTCTGCTGAGAGAATTAGTTTGAAGATCTGGAACACCTCATGTGGAACTCCAAGAGCCCAGCTACACTATAACATATACAGGAATAACGTCTCAGCAAAGTTGTTCGGCTTGATGAGCACTCTCTGTGGACATATAAAAATTGAAGATCTGGAACACCTGATGTGGAACTCCAAGAGCCCAGCTACACTATAACATATACAGGAATGACGTCTTAGCAAGAGTTGTTCAGCGTGATGAGCACTCTCTGTTGACGTATAAAATTTGAAGATCTAGAACACCTAATGTGGAACTCTTAGAACCCAGCTACCCCGCGGTGGTGGACGCCCACGGCGTCGGACGTCACTAGACGATCTCCAGCCACCGTAGGCGCGGGCATGCGTGCGGCGAGTAAAGGGCAACTCGCCGTCCGACCATGGACGGCGCGTCATGTTCCACGCGCGCCTTAAAGAGCGTCATCATAATGACGGGGGCTCCTCCCTCTCAGAGGGCTAAAGCCTGCCGGGGTCGCGGGACTTATACCATCACCAGGAACATAAATGGCTATTGAAGGACACCGTGGATTTTAATCAGTACAAATCTGACAGTCCCTCCCGCCCTGCCCGTGGTGGGAGGACTCATTTGATGATTTACCACGAAAAAAAAAGAGCTATCTTCGAAACTATGAGGAATATCGAAAAATGTTGAAGACTCCTTTCAACAATTCTGGGAAGTAATCATATACGGCAAACTTAAGAAAAACGTATAATTGAAAAAAACTGATCAATCTTCAAGGCGGGGACTGTATTCGAAACTTAAGTTAACCTTTTCTTCTTTGAAATCATGCTTATTTTTGTTCAACTCAATGCCCAGTTGAAAAATTCAACCTGTATAGGAATGTCGTCTTAGAAAGAGCTGTTCAGCCTAATGAGCATTATCTATTGATGTATATAAGATTTGGAACACCTTATGTGGAAATCAAAGCTATCACTAATTTCACGGACTGATTTTCGATGACGATTAATATATTATACAATTTTTATTCTACTGGCCAAACTCCCATGAATTTTTTACCCGGGCTCTTGGAGTTGGGTATCAGACTTTTCACATCTTCGATTTTGCCGACCCCATTGTCGCTGGTATAAGCAACAAGATCCGCGTACGAAGTCGCGGGCAGAAGCTAGTGATTCATAAATATCTAAATAAGAATAATTTGTAAAGGCGCACATTCACCGCGAGCATTCGCATGTAATGTAAAATCAAAGTACGCATTGTGATGCTGGCATCATCTTCCGTCTTCCATCATAGATGAAATTTTCGAATCTGTAACGTTACACTACAGGTGAATGCCCGCGGTGAGGGTTTTCACTGAAAAATCGAAAATCCCCAACGGCAGAGATTCATAATAAAAAATACAAAACATAAATCCGTGTTACTCAAAACAACTTAAAGTATCGAATACACAAAAGAAACAAACATTCAACACAAAGCGTGTATTCAGTTGCACTTTCTTTTGTGTTACAACAACACAAAAAGGGCCAATTTACACAAAGACGCGACGCGCCACGCACATTTCAATAGAGCGACTTAAAATCTGTCTATATACCTATCCTACATGAAAAGATAAACTTTTCTAGAATCCTCGTGCCACGTTGAATTGCATCGCGTCTCGGTGTGTACCGACCTTTAGGGTTAGTTTCTTCTTCTCTTCCACACAGAGCGGGAGGTATCATTCGATGATATGACTACCCAAAAAATCTCTTAGAACATGTTTTGATGGAAAATAATTGATAGACAAGACAGCCTGGAAAGAGACAACAATAAAAGCTTTTTTAAAAAAAATGTAACCGCCTTCAAAACCAACCACTAAAAAAGAGTAAAATAACCTACAAAATAACTTTTCATTCGGAAGTCGGTGGTTTTTATTTTCATTGTCTTTTTTGCCACCGACTTCCGAATGAAAAGTTATTTTGTAGGTTATTTTACTCTTTTTTAGTGGTTGGTTTTGAAGGCGGTTACATTTTTTTTAAAAAAGCTTTTATTTTACTCTTTTTAGTTTAAATATTCAACCCAAATTCTTGTCAAATAGGTGTGTGCACTAGAATTTTGTAATCCTTAGCACCGGTAATAACATCGCTCATGTACAAAATTAGCTAATAAAATTCCCTATCTCAAAAACTACTGAACCGATTTTGATGAAACTTGCAGTGTTCCCTCAGTTGAACGATACCTAGTATAACAAAAAAAGGATGACTTAAATCGGACTTGTAGTTCCGGAGATAAGCGAACACAAACTAAATCAGTCGATGCCTCCTTACAGTTAAGGAGTTGTACCTTCCATCATCAGCTCAGCTACATGAGATTATGATTACCATACGCAAATACTTAAATTACTTCATAATATTTGCGAAAAACTATATGTGGGCCTATAAAATTTAAGGGTTGCCCTCGATTTCTCCAGGATCTAATCATCAGATCTTGACTTGGTGAATATGGGACCACTCCGAAAGCATCTCCTTTCGAATAAAAAAAGAATTTTGAAAATCGGTCCACAAACGCCGGAGCAATCGCGTAACAAACACACAAAAAAAAAAAAAAAAAAAAAAAACATACCGTCGAATTGATAACCTCCTTCTTTTTGAAGTCGGTTAAAAAGTTAAACATCTGTTGAACTTCCCAAAAAAACTTGTAATTGCAAAACAGCTCTTATATTAACTAAAAACAAAGCATGAAATGTTTTGGTGGTTCGGTTTACACACTTTTTGACAGTGTTTAACAGATGTTTAACAAGACTTGTTTATTAAATATGCACAAAACAAAGGCATAAACTGCGCTTTGTGATGAGAGCATTAAGGGCTCAGGGGCCCGGGGGCCTAAAGGGGGTTCTCCCCAGTATTTGGAATCTGAAATTCCGTACATATTGGATTTTGCTAATAAATTGAGTGACAGGCTTCGACGAACGAATGCAGGGATGAATAAAAATAGTCAAATGCTTTGTTGTATCTGAGTGCTGTCGGTTCTCTCTCCTGCTGTTAACCTAAGGCCAGATGATTGATCAAACCTAAAAAGTCCTTTAGTTAGACCATCAAACATATATTATTTGTTTCTTTTGTTCCATGAACCCTTTTTTTTGTTTTAGCGTGTTAAAATCATCATATGAGTTCTCCAACCCAGACCCTGAGCGGGAAGGACTGTCAGACTTATACTTACTAAAATCCACGGTGTCCTTCAATAGCCCTGTAATGTAATTCGTGAGTCCCGCGACCCCAGTAGGCCCGCAACCCCGGCAGGCTCCATAAACACATGAACGAAGATATGACGATTTAAAAATAAACATTTTTACTTCACTTTATGGTATAATTTCCAATGAATTCTGATTCTGATTCTGATTAATAAGCAAACGCTCTGTTGATGTCGCTTTTAATTATTTTACCTGTACAATATCTATGAAAGTTTTAATTGTACAAGTACATATAGGTACCTACTACCTATACAAATAAAAGCCCCAAAACCCTTTGATGTGCAGCAAAAGGGGTGCAGAGGCATTAATTAAAGTTCGGTGTCCAGTCTCCACGAGCGGAACCCTAAAAAGTTTCATATGAGTCCATACGGTTTGTTATTGGTCTCACTAATTGATATTGCGTTTCAGTGTAAGCTCAGTTTTTTTATTATTTTCTTTCTGAGCTTTCATTGTTATTGAACAGAGCTTTGTATTTAAGGTTGATAGACAAAGGAATAATAGAATAATAATAAAGGTATGCATGGTAGGTATTATGGTGCCTGTCCACTAATTTGAAATCCAGGTACGCATTGTAGGCATTTTGGTGGCTGTCCACTAATTTGGAATCTATATTTAATATAAGTTGTTTATGTGTGTATATCATGGTAAAATAAAGCATAAATATGGGTAAACTTAGAACAGTTTATCTAAATTCCAAATATTTTAGTAATTTTCAAATTTTTTATTTTAGCAAAGATTTTATCTTTAGATTTTAAACAAAAATTAAATAATTACAGAGTATAAACCCCATTTTTCACGACTTATATAAAGTAATGTACAAGTACTTATATTTTGTGATCTCGGGAATGTCTGTGACTCACAGACGAGACGGGTCCGTTTCTGGGGTCACGAGGTCGTCTGTAAAGGTAACCGTGACCGAAAAGGGCATATAGAACAGTGTTAACTTAGTGAGAGAATAACAGACCTTCACCCTGAGGGCGGTAGGACTTATTTCACGATTTTACCACCCGATAAGAAGTTACTTACGTCCTTGTTAGTCCTGTCAGTAGGGATTTTTGCCCTGAAAAAGGTGGTGTAGATTTTTTTTATTTATATAGCTTAAGTATATGCTCCTCATGACAAATGTGAGTTTTCGACCTCGAGGAGTTTCTGCGGCCGCTATCTTGGCTTGAAGGAGCCCAAATGTGTTCTTTTTCATATAATGCTTCAACTGTTGACTTCATGACAAAAATACCTCAAAGAAGTTTAAAGGCAATGAAATTCTAATTCTAACGCAGACACTCTTCAAGGTCGAAAATCACATTTTTCATGAGGAGTATACACCCAACATTTTGCAGCATACACAGCCTGCTCTGTCCCACTCCTGGGCAAAGGCCTCCTTCCACTCCTTCCAATTCTCGCGAGCCCGTGCGTCCACCTTCCAATTTGGACAGAACCTGTGCAGTTCGTCCTACCTAAGCAATATAAAAAAAACTACATTGCCTAATGCAAGGCAAAGACTCTTTGCCCCTACTGACTGGACTATGTTCACAAATATTCCTTTTTCATTCAAAACAAACGTCCCTCAGTATCAAACACAGTTCTAACATAATTATTTAGGTATTTATTTATTTAAACTTTCACGTACAACTGTGGTACAGGCGGACTTAATGCCGCAAGGCATTATCTAGCAGTCAACCTTTGGGTCAAATGGAGAAGAAGCTGGAATAGGTGCAACCGTACAATACAAAACAATTAAAACTACTACATCTAACTATGGCTATTTATAAATAATATACTAATACGTATGAAAAAAAAATATACCTATATTAAATAAATATTTGATAAATAAATTACACAGATATACTTAGATAATACTAAAATATATAATATAAATATATATACAATATGACATGACGACGACCATATCAATAATAGGAAATCTAAGGAACGAGTGTTTTCAAAAAGTATTCCCGAACTTGACGTTAGGTATCTCGCTCAGTCTTCACTCAAAGTGAAAGTAAGTACTCATTTCCTTGCCTATCCCATCAGATATAACATACGTGATGCTCTCCGGGGTGAACGACCTGCCTTTGTGGACTAGTGCCATCGCCTGCATCAATGGACTGGTACAGATTACAGAATGACTTATAGTACTCGTACAGTACTAAACAAGGCTTATTGTAAGGTTATTGAACTCCATATCGTATTTATTTTGAGAGATCTTATCAAAGATAGTTGTAATAACTTTCTTCGTGTTTTAATTTTAAAGCGAGTTTTTGTTATTTTTAAAGCTTATAATATCGGAAAAAATACCTGTAATTTTTCAGTCTTATTTCGAAATTTTTTGGCTGTATCGAAATTGTTTGATTGTATCTACTCAGGGTTTAGCTTTCAATTACCAATGTGTTAACAATAATTTACTTATGCTTATTGAACTATTTCTACTAAACAACAATATCTACAACAAAAATGAATTACTTAATTATTCTCTGACATGTCTATTTATGTATTTATTCATTTACTCAGAGCCAACAGAGAGGTAACATGTAACACAGAGCCAACAACAGGTTCCCACGGTAAAAATAGGAAATGTAATATAATAATATATAACTTAGTATCTTACAAGCACGTAAATTATACCATTTTTTTAAAATAACTTTGCCCCTTTGACACTAAGAAAAAAACGCCCAGACCCGAAGCAACTACTTGTAGATCATAGAAATATTTGCTCCGTGTGGGAATCGAACCCGTCACCTTTGAAAAAGCTCACATTCAACTGACTGCATACAGAGTAGGATTTGGTAAAAAATTGTTCAAAAGAGACTCTTCAAAAATAATATTGCCAAAGTTTCTCCTCAAATCCCTTTAATATGTTAAAAGTTTGAATTTAACTCTATCATTATTGCCGATATGAAATCTCAGAGATGAACTTAGATCAATGAATACTGTCTCATTGATAAGTCTCCAAGATCATCTCTGTTAGTGGTAGACGCCCACGGCGTCGGACGTCGGCCGACGACCTCCGGCCACCGTAGGCGCGGGCATGCGGACAGCGAGTAACGGGCAACTCGCTGTCCGACCATAGACCATGCCCGGGTCGAAGGCGCGTCGAAATCCACGCGCGCCACAATGACGGGGCCCCCTCACAGAGGGCCAAAGCCTGCCGGGGTCGCTTACTTCCATCACCCCCGGAACATAAAGGGCTATTGAAGGTCACCGTGGATTCTAGTCAGTACAAGTCTGACAATCCGTCCCGCCCTGCTCGGGGTGGGAGGACTCATTTGATGATTTTACCACGATAAAATAAAAAAGTTCATCTTTGTCGCTCCGTAGATTTTCTTCCCACAAACGAAATAAAAGTGAAACGACTTGTACCTACCTACCTATTACGTCCTACATAACTGTGAACTACGCTGCCATTACCTCTGACCTTACGAGTCGTAATCGTTAGCTGATTCCAATCGTTAGGCTGTTTTTTTTTTATTAACTGCGCACGCGCACTTTCTCTGGTGCGATACGTTTTAAAATGTGTGCGTGTGTTTTAAATGTAGGTAAGAGAAGATACATCATTAATCATGATTGCCTTGTTTTTTTTAATGAGCTTGTTATATTATAAAATAGTTATTTATTTACTCTTTTATGTACAGACGCCAGCACGTCAACCTAAATCAAATTTCTATAATACATTTTCAATCTTACCATAGTAGTGGAATACTTAATACTTTTTGACATACCTACATGCAAGCAGTAAAGTTATAATTTCTAAATAATTTACATTATTCTATATGTTCCTAGGGTAAGTGCATTTTGTGATTGTGTTTATGCCTAATAAAGATGATTTAATTAAATAAAATACAATAGTGGAAGGTTTAATGTTCGATTGGTAATATTTGACTGATAGGTTGATAGGTACGTTGACCTCCTACATACCCGATACATTAGGCGGACTTAATTCCGCAAGTAATTTATAAAAAGGTACTTACTGCCTTTTTTGATCTAGGTACTTAGTTATTTAACAATTTTAATTATACAGGGTGAATTTTTCAACTGGGCGTGGATGGCTACTTTCGAAACTATGAAGAATATCGAAAAACGTTGAATTGTTGCTATTTTTCCATGTTACTTTACATCTACTGAGCCATAATTTATTCGAAACTAGCTTCTGCCCGCGACTTCGTACGCGGATCTTGTTGCTTATGCCAGCGACAATGGGGTCGGCAAAATCGAAGATCTGTAAAGTCTGATACCCAACTCCAAGAGCCCGGGTAAAAAATTCATGGGAGTTTGGCCAGTAGAATAAAAATTATATTAATATATTAATCGTCATCGAAAATCAGTCCGTGAAATTAGTGATAGTTTTGATTTCCACATCAGGTGGTCCAAATCTTATATTTTAATACATCAATAGATAATGCTCATTAGGCTGAACAGCACTTTCTAAGACGTCATTCATAAACAGGTTGAATTTTTCAACTGGGCGTTGAGTTACACAAATATAAGCATGATTTCAAAGAAGAAAACTTAAGTTTCGAATACAGTCATCGCCTTGAAGATTGATCAGTTTTTTTTCAATTATACGTTTTTCTTAAGTTTGCCGTATATGATTACTTCACAGAATTGTTGAAAGGAGTCTTCAACATTTTTCGATATTCCTCATAGTTCCGGTCCATAGGCATCCACGCCCAGTTGAAAAAAATCATGTTATAGTGTAGCTGGGCTCTTTTTTTTCGTGGTAAATCATCAAATGAGTTCTCCCACCCCTTACTATCAGATTTGTACTGACTAAAATCCACGGTGTCCTTCAATAGCCCTTTATGTTCCGGGGTAACGGTGATGGTATAAGTCCCGCGACCCCGGCAGGCTTTAGCCCTCTGAGAGGGGGCCCCGTCATTATGCTGACGCTCTTTAAGGCGCGCGTGAAACACGACGCGCCGTCCATGGTCGGACGGCGAGTTGCCCTTTACTCGCCCGCATGCTCGCACCTACGGTGGCCGGAGATCGTCTTGTGACGTCCGACGCCTTGGGCGTCCACCACCGCGGGGTAGCTGGGCTCTTGGAGTTCCACATCAGGTGTTCCAGATCTTCAATTGTTATACGTCAACAGAGAGTGCACATCAGGCCGAACAACTTTGCCGAGACGTTATTCCTGTATATGTTATAGTGTAGCTGGGCCCTTGGAGTTCCGCATCAGGTGTTCCAGATCTTCAAATTAATTCTCTCAGCAGAAAATGCTCATCACGTGGAACAATTTTTGCTATCGCACCATTTTTGTATCTCTTATAGTTTAGCTGGTCTGTTGCGGTTCTGCGCCAGTTCTTCAAGTTTTCAAAATAAATTATAGCCTATGTTTTGACCAGACTTAAAACCTATACAACAAAAAAAAAAACATTAAAATCCGTCCAGAACTTTTTGAGTTTATCCCGGACATACATACAGACAAACAGACAAAAATTCTAAAAACTATATTTTTGGCTTCGGTATCGATTGTAGATCACACCCCAAGTATTCTTTAAAAAATATATTCAATGTACAGTTTTGACTTTCCTACTATTTTATTATTATGTATAGATAATAAATTCCCTCCCGCACGCGCACCCCCGCCTTGGTGACGCTCACTTCGCAACGGGCCGTGCAGCAGAAATCGTGATATTTTAATTTCGCCACAACTTCGAAACTAAACATCCAATTTTAATCATTCAAAGACCAAATATCATCTACATTAACTGTACTTAATGATGAAATAAATTATTTTGATAAGGATTAATAGAATGAGTAAAATAAATGCGTTTAAAAGTAGTCCCAAAAAATTCAAGATTTTTGATTTAAAAAATGGTTGTTGTGCCTCACTCGACATAGATAGGTATAGTGTGTCGCGGAGTTTTTTGTAGATATTTATAAGATCTACAACTAATTAGAACATTTCATAGTTCTATCTTTTATAGTTTAGGCAGCGTACGCAAAATAAGTAACTTTTCTGGTTGATTTTTTACACCTTGTGTCCGAAAAACCCAAATATATTACGGAACCCTATTTATTTCCAAAATAAAATTTAGTCTATGTTACTCGTGGATAATGTAGCTTTCGAATAGTGAAAGAATTTTTGAAATCGGTCCAGTAGTTTTTGAGCCTATTCATTACAACCAAACAAACAAACAAACAAAGTTTTCCTCTTTATAATATTATTATTAAGTATAGATTAGTATAGATATAAAATTTCATTGTTTTCAATGTTTCACTGGATTTGACGTTACAACAATCCCACTGTACTTCGCAATACGACATTATTGAGTTGAACTAAAAATAGCATTATTTTAAAGAAGAAACTGTAACTTATGTTTCGAAAACAGTCTTTGCCTTGAAGATTAATCAGTTTTTTTGAAATTATACGTTTTCCTTAATTTTTCCGTATATGATTACTTCCCAGAATTTGATCCTTATTAGCAACACTATCGAACAGTATAATAATACAGGTGTGATTTTTTTTCCAAAATCAGCGGGTTCGATTCCTGACTTGTGCAGAAGTTACTGCCTTCTGAATTCAGTGCATGATCCAATTAGTTTGTTTATCATTAAGCGGTTATACTGTATGGACGATTCTACTGTATGGAAACGGCCAACCCGAACCAAGCACCTATTCTATGTCTTAAATGTGACGTTTAAGTCTCAGGTAAAATAAAACATTTTGATATTAAGTATATTTTATTTGGAAATGTTTATTAAAATTAGTAAAACTTTGCCAATGTTTTACATAAGAATAGATAGAAAGATTTTAATGAGTTTATCAAACTGACACAATAAGCCAATTAGCCATCAAAGCCGTTTCACATAACTGTCATTATAATGTGACAGTTATGATTTGAATACATTGGCATTTTAAATTGGCAGTTAATTTGCTAAAGCTAAGACATTATGTAACTTCACTGATTTTGCTTTGCTAACAAAGGTTATTAATTTATATATTGTTTATTAACGTAAGAAAATAGATAAGTATGTTTATGTGTGGTCCTCTCAAATCAAAATTGACATTTTTTTGCACGAATAATTTACATTATAAGTTATTATTCATAATACTTAAGCTCATTTCAGATTACGCTATACTATTGTGCTATAATAAAAAGGAGTTCCCTACAATCAGCGAGCTATAATTATTATCTCATGGATAAGAAATAACGTCAAAATCAAAAACATTTCTTCCTAGTAGGCCAGCTTCAGGCAGTTTTAGAAGTTAAACATATGTATATTTGTAAATAAAGACTTATTTTACATTAGAGTGACGTGAGTGTGATCAAAATTACTACAGTTTTTTTTCTAATCAGTTTGATAAGGTGTGATAAGGCCATTATGACTTTTTCCGTTTTTATGACGTAAAGTTAACTGGAACGTTGACCTTAATTTGAAGAAAACAATTAGTTCCTCGTTCGTCGCAATTAAGTAAATAATTCAAGTAAGCTATAAAAAAATACAGAAATCTTGTGATAAGGCCTCAGTATTACGAACAGCGGCCGTAATATGACGTCTTAAAACCAGGCTTGTTGCAGTGAGTGAAATGGACAGAGCTATACAAGTCGTCTTGCGGCACCTTCACTCACTGGAACAAGCCTGGTTTTAAGACGTCATAATACGACCCCTGCCGGGCTATTGCGTATCTCAGTGTCTGTGTGACCATCAAATAGCTCTAAAAAGGTAATTTGCTGTGAAATTGATAAATGTAAATGTTCCCTCAAATCAAACATTCTATCGATCTTGAGGCACTCCACTCCTCTACTAAGCGTCTTAACAGGTATCACGCCATCCAAATTCAGGTTAACAACAGCTGGTCAATGAGTATCAAGTTAGCCTATAGCCCTGCTGGTCAGCCTTGCTATCGTGCTCTTAAAAAGCAGAACAACAAAATTCACCAAAATTCTTTTCTGCTACGCCAGTTCACGTTATGTAACATTCACCACATAAGTACAGCCTTGAATAATGCGTTTATTTTCTAGACATAATATTTATTCAGACTCAAAACTAGGTAATGATGACATTAGAAATTGTTCTCCAATGATTAATGCTCTTACTTACATTACGTTAGTCTTTATATGAAAGCAAGAGTTCTTGTAAACCAGTTTTCTGTCATTTTCGGGTCGTGACGATTCTTTTTCCAGTCTATATTGACCTGCCATTTCTGTCATTTTGTATGTAGTTTGTGACTACGGCACGTGTCTGTGTAAACTAGTTATCGTCTGCATAGTTCGCATTGTAAGCGTGTATCAGATACTGGTTTATTGTCAGATGATAAGGTATTGATGTATTGCATGTGTTTTTGACCTAGATTTTTGGAGCGATATCGCATTTATTTCTATTTAAATATTTTATTGTTTTCTTTTTTTTTAGATGCTGTCATATTGTCCTTTAGCACCTACGTCAATAGGTGCGTCCACACAGAGCGAGCAGCCTCGCGAGCCTTTTTCCGTGCGAAGATATGTCCTCGCGAGGCTGCTAGCTCCTTATGGACGCGCTTATTGGAGGTATTCCAGTTAGGGCACCCGCGAAAATGGCACCTGAGCGAATGGCTCCTAAGCTATTCCACGAACGGCACCTATCAAAATTTTTTGCAGGTGCCCTTAGTGGAACAGTTTTTCATCTAGCATTTTATTCCACTTAGGGCACCCACGGATCGTACTAGTGCTGGGACTTTAAATTTTCTTGTTGTCACGTTAAGAGTAACCAACAAATGTACTAGGCATGTATCAATTCAAGGTGGTACTTCAGGGCCGCGGTAACCTCTGAAGGTATTCTGGTGACCCCGGCAGGAACTGGAACTGGTCCTGTTGGGTTCACTCTGTTTGCTTGACAGCTACTTGAGGCACAAGTGGAACAAGACGCGTTACGGCGTCCCCGCCTGACGCAGGTCCTCACAGGACATGGATGTTTCGGGAGGTACCTGTGAGGGGTAAGTCACCACTGCGAGGATTTCCTGGAGGAAACGGTGAAGCATACGGTGCAGGTCTGACCCTTATGGGTAGAGCACCGCCGTGTCCTAACAATGGCGATAGGCGGTGACCTCTCGCGCCCAGCCTTGGTCGAAGTTATGCTGCGGGTTACGGAGTGGGAAACGGTCGCCTCCTTCTGCGAAGCAGTCATGCTCGCGTAAGAGGAGGCGCGAAGCGTTAGAGAGAGGACAGCGTCCACCTCACGCCTTGCCGTAGTGGTAGATGCCCACGGCGACGAACGACGCAGGACGTTTTCCGGCCAACGTTGAAGGGACATGCAGGTGACGAGTCATCGGCGACTCGCACCATCATGACCATGATTGAAACATCTTCTGTGTTCGGTGAGGACTTGCGTCAGACGGTAGGTGAGGACGCTGTGGTGCCTCTCAAGCCACTCCTCAAAGAGAGGTCTTACCGCCACAATCGCAGCGTGGGCAAACCTCTGTTGCGACAGTCATCCCCTCCATATCACCATTAGGTTGCACCTCCACACGCCAGTCAGACATGCTGGAGGGCTTTCGCCGCTAAATCCCAAGGGGTGGGCCACATAGAAAAGACGTAAGACGACAATACGTCACTTACGTGCGAAAATGTATGACAGTCGCGCCCGCACCTCTTCTCTTCTGTGTGTTTTACCTCGCGACGCTTCTATACATTTTGTATGAAAGAGACGCCGAACTAGACGAGACATTATGTCTCCGCCCCGGCTGCGTCTTACATCTTTTCTAAGTGGCCCAAGCCCAAGATCGCAATCCGACAAGGTTTGCTGTTTCACCGGAAATCGTGCGGTATCCCCGGATCATCCGGATAGCAATGACCTTTTGGCAAGCTTTGACGATTGCTTCCGTATGCACAGGGCCTCATACAGTGCCCTGATGGACCGCATGACTCTAGCGTGCAGCCTCCGGTAGGAGGTGATTGTTTTTCCCACCAAGGTTGGGTAAGAGCCGCTTGAAGGTGGCCTCAGCCCGATCCAGCTTAGGAAGATATCAACGAACTAATAATCACATGACAAGTTAATTTATAGTTTGTATTAGAGAAGGAAAAACTAAGTAGATTTTTTTCCAAACGTTGTAAAAGTTAACGGATACGTCATCACACATCAATACAAAACATATCAGTCTGATGACTACTTACTTACGCTCTCTGTTACCGAATATCTACTTAAGTCCTACTTTAAATTTATGCGAGCCTAGTAAATTTCACGGAAATTCACCAAAAATACGTTTTAGTATTTGATGACAGACAAACACCTTCTCCATGATCCTGTTCTCCTAGTATGTACGTATTTACTTATCAGAACACACATTGAGTACTCTCACTAACTGAGATACAAATCTTACTAACTGAGATAGGGATAAAAACTCTAACGCCAACAACATGAAGATTTTTAACTTCGACAAAAATGTCACTTATCAAAAATGTTACTCCTTAATAAATAAGTAAGCTCCTAACTAGTTTTAATCAATTATTTTGACGTCCTAAAAAAATACACGTCCCAACACTAGTACGTATAAATCCATGGGTGCCCTAAGTGGAATAAAATGCTAGATGAAAAACTATTCCACTAAGGGCACCTGCAAAAAAATTTGATAGGTGCCGTTCGTGGAATAGCTTAGGAGCCATTCGCTCAGGTGCCATTTTAGCGGGTGCCCTAACTGGAATACCTCGCTTATTGTTTCTCTACCGAGACACGAAACAATATACGCGAGCAAAACAAAAGCCTCGCGTGCTTCTAGCTTTGTGTGGACGCACCTATTGCTGATCAGTGTTAAGAGGGTGGAATAATAGTATTTGGAGGCAGTGGTAGTCGTTTTAAACCCTGGTTATGTATACGTATATTAAGACCCGAGTTCGCCGACTCTCGTTTAACCAATGTTTGAGTAATTGGCCGATGAATTCTTAAACATCGTATCTTAAAAATCGTAAATTGTTGTATGACTAACTCACATCAAATGTCAAATAGATGGTTAAACGTCGGTTAAAGTCCGTGAACACGGCCCTTGGTTCCTTTGAAATATTATGGTCAAGATGCTGTAGTGTTTTCGGCACTCTATCCAAATAATAGATATATACAGGAGCTGAAGAGTTTATTTTTCGAAACGAATGAATAAATTTTAATAAAACTTCAAACCCATAAGTAGGTAACCTTTATAGTATAAAACGAACAAATATTTAAAATTGGTCTAATTTAAGTTTAACTTTATTTCCAGTTAAAAATGACAGATTTTATAAATTATATATTAGAGAATTCAATATTTGGAGTGATTATTATTTAAAAAAAATGATATATATTTTCTATGTATCATTTCAAAAAATAAGGCCTTGAAAAGAATGTTACAAATGTCGTTCTTATCTTAGTATTTACAATTATTGGGATTAAGAGTCTCTCAATAATTATTTTCATAATGAAAGAAAAACTGTAAACACATAAACCCAACAAAATCGGTTAACTACGACACAACTCACATTCGCGTAAATATTCCAAACTGATGGTTGCGTAAAACGTACTTTTTGATTGCGTGAATTTCACTCACAAAACATTATTATCGTTAACATATTATAAAAAAATACTTATATAGATATAATTTCACCAAATTGTGAGTCATTCTAACCGGTAGATATCAGCGAGTTAAAAATAATTACAAGTGAGATCGATTGACTGTAATTTTTGATAAAGTTTAGCAATTTTCTGGTATTTTTGACTCCACCAATCAATTTTATGACACACTTAAATAAGGTGTTAAAACAGTATTCTGGAATAAACCTGTGACGTCACTAGCTAGTATATTTAGGACTGATTTTTCAATAGTCAGATAACTTTTTTAACACATTTTTATTCCTCAGATAAAAGTAAATGATCTTATTATTTATTTCAGATCCACAAAAATCTAATTATTAACAGTGTTTTGAAAGTTTACAGCCTTATATAAAGGGTTTATTCAGAGAAACTGTATTTTGGAAGTATTGGATGAAAGTATCACTCTGTATAATATCTATTATGTCATACTACAAAAGAAAAAATATTTTCTTCACTCTTTCTTTTAGTTTCTACAAGCTTCCTATTTATTTTAATAGAAGAAATAATTATTTTCGCCTACATCATGTGATGAATTATATCACTCAATTTATGCTGGTCATCGTAAACACTTCACCTTTCATCTCCAAATACTTGTGAAGGTCATCGAGAAAGATTACACATATTTATATCTTTTTTCAGATAAAAAAGATGTCAAAACATAACGTAAGTATGAGTAACATTTTGAAACGTGTTTTTGAGGGTTTTTCCAAAACGTAGGTAGTTTTTGTCTGCCTTTGTTTGCCGTTCCATTGCATCAGTGATCGCACTAGATCCTGCATTTTTATTACAAAGCGAAAATGGACGTGATGGGGACGGGGTAAGCCCACTAAGTGCATAACGCAGACCACACGCATTGTTGAGGCCTCTGTCCTACCGCTAGCGATTTATTCGCGCTTAAGGAACGGGAAACATGCACACGGCTACACATACACGCGTGGTACTATTTTTACACACACTGAACGGTCAGTTAATACTGGTTTTGTATAGCTTGATGTGTAGCCGTGTGTACAATGTATGTCCGGTGTCACAATTAAGGTATAACAGACGACTTTTAATAAGATTCTGTGTTTTATTTATAACGTATTTGAAGTATTCACTTCGTAATGAACGAAGTGAATACTTCAGTAAGCAAAATAACATCAAAGTTCCAGTTTACTTTATGTCACGAAAACCAGTAGTCATGATAGGGCTTCTGATGTACTCACTTACATAAATATTTTTCATTTAGAAGAAGAAGATAGCACGTTCATCATCGCTGGAAGTTCACGTTGGGAGAACTGTTTTGCAGGCAGTTGGTTGTCAATTGGTTGGAATTCCGGGAATCTAAACAAAATACTAAGTATACTTCTACATTTAAGTGCGAAATGCTAGTTTAAGGGATTCAGTGCCGGCTTCTATTTTCTTCGAAGATCATGTTCAGACTCTAGACAAGCGTCTCTTAAGCCACTATTATCGCTTTGAATATTTCAATTGAATGATAAAAAAAACGAGCAACTTTTTTTAGTAGCTTTCTAATCGCGAGCGGTGTGACCCAATCCTATAGGTTTAATATTCAGTACGCCATAAATGTCTAGCCTTTTGGAATGAATACATGCATAAACTCACGCCATATTACCATGGCGTAGGCAGAAACCACAATACCACCTGCTACAATCTTTACATAGGTGCTCCTTTCGTCACGTTCAACATCGTACATCTTGAACGGATAGGTATTTTATGTGGTAAAATCATCAAATGAGTACTCCAACCGGGCAGGGCGGGAGGGACTGTCAGACTCCTACTGACTAAAATCCACGGTGTCCTTCAATGTTCCGGGGTCACGGTAATGAAGAATGGAATATGAATGGATACGTAGCAGATCCAAAAAAACGTTTTGGTTATTTATAATGCTGTAGGCTCTAAAAGAAATGTTTTGGTATAAAATGTGGCCATAGCATAATATGCCGTGTTTCCCAGGAGTCTTACTCTTACTATGAGTAAGTTTGAAAGAACAGTTCCAGTAGTACTACTGATTACGGGTATGTGGACGGTGAGTAATGGGTGACCCGTCGTCCGATCTTGGACCATGTCTGGTCGACGGCCCGTCGTGTTCCAAGCGCGCTTCAAAGAGTTATCGGCAATCTGACAGGGCCCTCTAGCTGCTAACCGTGATTTCACCTGCTGCTCGGCTCCTATTGGTTGTAGCGTGATGTTTTATAGCCTATAGCCTTTATTAAAAATTATTAAAAATGTTTTTCGATTCGAACCAGTAGTACCTTAGATTAACACGACGTTCAACCAAATAAACAAACAAAGAAAATCTTAGTTTTATAATATTAGGTATAGATTAGTGAGGATGTGAAGCCATATCGAAGCTTCCAAGATTTTTTTTAAGCGTGTTAAAGTCACCAAAAGAGTCCTGCCACCCAGGGCAGGGCGGGAGTGGCTGTAAGACTCGTAGGTACTGACTAAAATCTACGGTTTCCTTCAACAGCCCTTTACGTTCCAGAGTCCCGGTAATTTCTTATGTCCCGCGACCAAGCATCCAAGACTTAGGACAAATAATGGTTATTGCAACTAGTAACTTTTAGCTACAGAAGATCGATTATAAAAAAACCGCGGACCAGTCATCACGTTATTCTTATATAACCCGTACATAGATAGACAAGTGAACTCTGTGCCGGCCGTAGCTTAATTACATAGAGATTGTTACATAACGGTATCAGATTTTACGAGATGTTTCCCCATGGCTCGCATCACGCGTTTGACTATTATGGTAGAGTTCAACTTGGCTCGCATTTTGTTATTGTAACTTCGCTATTATGAAAATTGTGATGCACATAACTGTGGTATATGGTTACGAAATATATATTTTAGTAGATGTTTTCGTTTTATTGGGTATCGACTTAGAAATGAGGAGATTTGTAGACGAACCAAAGTTACCGACCTAACCCAACGAACTAGCAAGTTGAAATGGCAGTGGGTAGGCCATATACATAGCACGCAGAACTGATGGCCGACTTGACCGTAAAGTTCTCGAATGGAGACCACGCACCGGCAAGCGCAGCGTAGACGTCACCCACAACGTGGACAGAGGATCTTATGGAGACCACAGGATCACGCTGGAAGCAATAAGTCGCTTCTAGTCAGTCCTATTGAAGGTCTATAGGAGAGGCTTATGCCCAGCAGGATCACGCTGGATGCAAGCCACTTCCTGCCGGTCCTATTAGAAGTCTATAGGAGAGGCTTCTGTCCAGCAGTGGACGTCTTACGGCTGATACGATATGATTGGTAAAAGAATGACTTTTTGATGGCCAGTTTAACAATTTTGGTTTGTAATGTTACGTTTGTTTAGAACTAGTTTTCAATGGATCGTAATTTATTCAATGCAAGAACCTGCATGCAAGTTAGACTACATTGCGGTATTTGTTAGAGCAACTGAATTCATTGTTCATTAATAGGTCACATTGTATTCAAAATTGTATCTATAGTTGGGAAGAAACCAAAAAAAAAACAAAATTATAAAGAGACGATCACGAAAAAAGTATTACACAATAATTACACTTTTAAAAACTAAACTCCTATTTTTTGAAGTCGGTTAAAATCACGCCAAATGCCGTGTTAACAAACCGCTTCACGAGCTCGTGGACTGCGACTCGTTCGCGGAGGTTGTGTCCCTGTGTCATTGCACAGACGGCAGCCGGTCAACCTACCTCAATCTGTCAAAATATTACCAACCGAACATTATCCTTTCACTTTTGTGATAAGGTTGAAAATCTATTAAAGACCGATTGAGGTAGGTTGATGTGCTGGCGTCTACGTATATCAATAGGTAAAGCAACAGTTTTTAGAAACTATCAAGTTTTTTACACACCAATTACCACATTTACGCAATCTTTGATTGATAACCTCGCCTGCAAGTGGAGTAGATGGCAAATATGTTGCTGAGTATAATGTCAAAGCAGTAGGCAAAGATATAATATCAAATGAATATATACGTTACCTACATGACATTCTATCTTCAAAAACGGCACACTAACGCACACATGAATAACTATATATTGCAATAGCACACTATATTACGATTAGGCGCCAAAGTCGGATGGCATCGCAAGTGAAAAAGAGACAAATATAGTCAAGGTTTGTCAATTGACCACATTTGAGCGCGTCACTTTCTGGGCTCGTCTAACGTATCTACACCTTTTTACTTATAATATCCTTGGCAGTAGGTATAATATTATTACACAATTGCGATGAGAATCAAATTAAACACGATCAACGCTTTAAAATTATATTAACGACTTGTCTGAGTTATGATTGTTATTGTCAAAATACTAGAACTGATCATAATTATTCATTGTTGAGTCTCATTTTAAAATACTTGCATGTAATATCAAGAGAAATGTTTAAGAAACAATGATGACTAAAGCAAAATTATGTTTTTTACGCGACACTCATATTTAATATATATTTTTTTCATTATCATCATTCTACAATTAACTTAGGGTATGCACCATGGCGTGCGGGCGGCGAGTAAAGGGAAACTCTAAACTGTGCGACCATGGACCATGCCCCGGGTCGACAGCGCGTTGTGTTCCACGCGCGCCTCAAAGAGCGCCAGCATGATGACGGGGCCCCCCTCTAGAGAGCCAAAGCCTGCAGGGGTCGCAGGACTTATTTTATTACCGTCACCCCGGAACATAAAGGGCTATTGAAGGAAACCGTGGATTTTAGTCAGTACAAGTCTGACAGTCCCTCCCACCCCAGGCAGGGCGGGAGGGACTCATTTGATGTATACCCACGTAAAAAAAAGGCAAAGGGTATGGCACCGTATCATATTCTTCCATACTTCAGATTCGATTAATTTAAAATTGGATCAAAGGGCGACCAGCGACTGTTCATTATTAATTCGGCGCACGACACTGTGTCGGGCTATATTTGTATCGTTGATTAGGGAGTATTGTCTGTAACTATGTGCAATTGTTCACTGCAGTGCCTCGTGTGTCGGCTAAGGGTCAGTTTACACTGACGCGACGAGACGAGACGCGACGCAACGTGACGCTACGATATGATAGTCAAATGTGTCTCGTTTACGTGTAGTAAAAGATAGATTTGAGTCGCTATGAAAAAGAGTGCGCTGCGTCTTGTGGGCATCGCACCTCGGTATTTTCACAGTTATTATGTCTTGTGACTGGACTGGGACTGAAGCACCTTAACTATTTCAATACTATTTTTTTTTTGTCGTTTGGCAATTCAAAGGTCTATAACTGGCCGGCTTCAAATAAACGATTTGTGTTTTATTTTGTAGATATCTTTTTATAATAAAGTTAGATTTTGAGTCGCGCTATTGAAATGTGCCAGCGTCGCGTCTCGATGTGAATGGACCCTAATTTCAAGGGACTACGAGTAGAACTGTACGTGCCCTCACTCACTGTGTCCACTATTAGAGGCAGGAGGTAACAAGGTTAGACTAGTCTGACTTGTCAAGCTGTAAGCGTGTAAGTATCCCGGACTTGTTATTAGTTTTCCATAAATTGAGAAGGCGAGGCGTGTTTAAATAGATCAAATTTTAATTGAAATGAATAATTTCAGAAATCAATATTTCTTTACAGCATCATCTTAAGTTCTGTTAAAGCACACATAGTTTTCTTTTAGCGTGGTATCATCTTCAAATTAGTCCTCCTACCCAGGGCAGGGCAAGAGGGACTGTCAGACTTGTTCTGACTAAAATGCACGGGATTCTTCAATAGCCCTTTACTTTTTAGCCGTTTCGGGGTCACGATATTCGTTATTCCCGTCGACCCGGGAATGGTCCATGGTTGAACAGCGAGTCGCCAATTACTCGCCGCTCACATGCGCACCTACGGTGTTGGTCGGAAAACTCGTAGACGGTGTTGCGACGTCTGTCGCCGTGTACGTCTGCCACTGCGGCTGAGCTGTGACGTGGACTCTGTCCTCTCCCTCATCGCATGAGTAGGCTTTTTTTATCTTGGTAAAATCATCAAATGAGTCCTCCCACCCCGGGCAGCGCAGGGGGGACTAAAATCCACGGTGTCCTTTAATAGCCCTTTATGTTCCGGGTTCACGGTGATTCACTTGCGATATTTATTGATATTATTCATTTATGCGTAGACAAATTATATAATTTTATAGTACGAGTCATGACCCGCAGCTACGTCCGTTCGAGTGTCCGAAATTGCCCAACAACAATGAATTCGGCTCGAGGCCTAATCACGAGTTTTCACGTTTATGTTACGTAAACGAGGACTTTGAAATTAATTTGATGTATTAAATTAGTTCTTATTTCCTACACTAGAGGTGCTTATTCAATGTCTATGCATCTAAATTTAAATAACTTAAAGATGACTGACATAGTGATCTATCAACGCACAGCCCAAACCACTGGACGGATCGGGCTGAAATTTGGCGTGCAGGTAGATGTTATGACGTAGGCATCCGCTAAGAAAGGATTTTGATCAATTCCACCCCCAAGGGGATAAAATAGAGGATGAAAGTTAGTATAAATCTTCTTAGATTTTCAACTGATTACGCGAGCGAAGCCGCGGGCAAAAGCTAGATTTCACAAACGACTGCACTGTTTGAACAAACGCGTAGAATTCATGCTAGGGCCTAAAGCATTACGTTCGGGTAAAAAGTGGATGTATGTATTAACTAATTTTAAGATGGTAGTTTAAAAGTTGTTTTCAAAGGAAATCGGATTTATGATTGTGAAAGCAAAGGAAATAATTATGTAATATCATTAGGTAACTTACGAATTAATGCAATAATGTAAGTAAAATTTTTATGTAAACATGTGCTATTATGAATGATACGGTGGAATTAACATGTATTAATAAGAATAAGGTAAGGGGAGCAGTAGCCCAGAGGTATCGGTCCCGACTTACTAGTTATAGGTCGTGGGTTCGAACCCCGTCAGGCGCATTACTTTGTGTAATTTATTTCATCACTGCTCTCAAAACGGTGAAGGAAAACATCGTGAGGAAACCGGCATGCCCTAGAACATCTACTAATCCGCACTGGGCCCGTGTGGTGGATTATGGCCCACTCCCTCTCTCAGAAGGGAGGCCTGTGTCCCAGCAGTGGGAACATTATAGGCTGATGATGAATAAGAATAATCACAGTTGGTGGAAAAATCACGTTAGTACTGTTGTTGTTGATGGCTGTACCTAAAAATATGTTATATTCAGTAAGATTTTAGCCTGTTTTGAAAATCTGAGACACCAAAACAACGTGAATACCTGACCTGATAGAAGCTTTGATTTTCATTTTATTGTAGTATGGATTATACGATCGATTTCCATCCAATACTGAACCTGACTGTACATAATTTCTTCAAAATTGTTTTGGTATTTGTTTTAAAATGTGGTACTCGTTGGACAGAAAAACAACTTAAATAAACTAATACCAAATGGTATTAGATTTAAGTATTGGATGGGAATAGGCCTATTATACGTGTTTAACAGTACACTTAAACAACGTGTAACGTTAAAAGCGCATAACCTCTCGTGGGGTAAAAAAAATGGTTTTTCATACAAAATGAGAAATCGTTCGAGCCCATCAGTATGAAAAATACATTTTTTTTTTGCGAATTTCCAAAAGTCTTAGCACAAACATTGTTCAGTAACATGTGTTGAGTTACCCCACGAGAGGTTTTGCGCTTTTAACGTTAGTCGTTGTAGAATACTTGAATTATTTACGGCGTTTATTTTTATTTTAATCTAAAATGAAAAAGCGTTTGTAGTGTACGAACGAGAAACTATTTTTTTCCGTCAAAGTCACCATTTAGATAGGTAAATCACTTCACAAAACCGTGAAAATTAATACTAGGGCCTCAATATTAATGAATCCCAGTAAACTGATCGCGTGGATATTTGTGGGGCTGCCGATACTAATTAATACGTTGACGGCTAGATTTGTTGGATTAGCGTCGAAACGCAGCCTCAACTGATGGCTGGTTCACACGGTACGATTTTATAATCGAAATCGGGTCGTACGACACAATGATTTGAGTATTTGTACTACTGGGTAGTCTAACGATAATTTTATAACTGGGTCCGAGTGTCTTTTTAGAACAAGTATTTATTTTTATAAAGTTTTATTAGCTTTCAGGGATTATAGAGAAAAAGTCTTAAGCGGAAAGGAGGACCATTAGATACTCTGCTGTGATATAACGGGAATTAATAATAGGTAATTAATACAGCCACTAGTTTTTTGCTAGTTCTTCTCCATGGAAAGTACCAACTCGAATCGTTTTGTGGATGTTTTTTTTTTTATTTGTGCTCAGCTGGCCTATGACGTCTTCAAGGATGAATAGTTACGCTCAGAGAACGAAATGGCGGTAGACGACTTGTATAGCTCTGTCTCTTTCTAAAGACTCACGTTCTTAAATTGAATTTTAAATAGGTTATGATGAATAATAATATAATAATAATAATATTCCACAACTATCACACAACCCCATCTAGTCCCAAGCTAAGCAGAGCTTGTGTTATGGGTACAAGACAACTGATAAACATTCTTATATATTTCTAAATATATACATATTATAGATAAATTACGCCCAGACACAGAACAAATGATCGCAGAAAAGATGAAGGCAGAAAGGTGATTCTGAAATCGACTGAAAAGATCAAAATATACGATATAGTCTACAATATCGTACTACGTTTAATCTGCTTAACATTATCTATCAACACATCAACATGAAGCTTACAGCGTCTGCATTTAATCCGCATAAATGAGATGGCTGCGCGGTATTACCAGGCGATTAAAAATCGCCCCGTGTGTACCTCAAATAAGTTTCGCGAAGTAACATAATTACCAACCCCTTTTAGTACATTAGTGATGCAGTGGCCGGCACAGGTTTTGTATTTAACATAGTGGTTTTATTATTCTGAGTGCTACAGAGCAGTGAAAGATTACTCTGGATTACTTTCTTGTTCAGCCCGTGTTCATCGAGGGCAGCATTTTTTTTTATTCTCGGAGTCTGGGTAAAAATGGGTTTTAAAAATTTTACAATAGCAGTCCGACATATGAATCTTTGCATGTCTGATAGTTCTCCACATAACACTTATTTTTTTGGGCCTAAGGGCTGATTTTTAAATAGACAGATAACTTTTATGTGAGGAATAAAAATGGTGGTTTGACAGCTTATCTACAGAAAATAGTCAAACCGATATTTTTATTCCTCTACTGACTATTTAAAAATCAGCCCTTAAAAGTACCTTCAGAATAAAAGAAGAAAATATGTTGGCACGAAGATTTGCTCAGTGTTCTAACCAAGTAAAGATAATGCTTTTTAAAGCTTACTGTCAGAGTTTTTACACCGGCAATCTCTGGGTCGAATACTCGAAAAGATCCAATACAAAAATGTTTTTAGAATGCTGTTGCGATTGCCTCGTTTTTGCAGTGCGTCCGAAATGTTTGCGGTAACTCATACTGATGGGTTCCATGCCATCATCCGCAAGAAAACGGCCTCGCTCCTGGGCAGAATAAGGGGTAGTCGCAATAGCATCCTGGACACAGTGGCGGCGGATACTTCATCTACCATAATAAGGGAATTTGTGAGAAGACTTATACCCTAGTATTTTTACATTTATATAGTGGTTGGGTGGTCCTCTCATGAATTCACCTTTAGGTTAAGTTGCTAACAATAGTGTTTAAGTCTCAAACTTGTTACTAACAATTTATGGATCTCATAGTTGTCCGAAATAAAATGATTTATTATTATTATTATAAAAGAGCATAATTATTGTCGGTACACGCAGGTCTCTAAGGGTAGGTACTGATCAGTGCAAGTAAAACTTGTATAAAGATTCCGGAAAATATACGAAGTCTGAACCTGTGTCTGCTATGTGCGAGCGCATCATTAACGTAGTACATAATAAAGTCGCTACCCGCTGTCTGTACATAGGTACAGACAGCGGGCTTAGATCTTGTTGCTTGATGCTTAGATCTTTAAAACTACGCAACGGATTTTGCGCGGATTTTGCGGTTTTTTAATAGATAGAGTGATTCAAGAGGAAAGTTTAAATGTATTTAACGTGTATAATATAGTAGCGATTACACCCGTGCGGAGCCGAGGCGGGTCGCTAGTAATTATGTTTAGTCTATTTTGCCTGCACCGACCAATACTGTCGCACCTTTGCGTCTTTTTAAGTTACATTTGAAGCCAATTGTTACCTAATAGTAAAACGCTATGATGCTACATTTATTCAATTGGTTAACTATCAGTTTCTCTTTGCGAGAGTCCCATTCATATCTGTCTTGTCACATTCCCGCCGCATACAAGTGACCGAATTATTTTAGGCCACCGTTTCACTTTTTTCTATTACATTTTATGTTACTTCTGTTTGTCACAATCAATTTTATTTTTCCGGTTACAGCGTCTAATCTAAATCTATACATATAAAAATGAAACCCGTTTTCCGTTGTCACGACATAACATGAAAACGGCTTGACCGATTCGGATAATTATTATTTTGTTGTGTTTGTAACCATCGGGACCGGGTTTTAGACCGGGTCCTCCACCCGTGCGAAGCCGGGACGGGCCGCTAGTAATATTATAAATTGCGAAAGCTTGTGAAACTAGATGTAAGTTTATTGTTTATCTTTCACACAAAAACTAATAAACGGATTTGAATGAAAGGTACACAAATAGTTCCTTATAAGAAAGATTAATCTTGGTGATAAATGACTATACAGGGAGAAATCCGAATCCTTAAAAGATACGGGAAAACTTTCTTAGGAACCTTTAGTTCTTTTTTGATGTTGACAATTTTGACGTTTTTATTTTTTTGGTCAAGTGTGATTTTTCCACAGAAATGAATAAAATTGGCCAAAATTATTTTATGCCGTACTGCTCTGTTTCATGCAAGGAACATTTCGTTGTATCGTAAGAAATAAATCGGGACAGCGGAATTTGATCAAATTTTGCAAAATATTATTATTTATCACGTACCGACTTAAATCAACGGTTTTCAATAGCCCTTTAGTTCCCAGGGTCGGACAGACTAATTATATTTTTTAGTGATACCTACTTTATTCAACTACAGAAAAAGTAAAAATGTAAAATACTGATATCCAGCTGAATCTGGTTTTACTGGAAGCCGACCCCAATATAGTTGGGAAAAGGCTAGGCAGATGATGATGATGATGACTTTATTCAACTACAAATGGGATAATAGATACTTGCAAGAAGGAATGGCTAACAAAAGCTTATTAAATATAGAAATATGTATAATATGCTATTCATCTGTTTTAATGCTAGTATTATTTCCATATTGTTCGGAGTTTACTTAGCAATGTTGAAAGGAATTCTTAAATTGCTGTTTTACTGGGCGTAGACAGACAGTGTGAGTAATATTTTAAGTTTAGTGCGTGTTAAGAGAAAGGGCTCACTGTTGTTATTTTCCGTTATTTTATACTTTGTTTGTAACACTTATGTTAGGTAATTGCTCATTTGTTTGGCACTGTTTTTTTTTGACAAGTAACAGGTAATTGAATCTAAGTTATTTGAGTAGTAGTATGTTTTGGCCTGAGGAGGTGAATTCCCCGATTCACTCTTTTAATGGCGGTTTGTCGGACTGCTGAGTAAACCTGTGGACAAAAGGGAAATATATTAGTGACATGATACAAATTCGAAGGAAAGAATAATAAATGTGATTAAAAACATAGTGAGAAATAATGAAACCTGCATGCCCTATAACTAAAATTCGAAATTATTTGAAATGTGATCTACCAAAGTACCTACTACTGGGCCCGCGTGTTTGATTATAGCCCATGTCCCTGATACAGAGAGGAGGCCTGTGTCCTAGCAGCTGGAAAATAATATGATGATGATGAAAATTTTAAAACATATGTATTGAAAGTTGTATAAAAACTATCTATGTATAAACAGCGGGAACATTATAGGATGATGTTGATGAAAAATTTAAAACATATATATGTATTGAAAGTTAGATATACTTAAAACTATCTATAAACACAAGTCTATGTAAAAATAGTGTGCCATTGACCTTGGCAGATTTTAACATCTTTCACGCAATGTTCCTAATAACGCTAAATAGGCATAATCATTACAAAATACATGTACCGTGTTCACAACTTTTATTTATGACAAAAAATGCAGTTATGCTTAAAAAAATGTATAAATGCTTTCAAATTATTTATTTTTTATATTATTATTTCAAGTCCAAATCTTTCTTAGATGTTATTATTTTATCTTGTTTTTAAGACAATTTGTAACCTTTTATGTACAGTTTTTTTTTGTTTGTTAAATATTTAGGTTTTATTAATCTATTATTGTAGTTTTTAGTTGTGTTTAATTGTAGTTTTAATAAGTATTTAGTTTATATAAAAAAATGAAAACTTATGTTATGCTGTTCTAAGTTGTATAAAAACTATCTATGTATAAACAGCGGGAACATTATAGGATGATGTTGATGAAAAATTTAAAACATATATATGTATTGAAAGTTAGATATACTTAAAACTATCTATAAACACAAGTCTATGTAAAAATAGTGTGCCATTGACCTTGGCAGATTTTAACATCTTTCACGCAATGTTCCTAATAACGCTAAATAGGCATAATCATTACAAAATACATGTACCGTGTTCACAACTTTTATTTATGACAAAAAATGCAGTTATGCTTAAAAAAATGTATAAATGCTTTCAAATTATTTATTTTTTATATTATTATTTCAAGTCCAAATCTTTCTTAGATGTTATTATTTTATCTTGTTTTTAAGACAATTTGTAACCTTTTATGTACAGTTTTTTTTTGTTTGTTAAATATTTAGGTTTTATTAATCTATTATTGTAGTTTTTAGTTGTGTTTAATTGTAGTTTTAATAAGTATTTAGTTTATATAAAAAAATGAAAACTTATGTTATGCTGTTCTATTTTTTAAGTGTTTGTTTATATCATATGTGAATTTTTATAGAAAATTCCAATTTAATAACCTAACAAGATTCTTCAATTTATGTACAATTTTTATTTTATTTACATTTATATTTCTTTATTCACTTCCATTATTTATTACTGTTAACTTAATTTATAAAAACAGTTCCCTTTCATAAATAAAATAAAAATCTATAAAATTCAATAAGTACAGGCCTTTACCATGACTTGCAGGTACAAGTGTTAACATGTCACGTGTGAGGCAACATCCCAATACCCCAATACCAACACCTCTCGCGAATCAAGTGGATTCTTACTTAATTGGTGGAAATATTCCGTTCAATTCTGTTTAGAAGATTTTTAGAATGGTGCGATACTTTTTAGAAAGGTCAAATTCATAGAACTCACAGTATTGCATGTATGACCAAATGTATGAAGGTGGATGAGGCAAGTAAGTATTTCAATTGTTTTTTTTTTTATCTAGAACCTTTTAAAGAAACTATAATACAGTTTTAATTTATAAAGTTCACTCAGACATTTCATACGTTCCTAGAGGGCAGAAATAGACACGATAGCAATTCTAATAAGTCGGTCAGTGAGTTTAATTAAAATCATAAATATTCCTAAACATACTACATTTAAATACTAAAAGAAAAATATTTACAAAAATGACTAAAGTAAAACTAAAATTAAAACTATACAGGACGTCAAAAAAAAATTCTAAGTCGTAATGAGGGAATTGCCCAGAACGCTGGCAGTATTGCCACGTTGGATGGCAATGCTATGACTAAGGCCAGCCCTCTGGTCACACGAAGCGTCGACTATTATGGTTGGCGATGTCTTTGAAAACTTAGTGGGTAATCCAACCCTATGGTCCTTTTTTTTTAATCGTGGTAAACTCATCAAATGAGTTCTCCCACCCCGGGCAGGGGGAGAGGGACTGTCAGACTTGTACTGACTAAAATCCACGGTGTCCTTCAATAGCCTTTTATGTTCCGGGGTCACGGTGATAGAATGAGTCCCGCGACCCCGAACCCTATGGTCCCAGTCAGAGTTTTGAAGATACACGTATTTTTTGTTTTATCTAACTAATAAATATTTTTGCAAAATAAATCGTATTAAAACTATTTAAAACTCGAGAGTGAGGCCTCGTGACATCAGAACTTAAATACTTAAAATGAAATTTAATAATTAATTGTTAATATTAAAGGACATTGGGAAATCGATGTATGGGATTTGGGCCCACCCTTCAATAGTAACATGTTATATACCGTTGGATAGGGCTCTTTAAGGGGAACATTTCTTGCTAATAAACATATGGTCTAACGTTAGTACTTTCGGAGATATGAGGTCTTAAAGTTATCTCGTCGAACATTTTATTTGTATCACATTTAATTAAAAAGGGCTATATTCTTCGTGAACATCCTTGTTTAGAGTGAAAGTGATTGAATTTGGAATGTTGATATTGTTAGTGTACGAGCTGAATGACTAAGGCTGCGGTTCCACTGGAGCGGAACGGAGACAAGCTGTGCCGTGCCGGGATTAATACGAAATTATAAAAAGTACAGATGTATGATGGCCCACCCTTAAATAGTAACATGTTATATACCGTTGGATAGGGCTCTTTAAGGGGAACATTACTTGCTAACAAACATATGGTCTAACGTTAGTACTTTCGGAGATATGAGGTCTTAAAGTTGTCTCGTCTAACATTTTATTTGTTTCACATTTAATTAAAAAAGGCTATATTCTTCGTGAACATCCTTGTTTAGAGTGAAAGTGATTTGAATTTAGAATGTTGATATTGTTAGTGTACGAGCTGAATGATTAAGGCTGCGGTTCCACTGGAGCGGAACGGAGACAAGCTGTGCCGTGCCGGGATTAATACAAAATTATAAAAAGTACAGATGTGGCGCCTAGTCCGTAAAGACGTTTGAGTCTCTGAGTCAGTCATACTTGCAGTGTCCTGGCTGCATATATTATTTTTAGAAGAAAACTCGATTGGCGTGATAATTACATTAAACGAGTCCTCCCGCCCTGTGTGGAGCAGAAGGGACTGTACGACTTCTACTTACTAACAATCCACCCCATGTTATTCATCAGAAGCGGCTGCTGGCTCTAGGGTAAGCTCGTTTTATTTTCGCAAATCGCTATGCAGTGTACTTTGTTTTAGTTTTTTTTAATACAAGTTAATTGTTACACTATTTAATTTCATTGTCAACATTCAAAGTTAAGACAGTTGGAATAACTTAGGTGTTGTGTAAACGTAAAGAATACATTTCCGGTTTTAAGTTCTCTTAAATTCTCAGATAGGAGAACATTCCCGAGAACATAATATATCAAATGTGTCCTCCCAACCCACCTTGGGTGGAGCGTCATGCGTCCGGGTAATGTTTATCTCAAAATGAATTAAACTACGATCATTAATTGCTTAGATCGGGATAATATATGGTACCTAGTACTCACGGCTACACATCAAGCTATACAAAACCAGTTTGTCTTGGTCTCGCTTCTTGCGAATTTCACATACAATGAACGGTCAGCTAATACAGGTTTTGCATAGCTTGATGTGTAGCCGTGTGTACTAGCACTCCGCCCGCAACTTCGTCCGTGCGTATTTCGAACTTCACATTCCTGAATTTTAACTTCCGGCAACACTCTTTATGGGATACTTTTGGAAAATCTAAATACGTACCGTGTCACTTCATTTGAATTTGGGTTTAAAAAGATTAAGTTCGTTAACCCACTAACAACCCTTCAAGGAAAAATTAATTAAAATAACCTTAATCAATTACTAAGAGAAAAAAGAGTTTTGCGATTTTCACACTACTAGGGGTTGGCTTTTTAAAAATAGATAAATACACATCGTTTAATTGATTAAGAGATAATGTATGCCAAGTTTTGAGCTCATCGAACCAAGCAGTAAAATCCTTCCGTTAAAACCTTATTACTCCTTTTCACCAACTTGGGGGGCGATTTTCGAAAAATCCTAAAATACGTATTTAATTATTTTTTATCGTCCTTCTATATACTGAGTTTCAAATTCATGGGCTCACGCATTATCAATGTCCCATACAAACTTTAACACCATCTAAATCACCAATGGAGGGTAGTTTTAAAAAACTAATGACGCCAATCATTTTCATTTACTTATCCTCGTATTCATGCTAAGTTTCAAGTTTATAAACCCAAGGAATAAGATTTTGCATACAAAGGTTTTCGCCCCTTTCAACCCTTAATAGGAAGATTTTCGCAAAATCCCTTCTTAGTGGCCACTTACATAATAAACTGTAATTATTTAAAAAAAAAACTTGTTTTTACGTTAAGCGATTTAGGCTGTAGGAGAGTCTTACGACCGTACCCTGATCTTTAATTTTTATAGATAACTCCGAAAGTACAGACTTTTGATCTTAGTCGTAATACTAAGTTTTATTCAGCATAAAAATACCTATTCATTCATATGTATCTTATTCCTATTGAGAGGTGGGCCCACTTTTTCCCAATATCCTTTAAAAAACGTGGGGAAATTAAAAGAGTATCTTTGTTATTTTTGGACAAAGTAATAAATAACTAGCGGATTAATTAGGTTTCTTCAGTTAAAATGTCAATTGCTTTGAAACTTTCTATCTTTTTATGTTTCTATCTGATCTGAAAAACGCAAAAACTAAGTCATTCTAATAAAGTAAGTGGTATTTTAGATAAAAGAGGCGCTTTTGACGTGGCGATATGTCTTAATTTTCTAATGATAGCTTCTCATCCATATTCCACGTTTTTTATTCGCTCGATTATTTTCACAGAATTATTTAACTGTTCCCCAAGGCATCAACCTTGCTGCTTGACTCCTTTTGGTCGTAGCTTTCTCGATAAATGGACCATCCATCACAAAAAAAAAATTGAATTGAAGCAATAGGTCAATCAATCAATCAAACTTTAGTTTTAAAATATTAGTATAGTTATGGAAATTAGATGTACACTTGTACACGCACTGTGTTTGAAAAATGGCGCCGAAGCTCGCAATACAATTAAAAAAAAAACGCGCGCAACAATTGCATTGCGTGAATTTTCTAAACTGGACGCAATGCCCCGAGTCGCGTCGAGGAACACGCCCCGTTAAGGCAATGGCTCGGCTTGACACATTACGGACCGTGTGAAACCAGCTTTACATGAGTTGATGTGCACGTGGTATTCTATGTTACTGCCCTCATTATAAAAAGAAGTGTGTTTTAAGTATGTATGTACGTGTGTATGTAATGTTATGTTGTTAGGTAACATTATTCTAAGTTAATTCACTTACATCACACTCTTGATAATTTCATCAATATGGTAATTAAATTTAAGTATAATTATGTAATAAGTATCTGCTTATAAATGAATCTATTTATGTATGTTTAATTATAAAATACAAGTGGTCGCGAAATTATAATTACTTATTAACTTCGTAACGCCTCAGAATCATTTTTTTCACCTTTTACTCCCTGGACAAATAATTCAAAATCAGCCAAATCGGTCCAGCCGTTCTCGAGTTTTTGCGAGACTAACGAGCGGCAATTAATTTTTATATATAATAAGAAGATGTAAGGTTTCAGTTGGTACATTATTAAGGCTCTATCGCCCTAAATTGACTGTAGTATTTACGCTTGACATACGGTCTATGACAAAAGAGTAGTAGGCATGGGTAAATAAAAACTTTCCGTGGTACTACTGGGTCGCTTGGTAGTAATACGGGTAATGTTTACCCGTCGTACTGATAGTGTACTGGTAGTGTACCTACTGTACAATAGACAATAAATAAAAATGGTGACCTTTTACTTTTCTCGACATTCTCAAGTTATTTAAATAAACTAAATTTCCTGACACATAATAAAAATGTTTAATCTACAAATACATATATTTTGCGTCACAAAATAACCTACTGACGCGGTAATAGGTCAAGCAAAAAGAACCGAAATTCCTAGAAAAAGTACTTAGTTTCTAAGTTTTTATGCAATACTTAAATAAATGATCTACGCATTCAGTATTGGGCAAAGATCTTCGTGAATCAGCCTGCAATGTCATCATTGAGGCGATAAAATGTGCCGTGTCATTGTTAGTAGTAACATTTCATATTTTATGACCACAAATGGCACGTTTTCTGCAATATTGATTGCGGTTTTCAAGACTACGTAGGTTAGCATAAGTATCATTATTTTAGCCCACTTCTGAACATAGGCCTCCCCTAAAGAGCACTACAGCGCACGACCTCTGACTTTTTTAATTTAGCCACTGTCTACCTTCTTCAGGTCATCCGTCCATCTTGTCTAGGACTTCACCACGTTTACCTCCGCGCGGTCTCCTTTCGAGAACCTTCCTTCTCCACCTTTCGACGGTTCTGCGATAAACATGCCCATATAATCAGTCTATAATTAAGGCTCTCAAAAGTATTTCAAATTTTTGGTTCTAGGACTATTCCAGGTCGCAATTCGAGAACTTTCGTTATCGCTATATAGTGATGTAGTTTGAACATTGCCACATGAACTTACCAATTTTAAGAGCCGAGACTCGGGTTCTGACCAGAAGCCTTACTTGCCTGTAATCTAAAGCACATAATTATCTTAATTTAATCATCATCATCAGTCGGAGGACCTCAACTGCTGAACAAAGATCTCCCCATAACAGGAAAAAAGCATGCTAATTTCACGTAGGTTGCTACACAATTACAATAACTTTTGATGCTTAGGTAACAAAACATTGGTGAGTCCAAAGTTCAATTAAAGTGTAGAGGCTATTGTGAAAGTTTCGCCATCGCACTGCGACGCCTCATGACGATCGGTTCAAAGTCCTGTGACCCCAGATTTGCGATGTTATATAAGATCATTAGAATTTGACGGTAATAGCTGAAGTGCAGACGCAAATACTTTAGAATTTAAGAAGTTCACAGGAAATTGTGTGTTTTTACAACACGTAATCTTGATCTACAATGTGCTAAGTAATTTCTTAAATTTTGTTCAAATAATTTTACTGTTTAAAATTATGCATTGCGTTTTATAACGTTGAGAGGAGCTCTTTGCTTCTCGTGGATCATGGTTAAGCCACACTTGCCTAGGTCGGTCGGTGGATGGTGACCATTATTACACACCGAAGTTCCAGCTAGAATAGATGTTTTCCTAGCAATAAGCTTAATGTGCATTTTTGAATCACGGAGAAATGGTATTAACTTGATCAACGTCTTGGCTGTTTTGGCTTGTACAGTTTTGACAGTCGTTACAGTTAGTTAGTGGACCGAAAGTCTGACAACTAGTATTACTTATTGCCAAATACTAATTCGGTTGTGGAGGTCAGTTATGCAGTCGTTTCATTTAAGCTTAGTCGACCCTAATCGGAATAAAGGCTAGGCAGGCATATGATGGACTTTCTAACGATGTTATCTTGTCGTGTTTTGAGAGCAGTGTTGAACTAATTTCACACAACGACGTAGCTCTTCGTGCATTTCAATTCCTTGACCTATGCCCAGTTAAAAGCCGTGGCCGACTGACAAATATTTAAATATCTTTATGACCCCATGTTAGGTCAATATTATAATATAATTTTATTACAATAAATACGATCGTTACCCAACGAAGGTCTGGCCAAACAACAAGTCTTTGTTACCTAACACACGACATTCCAAAAAGCATTCCTTGTTCGATGATAGGTATTGCAAAACACGCCTACTGTAGTCAACCTTCGCAATCCTTAGAGAAAACATATTTTCTTGGAAATGTTGGTGTTTGGTGGAACTTGATTACGTTTCTATTTGTACGCAATTTGAATTTGAGTTTTTTTTTAAATTCATTAAGGTGTCCAGCAAATCTACGGCTTCATGTAACGTAGCGTGCGGTCGCATGCAACACTGCGCGTTGTCTACCGCATTTTCATGACCTTTTTGAGTATGTAAAGAAAGTAAAAAAGAGCGTTGGAAAGAAAGGTACCTTGTCATCTTTCGGTCCTTATGTCAATTTATATGGTGCAATTAATCTTGTCTCCATACATTTGTATCATTTCTATTGGCCGTCTTCTCACCAGTCGACTCCTTTCGTCATATTATCTTGAGATTCCATCATTATTTATCCATCTTAGTATCTTCTCTATGAGAAGGTGCGGACTGTAATCCATCACATAGGCCTAGTGCGGAATGGTATATCTCATAAAATTCGCTGTAGGACATGCCTTGCAACTTAACGAATTACTTACATATATAATGATGCATCTGGCTGGATTCGAACCCACGATCCACAATTTTAACTAACGATTATTTTTTTGAACTTTTAAGATGACTGATGACTTTTTTTGCTGACACTTCTTATAGAGTGGACACTTGGTAAGTATCTAGAGTACGTAACTTTAACTAACGCAGGTGCTTAAATATGTTGGAATGTATCTTCACGAGTACTTGTGAAAAGTGTGGTAACTTCTTCTAAATCGCAGATGAACGCACATTTGGATATTTAACCCGAAATATTCTAACTACTTCAAAAGATATTATATCAAAAATATTTGAGCTGCATTTTTTCTATTATTATACACATTCGCTCCTCCCACCGAATAATATCGTAATGTGATATAACGATACTTTGCGTTTTATTGCATATTCATCATGTACGTACCCTCTTACACGTTGTCAATTTTTTTCACATTTTTCCTATGAGTACATTCCAAATTAGTATTTTTTTATTAACCATAGCCCTAATATTCCGTTACATTTTTATTGTACTTATTTACGCGAATAACCTCGCTTCTAGTGATTACGGATAGCACTCTTAATAAAAATTTCAGTATGTTACGATAACGATATTATTCGAGTAAAAACAGCAAACTCGTTTTATAGTAAAGTTTTTTAACAATACTATTCCTGTAGAGATTTTATTTCGAAACTATGGTTAATACTGGTTACTATATAATAATGTATTAAAAAAAAATGCAATTACTTTTGCAATAGTATACCGAGGTGATATCTACACTCAATCTACGATTGCTGTATTATCTATTAACACGAGCCACAAGCATTCGCACCGCTTTCTTTTTTTCTAATGATAAAGAAAGGAATAGAATAATACCGAGTATGTGGCATACCACCCCATAGGACTTTGGCCCTGGTAAACCACAACATCCGGACACTGAGGACCGATGATAAGATTATCGAGCTGGAGGATTATCTGAAATCCGAAGAGAGGGTCAAGATACGATAGTTCTAGATTTCGGTGACATGCTCTTCTACCGTAAATACCAGGGTGGTGTTGGATTTCTCGTCCGCAGGTCCCTCATCAACAACTTTATGAAAGTCGACAGTGTTTCGAGCAGGGTAGCATACCTTATTCTCAGAATAATCAACCGATATCCGTTGATGGTCATACAGGTAGATGCCGATCTCGACAAATTCTGATGATGAAGTAGAGGCATTGTATGAGACGATATTCGAGGCCATACATACCTCCGAATCATACTTCACCGTTGTAATGGGGGACTTCAACGCGAAGATGGGCTCACCGAATGGCAATGAGTTGAGAGTGGTTGGCATTTGGGTATGAGCAGCGAAACCATAGGGGTCAGCGACTGGTCGACTTCTTGGCGAAAGAAGAACTTCAAGAACAACTTATTTTTAACTTCATGAAGTCCTACTTACAGAAGCGGCCATCCAGGAGGTGAATGAGCCCCGATGGTACTACCAGAAATGAGATCAACTTCATCATGACGACCAAGAAGCGAATATTCAGTGATGTCTCTGTGATCGCCAATGTAAAAACCTATAGCGATCTTGAAAGATGCTGAAAGGTCTCGCCTGGTAAAGTCCACGCTTCGACCTGGTTCTGCCCACATCCAGAACCCCGAAGACGTCTTTCAACTCGAACCGCACAATGGCTTCCAGTGCCTGACCGAATGCAAAACTGTGGACGGGATTAACAATGGGTTGGTGGAAACTGTCCTAGCTGTGGGGTCCAAGTTCTTTAAGACCCCGTGCCGCAAGAAGCCCCAAAAGCTCTCGAACGGAACCATCAAGTTGATGCAAGACCAGACCGAGATGAGGCTGCAATCTTCAGCTGATATGTCAGAATATGGCAAACTCAATAGTCGAATCTCTAAATCAATGCGACGACGTGACCTGCATGTCTATAGTATGTCACGCGGAACCAGGGCTCAAAAGTCTTCGCGAAGAATTCGTCTATTGGGCAAAGCCAAATGACAAAGCTGAAGATTAACGACGGCAGCATCATTTCGACGAAACCGGAGATCCTGAGACAGATTGAGAGGTTTTTTTTTGTATGCAAGCTATTCTCAAAAGTCATTACGAACCGTCTCGAACGCTGGTTTGATGACTTCCAGCCTCCCGAACGAGCCGGTTTCCGAAATGGTTTTAGTACCATAGACCACATACACACGCTACGCCAGGTTATACAGTAGACAGATGAGTATATTCGGCCATTGTATTTAGCTTTTGTGGAATATGAAAAAGCCTTCCTTTCAATCGAAACCTGGGCAGCATTGGAGTCCCTCCAAAGATGTCATAATTATCGACTATAGGTATATCGAAGTTAAAGTGTTTGTATAGAAACACCACCATGTCCTTCTGACTTCAGGAAGAGAACACGAAACCAATCCTATTGCAGAAAGGCGTGAGACAGGGAGACGTTATTTCTCTGAAACTGTTCATGAACGCGTTGGAGGACGTTTTCAAGCTCTTGGAATGGAACGGACTCGGCATCAACATCAATGGCGAATACATTATAGGTACATCACTCACCTTCATCATGACAGAATTGTTGGATCATCTCAACGCAATGCTCAGCGAACTCAGTATCGTTTCCCAACGGGTCGGCCTTAAAATGAACATGAACAAGACGAAAGTCATGTCGAATGTGACACCCGTATCGGTTGGGGCTCGAAGTTGTAGACCAGTATAATTACCAATGACCTACCTATCTGGACAGATTGTTCAGACAGGTAGGTCCAACTTCGATAAAGAGGTCGCTTGAAGAATACAACTCGGATGGGAGCGTTTGGGAAGCTACGTGATATCTTCTCATCGAGAATCCCACAGTGTCTCAAGACGAGGGTGTTTAACCAGTGTGTGTTGCCAAAGATTACATATGGCTCTGAAACGTGGTCTTTGACTGCTGGCCTTTAAGAGAGACTAAGAGTCACTCAACGAGCAATGGAAAGAGCTATGCTCAGTTTCTTTGCGGTATAAAATTCGGAACACGGATATTCGGCGAAGAACCAAAGTCACCGACATAGCTCTTAAAATTTACAAGTTGAAGTGGCAACGGGCAGGCCACATCGCTCGTAGAACTAGCAACTGATGGGGAAGAAAGGTTGTCGAGTGGCGACCACGGGGTGGACCGACGACATCGTGAGAGTCGCGGGCAACCGATGGATGCAAGTGGCGAATTGTCGTTCGGCGTGGCGGTCTAAGGGGGAGGCCTATGTTCAGCAGTGGACGTCTTCCGGCTGATGATGATGATGATGGGTTTTCTTTTATGAGAAACCCATAGTTTTATTGAAAGTTAAATTTCTAATAATGGATATTACTTTACAGGCAATTGAAGAATAAAATAGTATTAGAACAATAATTCAAAATGGAATACATATTATATCGGCGAAAATCCCAGTTACAGTCTATTAGCGTTTATGTTTGCATGTCTTTGTTCAACGAATAACATTGTAGTACACTATTAATGTGCACGCTGTCTTTTTGGTTTTTACGCGAATAATATCGTAATGTTTTGTTACGAAAAAATGTTTTTCTAACGTATCCAGTAAAATGTATTTTCTTTAATAACTTGGTCCTGATATAATAAAAAATAAATACGTTTGTTCAGAATGATTCTATAAAAAATTACCTTTCATTTGATATATAAATTATTCTCTTAGGTTGGACAATCTTTACAATAATCATAAAAAACCACTGTTTTATTTTTCCTGTAAAATTTGAATTTTTCGATTACGATATTATTCGGTGGGAGGAGCGTATGTAGTTAAACCAAAATTACGGAGATATAACGTTTAAAAATTGTCAATACGGGACAACTTCGTACAATTTGTACTGAGATCTGTACCGTCAGCACGAGTTTTCAGTATTTGAGACGTAAAGTAAACTGGAATTTTGACGATTACAAATTGTCAATTTTCAAGGAAAAAATTAGTTCCTTCTTCGGACACCAGAGGCGCTGTTCCATATTTTCATACAAGAAACGCTGTAAATACTGGAAAAACTCTGTAAAGTAAAATAGTGAAAACTCGTGCTAGGGGTACTGACATCACGAATCACGACCAATCTCTTAGATTCCGGCGTCAATCGTTTCAGCATATTATATTCTAGGTTTGTAGGTTTTGTTTCTTTTCTAAAACTTCTTTGTTGTTAAAATATAAAGGTTTTACTTCAATGAAGATTTTATCATAAAAATAGTAACTTTTGGGAGCCTCTAACTTTCAAACAATTATAAATTTTGAAAAAAAGAAAACCTATAAACCTAGTTTTTTACTGTGTCAGAAGCATTCTAAAAAATCATTGAGACAGGATAACATTTAGGGGCAGGAAAACGTTTTCTCTTTTAGTATGGACGAGCGCTCGACGAGTCTTAACCTTTAATCTCAAGTACATGTACTTTACATGAAGCAACTTATTGGTCGAGTATTCTATGTCTATCTTGTTTGCATAACACACGTATTTTTAGGCCTACACCGTAACTTATGATGGCCGCCTCTATAAATAAATAATGGGTTCTGTAGGCGTAAAATTTCAATTAATTTTATTGTGCTACATACAATTTTGTTTTATCTATTATAAATAGTTTCGAAGAGGTTGTTAATAGTTTTACTGTTTTGAAAGATGTTGTTATTTTTATATTTATTGTCGACTTAGGTGGCCATTTTAAATATGTAGACTTTTTTTAGTTGTATTATTGTTTTAATTTAGGCACTCGTTTATGCCAGTGGTTTCGCCTGTTGAAAAATTCGTTAATTGTCCCAGGAGATTATACTAACGTGATAAAAAGTGTACTCTCTATGCTTATCCACTATTTATTAACATTAGTTAGCAAGTTCTGTTCAGCCAGTTTGACGTCATTGGGTAAAAAAATCCTTCCATCCATATATCCAATCGAACGCATTGATACATACGTAAGGATTACATTATAGGTGTCTGTTAGGGCTGGTTAATTGGAAAATACACGCTATACCCCAACATAAAGATTTTAAGATAAAAATACGTGGCAGCACAAACCATTGGGTCGTTCATGCGAACGGTGAGTAATGGTTGACTCGCCGTCCGATCATGGAGCATGCTCGGGTCTTAAAGCCTGCCGAGATCGCGGAACTGTCTCATCAGGAAACCGTGACCCTGGAACGTAAAGGGCTGTTGAAGGATCTGGATTTTAGTTAGTACAGGTCTGACAGCAGGTGGGAGGACTCATTTAATGATTTTACCACAGTAAAAAAAGCAAAAATAAACAGAATAAAAAAATGTCCTTACAAAGCCGACAGGCACGTGTTCTTCAGTTGTGTTACCTACCTTTCTTTGTTCTGCGCCTTACCTGGGGAACTTTCTCGATTATTTTGAATGTTTTATTTCCGTATCACTTTTTTTTCAATTTATTTATAACTTTTTTTGTGAAACTATGTTCGGAATACGTCTAAGGCCTCTTTTTTTTGGGTGGATAATTACCAAATCAATACTCCGGGTAGGGTTGAGCTCTTCGAAAATTAACCTAACCATACACATGCGTTTGCGTTCCAGGGCTTTTGTACTCTTGACTGCTGACTCCAGTATTGTTCAATGCCGTAATGAGTGTAGATCGTTGAATGAAGACCATGCTTCTGTTTTTATTGGAGAATAGAAAAGATCGACGCTCGAAAAAGTACGAAAACATAAATAATTATTTTCTTATATTTTTATGTACCCGTTATCAATTAATAAATTGTGACGGTAATGCGATGATGAAGACCGAGCCGAGCTGTGTCGGCCAGTTCTATACAAATACTAGATAAAGATATGCTTAATGCGGTACTCAAATTCGTTTTTAATAATTTCGTGCCAATTTGTAGTAATTCAACTTTAAAAAACCCCGATTTTATGTAAATTGACATTTTTTACCGAAAACCCCCTTTAGTTAAAAAATCATGCTTGTCATTAAATTTTATAAAAAAGGTTCTATAATCCGCATAATAACCTCGTGAAATACAAACCATATGATGTACAAAGTGATATTATACAAATCAATCTATTACTGCACGAATACGTGTTCATGTTTGAATTAGAACTATTGTTACTGCAATTAATTAGACTGGCAATTAACATAATGTTATTATTTGATTGGTACATGGATGATACATGATTATCTTACTAATATTAGTATTTTGTGCTAATATGTTCATGTTGTGTGTTTATGTGGGTGTTTGTTACTCTTTCATACAAAAACTGCTGAACGGATTTGCATGAGTTTTGGTATCCAGAGAGATTATAATCTGGATAAACCCATAGGATATTTTTTATCTCGATTTTACGTTCCCGTGGGATTTGATCCTAGCTACAAGCGCTTATGATGAGATGTATCTGTCGCATGGAAATGGGGAAATTAGGGGTTTACCGAAATTTTGGGTTTTGAATATTTTATTTATTTATTTATTTAAGCTTCATGTACAAACAGTGGTACATAGGCGGACTTAATGCCACAAGGCATTCTCTACCAGTCAACCTTTGGGTTAAATAGGAGAATATTGTGGTAGGGTACAAAAATAAATAACCGAAATAAACAATATTTAGCAAACAGAAAAATATATATATATATTTATATATACTATCATTATTTTATGTAGATTCTAATACATATTATATACATATTATATATACATATAATATTCTTGTTTATTACGTCTTCTTACTAAAAAAATATAGTTATATGAGAAAATACTAATACTTATTCATTTCAGTAAGCAAAATTGTCAGAAAACGTCGACGGACCACCGCTTCGCGCTTCCTACTTCTGGGTGGATAAAAAATAACTATGAAGGGGATGGCGGGCTCTTTCAGATCCCGCCATCCCCTTTTAACCTAACCTTTCCGAATCGGAGTGCCCCCAGTTTTTTTTGCGATATTTTTTATTTCTCAGTACCCCTTTTCGTACACTCCTACTTAAATACCAGCTGAACAACGTTGTGCATTTGAACGAGAAGAAGACCGACGCGACGGTGAGGTTCATTCAATCATGAGGTTCTTTTAAATCCTGTAAACAGAAATATCACCAACAGTATTCTTTATTTCACTTCATCTAGTTTAGTGAAATGACATCTCTGACTTTATATTAGTATTTTGTCATATCACTGATACTTTTAGTCGCCTTACACATCTACATCACATCTCACATCTTCTGAGATTATGTTATATCCCTAGGGATATTATGAAATCTCTGATTTCCTCATTTCCCTACCGACATAATCCATTTAACTGATTACCATCCTTATACTTCAACTTTTAACTTTTATTTTTAGTTTTTTGGCACTATGAGTCCTATATTGTTTCTTGTTTCATTAGTTCTTTATTTTTATATTTTTCTTAGTTTACGCTTTTGCAATGCTTTTTCCCTTTCTTTCTCAGAGTCATTATAATTCTAAACTACAAGTTACAAGATTATTGTTGACTTCCCGATATTATTTACCCTTATAACGTCTACGTTATGAATTCTAGATACTGCTCTGAATTAAGGAGCAAGTACTTTTTTTTTCTTTATTTTGCAATGATAAAAACGTTTCCATTATTTCTGAACTGAGCCCTAAACCAGATAATATCAGCCAGCCATTATGTCATGTTAAATAACAAATCCTTCATTTAATTGCGTGTACGCACCAAAGTGTGACGTAACACAAAAATTCTGGTTCCTTCCAAAACCGGCCGGTACTTTTAAGGTCAAAAACGGTAACAAGTGGGTAACAAGTAATGTTGATCTGTTTTCATGCCACTTTCTCTGTACCGAGTGATATAATGGCAAGTAAGGGCTTGTTCACATAGAGGTCCGTTTTAAAAGAGGCCTACCATGACGTTTTAAAGCGAGAGAAGTTACACTGTGGAAAAGCGACAGAGCTATAGAAGTTGAACTACTCTTGCTTCATGGTAGGTCACCAGGTTCGCTTTATCGTACATACATTTTCATCCGGCAATGAATTATAGTATTGTATGAGCTCACGCATATGACAGTTTTTTAAATGGAAAGAAAAAATCGAACCGTGACAATTGAGCCATTATTACTAAGTATAGAGACGACACCACTATCACCACTGTGTCCCACCCAGGATGAGACAACGCGCACAAACGATCCTGTAAATACGGATGCTCTGTGTGAATGACCCCTAAGTTGTGAGTACGTCAGATGTATTACAATACGTAAACGGGTGTGTCGCGATGATAATCTTGAGGCTCGGTTGTGATTAAAAGATAACGTATGAGGTGTTTTAAACATGGAGGTGATATGCAATATCTTTTATTTTTAATGTACTGTGTAATAAAGAATAACGAGATATGACACTTTGAAGTGATGTGTATTACTTAATAATTAATTAAGGTATATGCGACTGGGGTGCTAAGACAGGAAACCTCTACGTGCGCCCGTGGACTGGAGTTCCCTCTCGGATACGTCCAGGGGGATGACCAATTTTTCGGGCCGGTGCACCCTGGGATGCGGGCAAAAAATCTTCCTTAGGCACAGTGTGCCTAAGGGGTTTCTTTGCGAATAGCCTGTCGTGTGGACGCTCCAACGAGTGCCCCTCTGATCAGTAAGAGTCTGACAGTCCCTTCCGCCCCACCCAGGGCGGGAGTACTCACTTGATGATTTTACCAAGTTGACAAAAAAAAAACGGCATATGTGGCTTTCGAGCCTATAGAATAACTGTTTACATTACAATCTATCTACATAATCTCATGCCCACTGTCCACATAAAATATTAGTACAAAAAGAGTTTAAAAAGAATGTACCTTAAAGTCTAATACAGTAGCCACCTATTTGAATGACAATATTTGAGTAAAAAGTAGCACTTGTTCGCTAAACGCTTCTCGATAAACATCTATAAATTAGTCAATTTTGGTTATTTGTAAAGAAGATATAATACAATGCAAGTGATAATGACTATTCATATCTTTTATACATATACTAGTAAGTATAATTTTCGTCTTTTGTTGAGAAAAAGCTGCCAACAATGATAAAAAAAATATATATTTATACATGTCGAATTGAGAACCTCCTCCTTTTTTTTCGTCGGTTAATGAATAGATCCGTTACGATTTGCGAGTTAAAACAACCAAACCCTTCAATTTCAGATTTTTAAGGTTTTTTTGTATTTTAATATTTTAATTTAGTTTTTGGTTTATGTACAGTTTTTTTTGTTTGTTATATATTTAGGTTTAATTTATTTATTACTAGCGACCCGCCCCGGCTTCGCACGGGTGCAATGCTGATACTAAATACACTACAGAAAAACTGTGATCGTTGTAGGTATATAAAAACATAGCGGCCCGCTCCGGTTTCGTACGGGTATAAAATACTAGCTGACCCATGCCCACTTCGTTGAGCGGTAAACATTTTAACTTTTGATGAAATGATGAATGTGGTTCGGTTAGTACTGAGTGCCGAGTGCTATGATTTATTTCGTGACTGCCAAAAGGAGGATTTTGTTTTCATTGCACACTGACAGTAACAGCCCGCCGTCTTTCTGTTGCTTGGCGTTGCTCATGTTCAACGCTACATTCCCGAGTACGGGCCTGCGATGTTCTCATTGTTTGGTTAGCGAGCCACTGCGAGCGCTCAGCGCTAGTCTCTCTATCCCTTGTTGCTGAGACATGCTGCTTTAAATCACTGAGACGCTGCGCACGTTCAGCGCTAGATTCCCGAGCACGGGTCTGCGATGTTCTCGCGCTTTGGCACTTTTTTTTTCGTGGTAATATCATCAAATGAGTCTTGCGAAACCGGGCTGGGCGGGAGGGACTGTCAGACTTGTACTGACTAAAATCCACGGTGTCCTTCGGTAGTAGGAGTTGCGGTACCCGTATGTCCCGCAACCCCGGCTAGGCTATGGCCCTCTATAAGAGGGCCCTGTCATTATTCTGACAATATTTGAGGCGCGCGTGGATCAAAACGCGCCGTCGATCCGGGAATGGTCCATGGTCGGACAGCGAGTTGCCCTTCACCCGCCGCCTGCATGCCCGATGATCGTCCCGCGACATCCGTCGCCGTGGGCGTCTACCCCTGTGGCTGAGGCGGAGGGAGGACGCTGTCCTCTCTCTCACGCGTTCCGCCTCCTCCTTCGCGAGCACGACTGCTTCGCAGAAGGAGGGGGACCGCTTCCCACTCCGTCTCACCCCGCAGCATGGCCGCGGCCAATGCCGGGTGCGGGTAGGTCTCCGCCTATCGCCTGCGTGAGGAGGCGGTGCTCTGCCCTAGCAAGGCAGTCCTGCATCGTATGCTCCACCGTGTCCTCTGGGCGATCCTTGTAGTGGTGACATTCGGGCGTTTCTTTCTTCTTTATCAGACACAGGTACCTCCCGAAGCATCCATGTCCGGTGAGGACCTGCGTCAAGAGGTAGGTGAGAACGCCGTGGGACCTAACCAGCCACTTCTCAAAGGGGGTCTAACAGCCGCGATTGCAGCGTGCCCGCTCGCGCTTTGGCTTGCGAGCATCTGCGATCGCTCAGCTCTAGACTCCCTTTTCCTTGTTGCAGAGACATGCTGCCTTAAATCAGTGAGACGCTACGCACGTTAAGCGCTAGTGTGATGTTCTCCAGTTTGGTTGGCAAGCCGCTGTAAACGCTCAGAGCTAGATTCCCCGGCGCGTGCTTACGAAATATTTTCTCTATTCCTCGAGATGCGCTGATGATTTTCAAGAGCAGACTCTTCCATACGGCGTACTCGAGTTGCTCTTGTCTGGGATGTCTGTCGGCAAAGTTGTGATTTCGTTTTATGACAATTCAAAGAATGAGAACGCGGTAGTATTTGTGTTTTAAGAAACCGAGCAACCAAAACAATTTTAAAGATCAACACGTTAGTGTGCTAAGACAGGAAACCTCCACGTGCGCCCATGGACTGGAGTTCCCTCTCGGATACGTCCGACGTCCGGGGGGGAGAACCAGTTTTTCGGGCCGGTGAACCCTGGGTTGCGGGCAAAAACTCTTCCTTAGGCGTGTACCTAAGGGGTCTCTGCCCGTATGCGAAAAGCCTGTCGTGTGGACGCTCCAACGCGTGTCCCTCTGATCAGCAGAGGGCACAGTGGCGGAGCGGGCTTGCGAGCGGTGAGTAATGGGTAGCTCGCCGTCCGACCAAGGACCAAGCCCAGGTCGGTGGCGTGTCGTTTTTCGCGCCAAATGCCTGCTGGGGTCGCGGGTTTTTCTTAACCCAGGCTATCGTAGCCCCGGAACGTAAAGGGTACTCGAAGGAACACGGGTGGATTTTAGTCAGTAAGAGTCTGACAGTCCCTTCCGCCCCACCCAGGGCGGGAGGACTCATTTGATGATTTTACCGCCTAAAAAAAAAGACCAACTCGTACTTGACACAAAAACGTTCGTAGAAAGCATGTTCTAATGCGGTTCGTGAATGGACGGAGGCATTTTGCGATTTAGTAATTTTGTATTTTCTTCGAAACTATTTAACCTATAGACATACTGTTTCGGGCAAAACGTATGTCTATGATGTTCTTGTGATCATAATAATATTTTTTTTCGATAATCTTTAATAGTTTGTTGATTAAAAAACCGCCCAAAGGTATAATGTGGTTCGTGAATGGGCGGCAGCATTTTGCGATTTAGTAATTTTAAATTATCTTCGAAACTATTTAACCAATTGACATACTGTTTGGGGCAAATCGTATCTCTATGATGTTCTTGTGATCATTATAATATTTTTTTCGATAAGTTTTAAAATTTTGTTGATTAAAAAACCGTCCAAAGGTAAGTTCGTCGAGAAATACTATTTTTAACTCATAAAAGCTACTATATCTACTAAAACATAAAAGATAGAAATATGGTGTCGCGGACTTTATTGTAGAACTTTTCAAATCGGACATTTTTGCCATACATTGTTTTCAATTTTAAAGAACTGTTAAGGCAGCGCATGCTAATAACTCTGTTGGAAGAGCAATTTTTTTCCGCCCGGCTAAACAAAACTTGCGATAATTCAGCTAATATGCATGATATCTTTATAATTTATAGCCTATAGCACTCAGGGATAATGTAGCTTTCTACCAGTGAAACAATTTTCAAAATCGGTTCATTACTTTCGGAGATTACCCATTACATACAAACAAACAAACAAATTTACCTCTTTATAATATTAGTATAGATATATCCTATGTGATTAAAATCGATCCAGTAGTTTTGATTTATTCATTACTGCCCGTGGCCCGCTCGCGTTAAATTTAGAGTAAAACAATCCCCCTTTCCCTATACCATGAAGATTTCCTGTTATCTTTGAAATAAATCTAAATTCATACACTATATTTTTACTTATTACATTTTTAACTATTTATTTTATTTTTACGACATATTACAGAATGTTTTTATATTATAAACAACGTTCACAGCTTTCTTGTCACTTGTTAAAAATGTTAGTTTTAAGCTCTAATTTATTGATGTGTAGCCAAAGATTGGATCTTTTTACGGAAGCATTTATTTCGTCAGCACAGCACGTACCTACCATCGCCGCAATGATAATTTTTCGATTTAGCGTAAGTTTGTACGTTTGATATCTTCTAAAGTACTGATCGAAATTACATAATGTAAAAGACAAATTTAATCTAGGTTTAATGTCCAAGCTTATTAACATGTTTATTTGGATAAGAATTAATGTTATACAGACTTAAAATGGCTTCGTAAATATGCCATTATTTCTAGTAAAAAGTAAAAGATAAAAAGCGGTTATTGTGGGTTATTCTTGAGAGATAGACATATACCATCGCGGACTTTTTTGTGGACTTTTGTAAGTTGTACAATATTGAAGTACATCATTTTGACCAATCTCGTAGGGTTTGGCCAGCGTTTGCAATATAAGCGCAAAAAAGTGAGTTGATTTACGACATCACATTAGAAATCTCAAAAATTGACAGTGTTCCACTATTACATTGTACATGTTTTATACATATAAACCTTCCTCTTGAATATACCTATTTATTAAAGAAAACCGCATTAAAATCCGTTGCGTAGTTTTAAAGATTTAAGCATACAAAGGGACATAGGGACAGAGAAAGCGACTTTGTTTTATACTATGTAGTGATAGTGATGATTGTAGTTTTTAATTGTCTTTATTTGTAGTTTTTTAAGCGATTATCATTTATCTTAGGTTTGGCTAGCTAAAAATTCGTTTATAAAAAAAACACGCATGTAATTGCTCTTTAAAGGTTCTAGAAACTGTAGAAATAAGAGTTTAAAGGTAAATAACCTTTACAAAATCACGTTTCAGTTTTTGACACTGCTCGGTTTTACACGAAGCGGTGTTCTTTGATCTGACGGATAGTTGCACGTTGCACGTACATTGAGCACTAAAAGGCACGCTAAAGGCAAACGTCCACACGTCCGCATCGTACGTATCGGATGCGTCGCATCAAACGGATAAATTAGTATCGGCAGCGATCGGATTGCCGACGCGAGTATCAGCAATCGGATTGCCGATGCCACCTTCATTTGGATGTGTTTGTGAGAAAGGAGGAAAGCGATGCAGAAGTCGGTATTGCTTGTTTATTAGCAGAATAGGAATGCAAGAAAAAAAAAGAACAAATGGTTCAGTAGGTGTGCGGGGCGCGTCCACTGATCGGCATTCTGTATGACGTCATCGGTACGTATCGCATGTAGGCATTGCCGATGAGCCGTCAGTACATCAGTGGGCGTTGTTGTATGAGTTTTAATACGAAGCAAACTAAACTCCGTTACGTACGATACGTTCCATACGTGCGATGCGGACCTGTGGATGCTTACCTTTAAACACTGTTCCTGTTAGGTTGAAGCGCCAGTATTCATGACACTTTTGAGTTAAAAATGACTTTAATTTATTTTTTCAAGAAAAAAGAAATCGGGGTACACAATGTTGGACACATTTTAATTAGATCTGTTTCCCTTATTTTCTTAGTAAGTACTCTTCAAGTTCAATTTCCTGCGTGGTGGAATTTACTGTATTAAACAAAAACATGTTATTTGCTTGCCTTAAACAAATTCTTTAGAGGTGTGAAAGCATCACTGGTAGTCTATTTGCTAAACACGGTTAGCAAACCGAGCCCTTAATGTACTACAACTAACAGCAGTATTGACTCAAGCTGTTGAGTCGTAGACGCGGGCCCTTTTCACGGAGTAGACATTCAATGGAGAGCAACCTCAAGCAGTCTTTAAGTCAAGAGTGAATAGGTGACTTCTAGGTAAGCTTTCATCACCATTTAGCATATTACAGCTTAATATCTGGCGAGATGTTGACAAAACGCCAACCTATTTTAATAAAAGGTAGCCAAAATCTTTCATATTATATTTTATTGTACTAATTTTAATTTTTCTTTGACAGTTCGAAAGTGCTGGTTAAGGCCTAGTTGAAATAAACGTTTTATTTGATTTGATTATTAAAATCTTGAAAACGCGCTTCAGATAACCTCTATTATTTTAATTTCAACATTTTACGACTTACAATACAACTTATTGCTAATTATCTCGTATCTTAATACTCTACCTTTATATTATTGTTGTTACGAAAGTAACATTGTTGGAAGACAAAAATTAGAAAACAATTTGACTGGACTCTACATTGACTGCGTCTCGAAATAACAGTTATCTACTTAACAACTACCGTTTACGAAGTTAGGTCTCTGGTCGATTCATCATCCTGTACACTTTTAAAACGCCATACTAAATTATGCATAGTTTTCTTTTATTTGTCTTGGGTTGATCTCGACGGGCGGTCAGTTGAGTCGACGACTCAAATAGTGTCAAGGTTAGAGTATATTTTCACTGGTTTTACGCACATTATGAATATTCCGGATTAGTAATGTTTGCACGTTTGTTCGTGCGGTTCAAGTTTTGATCAGAGAATGATTCGGCAGATTTCAACTAGGTAGGTAGTAGGTCAGTAGGTATATGTTTGCAGTTCATCAACACATTTTATTTCACAAACATAGTCAGTACACGTCATACACTTATGAAACTTTAGAAGCTAGATTTATTTATACCTTTTAATTATTTGATTTATGTTGTGTTATGACAGCCATTCGTTATTTTTTTAAGTAATATTTATATATTTATCATATATATTTATCATTGTTGCAGTGACTGAATAATCGACTGCTGCGCAGCGTATTACGGATTCGATCCATGAACGGAAGATATACACACATCAACAGAATCTAGGGATATTTTAAATTTCATCAAATATCTAAAAATCTATGAAGAATTTTCTAATGTAGTAAATGGAAGAATGATAGGTTATTTTAAGGTCTATATTAAAATATAAAAATCATTTCGTGATTTTCTTGTTTCAAATAAAAATGTTAATTTTTTAAATCGCCGTATCAAATTAATATGGTAAAAAACTTCATTTCTTCTTATAAAGCTATTAATTTTAATGAAAATTGAAAAAATCTTATAAAATATAATTACTAATAATCAGTGTTGCCACCTCTTACATTAATTACACATCGACATCGATTGTTCATGCTTAAAATTAGATTGTCAATGTCTTGCTGCGGTATGAGGTCCCATGTTCTTTGCAAGTGTTCGTAAAGTTGTTGTTCTGTCGTCAAATTTGGCGGGAAATCTCTCAAAGCTTTTCGTTGTAACATGTCCCAGGCATGCTCGATAGGATTTAAGTCGGGCGACTGTGCAGGCCAATCCAAAACTTGAATATCGTGGTCTCGGAGAGCGGCTGACACCAGCCGCGCCGTATGGGAAGGAGCATTATCGTGCATGAGTAGAAATTCTTGGCCCATTTGGATTCTGTGTGGGACAATAAGAGACTCTACAAACTCCTCGTGGTATTTTTGTGCAGTCATGCTACCTTGGATCTAAATGAGATGGATTCGTCCGCCAAGATGAATTCCTGCCCACACCATGATTGTCCCGCCTTGGTATGAGTGGACCTCCTGAGAGTGCCGTAGACGGCTAAATCTCCCTGGAGTGCTCCAAACGCGTGTTCTTCGTGAATCCGGATGAAACCCAAACCGGGACTCGTCGGTGAACAGCACCAAAGACCATTGTTCGTCACTCCATGGTAAATGCTCCCGAGCCCACGAAAGCCGCCGACCGCGATTGCCACGTTGCAATGCTGCAACACGCAGCGGTCTTCGAGCATGAAGACCAACTTCATGCAACCTCCTTTGCACGGTTTGGTCGCTTACCAACAGCTGGTGGTCCTCTTGGAGCCTTTGTACTAGTTGCATCGCTGTGATATTTGGTTGTCTTCTAGCGGTCATTTGGAGAAATCGATCCTGTCTCTGCGTAGTAACGCGATATCTACCCGGGTGCCGTTCAGTTACATTCCCAATACTACGATAACGTGACCACAACCTTGATATCACGTTTTGGCTGGTGTGTAGGGCCTCAGCAACGACGCGCTGAATAGCACCATTTTCTAGCATGCCCTCGGCTCGTAACATTTCATCTCGACTCAAATGACGACGTGGCATAACCCCTAAACCTCACAAGAGACGTTAAATTAAAAAAGAATATTAATCTAATCCCTTTTCATTAATTAAAATTAATAAAACAAATTTAATTTTCCTTAACGTAACGAATTACTAACAATTTTGCCGCCGTATTTTGTTTTTTTTTTATTTTATATATTTATTTTTTAAATTTAGAAAATACAATAAATGAGGTTTCAATCTGTATACTAACTTTTTATGAAAACTAAAAAGATTTTAAACTAAAAATTCGTATACAATTTAGGATTAAGGTATCCCTAGATTCTGTTGATGTGTGTATTCATATGATCTACAGGTAGTTGATCCGGATCTGGGTAATTGTGTATGTGAGTTTCTATGTTCGTAAACGCACTCACGACAAAGGATAAATTCCTAGTGTGGGGCAAGGCTTTATTAAAAAAACAAAACAGAAGTTAATTCGTTATTCCTCTTCGTAATTTAGTTATATTATTTGCACAACAGTGTTTCATATTTTGCTTAAAGTCTTAGTACCTCTACCTACCTTGTAAACTGGTACTCAAGTGAATACTCTCTCAATCTTAACAACGGTTGTAGCCCCAATTTGGCCACAGCATCATTTGTTATCACCTGTCCACACGAGAATAAAAATCTATCACTCCACGAACCATGGCGATTCTATGTCTATTCCACCAAGAAAAGACAAAGTTATTTCATCGTTATTTCTACACAAGTCGACTGTTTTTTTGCACAAATATGACACCATTCGTACACTATTGAAGAAAAGAACGTTTATTTTGCATATTTTTTACATTACCATGCTTAAAACAATAAAAATATTTCTACGTTCTGTCATTTTGTCTATTCTTCCGTCGACAAAACCCCTTTCTGCGGCGCCATGCTACGCCTGCAGGAAAGCAAAAGAAAGAAAGAATCCTACGTGAAAAGAGTTTAAAATAAGCAGTCGGGTTGAAAACCGGTCTCCTGCGAAAGGGCCGTTAAACAAGTCCAATATTGATCTGACAAACATTTATGGATGCTGCCGTGAGTAAACCCACTGTCGTGGTTTCATTTCACGCGTCTCGGAAGGCCACACTGATTAAACATGGCATTATTTTGCGCTTCATTTTTTAAACAGCTAATTTCTCTATTTGTATTAAGCAAATAGATTAACAGCTCGATGGTCGCCCATAGGATCAGGGCTGCTCGGTAAATGTATAGTAATATTATAAAGTAATATTATATGCTATTGGTAAGTGGTCCCAAAATGGCTATTCTCCTTTGTTTGTAAGTTTGTATGTAGGGGGTAATCTCCGGAAGTAATGAACCAATTTTAAAAATTCATTGGTAGAAGGCCACATTATTCGTGAATGCTATAGGCTATAAATTATAAAGGTATCATGCATATTTTACTACTAGGCTAGGTGATAAAGAAATATAGGTAACAATAATTATTATGGCAGATTTCTGGGTATAATTAAATCGAGGAATCTGCCTAGTAAGTAATGTGGTATATAAGCACCAAACGCTAAAAACTAGGCATTACATGGACAGATGTCGTTACCTAACTAAGTAGTTACGTGGCGTTGGGTAATGCCACATAAAGAACATTATGCGGTGTGTGACCGTTCAGTTTATATGATCATCACGTTAGGATGCGCTTTCTATAGTATATGATGACTTTTATTGTTAAATGGCTTATTCATTGAGCCATAAAATAGATCTGAAGGCCAATGCACAATGTTGCGACTACAACTATTATAGTCGGCGCCAGATAAGAAAAAACTAAAAGTCGTTAACACCCGTGTACCAATGTTTTCCAATACTTCAAAACGATACAAAAAAAGGTAAAGGAAGTGTCGCTAACACGATCAAAACAAACGTATCGCGGTACGGGGCGTCCTTGACGTATTCACTGGGCATGAGTTACAAACCTTTTGGCCAAAACCATATTCAATAGTATTTATTTCGAAAGGTACCTAAAAATTTAGTACTTAATTAAACCCTTTAAACAGTTAGATAATAATAAAAAATGGTTGAAAACTTTCCGATAATGGAATACGCTCAGTCAATCCAATGCGCAAACCTTATTTGAAATGACACTCGAGACGAAGGACGCGTTAGGTACATAATTACAAAATGGCGAACAGGTAATGCGCCCCTGACTCGCTCTGACGTCACACTCAGCGCCGAGTATGAGGGCATAACCCAAAAAATCGATTTTTTTGGTATGAACTTTAAAATTCGGTTATTTAAGTTTATTGTATACTTGTAAGAATATGAGTTAAAGCTAGATAAATAAATCCAATTATTGCATGTTCTGTTATTGAAATATAAGTTGAAAACATAAGTAATTTTGAAAAATAAATATACACCAAGAAAATTATTTTTGAAATCCATAAACAATAGCAATTACATATTTCATTGTTTGAATGTGTATTTTTGAAACTTAAAAAAATACCACAATTATTCTTCAAATTTACGTATTTCTTACTTAATTCCGTTGGGATAAGTGTTTGGTATTATGAAACTCGAACGATGCAGTATTAGCGACAGTTTTGTATGACGAGCGATCTCAAAATTAAGTTTTGTGGACTTTTTGGTACAAGTCGGGTCAATGACTTTTAATTCTTTCTTATTTGACTCAGACTATACAAATATCAACGTTTCTAATTGAACATGGGCGACTGTCTCAACACGTAAGTAACTGTAACCCTGGAATGTAAAGGGCAATTGAGGGATTAGCGAGAATTTTAGTCAGTACAAGTCCGACTTCCGTCCCTTTTATGGCCTATATCCTCTAGCAGAGAGGCCTGTGTCCCAACAGTGGGAACATTGTAGGCTGATGATTAATAATATTGGATTAATTGAACTGCTACTCAGCCCTTCTTATGTCCTATCAAAACACGGTAAAGACATGGGAAACATTTACTTTAAAGTAGAAAAATTGTAATTGTTGAATTGCAGAGAGCAGCTGTGGTGGCCCAGTGGTATCGGTCTCGACTTACGAGTTGTAGGTCGTGGGTTCGAATCCCGCCAGGCGCATTACTTTGTGTAATTTATTTCATCACCACTGCTCTCAAAACGGTGAAGGAAAACATCGTGAGGAAACCGGCATGTCCTAGAACCAAAAATTCGAAGATATTTGACATCTACCAATCCGCACTGGGCCCGCGTGGTGGATTATGGCCCACTCCCTCTCTCAGAGAGGTGGCCTGTCTCCCGGCAGTGGGAACATTATAGGCTGATGATGAGTGAGAAGAATTAACTTGACGTTTACGTCACGCATCAGCATGTAGTTGAACTGCCATCTCATAAACTATTATGTAGGAAGATGTTATTATGAACTTTGATTACATTTCTACTCGTTACGTTCTTTTCCTCTTCCACAACATGCCTTAGAGGAATGTCCGCCCTCGAAGTAGATCAACCATCGACCTTCAAAGTCAGGTCAGCTTATTTTTAAAAGACTTTTTCATCGATAGAATCCTCCCACTCTGGGTGACATGGAAGGGAATTTCAGACTCGTATACTGACTAAAATCCACAGTGTTCCTTCAACAGTTCTTTATACTCCAGTTTCACGGTTACCTGGTTAGACAAATTGTTTTAACTAGTGCGTATTAGGATAGCCAAAAATGATTCACATTGGAACCAACTCAGATGCAAAAACCTCAGCATAAACTTCACATAAACAACTCTATGTGTGTTTAAAATATTTCAAAACCACACAAAGCTTTTATATTCTAATTTACATATAATATAATAACAATAAACACGGTCATCTTTCGCATACTCCGGTGTCGAAGTTTATATTCTAATCTGCATAACTATCGGCTCTTCGTGTGGTAATATATTTCCCTAAAGTGGCTTGAGTAGGAGGATAATTACTGGCTAAACTACTAATAGGTGTTTCGTCAGGATACTGCAAATATTTTTATTGTGAAATTATTTTTTGAAAGGCTCTTTGGAATCGTTTAAGTTTTGGTACTAATTCGAAGGTGATTTGGGAAAGAATGAGTTACTCAACCAGCAAATAAAAGAGTGAAGATTAGGGTATTCTCCATTTGAGCTCAATAGTAAAATAGAAACGGCAAAAAAATCAAGAATTCTGAACTTTGGTTCGAGATAATTATCTCGCAGTAAATGCTTCAAATCTTTGATATTAAAACCTAAGAATTCCCCATCAATGAAATCACAAACCTTGATCGTACGAAGTCGCGTGCAGCAGCTAATCTTGTTAACGGGTTTTAATTTTTTAGGAAGCTGACTATTAATGAAACACCACCTGATGTAGTTCAACGAGCTTTTCTCTTCTTTATTTTGAAAATGTTATGTCTGATTGCCGCTGTGGTAACACTCGCAAGCTTAAGCCGATTTGTTTGACGTAAGAATCTTCAAAATGCGGCCAATGCATTTGGTCTCAACACGCCACAGGAACAGACATCATAAATACATAATTATGACTAAACTACTGGCATTGTTTAGATTTAGATCTGGCTAAGTTGAGGCTAAAGGTGCCTTTCTACCATGTGCTATGAAGCTATGCTGTGAAAATGTAAAACCTAAGCTACCAAACTTTGTGACCGTTTCTGCTGATGCTAAACTATGTATATGCTATGAAGATCGCCACCGCAAAGTAGCTGCGCAAGATTGTTGCGCAGCTCGAGATATGCGATGTATAGACAGTAGGATGTATAGCATAGCATATAAAAAAACATTATCTTAGGTAAATCCACCAATGCTAAGCTATTTGCACCAATGAATATGATTGGCGGATATCTAACACTACACTAGTTGCTCGACATTTTGCTGAACTGGGCCTTTTTGGCGCAGCCGTGAGACACACAATAACAATTCTTTTATTTTTTCTTAGATATAGGTTTTTTTTTTTAATTTTGAATGTTTGTGTCTATCGTGGTCCCCTTGCGCCAAATAAATGCTTTTTTCTTTCTTTCTTTTTCATATCAAACGTGTCCGTATATAGCAACGTAGCATAGCACATCTCTGATGGAAAAGCAGCCTAAGACTGATTAAGATTGGAAAGGTATTGAATCATCGTTTTCCTCAAGGCGACATTAAGTTCAAGAGCTGTCCCATTAATTCAGCGACGTCCTCCTACAGTGTACTGGTTCATGGCAACGCTGAGACGTGCCATTGCGTCCGTCGTCTTCATTTCCATCTTAAATGTGATCAGGTCGTAAATGTTTACTGGGATATGTAGTTGGTTGTAATTGACCCTGTTTACCAAGGCATATTATGTATTTGAGGTTTTGAAACAATGCCTACACAAATTCAAAGAAAATTTTGACCAATTTTGTCAAACACGCCACACGCCTTTACACGGTTATGGTTAGGTGGTGATAGAATTAATTACTCAGCGTAAAATGTATTTGTTTTTCTGGTTAAACTGAAATTATTTCTACTGGGTCATCAATGGGCAGTCATATCATTCTATTGTTTCTGGCTTTATGCAACCTAATTTGAACCCTATACTTCCTTTAAACTGCATCTATCAATTAAGACTTCAATATGAAGAATGGCCATGCTCTCTAAGAAGAATGGGGTATTCCCATTTGAGCAACTATTTGCATACAAGCATTTTTAGTATCAGTAGAAAATAGTTGCTCATATCGGAATACCCCAGAAAAATGATGTTTATATTGTTTAAAACATCTTACTTTCACGCCCTCGAAGTGCGGACATCACAATAAACAGCTCATTATGTAGTCCACGACCTTCCACTCCACCTATTGTTGCGTCTAAACCGCGCTCAACAATTAACATAGCGCTCACTAAAACTACTTTCACGTGATCTTAAGAATTTGACACACCCAAACAACAACAGTTTTGTAAGAAAAAGATTATACTACAACCGAGAATATTCATGTAATTTGAATATAAAATTATATACATGTAACTATGCATATTTATGTGGCGCCAAGTCTTAATAATTTGTGTGAGGGATAACCCATGAACTTTGATCGTGTATAAAATTTTAATGGTTTATTTTGATGTTTTTTTAATGTAATCAGTCGTTAGTCTAGGTGAGATGTGCTCAAAGTTATTTTCAGCAATGCTACTAGTTGACTGGGCAATATTTTCATCATCATCATCATTGTTGACTGCTTTTTCCACCTCTGGAGTATAGATGTATTCATGCCTTGCCATTTTTCGCTCGTTGAGGTCAGGCTAAAGTCTAACATAATGTATTATGACGTCATAGGACGCGTAAGCCTCACTAATGTGCTGTTCGAACCCAGCCAGGTGTTACTTTGTGTAATTAATTTCATCTTTACTGGTCTCAAAACGGTTATGGAAAACATTGTGGAGAAACTGGCATGTCCTTGAGAAAATATATTGAAGACATGTGACATCTACCAATCTTCTCTGGGTCAGCGTATTGGATTACGGCTCACTCCCTTTTACAAAGAGAAGGCTTGTGTCCCAGCAGTGGGGCTGATGATTAAGACCATCATCATCAGCCTATAACGTTCCCACTGCTGGGACACAGGCCTCCTCTCTTGTGAGAGGGAGGGAGCCATAATCCACCACGCGGGCCCAGTGCAGATTGGCAGATGTCACATGTCTTCGAATTTCATGGTTCTAGGACATGCCGGTCTCCTCACGATGTTTTCCTTCACCGTTTTGAGAGCAGTGGTGATCAAATAAATTACACAAAGTAATGCGCCAAGCTGGGTTCGAACCCACGACCTACAACTCGTAAGTCGGGACCGATACCACTGGGCCACCACTGCTCTCATGATAAGGACCATGCGATAGCAATATAGCTGGCTGATATACCGGCGCTTACGGATCTAATTCCAGCTGTAACATTCCATAACTTTACTGTGCCGTTTCTCAATCTCTACTCAAAGAATTATCAAGATATGTGTCAACCACCTAATAAAAATGTCAGTTACAAAATTCAATCTACCTTAATAGCGGAAGGCGGTTAAGGAACCGTGGCAGGATCGTTTACTTGCGCTGGTGGTGACTGTGCCGACCCCAAAAGCTATGCGCCGTGAAGGAAATCATTTACACCTTGTAGAAACATCTGTACACATGAAACGTGTCAATATAAAGAGGTAATCCACAGATCATCAGAAGAGTCCTGGGAGCACAGACTCGTACTGACTAAAATCGACGGAGTTCCTTTAATAGCGCTTTGCGTTTCTGGGTCACAATTACCTGTTTAACAGTCCAACGACCCTTGAGCACCTGCAGGAACGGCACCGGAGTGAATGGCACATAAGATTTGCCTAGCACAAAATTTTTTAATCGACAATATAAAATCTTGTGTGACGGATTAGAGTTTAGTAGACTGATTTTCGTATATTTGGTCGAACCACGAAACTGATTGGAGCTTTGACGTTGTGTGTATTTGTGTCGTTCAACTTACAGGCTTTGTTTTGGCATCGTTTTATCGCTACAACGCCAAAATATTAAGTTTTTGGCATTTATTCGATTTGTCTCTTACAAATGATCTGCCGTCAGTATTGCTTATTTTAAAGGCCAGTCCATAAATATAAGACGTTACTTTAATGATGAAATGTTCTTTGATATCTGGGTCAATATAAAATCTTGTGTGACGGATTAGAGTTTAGTAGACTGATTTTCGTATATTTGGTCGAACCACGAAGGGCACCTGGCACCTGCGAATTTTTTTTACAAGAGCCTTATTTCGAATAGATAAGGCGCAAATAGCTCAGGTGCCATTGTCGGGTGCCCTTCGTGGAATACCTCTTTTTACAATACTACCCCCAACCCCAAGCCTTATAAGATGTTGGAATGTCAGCAAAATGGACTGAGGTCAGATGGTTTTATATTTAAAAAATCGAAAAAAAAATATTCAAAAGAAAAAAAAATCTTATCTCTCTGGAAATTGAGTCCATAAAATACATATTTTACTGTCCAATTAACAAGGACAGAAATATCATCGCAATCAATTTAACAGAAAGAGAAATCTTTTTTTTAAGGCTGATATCATCTGTTCATCTCCTAAATAACTTTCAATAAAGTGAGTTTTTTAAAACCATGTCTATTTAAATTTTAATGAACAAGTCATTAATTAACAATTATGTAATACGTATGATTATTAGCAGTCAATAAAAGGAAGAGCAGTCTTGTAAGATGTCGACACTGTAATATGATACTTACGCCGCGGTATGTAACTGACAACACCTGCTGAGCCACAACCTACAAGATAAACGACACGCACGATGCGACACCAACTGAGAGAAAAAAAATTGGGTTTTTTTATTTTCCGCATCGGTTTTTTTTTTTGTTTTGAAAGTTGTCATATAATTATTTTTGCTTAGGGTGGTGTAGCAAGGGTCAGACTTGATTGATTTAAAACTCTTCGCTAGTCAAGTCGAAAACCCGGAATCCACCACAAAAGGGTGGTTAGACAGAACGGACTCCTTCTAAACATTTCCCGTAAATACACTCAATTACTTTTACTCTCTGTCATTTTTACTGTTTCCGCTTTTTTTCCATTCATTTTTTTTGGAGGAAGCAAAAGGTCCTTTCAGCGTTTGAAATAGAGCTGAAACTTCACTAGTCAAGTAAGACACGGCTTAAGGCAAACTGTGTCGCAAACTGCATCGCCTGAGGTCGTGAACAGAGTCTTAAGGATGACTTAAGCTACTGGTAATATTGCAAAGAGCTAAGTCAGTTTAATTTATATGCTAATTTAATTCTTGTTTAACTTGTACTTGTTTAACTGAGGTAATATTTTACGATTTTTCGTGTTTTTTTTTAAGAATTACTGTTGCCTGTTCTCTTCTTGCACAATGTGTGGTATACAGATTATAATTATTTTTTTCTGATTGGGGCTTTTAAGATAGGTGTGGTGACCCAGTAGTATAGACCCTGACTTACGAGTTTTAGGTCGTGCCTTTGGACCCAGGCATGCGTATTATTTTGTGTTATTTATTTCATCGCCACTATTTTTAATTCAAAGTCAAAAATCGTGAGAAAAAACATGTCCAGAACCAAAAATTCGAAAACTTGTGGCATCTACCAAATCTAATAGAGTCTTTTGGATGCCCGCGTTCCAACAGTGCAGTACTAGGAATGGCTGATGATGATGATGAAGTTATTAAAATGATTGCAAGACTTCACATCTATGGCTAAATGATAAATGATATTTTATTTTGTAAGTTGGTTATAAACAACACTCTTACACGTCATAATCAATATTTTTAAAGCTAGATGAGGCCGGTGTTTCGTACCTGACTACACTGAGAAAAAAAAGCCGAAACAAACTCAGAGGTCACAGTCTCTTTTAAGTCCAGACATTGTTCAGTCGTTGTGGTCGATAGGTAGTAAGAAGTAGAGGTAACATTTCAATCCTTCACTACAAACTACAGCACTTTAAGTAAATTAGATTGACGAAGACCGAATTCTCAAATTAAATAAAAAGACAACTTATTTTTGAATTTTTTTACTAAATCTACCCGGAAACTGCGAAAAAGGCCTTTAATACATAATCAATAAGTTACACGTGGTGGATCAAGACCCACACAATATTGTGTCCTTTTTTTAAATGTCTATACAATTTGGAATATATTTGAATGAGAGTAACAACTGTGAAATAGGGGTGGGTTGACAATCCGAAACTCGTGTGACTTGCAAACATGAAGTGGGCATTAACAATTGCCAGATTTTATAAAAAGCTGCTTTTTATAATAATAATTGGCACGTTTACGTAAGTATTAATAAATTCCTAGTCGTAAAGGTGTTTGCTCACTTCGCCGTACCGCGCTGAACGCCGTGAGAAGATGTCATCCCCGTGCACAACGGGTTTAGTGGTCGTAGCATCCGCGTATCATACCCGTTCCGTTATTTCGGTTTTAGTTGTTGACTTGATAATGCCTGAGTCGCATCAAAACGGCAAGCGCAGCGTAGGACGTCCACTTACCAGGTGGGCAGATCTTATGAAGGCCTCAGGATCACGCTGGGTACAAGCCGCTTCCAATCGGTTCTATTGGAAGTCTATAGGTGAGGCTTATGGTAAGCAGTGGACGTCTTACGGCTGATATGATGATGAGGAGCATCAAAACGGCCTCTGCACACATCGGTTTGACAAAGAAAACAAAAATAGCACTCATAACGCTTGTAATCCCCGAAAGGTAAGACATAGGTGGACCTATTAGTACTCATGCATTTTGGGGGCAAGCCTTTTGCCATCAGCCGGATAATTCCAGATTTCGTGTAAATACCCAATAACACTGCTTGATCTACGAATCGAACCCGGAGCCTTCGCTGTAAAAGTAACTTAGTAATTAAAAAGCCTGTACAACTAATTTTAGATTGAACTAATATTTTTTTTGTGCAGGGATTGCACCCGCTACACACTGCGCAGGAGTCGATCGCCCAATCATTGCGCTACCTGTGTTGCCATGTATCTCGTGCTTTATTATGGTGCCTGATACGTTTCTTTCTCGGTAGGTAATGGTTATTTTAAGATGTAATGGACAAATACCTTTTGGTGGGGTTTTATATAGTGACACGTAGGTGGAAGGAGCTCTCAAAAGAAACAAAATGAAAGGAATGATTGACGTGTCCTCTTTTAGACATAAGTCAGTCATATCAGTTATTACAGTATATTTTTTTAGAGTATATCGTTTATTTACTGGGTTGTATATTAAATTATTACTTAGTACCTTAAATTATCCGTAGAATACAATATATCCTCTCCATAAAACCCAACAGTACTTTTTGCCTGACCCGGGAATCGAACCCAGGACCCCACCGATCAGCAGTCGCGACCAACCAAAACATTTATAAATGAGTTCAAGACAAATTAGTAATCTTAAAATTGATTGGATTCTAGTAAACTTTACTGTAAAAATAGTGCCAGGCCTATTAGTTGGTCGTGGGTCTTATACCATCACCGTGACCCCGGAACATGAAGGACATCGTGGATTTTAGTCAGTACAAGTCTGACAGTTCCTCCCGACCTGCTCGGGGTGGGAGTATCCATATGATGATTTTACCACGATAAAAAAAAATTGGCCTATAGTTAGCAAAGATTTTTTAGGGTCACGAGTCACGAGACGCTTCGATATTAATATGCAAGCAATTTACATATCATAAACAACATCTTTTGGACAACATACAATTAGGAATACAATAAAAATTAATACAACGCAATAAATATAAATTTCATTTCAATTCGAAGCTTCACGAAATTTATTGAAAGATTTGACAAACAATTTCAACACTTAATCACATATACGTAAACCTCACTTTTCCCTGCCAATAAATATGTAAAAAGCTTTCGATGACTTCAAATTATTTTATAGCTTCTACATTCAGCAATAAAGTTGGTTATGATTTAATTCGAAATTAAAGTAAGTAAATAATTTTGATTAACGCCACTAAAATTTATTCAGTGATTTTACGACATCGTAAAATTAATCTTATAATAAAGAAAATAAAGAACGAAAAATAAAGTATTCATTGCAAGTTTTTAAGTTAGTTTTGCTTTTTGACTTTTTGTCTAATGCTTTGGTTAGACGTGGATTTAGGATGTATTTACCTGGCGATTGTATTTCATCGTCTAGAGAAACTAATTTCATCCGAATATCTATCTAACAAGTCTGATAAATTACAAGTCTGAAAGATTCCCACAACTAGGACGTTGCCAGCGACTTCTCTCACAGTTACGGTCGCGGAACTGTCTCAACTCCAAACGGGTGACCGTGACCCTGGATTGTCCAGGGCAATTGAAGGAACACGTTGGCTTTTAATGAGTACGACTCTGACAGACCCTTCCGCTCCACCCAGTACGGGAGGACTAGATAATTTTACCTTTTAAAAGTCCTGTGATTGCTGTCTCTGAGTAAAACAATTATGTTCGTTCAGTCGTTCTGATTTGATTGAATAAGAAACATCCCAAACACCTAGACGTTAGTTAGGTTTTTTCTTACGTGGTAAAATCATCAAATGAGGCCTCCCACCCCGGACAGGGCGGGAGGGACTGTCAGACTTGTACAGACTAAAACTCTGATCCACGGTGTCCTTCAATAGCCCTTTATATGTTCCGGGGTCACGGTGATGGTATAAGACCCGCGACCAGACGTGAGTTAGGTTAGATAACATTTCAACTATTTGTAAAATGGATATTAACTGCGCAAACAACATACATACATAAACTCATGCGTTTTTAATATGGGGGTAGGCAGAAACTACAAAGCGCTACGATCCTTACATACTCCTATCGCCCCATCCACATTCATACATCTGGTCTTTACGAACGCCGATTATTCAGCACCCGGCCTTTCTGAAATACTTCGCCAGTCAAAGGATTTCTTTTTTAAGTGGTAAAATCATCAAATGAGTCCCTGTCAGACTTGACTGACTAAAATCCACGGTGTCCTTCAGTAGCCTTTTGTATACCGGAGTCGCGGTGTACGTATGTCCCGCAACCCAGTCAAATCATAGGGGTAGATCTTCCTAGAGCGTCGCCTCCCGACGTTTCTACTCAACTCCGCTTTACGCTAGTCGTCTTTCATTCATCCTCTCTACATGACCAAACCATCTTAGCATACCCTTTTCAATGAACTGCGCTATTACTGCTAAACTGCCCTTTTTTGGCCGTTTGATTACACCGCGCTAATTTGCTAATAGGCTACATATCACCAGCCACTCATCATAATACCGTAAATTAAAGTCAAAACTCAAGTGGTCGCCAACAAAGCCCGGAACACACCAGCCTACGGAGCGTAACACGTTCATAAAAAACTCTAGAACACAAGAACAATGCATGCGGCCTTGTCTGAATCACTCGTTAAAGATCTGTGATGACTTACGCGAGCGTTGTAACTGATCGTAATAATAAAAAAATGACGTAGAAGTAAAAACAGTCAACCTGAAGAGGGAGGTGGGCCCGTTTAACGAATGCACCCCGAGAGATAGGCAAATAAAAAGTAATACATTTAAATTGTTTTATGTTTAAAAAATATTACATAGCTGTATTCTGGCTTCATTAAGTTATTAATAATAGTACTCCTGTTGAGGCCGACTCGCTACCAACTACATTTTACCTAGATTTATTTACTGTAAGTTATTTTTATAAGGTTTCGTTGGCGTGAAAATGATTTTTCATCATGGCTGCTTTAGATTTTTTCTAGAGATGTTTTTATTTGTTACTAGTGTAACTTACAAAAATATTTTAAGCTCTAATATTTCACCATACAGTATCGAATATTTGCAATTACTTATAACTTACATTTGCAACAGTTACATAAACTCAAGTTATTAACTAATTAAAACGTAACGTTAGTCAAAGTTTCTCTCTACTAAATCATATTTCAAGGTTGACCTCACCTATTAGCATTATAAACAAAAAATAAACTTTTAAACACAATAAATCATATTACTATGACGACATATTTGCAGACAGTCGACAGAAACATAAACTTTGACTTAAATTCCAATCGATCATCAATAATTAATTTAAACTTTACAAGTTAATCATATAAAAGATGAATAAGCAAAGTGGAAAGGTTGAATATATAATGAATTCGAATTTATACTAATTTGCAGTGGCCCTGGTTAAATTTAATTAAAAATGCATGTCTTTGTAATTTAAACAATTTACGTTAACATTGGATGTAAAATATTTGTACAATATAGATACCACTCCTTTTTATATTACCAATTACTCATCAGATGCCAATGCCAAAAACAATATTTTGCAACAGTTTTGGTTAATATTTTTTTATTTTATTTTATAAAATCATAAATAAATGCATATTTTGCCTTGCACATTTCAAAAAACAAGGCCAAAATGGAAATTATTTTGAAATAATGCAATAATTATAAAAATAATAAATATGTAATGTTGACTTTGCATTATCTTAAATCATTTAATTGTGTCTGTTGTCAGCTATTAATAAGGATAGCTCAAAATGTTATGTTGTAATAAAATAGAGCTCAAAGTGTATCAATTATGTCTTAAAAGATTTATATGCCTTCCTTACTAAACAATAATATATAATCAAAATAAATAATCATAACATATCTTTAGAAAAAAAAATATTTTAAAGGTAAAAACGCATTGTACATAATTATTAAAACGTTATCTAATAGACTCTAACCATCTTTATAATTCGTTAGTTATCCTGTCAATCCAAAGGACACTTGGATTTTAGTCAGTACAAGTCTGACAGTCCCTCCCGCCCTGCCCGGGGTGGGAGGACTCATTTGATGATTATGTACGGTAAATCTGATTAATTGAAAATTATTAATATTTTTACAAAATTATTAATAATAACCACATGTTTTGGTGAATGTGAATAAACGATCGAAATTTATTACTTTTAATAGTAATTATTAATAATTCACGACACTTATTGGTAAAAGTTATAAAATTAATAAACTAAACGGCTAAACCTAGTGCTAACTGAAGATAAGTATGATACACGTAGGCTTAACTGCATGTGGTCGGTTACACCTAGGTTTAGCCGGTTAGAACTAGGTCTAACCTCGGGACTTGCTGGCACCCCGACTCGGACAATTTAGTAGAAGAGGATGGCGGGGTCTTTCAGACCTTCGTGGTTATTTTTTTTTTAACCACGCAGAAGTAGGAGCCCCGCGGAACGGGGCTCCGTCGACTTGCTCCTGTGAAGGAAGTTTACTTATTACATTTATCACTACTAGGGTCAAATTATTAATAACAACCGACAAATGTGATTAATTAATCACTTTAACCTCGACTTTCGGTAATTATTTATAATAATAGATAATTATTAATAATCTTCAATTATTCACTCTTACCGTAACAATTATACCAAGTAAAAAAAAATGTCAATCCGATATATTTTCGATCTTTTCAGCGTAGATATTTATAAGTTAGTGTCTTTGTACTGTCTTCTATCGTCACGGTTAGACCGTGCCCGTTAATCACGTATTGCCATTGAGGCCTACTTGAAAAACAAAGCTTTAAAATTAATAGAACAACAGGTAGGTACATAATTATAATACTGACGCGTAAGTCAAAGCGCGGTCTTACAGCAGACAGTTACCATGTCGATCGTACGATACATCTGATTCTGTCAGATTAGCGGAAACCATAGAGAATGAAGACATGTAGTGGTCTATGAAGGGAGCCTTCCTTAGTACTAACATAAGATTAGACATCATAACAAGATTTATGTAGGCACTTGTACAGGCAGCGGTCATTAAGAATCGAGCTTTATAAGTCTAGGTCTTTAATAAATTCGCATACATTTAGAATTAGAAAATCAGTTTGGCAACAAATGCACCATCTATTATAATAATAAAGTAATTGTTGTTTTCCTCAGTAGCAATTTTTTTTTTGGGATAAAACAGACTCTTGGTACACAAAAAAATAAAAATAGAACAGGATGCAGCTGCCAATCAGTATTTTAGAAAGAGTTTCTGGCTATCTGAAATCCACAACCCAGAAACGGGGTAAAACGATAGGTACTTCTTTAAAACTGGTTGTCAAGTTCGCCGTATTCTAATAGTTCCATTCTCTAGGTCCATTATAGAACTACTGCCGAGTTTCCTTCTTAAAGCAGTTGGTCTTGGCTGTCATTTGTAACTCATTGACAGATGTTACTGTCAGTCAGAAGGTAATTAACGACTGTCTAATCTACGGTGATCTCTAGGATTTAATATGATATACCTTCTGATAGGAACGAAACTCACTACAATAGATGGCTACCCATCCTTATTGCCTCAGCAAGCAGCTTAATCTTGTAATTTGACCAGCCCTTCGGTCGTTATTATTATATACTTGAGCAAATTGGTAAAAAAAATCACGCACGAAAACTGCAATGAAAAATCTGCTGTACTCTGCATATAAAATTTCATTTTAAAAATCGAAGTGTTGCTGATCGTATACACTACTTATAACTGTGCGATGAACCGTTCAACTTATATTAGGTGGTAGCTTTTACCCTCGGCTTCATATGCATGGAATTTAAAATGAAATATCTATATCTTTATTGTTGCATTGAGATTTTGTTTGTATGTAGTAATAAAGCCTTCAATTTTAAGTACGGCCTGTAGGGACTAGCCTCTACTGACTAATCTCTAGAGATTCATCGATGAATACCATAATATAATTATTTAATCAATTTCATTGTATAGTAAGTAGTTTTCTGTGCTGCATGTACAAACATACAGAAGAGAATTCTATCTAACTGTTGTTTTGAGTTTTCGTAATTATTAAAGATCTACCGTATTAGTTTTACATCAATATTAATATGTAGGTACACACGGCTACACACCAAGCTATGCAAAACTAGTATAAGCTGACCGTTCAATGTGCGGAAAGATCATATATAAAGCGAGTCCAAGACAAACTGGTTTTGCATCTATAGCTTGATGTGTAGCCGTTTGTGTACAGACGATGATACGATTCTTTTAACCGTGTATAAATAATTATTCAGTTCAATAAACTGAACATTCAGCAAATAATGGATTAACTAGCATGAATCTAGTGTGCCGTTCCACCAAGAGAATTTGATTGACAAAACATGTCCCTCTTATTGATGAGACTGCGTCTCAAATCTCGGTCTGTTATCACTCATTTGAGTTATTATGGGTGTGATTCCAATTAAATCGATGGAGTGGACACACATCACAAACTTTCCCATAATTTACTCTCTTAACACACTCCACCCAAATTTTTAATTACAACCAATTTGCATATACACTTAATGGCGAAAACGACAAATCATTAAAAAAGAATTGGTCATTAGCGAGTTTATTTCACACTCAAAGGATTTTGCTCAAAACGCAGTAGTAACATAACAGAAAGCAACATTTTTTTTTCTGCTTTTTTTTTGTTTTATGCCCAGTTTTTTGAATATATACCAGGTTTAGAAATAAGTGTTATTTTAAGTTCTGGTATAAAACATACCAGAACTTAAAATAACACTTATTTCTACATTTTGTTAAAAAAAAAGTAGGTACTACTATGGGATTTCAACTGTACATAGTTTTACTATTAATAAAATAGCTGGCCCTTTGGACCATTTTTTAACAAATGGATATTAAATGTATAGAATTTAACAAATAGCTTAATTACATACTAATTAAACAACTCGCCCTTGTCAGTCATAGTACGAACCCACAACCCTTTTTTTCTATGGCAGGGCGGGAAGGACTGTCAGACTTATACTGACTAAAATCCACGGTGTCCTTCAATAGCCCTTTACGTTCCGGGGTCACGGTAATGAGATAAGTCCCGTGACCACAACACTAAGGCCCTTCGTACACAAGGCGACGCAAGTTTCCGATACCTTACGATTTCGGTATCCAAGCGACTGTAATTGCAATACAAATCCAAGAGGTTCGTACACAGGCACGCGTCAATGGATGTTAAAGTCGTAAGGTATCGGAGACTTGCGTCGCCTTGTGTACGAAGGGGCTTATCCTTGCGAAAATTGTATTTCTTTTTATTATGAATGCCAAGATACAGAATCTTAATTATAGGTAATCTCAGAGGGGTATCTAAAGTCCAACTTCATAGCAAGCCAGGGTGAAGTCCTCATGTGCATATTGTCGACGCTTTATAAGTTTTGTTATTTTGGACAAACCCACCACACTATTCCCAAACCACTGCAACTCCTGAGAGCCAGAATCAACAGTGGCAACCATAAGAAAAGCGCCAAGGCAATGAAGCTCGACGTGTCCCGGAGAATGAATTTACCTGTCTTGGATCCTGCAACGAAATTAATTAGAAAAGAATAGTGCAGGAGTAGGAAAAATATGTTTCCTCTTCCCTCCGAAGCTTTATAAGTGCCGTTATGGGCCTAAGTGATATGAAAATATTTGATGTTCAAAGCTAAACTATGCAGCAGCTTAATAAAAATTACCGCAACGAAGTATACGTTTGTGTATCGAATGTCAAAATATGTCTGACTGTATTTTTAATTAACCGCTTCTCTGGAGTTTTGTGAAAATGTTAGATTTGCGAAATCTACAATCTAATTCTTGTTAAATGCTGAGGACATTAGAAAATAGTTATTTACAATAATTAGTCACGATCATTAATATTGATTAATTGCGGGCATGCAAACAAAGCATATCATTTTGTTATGAAATACTTTTGCATTAAGCGTGTTTGAGTTTAAAAAATATCTAAACGGAAATATGGATTTCAATATTTCATATATCAGTAGTTAAACATTGACCTCTTTTCGATTAGCAACAATACTAAAATTAAATACAAACTACAAATAGACCCGGGTCGACGCCGCGTCGTGTTCCACGCGCGATACAATTGGGGAACGTTTGTTTTTGCATTTGAGATAACAATGGAGCCAGGAACATCCTCGCGGGAAAATCCGCGGACAAAATTTAATCATAACCTCTAAGAATTTTAGAAAGTAAAGTCATATTTTTAATAAATAATATAAATAACACGTCTATTGCAAAATTGCTGACATTTTGGTTTTCCTTTTAAACTGCAACCTAGAATTATTTACAGAGATTTATAGTGATTTTAATATACAATATTATATTCGTATATAATGATCAAATGCAAAAATATGCGCTTAATTGAGTAACTTAACGTGAACTTACGGTTAAATGATATTATAAGTAAAAAAAGTGATATAATATCACTGCTTAAGACAATTATCAATTCTACTACATTATGAGCAGTGGTTGTAACGGCTCGCTTCGACTTAACATTTCGTGTCGTTGGTTCAAATCTAGCTAAGCATATAGACACGTCACTTTATATAATTTATCACTATTGCTCTCAAAACGATGAAGGAAAACTTTTTTTTTTTTTTTTCCCCACGATTATTTGTTTCTAGAACTTCTAGAAACAAATAATCGAAGACAGGTGAAATCTAAAGATCTCAAAGCGGCAATCGGCCCGCGTAGTCGGTTTCAGCCCACTTCATCTTACAAAGAAGAGGCCTGTGTCCCAGCAGTGGGAACCATATGGGCTGATGATATTTTTTAATTATTTGAAAAGTGTTTGCTCTTGACTCTAGTCCAGGTCAAAGGTGATTGATACAAAGCCTACGATAGCGAAAGCTTACTTAGAAGAACCTATTTAGGGAGAGGCCTGTGTCCAACAATGGACGAATGCAGGCTGATGTTGTTGTTGATACAAATTAAAAGTTCCTGTAACGTAACTATATTCTGTTCCTACCAATAAAAAAAGAACAGTACCCCTAGCACGAGTTTTCACTATTTGTTTCTTGTATGGAAAAATAGAACAGCGCCTCTGGTGTATGAAGAAGGAACTATTTATTTCCTTAAAAATTGTCAAAGTTCCAGGTTACTTTACATCTCAAATACTGAAAACTCGTGCTAAGGGTATACTGAATGATTTTATTCCGATGCAAGTTAAGAATGCAGTTAGTAAACATTTCTAGGCATTGCATCACCTCGTAGGCTATCGACACATGACCTATGGAATGTGTTTGAAACCCACATGACCATTAAACTTAAGGCCAATTGCGACTACGTCCCCCATTACACGCGTTGGACCCATGAAATGACCATAAAATAAACGATATGGTACTACACCATGTTGAAATGTATTTGTAAGTGCGTTTCAATAGTCTCTGCCCGTCTGTCTGTCTGTTATTTTGCGTAATGGCGTGAGTGTTTTCCTGTTAGTGGAATAAGATTTATTTAAGAAGTATGCCTTCATTTTTGCACAAATCCACGAGGATCAGACTTCTCTTCTTTTTCTATTGGGACATTTTCTTTATGGCGTGTAAAACTCATAAATTAAAAAGACTGGTAAATGAATATTTTTTTCTTTTCGTTGCTGTTATTTATTTCCAAATGCCAATGGTGTGATGTGATGTGACTGACAATGACATGACGTGTACGTTACGTTTTAAGATCTCAAAATTAAAATCAATTGAAAAAAAAATAAAAAAATGACGACGTTCCGTTCATTGCAGTTACATACCAAGTTCAGCGCCATCTATCCATCGACTAGGGAAAACATAAAAAGAAAATCCCTCATTACGATTTTCCGAACGCTATAATTATACACCGTTTTGCGCTCGCGTGCTCGTCAAAATCAGCCTCAAGAATCCTTTCAACGTTTTTCGATATTCCTCATAGTTTAGAAGATAGCCATCCACGCCCAGTTGAAAAATTCAACCTGTATTATGCATGTCATATACATAAAAACCTATCTATTAAAAAAACTGTATCAAAATCCGTTGCATAGTTTTAAAGATATAAGCATACATAGGGAAGACAAAGGAAGTGACTTTTTTATATTATGTAGTGATGTTGATCGACGAATAAAAAACCTGGTTGACACCTTGCATATTAAATGCCGCAGAAAAAGCTTTGCATTGTTTATGAGAAAATTTCGCTGACGTTTTTAAGGTTTGATAATAAAAAAAAAATACTAATAAATCAAAAGTTACCACACAGTACGAGGTTAGGTCCACAAGACCAGACAGTCGACATAACTACGATAGTACAAGATGCGACGGTTTAACCTCAATGCGGTAGAAAAGACGATTGCAAACTTTTATAACCGACCAATTAGCAAAATTATTAAAAATATATTAATTTTCTTAGCAAATTACTACCTATACCATCTACATTACACCATGGTTGGCGTATTTCCGTGATAAAATCATCAAATGTGTCCTTCATCTCAGGGCGGGACTGATTGTCAGACTTGAACTGACTGAGGCTGCTGTGTCGCTGGTTCGATTCCCGCACGGGACAATAGATATGATCTATATAAGATGTTGTTCCTGGTCTGGGTGCCTGTTTAAGTAACTTTTTTTTTCTAACCTGAACTGGGCCCGCCTGTGTATTGTAGTGGGAACAATTGTAGGCTGATGATGATGACGAAATATTAAAAACTAAAAAAAATATGTACATCACATTTTAAAATTAGTTTCAATGGACACAATGTTTTAAGGTTATATTTGTAACAGTGAAATAGATTTATTCTTATTTATTTTGCATATCGTTATCGCGATATCTTTCAATTTATAACCTTACAATCTCATCCATATACGATTTTTTATCAAAATTGTTTGTATTTGGCAATGCACAATATTATCTGAGATCTTTCTTAGTCAAGATTATGAAAATGATTTAAGTTGCGACTATTTTTTTTTTTATAGTTAATGTCAAGTTCCAAAAAAGTATAAACTTAGATTATAATGAGAAGGTATCAAGTTCAAATCAAAGTGTTTTTAACAATTTGCTTCGGGTAGAAAAACAATATTTCTAAATAGCTATAATTATCCGCTGCGTCGCTCGCGTTATTCTAGAAATTGTCTTTCAATTCTGCGTACATGTCACGCCATCTATTGTTAAACTGAGTATGTATGTGAGTTTCGATGTGTCCCACGTTTTTTTACTGAGAGTTGTAAAATCATCAAATGAGTCCTCCCATCCAGGGCGGAGCGGGAGGGACTGTCTGACACGTACTGACTAAAATCCACGGTGTCATTCAGTAGCTCCCTGTACGTTCCGGGGTTACGGTAATTAGTGAATCCCGCGACCCCGGCAGGCTTTTGCCCTCTGAAGGGTAGCACCCACGACAATGAAAAAATTCATAGTTTGGGTTAAAGTTTAAAAAAAAGGTTGTTTTTCTCAGGGACTGTAATTTTTCGGGTCAAAGATATTTTTTTTATCGTGGTAAAATCATCAAACGAGTCCTTCTACCCTGGGCGGGGCGGGAGGGACTGTCAGACTTGTACTGACTAAAATCCACGGTGATCCTTTAATATCCCTTTACATTCCAGGTTTACGGTCACCTGATGAGACAGACTCGCGACCCTCGCTTTGGACCATTGACCCCGTCCCGTCAGATTGCTGACAGCTCTTTGATGCGCGTGTAGGCACTTGACGCACCGTTGACCCGGACATGGTCCATGATCGGACGGTGGGTCACGCATTAATCGCCATCCGCATGCCCGCATGGAACCTTCCACCCTATCTACGTCTCTGTCTGTACCTGACAAAGACAACGTGTGTGTAACCAGCCAATTCAATGGACAAAAAATTGTATACGGACGATATTACCACACGTGCAAGCTTAACTACTAACAGGCCCCAAGTCTGCTAAATTACAAATGACTCAATTGAATATCAATTGGATCTCAGTAGCAGTTTTAACTACATTTGGTATTCTGCTACTAATTTAAGACCGATGGTTTTCCAGTGACATTCCATTGAACTGCTATCAGAATATTTGCTAGTCTGCTCTTCAATCGTGTTCCAATCGTAAATCGATTGTGGACTTTATCGGTATTCTACTCTTATTTAACGCTTGTTTGGCAACACCTACTGTTCAACTGAGAGTCAATTACAATTATACTACGATTCCATTACGACTCTATTGAGCTTACATATAAGTTTTTGCAGAATACCAAATTTGTTCTAATCGTAATGGAATCGTGATTGAGTCTCAATTGAATATCAATAGCATGTGAGTTAAATAAAATTAGCAGAATTGACACCCTGTTCTAACTGCGCAGACAATCGCGCAAACCGCGCTGTGGAGATTGAGCGAGATACAGTTTTACCAACCACACGCACGGTGTTCCGTGTAGAAACCGGTTTGCGCAGGCAAAACTGTGGTGAAGCTTGTGCGTGTGGTTGGCCCATAACAGACGAACTTACTTTCGTATTTCTAATGTTTAGATTAAAATGTTTATGGTTCATGAAAAATTGTGTGGAGTGGGTACTTTAAGCCAGTGTCTAGACTCTAGATAATCTTAGTAAGTATATTTTATTTTTCTTCTTGTTAGAACACGGTTGGAGATCAAAATAATACCTTAAGTAAAAAAGGCATGAATTTAAATTGAGTTCTTATAATAAGTCCTTTGGCCTTTGATGGTTTTTGCATTAAAAGAATAAGGCAGGTAGACCGCGATAGAGATGGTCGGACGAACTGGGTACTGGAAGGAGGATGCCAACGACGATATATTATATTACTAGACTTAGGAGTCAGGCGACCGATGTTTGTCAACACATTAGGCAAAAAAGTCCGACCGACTTATTTCGACCACTTCTGTGAGTTGTAAACATACCTTGAGACAGAACAGACCTTGAGTTAGCCAATCACGACGCAGTACCCCGTCCCCCTCGCTTACTTATTACGTCAGCGAGTTGACAGAATAGTTTTTGTTCCTTAGATCGTGCATGCGAAGTCTAGTAATACATCGTCGTTGGAGGATGCACACGCGCGGGGAAAGAAAAAAAAAAGGAAGCTGGAAGCGACTATGAACTATATTCTTGTGATAATCTGAATTAATGTCTTGCATATTTTCCATGCCCATTGCATGTCCCCGCTTGATAATTTCGAGTTTTAGCGAGCGAATCCGCTGGCTACAGCTTAACTTCTCTATAAAATCGCTGAAAACAACTGTTCCTACTTACATAATATTTTTTCAGTGTTTCTCAAAAACGGTGTTTTGGTTATATCGAGTGGATAATTCAGAAATTTTATTATTGCAACATTGCAAGATAGACAACCTTGGTGATTAACCACAGAAAATAAATATAAAATTTTTTTTAACTTATTTTTAAGTTTGTTTAAATTAATGCAATAAATTCTTTTGACAAAAAGGTCAGTCAATATTGGATTAAAATGCAGGTTCTGATAAATACTTAAGTATCTATCTAAGTGTTATCGACTCTCATCTTATATACTTAGAAATATCTACTTGAAAATCAACCACAAGTGTCGCCAGAGTACATTATTATGCAAGGAATCCATATAAAAAAATATTAAGTTGATATGTAACAAACAAAATTCTTTAAAATATAAAATGTTGTAATATTAATCTGTCTTCAACTGAATAAACAATAAGAGTTGTTATTAGTTTGGTTAGAGGATATAGGTAGGCATTTTATATTATTCAAAATTTCAACACTATTGTGGAAATAAACATATTTCATAGAGCATGCCATTGCAGACACATTGGAAATTATACGTATTTCCCACTATAGCACAGTGTTAACAATCTTTAATTGCAAGACTTTAGCCACTGATTACCTGATAATGTTTAAACTTCTAAAACCTAATGTTACTGCTTAATTGAGATCAAATAATTAAGTTTTTTCATATTTCAAATCATCAAATGAGTCCTCCCACCCCGGGCAGGGCGGGAGGGACTGTTAGACTTGTACTGACTAAAATCCACGTTGTCCTTCAATAGCCCTTTATGATCCGAGGTCACGGTGATGGAAAAGGTCCCACGACCACGGCAGGCTTAGTTAGCCCTCTGAGAGGGGGGCCCCGTCATTATGCTGACGTTCTTTGAGGCGCGCGTATAACATGATGCGCCGTCGACCCGGGGAATAATTAAGTACAAACATTTATTTTTACATAATCAACCGCACTTCTTTTCAAATCTTTTCTAATTATTAGGCAATATAAAATTCTGGTTCTTAAATCACAAAATACAAACATGGCAATTATAGCAATCGTTTTTACCAACAAGTTGATTGAAACTCAATCAAAACGTGTTTGTGGATGTAGCAAACACTTTTACTTAACAAATATTTAATTGGAGTTACTTAATACTTGTGTTATGGATGTATGGAGATTTTGCTTCATTGCCATCTTTCACGCAATCTTTTATGGCAGGAAAACGGAGATAGTACATAAATATTATGTAAATGACCGGTATTTATCTACATCAGATAGTAATGTAAGCCGATACCTACTTGGAAAAGGCTATGCGTATCATAATTATGTAAAACAACTTTTGTTTTTAACGGAGATCTTAAAAACAGATGGTTATCAATTCATATCGCATTTAAATAGGCAAACCGTTACAAAAGTAAATATACAATTTTACACAGGGGCTAAGATACAAAATACTTATAACTCGGGACTATGTCATTTATAAATATTTATTAGTATTTTCAAAATGCTTAGTGCATTATTATGAAACCAAAAAAATATTTTGATGTAAATAAGTATCTAAGTTCTTTTCTTTGGTATTGATCGTCGTGTCGCTGAGATTCTGTGTTATAAGTTGAGCTCCATGATAACTGACAAATGCTAGCACTGACTGGACAGGTCCACTCGAATTTGTGTGGTTTTTCTTCAAAAGACCATTTCAGACATTGACCTGCATGGTCCTCGTATAAACTGTTCTACATTTATCATGTCTGGACTTTAAAACAGACTGTGACCTCTGAGTTGGTTTCGGATGTTTCTTCTCAGAGTAGTCAGGTACGAAACACCGGCCCCTCCTAGTTTTATGAAAAGACGTGTAAAAGTGTTGCAATAACCTACTTGCAAAAATAAACATCATTTCATCATTTCATATCCCTGTGATGAGTTCCAGAGACAAACAACGGGAATAAATCCAACAGAACTGCTGCTAACGCATATCTATTGTTTATGAATCACACAAATGATAGTCTCCGTGCTCTACCCAGTTGGAGAAACTAGGTGGACCACGGGTCCGAAATTTTATTCCAATGGTGACCTCAATTCACTTGGGTTATATTGCCGAGGTAATTTTTTTCCGAGGTGAATAATTGAGGACATCAAAGTTGTCCACATTGTTCACTCAGGTGATATCACCAGGTGAACAAAGTGGAATAAACTGCTCCCAACGTAAACAAAGCATTTCTGGAAGTCGACTGATTTATTTGTTTTTATTTTGTATTGGCAGAATCGGCTTAGATTCTCACTAATCCTAATAAAGAGATAATACTAATTCTTCCAAGAAGAGTAGAATAACAAAAGGTATTGTTTCAGAAAGTTGTTTTTGTATTATTCTTTATGATACCAAGTATAAAGGATGAGCGACTAATTTACAAACATTAACTTCCAACTAATCCCGGGAGAGAAATATTCCTGGTAAAGTTGGAGTACCTAGATTTGAAAATTCCAGCAGTGCAGAATTATAGGAGTTTAGGATTTATACTAAATATTCCTGGTAAAATTGGAGTAGATTTGAAAATTCCAACAGTGCAGAATAATAGGAATTTAGGATTTATGTTAGGCTTTGAAACATAGACACTGGAGACATATTAAATTACATTCAACGTCAACATACAAACAGATCCAATTAATGAACACGTACATGCACTATGGGTTCAGTCCACGTTGACTGGGCTCTATGAACCACGCCATTGGCTGTACCAACACCCCTGGCCTACCTTTCCCTGTCGACCAATCACAACGCTCCATGCCAGGCCACTGAAGCCACCTTTGTTTTGAATTCCAGGTATTGACAAGGGAGGTGAAAAGGGGGGTAGGGGGGTAGGTGCCACGCTATTCCAGGAGATGGTAACAACAATAGGATGCCAGGAACATAATAATAACGCAATTTCTCGCTAAACATCATAAAATGCATTTGTGATTTACAGCTATTTCATATTATAGATTATAATAAATTCTATACAATATTTAATGAACTGTTATTGTCTAAAATACTGATGCGTGCCCTAGTAGGCGTCGAATCCAGGACTACAAGTTCAGCAGTCATGATTGTAAACTCTAAAAACCAAAGAGGTAGGTATTTAAATATAACTTTATTTAAAACGAAAGAAAAATCGAAAGTGCGTATCCACTTTTGAATCTGACTATACTACTTTCGCTAAAATAATACCATAGAAGATTCATTGTTTGCGTTTTCAAGCATTTTAATGATAATTTGATAAGTGTAGTAATTCGTAACACAAAAGAATCATGTTAGGCAGATAGTTGCGTGACCACTTCGTTTATACAACTTTTGGACTTTATATGACTTTCAAAAACGCTATAAATTATAGTCGAAATTAAAAACTAAACGAATTTTGTAACGAACCTTGTTAGTGCTGCCTCTTGCAAGACTTTCAAAAACGTATAACATCATCATAATCTTCGTCATCAGCCGAAACACGTCCACTGTTGAACATAGGACCCCTCTTTTCATCGGTCCTCAGTGTGTAGAAGTTGTGCGCTAATTTTGTCAACAAAATGGAGGAGGCGGGGGGGGGTGGCCATAATTCCCAATCCCCAAGCTTGGCAGGCGACTTGGGGATTGCAGTGAGACCACCGGAAGTTTACGACGTAATCAGGTCCCAAAAATCCCAAAAAACATATAAGTAACACGTTTTCAAAAATAATTATAAAGATTGAGATAAAACCCAAGAGAAAAAACCTACACAAAAAAGTCAAATGCCCAATACTAGTAAGATTTTCCTCAAAACACCAACGGTCAGCGTTGCTGTCAATTTCATTACAACCACTTAAGGCCAAACTAACAGGGGTGAACGGGAATGAACGGGTTGTTTCGAGATCGACATGCAAGTCAATCTGCAACAGCCCGAGGTATTAAATTGGTCGGCATTGTATCGGGTAGTGCGGGTAGTCCGGAACAATCAGTGCATATGACGTGTTTGACGTCAAGGAAAATGACGTCATGCATACGTTGTTTCACCCCCTAAGAGCCCGGTCAACTTATTAAATTATTAATTAACATTTCTGTAATTATTTTAACTGATCTGCACCTGCATCTGCCTAGCCTTTTCCCAATTATTTTGGGGGCGGCTTCCAGTCAAACCAGATGCAGCTGGATATCAAATGATGATTAATTAAAGAAGGTTTTGGCCCTATCTGTATTATTTTTTCAGAACCGCAGTGCACAACGAAAGTAATAATTATTTAGATAGAGGTCTTATAGACGAACAATAAATATAACGGACATGATATCCTAAACCTAAAGTGTCAGGTTTCGGAGTTATTCACTGAAATGCGGGTTCAATCACAGATGTCGACTTATATTTCGGCGAATAACTTTAAAACCGCGAGGTCTGAGGAGGAGGAGTGACCGATATGGCCACCCTCCATACTAAAATCTTCTATCCCCTTTGAATAAAGTGTCAGAACCATGCAACGATGCCTACAATGTTTTTATATAACTTCCATAGTTCATGCATATTTGATTTCTACACGGATATTATTTAACCATATAATACTTTTTTTTTACAAATAAACCAAGTATTGTTACATCACCATTTTTCTTTATCCTGTGCCACCCATCCTTCCAATTCCGATGCCGATTCAGGGATCGACGATGAAATTTTTACTCTGTTGGGTACAAAACCCATAAGCTCAAGTACAATTAATTAGCTTAACATAATGCTTCATGCATTGTAACCATTAGAGCATGATTTAAGCTAATTAACAAATCAAACTAATTAACTTCATAGAATCAACTCCTTTCATGCGAAATGTCACCTGTACCTTGTTTTACTAAGAAAGAGGAAATGAGAGGGCTCCCCCCTCTTATTTAGCTATTGGAACTTAGGTATTTGATGCATCTATTGCTGTTGCTCTGCAAGCATTCAGCGATATACTTGTGCGATACAGCCTCAAAAAAAAGTGTGAATAGCCTAAGTAAAATGTCATATTTTGAGGTTTGGCTCTCGTCTATTCGGTCCTCCATTATAGGACCGATTTAAGAGATGTTTTGTAAAATGAAGAAGAAGGATTTATACTGTGGTCTTGAGTAGTGTTAACTTACGGCACCGAAACGTGGTCTTTCACTATCGGCCTCATCGCAAAGCTCAATGTCACTCAACGAGCTATTGAGAAGGCTATGCTAGGTGTGTCTCTGCGTGATCGTATCCGAAATGAGGAGATCCTTAGACGAACTAAAGTCACCGACATAGCCCACCGGACTAGCAAGCTGAAGTGGCAATGGGCAGGCCATATATCTCGCAGAGCAGATGGCCTATGGGGTCGAAAAGTACTAGAGTGGAGACCACGCCCTAGCAAGCGCAGCGTAGGACGTCCACCAACAAGATGGACAGACAACCTTTTAAAGGTCGCCGGAAGACGCTGGATGCAGGTCGCTTCCAAACAGTATTTATGTGGAAATCTAAAGGGGTCGAGGCCTATGTTCAGCAGTGGACCTCTAATGGCTGAGATGATGATGATACTGTGGCCTTATGTTTTTCTTTTTCCATTAACGGGTTGTCAAGGCACACCTCTTTAAACAGCGAACTTTACAAGCAATTTTGAAAATTGTTAGGGTTCTAGTGCTTACGAAAAGAACGTATCATCAAAACCCAAAACCCAGCCATAAAAGAAGTTAATGTTTATTCTTCTGTAAAAAAAATCATCGTTGTATGGCCAATATCCAGAAAGAAAACATGCGAGCGCGTTTGTATGGAAAACTGGCCACTCGTTTGTCCTCATAACCGTTGAACTTGACCAACGACGATAATTATATTACTGGACTCCGCATGCACGATCTAAGGAACAAAAACTATTCTGTCAACTCGCTGAGGTACCATGTAAGCAAGGGGGACGGGGTACTGCGTTGTGATTGGCTAACTCAAGGTCTGTTCTGTCTCATGGTATGTTTACGGTTCACAGGAGTGGTCGAAATAAGACGGATATAAGACTTTTTTGCATAATGTGTTGACAGACATCGGTCGCCTGTTATTAGGAGTCTAGTAATATTCGTTGTCGTCTTCGTTGAACTTGACCAACCGTCAAACAAACAACTTAATCTAGCATGACTGTAATGAAGCTATAAAAGTCAGGTATTATTAATTGAATACAATAACTTATCTTTTATGCTGCTAAATGGCAATAGCCACTTGCAATCGTAAATACTATTTTATAGCGTGTAATAATTGTAGCATTACATATTCGAGATTTTATGACTTGGCTCACTTAAAGCTATACAGTAAACACGTATTAAAAGAGATTGTGTTTATATGAACAGTCGGAATAACGCTGCTTTATACTTTTTTCATACCCTCAAAAAGACCGTGAAAAATTTTCTGAGTCGGCAACGTACAAGCATATGCTACGGTGATCGCTTTCCATTATGTGCAGTATGCTTCATCATCTGCCTAGCCTTTTCCCAATTGTATTGGGTCGGTTTCTGTCAAACCAGATGCAGCTGGATATCAGTATTTTACATGGAGCCACTGCCTGTCGGACCTCCACAACCCAGTGACTGGGTAATACCATACACGGGTAATAGCAATTTATTCCCGTTGGATCCCACTTCTGAATCCCATTTTTATTATTGCATGCATATTAGTTAAACTAAAGAGTCTCTACTGCTTGTTTTCTTTTTATTTTTATTTTTAACGAGCGTGGTAGAGTTTTGACCGTATTTTCAATATTTTATCTTAATCTTCATAAATAGCTATTTAAAGATTTAATTAAAGACGTCACCACAAGTTAAAAATAGTCTGTGGTGCTAATGTAGTTAATAGTAAGCAATGGTCTGGGAAAAAACGTAGAACGATAGGATAAATGCAGTGCCACATTTGTATGATTACCTCGTATATACATTTGTCCGAGTCTGATTGTTTGTCTATATGTACGTTTAATTGTTTGTAAAGCCACAACACGGAGGGCAACTCGCTGCCCATCCATGGACCATGCCCGGGTCGGCGCGTTGTGTTCCACGCGCGCCTGCAAGAGCGTCAGCATAATGACGGGCCCCCCCTCTAAGAGGGCCAAAGCCTGCCGGGGTCGCGGGACTTATTCCATCACCGTGACCCCGGTACATAAATGGCAATTGATTTTAGTCAGTACAAGTCTGACAGTCCCTCCCGCCCTGCCCGGGCCGTGAGGACTCATTTGATGATTTTACCACGCTAAAAAAAAAGCCACAACACGGAGAATTATTTAGCGACTAACAAAACTTTATTTTCTCTATCGCCCATCTAGCAGTACACTACAGACATTAAAACTGTTACGGCACAGTTACATTCGATCTGACCGCAGGAATTCGTCGGTTGACCACAAAACGGTTGGCTATACAACATTGCACTAATTGATCACACTTTCATGCTAATTAGAATCTGAAATGTCATTAATATTAGTGCCAATGTCACTGCTGAGTGTGAAGGTCTTTTAAAATTTGTTTTGGATAAGTATTCTTTTCATTTGGCCATTTCGATTTTTGCCACGTAATTTTCATGAAAAATTATAATGGGGTTCTTTTTCCTTTTTTTACGTAGGAATTTATTTTCTTTGTTTCCTTAAATGTCACGCATTGACTGCTCCGCTGCCAACGAAAGCAGTACCTTGATGTCGCGGGACTGTGTAAATAAGTGACTGTGACCCTGGAACGTAAAGGGATATTGAAGGACTAACGTGAATTTTAGTCAGTAAGAGCCTGAAAGTCCCTTCCGGTCAACCCAGTGTGGGGGGAATAATTTAACGATTTTACTTAGTATTACAGTTTTTCAAGTTTCTGGTCAGTCTTAATCCTAACTTCCCAACTCATTCGATAAATGCGAATGTTTTGGTATTACTTTTTCTTAGAAAAACCACAGAAGCAATATACCTAAATAACTTACAATTATAATACCATACTAATATTAGTATGTATATCATACAAATTAAAAATAAAACGTTCAGCCCTCTGATCGCGTGAAAAGTCGACTTATCGCCTAGCGATATCTTTTAAAAAAATGTGAGTAGTCCCCCATGGCCCAAGTGTTAGATAAATTGAATAACTCTACTAAATTGAATTAATCCTGGCAAAGCCGTGAGCGGAACCTTTAAATAGAAAAGGGTTCATAACACTAGAAATTTAAAAGCGCTTTTAATTCGAAAAAAATGAATAAAAGCGTTTATTCTTAGCAAAACATGGACCAGATAGTGCATTTTCACGTCCACTTTCATATAGCAAAAATAGTAAAGTTTTACTCAAGCTCGAAATAGCTCACTGAATCGATATACGAAACAATCTGCAGCCTTACTCTCGACTCTCGATCTCAATTGAAATTGGAAACACTTCGAGAAAAGGTAGGTAGTGCCCTTGCGCTTCGCTTGGCTCGTCTTGGCGGCTTGGCGTAGTATTGGGCGGATTTTTTTAGAACTAAATGAAATCGACTTTCCTCAAACGAAAATAAATATCAGCACATTTATTGATTTAATGAATTATTCAATATTTTTAAATTTGGTAATTAACGATTTCATATGTACCTATGGCCACCCTATAACAATCAGTGTAGTCGAAAATGCAGTCGATTAAAATTTCAATCTCGATCGATCACAGTTTCGGATCGAATTGGAATACGATCGAGATTGGGATTGATTTCTAGAGTAAGGCCCCTGATGTGACTTGTCTATGCTTGGTCTATTCCTGATAATTGACACACGTAAATTCTCTCTGAACTGAATTAGCAAATAGAACGGCAAAGTTCAACGTGGCAATGTTGCCAGTTGTCTGTTTCCACTCCTGGCAGTGATGTGGAGAAACACTTTGAGAAGTGAAGGAGAAACTTACTTTGAACGAGTGTGCACAAATACGGAGTGAAAATAATGTTTAAGGTTTTTTATGGGGCTTAATAAACAATGCAATCAGGTAAATGTGCAACACTACAAGTTACAACATTACAAGTTATTGAAAATTATAATTTAATACATTTATAAATGTTTAAATATGAACTGAGTGTTACTTAAAGAAGCTCTAAAGTCTGACAACCAATTACCATGGGGTATGTTATTATTACCCAGTTATTGGGTTGTGGAGGTCCGACAGGCAGTCGCTCCATGTAAAATGCTGATATCCAGCTGAATCTGGTTTGACTAGAAGCCGACCCTAATATAGTTGGAAAAAGGCTAGGCAGATGATGATTAAATTTAAGGGACCAACCGTTTAAAAAAAATTGTGTAAGTAACCTTCACTTCCAATTTTTTGTTCCACGTCTGTTTCCAAACCATTGCCTGGACTGAAACTATAGCAGCACGGACTATTATGATCTTGTGGTGACGTTTTTAATTTAATCTTAAAATGGCTATTTATAAACATGAAGATAAAATAAAGGTCTAAAAATACGAGCAAAACTACTACCGTTAAAAAAAAACAAATAAAACAAGCAGTTGAATGAACTTCAACTTAAAACCGGTTGCATTAAGAGTGTAATAAAATATAGTCTAGTTTTAAAAAAAATGGCGGACTTGACTTAGTGTGTTGATAATCGAGTGTTCCACACTCGTCGGTGATCGTTATGAACGCTTTGTGGTTAACCGCAAGAATCTTGCGGTTTGAACACGTGACACCGAAATCGTGAGTGTTTAACGAAATGTCCATTGTCGAGATGGCTCAGAGATTTACGATTTATTCTTGGGTCGTCCCGAAGTTTCGGCCTAAAAAATCCTAGTTCGTCCCATTTCGTGCTTCGTTCCAACTTAACAGCTTCGCTGCCAATAAGATTGACGTGATTTTTTACGAAAACCCAGTGTCGTTTTTTTTAAGTAATATAGGAGAGTTGTTTCAGTATGCTATTTAAGGAAAGAGTTAGGTAGTTTTTGTAAAAAAAAACCCTCGTAAAAGGATTAAAAATAAGAGTCAATATTCGATAACCGTAACTTGCGTCAACAATCTGATTGTTACAAAATGAACGGCGCTACTCCGCATATTTGTCGGCTCCCTGCGCTAACCCCACCACACCCAGCAAATCTGCGGAGTTGGTTGAAGTGCCTCAAAGGTAATCTCGTCTGTCATACGCGAGTTTGTGGTATGGAAATGTGTTCCACAGTGAAATTACCATAGGGGACCCTCTCAGGGAGCCAAAGCCGAGTCGCGGCACTGTATTTTCAGATAACCTTGTCTCCTGAACGTAAAGGGCTAATGAAGGAAATCTTGGATTTTAGTTAGTAAAAGTCTGACAGTCCCTTCCGTCCTGCTCAGGGTCGTCTGTCATCTTCAAAGCGAGTTCAGGCTTTGGTTAGTATGTTAATGAAGTAGTTTGTTAGTTTGTCTGTCATTAACTTAGTGTTAAAGTCAACTAGGAAAGACAATCAGCAAATAATGTTTATATCTTTTGTAACCACAAGCTGTTACAAGCAAGCAACACTTACTTCTAATATTGAACAAGTTAATATTTGACTCAGACACTCAGAGCAGAAAAATATACTGCAAGATCCTATGGAAAGTTCCTCCTCTCCTCAATCCTACAAGATCTAGTTGGAAGTAGAACCATCATAAGTAGAGCCGTCAATTACACCAAACACAAGGTAAATAAGTCTCAGTTATACCAGTCTGTTAAAAGGACATCGAGCTTACAGCGAGTTCGACATTAGATGCAGTTCGTGCAATAGATCAGTCTGTGTTACATAAACGTCGATTAGATTTGTATGTCACAGACTTATAATACAAAGTGCTGCGCTTAGCAGACGTTGTTGTTATTTTTTTTACATTTACAAGGTAAAGTCATTAAAACAGTCCTCCCACTACGGGCAGGGAGGGAGGGACTGTCAGACTTGTACTGACTAAATCTCGGTGTCCTTCAATAGCCCTTTATGTTCCGGAGTCACGGTAATGGAAGAAGTCCTACGACCTAAACGACCGCCATTTTTTTTTGCGTGGTAAAATCATCAGATGAGGCCTCCCACCCCGGGCAGGCCGGGAGGGACGACCGCCTTAGGCCAAGTATTATAGAATTAACACTCAGAAAGTGCCGATTGGTAGTACATTAATTAAACTACTAAGCTTATTGTCTTCTAGAACTAACCAAATCTCTTAAACCCCACAATTTATAATCCAGAAGTAAAAAACAAATAGAAACGTAAAGTCGTATTTTCCATGCGATTTGCGTTCGTTACATAAGCGGGACGTGAGGCCGCTTGCGACGTTTTGTCACGAGCTGCCGCCGTATCATCCTCCACATATAAATGGGCGTTAATAATGTGTTTGTCTGTGAGTCCTCATGTTATGAAGACAAGCGGAAAGGGAAAGGAATCGTGCAGTATACCGTTTTCTCAGTTCATCGAAAGAATTATCCAAGTTAATGGTTTATATACTGAAGTGTTAATGAAGATGACTGTTTGTGAAAATAATGCTAATTTTTTGCAGAAACAATACTGTATTTTACTGCATAAATGAATTGAAAATCTATTTAGTCCGTCAGAAATAATACTAAAAAATAAATGGACACAATTTTTTTGTTTTTTAAAACAATGAATATTGACAAAGATAAAACGCTTCCAAATTCGGGAGTCCCGGCTTGTGACGTCATTACGCTTGTAAAGTACCGACTGAGTGACGTATTGTGATTTTTAGAAGTGTTGTATCTTCGTCAATTTTGGTTTGTGTAACAAAAGAAAAAATACGGGTCTAATATTTTTTAATAATTATTTTTCGGCCTAATATTTTTTTAAAGAAAAATACCATATTATTGTTTTTTTTTTTTTTTAGAATGTATGATAATTTTTCTACCAGGCGATTATTATGTGCTTCTGTGTTTCCTAGTTTCTGCTGCTCCTATTCCAACAATGGTATTCCTTTTTTCGTATCAATCATTTGTCATCAAAGCGAGTATTTCTATAACGATGTTCAACAGTCTTGAACTCTGGTCTAGTTTTAGTTCATTCTGGGAAAGCTCGCTGCATCTTATATTATCAACTTTTCTTCTGAGCAACATAGATTGATATTACGAGAAAATCAATATAAAAAAACTAGCGGCCCGCCCCGTGCATTAATGAACAACCGCTCGACCGATTTTATGTATGCTTCACATAAATAATCTACTTAATAGTCCGAACAAAGCCTAAACATTTGGTTTGGATAGGTGAGCCCGTTCTTGAGTTATAGATTACAACGTAAAGTGACATTGATTTTTATACTTACACATATTTATACAATAGATACTACATTTCTCTTTTGCAATTAATGATAAAATCTAAGCTCTTTAACTTAAGTCATACTAAATTATCTTCAAAGATGACCTGGAAATACGAACCCAATAGTACTTACAATTCTTTCGCCACAATTTAAGGCTATTTTAATGCAATGGTGGTAAAAGTAAGGCACGATGGCACTTACGCGGAGGTCATGCCCTCAACGCAAGTGCGATCGTCCGTCAGTAGACGTGGTCGACGATAGCGTGTCGTAATAGGCAGGAGCTTATCGCTGGCATCAATGAAGAAGGCGTTAAGTTACTTAAATAAAAGTTTATTAATTAACCTTTTAATTGCCACCTTTAATTTGATTTTGGTTATCGGGTAATCTTAGAGTGAGAATCAATTTATAATGTCGTCATTGGTAGAACATAATGCAAATATTTTTAAAAGAGTAACTATGGAGTTTCTTGCAGGTTCACCTTCATGGAAACGACTAGCCCGAACCGTGCCAATTTTTCGACTTTTTATTAGTGACAATTGAGGCCCATGTGAAATAAACAACCCCTTTTCTTTCTGTCGGATACACTACTGTTAAGAGGTGTATCCCACCGTAATTAACCTGCGGTGACTGCTGACCGATCCCACTAGTGGTGGTTGGCTTCACCAGGTTCACCTGCGCGCCAGTCCACCACTCTGTTCGAGTTCGGCGCCAAACAATTTTTACTTTGTTCCGTCGGTGCGCAGAAATTCCAGTTCTTGTTGAATGAGCTCACTCTATCACTCCATATTTGCTGGTTGAAGCCGAGAGCAACTGGACCAAACGTTCTACAAAAAAAAAAAACTTTACGTTTAAAACGTTTATTGACGCCATCGTCGCATTCAAGCTAAGCCCTTTCTTTTGAAGCACGATTAAGTTTCAGACAATGGCCCTTAATAAAATAATAGGTATGTAGATTTCTTGCCCCTCATTTTATTGCTGCCAATCAATCAATCAATCAATCAGCTGTTGCGAACACAGTTTTGATTAGACTAAATAGGTGACTTTGTCTAAATAAATAATATTACATTTTTGACAAATCAAAACAGAGCCCTTTCCAGTAGCTATTTACAGCGTTTCTTGTATGGAAGAATGGAACAGCACCTCTGGTCTACGAAGAAGGAACTAATTTTTTATTTGAAATTAATGTCAAAGTTCCAGTTTACTTTACGTCACAATAACTGAAAATTCATGATATTATTATGGCCTCAGTTGTGCCTCAGTGTTTGAACAATTCATAAGTAGTGGCTTTGTCCAATGATCTGAAACTTTGTTTGCTAGTCTTGTTACAAAATCTAATGCTGATATGATTTATGATCATCAGACCAGGAAGACACGAAGTATTGCAAGCATTATAGATAACAAATGCATTGAGACATTATGACGTCATGTACAGATTATGATTGTGACACATTGATATAGTGATCATTTGTAAATGTCAATTCAACAAAGACATTCACGAGGGAACAAAATTATAATAATATTTATGTTTGCAATAGGTTATTGATTGACTTAGCGATAAAACACGGTTAAATAATTGGAACTTTTTTTTTGCGTGATAAAACTATGAAATGCGTCCACCCCGGGCAGGGCGGGTTCGGGCTGTCAGACTAGTACTGACTAAAATCCACAGTGTCCTTCAATAGCCCTTGATGTTCCGGGGTCACGATAATGGAATAAGTCCAGCGACCGAAAATACTTGGAACTTGCATTTTTTTACAGTAATATAATACCTTTATTTTTGACTATCGGTGGAAAATCTTTAAAAAGTGCCCGGTCTTTGGGGTTAAGACCAGGGAGTATGGAACTATTAATTCACTAAAACCCTCCCCGTATTTGGTCACTATCAGCACATGAAGTAATACCCTAGAAGTTTCCTATACTTTAGTCAAGTGAGTCTTGTCGCCTTTTGTGGAGGGAACTATAAGTAATATATTTTATTCACACAACATCTATAATTTGATTTTACATCCAAAATTGTATGGCCATAGCCCAACGAATTAGCAAGGTGAAATGCCGATGGGGCCGTAAGTTTCTCGAATGGAGACCACGCACCGGCAAGCGCAGCGTAGGACGTCCACCCACTAGGTGGCAGACGATCTTATGAAGACCACAGGGTCACGCTAGATGCAAGCCGCTTCCAACCGGTCCTACTGGAAGTCTAATGGGGAGGCCTATGTTCAGCAGTGGACGTCTTACGGCTGATATGATGATCCAAAGTTGTAAGAAAGCGTACCCATGTCCAGTTTTTTTGTGAAGAAGTAGCAAATTATTAAATCCCTAACTCACGAATTTAAGTATTTATGCTAAATGGCCGGCTTACTTAGGCATGATAACCACTAGCATCACTAAAGCGTTTGAAATGAATTTGAATCAAATTCATCATTTGAATATAAAACCTACCCCAAAAATTACTTTTATGATGGAGACTCATTCATCACGATTGAGATGAAAAATTCACTTCTACCGCAAAAAAATTATAAAAAGGTAGGTTAGGTACAAAAATCCGAAAAATCCAGGTTAGAAGAACAATAGCTAAAAAATGCGACAAAAAAGGTAATTTGGCCAAACAAACGCCAGTTCTCAGTGTCCACGCGATCTATTGCGTCGGTTGCGCAAGAGTGCGTGTTGGAACTCATCTGTTACGAAACTCTTACTACTCTGTATACTAGTCGGATAATTGAGATCGAACTATGTTCTTGTACTACCAATAGAGCCGCTTTTGACACAATTCTTCCATTTACAATTCTGTTAGAATTTTGTTACTTACATAATCATATTTATAAGATACTATAGCGGCCCGTCCCGACTTCGCACGGGTGGAGGACACGGTCTAAAATTTGAGATTTAAACTATCCTATCTCTCAAGTTGGATTGAACTGCACATGGTGTGCGAATTTTATTATAATCGGTTAAGTGGTTTAGGAGTCCATTGAGGACAAACATTGTGACACGAGATTTAAATATATTAAGACTAGATGACCAGGCAAACTTCGTACCGCCTCAGAAACAATTAAAAAAAAACCTTTTAAACCTTCCCTGGACTTCCAGAAATAATTCAAAACCAAGATTAGCTAAATCGGTACTCTAATCAGCTAAGCCGTTTTCGAGTTTTAGCGAGACTAACGAAGCAATTGAGTTTTATAGAAGATGACGTTTAATTGATAGATAAGCTAATCTCTTCGAAAAACGAAAAATATTGGTTAGTAAATGTTATTGTTTGTAATAATCGATTTAGCTCTGGTTGCTTCCAGTTTTAGTTAACACTCTCTTTAGTTTCAGGTAGGTATTTCAATTTGCTTTTTTTTTATCGTGGTAAAATCATCAAATGAGACCTCCAACCCCGGGCAGGGCGGGAGGTACTGTCAGACTTGTACTGACTAAAATCCACGGTGTCCTTCAGTAGCCCTTTATGTTCCGGGGTCACGGTAATAGAAATAAATCCCGCGACCCCGGCAGGCTTTGGCCCTCTGCGAGGGGGCCCCGTCATTTTGCTGACAGCTCTTTGAGGCGCGCGTGGAACACGACGCGGCCCGGGCATGGTCCATGGTCGGACAGCGAGTTGCCCTTTACTCGCTGTCCGCATGCCCGCGCCTACGGTGGCCGGAGATCGTCTTGCGATTTCAATTTGCTCGAATACATTTAGTCAGGTAATTAGTACTATAAAAATAATCGTCACAGGAAAGGCAAAATTATGTGACGACCAATTTGCCAAAATTTTGAGCCAAATTCAAAATCAGCCTCGTTAATATATTCTGGAACATTATTATTTAGGCAGCATTTCAATGATGTGCACAAAACTTTATTGGCGCATTAATTTCTCTTTTTAAAGCGGTAGTTTATGTATGTACGATTGGAAATTTTTAAACGGTCATGTAAGTGATATGGTTTTTTCTTAACAATCATGGAAATTATTTCGCAATTTTTAAATTGTTTATAGTTGTGATTTCGGTATTTTAAACGAGAAGGGAAGTCTTCTTCTTTGTCCTCGCCTCTTTCCGTTACGCGGGGTCAGCTTTCTTAATCTTGAGGCGTCATCTATTCCGCTGTTTAGCATCGTCGTCAGACAGGCCACATTCCTTCATGTCGTTCAGGACTTTTGACATCGAGGTTGTCTGTGGCCTGCCCCTCCCCCTCTCTTTACTGTAGCCATGGAAAGACACTTTTTAACAACATGATTATCGGGTCTTCGCAGCACATGCCCATACCATCTCAGTCTGGCCTCGGTAAGTTTTTCAGAAATAGGTGCAACTTTGAAACTTCCCTTTATTTGTACATTCTGCACTTTATCTTTGAGCGTAACTCCACCTGCCCAGCGTAGCATACGCATTTCAGACGCATTTTAAACGAGAAGGGAAGTGATTCCGATATTTTTTTAAACGATCAAGGAAGAGATATCGGTATTTTTTTAACGATCATGGATGACGATCAACCTAATGTAGTTGTACTTTTCCAGTAATGATTTAATTTTATCAAATACGTCGTATAAGTTAAGATTGACAATAAAACTTCCAATAATATTCTAGACGCATTCGTTTTGTTTATCATCTTATAAAAGTACCCAGCTATCTAAATACAAAAACGTCAAACTCGTACAACTATGTAGGTATACTCCACAATTCCACATACATAGCTATCGTTAAGATACAATACGTTATGTAAATAGGGACGACGAGCGCCCCCGTTAACCCGAGAGATCACCTCAATGCACGACCTGGGCAACGAACCCGCGACCTTTGCAAAGAAAGTCGCGTTACGTAACGAGTGCGGAGCGCGAGCGCACATCTCACTTTGACCATTATTTTTGCTATAACTCATAAAATACTAGACAGATTTTGATAAAGTTTTCTGAGAAGTCTTATCATCTAATATTATTATTGCTAAAACAAGTTTGTTAAAAATTATCAGTGTGTGCACTAATAAACGAGCACTTATAAAACGTCGTAAAATTGGCTTCGTTGGGCTTGGTCGTTTCCATGGTGAAACCAGTAAGATAGGCACTTACTCCATGAGAATTAGGGTGACTTTCTTCTAAGTGTTAAAATGTCTACGGCGCATTGTGTTCCACGCGCGCCTCAAAGAGCGTCGGCAAAATGACGGGGCCCCCTCACAGAAGGCCTGCCGGGGTCGCGGGACTTATTTCCATCACCGTGACCACGGAACATAAAGGGCTATTGAAGGTCAGTACAAGTCTGACAGTCCCTCCCGCCCTGCCCGGGATGGCAGGACTCATTTGATGATTTTACCACGATAAAAAAAAGTGTTAAAATGTCTACATTTTTCGTAAACACCTATTGTTGTCTATTTGGTTAGAATGTTTGGCAAAAATCAACAAGTGCTTACTACCTATGTCTAAAAGACTTAGTTACTTTATGAGACAGTTCTGAAACCATGGCAGGCTTTGGCCCTCTAAGGAGGCCTCGTCAGTTTGCTAAAATCTCATTGAAGCGCGTGGGGAACACGGGTATGGTCCATGATCGGGCGGCGAGTCACCCATTACTGGCCATCCGCATGAACGCGCCAATGGAGGCCGGGAGTTGCCTCGCGACGTCCATTGCCGTAGGTTGTCTACTGAATTATTTTTTTATGGGAAAAAACCCACCACACTATTCCCAAACCACTGCAACTCCTGAAAACCAGAATCAACAGTGGTAACCACCAGAAAAACGCCAAGACAATGAAGCTCGTCGTGTCCCGGAGAATGAATTTACCTGTCTTGGATCCTGCAACGAAATTAATCAGAAAAGAATAGTGGAGCAGTACGAAAAAATATTTTTCCAGTAATGAATCGATTGTCAAATTCTAAAATGACGTGAGTGAAGGCTTGAGCAAAAGTTTGGCTATAATTTATCAAACTGCATAAATGCCATCGAAATGGGTGCCGCGGGTCAAAATGTGGGTGTGTTTTTAAATTTAGGTATTGCACCGGGGGAGGTTGTGTCCGTGGCATTAAGTCTTCATATAATTGATACATGTCTGATTGTCTGTCGTAATCATTACATGTGTCGGATTTTGAGAACAAACTTTTGTTATTTGTAGGATTCCGCAAAGTTTTTATGTTAATAATTAAAAATACATAAAAAATAAAAATACACTTTTATTTTTTGTATATTCATATTTGTAACATGGATTAAAAAGTAATTACAATTATTTTTAGCATTTTTTTTGTGGTACATTTATCGAATGAGTCTGACAGTCCCTTCCGCCCTGGTAGGAGGACAACCAGGGCGTGGCGGAAGGGACTGTCAGACTTATACTGACTATGTTCTAGGGTAACGGTAACCTGATGAGACAGTCCCGCGGCCCCAGCAGGATTTACTGTCTACGTTAATTAGATGTAGGCTCAGTTGAAAACCAGCGTCGGGCACTAGTGGTCCGACATTTGCTGAACTGGGTCTATTTGGCGCAGCCGTGAGTCACACAATAGTTTAGTGTTTTTACTTTTACTTTATTTATTTTAATACATTTTCTTTATGTTGTGTGTACCTATGGCATGTGTCAATAAACGTTTTTCTTTCTTTCTTTCTTTCTATCTATCATCGTTTCAACTATTTATAGCTAAATCTTGTAACTGATTCTGCAGTAAACGGAATCCCTAAAATTTTTAACAACAATAAAAAAAGACAAAACAAAAACCAAGTTAAACAGTCAAGCAATTTTCGAGTTTCGATCACTCATTACATTACACAAACAAATAAACGTCGAAAAAACGACAAAGAAAAAATCTACGGAACATTAATCACTCAAGGTCGACGAGGCTTGACCGGTTTATAATAACTTACATGTAATAAGCTAAATAGCTTTAATTTATTTTTTCTTCAAAAGAGAGAGGTGCATCTGAAATTTTTGGAGTTGCAAAACAAATTTGATTTATAGTACACAAACTTTTGAGTGTGAGTTTGCATCACTATTATCCTATAAAAGATCTTAGGACATCCTTGACATTTTGACTCGTTACGCTATTTTGAAAAAAGAGTCCTAGCTTTATAACATTAATGGTTATTATCAAATACCTAGACTTTACAGACGAGGTCGTAGAGAAGTGGGTCGACTTTGCGACTTGTCGACATCTATGATAACATATATAAAAAACACATCGTACTTATAGTGTTACGCAAAGTTGTACACTATACTGACAGAGGTAACCACTAGTTTAGGTTAACAACCTTCCAGACACAGTACCTGACTTAAGAATATTCCTTTTTTTCTGGAGACTGAGGCATGTTAAGCCTTACCTGGGTCGCGGGACTGTCTAAACAGATAATCGTCACCCTTGAACGTAAAGGGTTATATTGAAGGAACACCATGGTCAGTCATTTTGGTCAGTACGAGTCTGACAGTTCCTTCCGCTCCTCTAAGGACGGGAGGACTTACTTGATGATTTATAGTTTTCAGGAGTGGATAAAGATTATTATTTCTTGCACTAGGCTGAGGAACTCGTGGATAAATAAACTTCCGGTTTAAGCCGCGTCTGCCAAGGTTGGTCTGTGAATGCGTGACCATCTGTCATCGGACCAACGGCTTTAACTCGGTGTTAAAGCCGTTGGTCCCAGCTGTCATATGTATATTTTTGAAATTCGTTATTATTAGTCAGAAGCTCTAAAAGTCTGATCACCAGTCTTACCATGGAGTAGTATTAGCCAGTTACAGGGTTGTGGAGGTCCGATAGACAGTCGCTCCATCATCAATCATCATCTGGTTCGACTGGAAGCCGACTCCAATGTCTATAGTTGGGAAAAGACTAAGCAGATGACGATCTTGTTCTCAGCTATTAGTAATCGCTCATTTACTATTTTAAAGGGCGGTAGTAATTACTACAATTGGGCCTTTTGGCCAAATGGCCCTTTTCGAATTAAAATCGCTATCTTCATATTGCAGTTGCATTCATGTTCATCGTCCATCAGTGTTACACAGAGTTAACAAGCTGTGAAAATAACTGAATAGATCGACATTTACTTAGTATCGTGTACTAACAATATTTACTTTACGAGAAACTTCATTTTAATGAGAAGTCAAATATTAGAAACGTCGTCTTACCAAATTATAGTCTCTGCGATAGGGGCATACTGCGAAAGGTACAGGCTTAGAAAGGGGGTATTCCACTTAGGGCACCTGGCACCTGCGAAAAATTTTGACAGAAGCCTTATGTCGAATAGATAAGGTACAAGTAGCTCAGGTGCCATTGACAGCGGGTGCCATAACTGGAATACCTCTTAGAAAGGGGACATTTTGCCACCTGTAGTCATTTTGCGAAAGGGGCGTTTAGGGCAAGGGACATTTTGCCACTTTCAGTCATTCTGCGAAAAAAACATTTAATGACAGAGCCATATGAACGAAAGTCGTTTCGTAGGTAAATAAGAGTGAATTTCAACAGGTCCTATAAAATCTTCATTTCCGTGTTTTCTTTAATCTTAAGCTTTTTTTAAAAAAACTTTTTTCAAAAAAAAATTAACCGCCTTCAAAAAAAACCACAAAAAAGGGTAAAATAATTTACAAAATAACTTTTCTTTCGGAAGTCGGTGGCTTTGTTTTATTATTTCGATGTCTTTTTGCCACCGACTTCCGAAAGAAAAGTTATTTTGTAAGTTATTTTACCCTTTTTTGTGGTTTTTTTTTAAGGCGGTTAATTTTTTTTTGAAAAAAGTTTTTTATTTTACTCTTTTTAGTTTTAATATTCAACCCAAATTCTTGGCAAATACATCATTTTCTTACATGTGCACTAGAATTTTGTAATCCGTAGCACCGGTATTAACATCGCCCATGTTGTGTACATAAAAGAAAGTTCCAATAAAATTCCCTATCTCAAAAAATGCTGAACAGAGTTCGATGAAACTTGCAGTATTCCCTAAGGTGAACGATCCCTAGTACAACAAAAAAACAATTTTGAAAATCGGTCCACAACTGGCGAAGTAATCGCGTAACAAACACGCAAAAAGTAAAGATCATCATGTCATCCAAGTAGGCGAAATTAATAAAAATGCTCACAAAATAAAAAGTACTGAACCAAATTTGATGAAATTTTTATGGGACCACACTGCAAGTATCCTGCATCGAACAAAAAAAGAATCACACTAATCGGACTAGAAACCTCGGAGTAATCGATGTACATACATAAAAAAAAAATAAAATAAAAAAAAAACATACCGACCGAATTGAGAACCTCCTCCTTTTTTTGAAGTCGGTTAAAAAAGAAACGCTCTTATTAAAGTTTTTGATAATTTATATATTCTTGCTTAATGTCTAGCAGATAACTTAAAAAACTAACGAGATATAAGGATTTAAAAATTTTGTGCCACGGCGATGAAACATGCGTGCACGGCAATGAAACAAGCGCCCACGGCAATGAAAGAACTATGGCATGGCAATGAAAGAATCAATCAACGATGACTACAATATATGTTAAAATTAGAACTACAATTATATTCAAACTGATTGGCAGACTTTGACAAAATAATATTATGCATCATACCGACATTTGAAATTAAAAAAAAAATCGTCTTGTACATGTTTATTTTCAAGCCCATAGCCCACTCATTGTGAAACTCAGTCGAGGCCATCAAGCATCATGCTGAGTTCCTCCATCGACTTGCCATGACTAAGATGTCGTCGGCAAATCGAAGGTGAGCGATGTATTCGCCGTTGATGTTGATGCTAAGTCCTTGTCATTCCAGGAGCTTGAAGGCGTCTTCCATTGTGGCAGTAAACAGTTTCAGGGAGATAACATCCTTCTTACGCCTCTTCTCAATGGAATCGCCTTCGTGCTCTGCTCCTGTACTCGAACCGACATGGTGGCGTTATCATACAAACACTTCAACACTTTGATGTACCGATAGTCAATACGGCATCGCTGGAGTGACTCAAGTACCACCCATGTTTCCACCGATACGATGGCTTTCTCATAGTCCACAAACGCTAAGCATAATGGCAAGTTATAGTCTTCGGTCTTCTGTATAACTTGCCGCAGCGTATGGATGTGGTGTATGGTACTATAGCCTCTTCGGAAACCGGCTTGTTCGGGAGGCTAGAAGTCATCAAGTCTGACAGTCATGACTCAGAAGCATGATGGGTCTGTAGTTCTTCAATAGGCTGTTATCAACTTTTTTTAGTGAGCTTCTGGAGGACTTTAAGTACCGGTATTCCACCCGCTTTCAGAAGCTCTAAAGTGACTTAGATATACGTCTATTTAGCTGCTTATATGACTTCGCGTCATTGGAAGACTGCAACTGTAGCAAACCTCGTTCAGACATGAGGTTTAAGGTTTGCTCGGTCAATAAGTTCTCAGGGAAAGCAAAGCGATTAGAAAGCTCGAGTTGATTTCGGGGTTCTGAATATGGGACCGAGTAGGTAGGAGCGTAGACGTCATCAGGCTGGACCTTTCAAATCAAATCTAAAGAGAGACCAGAGAGAAACAATCTATAGTTAACTTGACGAGTTTTGTACTGTCAGTAATCGGTATTACCTGAATCGCAGGTGACAAAAGATGTTTTCTTTGCCTAATCATACCATGGCGATGAAAACACAAGTCACGGAAATGAAATACCTGGCCACGGCAATGAAACTAAATTGTTTTACAAGGCATGGCAATGAAATTTTTTTAATTGCCATGTCTTTTTTTTTCATTTCCATAGCAAATTTCGGCCACGGAAACCACGGCAATGAAAACACGTCGATGAAAATCAAGGCAAAAAATATAAATAACAAAAAATCTATTAATTATTCGAAGAAATAAGCACCTCACAAATGAACATATGAGGAATGGTGTTCTATCGAATGCTTACTCATGAAGACAAACTTATTCAAATTTCAGTTATATCTATCCACGGCGATGAAAGAAATTTTTTCCAGTAACATAAAAATTGATTATTTAAATTTATGGTGCGAAAACGCAGGCACGTGTGTACTTCCTTCCATGTTGAGCACTTAGGCAGCACTAATATGCAACGTTTAGCATACCGGTAGGGGGGAAGAAAGTAGTAGGTAAAACAATATCCTTGAACATGATTAGGACACGGCGATGAAGGGTAGTTCTAGGACAAGTGATTTTTTATTAACCATTCGTTGTTTTGTTTAAATATTTGAATAAATGTATTCTGTAGCAATACTTTAACTATTCATGTATCAAATAAAACGAGGTTTTAGTATAAATAACCAATAGATTTTTATCAATGTGGAATAATACACAACAAGGTGAAGTGTGGACAAACACGGCAATGAAAGATTTCGAGGTTTAATATATTTTTTTGGAATATCCATTAATCCAATTAAATAAACATTTAGTGCTACACATAAATTACTATTTCACCTACCCGGAAAAAAATTTGAGAACGTTATAACTATGTTTTTTAGTACCGATTTCATTGATGCCACGCAATTTTCGGTCCCGGGAAATTCACTCTTAAAATATATTCTTCTAACAAATCGCAATCAAACTGTTATGAGTAAGTATATTTTTTATCATCTGACATCTCAAAAGATTCCTGGGGCCTTACCACGAGCTCTTAACGCGATCAAGTTTAGGCTGTGCGAAGAAGACAGAGCGATACAAGTCATCTACCGCCATCTCTTTCCCACAGCCTAAAGACTCACGCTTTAAGAGTTCATGGTATGCCACCTGAGCTAGCAAAATTAATGTTTGTTGCCAAACTAAAATTTACCATATCCATCTACCATTTGCAGTGTATTGCAAATTAATCGATTACATATCTCGGTATACCAAATCTCATTTTAAAATCGATTAGAAATCTTCGCTGGTCCTCCATAATACTTCCTTCTCGTTAAGTTCCCACAATTATCTGTGGTTCATAGATTAATAGGTAATTAATGCAGACATGACAGATGTGTCTAGAAATTTATTAATTTTTGCCTATTCTTTTTTGACGGTAGAATATTTTATAACGCCTATATATTATAACGCTTATATTAACTACCATTTGCTATTTCGCCAATAGAGATGAGATATGATTATTTTTGTTTATAACTTTCAGAATTATTTAAATTGAAAGATTTTTTATATAACAAGTTTTACAAATACGTTTACTTGGCCCAAAGGTTGTCTGGAAGATACCAATATGCAATCCAGTGTGCCTTTTTTTTGTTATCTGTGGGAAAAAAATATTGTATCTCCCTATACATATCTCATAAAATCACTAATTAGATAATAACATTTTAAACTGAGTTAAGCTAAAGCTATTTGGCTTAACTCAGTTCGAATATTGTTATCTCACAATATCTATCTAATTCATTGATGCTGAGAAATCTCAACATCAACAAAATATAAAACTATTTAGTCCGTCACGAATAGGGAACTATCGTGCCCATTAATTTTCAATACGCTAGTACTGTTATTCAAAATGTAGTTATCTAAATAGTGATTTTATGTTTATAAGGGGAAGTTTGAAAGTGACGTCTGTTATAGAAAAAAATGAAAGGAAATCGTCTGTCTTGGTATGGACATGTGATGAGGAGGAATGAGACTCATGTGACTAAGAAAGTGATGAGTATGAATGTTAATGGATGGAGAGCAAGAGTAAGGCAGAAGAAAAGATGGATGGATTGTATAACTCTAAGGAATGATATGAATGAAAAAGGAGTAAATGGATACTGTGACGTTTGATAGGGGAGAATCGAAGATAAAAGCTTGTTGCGCCGACCCCAAGTAAAAAGGGATAAGCACAGGAAGATGATAATGATACAGAGATACCCTTTACGCTCACGACGACAGAAGAACGCAGTATAATGTATAGCCAAATATTTTACTAAACGAACTGACGACCTAATTGATATCTTTCTTATCATTCGAACAAATTGATGACCAGTTTAAATCCAAATATCTTATTAAAATACCGTATCATAAATTGTTTATTGATGTATAAGTATTTAAATGTATAAGTATTTATGTTTGTAAACGCAGCCGGGATATAGAAGAAATTCCTAATGTTATTTTTTTTTTATAAACGCAAATGCTGTTACTTTCAGGTGTCCGGAAAATCCGTATCATAGGTAACAACACGCCAGAAATTTCCGATTGGTCAAACTGAAATGTACTTACCTAATGACGTAATTAAAGTAAGTATAGGATTATATACATTTCAATTATGTTGGAGGCATTTATTACCTTTAATCGAGCACAAATTCTACTTCGTAGTTATTACTGAAAATTACATGGTGGAAAGCCCAGAAAAACTATACCGAACCCTGGAAAACACAACCAAATACGCGGCTGTCGCATTTGCAACGACTAACCCAAAGACGCAACGTCGTTAAGTTAAATTGCCTTCATCCGGAAATGACTTAGAACACTTCTACTTAGTACCCTTAATCTTTGCCTCACGCGTGGGAAATCGACGTACTTGAACTTACTTTCGATTGACAATCTCTGACAATGCTGGGAAACTCTGAGTGCCATCCTCAGCCATTGTAGACTAAGTGCAGTGAATCAGTGGTTTGTTAAGTAGCAAAGTACCGGTTTATTTCGCCGTACCCCAGTAGTTCCATTGAGTAGCTCCATTATGGAACTACTGGGATTTCTTATACCCAGTTATTATGGCAGTGGCATACTATTTTTTTCTGAAAGAAAGTTATTAACCAAGGAAAGGTACTTGGCTGGCATAAGTTCGAGTTGATATAAACATACCACATCATAATACCATACCAAAATGTTGGCAACTGGCCTCTTTGCTTTAGATTGTTTTGTTCGTTTTTGAATATGTCATGTTACAAAGAGGGTTGACATTAGTAGGTACCCTTAGCACGAGTTTTCAATCTTTTACTTTACAGCAACTTTCCAGTATTTACAGCGTTTCTTGTATGAAAATATGGAACAGCGTCTCTGGTGTGCGAAGAAGGAACCAATTTTTTCCTTGAAAATTGTCAATTTGAAGTAGTCAAAGTTCCAGTTTACTTTACGTCTCAAATACTGAAAACTCGTGCTGGCGGTACTGGTGTGAGCTCAATTACTGTTTTATCGTGAATAGTACCTATTAGAAAGTTATTAGCCAACAAAAGGTATAGGCTGGCATACGTTCGAGGTGGTATGTTATACCACCGAAACGCGACCACACGAACTTATGCCAGCCTAGTACCTTTTAAATACTTCTGAATGAAAAGCTCGCCAACAAAAGTATTAGGTTATCATAAGTTTTTTAGGTTATCATTACTTGGGGGGCAACTACCACATAATTCTATTTGTTAAGCTACCTCTACTGAGGCTGGTGCGCGGATGGTGAGACCATTCGTTAAATAGAGATAAAGACTCATACACACGATAGATCTTGTGTGTATGAATGATTATGAATATAATGGAGGATTCGTGAAAAAATAAACATTCGTCCAAGCTGCAGAACGTCTTCTTTAATTACCTAACTTATTCCTTCGTTTGCTTTTTTTTATTTATAATTACATACATACAGTAAGTATGTATTGTCATGTCACGGAAATGGTTGATATTCAGAATGCGTTTTAATTACAAATTACAAACAATAAGAGGAAACATTTAATGACATTATTTAAAATGATAATTTTATAAAATCCTTGGGATAATATTGTTGGTATTGGTACAAAGTGTTTTTTGTAATAAAACGCGTCTTCTGCGAGATTAATTGGCTTATTTTCTTTCGAGACTCATGTTCCTTCATGACTAGGTACGTCTATAATCTAGTCTACTACACCTTTTTTGCAAATCAGCTGATTCGATTCCTGGCCAGAATTATTGTTTTTTTTTTTAATCCAATGTTGTAGTTTGAGATTTCGTCAAAATCAACCTCGAGACTCCTATGAGCAAAAAACTTAACAGTTTAAACGATAAAGGATCTTGATTTAGAAAATTCGTTTTGACAAACTCTTTTACACGTCAAAAGACACTACTTTTAAACAAGACGAGGTCGGTGCTTAGCTTGGGACTAGACGGCGTTGTGTGATAGTTGTGGAATATTATTGTGGAACTTTATATTATTATAAACAAAGTAGCCTTATGAAATGAAAGATTATATAGGAAAATATAAGATATCTTTCTAAAAGAAGCGGAAAGACGAGGTTATAACCGTCACTCGACTAACAATACAATGGCTCATCAAAGCATTGGCAAAAAAAAAACAAAACAAACAAATCCACAATGTTTTCAAATAGAATTGTTCGTTCAGAAGGTTAACATTGAAAACAAATGTTAGCTACCTACTTACTTCAATTAATACTCGTTAACAACTATTTATAAAACACTACCACTGCAAACTATCTTGTACAGGCGCCAGTACATAAACTTATCTCAATCTGACAAAATTCTTTAATAGATTTTCAATCTTATCACGAAAGTTTATTGTGCGATTGGTAAACATTGACACATTCGAGGGTTGACGTGCTGGCTTCTGTACTTTCGGCATATCTATAGGATAGTATACAGTGAATGTAAAATTCCCTAGAATCTAAACAATATCTGTAGCAGTATATTATGAGTTTATTAGAAGTTTTATTTACTGTTATTCCACACATAAATATCTTGTAATTGCCTGTAACGAATATACAGGGTGAATTTTTCAACTGGGCGTGGATGGCTACTTTCGAAACTATGAGGAATATCGAAAAACGTTGAAAGGGGTCTCGAGGCCGATTTTGACGAAAACTAAAACTGCATCATTGGATTTTCTAAAAATCAAAAATCCTGGTCAGGAATCGAACCCGCTGATTTTGGAAAAAAAATCACACCCTGTATTATTACAGCGTTCGATAGTGTTGCTAATAAGGATCTAATTCTGGGAAGTAATCATATACGGCAAACTTAAGGAAAACGTACAATTACAAAAAAAACTGATTTATCTTCAAGGCAAAGACTGTATTTGAAACATTATTTACCTTTTCTTCTTTAAAATAATGCTATTTTTAGTTCAACTCAATAATTTCGTATTGCTAAGTACAGTGGGATTGTTGAAACGTGAAATCCAGTGAGGCATTGAAAACAATGAAATTTTATAATTTCGAATAAATTATGGCTCAGTAGGCGTAAAGTAACATGGAAAAATAGCAATTTCATAAAAATCAGCCATTTCCTTAAGTTTGCCGTATATGATTACTTCCCAGAATTTGATCCTTATTACCAACACTATCGAACAGTGTAATAATACAGGGTGTGATTTTTTTTCCAAAATCAGCGGGTTCGATTCCTGACCAGGATTTTTGATTTTTCGAAAATACAATGATGCAGTTTTAGTTTTCGTCAAAATCGGCCTCGAGACTCCTTTCAACGTTTTTCGATATTCCTCATAGTTTCGAAAGTAGCCATCCACGCCCAGTTGAAAAATTCACCCTGTATACATAGGTAACTAAAGCTAGAAAAAAAAAAAAAATGAAACTATACATTTACAACTAAACTTAAACTAAAATTAAAAATAAAATAAAACCAAATTTAACAAAAAAAGATTAGATATTACATCGGGAGTCATCGATATAATAATTTATTTATCTATACAGAAATAGTAAGGTTCTCGAAACATTATGCTCCAAAACATGAGCACTTATATTATTACAGGATAATAAGCGAGTGAATAATTATTACTTTTTGAATGCGAAACGTTATTATAAGTTTAATAAAGTAAATGGTAGCAAAAACGTTTAATAATGGTCAATGAAAATTAACTGAAAACTTGTGTAATTTAAGTAGGCTGTTTGTATGTTATTGTATCAATGAGGATTTTTTTTTTACGTGGTAAAATCATCACATGAGTCCTCCCACCCCGGGCAGGACGGGAGGGACTGTCAGACTTGTACTGACTACAGTCCACGGTGTTCTTCAATAGCCCTTTATGTTCCGGGGTGACGGTGATGGTGTAAGTCCCGCGACCCCGGATAAATGAGGACATGGTAAGCATAATAATCTTAATGTTAATACTTTGACAGATGTATAAAGAACACGTTTTTATTATGCATCACAGGGTACAACCCTTGTGCTTGAGATAATCCTTTAGTCTAGGGTTAAGGGATTATCGATTATTGTATTATTGGAACAGCTGCGCGAGGCGGAGCTTACAAAAATGCAAAATGGCCGCTTGTTGATGCATTTATTTTTTGCACTCTTCATAAGTATAGATGCATAAGTATGATTTAAATATTATATTTGTCTCTGTGTCTTATGTGGGTTTGTTTGCTTGTAAATTATATCTGTTTTATCTGACTGGCCTGTTGGTCTAGTGGTTAGTGACCCTGACTGCTATGCCGGGGGTCGTGGGTTCGATTCCCACCCAGGACAAATGTTTGTGTGATGAGCATGATCATTTGTTCTGTGTCTGGGTGTAATATATCTATAATATGTATGTATTTAGAAATATATAAGTATGTTTATCAGTTGTCTAGTACCCATAACACAAGCTCTGCTTAGCTTGGGACTAGATGGAGTTGTGTGTTAGTTGTGGAATATTTATTTATTTATCTATAATAAATAATAATAACAGACATCCGACCTCTGGCCGGCACAACAGAAGCAAGCAGAAGTAAGTACAGTCATCAAGTAGGTTGTCTGCGTTTCGTGCGTAAATGCGGATAAGTCAGTTCTTCTTGAAGGGCCGTTAATAATAAAATTCCATAACTATCACACAACGCCATCTAGTCCCAAGCTAAGCAGAGCTTGTGTTATGAGTACCTACTAGACAACTTATGAACATACTTATGTATTTCTAAATACATACATATTGTAGAAAAATTGTACCCAGACACAGAACACATGATCGTGATCATCACACAAACATTTGTCCTGGGTGGGCTTCGAATCCACGACCTCCGGCATAGTAGTCAGGGTCACTAACCACTAGACCAACAGGCCTATCATCATCAAACCCTTAAACGCCTACTGTCGCTTTTAAGTATTTAATAAATAAAATACTTAAACTTCTACATTTCCTTTGCCTTGTGATTATAATCCATTGTTATAAAAAGCTTGTTATGTCTAAGAACATCGGATGATCCGATTTCTTGTGTATTGATTTATTTGTTAAGAAATTTCCAGGTTCGGATTAGACAGAGGTAGTAGAAGAATGGGAAAATACTTGCTTATGTAACATTTATTTTTCGTGCAATCTATTACGCCACATAGGAACTATCAAATCGATCAATGTGACAGTGTATAAATAATTATGTGTGTACTAGCTGTTGCCAGCGGCTTCACCCGCAACAACTCCAAAATTATCCCACGGGAACATAAAATCGGGATAAAACCTATCCTATGTGTTAATCCAGGTTATAAACTATCTGTGTACCAAATCCGTTCAGCAGTTTTGCGTGAAACAGTAACAAGCATCCATCCAAACAAACAAACTTTCACGTTTATAATATTGTAGAATATTGGCTTCATTGTCTCGGCGCTTTTCTGGAGGTTGCCACTGTTGATTCTGGCTTTCAGGAGTTAAAGTGGTTTGGGAATAGTGTGGTGAGTTGTCCCACACAAAAAAGGATGATTCACGTGCCGTGTCCGGGCCGTGACCCGTCCATGCCTTTTGCGGGCCCCGGGCGGGACACGGTTGAAAATGTAGTTTACTTTTTGTATGAAATTATTCATGCTTGCGGCCCGGACGAGGTTTTAATCACGGACACGGCCCGGACACGGCAGTGTGTAACGTGAATCATCCTTGAGACATAATTGATTTTTTAATTTAAAAAATGTCTGTCTCAAAATCATTCTTTTGAACTGAATTTGATTATATCTTTGACAGGTAACAGACAGTAGTCAGTACAGTCAGTAACAGTAAAAATGTTTAGGTAGGTACAAGCTTCACATTACCAGGGTTTTCTTGTAAACCCCTCCTCCCTCCTCTTTCCACCCTTCCTCGTAAAAGCTGGTCTTCTGTTTGGCTTAAACATGAACATAGTGATTCAATGAGGCTAATGCTGTCAGTCTTTTCACTTATCCAGATGACAGCGATATGGAGGAGTACACACGGCTACACATCAAGCTATGCAAAACCAATATTAGCTGACCGTTCATTGTGTGTAAAAATCGTACGAAGCCAGACCAAGACCAACTGGTTTTGTATAGCTTGATGTGTAGCCGTGTGTACATTGATGCATAAGCGCTTTTGCTGTGTATATTACATTGACCTTAGATTTTAGTGACAATCTGATGATTTACAGAGCAAGCATGGCCGGAAATGGCACAATTTAGAAGTTTGGAAGCAAAAAGGGGAGGTAATTGCCCAGCAATGGGATAGAAGAAAAGGCTACTAAGAAAATATACTAAGGTAAATAATCACATTATTTTTCTAACTGTATGTGACATGCGTCAGCATGATGACGGGGCTAGCCTCTAGAGGGCCAAAGCCTGTCGGGGTCGCGGGACTTATTTCATTACTGAGACCCCGGAACATAAAGGGCTATTGAAGGACACCCTGGATTTTTGTCAGTACGAGTCTGACAGTCCCTCCCGCTCTGCCGTCGGTGGGCGGACTCATTTGATGATTTTACCACGCAATAAAACGTATTTAACATTTTACTGTTAATTCCACATTTTGTTACAGATGTGTAAGTACTAAGTTAGTTTAAAACGCAAATCTAGGGCAGCTATCAATCAATTTATTTGGAAGACAGAGACTTGTCGCGTGTACTGCCAAGAAAATAAAACGTCTAGCCGGGACATTTCAGTTTTTTTTATTGCATCTCAGCAGTCAAGTTGGGTCGCTAGTTTTACAAAAATGCATACAAAAATAGCAATAAGTACACCAATGGCAAATTGTTATTAACCTGTCAATAAAATATTATGTGAAGGTGAATCTGTACATGTGGCAGGTGGTGTAAAGCTGTGACAGAGTGGCGTCGAAGGAATGGAAAAAGAAGTGTTGGTCGTCCGGCGGCGAGATGGGCAGACGACGTTGTTGCCATTGAGGGAGTGTCCTAGATGAGACTAACGCCAGACCGTGGAGCTTGGCACAAACAACGAGAGGCCTATACCCAGCAGTAGGTGAAGACGGGCTGTGGATGATGATGATGATGAATCTGTAGATGAAAAAATAATTCATCCAGAATAATCCACTCAAATATTAAATCTGTTGAAACCATAATTTATGACAAACCACTTTTCAATCAAAAATAAATACGAGTTTCATTAAAATATTCGAACGTATCATAATACAAGTATCAGGAAAAGTTAATTAAATAATGACTAATTGATGTTCAAAATCATATTGTCCATTAGCTAGATACTTTATTTAATTGGCCGAAAAGTTTGAAACTTAATTCAATTATGAAAATAGCGCTAAAATTTTCAGCACAGAGAATTGGTCAGATAATAATGCGTTTAAACAGTTAATAAATTTAGGTTAATTGAGTAAAAGCAGTGACGATGAAAGATATTAATTTTGTATTTACTATTAACATTTTGTGGTATTTTGGCATCAGCATGTGTCACTCCCGCTCATCGGACCAACACTCTTTTCCCTGGATATAACCTACCTACTATCTAGTTAGAGTCAACCACTGTTTTTACCTCTTTGGAATAACTACTGCAGTATTTACGTCGTATACTCATCTAATTGAATTATTTGCAGTAGTTAATACTATTTTTAAGTACCCGAGACCGGGTACAAAAGAAACAGCGTTTGTTACTTACGACCCCCTGTTTCTTTTGTACCCGGTCTCCCTTACTACTTATACTTAATTATTATGTACTCTTTTTTTCTTAGCGTGGTAAGATCATCAGATGCCCTGAGTGGCGCACAAGGAACTAGCTCACTCGTACTGACTAAAATATTAAATTCAATAGCTCTTCCAGTCTCGCAACCTCAGCAGACGTTGTGGCAACTTCTGGCAGTTAATAGTATTTTAAAAATTTCCCTCGCCACTACAGACGCAATATAATTTTACGTTTTCTTAAACTTTTTATTCCCTTTGCTAGAGAAACCAGCTAATCGTGTTTATTGTTGAGACAAATTATCTTTCTCCGCAAATGCGACGTATCTTCCCACCATTCGGAAACAGTGAGAGTTACAGGAAACAAGTTATTAAGATTATATCGCCGTTAATTATACACGGTTTGTTCACAGCACACATTTGAACTCGGAAACGGATCGTAACCGTATCACGGTCACGGGACTTATTTCATTACCCTGACCCGGAACGTAAAGGGCTATTGAAGGGCACCGTGGATTTTAGTCAGTACAAGTCTGACAGGCCTCATCTGATGATTTTGCCACGTAAAAAAAAATATGGCCCTTACTCTCACGTTAAAGTCACGTTGTTCTCCCCCGTCACGTTGGACAAGGAAGTTGAAATTATAATAAAAAAGGGTGAATTGTATCAAGAAACCATACAAAGTAATTTTCAAAACTGTTTTGTCAAAATTTTAAAAGGCGTTTCGAAATTTCCCCACAGGTACGCCTGACGTTGTTTTTCATTAAGTGACATTCTATTGTTCCAAAAAAAAGTTGTTCAAGTACGTCATGAAGGGCTGTAAAATTTCTTAAGAGGTAAGTACCATTTAATAAAGAATTAAAACGCATAAACTATGATTCAGACAGTTTACAACAAAACCTGATGGTTGATGTGTCGTAAGCGTGTCGTAAATGTGTTAGAAACTGACAAATCAGTCACGATTTTAAATTTTTCCATCGTTTCTAATTGATGTTCTAAAAATAACTTGGCATACAAGTTTTATGGCACATTAGATTCATTGTTTTTGAAGGTTCCTTGGCAAGCAAGAATGGAGGTCTAAGGGGACCGTGCTCTCTCAGAAGAAACTCCTGCAATACCGACGGATCACAGTAAATGTTTGGCGCCGGATTCGGACAAAATGGCGGTCGAAAGATAGGTGGCCCTTATCAGATCGATCATGGCCATTTTTCAGGACCTCATGTAGTAGTAATAATACTAAGATTTGGCATTATATTTTGGGGTAACTCCGTCAACAAAGAAATTATATTTAAGTCCCAAAAAAGGTGTATCAGGGCCATGTTCGGTTTAAAAATGACTGATAGTTGCAAACCTTATTTCATTAAGCATAAAGTTTTAAGTCTTCCTTCTTTATTCATCTATGAAGTAGCGAATTTTGTCCACACTAACCCTAAGCTATTTAAAAAAATGACAGATGAGACTAACCGAAGTCGTCGTGATATTAACGATTAGAAATAGTTCGACCAAGCACAGCACTTATGCATAAAAGTATCTTCTATTTGGCCCCAATTATTTATAACAAAATTCCCGCACGTATTAAACATAATTGTTTAATACGTGCGGAAATTTTGTTATAAATAATTGGGGAATTAAATTTTTTTATTTGTATTTTAAAGAGACCAATTGGTAATCCAATTGGTCTCTTTAAAATACAAATAATTTTTTTTTTTAGCTAAATGCTATTACAGATTATCGGAATTTTTAAATGAATAAGTTAAAAGTATCGAATATGAAATTCAATTACGATATTTCTTTATTGTTAAATTGTTAAGTTAGAATTGAAGACATGAGTGGATGAAGGTGATATGTAACATTTTGTGATTTTTTTACTTTATAGCATAAATGAAGATGCTATGTCCCTACACGCATTTTGTTCTTTCAATAAAATACACAACATTATTGAGTATATAGTCCAGTATTACTAACCAAAAGTAACTCATATAAACAAATATCCACAAATTAATAATGAGAACTTTAAACCTTGCTCCTAATAAATTATGAATTAGTGACATATCACCTTCATCAACTCATGTCTTCAATTATTATTGTAATATTGTCTTTTATTTTTCCTTTATGTCGTTGTTTAAACTTAGCTTCACCCATGTTTCAACCAAAAAAAATTGTACGCCATACATAGATGGCAAAACATGCAGCTACCTCATCATTTATTTTTAAGACCTGTATTATACCACTCATGTTTTTACAAATAAATATATCTTTATCTTTACTGCTAGGCTGATTCTTACCAATTCCAATGTTAGCCCCACAGTTTCGAAAAAAAAATTGAACTAGCTGTTGCCAGCGATTTCACCCTTTACATCTCGAAAAATATCCCAACAAAACATAAAATCGGTATGAAATCATTAAACCTAATCTATTATTACTACGTATAGTGACGACACCACGCATCACCACTGTGTCCCATCCAAAATGAGTGCGTGCGCTTAGAGCACGCCACAGAGCTGTCAAACAATTGAATGAACTTGTGCGCGTTGTCTCATCCTGGATGGGACATAGTGGTGATACGTGGTGTCGTCTCTATACGTAGTAGTAATAGCTCAATGGATGAAATCTATTTCATGTGTTAATCAAGGTTATAAACTATCTGTGTAGCATCGAAATCCGTTCAATATTTTTTGCGGGAAAGAGTAACACCCATCCATCTATCCAAACAAACTTTCACGTTTATAATACTTGTAGGAAGGATAATTTATTTATTTCTACTTAAATATACACTCTGACTACAGAACCCAACACAGTTCGTTAGACCCGTACTTGGCTAGTTTTTATTTGTATTTTTTAATAATATTACGTGACTTTTGCAACACATTGAGTCACACTAGTAAAAAACAAACCTGCGTGGTCATCTATTAGGTTGAATGACCTTTGTTCTTTGTTTGCACAGTAACAAAAAAATCTAGTTTACATTGCTAATTTTATACACATTTATTAAAATTGGAAAAATAAGGCGATAATAAAAATATAATAATCAAAATTGAAAAAAAAAAAACAAAAACTGTTGGCTAATTTATGCATATTTTTTGTGGCGGATTAACTTTCTGGCTTTACAATAACCCTCTAAAATGATGTCAACTAAAAGATATGAGTTCTTCAGTACTGGATATTTTTATCAGTATTAAAATGTTATTGCAAAAATTTTGGATGGATGGACGGATAGACGTTAGTTATTTCATCACATCAAAACGGCTGAATGGATCTGGATGAAATTAGTCTGGGTTAATATATCACTTTTTAAACCATCTTTGGCAATTTTTTACGCACTCCCGGGCAAAACCAATGACATCAGCAAGTTGAAGAATAACTAAGAAATTATTATACATGCAAATAATTATGCAAAAGCAGTTAAATCTACCAAATTAACCGCTTCGCCTATGCTGTATTCAAAATGACGTAACTTCAGAATGCAAGCAACAAGCTAAAAATATCTAATGGTTCTCTAGCTGTACAGCGAAACGTAACCATTACTGACTTTTGTTTTAGTATAATTGATTAACCCGAATGTCTGACAACTATTCTTGACAAAGGTTGTCGTGTTAACCAGCTACTGGGTTCTGGAGTTGACTCATCATCCATAACTTGAGTTTAAGTTTTTTGCCTCCCAGTTAGATCTAACTGGGATTGTGGATTTTAGCATACGGTCCACAGAGTCAGTACTCTCACAGATAGGAAATCCCTCTTTTTGAAGTGGTAATATAAAATTTCCGCCCGGAAGGGACTGACAGACTCGTGCTGTCATGTTCCTCAATTGCACTTCTCGTTCCAAGTTCACTGTTCCAAGTTCACCGGCTTGAGGCCAGTGTCCCAGCAGTGCGAAAATTTTAAGCTCGCTACGCTTACGCTCCCTATAATACTTTCATATAGGTATTTACTCCGTAAGAAATACTGGTATTAAGGTGCATGCACATGAAGATGACCCCAATTTTCTGAAAAAGACTTGACCATATTGGTAAAGGCATTGTCCATCAATCATTTTGGCCAACATTTGACTGAGAGGTGTCTACATATTTTGGTTTTGTAGGAATAATACCGCCAGTGAGAGTGATGTGTTGAATCGATTTGAATTATTTTATGGTATATGTAATCTTTGTGTTATTGATTGATTGTGGGAACTTTGATTGCAAACTTTTTATGATTTAATGTATTTGTGTTTCTAGGTCTTTGTTTAGACGATTCTTAATATAATGTAATATTATTATGTAAAGTAGTTTTTTTATGCTTTTTAACCCGCTTTCTCACTTCTTGTTGTTGGTTACTTTTAACCAACATAAAGGAAGAGATGTTAACTTTTTCAAATGACTCTTTCACTGTCAGTCCCGCACTGACTACAATACAAGGTGATCCTTAAAATCTACGGTGTTCCTTCGATAGCCCTTTACGCGCCAGGGTTACGGTTACTTGAAGAGGCAGTCCCGCGACTTTAGTACCTGGTAAAATGCATTTTGAAACAATTTTTTTATTATAATCTGTTACCATATTCAGTTACACGAAATGTTCTGATGCAGCATGAGGTCATCAATTACCAGGTTGCAGCGCATTTATGGCGCAAATTTTAAGGTGGGCCATTGTATGATGGGTCACGCCTCTTCATAAATTAACTCGCAGAATTTTAGGATTCCAACTCAAAATTGAACACTGTGGTGGCACAGTGGCATCGGTCCCGACTTACGAGTTGTAGGACGTGGGTTCGAACCCCGCCAGGCACTTTACTTTGTGTAATTTATTTCATCACCATTGCTCTCAAAATGGTGAAGAAAAACATCGTGAGGAAACAGGCATGTCATAGAACCAAAAATTCTAAGATATTTGACATATACCAATCCTCAGAGAGGAGGCCTGTGTCCCAGCAGTGAGAATATTATAGGCTGATGATAATGATGATAAACTCAAAAGGTAAAAATCGCACCCTTAATACATAGCTAATTTACCCGTCACTTCACTCATCATTCACTTTGTTACCCGTCTGCCTGTCTCAAGACTCTTTTTCACGATACAAAATACGTATACCTGTCCTTAAGAGATATTTTTATGGTTCCGAATCATGTCAGTCAATTTAGTTTATCGTTTTAAAAAAGAAGTTACAGGCAAACGAGGGTGATGATACCAGGGCCTTACCACGAGGTCTTAACGCGATCCAGTTTAGGCTGTGGGAAAGAGACAGAGCTATAGAAGTCATTTAGCCCGGTCCCGGCTGTCATTTTTAGATCTTTGACAGTCGTTACTGTTAGTCAGAAGCTCATAAGTCTGAGAACCAATTTTACCATGGCGTATCGTACCTATTACCAAGTTACTGGATTGTAGATGTCTATGCAGTTGCTCCATGTAAAATACGGTTGCAGCTGCATTTGGTTCGACTGGAAGCTGACTAAAATATAGTTGGAAAAAGACTATAGTCCTAATAACGCATCGTTAGATTTCCATTATACCATTGTTCGAATTTCAAAATAAAATGTAAGGTCACGGTCGCCCCTTACCACGATTCCTTTATTTTGATCGAGTTACGACACTTTCTTTACATTTTTTCGAATGGTTTTGAAATATTGGAATACATTGGTACACGGGGGTCAACGAATTTTATTTCACACTTATATGGCGAGGACTATAGGGACATGATGGTCTTCCACAGACTGTTCGCAGTGTATTTTGGCGCAACATTTTTGAAGTTTTTATTTTTCATATTGACTTTTTTGGTAAAGTGTGAGTTGTTTTTTCCCGTATATTCCCGATAAGGATTTCTCTCTTTTGGTCCATTTAAAAGAAACACTCTGTATAGAAGAATAGACGCCTGCCTCATATATAACTAAAAGTTGTTGCTGTACTATATCAGATCTGTGGTTTGCGGCTCTGTCACATGATCTCGTGGGATGTAGGGAGTTCAATTCCGGATGATTGTGTGTCGTAACTGACTCAAGAATTATAAGGTAAGGGAATGGAAAACAATAAAGTGAGCCTTATGTACCACAATTGCACGAATAGAGTAAATATATAATTAAAAGAAAAATGTGATGTACTTACTACTTACGTACATTTCCAGGCTTTTCCAATTCCTGAAACAAATAATACGATTTTTAGAAAGTAGGTAATTTATCGCAGATTCTGAATCTATACATATAATAAAATAGTAGGAAAGTCAAAACTGTACATTGAATATTTTTTTAAAAGAATACTTGGGATGTGATCTACAATCGATACCGAAGCCAAAAATATAGTTTTTAGAATTTTTGTCTGTTTGTCTGTTTATCTGTTTGTCTGTATGTATGTCCGGGATAAACTCAAAAAGTACTGGACGGATTTGAATGATTCTTTTTTTGTTGTAAAGGTATTAAATCTGGTCAAAACATAGGCTATAAATTATTCTGGAAACTTGAACACCTGGCGCAGAACCGCAACAGACCAGCTAAACTATAAGAGATACAAAAATGGTGCGATAGAAAAAAGTGTTCCACGTGATGAGCATTTTCTGCTGAGAGAATAAAATTGAGGATCTGGAACACCTAATGTGGAACCCCAAGAGCCCAGCTACACTATAACATGTACAGGAATGACGTCTTAGCAAAGTTGTTCAGCCTGATGAGCACTCTCTGTTGACGTATAAAAATTGAAGATCTGGAACACCTAATGTGGAACTCCAAGAGCCCAGCTACACTATAACATATAGGAATTACGTCTTTTTTTAGCATGGTAAAATCATCAAATGAGGCCTCCCAACCCCATTGTCAGACTTGTACTGACTAAAATCCACGGTGATGGAAATAAGTCCCGAGACCCCGTCAGGCTTTGGCCCTCTGTGAGGGGGCCCCGTCATTTTGCTGACGCTCTTTAGGCGCGCGTGGAACAACTTGATGAGCACTATTTGTTTATGTATAAAAATTTAAGATATGGAACACCTGATATCGAAATCAAAGCTATCACTAATTTCACATACAGTGAAATTATTATACGTACTTACATACGATGAATATTATTTTACTCTACTGGCCAAAAGCCATTATTTTTTTTGCCGGGCTCTTGGAGTTGGGTAATAGACTTTTCAGATCTTAGATTTTGACGATCCCGTTGTCGCTTGCATAAGCAACAGGATACGCGTACGAAGTCGCGGGCAGAAGCTAGTGAGACAATAATTCTCTAAGGATAAGGCAAATATAATCGTAATCCACCAAAGCGGAGAGGAGAGGAGATGTGTTTGCATAACTAATCAGATGTCCACGTCTCCTCTCCGCTTAGCTTCAGTTGACTTGAGTTGACATCTGATTGGATAATTAAATTACTACAAACAAATGGTTTGTTACATTATTTGATATTTTTGTTTAGATCGAAAATTTCTGGAACAAAATAAAAAATGACTGCTGGCTGAACGGCTGATTAAGGACATAATTATATTTATCCTGTACTTAAATACTATCAATTAATTACAAGCTAAGGAGACATTATTAAAATACTGACCGAATTGAGAACCTCCTCATTTTTTGAAGTCGGTTAAAAAGCATGAACAACGAAATGTAAAGTCAGATAAACGTGTCGAGTTGCAGGCAACCAATGGATGTAAGTTTAGCGTGGTGATCTAACGGTGAGGCCTTTTGTGCAGCAGTGTACGTCTTGTTGTACAAATTGGGCCTTTTATGAATTGGGCATTTTAAGAATTAGTCCTTTTACCAATTGGGCATTTCCCGACTAAGCCCGGCTAGATAATGATGACCCTGTTTAGACATTCCAACCCCGCGGAGGGGGTTAACAGGGAAGGGAAAGGTGAGGATGAACAGTATCGACTCTACAAACAAATAAGTATAACCTGGGTATTACGTCACAGTGGTACTAATCAAGTATGCTGATCTACCGGTGTGTACCAAAGTCCATACTCATGGCGTACTTATAATAAGAGTCGTGGGTTGCGTAAACTCGACTTAGAATCTTGAATGCATTGCGTAAGGTACGCATCAAGGAATATATTTTTATGTGCAAGTTGAAAGATGTAGCGGGCTTTAATTTGAATAACATTTAATATTTTTTACTGACTTGCCTTTTTTTGACTGGCCTGTTGGTCTAGTGGTTAGTGACACTGACTGCTATGCCGGAGGTCGTGGGTTCGATTCCCACCCAGGACAAATGTTTGTGTGATGAGCACGATCATTTGTTCTGTGTCTGGGTGTAATATATATATAATATATATGTATTTAGAAATATTTAAGTATGTTTATCAGTTGTCTAGTACCCATAACACAAGCTCTGCTTAGTATGGAGCTAGATGGCGTTGTGTGATAGTTGTGGAATAATATTATTATATTTGAAGACACGGTTGGCGCAGTGGCTGAGCGATGGACTGCTGTGCAACATGTCGCGGGTTCGATTCCCGCACGGAACAAACATTTGTAAGATCTGCAAGTATTTGTTCCGGGTCTGTGTATGTGAGTTTCTATGATTGTAAACGTACGTGGCCGATGCAAACTAATTAATTACTATCAAGTTTAGACGGCACGGTTGGCGCAATGGCTGATCCGATCTGCAACGTAGTGTCGCAGGTTCGATACCCACACGGTTCAAATATTTCTTCCAACAACCTGCAAGTGGTTGATCCGAGTCTGGGTGTTGGAGAATGTAAACAATGTATGTAAATAAAAAATGTGAAACAGTCAAATTATTAACTTTAATGTCAAAAAAATTGTGATTTGTCTAATTTGCACTGTCATCCTGAATTCATTGTATATGTTTTTTTTTCAGAAATCCTGAATACCGCTGGAGCTTTCCGCTCGGTACACTCACTCACAACTGCATGTAATGTTGATTCCATTCACGACATTCGCACAATTTCTCCTCATTGACGGTGTTGGGATTACAGATGTACAATCATTAACACTAGTGTAAATAATATTTAGAATTTTAAAATCTGGTCATCGAGTTATGAATAATATTATGATACCACAATAAATCAGTGATAGAAACACATAAAAGTCTAATTATTAGAAAAAAACGAGCAAAATTGAGGTTAAAGATTTTTATTCTTTAAAACTCTTTAAGATTTTTATTCTTTAAAAATCTTTTTCTCAAAGATACTAAAATATAAATCAAACTGAACAGAAATAGAAAAAATTGGGGCCAGTTATTGATAAATCTAATATTGACAAATTGGAGACGTCCACCAGAAGTTTCGCTACACAGACGGTGGTTTATGCTTGTTTAGCTCAACACAAAGTAACTAATAAATTAATAATAAAATAAAGGCTTTGCTTTTCACTAATACGTCCAGTCAGTAAGAAAAGTCGATAATAATGTAAATCGTTATTATCTTTCGAAATTTGCCTTGATTTATTTTTATTTTTACCAATTTCACCTGATCAAGTATCACTTTTTATTTTTATAATTATATGACATTGGTTTGGTCTTGACTGACGGTTGGGGTAAGAGAGACAATGTTGTTGATAGAGCGAGCTTACCCAGAAGAAGGCTGTTCACTCAAACTTTGCAGAAATTAGGGTTGTATGCGTTCGGAAATAGAGACTAAGGCAGAGAGATCCTTTTCTGACCGCATTATTAAATACGTTTGGAAACGCTTAGTGCCAATTCCATCTTTGAAGTCCCTGCTTAGTCCCATTTGAACCAACAGTGGTAAATAGGGGCCTAGAAAATATTAAAAGCGGTCAAAAGTTCTAACAGTTGTGTGATCAACTGTACTGGCGATACGATCATAGTCGCTTGCGTCATTCGACCTCATGCTTCCGACAAGTGTTGGTCTTCCCTAAGTTGTCGATGCAATGCTGACCTGCGAGTAAAGGTTACAAGAATGTGCGTGGTACTCATCATTATCCATCATCTACTGTTGAAGGGGAAATGCAATGTCATTAGAATATATTAAGTATTTACGATGGATTGGAAAATGGAGACCTAACTTTTATATTATTTTTATATTTAAGACTCACAAGTAAACTCTATCATATCACAGAAAAATGCTAATTCTGATCGTATGTCATGATACGAGGACTTCTTAGGTAAAGGTCAATGACCGCTATTGACATCTTAACTGGCACCAACTATACAGGGTGTTTCTTTTAAATGGGCCAAAAGGGAGAAATCCTTATCCATAAGAGATAGGGGAAAATTTTCTTAGGAACCTTTAGCTCTTTTTTGATGTTGACAATTTTGGCGTTTTTACTTTTTTGGTCAAGTGTGAGTTGTCCCCGAAAATGAGTAAAATTGACCAAATATTTTTTTAATGCCTTTCGACTCTGTTTCATGTAAGGATCATTTCATTGTATCGGAAGAAAAAAATCGGGACGGCGGAAGTTGGTCAAATTTAGCAAAATATTTTTTCATGCAAATTGTTTGAACGAAAAAATTTCCAATTTTTTTTAAGATGTTTTTTGATTGAGTGTCATGTAAGGATCATTTCATTGTATGGGAAGAAAAATGTCTGGACAATGGAAGTTAGTCAAAAATACAGTAATGTTTCTTCTTACAGCATAAACACGTATTATTAGTACTCAGATTTGACTCACTTCTGTTGCCCATACATTTTCCTTCCCATACAATGAAATGATCCTTACATGACACTCAATCATAAAACATCTTAAAAAAAATTGGTAATTTTTACCTTCATACAATTTGTATGAAAAAATATTTTGCTAAATTTGACCAACTTCCGCCGTCCCGATTTTTTTCTTCCGATACAATGAAATGATCCTTACATGAAACAGAGTCGAAAGGCATTAAAAAAATATTTGGTCAATTTTACTCATTTTCGGGGACAACTCACACTTGACCAAAAAAGTAAAAACGCCAAAATTGTCAACATCAAAAAAGAGCTAAAGGTTCCTAAGAAAATTTTCCCCTATCTCTTAGGGATAAGGATTTCTCCCTTTTGGCCCATTTAAAAGAAACACCCTGTATACGTGTCGCGGGTTCACAGGACAAATTGTTAAATGATTTACAACTAGGTGCAACTAGTACCGAGTCATGTTTGTATGTGTGATTTGTATGAATTGTGACTTGTTTATTGATATTTTCTTCTGCTAGGTCTCCTATCTACATTTTCTACATTATATTCCTTTTAGAACCGCACTAATCTCCTTTCGTTCCTTTTCATTTATTTAACTTACCTACGGTGTATTGAAAAACGGATGAATTATTGTAGCATTTTCCTTAGGCAAAGGGAAATCTTAATTACAAAAACAAACTGATTCATCCAGCTTACTATGGTAGTATCTACTGACTGTTGGTCTAGTGGTTAGTGACCCTGACTGCTATGCCGGGGGTCGTGGGTTCGATTCCCACCCAGGACAAATGTTTGTGTGATGAGCATGATCATTTGTTCTGTGTCTGGGTGTAATTTATCTATAATATTTATGTATTTAGAAATATATAAGTATGTTTATCAGTTGTCTAGTACCCATAACACAAGCTCTGCTTAGCTTGGGACTAGATTGTGTGATGGTTGTGGAACATTATTATTATTATTATCTACTACTGTTTTATTTTTTCGTTCTTGATGGTAACAAATGTTTGTTTTCTATATTTCGTATTTTCCTTCGCTATGAATTTAATAAACATTGCAATACGGCTAAACACATTGTTTCTTTTGAATTGAATAAAGAAGACTTTATTTTGTACCTGGCTTTGTTACTTATAGTTCAAAAGAAAGAAAATAATGTTTACTTTTCAACTGCGTATAACAAAGGCAAATATATTTAATTAAATTGTCTGGCAGAATACCTGAATAACAGAATACGAAAAACACTGTTTTTCTCCTTATAAAATACACTTTTCTTTCAAAGTTTTTACTAAAGACTACACAAACAATAAACCAGTGTTTGTCTATTGTGAAGTACTTAGCACTTCACTGAAAAACTGTAGACGTTAAAATATTAAAATCTTTTCTGTAAAACTTTTATTTTTGCTTTCAACAAGGTACTCAGACACCCACCGGACTTTTGAAGTAGCTAGTTTTTGCCAGCGGCTCCGCACGCTGACCCGCCCACACCCAACCAACGACGATATAGGTATTACTAGACTCCGCATACACGATCTAAGGAACAAAAACTATTCTGTCAACTCGCTGAGGTACTACGTAAGCGAGGAGGACGGGGTACTGTGTTGTGATTGGTTAACTCAAGGTCTGTTTTGTCTCAAGGTATGTTTATGGCTCACAGGAGTGAACGAAATAAGACGGAAATAAGACTTTTTTGCCTAATGTGTTGACAGACATCAGTCGCCTGTTATTAGGAGTCTAGTAATATATCGTCGTTGCCTTATGCGTATCACTTAGAACTAAAGCCGTAGCTGTCAACTGGTGAAAAAATTTCTGAAATCAGTCCAGTAGTTTCTTTTTTTTGTGTGGTAAAATCATCAAATGAGTCCTCCCACCCCGGGCAGGGCGGGAGGGACTGTCAGACTTGTACTGACTAAAATCCACGGTGTCCTTCAATAGCCTTTTATGCTCCGGGGTCACGGTGATGGAAATAAGTCCCGCGACCCTGGCAGGCTTTGGCTCTCTGTGAGGGCAGGCTTTGGCCCTCTGTGAGTAGTTTTAGAGTTAGAGACAAGCAAACATGAAACTACAAATCTTCCTTTACAAACATTATTTAGTGTAGATTTGTATCATAATAGAAGTGTTTTCTTACAAAACAAATAACATCTGTGTTGTGACTCTCGCTAATGATGGGAAATATGATATCTTATTTACAGCCAATAGTTATTTGTTTTCCTCTTCATTTTTTATCGAGAATAAAATTGTTTTGGCTGGAAATATACCTTGCATGTGATGTGAGTGTACTCGTATAGGAATCATCGATCTTCAAAATATTATGGGAATTATTGAGCATGTTTATTATCATCATCATCATCTCAGCCATAGGACGTCCACTGCCGAACATAGGCCCTCCCCTTTAGATCTCCACGTATACCGGTTGGAAGCGACCTGCATCCAGCGTCATCCGGCGACCAGCATGTTTATGATGCAAAGAAATTAATAAAATGCACTTTGGTGTCTTTGAATTTAAGAATGTGATGGCTATTGAGACAGGTCCATGAAAAAATAACAAAAAATAGATGCCCGTCTGACATGGACCGTCCAGAAGAAAATGTGTTTTTTGAGGGCTGTGTAAATTAATAATCTTTTTCCTAAAGACATGATTAATGTTACTATAAAGTTTGGAAAGAACCAAAAGCAATAGAGAACTAAAAATAAGAATCCGGTCATAGCTATCTCACCTGCATTTCTATAAATGTACGATTTTTTTTTCTTTACCATAGATTTCGATCAGGTAAAACAGGTCAAATAACTCTTTAACATTATAAAACAGACTTTCAAATGATATAATCCAACAGGAACCTAACTAATAATGCAGTTAGTATGATAACGCGACAAAAATGTCTTATCGACGCACTTGTGCGTAAGATTCCTTGATTCTTTTAACTGACGATTATGGCAGAAATTGTTGAAGTGGCCACGATTTGTCGCCAATATGGTGAGTGGTGACCAACGACATTGCGATTGCGGCGACAAACATCTTACTATCAAATCTTACGAGGTAAGTAATATCAACAAATGAGTTATCTTTGCATGTATTGATTTCTTTTTTATCGTGAAAACACCTAATATTACTATGTAGTTTAATAAATGTATTTTTGACTGTGATATCTAATGACCCTACATGTTAAAATGCGACCCTAAACAAATAATTTAAAAAAATACTTTAGAGAGCTTTTAAAAATGGATGCTTGCATTTGTATTTCATTTTTTGGCGTTTTTATTGTGATACAAAGCAGTATGAAAACTAATAACAACTATGTTTGTTTCTTTTCCTTATTTTGGACTACAATATTCCCATAAGCAATGGGAATATTGTAGTCCCCATATTATTATAGTTTGACTACCTGACTGTCTGATCGATCAACGTGCAGCTGAAATCGTATAATATGCACTGTATATCAGAAACTCAACTCCTCGCTCCATTACCAAAGTAACTGATGTAGGAGCAAAAACAGCCAAGCTGAAGTGGGAGTGGGCGGCCCACGTTCAGCGTATAATGCGCTCGGAGAGGTGGGATCGTCACCCACTGGACGCTTGAGGGAGGACACCACCGTCGAGGTCGACCGCGGCGGAGGTGGTGTGACGATCTGATCATGTTCGCGGGGCAGGCATGGCCAGAAGTTTGGAAGGAAAAAGGGGAGACCTTTGCCCAGCAGTGGGACACAAACTAGGCTACAACAAAAAAGACTATCAAAAGAAGTATTTAATTTTTTTTGGAAATTCCATCCCAAAGGCGGAAAATCGAAATTTCGCGGATGAAATCGCGGGCGGAGAGCGAGTAAATGGACACATTATATTTAAAACACGTATTATTGCAATATTTACTTGGCAAGCCTTTGAATGTAATATCCCGCAAATAATAAACTATTAAACAAATATTGAATGTTGACTGCAGTTCACATTTCCCTTTGATGCGCAAGTCAATATTACAGTTTGCGGCTATCATTTTAAATCAAAGGGATGTTATTTTAAATGAAGGCTATTCACAATTCGAAACAAAATTTTGCGGCCATGTTTTCAATTTATTGACTGTATTATATAAACCTATTTCAATGTAATTTTTTGCAATTGCTGGGCCACGACCTACACACTCAAACGATATGTGAACTGTCGTGTTGTAACAGCAAACTTGCGTAAAAAACAAATTGAAGCCGAGAGATAGAGGCGAGCTTAAAAACACCATAAATTTATTTTTCAGCTGAAGGCGCTTGAAACAATAAACAGTCGCAGTCATATAAAACCAACCTTAGTAGTTGATAGATGCGCGGGCATGCGGGCGTCGAGTAAAGGGACAACTCGCTGTCCGACCATGGACCATGCCCGGGTCGACGGCGCGTTGTGTTCCACGCGCGCTTTAAAGAGCGTCAGTATGATGACAGGGCTCTAGAGGGCCTGCCGGGGTCGCGGGATTTATTTCCTCACCGTGACCCCGGAACATAAAGAGCTAATGAAGAACACCGTGGATTTTAGTCAGTACAAGTCTGACAGTATGGGGGTGGGAACACTCATTTGATGATATTACCACGTAAAAAAAAGGCAGTTGGTAGATACCTAGATAAACGATTTATTTAGTGCAAAAGAGACACTAAAAAAAACAGAGTCATATCATGAAAACCACGAATTATTTTACTGCAACGCATATAATTGCTATTACCTCGCCCGTATTCAGAAAAGTGCGCATCGCAAGCGCATCCATGAAACACGGTCAGGACGAATAACCCGCGTACAAATGAGGCATCGCTTGAGGACGTGCACGAGGCATTAAATGTTATAAAGTAACGTGTTGGTCAGTCTGTTTACATGTTATTTGCACTGATATTTTCAATATTGCTTAAATGAGCATGGACAATTTAACCGCTACCGCAGCAATATACGAGAAACTTACATGATTTATTATGTGACGAAATGCAGACAAACATGAATGCTGCAAATACGGATGGCGGACGTTTTTCCCACTTTTTTTACACTCACTTTTCTTGTTTGTTTGTTTTGCGGTTGGACTTTTGCAACTCAATTTTAAGGCACTTTCCGTTAAGCTAGCAGGCTGAAATTTTGCACACCTTCTGAGTTCTGATGACAATACATTAGCTAAGAAACGTTATAACAAATCCAATATGGCGGCCTCCACAAGATGGCGGACGGGTTGTTTGATCCACCCCCATGATATGGGTATCAAATGATATCAAAGGGTTTGCTGTCAGGAATATGAAAAAAAACATAATAATAAAATATTAGATTTAAAAAATCTAAAAACCCACGTTTTTCCTAAAAATAAGACTATAAAATAACCCTACGGGACTGAGAGAGTTTTGTACAAATTATTCCATTAATAAAATATTATGACAGATACCTATCTCAAAACTAAGCCCTAGATCAACATATATTTATAACTTTAAAATTTCCTGTGGAGTTAAACCATAACATTTGTGTGCCTCTGCAGAAAATTAAAATAGATGTTATTCAAACTTTGCTCTAAACAAACCATACAAATACATAACTGAATGGAGATAAACAAACTTTGCAGAGGTTTCTAGATACGGGTCATTTTACAAAATAATCGTAGAATTCTGAACAAGAAATAATGAAAATGCTCTCTCTGAATAAAACGCATATTTTTGAGGCTTCACAGGATAGTTTTCATGCGATGATATTTCTCTCGTAGTTTATGAAATACTACTACTAGTCTTCATAAGATATATGAGATTTCTTCATGAAATATTTTACGTTAAGATAGACATTACAATCATTATAGTATTATATATTGTGATATTACTATTAGTAAATGATTCGGTGACGTTTGATAGGGGAGAATGGAAGAAAAAAACGTGTTGCGCCGACCCCAAGTAAAATGGGATAAGGGCAGGAAGAAGAAGAAGAGATTACTATTTTGTATATTTATAGTAAGCTACTAATATTATAAACCTGAATAGTTTGTTTATTTGTTTGTTCTCCGGGACTGGTTTTGCCAAAAATAATGTCAAATTCTTTTTGTGTCGGATATATATATTTAGGAAGGCTAATGTATAACATATGAATATGATTATGGGCTATGCATAATATATAATTTATGAATTTTTTTGTAGCTATACAATATCTTATATAATAAGCAGCGGGTGAAACCGCGGGAAACAGCTAGATTCCATAAAGGTCATCTCTTTGCTTCAAAGTTCCATCTCAATTATAAAGTCAAAATAACAATAATTTTATACAATCAGTATTACATAAACTTCCAACAAAGGAAACTGACATCCTGCGAGATAATTATATTTAGATTTTTATCAATTTGATTTCTATTATCCGTGTTCCAAGTTGCTATAAGTACTTATAGGTACTACAAAATTACCTGATGATTTGAAGAGATTGGCGTAACACTTCCGTCTTAGTAACTTGAGCTACACAAATCGTTCGAGTCTGCCTTGTACTTGAACGTCACAAACGAACTTAAAGTCTTTTTTCCATAGCCCGTATGGTCCCAAAGATGGGCCCAGGTCTCACCCAAAAGGGAAAAATACGAGTGTTTTATAAACCTCTAGCTGACGGACTAATTATAAATCAGCAATTTATGGTTGCTATCAACATGTCTAGCGCTGTCTTAAGGAAGTGGACATTTTGGGAAATGGACATTTCGGGAAGTGGACATTCTGAGAAGTGGACAATTGGACATTATGGGAAGTGGTCATTTTGGGAAATGGACGTTTTGCAACCCGTGGACATTTTGGGAAGTGGGCATTTTGAGCCTGAGCGATTTTCCTTCTATTCTTTTCTCGTGCTGCATCTAAATCGCCTTGCCACCTTTTTCTAGACTATACTTGTAATCTGAATTAATAAAATTAGTCCGTCAGTTTACCAAAAAATATTAGACCCGTATTTTTTCTTTCGTTACTCAAATGAAGATTGCCGTAGATAGGACGCTTTTAAAATTTACAACACGAGTGTATAATTTTTTGTGTCTTCACAGCGGGACTAAGATAAAACGCATTACAAGAGCCCCGTGTGCGTTTTATTTTAGTCAACTATCATTGATTAAAAAAAATATGTGTATGAGATAACGGAAATTTAATATGAATAACTTCTAAAATCGCCAGGAAATTTTTGATACCCAACAAAACTGAACTTCGACGTACATTTTCAAAGGCACCAACAACTCTTGGGACACCAAGGTTCAGATTGGTTAGGTTTCTTTATTTACTATCGGAATTGACTTCATTGTTGAACAAATAAAGCCGAAGGGAACCCGCCGACCTGGTAAGTGTATTACCTGTACCTAACATAATATATTTACAAGATTGCACTCCCGCCACAAGACTTTGCTCCATTGCAATAAAGCAATAACGTTCTACTCTATAAAATTGCTTTTTGAAATGTCGTATTGATGGAATACTATTAAATTTTTCTTCCGTGGGTCCCTCTTGTTGATTTTATTAGGTTATTTTCAATTTATGTTATAGCTGCAAAAGGACTAAAAGCTTTTATGGTTTCAGCACATATTTCTGGCGGGTTCCTGAGTTACCGAACTTGACTTGTCAAACCACGTAGGTGATTGGCGGCGGCACTCCCTTGCACCCGGCGTTTGTTGAGGCCAAGCTGCGGGGTGGAAGCGATCGCCTCCTTCTGCGAAGCAGTCATAGGTACTAGAGGAGGAGAGAACTTAAATATACAACCCTAAAATGCCAAAAATATTTACCCCTACAACGCCTCCCAAAAAAACCTAAAACAAGCACACACATCCCCTTCAATACGAGCTGAAAGCCGATAACATAACAAGCACAGCGTACCTAATCTGCCTTGTTCTAATGTACATCCGATTTTATGCTCAAACAACACGACGAGGTAACATTTCAATTAAGCGTTGTCCATACCACATCAATGTCGATGCCGACGGGTGGATTCCGTTCGGCAAATGCAGTTGCAACGGACCGACAAAAGACTAATCATTTAGCGAACGTATCTGTCTATCATGCATGTTGCAAGTAACATTTTGAAAGGGGAGATGAACTTTGTGATGTTGAAATAGGAGTAGCTGTTGGACGCAGACGTAACGAGCTAGCTTTTCTAATCGACTAGTGCTGGTGATTGAAGCGCCTTCAATACGGTCTGGGGTGCAATTAAGTTGGTTTTAGATGGAATACATTGCAACAACAGGGCACGCAACGGACTTTAGGGCCCCACACAAAACTGTGATGCGATGCGAATTCGTGCGGCGTATCGTAAGGTTCAGATGACCATACGTTCTAGATAAGATTTATTAGGTTTGTACTATCTAAGTGTTATTTTTTTTTTAGTTTTGCTTATTATCAAACCATTTGATCTTACTAAGTAAAACTACATTGAACTAAATTAAATTATATTACATTACAAATTCATTGACATGAAATCATTAACAACAGTACAACAGTATTATTATTGGGACTATAAAAAAATGTTACTTATTTAAATAATTTACAATTACATTATTATCGCATATTGTATTTTAATAATTCTATTCAACTGCATTAAAAAATTATATATTGTTCAGAGTTTCACAGGACTGTTTCAGAGCGGACTGACATGTTGCACCGAGTATGACGTCACATCGCAGAAATGCACGATGCTAATCAGATCGTAAGTTTTTGCGATGCATTCGTGCGAGATCGGAAATATTTGCGATGCGATGCGAATTCGCAGTTTTGTGTGGGAGCCCTTAGTTTTCTTTGCATGATTTCACATTGCTTTGAGCTCGGTTAGGGCGGCACGGATAGTGGATGCAGAGAGGCATGTTAATTTTAAAGCGATAAGTAAGACCCAATGATCTAGTTTAAATTTCCTATGTCGTTTTACACATTATCTACGTTTCTCATTTGACAGTCGCCGCTACGCTGTTCGTTACAAACTACGTATAGGGTAAGTATCAATTATGTTGCCGATACCATAAACGCATTTTCAAAACATCCTCTTTAAAATAAGTTGTCTGGAGCGCACTTTGAGGCAGTAGAATGAAATTAAAACTTAATTTTGATACTACAAACAAGTACAAGTACATGATATTTAACTAATTGGGAAATTTGCTAGGGTAGGTCCACGTGGACGGGGTGCAGAAGCTAGAACACAACCCCATAATAACTTTAATTGCTCATCCGACGAGTGAGTGAACATTTAGCTTACAAATACGTCAATGTTTCGTCTAATGCCATGCACATAATATAAAATCAGAATTTTGATGGAATTTTGTTAATCGAGATAAAGGTGTATAAATATTATTCAGAGCACAATCGTTCTCCGTATATTTTCAAGACTACTAAAACGAATGGTAAAAATAAATAGCTTGTGTTTTTTTTTTAAATCAATCGTTCCGATTTTTCACTAGGAAAGTTCAATTTTTGCTCAATCCAATGACACAGTTTTAGCGCTCATTGAATCGGTCCCGAAACACCTTTGAGTATCATTATACTCGTATTATTACGTACCTAGCTATCCCTCATAGTTTCAGAAATCACTTTTAAAAAGTAAGATGAAGACACGCGTTGTGTGTCCATTCGTTTTGTAACATATCGACACGCGTCATCCACTTTGAGTGCATATATGTGCGGTGTGCACCCCTTTGGCGGAACTCCTAATTATTCACGGATCAGTTTTGATTAAGTCCTTTGAATGTAACTTCAAAGGACTTAATCAAAACTGATTCGTATTTTATTATTTTTATTATATTTGTTACTTTGGCTTCCATTTCGTTTGGAAAAGTTGATTAATGAGATTTGGTTACGATATTTTCTTTTAATGTTTGTTTTTATTTCTGGTTTCCGATGGAAAAAGAGCTAGAAATGAAAAAAGAGTGTGTACTGTCTGGGCTGGTAGGAGACACCCAATATTATCTTTGAATTAAACTATAATGATAATTTTGCTCTAAGAACCGTTCGTAACGTTTTTCACAAAAGCTTTTTCGTACACAAGGCGACTCAAGTCTCCGATACCTTACGACTTTGGTATCCAGGCGACTATCGCAACACAAATACATTCAGGTTCGTACAGAGACACGCGTCAATGGATACGAAAGTCGTAAGGTATCGGAGATTTGAGTCACCTTGCTCTCCCAGGGAGGAGGCCTGTGCACCAACATAGAAAATGCTTAATTATTGGGCTTATATTTATTTATTTATACGTCTAGTTTTTACTATAACTTAATTAGATTACCTTACGACTGTGGCATCCGTGCATGTGTACGAACCGCTACAGATTTGTATTGCGATAGTCCGCGTCGAACTGCCGTCCTAGCCAAGTTGCAAACTGAAATCGTAAACGCTCGGTACTCCTCAATAGATTTTCACATTTATTTATACCCTATTCCCTAGGGCCTAAAGTTGAATTTCTATTAAAGATTTCTGAGCGTTAGCGACTTGAACGAACGAAAACGCTGCCAAATCTTCAATAGATCTTCAACTTTATATCCAAGTACTTAAAGTTGAAAATCTGTTAAATACTACTAAGCGTTTGCGTTTATCGTTTGTCACATGATGGCTACAGGCCCTGTAGTACGTGTGCTGAGAGAAAACACTGCTGTAGCTTGTTCGAGCATACTGAATAACCAGTTGTAAATGTAAATTCCTCCCAAAAGTAATTACAACAACGCTCATCTCCTCTCGATCATCAGTTAAGGAGTTTTTATTGTAAATAATGATCTTTCACTCGGACAGTGCTTAATTAACACTCGAAACGTTACGTCATAGAAATCCATATTGTTGTTCATTAATATCTGACCTCGGGCGGTGTCGGGTTGGATAACTAGTTTATATTGTAGAAACTTTCGCTGTTTATTCGCCTGACATTCGTGGAATGCGATTATAGGTTTTTATAGTCATGTATATGGTAATGATTTCCTTGTTTATATAATTAGTTTTTTTAATGAAATATGTATGACTTGAGGAACAATTTTTTTTCTCTAAAATTAAGGTCAAAGTTCCAGTTTGTGACAAAGTTACAAAAAGTTCCCTTTCGTACCCTCGCACCTTTTCATTTTCCATACAGAAAACGAAATAATTAATACTTCTGGTACACAGTAAATAAATCTAATGATAAGGCCTCTGTTCCCGAGAGAAAAAAATAACATTATAATTCAAATAACAATGATAACGTCACATTAGCGATCCGAACTGATTGTTTAATATTTAATTAAGTATCAGGTATCAAGTTGTTCGAATAAAAAGAGTAAAATGATGTCCAAGCCGTTATTGTTAGAATTTGAAAAAAAAACGAAAGGTTTGATAAAAAAGCCAATACTCCAAATAAGAAATATAAAGACATTACAAGTCTTGCACAAAAAATCGAGTCGAACCTTAAAAAAAACATTACCAAAAACTTTTTAGTCCAAAAGTACTCAACATAAAGACAACAGAAATTACAAATACTGTGACCATAATTGTGGTCTATGCCCTTATCTGTGTCGATAAGAGGCGACCATCTTGTCCAGCACAATGGATTACGCAAGGCGTTGCGAAAGGGCAGTGGGTTCGAAACTCGAGCGAGACAATGCCTCGGATGAACTTAATTATAGGTCTTGTGTTACGTGTGAAGTTATTGTTTTTTTTTGTAGCAGTATGGTGAGAAACAAGCATACGGCATACCTGATGGAAAGCGGCCACCAGCCTATGGACGCCTGCACCACTACATAGTCGCCTGCACGTTGGCGATTCTTTTTTTTTACGTGGTAAAATTATCAAATGAGTCCTCCCACCCCGGGCAAGGCGGGAGAGACTGTCAGACTTGTACTGACTAAAATCCAAGGTGTCCTCCAATAGCCCTTTATGTTCCGGGGTCACGGTGATGGAATAAGTCCTGAGACCGCGCATTGCCGACTCTGCTGAAACTTTAGAAAAATAGTCCCTATTTTGTAGCTCATTGCGAGACCAAAAGACTCCTTTGATAACAGTACCACCACGCTCTGATGTACTTAGTATGACTTCACCCCTCGGCCCTATTTATCCTGCCTGTGTCCACATCTATTTATGTTATGATTAAGTACATCACAAGTCAGACAGACGGGAGGTTGTGGGCAACCCCAGCGATCGATCGACTATCAAAATAAGGTACCTATGTTTGGACATGGGGCCTGGACCGCGGCTTCCTGTAAACGGATTTAATTTTATTTGAGTGGTCGCGGGGGGTGATTCGAAAAAAAAAACTTAGACAGGAAATTGTTCAATTTTATAAGTTACTAGCGGCCCGTCCCGGCTTCGCACGTGTGCAATCTCTACTATATTATGCATGTTATATACATAAAAACCTTCCTCTTGAAACAGTCTATCTATTAAAAAAAACCGTATCAAACTCCGTTGTGTATTTTTAAAGATATAAGCTTACATAGGGACAGGAAGCGGGAAGCGACTTTGTTTTATACTATGTATGTAGTGATTAACGTCGTGAACGTGCTAAGAGTCGCCAAGCAGAGTAGCTGAGATTCAGGTAGGAAACGGGGATGTTGGTATAATAATAATAACATGATTATTATGTAATATTCAAAGAAACACTTTATTACAATCATATGAGTTTTTTAATTAGCTTCACAGACAACATTATTAACGCTTACGACTTACATTCTAGTAATTGGTCTCAGACTATTATATCTCTAGTGCTGTTTCTTTATCACTATTCAGTAGTGATGTAGCTACTTAACAATAAATATATAATACATACTAAAATGATACATTTTTTTTTTTTGTTTTTAGTTACCACATATTCTTTGTGAACGCTAATTTATACCACACACGTGCACAGAAGCTGTTGGTAAACCTTAATACATAAATAAATAAGAGACATAACTATTTTATACTGGAAAGAAGAAAAAGAATTGACTACTGCAAAGAAAAATACATATTGCCAAAAATGTAAGCGTAAACTTTTATGAAGGCAAACCACTAGAAATATAGTGCTGTGCAATGTGCATACCTACTTATATTTAGATCAATCACAACTAATTGTAACAAAATAATGTATTTTTCTTATGAAACTCCGCTTTCAACACAATTTTAGTGTCTGTTACTTCGAAATTAGTGACAACAGTTATTTATTTATAAATTCTATTCCGATGAACCATTAGCCTAGCTCTATTTCCAACTAGAGCTGATCAAAAATGCATCGCTTCGAATGGGAAAGGGTAAACATTTGAGTGACGAAACACGGACGTAGGTATATTTAGGTATTAGGTTACTAAGTGACATTTCAGAAAGTGTAGAGTTTTCAGTAAAGATAAGATGTCATAAGAATGCGAATGCGGATGCGAATTTTCAATTCCAATATTCGCGATTGTGAAGCCATATATTCAATTTTAAATCAAACACGTTTGATAATTTAGAAAACAAAAATTCCATGATCAATATCAACATAACTATTTTATTGCACATGGACCTCAATGGGCCCTTAAAAATCGAATTCATTTGATCGAAAAAAAATTCGAATTGTTTTATGGCGGCAAAAGCCGATGATTGTTTTTTTTTATTTTTTGTATGAATAGAATAACGTTACAGATTCGAACATTTCATCAGTGACGGAAGACAATCGAGCCTCACAATGCGCACCTTGTATCAAATCTATACTAAATGTACACGAATGCTCGTCAGTCAGGGAAGGAGTATTGTAATGTAATGCTAAAATCCGAATCTATTATGTTACATTACACGCGAATGCCATAAAAAGGCAACAAAACAAAAGGATTGTAAATATCACTGAAAATTAATTTCACTTGGTGAAATTAATTATTAAATGTAATTGTCATGACAATATGGCGCCAAAGTCATGTTCTTCTTAGTTGAAACGCACAGTAAGTGCATCTATTGTTGTGTGCTTAAACAAAGGACGTTGTCATATAGGTTCGATCGCTCTTTTCTCATTACACCTTTCTATTATGAAACCTTACGTTTGGTCTGACTTAGTTTTTTGTTTATGGTGGAACAATATCTATAATTATTTTATTAACCGACTTCAAAAAAGAAGGAGGTTATCAATTCGACGGTAAGTGTTTTTTTTTGTGTCTATCTTACGCGATTACTCTGCCAATTGTGGACCGATTTTCGTTGGATTTAAGTAATTATTTTTTTCTACTAGGTATCGTTTAACTTAGACTTAGATAATAAAATAAATATATAAAATAAAATAACTTTTCTTTCGGAAGCCGGTGGTTGAAAAAAAAAAGGGCACCATATTCCGAAAAATTATTTTGTAGGTTATTTTACCCTTTATTGTGGTTGTTTTTGAAGGCGGTAAAATTTTTTTGAAAAGTTTTTAATTTCGTTGGATTCCAGTTTAGAATCCCAATGTAATATTATTGTCGTTGGATCAAGCAAAACATTTTGCAACTAGTATTTTTACGTGAACTGAAAAATTTCATTTTGGATAAATATTTAGCCTGACAAACTCACATGCCGCAACAGAATTAGCCCGTTGATAAGTGCCCTAGGTTGTCAGATGTTTCATGCGCTGATGCTCAAACCGTGTTATAATTTAGTTAATGGTCGAGGTTCGGTGGGATTTAGTTACCTAAATGCTTTACGCGCATGGTTTTTAGTGTTAGATGTTTTGGGAGGGAACTTCTGGCTACTGTAGGTCGTTTTCCGATCAAGGATCAGGTCTGAGTCGATGGCGCTTTGTATTCCACGAGCATCTGAAGGAGCTGTCAGCAAGCCTACGGGCCCAAATATAGCCTAATGGCTGCCGGGATCGCGGGAATGCGTTTTGAGTGAATAGCGACTCAGAAACGCAAATGGCAGTCACAGTCCAATCCGCTCTACCTAGACCGGAGACCCCTTTCTTTTTTGTGTGCCGTAAAATCATTAAATGAGTCCACCCTACCCGGGCAGAGCGGGAGGGACTGTCAGACTCATACTAACTAAAATCCACGGTGCCCTTCAATAGCCTTTTGTGATCCAGGGTCACTGTGATGGAATAAGTCCCGCGACCCCGGCAGGCTTTGGCCCTCTGAGAAGGGCCCGTCGTTATGCTGACGCTCTTTGAAGCGAGCGTGGAACACGACGCGCCCTCGACCCGGGAACTGGAGAAATCTGAAACAGTAAGCTTTTGGTAGCTATCAGATTGTTGAAGGATTGACCACAACTTCGGGCGCTGCGACATATACCTACGAAACCACTTACGACAAGCTCCACACGCGCACGTTTTGTGTCGTTCCAGGCGCCTCCAAAAAGCAAAACATGTATTTATTGAGGTTCTTGTTTTACTGTCCCTATAGCTGGGCAAATTCTCCCACATAACTTCTACTCCTTGAAAAGATCGAATAACAAATATATTGTATCAAAATGTGTGCTTAGGATAAGCGCAAACTGTCTCATTATCAAATATACGCCGAGATGGAAAAGTGACCAAACGTAACTCAAAGGGATTCAGTAGACTAGACTAAATATGACCAGTTCTTTATAGTCCTTTATAAGGGGTGCTTCAAAATAAGCAGACGGTCATAATACAGGGTGTATCAAATTCCAGTCAATAGCGGACAACAGGCGTGTGTGCGATGTTCTGTTAGTCAAACATCGAGGTCCACTCCACAGGTACCTTTTCGGGATGAACAGTCTCTGTTTTGTAGCAGTTAAGGATCATTTTCGCGTTAACTGTCACTGATGCAGTTGACCGTGTACTGTGTAGTCAAAAAGTTCACCTTTAGCAGTAATTTGAAAAGCTATGTAACAATGCGTTTGGATTGGAGAGGGTGAAACATTTTGTGAAAACGTACAAAAGGGAATGCCTACCGCATTTTTCAATAAAAATGTCATATACTATATAAAAGGAAAACCAAAATCATTGTGTATTGGATTTGAAACCCTTTTGTGAATATTGATGTAAAAATAAGATAATTAAATTTTTTAATGCTGTTAGCGTTCTGGGCACCGTTGACACTTTGACAGCGATGTAGACGTATTCATTGACGCCTATTTATTATTATTTTCCTGTACATATTACTAGCAAGTTTTTATTTATAGTTTGTACATAATTTTGTTGTAATAAATAAATTAGGATTTACCCAAAAAAAAATATAACTACAAACATACCGCGAACAGACAAAAGACATCGAAAAAAGAAACAAATAATAATTATACTCGTTTTTTATGAATTCGATGATCTCAAATGAATTTGAATTTAAACCATTTCTTTTAATGTGAACTCCAATCACCGCATCAAACAAAATGAGTCTGTTGATTTTCCGCTCAACTAAATATCCACTATCGTACTGGCTGCACCACATTTTAACGAAATTGTTTGTATTACCTACTAGAGCGTTAATTAGTAGTTTATTTATATAAATTACTAGTGACCGGGCTCCGCACGAGTGCAATCTCTACTATATCTTGCATGGTATATACATAAAAACCTTCCTATTGAATCACTACAATAATAATAATATTCTACAACTATCACATAACGATATTTAGTCCCAAGCTAAGCAAAGCTTGTGTTATGGGTACTAGACAACTGATATTAATAGATAAATTCCAGACACAGCACAAATGATCGCTCATCACACAAACATTTATCCTGGGTGGCAATCGAACCCACGACCCCCGGCATAGCAGTCAGGATCACTAACCACTAGACAAACAGGCCAGTCGATCACTCTATCTATTAAAAAAAAACCGTATCAAAATCCGTTGCGTATAAGTTTTAAAGATATAAGCATACATAGGGACAGGAAGGGGAGCGACTTTTGTTATGTACTATGTTAGTGATGCGCTCGCACATAGTAGACACAGTTCAGACTTCGTATATTTTCCGGTTTCTTTGTACAAGTTTTACCTGCAAAGATCAGTACCCACCCGTATAGACTTGCGTGTACCGACAATTATGCTCTTTCCTTATGAAGGTACTTTAAGGCACAATAACACCAGTGTTTACCCGTGTTCCCAGTTGTGTGCTTTCTAGATATAGTTAATACGTATCATTAAACCTGTTGCACAAATCTGGAAAATTTATTACGTAACCTGACTTTTTTTATTTGGACAAACCCAAGTGTGACAGTGGCAACCACCAGAAAAGCGCCGAGACAATAAAGCTCGACGTGTCCCGGAGAATGAATTTACCTATCTTGGATCCTGCAACGAAATTAAACAGAAAAGAATAGTGGAGGAGCAGGAAAACGCAACCTGAATTTTAACTGTGGTGAATACTAGTTGAAGTAATTAGTAACGATATCGTCAAGATCGCGGGGAATAGGAATAGATGATTAAGAGACGCACAAAACCGAGAGATATGGCAAAAAATGGGGAGGCCTATATCCAGCGGTGGGTGATCCCGGGCTGATAATTATGACGATGATGAATTAGTAACTGTAATAAATAGATTAACAAATGATTTTTAAAAATATCTTTGAAAGTTAATTATTATTCAAGAATGTTTAAAACGGATGTACCTAATTCAGCGTCATAACAAAGGTCTTGCTTGATGCCATCCACCTAGTAGTAGCAGTGGACGGCCATCCCAGCAGTACCTAAATAACAATAGATACATCTAAAGCTGTCTATACACAGAAGGCGGGCAAGACTTGTGGCCTAATTTTGACGATTTCATTGTCCAGTCTAAAGCCGCAGGTTGTGCTGGCCGGTTTAGGTGTGTAGACAGAATTATATTCAAAAACCTAGATAAAGTTACAAGCAAGCTGATTTAAAAATAACCAAGTCAAAGCAGTGACAGGCTGGCCATTAAGGATTGAAAAGGTTACATTAGCTACTTGAAAAGATGATGCATTTTCCATTAGATCATGTAACAGAATACTTGTAAAAGGACTTTCAAGAGAATAATTAGGAAGATGCGTTTTGTAAACATGTGGACATAATATGGGGATAAAAGTGGATAGCCAGGTAAGGTTTTTTTTTTATTCTGGATATTTTTTATGTTAGCTTAATAATTATCAAATCATCTGATTAATTGGGCGGACGCAGCGACGCAAATATTAGCGGTGTACCGCGCGGTGAAGCGATAAACGCTAGTAGTCCATTCAAACCAACGACGATATATTACTAGACTCCTAATAACAGGCGACCGATGTCCGTCAACACATTAGGCAAAGAAGTCTTATATCCGTCTTATTTCGACCACTCCTGTGAGCCGTAAACATACCTTGAGACAAAACAGACCATGTGTTAGCCAATCACAACGCAGTAAACCGTCCCCCTCGCTTACGTAGTACCTCAGCGCGTTGACAGAATAGTTTTTATTTCTTAAATCGTGCATGCGGAGTCTAGTAATATATCGTACGATTGCTTAACGTCGTTGAACCGATTTCTAAAGTATGTAATTCCTTATTAATTGTTTATTTGATACGTGTGGCAGTTCGCTCCAGGGAGTCCATCACGAGTTTCGCTCCGGGCAATTTTCACCCCGGTTAATGCGGTCCGGGCAGTGGTGGGTGACACCCCGTGGCCGGTCGGCTGCAATTCGATTATTTCCGCACTCTGATGAAATGTCACATCGAGTGGGAAATGCAGGCACACTGAAATAGAAAATTTGTTAATAGAATCTGATTTCAGCCGCAGGTGTGTGATCCTGTGGGTGAAATGTTTATTTTGGTTTACGGTTATGAGAGTAAGTCCTTGGTCTAAACTGTGTAAAAGATCACTAGTTATTAATATTATAATGTATTGGAGGAAACGACAACCATCACAGATCCTAAAGATACCATAAGAGGGCGAGGGGAGGGAAAATGATGAAGAAATGCTCGTAACATTGAAGATGCATGATACCATGCATGTTGCCTTAACTCTAAGTGTTAATAAAAACTAATTCTTAACCCATACTTTTTTTTAAAACTTTGCCCCACACTAGGAATTTCTCCTGTGTCGTGGGTGCGTTTACAAACATAGAAGTCACATATACAAACACCCAGATCCGAACAACTACTTGTAGGTCATACTAATATTTGTTCCGTGCGGGGATCGAACCCACGACACGCTGCACAGCAGTCCATTCGCTCAGCCACTGCGCTAACCGTGCCGTCAAACTTCTTCGTCGACTTAGAAGTCTTATCCCACTACTGGGCGTCCTCTAATTCCTCCCAAAAACTGCCGCAGTGTTTCACACCAACTCTCATTATATGAAAACAAAGTCATTTTACCACCTTTTAATATGTCAATTAATTTTTGTATCCTAGACCACAGCTGTCAACAATTAATTAACGACATGCGCTGCAAAATTAATTTCACCATCGTCCCATTATTTTAACTCTCCATGCGGTCAATTCCAGGCGATTGACAGTTTGTTCGACGCTTCCCTCATCGCGATTCATCGGACCGTCACAAATGACGTTTTGCTGTCGTAATTAATTTTTCGGTTAAAACATGGTGTCAACAGCTTTTGGAATTCTACCTTGATTGTTAAAATTATTGAAATTTAAGTGCCGTTTTTTAACGAAACTGAGACCTTATCGTGTTTTTGTGATTTAAATTAAATAGGAACTTTGACGATAATGTTTTGATGGAGAAAAAAGTATTTGTGTTATTTTGGCTTTGTCTTGAAAACCCTATTTTTATTAACTCATGTACTTAACAGCCGCCAGTACTATACCCGGATTTATGTCCAGTTGATGGCTACATGTAACATACCCTAATTATGCACCACTTGTGGGTCAAACAGTGAATTCTTTGATGAGTACTGAAACTATTTGTTAAATAATATCTTACACTATACATACATTATTTAACCATTTGTTGAAAACATGTATGGGATTTTAACCTAAAATAACTCATTTTATAAGAATCCTAATATGAATTGTGTTGTAAAAAATCATAACATTATTTGTATTAAGATTCTGTTATCAGGGACTTCTCAGTAAGTACCTCTGATTTTTCGAGATAACTAATTTTTTGTTTGTAGCTACCACAATGTTTTTTTTTATTGAATGATAGGTTTACGGTTGACCACTATGTCTCCTAATGGTAAGCGAAGATGTGGTCGACGGTGAAGCACGCTTGTCTAGAAGTAACCTGTTCACTCTTGACTTGAAGACCCTAAGGCAGTCGGGAAATACGGATGCCGGCAGGGAATTTTGCTCCTTAGCTGTGCGTACAATAAAGGTATGTGCAAATCGCTTTGTATAAAAAAATCGTACGAAGCGAGACCAAGACAAACTGGTTTTGTATAGCTTGACGTGAAGCCGTGTGTACTTACTGGAGGGATGTTATCTTTGGTGAACCAAAATAAAAAATAAAATATCACATAGGCCCATGACAGCACTTATAAAACGTCGACAAAAGGTGCTCGGTTCGGGTTGGTCGATTCCATGGAGAAGAACCGGCAAGAAACTCCATGGTTACTCTTTTAAAATATGGTATTGTTTTACAAACTGATTGTTACAATTTTTAATAGGTAATTAGATATGTGAGAAAAACGAAGGCCTAGTAACAAGGGAGAAGACTTTACGAAAATTAGGACTACAAAAAGATAAAAAAAAAATTGATTTTTTGAGAATGTTGGGCATTCAGTCCGCCTGTATTATTTTTTGAAACTAAAGTTTAAATCAATAAATAAACTAAAAAAATGTACACGTTAAACATGCACAAAATCAATAGTTAGTATTTAATTCTTCATTGTAAACGTCAGCCATGTTTTCCCGGGATTTCCAGGTAGCTCGATTGATGTTGCACCGGCCGGCCGGGCTGCGCCACCCACCGCCTACCCCCGCCCCTTCGAGAATCAGAAACCAGCCCTGTTCACGGTACCCTTGATCAATAGCTTTGATAATTATTATGTGCTTGTATTTGCAACATATTAACTAGTATGGTATTGTTTTTAAAGATATTTCCTTTAAAAGTTCTGTCTGGGACTGTTCTTATGGGCTGTCTTTGAAACGTAATTGTGTTTTAATTTTATTTATTGACATTTAAACTGCAATCAGAGCCTTTATGAATTACATGAAAGGCTTTAAAAAAGTAACAAAGAAAATAAGTTTTTATTACCTTATCGATAAATCGCCAGCGGTAAGACCATCGCTGCTATACCCGTTATAATGTATAATGGGCCTACCACAAGCACAAGCTTCACCACAGTTTTGCCTGCGCAAGCATGAAAAAACAATACACGATCGGCAACACTGAACGCCCAACCACACACACAGGCAAGTACGCGCAGGCCGGGCTTGCGCTGGCGAAACTGTGGTCAGTATTGTGCGTATGGTAGGCCCATTACAGCTGTGTAGTTTTTTCAAAGACATTTCTGCAACAATGAAGTAGTTATGTATATGTAATAATTAATTCAAAGTTTATGGTATTACCGATCTACCCAGCATTTCTTTCACTTATTTCAACTTTTAACTGGATTTTCACCTAATTCCCTGATCACCAAATCATACTTGCCATTTACCCTGTTTTTGGGTGAACCAGTCAGCTTCCTCGATGTTAGTGAGGCCCCCAGGTCCGGGGGAGTCGGTCGCATTCACCCCGATCGCAGTGCGTTTTGTGGACATTAAGCTACGAAGAAAGTTTTAAGGGTAGATGCGTGGTGCTCATTTAACTTTGATTACCGACCGTATGACAATGTCATAAGGTCGCGAAAGGAACGCGAAGTTGGAGCAGACTTGAACAGAGGACGCTAAAGGTATGCCTGATTGATATCAAGTATAATTTAAGCTACATGTCATAGTGTACGGCTGACAGTGGGTGTGTGGGAGGTCTGAATTGTACAGTTAATTAGTCTGTGGAATCTGCTACGCAAAAGGCATTCCTACATAATTAAATATTTCTCTCGAATTCATCGACAGAATAATTATATCCAATAACGGTGAATATCTGTATATTGTAGCATAGAGAACTATTGAGGGATTTCCAATTCTATTGTAATATAATATTACAAATGCTAGAATAAGTTTTTTTGTTTCGCCTAAACCGCTGAACTGATTTAGATGAGTTTTTATAGAGATGGATGGAGTCCTTGAAAAGGGTAATATAGGTCAAAATTATTTAAACCTAGGATAATTTTAAGGATAGGACTTGTAGTAGGGAAGAGGCAAACTTTAATGGTAGTAAGTACTGTAATGAAGCGCCTAGTAAATTAAGAGCCGTAATGCGCAACAGTGCGAATTGCTCGATTTTAGTAGATTAGCCAATGTTCAATGGATTGCAATTCTAAAGGTTTTATGTCCAACAACGTATTGATAAAAATTGAGGATGGTTGAATACAGAATGTAGTCAACAGGTACAATATAAGGACGTTGTAAAAGAGGTAGGTATAGCAAACTCAACGAATTCTGTGACTCTCCTTATTTTGGTGATATTTGGTTAGAGCACTATCGTAGGGCTGTACGAGTGAAATGAGTTACTTGAAATACCTGAACAACTAACGGTTAGTTGTCATTATATCACTCACTGGAGCCTCCCAAAATTTTACAGACGCATTTGAACTTTATTACTGATGCATATGGTAATTTTAGTATGTTATTTATTAGGCGAGTCACAGAATTAGATGAGTTCACCACCATTCCAACAAATGCTGGAGAATATTGCAGAGGTTTAACTGAACTGAACTACTGGAGAGGCTTCCCGCCTTTTTTCCGATCTTAAAATGGTTCTTCAAGAATAAACACTTCATCTTCATCATCTTCCTGCCCTTATCCCATTTTACTTGTGGTCGACGCAACACGTTTTTTTCTTCCATTCTCCCCTATCAGATGTCACCGTATCATTTACTTCTTTTTCATTCATATCATCCCTTACACACTCCATCCATCTTTTCTTTGGCCTTCCCCTTCCTCTCCATCCATCAACATTCATACTCATCACTCTCTTAGTCACATGAGTCTCATCCCTCCTCATCAAATCACAAGAATAAACGCTTCATGAATATAAATTATTATCGGGTTGTCGATTTACAATAGTTTCATACAATACATCATTATTTCCTACCTACTTCATAAACCCTGTGAAATAATCTGAAAAGTAGGTAGTAATGAGGCACTTCAGGCACATGCTGATTTTCAGGTTAATTCCCTTCAATTTTATTCCAAAAATTCGATAATTACCAACGAATCCTTTGCATTTGCTGAATAATTTGCAGCCATGATTGCTGAATTCTGCGTAGGGATTTATTTCATAAGTATGAGGTATTGAACGGAATACTTGTAACGAGGACTACGTGGAACCATCAGATAATGGAACAGATAAATTAAAGCCAAATAACAGCCATGCAGTTTGGGCTGTGGATGGGTGATCGTTTACCCTAGCGAGTTTCCTTTGGCCTCGAAAAACACATAAAACCTGTTTCAGAAACCCTTGTCCTTAGTCAGAAGCTCAAAAGCTCAATAGCAGCTGCATTCAGTTTGACAGGAAGTCGACTCCAACATGAGAAAAAACTGTTTTTTTCCCAACTATGTTGGAGTATGTTCTACTTTACATAGCGACTACCTTTGATGACTCAACTATGTGATGTTCAACCACTGTAACTCCTTCTTTAATTTAGTTTAATGTTAGTTATTGTTTTATGGAGTATTTTAATTGATTTTCAATGTAAATCCATAATTTGTTTTCCTTTTTTTGGATTCTTTGATCACCTATACATGCTATATATACTATACACGGTCATACATTATGCAAACAACAACTAAACCAGTTAAGTATTAGAAATAGGACTAAATTATTACTTCATAACTTAACTATAATACTTCAGTTGAACACTTTCAACCCTGCTCGCCCAAACGTTGCATTGTGTTCTAACGACAATTGTTGCTATACATTTTTTATTAGGCGCTCTGGTGACTGCTTTGTTTCTACGGGGATACCTACGCCTGTGCGAAAGTTTTTTGTTCGATTTCGTTATGTCGAATATTCAGTTGTACGATGTTTTATTATATCGATGCTTTATTGGTGCGATGTAACGTTTGTGCGAAAAATCTTTTTGCGAAGATGTTTACAGCGATTGCTTATTTGTTCGATAGTTTATTACTTCGACGGTACGTTGATTCGAAACGCCTATCTTTATTCCATTATAAACCATGACGAAATACCTGCATGAATACCATAAATATCTTCACGTTTATTTTCGTAATTATTCCAAATATCCACTCATCTTAAAAAGTGCTCCTTTTGCGAAGTGCACCAATTGAGAAGTGCACCAGTTGCGAAGTGAACCATTTGAGAATGGGGTACAAGTTGAGAAGTGCACCAAATGCTTCAAACCCGACCCATGCCACTGTTAGGCTGCAGTTCCACTGCAGCTACTGCAGTTGCAGTTGCATGCCACTGTTAGGCTGCTGATGCACATGGCTGACCAGGCATATATGGTTTTCAAGCCATGTGATTGGTGAATCGCGATACAGCACCGCTCCACTCCGCCTCAGCACTCCGGCTCAGTGGAGCCGCATCTTTAACGTGGTGAACTTGTTTTCAGTCTTTCTCATTTTACAAAAATAAACGTGAAGATATTTATGGTATTCATGCAGGTATTTCGTCATGGTTTATAATGCAATAAAGATAGGCGTTTCGAAACAACGTACCATCGAAGTAATAAACTATCGAACAAATGAGCAATCGCTGTAAAGTTCTTCGCAAAAAGATTTTTCGCACAAACGTTACATCGCACCAATAAAGCATCGATATAATAAAACATCGTACAACTGAATATTCGACATAACGAGTTCGATAAAATAAAAATCGAACAAAAAACTTTCGCACAGGCGTAGGTATCCCGTTTCTACGTAAGTATACGTATTTTACTATAGGTATACTACCGTAAAGTAGATTGAAGAGGCAGGAAAAGTGTTATTGGGTTTTTCGAAAAGGATTCTACGTATGTAAAAAGGGAAAATATTGTGAGTTTATCGGTTGGCATTGGAAGTAATCTCTGAAACTGCTGAATACATTTGAATCTTGCACCAGTAGAAAATTACATTATTCCTTAGTGACACAGGCTACAACTTACCCTAGACTGGAAGCCTTTAGATTCAAGAAACACCACAGGATTACCCGGTTAAACAGCTCACAACCTCTTCTAAGTTGGGGTGCTAAGACAGGAAACCTCCACGTGCGCCCGTGGACTGGAGTTCCCTCTCGGATACGTCCGGGGGGAAGACCAGTTTTTCGGGCCGGTGCACCCTGGGATGCGGGCAAAAACTCTTCCTTAGGCACTGTGTGCCTAAGGGGTCTCTTTGCCCGTATGCGAATAGCCTGTCGTGTGGACGCTCCAACGCGTGTCCCTCGGATCAGCAGAGGGCACAGCGGCGGAGCGGGCTTGCGGACGGTGAGTAATGGGTAGCTCGCCGTCCGACCGAGGACCAAGCCCGGGTCGGTGGCACGTCGTGTTTCGCGCCAAATGCCTGCTGGGGTCGCGGGTTTTTTCTTAACCCAGGATACCGCGGCCCTGGAACGTAAAGGGCATCCGAAGGAACACGGGTGGATTTTAGTCAGTAAGAGTCTGACAGTCCCTTCCGCCCCACCCAGGGCGGGAGGACTCATTTGATGATTTTACCACCTAAAGAAAAAAAAACCTGTTCTAAGTTGACCCGCTAAATACCATTTAAAAATGAAAATAACAATAAACTCTCCTACCGTATGCGACATAATCGTAATTGGCGTTATATCGGCATATTCCTAATCAACCAATCCTTCAACTCAGCCTGTCACAGTCCACTGCTGGACATAGGTCTCTCCCAGGTGACACATCACTCTGTCGTCCGTCTACCACACCCAGTCACCTATTAAAAGTAAAAAAAAAATACTGGGAGATCCACTACAGCATAATGAAGTGGCAGTGGGCTGGTCACGTCTGTCGAAGGACCAATGACCGGTAGAGCAGACCAGTCCTCGAGTGGAGACCTCGTAGGGTGGGACCCACAGCTAAATAATAATAATATAATAATATTCCACAACTATCACACTAGTCCTAAGCAGAGCTTGTGTTATGGATACTAGACAGCTGATACACATACTTATATATTTCTAAATACATACATTTCTAGATAAATTACACCCAGCCACAGAACAAATAATCGTGCTCATCACACAAACGTTTGTCCTGGGTGGAAATCGAACCCACGACCTCCGGCATAGCAGTCAGGGTCACTAACCAACAGGCCAGTCAGGTATAAATGTTCATAATACAGGATAATAGTTGCAAGCCCGGGATAGGTTTGCAATAATTATCCTGTATTACCTTTGTTCAGAGCTGTAATCCCGTTCTAGGATTTCAGATCTGCACAATGGAAATTGAAACAATGCTTTGAGTATACAGGGTGAATTTTTCAACTGGGCGTGGATGGCTACTTTCGAAACTATGAGGATTATCGAAAAACTTTGAAAGGAGTCTCGAGGCCAATTTTGATGAAAACTAAAACTGCATCATTGGATTTTGGAAAAATCTAAAATCCTGGCCAGGAATCGGACCCGCTGATTTTGGAAAAAAAATCACAACCTGTATTATTACACCGTTCGATAGTTTTGCTAATAAGGATCAAATTCTGGGAAGTAATCATATACGGGAAACTTAAGGAAGTGGCTGATTTTTATGAAATTGCTATTTTTCCATGTTACTTTACATCTACTGAGCCATAATTTATTCGAAATTATAAAATTTCATTGTTTTCAATGTCTCACTGGATTTGACGTTTCAACAATCCCACTGTACTTAGCAATACGACATTATTGAGTTGAACTAAAAATAGCATTATTTTAAAGAAGAAACGGTAACGTATGTTTCAAATACAGTCTTTGCCTTGAAGAATTATCAGTTTTTTTGTAATTATACGTTTTCCTTAAGTTTGCCGTATATGATTACTTCCTAGAATTTGATCCTTATTAGCAACACTATCGAACGGTATAATAATACAGGATGTGATTTTTTTCCAAAATCAGCGGGTTCGATTCCTGGCCAGGATTTCAGATTTTTCTAAAATCCAATGATGCAGTTTTAGTTTTCGTCAAAATCGGCCTCGAGACTCCTTTCAACGTTTTTCGATATTCCTCATCGTTTCGAAAGTAGCCATCCACGCCCAGTTGAAAAATTCACCCTTTATAAAGCATTCGTTTCAGGAACTATTTCGTGCCAGCTTTCACGAAATGATTTTCGACAATTAATCGACGATTTCGCAATGGCTCTTTGACGATAATCCCGGTGAATTTCAGACATACAATATCATCAGTACTCTCTCGAATCATTTCAATAGTCTACTTACCTGCGAATGTTTAAGTGGCTGAAATGTGTACTGAAATCAATCATCATTTTCTGTGTAAATCAGGTATAATATTTTTGCCCAGTGATCTACTTCAGGACTTGAATTTCGGTATATGAAATTTACTTTATATCGAAAGTATTTGACGATGCTGACATGAAATTAATATAAAAACCTTTGTTTTACGTATTTATTCATGCAACTTAGGTTAAGTGTATCCAATAAAAGCCTACTTACTGAGTGGTATAGTCACTATTAACTCGGTTTTGGAGTTCAATTACGCAGTTTCTTCATAAACAGTTCAAACACTTCAGGAGAATTGTTTGAACAGTCCCGTCTGAAGAAACCTGAATTCTGAATTATTCAGCAAGATGGCGCTGTTTTCAGAAAGCTGCTGAAAGCTCAACAAGTGCAGCAACAGTTTGTGGTCCCCCGCTTTCAGCTTTTCGTCGTTTTACTTTATTCTTGTCTAGTATTATCCTTGTCTTGTAACGTCGAACTTAAGAGAGGGATTTGTTCTACGTTGGCACCGAGGCGAAGGTTTATTGGTGCAGTCTGGAGACAGTGTAGTGTAGTACAGTTGAGCTCCTTTAGTTATGAGTCGAGCTACACGATAACTGACAAATGCTTGCACTGAATGGACAGGTCCACTCAAATCTGTGTGGTTCTTTCTTTAAAAGACCACTTTAGACACCTGCATGGTCTTTGTACGGCTTTAACAGTATACTCGTAATGTCTGGACTTTAAAAGAGACGATGAACTCTGAGTTTGTTTCTGATGTTTCTTCTCAGAGTCAGGTACGAAACACTTGCCTTATCTAGATTAAAAAATAACTAAAAACCCCCGACTTAAACCAGTTATTATGTAACGAAACAATTAATAGACGTAAAAATACTTTCTATAATAATTTTACCATAATACATACCCGAGGAATATCTGTCGGGGGCTGCCATTTCATTAAACCAGCTAAAGGTTTTCTAGTGACGTGAATACAATTATTGAAGAATTGTAGATGTTTAACGACGACATAAGATACACAATTTCATAAGAGAAAAGGCAGTTCCTGACGGATATTCCCCTGTTATGTATTATGGTAAAATAATTATAGAAATAATGAATTAAGAGATGACCAACTTGCAAAATAAACATCATTTAACATTTATCACATAGCAGGCGTACGTCCCATTTTAATATGTGTTCCTTTTGTTTTTGACGGCTGATAGGCAAATTTTGTTGTATAACAAAAATCCACGTTTTTCCTTCTATAGCCCGATACGTTTCAGGGTCATGATAACCTGATACAGTCTCTCTGCGTGGTTTATCATAGTTCAAATAAATAAGTAATATTTAGTGAGGGGTTTTTTCAGTATCTTTGCAAGAATTTAAAGCCTGGTTTTATGAAACACTAGCTGCTGCCAGCGGCTTCACCCGCTGCTACTCGAAAATCATCCCGTGGGAACATAAAATCGGGATAAAAACTATCCTATGTGTTAATCCAGGTTATAAACTATCTGTGTACCAAATTTAAACAAAGTCCGTTCAGTAGTTTTTGCGTGAAAGAGTAACAAACATCAATCCACACATACAAACTTTCACGTTTATAATATTAGTAGGATAGTAAGGAATAATTGTTACCGCTCTACTATGGATAGACTGAGTTTTTAAGGACAAACAATTATAAAATGTTGTTTTTGCTGTTGAAAGAACTCGAAAATACGCTAATGGGAGTTAAAAAGTGTCTTACTTACAATTAGTTAAACAACAGTTGAACTGTTATCGACAAAAAGTGTTACTGCAATACGTTTAAGATCAAATGTCAAAGCCGTTTTGCGGCAGACACTTTTTTTAAGACAAATGTTCAACCGATGTTTATCTTTTTTCTAGTAAGACAGGAAATATTTTGTGTGTCAATAATGGAAGGTATCCTTTCATTATTAAATTAAATGAAATGATGAAATTATATTTATTTTTGCAAGTAATAGGTGTTTAGAAAAGATTCTAAACACAAAAATATTTCACTTAGGTTTTATATGGCAAACTTTTATAGGGCAACTATGTGTACGATGAACAACTTAGTTCATATTCGTTCTATTAATTCGGTCGCTAGCTAATGTTCAATCTGCCCTAGCACAAAGACGTGTAATTTCAGTAATTTTGTTAATATTTAAAATACAGTCCTTTAAAAAGTATTTCTCGCCTTTTGATAATACAGTATGTTAATAACAAACTTTAACATCACTACACAGTTCACTAGTTAAACCTAACAAATAGAGTCATCATCCTCCTGGTTTTATCCTATTTCATCATCATCTTCCTGCCCTATTTTTATCGTGGTAAAATCATCAAATGAGGCCTCCCACCCCGGGCAGGGCGGGAGGGACTGTCAGACTTGTACTGACTAAAATTCACGGTGTCCTTCAATAGCCCTTTATGTTCCGGGGTCACGGTGATGGTATAAGTCCCGCGACCCTGGCAGGCTTTAGCCCTCTGAGAGGGGGCCTCGTCATTATGCTGACGCTTTTTATCTTCCTGCCCTTATCCCATTTTATGTACTTGGGATCGGCGCAACACGTGTTTTTCTTCCATTCTCCCCTATCACAAGTCATAGTATCATTTACTCCTTTTTCTTTCATATCCTTACTTATACTATTTAACTTACAAATAAAATCTATGAAGCATTTAATAGATAACAAGAAAACACATCGAAAATACTGGACTTCTCGCAAGAAATTAATCCTCCTTATTCTGTCCGGGAGACCTATTAAGGAGTAATAACCTCTTCGTACCTAAAAGGTGGAAACTAGATTACTATAGGAATTTGAACTGAATCGCAAGGGAACAGGGTTTAAAAATATAACACTGTTTACCTGAAGAATATTTCTTCTTACCGATGAAATAACAAAGAAGAAGGTATTCAATTCTCCAAGTTTTTTTTTCTTTTAGGTGTATTTAAAAAAAAAACATTTGCATGTTGGAAAATTGGTCCCATTTAAGTTTGAAAAAAAAAAATTGAATTTCTGAACGTAATCAATTTAGGTTACGCTACATTTTAGGGTTTCGTAGTCAACAAGGAATCCTTATAATTTCGCCATGTCCGTCCGTCCGTCCGTCCGTCTGTCCGCAGCTAAGCTCAGAGACGCCCAGTACTAGAAAGCTTTAATTTGGTGTGAATTCGTAGCACAGAAAAAGTGGTAAAATAAAATCTCGTAAATTATTTTTTTAGGGGACACCCTAAAAAACAATAATTTAGGAGAACGCGAGAAGAAAAAAACATCCTCACTTTACATGTACAGGATACCTCCTGTACACGTATAGTGTAAATCTAAATGTGTAAAACCCATTTCTAAGCTTATAAATGAAGTTAACTAGCTAGTTTTGTTTACACGCCTAGTTTTGTTTAGCTCGTAAGCAAACAAACACTTGCAGTACATCATTTTATGTTTTAATTAAAAGTTATAACGATATCATGAATGAAATGAAAATATATTGGAATACCGTCTTTATGGCCCTAATCTAAATCTTAAATATTTTACTTTTCTGCAGCTAAATCTGTAATTAACTCCGATCGCCAGCCAAATTAACCTTTCAAAATATCGATGTACAAATAAAATGAACACAAAAATAACAATATTCAGGCAATATTTTGTAATTGCCAGCGCAATTTCATTCCAACATAAAAAAACGTAAAAATTTCCACCAAAATTCGCCCTCATCGAATGCAAAAATGCTTGTTAACAACGTTGCGATCAATAATGGAACATTTGATCCTTCCCTTCATGCCCCCTGCTCCAGTTGCATGCAGTGTTGACGGACTAAAATAATAGTGAAGCCGAGAATCCGCACCGAATGACTTCAAAAGAGTCTGTAACAGCGAGAGGCAATAATATGTAGACCAATGTAATGTATAGACCTGTACCCCTAGCACGAATTTTCACTATTTTACTTTACAGAGTTTTTCCAGTATTTACAGCGTTTCTTGAATGAAAATATGGAACAGTGCCTCTGGTGTGCGAAGAAGGAACCAATTTTTTCCTTGAAAATTGTCAATTTGAAGTCGTCAAAGTTCCAGTTTACTTTACGTCTCAAATACTGAAAACTCGTGCTGACGGTACTGCAGCGCAATTCACGTAACTAAAAAAGTGCTGTTGCAGTGTAGTTGCAGTTCGGTTTCGATCAAAACAACGCTTTTCGTATTCTCTACCGCTGTCAGACCCGCTCGCGTCAAGTTCGCGTCATGCGAACGCATTATTGGTGTTCTACTGTTGCGCGTCTTTGGTGCGTGTTTTGGATCGCTACTAGATCGGTATTCTCCAATTCGTTTGACGTCTCAAAATGACGATGATTAAAGCATTAAGTACAGTTAGCCCCTTCGTACACTAGGCGACGCAAGTCTCCGATACTTTACGATATTGGTATACATTGACGCGTGCCTGTGTCCGAACCTCTGTGGATTTGTATTCTGATAGTCGCTTGGATACCGAAGTCGCAAGGTATCGGATACTGGAGTCGCCTTGTGTACGAAGGGCCTTAGGTTGTCGTGCAGTTGACGTGCAGTTCACGCGCAGCTTACGCGCAATTCAAATATTACAAGAATACTGTTTATCACTAGAACATGAACTTAACTGCTACTGCACTAGTACTTCATCGGCGCGTGATAAAATTACGTGAATTAGCCTTCTGATACTGTATTCCAGTGAGGGAACGAGATGGCGCTATAAGACTTGTATAGGTCTATCTCTTTCCCTCACTGGAACTACTCTGGCTTTTAAATATCATGGTAGACGACCTGGTTTTTAGAACACAATCATTCTTGTTCGACCGCACAGCTGCGAATTGAAAATGGATCATTTAGGGTTAAACACAATAGAGTACAATGTCCAGTTTATTCGCATCCTTTTCATTCGTGAGATAATTGACATAAAGAGGGATAACTTTAAGTTGTACAAAGCAACTGTGTGATTTTTAGGGTTCCGTAGTCAAATGGCTAAAACGGAACCCTTATAGATTCGTCATGTCTGTCTCCCTGTTTGTGTGTCTGTCCGTCCGTATGTCACAGCCACTTTTTTCGAAAATAGAGCTATCCTGTTGAAACTTGGTAAGTATCATGTGAACCGCATTAGGAATTTCACAAAAAAAAAATAAAAATAGTATATATAATTTTGGGGGTTCCCCATACTTGCACTTGAAACTTACAAAAACAATTTCACTAAACACATACGTGCATATCTCTATGGATAGGTCTTTAAAATGATAATTATTGAGGTTACTACTATCATGTTTTTCTGAACTGAACAGTTTGTGCGAGAGACACTTCCAAAGTGGTAAAATGTGCCGCCCTGTAAATCCTAAAATGAGAGAATGTTAAAACTAAAAGAAAATATAATATAAAGCACCATGCAAGTCGTAAACTGCATTTTACCTTTCAAAATTACAATATACTACAGGAACTTTTATATTATGTTATTTGCTCGCACTTGGCCGGTATTTTTTTTAGTAATTTGTATGAGCATCAGTGTGAGTACTTCGTTTAAAAAAACCTGTTTTGAAAAGACGTTGGTACTTCAAGGGTGGATGGACCGATCACCAAAGTGTGGATACATGAGGTAGATGAGGTACTACTACAGTCAACTTTCATTTTGCATAAGGTTTGGTCTCTGTGTGCAGTAACAAGTGCAAGTAAAGTAACCAATTTACTTGAATTTTTATCCAATTTTTATCTATGTTTCTTATCTCCGTTATTATACAAATGAATTAAAATGAAATTATCAATAGTAACCACAACATTAACAAAAAGCAACCGAGAAATCAAACATTATGAAAATCACAACAACTAGGTATTTTGTAATGAGTTCGGTGAAAACGGCGGTAGTTCTGAAGTCCTTGCCTGGATGCATTAGGCACACTAGATTGTCATGTTAAGCAACACATAACCTCCTCTAAGTTAACCAGCGAGTTCCAGCTCAACAAAAAAAATACAAGACTTTTCCATACAATCCTTACATTTAACAATGCCACCTCTATCACTTCTGAAGTACTCATCACGAATCTGATACTAATTGAAAGTAAAATCCAATATCCGCGAGTCATTAATTGAATACCCCCCTACTCCCCCCTCTCTGGTTTGTTTTTAATCCGATGCATCCATTAGTGTTGTCCGTCCATAATAGGGTTTTTTAACAGTATCAACTCCGAAAACCGCCTTTGTTGTTTCGTAGTCAATAATTTAGATCGTAATTGAATGTGCAATACTAGGTAACGTCCACTATTCAGTTTAGGACCAAATCTAACTAATTTGATAGGACTAAGCCTTTTGGACGGGGACGTTTTAATCCCAGCGTATATACGTGTGCAATCTCCATTCGAATGCAGAGGTACTGTCGAGCTCAATTGCCGGATTAATACAAGAAAATACTCTATCTGGCTTTGGTTAACAGGCTGTGACCGTTAGTGTTCCGCATATGCACCAGTTAGGGAGAGTAGGATTGGGTAGATGAAATATTCAATTTATCACGCTGGTAAAGCTTGCCATTCACGGATTTTTTGGTTAGAAAGAATTAAAAATTAAAATTAATTAAAACTAAAACAAAACAAATCTTTTAATGCAAAGAGAGCCACAGCTCAGCATAATTCCAAGTGGCAACACAAAGTCCCACCTGACGCTGATTTTCAGCTGCAGCCCACGAGTGTCATATGCTCGAAATCAAATGCGTAACTACTTATACAAATGCAACGTTAAAGTAAAAAATACTGAATAAAAAATAAATAAAGAGTGAGTGCAACAAAAACAATAAAATAATAATAAAAAAATATTCAAGAATTCGGTCACAATAAAGGTTTACATAATAATTAAATATAATTATATGTGTAATGTAGCGGTCTGCCTGATCTAGGTTTATTAAATCTTTGTTTCAGTTCAAAAGTTAATAATAAAGTAATTACAGGACTTACTTGACTGAAAATATTTTATGTATTTTACTTAAAACCGTTATATTGGTTTAAAGCTATCGCTTCAAAGGCATAGACAAAATATCACGAAATATAAATGGGTAAATTCTCGTAAAAAGTTATACTATTTAGAAACTACTTTTTTTTAACGAGGTAAAAATCATCAATTGGGTCCTCCAACCCAGGGCAAGGTGGGAGGGACTGTCAGACTGGTACTGGCTAAAATTCTCGCTGTCGTTCAATACCCCTTTACGTTCCGTGGTCACGGTAATTCGTAGGTCCCGCGATCCCGGCAGGCTTTGACTCTCTAGAAAATATAAGGTATTTGTGGTATTTCCACATACATACTATTTCGTTCTTTAATCAAGAAACTACCGTCACTGAAGTAAAAAGTACTCCTAGTATTAATTAAAACATGTGCAGGTTTCCCGACGAAGTTTATGTAAAAGCATTATGCAAGAAAAATAAGGCATCATTAGAAGCAGTGCAAAATCCTTAATGGCTAATTGAACTTTATCGCAGACTTTTAGAAAAATATACTAATGGGTGCTTTTATAAAGAAAAAAGGTTGTCGGTATGGACGGGAGTACTGGATTTTTACTGATCGGTACGGGTCTATACTGTATAGAGAAACGGAAAAAGAAATAAATCAATCAAAACTTACCATAAGGCGAGATAGTGGTTAAATTTTACAAAAAAATAAATAAAAGGACTAGCACCCAGCGATATTTAACTTTCAAGAAAGGTGATATTTTTCTTGAAGCGCATAATGGGCCTGTGGTAGGCACAAGCTTCACCAGCCTTCACCACAGTTTTGCCTCCGCAGCAAGCCCGGCCTACCCGTACTTGCCTGTGTGTGTGGTTGGGCGACGACTCCCTAGGTGAAAGGCACTATCGATGAACCGGGCATAAAGGAATCATCGTATCGGCGAAAAGTCCAAAAGTGAAAGAGTACTATCGGTGAAACTGCCATAAGTGAATCGTCCTGTCGACGAAACGTTCAATGATGAACCGGTCGTCGGTGAATCGTTGCAGAATCTTTATTTGCACTACTGTTTATTGTGGTCCGTTTTCATTAAATGCTGTCTTTACTTTAGGACGAATTGAATGTTTTTTGTCGAATTTCCTCGGGCACAGTAGGTTTTTGGGGGTGAAAGATGTGTAAAAGTGTACATTTCATCCTGACTGTGACCATAGAACTAAGGCGCGGGCCAATAGTAAAGACGTAAGACGAGGACGCGTCGCGGACGTGCGAAAATGTATGAGAGCCGCTCCCAGCACGCCGCTCTTCTGCGTGTTTTACGTCACGACGCTTCTATACATTTTGTATGAAAGAAACGCTGAGTCTATATTTATGTCTCCGCCCGTCTGAGTCTTACGTCTTTTCTATGTGGCCCGCGTCTTAGACACTACGAATTTGACAGTCCCTCCCGGTCCACATTGAACGAGAGGACTCATATAATGAAATTACCACGATACAAAAAACCCTGTTTGTTGAACTTAATGGTTTGGCTCTCAGCTGGACTAAGGCCGGTTATCAACTCATTTAAATATCAATACATCACTTTCCTTTGTCCAAATCGCATGTCAAACGAGTGACCCTTGACATGCAACATTCAAAGAATCCCGTACAATACCCATGGCATAATAATAAACTGTCTTCAATAAGATGTACCTACGGTAACACAAAGTGTTATTATGGGAGCCCTTTCTTACTTGAAAACACGTGTCGAGAACATGAAAACAGAGCTTCTAAGGAATTGAAGCTTTAGAGTGACCTCATCAGCGTTTGTATCCCTTTAATCATTCGCGAAAATTAATAAAAATTACTTCCAATATCATCAGTGAGGAGATCGTGGTTAAATAATTACAGCCGCACGGGTCGATCGTCGATCTGTGGATGGGTGACCATCTGTTATACCGAGTTTCCTGCGTGCCTCGGAAAGCACGTAAAGCCGTTGGACCAGGCTGTCATTTGTAGATCTTTGGCAGTCGTTTATGTAAGTCAGAAGCTCTAAAGTCTGACAACCAGTCTTACCATGGGGTAGTAACTGGGCAGTAGCCCAGTTACTGGGTTGTGGTGGTCCGACAGGCAGTCGCTCCATGTAAAATACTGATATCCAGCTGAATAGTTGGGAATAGGCTAGGCAGATGATGACTTCCAATATCATCAGTTCAGGAGACTCTCTAAGCAGATACCTGAATTATAAAACACAGCTGAGCGATCCAAATGGCTTCGCCTCTAGGCTATAAAAAAAACCCATTTGAAAGAAAAAGAGAAAGTCAAAAACCGCAATCAGCTTTACCATCAACGATTCGACGATGTGGTGAAAAACTTTGGTGAAAAACTGACTTTGTCACTTCATCGTCGAATCGTAGATACAATAGGAGGTATTCTACGAAAGGCACCCACTGACAATGGCATCTGAGCTACTTACTACTTACCTCAGCCTGGACACTTATATTACCACTGTTTATTACCCGACTGCGCGACGCAAAGGAGGGTAATGTGTTTATTAAATTTCTAAAAGTGGCTACAGCCCGTTTCATCAATTCTCTGTTTCCACTAAACAGAAGACTTGGTTTCTTATCAAGTCTTGTTATACATAGCGAAATATATCTACCTGCATAGATTATTAACCTTCATAAATTCAGTCAAGTTTCATAAAGTATGTGTACAGGGAGTCTCCATGCTCAAAAAGTTTATCCAAAGGCTTTTCATCTGATAACTAATTTAGCAAAATGAAACATGAAACTAACCTAACTTAATTTCTATGCTCTAAACTCAATGGTAGGCTTTGTAAAAATATGCTTTGCTTTAACTTAAAACAATTTAAATTTAATTTGTTATCTTAAAAGTTTGCCATCTTAAAATTTATAGGCTAATGCAAGTTTTCAAGACAGTTTCGTAACTATGTCTTGAGGCCTTATGGACTCGGTCCTCAGTCCCTCATAGTGCCAAACACTTAGGTGTTTGTAAAAATAGAGCTTTATTAATAAATCTCTATTTATTGTATAAAACATACGTATTTTTATCACATTACATTTAGATTGAAATGTAACCGTTTTAACAAAAGTCGTTTGTGAAAACCTTAGCATTCATAGGTTTTTTTTTCTCCAATTATTTCGCAGGATAAAATATTTCAAAACTTGGAGTAACCCTAAGTTTAATTAGATGAAACAAAGCCAATACAATCATAATTGCTGAAAATGAACGCAAGTTATCAAATACTTCCATTTAAATTTTCACTTTTCCTATCTTCTATTATTGTCTCTCTGTTTACTTTAATACTGTTAATCTTATCCCAAAAACTACAAAACACTTTCAAAATTAAATCAATATTAATACATCGAGTGTGAAATTACTACTAACGTTTACAATATTGCAAGTTACGAAAAGTGTATTACAATAATGTGAAAAGACTTGTCTGGGAGCACTATTTTATATTTTCTCTGCTAGTAATAGTAAATGATTTAAAGGATATTACTGCAATGTTTCAAGCAATCGAGAACATTTTTGTCTCACGCATCCGTTGAAGGTGTCGACTTTTGTTGTGTTATTTTCCTGTGTGCCCGATGACAACAGCATCTTGTAAGGTAAAACTAGAGTAAAAGTTTATTTGCAAATATTGCAGGTACAGAACATCATTATCTCGAGACCTATGAAACCTGTAAGTTCTTGGCAAATATGTAGACATTTTGTAGGCATTTATGTTTTCTTCTTGTAATTTATTAAAAAAAGAAACAAAAGCTTGTGACGAAAACACAGTTAAAAAACCTAATAAATACCGGATGTAAAATCTAATTTTTACAAAATTTTATTAATTATTTTGTTTTGGAAGAATATTCCCAATGGCGATTCCCAGTAACCGAGTAAACGAATGTTTTTCCAGGTAAATGGAAACATAAGTCCGTAGTAGAGTCCGTTCAGAAATGTTCAGCAGAACTCAGCGAACGAATGCTCGCTCGCTCAAACATTGAAAAGGGGTAACAGCGAACGAACACTTGCTTTGAGCATTCGCTCGGTTCTGCCAAGCATAAGATGCAGTTCTGATCCAGATATTATGTTTCCATGACATAATTTATCAACTACAAGGCGGGCGAAGCCTTGGGCAAATCAAGTAAATAATAAGCAAAGTAATTTCCGTCTCAAACAACTTTACAGTCATAAAGACATAACTCAATACAGACATTTAATGTGTTTTGAAATCATCAAATGTGTTTTCCTTCCCTGGGTTGAGCGGAAGGAACTTTCAGAGTCTTACTCCCTTAAAAGTCCAGCTCGTTCTTTCTGGTTTCAGGTCCCTGGACCCCTGAATTCAGTTTTTCACAATCTGTCTACAATGCACTTTTCATTTTATTGAATAAATTAACTGCCAGGAAACGTTGAAGTACTGACAGACGACAGTGCAACATGATTTTAAAATGAAAAAAGGCAAACACAATGTTTTAACTATCTGACTATAAGGGTAGACAAAAGACAGCTCACTCCCTTTTTTCAGGAAACTATAGAAAATTTTGGGATAAAATCCCCTCCACACTATTCATAAACTTCAGCAACTCTTGAAAACAAGAATTAACAAAGGCGAGAACCATAACAGCTCTTGTAATGAAGTTGGATAAAGTCGCTGAAATTAATTTAATAGTCATCGATACCTTTTTTTTACGTGTTTAAAATCATCGAATGAGTCCTCCCACCCCGAGCAAGGCCGGAGGGACTGTCAGACTTGTACTGACTAAAATCTACGGTGTCCTTCAATAGCCCTTTTTGTTCCGGGGTCACAATAATGAAATAAGTCCCGCGACCCCGGCAGGCTTTGGCCCTCTAGAGGGGGTAGTCATCATGAGTCATCGATAACTACGTAATTTTTACCGATTTGTATGAATATATCATTGTTATTAACATTATTGAATTGTGACCTTTCATATAAATCTTCCCACTGCTGGGACACAGGTCTCCCTCTGTGAGAGGAAGTGGGTTGTGGGTTGGTAGATGTAATCTTTGAATTTTTGGTTCTAGGACCTTCCGGTTTCCTCAAGATATTTTCCTATTCCCATTTGGGCTGGCACTGGACCACCACAGCTCTCCATTTCTCATATTGTGACTTGATTGTATTGTGTAAACTGAGTGAATCACCACAAATACTTGTTATAATGAAACAGTTCTTGCCAACTTCCAGAGGGGTGCTGTTGAAATAAAATAATTTTCATCAATTGTACTTATTTTTTCTTAGGAAAACTTTAGAAAACAGAACCCATTCAAGAGTGTCGCAAGAAAAAACCATTATAAACTTTCAAACGTAGGTGGGAAGGGTTGATTTTCCCTGTCTTTTGTTTTTTTACAAATACTTTTCAAAATTCTGAACAAACTTGATAAGACTTCACTTAATAAATAAAAACGTGCTAGCAACAAGTTTTTTCCTTTTAGGAAAAGGTCAAAATATCAGCACAAAACCAGCATTATATAAGGAATACGTCCCCGTTTCCTAATTTTTAAGGTTTCCTTCTAGCTGAATCGTGATGAGCAGTTTCATTTGTTAATCTTCGTAATAGTTTCGTGGACACGCGACGAAGAGCCGTACGTCCTATCTCGTTGAGCTCTAGAGCGTTACTGACGGTCTCCGTACATTTCGCCCCGCTTGTTGTGTCGGCTACAGCGGAAATCGGCGTGGCAGAGCACATGCTGCCACTTTCCCGGCCTGTTGATTTCAGTTCATCGCTGGATTCACTTTCAGCAGGAACTGTACCTCGACGACGGGTCTCGGGGTTGAATTTTGTATTCATTTCTGCAAGATTATCTTCATTCGGGTAGTACTGACTCCACCGACATCGCTTTGCTTTGCTTTGCCACTGTCTATTATCTGCGTTTGCATTTTGATTTATTTGTCTTTAAAATATATTTGCTATGTTTTTGTGTTGAATTTTATTTGCTTCGCTTCTTCAAACGGATATAAGCCTGTTTTAAAAATATAATAAAAACTACTAGTTATTGTAACTGCTTTGTTATCGTCACATTTTGTCAATACCTTGATATAATTTTCTTTATACTAATAATAATAATAAGACAAGGAATAGAGTGAACTGTATTCATATCCGTTGAACTTGCAAGAGCGCCAGATAGACTTGTTATAGATTCCTTAAGCCCTAGTACTTGAAATTCGTTCTTAGGTGTCAAAGATGCTATACATTATGTCGTGGAATCAGTCTTTAAAGGTTCTTGAACCAATTATGTTGTTTTGACTGCGATTTTGTTCATTGATGTTTGTTTATCTTCTTCTTGATCAAATTGAGGTTGTTTCCTCACACCACTGAGTTCCTAATTCCAACCCTTCCCCAAAAATACTGGTATTAAGCGAATCCTATTCAAAATCTTACTTGTACTGGAAATTATGTGTGGATTCTTGGAAATAGGCCGTTTTACAAAGACGACTATTGTAGTTGGGAAGTATTGACAAAATACTGGCTGAAAAAATTAACTGGCTGCCTAATTTAATAGCTAGAGAGTAAAATGAAGTCTAGAAATCCTAAATCTATGTATCTATACATATATTAAAATCAATGCCACTTCTTGTTGTAACTTTATAACTCAAGAACGGGCTCACCTATCCATACCGAATGTTTAGGGTTTACTCGGACTATTTAGGTAGTAGATTATTTATGTGAAGTTTGCAGAAAATCGGTCGGGCGGTTTTTCATATTATATCACATTTTTTGTAACCCGTAGCGAAGCACGGCGACGGGCAGCTAGTAATATTACAATTATGTAGGTTTTGGACGGATGAATGGATTTTTGTTTGGGTTTTTGTAAATTTGGCACAAAAATAATTCCCCCACAAAAAAAAATAGCCAAAGGTTAATATTTTTTATTGTATCGCCTCATTTGTTTTTTCTACCGGAACAATTAAAAAATAAAATCCAGCACAAAACTACCGAAAACGAGAACACAAAATGGAATCTGAACAGAAAGTACTAGGAGAACAGTATCAATACTTTTTTCGTGGGGAATTAATTTTGTGGTGAAATTACAACCTTCCTGATGTTTGGGTTTACTTTAATCACGTCAAAACTGAAGAAAAAAAATAGCCCTTTTTGCACACCAGAGGCGCTGTTCCATTTTTTCCTTGAAAATCGTCAGTTTGAAAGTGTCAAAGTTCCAAGTTTACTTCTCATTTACTGAAAACTCGTGCTGAGGGTACTGGATGTCATTTGGTACAAAGAATACATAGAATACCCTTTATCTCGATCAACTATATGGGTGATAATTTTCAACATACACGTGTGAGAAGACACTGGCAGTATGTCGGTGACTAGAGTGCTAACTATGTTATATTCTTATCACATCTTGGACTAGCTTCTAATCCGTGATTAGACCTGTCGTATTGTATGGATCGGAATGCTGGGCTGTGAAAAAGATGGATGAGAAACGATTACATGTAGCGGAGATGAGGATGTTAAGGTAGATGTGTGGAATGACAAGAATGGATAAAGTAAGGAACGAGTTTCTATTTTGGCATGGTCATGTGATGAGGAGGGATGACACTCATGTGACTAAGAGAGTGATGAGTATGAATATTAATGGATGGAGAGGAAGAGGAGGGCCAAAGAAAAGATGGATGGATTGTATAAGTAAAGATATGAAAGAAAAAGGAGTAAATGATACTATGACTTGTGATAGGGGAGAATGGAAGAAAGAAACTTGTTGCGCCGACCACAAGTAAAATGGGATAAGGGCAGGAAGATGATGATCTTGGACTAGCTTCATAGTCCATGACGCTACGCTAGAAGATGACGATGATGATGATAATGACGTCAGAAATGAACTCAATTTGAAGCTCAAAGTCAATGACATAAAAAATATTTTAGTTCACACATGAATGGTGTAATAATCTACATAAATATACCTTTTATCTTCCTTTTAATGTCTAACTTCTAAATAGCCTAATTACTAATGAATCCAAGTCATTTAATAGACAAAATTACAACGATTTTCATGAAATTAAGATACGGACTGTTTTGGTTTTTCAGGAAATGTACTTGTAAAAAATATTTAACGCATCACAAAAGATACGTAGGTATTTGATAAGATCCAAGGTATTTGATTAATTAAAACAACTTTTTTTTAGCCTGAAATGTCGCAATAGCGCTTTCAGCTTTTTCTAGATGCGGGAAATATTTATTATTTTGTTATTAGACCAATAAATTATCATTCCGCGTGTTTCAGACGATACTGAAACGTTTTCATTTTTTTCATATTAAAAAATTAGAAATATCAGTCCGGTATCTTTTTAAATTGTAGAACAATTGATTATTTCATATATTGTTGTTTTATCATTTTTTTCAGTTCTTATTTTCCAATTTGATTATTTCTTATTACAATGATGATAAAAATTTGTGTAAATATAGAAAAATAATGCGGGAAAATATTAAAATGCAGAAACAATTTTTCAAACTAAAAATAATTTGCCGACGGCAAATGAAGCTCTGCGAGAAATGACTATTACAGGAACTATTTTGTATTTTTCTTATTGAATATAATTATATGAGCATTGTTGACAGTATAAACTATTAAATTACGCGAAAAATTATTTAGATGTTTAATTAAACTTTAAAATGTCTAAATTTCTAAATTTTACTACAATACGCTTAGAAACATTTTTATTAAAGCTTATTATATATTTTTGAAATATTTAATTGCATATTTTATGACAAAACCAAAGTTTCAAACTTATGTAGTTTGTCAGGCGTATGTCTTTTCTTTAAATATTTTAGTGATTGTACACAAAAAGTGTATAGACATGTTATTATTATTATTCTAAACGTAACATAACATAATTTATTGCATTATCTATTTCAGTTATTTATTTATTTAAAAAAGTTGTAATTACAAAAATTCAGGATCAGCTATTGTAACAAAACTTCATAAAATAATGGAATTATATCGTATGATTATAATTTAGTAAAAATTAATTATTTTTACACGATTTTCTCGAATTTTCACGGAACGGTCCGCGTAGTTTCAAAGTCCGTTGTGACTAAATTTTCATGTAAACCTATTATTTACATGACAATCGAAGTAAATTAGCCTATGACCATATATTAAAGACAATTTTTCAGTTTTTTTTCGAAACTTTCCAAACAAAGGAAAATTATTATTGTTCATAAGGTTCATTTTATCCCGCTTATACATGGGCTGGGGTAAGGACGCGAGGGGGGGAGTGTGCAGCCCTCCCCGCACTCCCCTAGAGTGGGTGGGCGCCAGGTTGTAAATTACAATATCAGAGAAACTAAAAACTTACTAGAAAAATTAAAAATGAATTATTTTGTGGGAAATGAAATGTAATCTGAATGGGCAGATCTTTGCATTGTGTAGGGCAGAATTTCATCATCTGATTGTGTAGGGCCAGTAAAGATTCGATTAACAAAATATCAATTACAATTTTATAAGTAACTGATAATTTTATTACGTAACATCAACGCAAAACTATCCAAAATTATGTAAATTTTACTTCAATTAACAATTCAGCTCATGTCACGACAGTCAAACAAAAAAAAACTAGTCTCGTCAAAAGGGAAAAAGGGGCGTATTCCACCTTGTACCGTGACATGGGACCCTTCCCATTCCAAAGCCTTACCAGTGTAACGCGCATGTGCGAGATTCACCCCAACCACCCCCAAGGTATAAAAGCCCAAGCTGGGGATTCGGGAGCACACAGGATCTGAAGAACTCGAACTTGCAACTCGAATTGGAAGTAGTACCACGGTCGGCAAAGCAGTATCGCTTGCCCCTCGCTGTGTGAGGCCGTGCCGTGTCGCTCGCGCTCTCAGTGCTCATTTGCCAAAATAATAATATTAACATTTTCCAATTTAAATTCAGTATTCGTTCAAAAACCCGCGTCTAATTTCGCGTAAATATGTTCGTGATTGCTGGCTGCTGGTGACACAGGATCTTGGTAAGCGATTTTAATTATTATTTTGCTTATTTCTCGCTTTTCTGTTTATATTTTTGTAATGTATGATTTTATTTGGGCTTTCAGTCTTAAAATTTTTGCAATTATTGAGCCAGCTTTAATTTTATGCGTTGAATAATTAATTTTCAGTCCTTTGTTTAATTTAGGGGTGGGGTTTTTATTTTATTTCTTATTTTAATGTTTTTTTTCTGTTACATTTTTATGTTTTAAATTTAATTGCGACTGTTCTTTTGATTTTATGTTTTTTTCTTCGTGAATTCGTGCGGAAAAATGCGGAAACAGTAAAATTAAATTTTTGTTCCCGTTTAAATCCGGGTTTAATCATGGAAATATGGCCGCAAGTCTGGAAATTTATTAAATTAACCATTATTAATCAGCAAAAATATATCGAGAATATTCTCTTAAAAAGTAAGTCCTGAAAAAAATAATTTTATACCACGACTTCAAACAATATTAATTGCCTTTAGCAATAGAAACAATTCTTCGACATAACGTTTACTTTTACACTTTCCGCATTTCGACTGAAATATATTCTTCGACGGCGCAGCGTGGCGGCGATTTTTATATGTTTACGGCAAATTTTTACGAGGCGTTTCCTATGTTACGGCGTGCGGATAAAATAGGAGTTTTCAGATTTTTCCTACACAGCATTTAATCTACAAGGAACATCTCATTTTTCGATGAATGAGTTTAAATCTGATTAAGACTATTCCAGTTAATCATCTATTAGTCAAAATCCGAGGTTTGCAGTACAAGTTTTCTTCAAGGGACATCTCATTTTTCGATAAATGAGTTGTATTCTTTATGTTAAAAAAAGGTAAAACAACGACAACAGCGGATTTTTGTTGTAGCACTTAAATTCTGTCAGATAGGAGAAGATATGACGGAAGAAAAGATTTTACCAGGCTACGACTCTTCTACAAGGACAATCCCATATTTCGATCAATGATTAAATTTGAGTTACACCAAGGACTTTTTAGATGTTGTAGTCAATTTTTCAATTATCTGAGTCGGAAAGAGTTTAGGATTATTTCTTTCAGGCTATAATTTACAGTATTCAGGAACAAGTACCTACACAATTGTTTGATAAATGGGTTTTAATCTCGATTAAACGGACTCAGCTATTTTGAAATTATCCTAACGGGTAATATTCTAATAAAATAGCAATGTTATTGCTTTTTGGAAGCGACAATTAATCGTTATACATAAAACATTTAATTTTACGATAAATGAATTTGAATTAATCTAAAGGAAATTAAGTACGAGTCTGAAAATAAATTATTTAAAATTATTAGATCAAACATTAATAATTAGATCATAAAGAGTTCTAGGATTATTCAAAAATAAAGTAGGGTACTTACTCCTACTGCTATTTCAAGTATATTCTTCTCTTTATATATATTTATCTATAAAACTAAATTGAATTAAATACAAATCCGAAAACATTATCAGTATTCGACATACCACGAATTAATAAAAATACGTGACCGCGTGTCGCGAAAAATTATATTAAACATAAAAGACCGTTTTATTTGAAATAAATCCGGTTATTACAGTCATCCCTGTAAGTATCAGATTTAATGGATCATTATCACAAACTAACTATGTAATAACATAACAAGGAAATGCATTGTACACGCATTGGTCGTCGTCTTCAAATAAATCGCGATTAATAAAACTGAGATTAAATTGAAATTACTGAATGACTTAATTAAAATAAAATTTGAATAAAAAATACAATAAAACTACATTGATATTACATTAAAACTAAATTAAAATTTAATATTGAGTTAAAATTGGAAAGAAAATTAAATACAATTGGAGTTAAAATAAATTTAAATAGGTATTTAATTAAATTGGAGTTAAATAAATTTAAATAGGAATTAAATAGACAAGAAAATTAAATTAAATTGGAGTCAAAATAAATTTAAATAGGAATTAAATTGAAAAACTAATTAAATCAAATTGCAGTTAAAATAAAACATAGGTATAAAATTAAATTAAATTAAGGTTAATTAAATTGGAGTTAAATAAATTTAAAAAGGAATTAAATAGAAAAGAAAATAAATTTAAATTGGTATTAAATTAAATTAGAGTTAGAATAATTTTAAATAGGAATTAAATTGATAATCAAATTAAATTGGAGTTAAAATAAATTTGAATAGGAATTAAATTGAAATTACATTAAAATAAACATGAAGTATTTTTTTTTATTCGGTTTGTTTATTATACATCATCATCATCATCATCATCAGCCGGAAGACGTCCTCTGCTGCACATAGGCCTTCTTAGACTTATACATGAATGACTTATAATGATTAGAAAACTTATTAAATAAATCACGATTTTAAATTAATTCGTCAGTAAGAAGCTTGTGATTAGTCAATATTTTTTAGACATTGCTAATGTTCCATTTTCTCCATGCCTTATTTGCGAAATTATAAATTTATTTTGTTGCACAGCATATTTTTAAACGTTTCTTTGGCGATTTTTTTGCATTGCAATTTTTACTCTTTGTTCTTGATAACATTGTCTATTCAGATGACGCAGTAAGCGATTATTTACCTACTGTCATTAGAATCCGTGGTTCGATTCCAGGATATAAAAAAGTAATACTATTAAAACCCTTGCTAATCAGCAGTAGAAATTAATTAGCGCCTAGCAAAAAGGTGATGGGTCATCTCCTATTACAAAGAACTTGTGACAACATTCACAGAATACCGTAATATCAAAATAATTGTTGTGTTTTGGGTGAATTACCTTTAAAATTATTCGAAATTCATTGAATCTTATAACTGGGTTCAAATCCCGGGTTAAGTGAATTGATATTTTAGATAGACTCTAGCTATTTTGCGCCTATCCTGATATAACTTGTAACTGCGAAAACATAATGACTTTATCTTGCAAATGCAACCGCATTCGCAATTGTAACATTTATTGGTAATCTAACTATATAGAATTGGCGCTTAGACCTAAAGTCAATCACAATAATTTCAATTTAATCGACTTCATCTTTGCGAAATTGCAATAATTTTTATTTTTACCAGATTTTATTTCCATAAGAATTATTACAGTTTGCGTAAAAACCACTTTGGTTGATTTATTGTAATAATAACAAAAGCGGAAGATTGTGCGCTGTGACGATCTCTGGTCTTAAATCCAGCAGTGGACTGTTACACGCTGAAATGATGATGATGTTTAAAAAAAATGGAGATAGTGCAATAAGACAAATAATGTCTTGCACATTATGTGCAAACTATAAAATTTAAATAAGAGAATTTATGCATGTATATGCGTACATTCTCTTATACACAGCTTCTTAACTGATGCTAAAATACATACCTTGATAATAATCTAATTTTTTTTTTAACTCCAACACCTGCGTCAAAAAAATAGAATTGATCGATAATATGTAGGTATTTCCTTAATAATAACAACTAATTGATACTTACAATTATTTTATATTTTTTCCTCTTAAGAATTAATTGGCCTAACTCAATATCATTACAAAATAATTTCTGTTTGCTTGTACCGATTTAGATACGTGATTAGGTACACATGTATGCAAACATAAACAATAAAATGAGTTATTGTACGAGGTTATTAATATGATATTGTGGCTGCTATTAGTTAAATAATAAATTACTGAAAACATCTTTCTTTAAAAAACTACTTCAAATCTTCATTGAAGAAAATATAACTGTTGCTAATATTACACAATCACAATTGGAAAAAGTATTTAGATTATATAAGATTTTTAACCAGTAAAGTATTCAGTTAATTAGGTATATTTTAACAATGTAGATACAATATTTACAAATATCATATTCTGATCTATGTTGTAACGACAAATATTACCTTAATTTTCTTAAATTACAAATACATACCTAACTTAATCCATCTTAATATTTACATAGGTAAGATATTAAATTAAAAACATAATTGAAATTAAAATAAAAACACAAAAACAAAAATCAAAATTATAAAATCCTAACATTTTTCAAGAAAAAAAAAGTAAAAATAATAGCGTTTTTATTAATCTTGATTTTCCCACTACTGAACTGAACCAATTTTAATGTCAACACTGTCCAAGTAGCAGTACTTAACTCAGTTAAACCGTTTTACCTCGCGGTCTTCCTTGTCGATCACAAAACAATTGCTTCGTTGCTAAGCGACCGTGTTGTGAATGCGAACATGATGAAAGTACCTAAGCATTGTTAGTGGTTAATTCAGATAGAAGGCCCTTGAAATTCACATAAAAGAACGTTATTTTTTATACGGAACCATAAGACTTAGGGCTGATTTTGCAATGGTCAGATAACTTTTATCTGAGGCATTAAAATTATGCCTTAGATAAAAGTGATAAACTGTCAAACCACCATTTTTATTCGTCAGATAAAAGTCTGACCATTGAAAAATCAGCCCTTAGTCTAGTTTAGGTAGGTAAAATATAACTAAAACGTATGGCTGGATTTTCAATACCGAAAATTGATAGTAAACTTTTGCTAACTGGTAGTGATAAATTGCAAGATAAACCTTTCTTGTATGCTTGATATTTGTCGTACAAGGTCAATACAGTAAGAAAGCATCCTAAGGAAAATGAAACATAAAAACAAAACCGGAGTAGCTGAACGTAATTTCTAATTTCCAAAGGAAAAAAAAAATATCTACAAAATAATCAGACATAAAATTATGACTGACTGAAATAATAATAATAATAGTTTATTTAATTCAGACATTGTCCATACATTCCAGAATAAAATACAAATTAAATTAAACATAAAATAATCAAAAATACACAGATAATTAAAATTACAATTGAATAAATTAAAATAATAAACATTCCCATAATCAATTATTAAAATTAGACATACAAAATATACACAATAATCTCACAAAATAAGAGGAGAGGCGCTAACATGAAGCTGCATCCACCTCTGTATCAGGGACAAGTCCCACCGCTCGGACAACACCCTCAGGAGACTGTTCGAGCTGCCACGTAGGCGACTTAATAGTGAAGCGCTCCGCTTCCTTATGAATGAATTTTCAAAAAGACTAAGAAAATATCAAAGAAAAATAGACAAACCGAATTTTAATACTTTGTAGTAACACGCTTCTGTCTCTATCGTTGATTTCAAAGACTGTAACAAAGACACTTCGGTATCTAAAATCAACTTAATTACCAAAGTGATATGAGTAATAGATACAACAATAAAATAAACAAACACTACATTTGCCCTCGCAAATTCCCTCGGGAAATTACATAAAATTATGACCTGGTAATAATGTCACCAGTCAACATGGATAAAGAATTGTCGGGTAAAAAGTAGGTAACGTTAGTTAACCTTCAAGAGCACTTTAGGAAAAATAATAGGGAAAATGTCTGTCTGTCAGATATCTCTTCAAGTCGAAAGGTTTTAGGGTTATCTGAAATTAGTCATACAAGTAGGCTCATAACCTAAATAATAATATACTATAATAATATTCCACAACTATCACACAACGCCATCTAGTCCCAAGCTAAGCAGAGCTTGTGTTATGGGTACTAGACAACTGATAAACATACTTATATATTTCTAAACACATAAATATTATAGATAACTTACACCCAGACACAGAACAAATGATCGTGTTCATCACACAAACATTTGTCCTGGGTGGGAATCGAACCCTGAACGACCTCTAGGATAGCAGTCAGGGTCACTAACCACTAGACCAACAGGCCAGTCAAAAATAAAATTGGGACATATTAATATTTTTGTCCCTTCGGAATAAGTTTCGGCCTCAAAATCGATCGTATCTACTAGTATCAAACATAATAATTATTGCACATTTCATTACATAAGTTATGGAATCTGGCATTATTTTGCGAAAATCTATTACAAAATGTTAAGAAAAATAGGTACCTATCAGTAGCACGAGTTTTCACTATTTTACTTTCCAGTATTCACAGCGTTTCTTGTATGAAAAAAGGGAACAACGCCTCTGGTGTGCGAAGAAGGAACTATTTTTTTCCTTGAAAATTGTAGAAATTCGTTCTAAGGGTACTGGTTTAAATAAAACAGTTCCAATTTTACCCACATTTTTACAGCAATACATACAATGAGTTTAATATATAGTTACGTAAATAAAATTCTAGTTCTAGGTTTTCAAGACTATCTATTGAGATAGAAAAAAAATGTTTTTGTGCAATGACAGCAACATTAAAAAAAAGAGGTTTACCAGGCTCTCTTAACCAGCACAAAAACGGTTGCAAAGTTTCTTTTACCATCATTTCCGTAACAATTCCATTTAAACACAAGCCATGTGCATGACATGCAAATAAAATAATTATAAAAAGAAATGTAGCTCGAACCGCCAGTGATAATTAGATACTGCAGTAATTAACGGTCTTGACATGTAAATTAAAACTGTGGGCAAACCGAAGTTGGAATAAAATGGCAAGTTTTTGAAAGACTTTGCGATTTATTTATTTAATACTTTACGCAACACAATAAAGGTACAAAGGCGGACTTAATGCCTGAGGCATTCTCTACCAGTCAACCAAGGGAGGTAGAGAGATAACATGGCAGGTGCACAAAAATATAAAAATTGGCAAAACAAATAGCGATTCTAGTAATAAAAGACTTTGAACAAGATAGGATTAAAAGTCTTTCAATTACAAAGTGTTGGTATAAGAATGCTATAAACCGCAGTGGAAGGATGCAACTAGAAATAGAGCCTCTTTGGTTCATCAAAGGACAAATTAACTTTTAGTTCTGTTTGACTTTTTTTTATCCTTTGGTTCATAGAACTAGAATTTAACTTGTAACTGTTTGACTTTTTTTATCGTGGTAAAATCATCAAATGAGTCCTCCCGCCCCGGGCAGGGCCGGAGGGTCTGTCAGACTTGTACTGTAAAATCCACGGTGCCCATCAGTAGCCCTTTATGTTCCGGGGTCACGGTAATGAAATAAATCGTATTTGAGACGTAAAGTAAACTGGAACTTTGACAATTTCAAATTTACAATTTTCAAGGAAAAAATTGGTTCCTTCTTCCACACACCAGAGGCGCTGGTCCATTTTTCATAGAAGAAACGCTGTAAATACTGGAAAGACGCTGTAAAGTAAAAGAGCTAAGCTATGGGTACTGTTCTGTTTAACTTACTCTTTAAAAGAGTGTCAGTTATTGTATAAGTTCTTATTAAAACAAAGAAAGGTCTAGTTTCAATTGTTTTTATAACCATAACCTGTCTTACTTGTCTTTTGTTGAAAGACAATGCTTGTTATTAAATTATTATTATCACTTTTACTTACCAGTGTAGGTGAACCTGTCTATTGTTCTTATGAGAATAAATTCCTTAAACCTAGTAGTACTTAGACCATAGGTTCAAACCTGAGCGAGCATCAATACGAGAACTAAATATTCGAAGACACGCAATGTGTCTGCGGAGAGAAGAACTGTGTCCCAAAAGTGGGAACAATTATTATTAGAATTATTGTCACACACATTTATCTATCTATTCTATGTTAACTAACTATTATTTTATTAAAATTGCGGAATTTATGGATTGATGTAAAAACTACTCAAAGTATTAGAAAGACTCCGCCTCTGAGTGTCGAAGTTTGAAATGTACGTGTGTAACGTAATATCGAACTGGCGTACATCGCACTCGTATGCTTTCTAACTAACGATACGTCGGCCTTGCATACTTCGCTCCAGTGAGTTTCGAACTGGCGTACATCGAGATCCTGGGGCCTTAGTCAAACAGCAGATGACCGCAGACCCGGCAGAATCTATTAAAAACTGCTGAACGATAACGAACGAAACAAACGAAAACGATCTGTGAACTTCAATAGATTTTCAAAATTACGCGCTGGGTTATAAAGTTGAAAATGTATTGGTCACTGATGAACGATAACGATTGTCGTCTACTATCGTCTGCTGTTTGACTAAGACTCCTGTACTTTAGAACTACTTAACATACGTCGACATTTCAAACTTCGACATTCAGAGGCGGAGTCTATTTGAAAAATATTTCGCACATAAAGGAGAGTTTTTATCTAAACTGCCGTACAACAGTAACAATACAATGAACATTTCGTTGAAATTATTTTGACGGTTTATATAAAACTATTTCCTCCTTTGTTTATGAATAGAAATGAAAAATGCAGCGAGTGTTTGTTTACCGAACAACATCAATTAGTAAACGAATCGATGGAAAAACGTACAATTTAGCTACATTTACTGCTAGTAAATGCTGAACATTTGTCATATACCTGTTAAAATTAGTGGCTTTGAACAAAGGTCACTAGTTCTATGGAAATATGTTCTCACTTTTACTTGTTATTTAAACCGTGTGGAGTTGATAATAGTTATTTATGATACTAGTGCGGTAAGTTGGTTTTTACAAACGAGTAGACGAACATACGCCCGAGGCAAAGCCGAGGGCGTACCGTAGTCACGAGTTTGTAAATACCAATTTCTGCACGTGTGTCATACAATGTTTTTCAACACATTTATCCATATTAATATCAGATTCCTCGCTCGAACTCAGATTAGTCGCAACAATTTTTGAAGTTTCTAATATGAAAATGGCGCCACATGCACGTGATGAAAATTAGAACTACATCTTTCATCTCATTTACTCTTTAGTATTAAATGAGACAACGTATTGAGCAAAAGCACTTCCAAGGAGGTTCGATCAGTCAGGTTGTTTATTCTCATAATGTGAAACTCTTTGGTCGAATTCTTTTTTTTTTTGGAAATTAAAAAAAAACCGTAAAGAAAACGCACGCTGCTGTACAACGGGGCATGCGGTAAAATAGGTACGTTACAGCAATGGTTTTAAAGACATCGTTAAAGTCTATCTTCATTGGCTTCCCATTCATACTGTCTTATACACAATGCATGCAATGGTGGCTGTTTCCGGAGACTGAAAGTGAACGCTAAGACCAGCTACTCACTGCAGTGCAAAGCTGGCCTTAGCGCAGAGAAATGCCTAGCTACCTGTACGAGAACTTCTGGTTGCAACTGTGACAGTAAGACTCATTAGTTGACTTTACAACATTTCTAGTAATAAATACCAAGTAAGTAGTAGAGATAACAAGGACTTGGTATTTATTACTAGTGAGTCTTGCTGTCACGGTTGCAACCAGAAGTTCTCGTATGTATTTCTCTGCGTGTGGTGACTTTTTCGCGAAGCCTTTGTTTTCCTGTCGCATGCTATGACGATATTGGGAGTGGGCTGATTATGGTGACAAATACATAGTATCGAACGTACCGACTGGGTGACAAAAAAGCATCGACACAAAAAGTTTCTATTACATATTTTTAATGAGTCTTTTCTATTTACCTAAGTAAGGTTTTATAGTATAGAGAAAGAGACCTAACAATTAATCTTTACTACAGGTAAAGAAAAAAAAATCTGTAAAGATGTATGGAATGGGATGTGTTACACTTTCTGTTTTACAATGCATTTTGCTACTTGGTATATAGTTTAAAATCCACGGCGTCCTTTAATAGCCCTTTACGTTCTTTACACTCTTTGAGGCGCGTGGAAGACAACGCGTCGTCGACCCGGGCATGGTCTATGGTCAGGCAGCAAGTCACCCATTACTCGCCGCTCGCATGCCTGCATGCCTACGGTGGCCGGAGGTCGTCTGCCGAGGTAGTTTATAGACTGGATTAACAAATAGGCTATATTTTATCCCGGTATGACGTTCCTGTGGGATAATTACTGACCTCCAGAAGTTAGTAAGTAAAGAAAGGATAGACTTAAATCAACTATCACCGTTGTACAGCTACGTTTAATTCGCGAAAACGAAAACTTGCTTACAATCGTTGACATGACGCCGATGTCATCAATTCATAATCCAGTACATATGGATATTTCTGGCCTCGCTTCGCTCAAGCTTGTCACGCAATGAGAGCTCAGCTTATAGTGGAATTTGTAACAGCTACTGCCTATTATGACACAGTTAATTGAGCCATAAGAACACTAATTGACTATTTTATGACTTACCATAATAGTAACAAGAAACTATTTAGGAAGACAAGTTAATTGTTATCATTGATGTTAATACTACTACAGGCCTGGACGTGAGTCTTTGTTTGACATGCTGATTTTTGTAGGATTTGTAGCTAAAAGAAGTAACTGAAATTAGTTATTTGTCCCTGTGTGGCTTAGAGTGACATGTTATGTTATTTAAATTGTATTGGTGTAAAAACATCGTAGAAGTTTTTTCCCTGCCCTTAGTGTCAAGCAGAGGGAACTGTCAGATTCATACTAACTGAAAACCATTATGTTCCTTCACGTGCCCTTTGCCTTCTAGGGCTGCGGCATCCTAGTTAGACAGACTTAACTACTACTTAACCAGTAACTTTTTTTATTACAACGTCTTTTTTTCCTTTGTGTTTATTTTTATCTTTCAACTACATTTCATTCCATGATTTCTTGAAAGTGAAAAACAATTAACATTAACAAGTTTCTTGTTTTAATGAGTATTATGTAAGTAACTGGATTAATTGCAACAATAAGAAATTACGTGCAATTTTACCCATCTTTCTTTGTTGTGTAGAAGATAAATAAGATATTTTTCTTATGTACTAATATGTTAACCAAAGTAAAGTAGGTAACTTTTGTTATTAATTCATCAATTCAGTGACAGAACTGGCAAAATCATGATAATAGTAAAAAAAACTGACTCTAAGAATACATAGGTACGAAATCCACGCCATATTCTTTTCCTTCCAGTCAGTCGAACTAGATTCGGCTGCATATCAGTATTTTACATGGAGCAAATGCCTGTTGGACCCTCACAACTCAGTAACTGGGTAATACCATACCCCTTAGTACGACTGGTTGTCAGACTTTAGGGCTTTTTTGACTTAAATAACGACTGTCAACGATCTGCAAAATGACAGCCGAGACACGTGCTTTCCGAGGCACGGAGGAAACTCGCTATGACAGATGGCACCCATCCACAGACCAACTTCGGCAATCGCGGCTTAACCCGGAAAATCGGCCAGTGCGGCTGTAATCAATTAGCTTTATTTTTTTTTTCATAATAATTTCTTTTAAAAACAATACAGACACTTTTTTTTTTTTTTATCGTGGTAAAATCATCAAATGAGACCTCCAACCCCGGGCAGGGCGGGAGGTACTGTCAGACTTGTACTGACTAAAATCCACGGTGTCCTTCAGTAGCCCTTTATGTTCCGGGGTCACGGTAATAGAAATAAGTCCCGCGACCCCGGCAGGCTTTGGCCCTCTGAGAGGGGGCCCCGTAATTTTGCTGACAGCTCTTTGAGGCGCGCGTGGAACACGACGCGCCGTCGACCCGGGCATGGTCCATGGTCGGACAACGAGTTGCCCTTTACTCGCTGTCCGCATGCCCGCGCCTACGGTGGCCGGAGATCGTCTTGCGACGTACGGCGCCGTGGGCGTACACCACTGCGGTTGGGGCGGAGGAAGGACGCTGTCCTCTCTCTCTCGCGGCCCGCCGCCTCCTTCACGAGCATTACTGACAATAAGCAATACAGACACTTAATAATTTTTTAAAACTGTCGAATAAGTTGTTTTTTTTTAAACTTATGTAAAAGATTTATTCGAGAGTTTGAATAACTTTACAATCGTAATACTTATCCATAACGTAACATAGAAAATATACATGATACTAAAAAGGGTATTCGGAAGGTGAAAACAAACTTAACTAATTATACTCTTATATTATTGTAAGCCTGTAGAATATGTCTTTGTGTCAGTATTACAAACATTCAAGCTCAATTCATAATAGACACGTCACTCTATTGTTATGTAACAATGTTATATCCATGCATTGTTTCAATTGGTAACTGGTTTTGTCATATAATAATCAATGTGTAGCTAGCTAATAGAATAGTATATTATATTAAACAAATCATCTTTCTATTAGCTGCATCCCGTAAGACAGGAAGCCGTAAGGGTCGGCTTCCTGTCTATCATCCTCCCGAGCTATTACTTTTTACTTTTTCCAAATTCATCATCTGCATATATCCATTTCTCAACTACATTGGGGTAGGCTTCTAGTCGAACCAAATACAGCTGAATATCAGTATTTTACATGGAGCGACTGCCTATCGGACCTCCACAACCAAGTACCCGGGAAATAATACGATACCCCATGGTAAAACTGATTTTTAGACTTTTGAGCTTCTGACTAATAGTAACAACTGTCAAAGATCTACATATGTCAGCCTGGACCAACGGCTTTACATGCTTTCCGAGGCACGGAGGAAACTCGCTATGTCAGATGCTCACCCATCCACAGACCAACCTCGGCAAATGCGTCTTAGCCCGGAAGATCGGTCTGTGCAGCTGTAATTATTTAGGAAATATCGTTACGAAATACCTTCCTACCAGAAAAAAATAGAGTTGGATCATTTATAAAGATGGCATTTGCACAGCAGTGGGATGAAGTAGGCTAGCAGTATCAGTGTGTCTTTTTCAATGCATTTTGTTCCGAGCTTATCGTGGACAACACTTACATCGGGGAAGGGAAACATGAATACCTTAACCAATACAATGTCTGGGCTTTAATAGAGACAGTGACCTCTGAGTTTGTTTAGACTGTTTCTTCTCAGAGTAGTCAGGTATTAAACGCGGGCGTCTAAAAGCGTTTTTTCTAAACCTAATTTCATAAATTAATATCATTTCATTTCAATATAAGCCGTGTCAGAGGCCTTAAGTGCTCCGAGAGGCGGCTTGGTTGACAGACACCAGAAGTTGGTCATATTCTCACACAAAAGATAAAATAAAAAAGAAGAGTGACAGAATCGCATACCAACAGTTGAACTGTACTTATTTTAAGACCCTTAATATGAAATGCAGCGAGACAGAATTTACCTACACTGACATTTTAAAACCGTCGCTTCAAAATAATGTAATTTATATCCTCTGCCTAGCCTTTTCCCAACTATATTGGGGTCGGCTTCCAGTCAAACCAGATTCAGCTGGATATCAGTATTTTACATGGAGCGACTGCCTGTCGGACCTCCACAACCCAGTAACTGGGCAATACCATACCCCAAGGTAAGACTGGTTGTCAGATTTTAGAGCTTCTGACTAACAGTAACGACTGTCAAAGATTTACAAATGATAGCCGGGACCAACGGCTTTACGTGCTATCCGAGGCACGGAGGAAACTCGCTATGACAGATGGTCACCCATCCACAGACCAACCTCGGCAAGCGCGGCTTAACCCAATAGATCGGCCTGTGCGGCTGTAATTATTTAGCCACGAGCTCCTCAAAATAATGTAATTTATATGAATTTTAAATAAAATTGCCTAATTCCTTTTAAATTTCATGACACTTTAAATGTCATTCAAACTAGTTTTCGAAGCTTAGTGCGATGACAGACTCTTACTAATGGCGTCAGTCGTCAGACTATTGTTTTAAAAGTTGAATTAAATTAAGCCAGTTTCGATAGCCTGGTGTGAAATTTAAGTTTTGGGAAACGCACTAACCATACCGATCAATATTGATTTTTAAGTAGGTAACATTATTTGCAACATAGGTATTTCTATAGCTCTAGGGAAAAAGGGTACTTACATCATGGGGACAAGCACGAAATTTGAGTGTCTTTTGTCTGTAAAGTTGCAAGCACGAAATTTGAGTCTCTTTTGCCTGTAAAGTTGCAATTTTAGGCATAAATCTCATTTCACCAGGGCCACAGATTTTCGATTTGAACTTTTCGTGAAACAAATTAAAACGGTCAAATCAAATAACGGTGGTACAGTTATGTTATGTATGAGTAGAGCCGAGATTTTGGCAACTCTTGCTGAAGTCTGTCTTTTGATAGGTGACCAAAGTTAAGTAACTCGTGCCTGTCTACTGTCTGTCAACTCTTGTTAAGATCTGACGTTTGGGTTGATCTATTATATCGACAAATCTATTGCAAATATGTGTTGCTTACCTTATTAAGTTGAAGTGTAGGGCACTCCCTCACCGCGAGCATTCACCTGTAATGTAACGTTACAGATTCGAACATTTGAAGACAGTAGAGCATCAAATTGCGCACTTTTATGTTACATTACAGGTGAATGCTCGCGGTGAGGGATCGCCTTAAGATGTTATATAATTATTTTCATTTACGTTAATTTTTATTTTATTTTTACACAGATATTTTATTTATTTAACGTTAATTTCAGCACTAACTGTTCGGTTTGACCATTATCAGATGAGTTATTAGTATTTAATTTGCAATGGAATTCTTTTGTAAGAAAAAATAACATAATGTTTCACTTCCTTTCCTTGAATTCCGCATCGTTTCTATGAATATTTAATAGAATTTTTTCTTTATAAAAAAAACCATTGAAAAAACTACACAAACTTAGTAAACACTTTCCAACAAACGTCAAAGAAATAAATCAAATCCCATATATCACAAGTACGATGACATATTATAATTATATCATTATTCTGTCTCAATCTGTCGAATATTATGATTGACTCAACGTATTATTATGCACGGGGAATGAAGACGTAGACATAAGGGTTGATTCCTATGTTGATTTGTTATACTGACTAGTATAGTTACGCAATTCTGACTTTTATGTTTTTGTAAAATATACTAATCAAACGCATAGTAGCCTTGTGAAGATTTGAAATTAAATAAACTGGAATTTGAAAAAAAATAAAAAAGAAATGATTATCTTAATTCTGACTTCTCTTGACAAATAATAGCTAGGAATAGGAAGGAATACAAAAAAAATGAATATAATTTGGATAAAAAATGGTAAATTACAAAAAGCAAAAACGAAATAGGTAATACGCCCTAGTTGACAAAACGCCCCATTATTTTAGCACTCAAAACATCTGTTACCACGAATATGGCCACTGTTGGAGTATCTAAATAATAAAATATATCCCTTGCAGGTGGTTCCGAACATTAAGAGCGTGTATCCCAAAAGTTGGCAACATCGCAAATATCCGTCATATATTTACATGTTTTAATTAATTTGCCAATTTTACTGCGAGTATGGCTTTATAGTGAACTTAAAAAATGATTATGGAATGCAATATTTAATATGGTAGCACCGGTCGCTTTAACGGCTACGACATCAAATTCAGTGTTTTAATTGCTTTCCTATATTAATTTATATTGCCAAATTAATTAAAACTTGTAAATATTTGACAACTGTTTGCGACGACGTTACCAACTATTGGAATACACGCTCTTAAGATGGAATGGTAAAATGGTGGGGCATTTTGTCATCTCTAGGGCGTATTATCTAGTTCCCTTAATACCTATAAGTCATTAAACTTTCATACGTTAAATGAACAAAGGGGCAATTAAACGTCCGTGCAATTATTGTCAACCGCTTTGATATGATATTCTGAAACTTGCCACAAAAGATACTTTAATTGCAGAGAAAATTATGATGTGTGGAAATGATTGTATTTTACAGTCTTTTCACGGTCGTCGCGACGGAAAGTACTTGCAGGGACACCAAACTTAACATTTTACCATCAATGAAAAGTGTACTTCATCACTTTTATTAAATTTCCATTCGTTTTAAAACGCAAAACATCACTTATTGATATCAATTTTCCTTAATTTATAGGTGCTTTTATGTCGTAATTACAATGTCGCCTTTAGAAGAGTGCGCAGTGATTGTTTTACTACTCTTAATGGTACTAGGCATCGATCACACGTCAATTATCATGATTTTAGTACTCATTTTCTTAAAGTGGTTGGTTGAAGCACTATAAAATCTTTTTAATGTCTTTATTTACAACATCAGTGTTACGATTTTGAATCTGTGAATTTGAATGGATTTTTTCTACAATGAAATGATGTTTATTTATGCAAGTAGGTTATATAAACACTTTTACACGTCTTTTTATAAAACTAGAAGGGGCCGGTGTTTCGTACCTGACTACTCTGAGAAGAAACAGCCGAAACAAACTCAGAGGTCACAGTCTCTTTTAAAGTCCAGACAATAAAAATGTAGAACGGATTATACGAGGACCATGAAGGTCGATGTCTGAAATGGTCTTTTGAAGAAAGAACCACACAAATTTGAGTGGACCTGTCCAGTCAGTGCAAGCATTTGTCAATTACCGTGGAGCTCAACTCATAACTCAAGGAGCTCAACGACACGACGAACAGTACCAAAGAAGGGACTTGTGTAGGCCGTTAATGTTACTCAAATTGTCAGACAACACTACAGTTATATAAAAAAAAAAAAAAACAACAGGTTGACCCACATGGATCCTCGTATTCACAAAAAAAAAAAAAAAAAAATTGTGTATAAAATAAAAATATCAGTAGTTTGTATAAAAAAAAAAATCATACATGTCAGATTGTATATAAAAAAAAGCAGAAAATAATAAATAAAATGCATGTCAGATTGTATAAAAAATCGAAAATGTCAGATGGTATAAAAAAAAAAAACATATAATTGTCAGATTGTATATAAAAAAGAATAAAAATGAGTTAACAATCGGAAATTGCTTCGTCAATAAATAAATGCGAGGATCATGTAGGTTCTCGTCTGAGATGGTCTCTTTAAGAAAGGACTACAAAGAAAAGATTTTAAGTTCAGACAGTGTAAGATATGACAGAGCATGGAAGCTCAACTCACTATGTAAGGAGCTTAACCACCTCTGAAACTACATATTCCTCACATTATAAAAGAATTTAAAAAAGACACATACATCACAAAATGTTGGATGCTTGAGGGTGCATCGGAGCAGCTAACTCCCAGGCCATCTTGTCATCAAGGTATTCTTTGACTTTATAGTAACTTTTTTTACAAAGTTGTTGTTTAATAATTGATTTAAATTTGTTTAGACTTAGTTCTTTGACGTGGTTTGGGAGTTTGTTGTAGAAACGTACACTTTGGCATTTAAATGAATTACTAATTTTATGGAGCCTACTCGCGGGCACTTTTAGCATATCCTTGTTTCTTGTATTAATGCTATGAATGTCGCTATATTTTGTGTAAAGATTAATATTCTTTTTAACAAAAATCAAATTTTCATACACGTATTGAGATGCAACTGTCATTATATTTATTTCCTTGAATTTATCCCTCAGTGAATGCCTGCTACCTAGGTTGTAAATTGCTCGAATGGCTCTTTTCTGCAGCACAAATATAGCCTGAATGTCGGCCGCATTTCCCCACAGCAAAATTCCATACGACATAACGCTGTGAAAATAACTGAAGTATACTAAACGGGCTGTTTCTACGTCAGTTAAATGACGAATTTTGTATACCGCGTATGCTGCAGAGCTGAGCCGTTTCGACAATTTAGTAATATGAGGGCCCCATTGCAGCTTCGAGTCCAGAGTAATACCCAAAAACACAGTGGTGTCCACAAGATCCAATTCGGCACCATTTACTAATACACTGGTTTTCACCTGCTTAACGTTAGGTGTCAAAAATCTTATACATTTAGTCTTATTCTCGTTTAAAAGTAAATTATTAGCACTAAACCAATGCACTATTTTAGAAAGAGCAGTATTTATCTCATCAGTAACAGGCTGTTGTCGTTTAAGTTTAAATAAAAGTGATGTGTCATCTGCAAATAACACTATATCATGATCTTTCTTTATAAGGCAAGGAAGATCATTGATATATATAAGAAATAGAAAGGGGCCAAGAATTGAACCCTGCGGAACTCCCATAGTGACAGTAGAACCCGGAGATCGTTTACCATTAACGTCAACTCTTTGGATCCTATTATCCAAATAAGAAATAAGAAGATCCAATGCAGTATTTCTAACACCATAGTGATGTAATTTCCTGATTAATGTGTCATGAGAAACGCAATCGAATGCCTTAGACAAGTCGCAAAAAATACCCAAGGCATCCTGCGAAGTTTCCCACGCTTCAAAAATATGTGTAAGAAGCTCAACACCAGCATCAGTTGTCGAGCGACCCCTTGTGAAACCGAATTGTTTGCTATTAAGTAATTTATATTTACTAAAATGTTTTTGCAGTTGATCTAGCATCAATTTTTCAAATATTTTACTAAATGTGGGAAGCACAGAATACGGTGAGCATAACATAATTAATTTTTTTACTGCATATTTATCGACAATGGTGTCGCGGGACTGTCATATTTAATGTCTAAGACTGTATGTTAAATCAAAAAATGAGAGAAGACGGCAAAGCAAAACTTAGTTGCCGTGGTCGCGGGACTTACGAGTTACCGTAACCCCGGAACGTAAAGGGCTATGGAAGGACACCGATGATTGAAGTTAGTACGAGTCAGACATTCCCTCCCGCTCTGCCCTGGGTGTAAGGTCTCATTACTGATTTTACCAAAAGTAAAACGTAGTAACTCTCCGTCTAAATATTTTCAAGGTCAATGGGAAAAATTGGCTCTTCTCTGCGGTTTCATCTCCGCTGCTGGACTCATTGGTCTTAGTTTGATGTTATACAATGTAAACTTTTCCTCGATTCCGCGAAAAACATTTCTTTCAATAAACTTTCTCGATGCACTTACCGCACTACGATTAAGTTTGTCATGTAGTGTATTTTAAAAACGTGTTTTTTTCTCATTAAAATTAATCAGAACATGTCACAAATCATTCCATAGAACTAAGTCCAAATTGGTTAAATGCGTAAAGTTGTGCGTGTGATTGTTTTTTTTTTTTAATTTCAGCAAAGAGTTCGGCATTGTCGATACTATTTATATTGTGTGAATATTTAAATTGTATTAATTAATAGGACGTCATAGATAAATATTAACTATTATTTAAAAGAAATCATTACCATCATCTGCCTAGCCTTTTCCCAACTATATTGGGGTCGGCTTCCAGTCAAGCAGCTGCATATCAGTCTTTTACATGGAACCACTGCTTGTCGGACCCCCACAACCCAGTAACTGGGTAGATAATACAATATCTCTTGTTAAGACTGGTTGTCAGACTTTAGAGGTTCTGACTAACAGTAACGACTGCCAAAAATCCACAAATGACAGCCTGGACCGACGGCTTAACTTGCTTTCTAAGGTCAAAACCGCAGATTGCTAATGCAAAGATATTTAAGTTTAATATTCAATTTCTACAAAAGTGGTTCTTGAAATTAGCGCGTTAAACCAAACAAACAAACTTCAGTTTTGTAATATTAGTATAGAATTAAAAGTACACAGCACATCAAGCTGTACAAAACCAGCATTAGCTGATCGTTTATTGTGAGTAAAAATCGTATAAAGCGAGACTAAGACAGACTGGTTTTGTAGATCTTGATGTTTAGCCGTGTGTACCTATTTTTATTACGTCTAACGTGCAATAAGATGTAGCGTAAACGGATCTAAAGTATTTATGTATATTTCAATAAGAATGTTTATAAAACTGCTATAACTAGATAACGCTTTTAATAGCAACCGGTTGCTAATTTTAAACGGTTACAGAATTAGGACGCCGTGAATACGGATGCAATCTGTCTGTTGTAAACAACGGGTGTAAAAAGGCAATTTTAGCAACATTATAATTTGTACTTTTTTTTTTACTTGGTAAAATCATCAGATGAGTTCTCCCACCCCGGGCAGGACGGGAGGGACTGTCAAACTTGTACTGACTAAAATCCACGGGTTCACGGTGATGGTATAAGTCCCGCGACCATTATAATTTGTACTGCGATAAAATTCGTAAAATGGAATTGTTCTATACCTAGTACCTGGAATTGTTAAATGAGAATTTTATTGCATTTCTTTTAGCAAGTTGGTATTTTTACGAGAAGAACCCCTGTTTATTTTCAGTCTGTAGATTCTCTATAGACTTTGACGGTCGTCTTGAACTTGATTTTATTAAATACTAGCGGCTCGTCCCGGCTTCGCACGGGTGGAAGTCCTCTAAAATCCGGTCCCGATGTTACAAACACAACAAAAAAAGAATTATCCGAATCGGTCCAGCCGTTTTCGAGTTATGAGCTTAGCAACACATTTTGCGATCCATTTTTATATTATAGAAGGTTAGCTTAAGATAGATAGAAGATTAGCTTTTGCTCGCGGATTACATCGTTTGTAAACCATAATTGGAAAACTACTTGGTACCTTACTGTAATTGAAATGTTATTGCTATTCCCTAGCGAATTTAGTACTTTTTAACATTAACATTTTAAGAAATTTTAAATGACGAAGTGATTATTTTTTTCTGTTTTACCAGCTTTTATTTTACCATACTACTATCTGATACCTTGAAAACTTTTATGAAACTTATTTATTCTTTCAACCTTCAGCTGTTAAAGAAACTTGAAACTTTAACTTTTTTGACACTTTAAACACCTATCGTATCCATCAAGTTTTTTTTTCTTAAAATCGTTTATTTATTTACACACAATTAATATATAAGACATTAAAAACTAAAATTAATACTGAAATATTTACAAAAATGACTAAAATAAAGTAAAATTAAAAATATTATAGGGCATCAAAAAATTCATCCACATCGTTGTCAATGGGAAAGGTGCCCAGAACGCTGGCTGCCTTACCACGTTGGATGCCAATGCTGATCCTTTGACCAAGAAATAGGCCAAAGGATTGCTTGATTTGAAGGCTCTTTTTTTCTTTAAATCTTTTAATATAAAATGGTAATTGCTGGCGTATTATCGATGCAACGCAGGACATGACTAGCTGAACTTCTGAGCACTGCAAATAATGATTTATTAGTTGATTTGCAAAAATTTTGCATAATTGAAACAGAATATTGAATTATTATTAATTATTATTTTTATTCAATCGCCAAGTTGTGGAGGTCCGACAGGCAGTCGCTCCATGTAAAATACTGATATCCAGCTGAATCTGGTTCGACTGGAAGCCGACCCTATTATAGGGAATAGGCTAGGCAGATGATGATGATTCAATCGCCAAGTCCACACTTTTGTAGATAATAAAAAGAAATGCATTTATTTCAGGCAAAATACCCATAAAAACAAAAATTACAAACAAAATTAACAATATAACTTATTAAGTATTATTATTAATAATACTCGCTCTTATTTATTATTATTAATAATAATTCGCTCACCAAAACTTCTTACGAATCCTATACGTAACTTTTCTTAAAAAATATTATAGTAGAATTCGTACGTATCCCATAATCTTAATTGAAACATACAGTTAGTACCGTATTACATTACTAGTTGAATATATATATATAATAAGCATTACTGGTGCAATGAGGGTGTACTGGTACCTATTGTTAAATGGAAAACTGCACCATTACTGAATACACCATTTATTCAGTTAAATATAATTATCATCTTGCAGCTTGAATTTGCCGGTAATGTCCAATCACACCACACTCAGCACTGACATACGCCCCCTGATTTGAAATAAGAAAGAAAGAAAGAAAAGAGATTTATTGGGACACACAAGACAAAATAAACAAAATTACATGAAAAGAAACAACATAGAAAAACAAAAATCAATAAAAGAAAAACAAAGGTAAAAAATAAAAACATAAAACAATTTAGTCCTGTGCGAGGCCAATAAAAGGCTGCTACCTAGCATGTGCTGTGACAATTAACTGTCACAGCGCTGGTTTTCTGGTAGGGCCCAAAGTGAAGTCACGGTCAGATACGTACATAAATAATAAAACAAAAAACAATAATAATTAAACTAAAAAATAAATAAATAAGAAATACCAAATCGGCACCCGACGTAACAGTCTGTCCATGCCATGAGTGTCTCTGCTTGCTGCACTAAGGATGTACCACGATGCGTAGGGTTGGGATTCTAGTTACTGATTTACGTTTATCACTATGTACCACGACTTCAGGGCTCACAAACCCGTTAGTGTTATGTTATTGTTTGCTAACATATATTTTCCCTTTCCCAGCTTCAAAATGGTGCATCCAAATACGAACTTGGGCCGTGTGTTCAGTGGCCGGGTGCTTGCCCCGAGGAAGAAGATTGCTGGCTGTCTCCTGATGCTCCTGTTCGTCGTGTTCACCGTCATCATTTTCCAGTCGACCAACAGTAAGTCCAAAATTTCTTTTAATATACCGAGTCTGGTCAACTGGACCCCCTCGAAATGGACCCGTGGGAACACTCGACCCAATCACTTTTTGAGTGATGTGGTGAGGAGTTCACTGCCCAAAATCATTATTAGGACATTCAGAGTAAAGTCTGATCTTTTAGTTTTGTGATAACATTTTGACATTTATTGAGAATAAACCTAATTAAATTCAGAAATCAATTTTACGCTCGACTGTATCCACTGTTACTTTCAAACTATACTTCTTCAAGTTGAATTTAGGTCTTGATAAACAATAAAATTACATTATTTCGTACCCTTATTGCAAAAACCGATTATCAAAATTCGAGCGATAATGGGTTTTACCTGTACCTTCGTCGTGACTCTTGAAGATTCGAATTTATACATTTAACTAAAAATTGGTTTAAAAATTCAGATAATCGGTTTTTGCATTATGGGTACGATTTGGTCAAGTGAAGCTGCGGGTCCAGAACCAAGTCCAGTTGACTAAAGACTCTTAATTCCAGGATCCTGCTCGATAAAGTTTCGATACTTTTCTTATGTTTGATGTCGTGACGTGATAGAGCAGTATAAAAAGAAATAGTGTGCACTCTTCCACAAATCTTAAAGACTGTAGCACACTTGGCACACCCCTAAGATTCTGGCGTTATATGTATGTTGTCAGCTTTAATTTGTGTACACCGCTGATATATCCTATTTTCACTAACTAAGAGTTTTCACGATAAATAAATTTGCTACTAATTCAATAACAATTTTACTAACCCCTACTGTAAGATATACTGAGTGAATACCGGTAAGTGGTTAATGTTAAAAAACATGTTGAGTTTCTGTAGCAGCGTATCAATGTCGTGTTTTTTTATGTTATCGATGTTTCTCCTTGATGTATGTACGGTTTATGTTAGTTAATTATTATGAAAAATTACCTTCAAGAGCGATTTTTTTTTACCAAAACCGATATTTGGTATATAGGTTACTTATATAACCTTCTGTGTTTCTACCAGTTTTATCACCATAATTGTTAAAACATAAAAAGAAGTTTCCTTAATTTTTAGTAATCAAAATAATGAGCAATCTGGTCATAATTTCTTACAGGTTCAGAGATTTCCTTATTTTGATACTTCGTTAGAAAAAGCAACCTTGTACGTATAGTCACTGCCTAACAATTAAAACGATTAAAATTGTTTTGAAAACGACTCGTATAATTAATACCACTGCATAATAAAAACTATCATTTATTCTACGTTATGCGCTTCTCGCGGTTCTAAAATAAAATGTATTATACTATCGCGCGATTGCAAAAGTACTCGTTACTTACCCATCTACCAGACACCACCTGGTCTTCGAATCCCCCTAAAAACGACGTCACACAAATATAGTTTTGAATAGTGGACCACACAATTGGCGATTATAAAGTCTCAATGTCTATAGGAAAGGAATCACAGGTAAAATCGACTTTATTACGCTTCCACTTTGATTTGAAAAGGGTTGTCAAATCTAGCCTGCTGTAATCACCCCTTTTTTATTTATAGATCTTGTTGGTCTGGGAGATTATAATAACATTAGAACCAGTTTTCTTTTAAAAGTGTTCAATAATGGTTTCATTTTAGAGATTTAAAGAGGTGGAAAGGTTATATCTAGCTGGCCTCGCAAAAAAGCGACGATAACCATAGGCTTTTTATTTTCATTCATCTCAGCCATAAGACGTCCACTGCTGAACATAGGCCTCCCCTTTAGATCTCCACATATACCTGTTGAAAGCGACCTGCATCCGGCGTCTTCCAGCGACCGTTATAAGGTCGTCTGTCCACCTTGTTGTTAGACGTCTTACGCTGCGCTGCTAGTCCGTGCTCTCCACTCTAGCACATTTTAAGCCATCGGCCATGTGCTTTGCGAGCAATATGGCCTGCCCATTGCCACCTCAGCTTACTAATCCGGTGGGCTAGGTCGGTGACTTTCTGATTAGGGAAACACCGAGCATAGCTCGTTGAGCTGATTGGTTGAAAACTTTCTTCTTGAGGCACTGAGGTATGTCAGACGAAAATACATTGCGTAGTTTCACGATCGCTGCCCAAGGGAGTTACTTAGGCTTTTATGTTTCTAAAATATAATAAAACTAAACTATTACAAACCATCAAAAAATTCTTCTCAACCCCGGTTGGTAATGTGCCAAGAGACTAGCGGCGTTACCTCTCGCCAAGGTATTATTCCCTAAATGTTTCACATTCTTCTTTGGTGTCAAATCATTTGAGCTCTATATTGCTCTATATCATAACTTGATAAATAATTCATTTAATAATAAAATAGTCAAGAACCAAAGGAATATTTCCCATGCCAATTTTCTACGAACATTAACAATGTACTGTCATTTGATTGCAATAAGGTGGTCATTAGAACGGTTTCAAGCTGGGCTGGATTACAATGAAATTACACAGTGCGATGCAGTTCAGCTCTAATTAGAAAAAAAAAGTCCTGGAATAAAATAATGTATTGTAATTTATTGATGATAGCCTTGATGGTCTAGCGTGCCTGATTATGAGGTCTGGGAATCAAATCAAATCAAAAGCATTTATTTCAAGTAGAGTTGTAGGCACTTTTGAATTGTCAATGACTTAAAAAATATCCTTTAAACTACAAGATTATGGTGCTACAGGTTTTACAGTAATTATCATGTCTTGTGACTGGGGTCACAAGACATAATAACTGTGAAAGTACCGTAGATGCCTATCCATATGAAATTCTGTTTTTTTTTATAAATAGCTATACCTACTTTCCTTCATAATAGTTTTCTCAATTTTAATTCATTTTGCAAATGATGATAAAAACCGCAAAAAAATCCGATACGTAGAGAAATGAAAGAGATTTTAATAAAATAATTTACGTACCAAGTCCTAGATTTTGACTTTTAACGAATTAATTTCAACGTGATTTTTATATATATATATATATACTTTATTGTGCACAATATTTACAATAAAAACCAAACTTAAAATTACGTTCACAAAGGCGAGCTTATCTCTATAAAGAGATCTCTTCCAGCCAACCCGTAAAACTGATTAGAGATGATAATACAATATAAAAAAAAAAAACATTATCACTAAGTATTTGTGACTAACTTAATTCATAATGTATCAATAAACATAATTATTTTTTCTATTCTATATGCAGGTACTTTATAATAAATAAAATGTATACTGTTGTGTGATTTAAAATGTTTTGTGTATACTGTGTTGGAAAGTCTTTTATAAATGTTTGTTTTTTCGATTGAAATTGACAGCTATATAGATTGAGACACACACAAACACACAGTTACACTAACAGTTTTTATGAAGTCAAATCACTGATGGTACTTATGGAAACACAGACAGTTTCCTCTTAAAACCATGGCAGGATTTTTTAAATACTAACATAATCTACAATCTACAACAAAATAATATAACTTTAATCTCAAGATTCCAAATCCCAATTTAAATTACGAGACTTCTATTAAAAAACTCGTTAAAAAGAGTATTGTGTACTGCCCGCACTTGATAATTTCTGTTTTGACGTGACAACCGTACAGACGCCAGCATAATATCAACTTACCTCAATCTATCTAACTTCATTAATACATTTTCATCCATACCACAATTATACTGAACGGTTGAAAATGTTCGATTGGTAAAATTTTACAGATTCGGCTAGGTTGACTTTGTGGCGTCAGTACCATGCATCACAATCGTCTACATATAATAAATCATTGAAGCCATTTTTTTAGCAAACACATTGCTCGTGACTACACTACGCGACCACAAAAATAACGAAAACGGTATTGACCTCCTTACGTCCACTATCACTGGAAATTACTTTTAATAAAAAAAAACTGTATTAACTTTCAATAATATTTAATAACTTCATTTTTAAATATCTTGTTGATGTTATTTTCATAAAATAAATGCTTTCTTAATTAAGAGGGTGTAAGTGTCAGAAAGTGCATGACGTTACAATACGAAGCCATTTTTAACCAACTTCAAAATAAGGAGGAGGTTCTCAATTCGTCGGAACCTTTTTTACGCTACACTTTCGTTCTTATCGTAGTTGCATTGCATAGTAAATTAAAACAAAGATTTATTAAAGGCGTATATGAAAGAACTGAAACAAAAATTTCAATTTTCTGTCGTTTGAGTGAAAATCAAACTAATAAATTATATTTACGTAACATTGCAGATTTTATGTGGCGGATAGCCCAATTCATTTGTGGCTGACCAATAGTACTGCAGTAACTTGGGAGTCATTCAGAAACAAAGAAGAGAGAAAATTTGAAAAAAAATGCTAATTTTAATAATAATAATATTCCACAACTATCACAACGCCATCTAGTCCCAAGCTAAGTAGAGCTCGTGTTATGGGTACTAGACAACTGATAAACATACTTATATATTTCTAAATACATACATATTATAGATAAATTACACCCAGACACAGAACACAAATAATCATGCTCATCACACAAACATTTTTCCTTTTTTTTTGCGTGGTAAAATCATCAAATGTGTTCTCCCACCCCGGGCAGGGCGGGAGGTACTGTTAGACTTGTACTGACTAAAATCCACGGTGTCCTTCAATAGCCCTTTATGTTCCGGGGTCACGGTGATAGAAAGAAGTCCCGCGACCCCGGCAGGCTTTGGCCCTCTGTGAGGGGGACCCGTCATACAAACATTTGTCCTGGGTGGGAATCGAACCCACGACCCCCGACATAGCAGTCAGGGTCACTAACCACTAGACCAACAGGCCTGTCATTATATTTATGTAACATTGCAGATTTTATCTGGCGGTTAGCCCATTTCATTTTGTGACTGACCAATAGTACTGCAGTAACTTGGGAGTCATTCAGAAACAAAGAAGAGAGAGAAAAAAAAAAATGTCAAATTTATTTAACCTGCGCATATTTAAACACTCGTTAAAGTAAAGTTAATACGTTGTGTCTGCTTGACGTCTCGTTAAACGTTGACGTCAGAGACCGTGACGTGACGTGTAACAAAGGATAAAATAAACAACTGTTCTATTTGAGGCACAGTGGAAGCTATGATGAAAATGTTATTTGATTAATTTTATTAGAATTGTACCGACTAGATTTGGACTGGATTTCCCGATCGAGTAAAAATCTGCTGCTGGCATACGCAGAAATGCACCACCCAATGCATTTCTGCGTAACAGTTTAGGTTCGTCATCTGCCGAGCCTTCTCCCAATTATATTGGGGTCGACTTCCAGTCAAACCAGATTCAGCTGGATATCAGTATTATACATGGAGCGACTGCCTGTCGGACCTCCACAACCCAGTGACTGAGTAATACCATACCCCGTGATAACACTGGTTGTCAGACTCTAGAGCTTCTGACTAACAGTAAAGACTGTCAAAGATCTACAAAGGATAGCCGGGACCATCGGCTTTACGTGCTTTCCGAGGCACGGAGGAAACTCGTTACACCAGATTGTCACCCATTCACAGACCAACCTCGGCATGCGCGGCTTAACCCGGTAGATCGGCCTGTGCGGCTGTAACTATTTAGCCACGAGCTCCTCGTTTAGGTTGTAAAATGAACGACTTAAAATTATCTACGAATTGATGACTGACAATGTTTTAAACACAAGGTTCTTTAAGGCGGAGCCTCAGTAGTAGCCCGCGAAATTTGAATTTTCATGTATTTATTGCAATTTGCTTAACAGTGTCAAGTTATAACTTGATCAAAATATGATTCGCGACAATTGTTTGGATGGATGTATGTTTGTTACTCTTTCACGCAAAAACTATTGAACGGATTTGGATGAAAATTGGTACACAGATAGTTTATAACCTCGATTAACACATAGGATAGTTTTTATCCCGATTTATGTTACCGTGGGATAATCATCGAGTTGTAGCGGGTGGCACCGTTGGCAGCAGCTAGTATTTGTGGTAAAATTAAATTCAAGAAACCCTCATTGAGCTGAACATCGTATTCATGAACCTCTTTCAAAGCCCGGATTCGATTGGTCGAACAAAGTGATTATAACCTTTTCCAGCAGTTACTTCCCCGTAGGAGCTATGGGCTAGCCTTTAGGGCATTATGGCAGTACTCTAAGTGGTTTCTTAGTAAACGAGAGAAAAATAGCAACATAAAAATAGTACCCCATAACCAGGGGTTTTGGGGTTCGCAAACTACCTATTCCAGCTCGCGGCGAATATAGAGGTTTAGAATTTTTTCGCGACGCCATAGCTACTTGACAGTGAATAATAAACACTAATACCTGGTTCCGAATCCACGAAATCAGAGAACGTGATCTGAGTTTGTAGCTGCAAAATATAGAATGTTGGTTCCACGCAATATCAATCCGAGAATGGTCGACCCCCTCGTCTCACGACGCCCCTCTTTACTCTCTACTACGCACCAGGGTTTGGGAACCCCTGTATTATACTATTATTGAGACAAAAACCTTGGCTATTATCAGTCTGATAGATATCTTGAAAAAGGACCTGAAAAACGCATACCTATTATTTTATCATTTAGTTTCAATAACAATATAATAGAAGGTTTACAATCATCATCATCAGCCTATAACGTTCCCACTGCTGGGACACAGGCTTCCTCACTTGTGAGAGGGAGTGGGCCATAATCCACCACGCGGGCCCAGTGCGGGTTGGAAGGTTTACAATATTGAACTCAAAATAGGTTCATTACTAATCGGCCAAGCAGGAAATTATACACTTATTTGGATACTAAGCAACAAAAATTAGGAAAGTCTGATTTTTAATAATTCAGAATAAAAATATCATCATATACTTAGCCTTTTCCCAACTATATATAATGGGGTTGGCTTCCAGTCAAACCAGATTCAGCTGGATATCAGTATTATACATGGAACTACTGCCTGTCGGACCTCCACAACCCAGTGACTGGTCAATACCATACCCCATGGTAAGACTGGTTGTCAGACTTTAAAGCTTCTGGCTAACAGAAACGACTGTCAAAGATCTACAAATGACAGCCGGGACAAGGAAGTTTACACACACGTTTACAGAAGACCTTCTGTCATAGCGAGTTTCCTCCTTATCTGGGCGACCACCCATCTACAGACCAAGTTCGGCAAGCGCGGCTTAACCCGGTTAATCATCAAAATAGCAACAACAAGACTCCTAATAATGTAATAAATATAGCATATTTTTTTTCCTTCTCTGCTTTCCTGTTTATTTTGTTGGATATAAAAAAACACTTAAGTTCTTTATCTTGGACTTAATCAAGCTTCAAATACTAAGGTTAACGACATTGAACAATTCTTCAGTTATAGAAGCGAAGGTTGTTGAATGGCTTCCAAGGAACTAGCAGTAGGTAGGCGTCTACTCGTATGTGCCGCAAGTCTTTGTGGCGCCGACATGACATAACAAAAAATCACTTACGGCATTTTATCCCTACTAATATGATAGGTAAATGCAAAAGTAACTCTGCCTGTTACTTTTTCACGCTTAAACCACTGAACCGCTTTGGATGAAATTTGGTACAAAATTAGTTTGAGTGCCGAGAATGGACATAGGATAGTATTTATTCCGAAATTCCCACAGGAACGAAGTCGCGAGCAAAAGCTATAACAAAATGAAACTTTACCTTCTTAGGGCCTTTCAAATACTTAATCTTTCTTCAATATTATTCCTAATTCAATTAATTATTTCACTTGAAACATGCAAAGAATTCTGATAAATCAAATGATAAACATGTGTGCTAATTAAAAAGGCTTTGTCAAACTTGTTAGGACTATTTGTGGACACGGTCCGGAAACTGGACATTAATAAGACCTAGTGGCCTGCATTGTCGTCTTAAATCGTGAGTATTTCAGCTGTGGAAACGAGATGGCGTTAGACAACTAGTATAGCTCTGTCGCTTTCATCATCATCATCAGCCTATAACGTTCCCACTGCTGGGACACTGTTCTGTCGTCACATCAGCGGAACTACTCATGGTTTATACGTCATAGTAGTTCACAAGACCGTTATTGATCCGTACAAGTTTGACTCATCCTTTATTTGTGGAAAAACTGTGTGTTATTGAATTTTGGCAATTTTTCATTAGTCATGTTTTTGCTAAGAGTTGATATTTTTTACTAGAGCTAGTTGAAAAAGGTTTCTAAGCATAATAAGAGTTTTATTGTTGAGTAACCTGGCTATGAAAATTTGTCGCTAGCAACTAACTGTGTTTTGTATGGTTTTGTAAACAAAATTGTACTATGCGACCACGTTAATGGTGAATATGTCAACGACCTCCACCTGTCAAAGGTATCTTGAAAATCACGTTTAGCAAAAAAATAACGTTCTAATAAATTTTCATTGATATTTACTACTGCATTGTTAAGAGCGAGCAAGAAATCCCCAAATGGCGCCGTTACGGCACAGTATAATAATCATACAGTAGCGTAACTCGGCCGCCAGACAGATTTAAATACCTACAGCCGCGCGGTACGTAAACATGCGTTAGGGCTACCCGTCTACAACATTTTAATAACATTTGCCTTTGCGTACTTTCTGTTTCTATTTTAGTTTTGTGATTGTAAATATACTTTTTTATATAAATAAATGAAATACTTTGTATAATGAATAGGAAGTGTTCAATAGAAATGCGTGTTGTTTTTTGATTGGTGGATTTCATTTAAAAAATCATATTTTTCTTTGAAAAACAAATCGGGCTTATAAAGTCTGATATATTAAAGAAGTATTTGAGACCGAAAAATATTTGCGCCACGACTGAGTCGTACGAAATGCTTTATTGTTAAATTTTAAAGTATAATAAATCCGCATTCTAATATAAAGCTTAATTAAACTACTCGTCTTATTAGATATGTACTCGAACTGATTTTTAGAGATAAAAACACGCGGTTACTGTTAAAAAACCAACACACCGTCCGCTCGACACTGCGGTACAGCCGTGACTGTCTGCACCCCGAGCGCGCCCCGACATCGAGGCGCGTAGGTATAGCTCGCTTTTCGTCCGTTTGTATGAAGTTGGGGTACTGTATTATTATATTACCGTGGTTACGGTTTCACTGTTATCTTGGTTGCTTAGTAGATTTAAGCTTGGTTTTTGACTGAAGTTTGTAACAGAGTGAGCTTTCTGAAATTAATGCACTGTGTATATTGTTTCAAAAGTATCTGAAATTAGAGTAAACTTAATCTGGATACCATTTACAAATGAACTTTACCCAGCACGTGTTTTCAGTATTTGTAACGTAAAGTAAACTGGAACTTTGACAATTTTCAAGGAAAAAAAATAGTTTCCTCTTCGCACACCAGAGGCGCTGTTCCATTTTTTTATACAAGAAACGCAGTAAATACTGGAAAGACGCTGTAAAGTAAAAGAGTGAAAAGTCGTGCTAAGGGTACTGCCTTCGTTTGATGTCATGAGCACTTCAACAAACAATTTAATTTGAAAACAGTTGAAGTTATCTAAAATCACCTCCATTTTCAGTGATGTTTTACAAATGTTTTTTTTTTTTTTAATTTAAATCGGCCCTCAGCTTGGCTAACGTCTCCCCAGATTTACAATTTAATATTCAAGTATAATTTCTTGAGTTCTTCTTTGGTCAGATACTTTTGAAGCAAGAACTGTGGATAACGTGTGATGTAGACTTTAAAATTGCATGCTGGTGCGTTGCGCTTACCTTAAGTAACATACTATTAACTGTATAACGCGGCATAATAATCCTTAATAATCTCATGAACAGTACCATAAAAAGCGTTTTCTAATACAATGCTTATTAGATGTTCAAATAAGATGTAAGGAAATATTTCCTGTGGGTTTACTCGTTTACTCCATACATGGCCATGTATTCGATCCGTCAGACTAAGCAAAGAAAGCGCATTAATACCCAGGACAGACCTTCTTGAGCTAGATCTCCAGTCTAAGTAGGTCAGGTGGTCTATCATGTCTTAAAGCCAATCAAGGAGCGAGGCGTCGCTAAACGACTTTTTAGTCCTGTCTCCTTTCCACACTGGATCTACTCGGGCTCAAAGTAATGGCAGGCCACCAGGTATCCATGAGCTTTTTTTTTTCTAAAATCTTCAAATGAGTCCACCCAGGGCAGGGCGGGACGGACTGTCAGACTCGTAATGACTAAAATCCACAATGTCCTTCAATAGCTCTTTATGTTCCAGGGTCACGGTAATGAAATAAGTCCCGCGACCATCCCTCGAGGCTTTTTTTTATTGTAGTAAAATCATCAAAAGAGTCTGTCCACCCCGGGCAGGGCGGGAGGCACTGTCAGACTTCTACTGACTAAAATCCACGGTGTCCATCAGTAGCCCTTTATGTTCCGGGATAATGAAATAAGTCCCGCAACCCCAGCAGGTTTTGGCTCTCTGAGAGGAGGCCCCGTGATTTTTGCTGACGCTCTTTGAGGCGCGCGTGGAACACGACGCGCCGTCGACTCGGGCATGGTCCATGGTCGGACAGCGAGTTGTCCTTTACTCGCTGAAGCCGTGAGCGCCTACCACTGCGGTTGGGACGGAGGGAGGACGCTGTCCTCTCCCTCTTGCGGTCCGCCTTCTCCTTCGCGATCATTGCTGCTTCGCAGAAGGAGGCGACCGCTTCCCACTCCGTCTCGCCCCGCAGCATAGCCTCGAACAATGCCGGGTGCGAAATCCTTATAAGCTTGAAAATGCTTATAATTGAGTGAGGAGAAATCGGTAAATTAATTTAGTGCATGTAGTGTATGCGTGTGTTTTTTGTAGTATTTCGGTAATTGGGACTTAAAACTAAGTAATTTGTACAAAAGTGTCTTAAAGTAGTTAAAACAATAATTTCTTAGCAAAATCTTTCCAAATTCCATAATGTAATAAGTACTATTGAGTACAAAGTAATCTCCTTTTAATCTTCCAATTCATTGGAATTGGACATTAATAGAAATAATAAATTAATTATAATTATTATTAGAATGAGCACTGATTTGTTTGAAAAACAGCTTGGGAATTGAAGGTACTGTATTGTAATCGTAAAAGCACGTGAAAGAATGTAGCTATAGAAGTGTGTGTGGTAGATAATAATACCCCTCACAAAAAGGTGACGTTTTCCTTGAATCCATGGAAAACGCAGATAATGGAGGGTAGATTAAAATAGCAATTTGTGGTACTAGCTTGAGATTTCAAGTTGCCGAAAAGTCTTTAAAAGAGCTAACATTTTACTACTACCATCGAAATAATAACGCATGCACGGTTTGGACTTTATAAGAGCGGACTATGGGTAAAGGAAGCGCAGCATATTTGCAGAATAACTATAAAAAAAAATGAGTTAGACCAATAAAAGACATGGCCGGAACTTGTATGGAGCATTGCCCTGACAAAAAATATTCATGTACAATGACGTGCAGTACCTCATAATAAAGCTCACAGGTAGGTATTTAAAATAGTTTAAGTTTGATGATCACAGAACATGCGAGAGATATAATAATTATGATTTTAAAAAATGTGCCTGAACATTTTGAATAGCAATGAGTCGGTGAAATTATAAAAGGATTATAGGTGAAATAATACATGAAATGGTAGTACCAATGTTGAGCGTCGTCAAAACAGACCACGATAGTGAAGAAAACTTCGTTTCCTACAGATATTTCTGAATGTTATTATTAATTTTTCAAGAGCGACTTTGCAAAAAAAAAATACAGAATTAGATAAACAATAAAATACTTTTAATTGGACTTGAATTTTTATTTACGCAATTATGTAATTAAATGTAGTTCTATTTTTTTTATAGGTCTTTTAAGAAAAAATTATCACAATTACTCAGACCAACACATTCAATGTTTTCATCCACTTTTAAGGTCATCATCATCTTCCACTTCATCTTCAAAGGTCATGAGAATATTAAAAAGGAAAGAGGCTGGTGTCGTTATATTTGTTTAGGTGCTTCGCCTAGCCCTTCTTCTTCTCAGTTGCTACACTCTTGGTAGAGTGGTCGTTGTCGTCACATCAGGGGTGGTGGCTCGCTGCTCAATTCGCCGCCATTCCTCTCGAACCGCTGCTTTCGTAGTACATTCGTGTAGGGGACCATTCATGGGGCGTTGATCTGGTCTATCCAGCGCATTGGTGATCTGCTTCGAGCTCTGGTGCCATTCGCTTTGCCCTGCACCACAAGGCGTTCCACAGACGAGTCTCCTCGGCGAGAAATATGGGAAAAACTAGTGCCCTCACGAGTCGTACTTTTGTGGCTTTTGTGATGTTTTTGTTTTCCATATTTTTCCGAGCCTGTCGCAGCCCAAATACCATAAATGAGTCCTCTCACCCGGGGCAGATCAGAAGGGACTGTCAGACTTGTACTGACTAAAAACCACGGTGTCTTTCAATAAACAAGTCCAATAGACACAGCAGAATATTATAAACATGAAAAGCGTAAACGAAAGTCCGATGAACAGTAGCGTGAGGTCGAGTTTAAATATCCAAAATCCAAAGTAACGAACACAATAATACGAGATAAGATCAACGCAAGACTGCACAGTTTTGACATTTGTGACTGTTAAGTTTAATTGTCACAGAAACGTCAAAATAACTCTAGGATATTTGGATACACACTTTTAAAATATATTATCGAATTATAAAGTGTTACGTGAGTACCGTCAAGACGCGCGCCTTTCGAAAAGCGGTAAATTATCCTAATGATAACAATTAAAATACAATTCTGGCAGTCACGGTCGTTTTATAGGTTTTTTTAATATGACCATCAAGCATAGTTTACACAGGTACACTGATTGTCTTGTGCCTGTATCCAAACATCGATGCAATTGTCTCTTCCTAGCAATGAATCAAATGGGAAATCATACAAAAAACACTTATTTTTTTGGGATTTTCCTCGCCTGTTTTAGAGAAACGTAATTGTTGCGACTATTTTTTATTTATTTTAGAAGTTTTTTTCATATAATAGTTATTAATGTACATTATGAAATTACGAATGAGTTTTGAGGGCAGAATCCGGCCATGTCTTTTTCAAAACAGACGTTTCGTTACCATGTGGCTCACTGCAGAAATGGCAAGATGGGGTCCCGTTTTTCGTACTCATTGACGTCGTACGTCATGTAACTTTATGATTGTAGGAGAAAAACACAGATGACATTTATATTAAATGAGATATCCTGGTATTCCAAGTTACCTGCAGTATCTCAAATATGCTGCACTTCCTTTACAAAACATTAAAAGTGTCCATCTGTTTGTCCTCAAGTGTGTAAGCTTACAATAATTGATTTCTACACGACCAAGAAGACAAGAATAAGCGCACTGCAACAGCATGCCTGTTGTTTTAGTTTGATTAACTTACTTCAGTATACTTAATAGAAGTACTGCCTTATAAATGTGATACAACTACCTATTTATGACTATCATAAATGTATGAGTAAGGGCTTTTTTACACTGGGCCCGTCAACAACGATTCGTTAAAAAGACGATACTTAATGACGAATGAACGTTCACACTGCATCGACATTTTTCACGATTCATTAACATATCCGAATAGTCGTTCACACTGAATTCGTGATTCAGACTTCACTCTTGGACGAACTATCCAACACGATGGATTTGAATATTATGACTATCTTGTGTCCAATCCGTCATAAAGATTCGTGATTTAAAAGGTTTTTGAAAAAGATTAAACGTATCCATCATTTTTCATGATTTCATAATAGTGTTAACACACACAATTGAACTGTATAGCCGCATATACAAATCAAAATAACGATTCGTGAAAAAAGACGATTCGTCAAAAAACAAGAATCGTCTTTGACGGTTTAGTGTGAATGAGCACTAACGGAAACAATCTATTAACAAAGTAATATTCTTTATGATCTTGTTTTAAACTTAAGGCCAGGTATTTCTATAATTGCGGTACAGTGATCTGCTCAGTTGCGTGCAGTTTGGATTTATTGGGTCCATGTCGAAAAATATTCATCTCCCTGTGAATCCGGACTTTAGCAGGCAATGACAGATTTGCAGCATTACTTGGCTTAAAGATGATTTTTGAGGAAAGAAAACTTTCAGATTGCAATTCGGATTCACTTCTTTCCATATAATTGTGTTACTACTACGGGGTACTGTCGGTATATTCTACGCAGTTGCTTAAGGCTCAGACACTACAGGGATTATGTGTTACAATTTTCATACCCTGTAGATCCGGGCTTTGTAGCAGTGGTAGATTTGCAACAAGCAAGACGTCGTGTCTTCACATCAACTCTTGTTCCACAATCAAAATTCCTAAGAAATTAATAAGAATAAGTAGAACTTAAGAAACAGTAGCAATGTGAATTTTGGAAAACTTAAAAAAATAATGTATATTTTTACAAGAAATAAGCCTCTCCCAAACCGGAATTTGGTTGTCACTATATCTATTGTTCAGTTTTCTGCCTAAGCCTATGATCCATAATTTCCTTTAAATTTTATAAAATAAAGTCCCTTTCAGTGTCTGTTTGAGTAAAATACAATAGCTTAAAATTCCAAAATGGCTTTTGACGCGAGGTTTACTCTCATTTAGAATACTCGTATTTGTTAGGTACCCGTGGAAGTCAAGTGTGAAACTTACGCATCTTTACTTATATCTTAACTTATGAGGGCTTATGCACACCACGTTTTTAAACGTGGTGTGCATAAGCCGCGTTTTTATCCTGCAGAGCAGTTTGTTGACGTTTGTATCGATACAAACGCGCGGCACCGGCGCGTCTGTATCGATACAAACGCGCGACAGCGATACGAGCGCTAGTGCGCGCGCCTTCCCTACGGACGGGGTTTCCCCCGCAGCGAGGGAAAGGGAAGTATGAATCTACGCTAGTAGCAATCGAGCGATTTGGTGCACCGCACGTCTTTGGAACAAAAATGTACAGTTGACGAGGTTCTGCTTAAAAACGCAAAATGCCAGCGCGTCTGCATCGCTACACACGCGCGTTTGCATCGCGTCTATATCGCTACAAACGCGCGTCGACGGCGCGTTTAAAAAACGTGGTGTGCATAGGCCCTTAAATGGCACTTATTACATATTACATCTTTTACATAATTGTATTACTACTACGGGGTACTGTCAGTATATTCTACGCAGTTGCTTAAAGCTCAGACTTTACAGGGGTTATGTGTTACAATTTTCATACCCTGTAGATCCGGGCTTTGTAGCAGTGGTAGATTCGCAACAAGCAAGACGCTGTCTTCACATCAACTCTTGTTCCACAATCAACATTTCACGAAGCTCAAAAGACAAAATAATATTTAAAAAATAATTACATTTACTAATTTGCTTAGGGGTTCTGAATTACAGGAAGTATGTGTTGCAATATTAATACCCTGTAGTTTCGAATTCCACAAGCAGTGGTAGATTCGCAGCAAGCTAAACGTCGTGACTTCAGATTGGCTCTTGTTCTACAATCAACATTCCTAAGAAGTTAATAAGAATAAGTAGAACTTAAGAAACAGTAGCAATGTGAATTTTGGAAAACTTACGTCTATTTTTACAAGAAATAAGCCACTTTTTCCAAAGCGGAATTTGGTTGTCACTATACCATTGTTCGGTTTTCTGAATACGCCCATGATAAATCATTCTCTTTAAATTTTATAAAATTATGTCCATTTTAGTGTCTGTTTGAGTAAAATAAAAATATATAACTAACTAATAAATAACTCTAAATTCCAGAATGGCTTTTGACGCGAGGTTTACGATCATTTAGAATACTCATATTTGTTACCCGTAGAAGTCAAGTGTGAAACTTACGCATCTTTACTTATTAAATGGCACTTATTACATATTACATCTCTTACATAATTGTGTTACTACTACGGGGTACTGTCAGTATATTCTACGCAGTTGCTTAAGGCTCAGACACTACAGGGATTATGTGTTATAATTTTCATACCCTGTAGTTCCGGGCTTTGTAGCAGTGGTAGATTTGCAACAAGCAAGACGTCGTGTCTTCAGATCAACTCTTGTTCCACAATCAAGATCCCCAAGAAGTTAATAAGAATAAATAGAACTTAAGAAACAGTAGCAATGTGAATTTTGGAAAACTTAAAAAAATATGTTTATTTGTACAAGAAATAAGCCTCTACCAAACCGGATTTTGGTTGTCATTGTTCAGTTTTATAAATACCTCCACGATTCATCTTTTCCTTTAAATATTATTATTATAAGATAAAGTCCAGCATGTTTGAGTAACATGAATTTATTAATTCCAAAACGGATTTTTAAAGGTGTTCGCGCCGGAGACTGCGACAGGAGACAGCGACCAGTGGCCGCGACAGGAGATCACTACCGTATTTATCTCCTGTCTGTGTCTCGCTCGCGAACTGCTGCTCATACATTGCCTAATGTTAAGTATTGTCGCGACCTCCTGTTGCGGTCTCCGGTCGCTGTCTCCTGTCGTAGTCTCCGGCGCTATCCGTCACCTTTACGCGGTTTTTATGATCATTTTATTACCTGTAGAAAACAATTGTGAAACTTACATTCTACTTAACCAATAAAATGGCGCATATTATATACTAGCTGTGCCAGCGACTTCGTTCACGTGGATGTCGGACCTTAACAATGTCTTTTTTATCAAATTGAAAAAGTTTAATACAACCTTTCATCACCTATTTAATCTCCTTGGGGGTAGAATTGATCACAATCCTTCCTTAGCGGATGCCTACGTCATAACATCTACATGCATGCCAAATTTCAGCCAGATCCGTCCAGTGGTTTGGGCTGTGCGTTGATAGATCACTATGTCAGTCAGTCACATTTGAGTTATATATATTTAGATTTAAGATTGTACAGGAAAATGTTCATAAGTTTTTCAATCCTGGATTATGGTAATCTATGACAGGTTTCCAACATTATGCCCGGTTGACGATAAACTACGGATCAGCGTTCTTCCAATACTCAACATTACATTATCACGAAGCTACTAAGATTAACTCTTATAACGTCGTAACTGAAGATGGTCCATCGCTTAGAGATACCTGTTTCCCAACAATGGGAATTATTTGTACCAAGTAGTAGTAGAGCTCTTATAGCTCGCCCGGGGAAGTACTACCACCATACCTATTTCTGCCTGCTATGTTCCGGTTTGAAGGGTATGGGTGCCGGTTTAGTTAAAGTAATACTAAGTACCACGTACTTTAAGTTGAAATTGCAATAATACAAATAACAACTTGCCAGTCATTTCCTAATACTAGGAAAGCTTGATTATCAACATTATATTATACGGCGGTGGCGTCAAGAAACTAAAAAAAAGTTAACTTTTTTGTATATAAAATATTTTGCCGGCACTAAGCCAATTTCATACCGATGCCTTCAAAATAAGTAAAGGCTATACATGTCCTACACGGTTTCAAACATTATTCACTCTGCATCTGTAACGTAAACAAATTTAGAGAATCATTTGTACTATCCACGATTTTTAAATAGTAGATACTCAGTAAAAAGTACGACTACTGCTTAAGGACTTTTGGAAGGTCTTCAGTCGCTCTTGAAGGTAATTTTCATTAACTTTTTATACTTAATGTGGTGTGCGGATACGGATAGTTCGGGCAACCCTTAAGATCGTCGCAAACGCATACTTTTGCGGAGAATTCAGTACTCCAAATATTTTCGACATAGCTGTCAATAATTTATTTTTTAAATAAAACTACAATACAAATGTTTCAATAGAAAGCTTAAAAGGCCGCTTTAGAAAAATCTCATATGAATTTATTAATAAAATAGACTTATTTGTGAACAATAGCTACAACTTTATACAGGGTGACTTTAAATGAATGTGACAAAATGAAATGGGAGCTTCAGTTACAGCAAGATAGTAATCATAAACTGTTTTTTCAACAATCTAAATCGATAGAAAAATTACGCGTTTATCGTTTCCAAAAGGTCCAATTATTATCTTTATTTAAGTACGAATTATCGGTTTTCCAGCACTTAATATGCAAAATAAATAAGAAAAATTAAAGTATCAAAATATCTCGTCCTACTCATCGCAGTGCTCAATAATCATCGTGGACCACTCATGTTATTAAACGTTGCCGTTCATAGCGTAACACTGATCAATTATTTTTTTATTTTACATTTGATATAGCACGTATTATTGTATATTTAAGTTTGTCGCATCTATTCAATTTCACCCTGTATATAATAGAATATCCCATTGTACGAATTGCAGTTCATATTATGCTACTGCTAAAGTGGCCTTTTTATACCTCCTGAAATAACGTTCTGAATTCTTGGTACATCTTTTTGTTCACGATGTTTCCTCATGCTTAATATGGATTAAAAAAGTAGTGTTTTATTGATGTTAAATATCGTTTATTCCGCGTTCAACCGCCATGATATTCTACCCTCTTCCGCGTTCGACCCCTAAACGTTTCCACATTCGACTCCTAAGGTTGTAAGTGGAATTCTGTTTTTCAATTGTATTGAGTTCCGAGTTCAACCCTCAGGGGTCGAATGTGGAAACGTTTAGGGGTCGAACGCGGAAAAGGGTAGAATGCGGAATAAACCTTAATAGTAGTGATAAATACTTTTACGGCGCCCAAATGACTTTGTTTGCGGAGCATTATCGACCTTATACTAAGTTACAAAGTCTACAAGATACAGAAGATTTGCTGCTGAAGAGAAAGAAGACATAGAGAATAGAAAATTGTATTGAATTCAATGAAAATAAACAAAAAAAAAATTCAAGCATATTACGTCTCCAGTCCAGGAGAATGAAGAGGAGGCGTCGGCTGCGTCGCGTCGCGTCGCGTCGTAAGTTCTTTCCGTTATGGTCCCTTTCCGACCAACATCAGAACGTAATGAAAGAAGTTGATGTGCAACAGGGACCAAAACGGCGAAACTTGAATCTTCACTCTATCGCAAGAAAGAATAACGTATTGGATGGAAGATTTACGACTTTTTGTAGCATGTCTTAAATAGGCTATATTACTGAAAAAAACAGGTATTCCAGGAAGGGCACCCGCCGAAATGGCACCTGAGCGAATGGCTCCTAAGCTATTCCACGAAAGGCACCTGTCCTTAGTGGAATAGTTTTTCATCTAGCATTTCATTCCACATAGGGCACCCACGGATCGTACTAGTGCTGGGACTTCCTGGAAAACCTCAAAAAAAAATACCCACAGACAGATTTTAAAAAAATATCTGAACTGTGTTTATTCTTTTGTTCCGTAAACTAAAATTGGAGAAGAAACAACGCTTTTTAAAATCACAATAAGACACTCGATTGGTATAAGCTTACAGGCGTTATGACGTCACAAGCCCTACCCCCGAATTTCGAAGCCTTTTATCTTTGTCAATTGACAACAAAAAAATACTCGTTCTTTATTCTCCAATATAACTGATGGACTAAACGGATTTTCTCTATATTTATGCAGTAAACTACCCTATTCTGTAGATACAGGGTTCAAAATAACGTGTTCAAATATATTTATGATTGTTAACATTATTAACTTACTAACATGCAACCTCTGTCGCTCTTTCCTCTTCTTCTTTCCTTTTCTTTTTTTACTTTTGGGGTCCTATTCACATACCGATGATATAATGTTAAATGCTAGAGTCGTCAACCATGAGCATCACTATTCATACACAACGTGTAACGTTAAAAGCGCAAAACCTCTCGTGGGGTACTCTACACATGTTGACTCAGCACATGTTACTAAGTCCAAATGTCTTAGAACAAACATTGTATCAGTAATATGTGCTGAGTTACCCCACGAGAGGTTTTGCGCTATTAACGTTACACGTTGTATACGCTTACAAACAAACGCAGTACGAAACTGTCAATTGTTCAACGCAGTAAACATCGCTGTGTGAACGACCATTATTATTATCTGATATAGCATTGCACCAGCTTTACGTGTTAGTTAAGTACCAAGCACATTACAACATGGGCTGTCTTGATCGCAAACTGATCGAATTCACGATCGAATCAAGAAGCCAATCTCTAAAGCATCGATGATCGCGATCAAGATTGGCCGTGTGAAGAAACGGCCACGACAACGCGTTCAACTGGCGCCGTTTGTGTTTTGTACAACGACGATATATTACTAGACTCCTAATAACAGGCGACCGATGTCTGTCAACACTTTAGGCAAACAAGTCTTATATCCGTCTTATTTCGACCAATCCTGTGAGCCGTAAACATACCTTGCGACAGAACAGACCTTGAGTAAGTCAATCACAACGCAGTAACCCGTCCCCCTCGCTTACGTAGTACCTCAGCGAGTTGAAAGAATAGTTTTTGTTCGTTAAATTGTGCATGCGGAGTCTAGTAATATATCGTCGTTGGTTTTGTATGATACAAGCGACAGTCATTTGTTTATTGTGATCTACATAAGGCTCGATGCAAACTAAAGACGTGTGTTTACGATACTCGAGTAATGCGAACCGACAGCTGGTAGATCGGATACTGGGAAACATGCTATATTTTTCTGAGATCACAGGCCAGGAATTATGACTTTTTATACAACATCTAACGTTAAAAGCGCAAAACCTCTCATGGGGTAACTCAGCACATGTTACTGAATATATTGGATAGTTTTTGGTTCGATGACAACAAACGCGTTGGTTTGGCCGTGTCTTTTGTGCCATTTACAAGAACGGACCTTAACAGTCTTTGTCCTTGCAGCTCGACTGAACCGGGAGGACCATATGGAGGAGATGTTAGCAGATATGCAATCTCATCTGCAGTTCCTAGAGGCGCAATATCGTGGCAGGCAAGAGGACGTTATCAACCTGCAGGTATTTATATGAAGTTATTAACATTTAGAACCGTGGTGCTCCAGTGATTTATTTCATCACCACTACTCTCAAAACGGTGAACGAAAACATCGTGAGGAAACCGGCATGTCCTTTTTTTTTGAACGTTGTAAAATTTTCAAATGAGTCCTCCCACCCCGGGCAGGGCGGGAGGGACTGTCAGACTTGTACCGACTAAAATCCACGGTGTCTTTCAATAGCCCTTTATGTTCTGGGGTCACGGTAATGAAGTAACTCCCGCGACCCCAGGCAGGCTTTGGCCCTCTATAGGCCCCGTCATCATGCAGACGCTCTTTAACACAACGCGCCGTCGACCCGGGCATGGACAGCCAGTTGCCGTTTACTTGCAGCCCGCATGCCCGCGCCTACTTTGGACGGAGATCAGAAACAATTCGAAGACGTGACATCCACCAACACGCACTAGGCCCGCGTGGTATATTATACTTTCACAGAGAGAAGGCCCGTGTCCCAGCAATGGGAACATTTATAGGTTAATGATAATTAACATTTACCCCTTTTGACCTCTCGTTTCTCCTTAACTTAGGTTTAATGAAGAAGAAAAAAGGGATATTAAAGTGAACTACTGTTACACCTGGTATAAATATATTTAATATCGTTTATATCATGAATAAGTGGACCACAGTTATTTATTGCTGCTCATAATGATTCTGATTGGATAGAAAGATTCTAAGGTTTCTTTAGAAGTTAATCGATGTTTTTTTCATAGGCTCGGATGTCGCCAGACCGTGGTAACAGTTCAAATCGAGTGACAGGACAAGACATGTCACCATCGACGGTCATTCCTCCTGCAGTCTTCAACCTTCTGAAGAATATGTCCGGTGACTCATTGAATAATTTATTTCATCTTAGTTATTGCGAAGTAACCCGTAGAATATTATTGAGCGTCTCGTATTTTAAGTATTTATGTCAGAGTAACGACCCGCTCCGGTATCAAAACGAATTTTGGGAAAAACGTAATTTTTTGGAATTTTGTTTTTACTTAAATCATGTCCTGATAATAACGAACACAAGCAAACAAAAATTATTCAATTCAGTGCAGCCGTTCGTAAGTTACGGACATACAAACATACTTATGTAACTTTGTTTGGTGCTATTTTTATATTCAATTTTTTTTGCAACCCACCAAACATAAATATTAATGTTATCCTCGAAAATAAAATATAAACTCCGTTCTATTTATCAGACAGCTGACAGCTACATTTTTACAAGCATACAGTTATGTAGTTTCAGTATGAAAATGATTTCATTGCCACGCGCTCCGCCCATTAGCACATACCGTGTACTAACTTAATTGTCGTGCCATTGCAAACGTTTCATAATAGCATTAAATCGCTTAGAAATAAATATTGTTTGACCTACTCTCGTTTTACTACTTACAGTTTTTGTGGCTTGGAATTCGGTTCGATATCCGATTATTTTCTTTGGAATGTCCACTTCAAGGCTAAACTTTTAAGCTAGACTTGAAACCGGATTCACAGACTTTTCCATTCAATTTTCATTTCATTTACAATTAAATATCCTAAACCTGGGCTCGAATCCCAGATTAGTTACTCAAAGTGACAAGAATTGAAATATTTTTGCGGAACAGCCTGTTTTGTGGTACCCATGCAAGAAGTTGCTACCCCCCATAACAATCCATTACTATTAGGAAATGCAACATATCCATAATAACACACATAACATATCCATATTTGGACAGGTCCACTCAAATTTGTATGGTTCTTTCTTCAAAAGACCATTTCAGACACAAACCTGCAGGGTCCTCGCATAATTGAACCAATCTAATGTCTGGACTTTAAAAGAGACGACGACCTCTGAGTTTGTTTCGGATGTTTCTTCTCAGAGTAGTCAGGTACGAAACACCGGCCTCATCTAGTTATAAAAAAAGTGTTTTGTCTTGTAAAAGTGTTTGCGAAAACCTATTTGCAAATAAATATCATTTATCCAATGGACCCACCTTGATGATGATGATAACCTCTATAGTATATTTGAATCAAGAGTGAATCTTCACCAATCAAAAACGAGCCCTACTGGCCTATCTTTAGTACTCAAGATCTTCCTATCGCCAGGAACCAAAACTGCTGCCGGGATCTTCACCAAGCACATACAGCAGCTGAGGACTCCGTTCGTTTACCAGCTGTTGCCGCACCTGATGAATGATCCTAACAGCTTGAAGCCAGCATATCACATGAGGGGGGGACGTCATTTCTCTGAAATAGTTGTAGGAGTACCAACTGTTAAAAGAGATAAGGAGAGCTATCTGATGTTCACCTTGACTGTGAGTATTGATTTTTGACTTTATGGTCTCGAGATAGAGTTCAATTTTCAGATTAGGTGAACTGATCCTTTGAATTTCCAGTTTTGAGAAAAAACAATATTGTATAGGAACGAAAAATATGGAGAGGACTTTTTTTGAAAAACTTGACACTACTTCGTTTTTTATCATTGCAAAAAAAAATGTCCTGAAAAAATCCATTCATCCGTTTTGGATTAGAAATTATGATTTTAAGAAGGATTGTACCACGGCCTCGAGAATCCACGAGGATGGAATGTGTAAAGGAAGGCTTGTATCCAGCAGTCCGCTTTTTAAATACACCGACTATCATGGTGACAGACCAAGCATCCGGCCCACCTTATGTTGCGTGGTCACCGTAGCCTATAGACGTCAGCAACAGAAGGGCATCGCTGCGCTCACGCTCTTTTTATTGGTGTGAAGAAAGTAGGAAGGACTAGACGAGGAACAGCTAAAAGCAAAATATTTCCAAATTCTGTTTACATCGTAGGTTCATCAGCTGTTGGCAAAGACCATTAAATTAGCATCAATGCCAATATCAGAAAATATCCAATCAATCTTCGCAATACCAATGATACTACTAAAACTATATTTGGGCCATTTCCACAGCATCTGGTCAGCGGTTTAACCCAAGCTGATGTGAACAACACAGTCATCGTGGTGATGATTGGAGAGACGGACCTCGAGTACGTCATCAAAACTGCCCGCCAGATAGAAGCCATGTAAGTCATCACTCATCATCTTTCATCATCAGCCTGAGAGAGAGAGAGAGTGGGCTGTAACCCACCACGCGGGCCCAGTGCAGTTTGGTCAATGTCAAATGTCTTCGAATTTTTGGTTCCAGGACATGCCGGTTTTCACACTATGTTTTCCTTCACCGTTTTGAGAGCGATGGTGATGCATTAAATAACACAAAGGAATGTGCCTGCTTGGGTTCGAACCCATGACCTAAAAATCGTAAAACATCGTCGTTGATCGGATAAATTTGAAGATCTATCAAAGTTGGACAGATTGGGGTATCTTGATGTGCTGGCATCTGTACTTAAACATTCCTTTTTCCCTGAGTGAAAAAGATATCTACAGATATATAGGAAAAACAAAAACAACAACCACTCAGTTACTTTCAAACTAATTACGTTCAAATAGAGTCCATTTTTCAAACAAAACCGTGTCCTCAATACGTTTGCAAAAGTCAGCAGTTCGATTTCCGTCGAGACACAGAACTATACAATCCCAGGTGTATTGGCCTGAAGTTAACACAATTGTGATTGCCTTTTGTATTTCCACGAGCTGGGAAACTACTGGAAACGTAGTTTTGGGGGGGTATTACAACGTCTTAAAACCGGGCCTATTCTGGCGGAGTGACAGACAGTGACAGAGCTATACAAGTCGTCTAGCGCCATCTCATTCACTCACTGGAACAAGCCTGGTTTTAAGACGTTGTGATAAGCCCTAATATAGCTTACTGCACTGAATGGCATTCAGAAGTTTGGTTTGAAATTGAATGATAAACCAGCTTTGGATAAAAGTTACCCTAGAGCTGACATTTCTCTTGGTCAGAGACTAATGGAGGTTGAAGAACAAACTCTAAGCTAATTTAGCACCTAGCATGCGACACCACAATATTCATTGACGTGTGATTTGAAATAAATGCTTTTTATTTGATTTGATTTGATTAACGAGGCCTCGCCGCCAGTGTCTTGGGCAAAATACTACCTAACAGCGTTGATGAGCAGGTTATCGATGCTTAAAATGGTTTTATTATTTACTAACTATAGTTAATTTAGTCACGATAGCGAGACGCTTTGGATGGCTTCCTTACGAATTGGCGAGAAGAGGCATACCATCGTGAGAAGTGGAAGGAATGGGGGCAGGCCTTTGCTCAGGAGTGGACAGTTAAGGCTAGAAAACAAAAAGAAAAGTTCATTTAGTAAGATATTTTGAGCATCTTTTTCAACCAATAGTCATCATGAATTACCTTTATACGAGTTATCTCAAAATATTCTATTTAAAGCTCAATTCTTTCGAACAGGTTCCCAAAGCAAGTGGACAGTGGCCTCATCGAGGTTATATCGCCGTCAGCGACATACTACCCAAATTTTGAAACTCTGCCGGTGACCCTGGGTGACTCCCACAAGAGGGTCAAATGGAGGACGAAGCAGAACCTTGACAATGTTTATCTGATGGCGTATGCGCAGTCCAAAGGCACCTTCTATCTCATGCTAGAAGATGACGTCATCGCCAAGAAAAATTATATTCAGGTGAGTAGTTTGGATTTGAATGAAAGATAATGGTAACTGTCAAATAGAGGGTAGCCCCTTCACACACGGTGTCGTATCGTAAGCGTATCGTAAAACGCGCGTAGTACGAGAGCAATACGAGCAGAAACATTTTCAAACAAGTCCTCACACGAGGCGGTGTTGCAGCGTATCGTATGCGGTGTTCATTGTTCATTAAAATTACGATACGCGTACGAGACGTGTACGCATACGACGCCGTGTGCGAAGGGGCTTACTTCTACGTTTTGCTGTAACATGTTGGAGTTTTTTTTTCAGTTTGTCTTCTGCTAGCAAATAAATCTCAAAAAAATAACTTTTATTTGGATCTACTTTTATTTTTACGTAGGAAAATGATTAAATAAGCCCCCCCCGGCCATAGCAGGACGGAAGGAACTGTCTGACTTGAACTGACTAAAATCCATGGTGTCCTTTAATAGCCTTTTATGTTCCGGAGCCACGGTTACCTGATATTATGACCCAGCGACCATTTGGATGAACCAACAGTGTACTTTTCCAAAGCAACAGGTAACAATGTGACCAACTACGGAAGTACAGCCTTCACCGAGCTGAATAGAACCCAGATAATGTTGAATGTCGCCTTTGGAATTGCATCTTTATTTTGTGGCTTTTAGGTTTACTTTTGCTAGTAGGGTCGATTCGTCGTCTTTTTACAAAAGAGATGAGGCCTTTTTTTTTTACTTCGTAAAATCATCAAATGAGTCCTCCCTCCCCTTACTGTCAGACTTGACAGAATAAAATCCACGATGTCCTTCGGTAGCCTTTTGTGTACCGGAGTCGCGGTGTACGTATTCCTGCAACCCCGGCAAGGCTATGGCTCTCTATAGGGGGGCCCCGTGAAAGAGATGAGGCCGGTGTTTCGTACCTGATTACTCTGAGAAGAAACATCCGAAACAAATTCAGAGGTCACTGTCTCTTTTAAAGTCCAGACATTATTAGTCATGTCATGCGAGGACCATCTAGGTTAGTCTCTGAGATGGTATTTTGAAGAAAGAACCACATGGATTTAAGTGGACCTGTCCAGTCAGTGCAAGCATCTGTCAGTTATCTTATAGCTCGACTCACTTTTTACTGATTTTTTTTGACTTGCTTTGCAGGAAATCAAGCAATTCACGGCAGCAGTCACTGTCTCCCAACCAGGCTGGTTCTTCATCGAGTATTGCCATGTCGGAGGCATTGGCAAGCTGTTCCGTTCGGCGGATCTGATACACTTCATCACCTACGTCCAACTGTTCTACAGCAATATGCCCATCGACTGGCTTCTAGAGAGCTACCTCGCCGACCGGACTTGTACCATCATGAAGACTTCTGTAAGTAGCTTTTTTATCAACTGATCTTTTAATCACGTTATCCGTATGCATAATAGGCAAAAATATGCACTCAATGGGTGTTATGGATGACTCGCCGTCCGATCATGGACCATGCCCGGGTTGACGGCGCGTTGCGTTCGACGCGCGCCTCAAAGAGCTGTCAGCAATCTGACGGAACCCCCTAAGAGACCTACCGGCGTAGCGGGACTGCCTCACCTGGTTACCGTGACCCCGGTACGTAAAGGGTTATTGAAGGATCACCGTAGATTGTAATCAGTACAAGTCTGACAGTCCCTCCCTTCCCGCTCTGGGTGGCAGGATGATGTAGACGCGTACTTTGAAGGTCCGAAGTGGCACTATAGGTATATGGCGTGATATGGGGGAGGCCTTTGCCCAGCATTGGAACATAAACAAATTCAGAGACAATAGCGCGAATACAAATTAAATCATAGAAATTGTAAAAGCGTCTCTACGAACGAATAACTAATTTGATTCATCAAACTAACATCAAAGTTCAATTTGAAAAACGTGAAATTGTGCTAAGGTCTTGTCCATTTTACTTGGAGAAATGGTAATGATCGGTAAATCTGGGGGCACGGCAGTGCCCCCACCAAGTCGAGCAAAAAAGCGGCACGGCCGTACCATCCTTTTCTCGAAGCAATTCAGGCCATTTTCGACCCCCTGTAACTTCGTTGTGGATAAAATTAGAAGACTGAATTTTCAGTAACCATGCAGGCATTGTAAAGACACGGTATATTTCAAATTTCATTCAATTTGAACCAGTAGTTTAAGAATTATAACGGGTCAAAGTTTCTTAATTTTGTCACTCACTCACTGACTGACTGACTGACTCACCGATCATCAAAATTCTAAGGCACTTCTAGCAGACCTAGAAGCTTCAAATTTGGAATATAAGTAGTGTTTGGTGTATGAATCAAGGAAAAACTAAAATATTTGGGGGCACGGCAGTGCCCCCGCCAATTCGAGTATTTTTTTTCAATTTTGGTCCAGTTTTATAGAAAATTCGTTGCTGGTAGATATAAGTAGAAGGTACCGAAAAGAAAAAAAGTCGAACTGTCTACAAAATACAAAAAGAAATGAGATCCCATCAAAAACAATACTTGTCAAAAAAACCAAGTCTCGCAACTCAGTTGTTCTACGGTAAACTTGGTCTTGGTCATCGCACTAAATAATTTAATTAACACGTGTTTTCATGCGATGGCCGAGTCAATATATTTATATAAAAAATTAAAGATTTCTTAGGGAGTGGACGTATTAAGACAGGAAGTCGCTTAAGTATTACATGGATAAGACTTGGTATTACATGGATCTCACAACTTTTTACCGTAGAACAACTGAGTTGCGAGACTTGGTGTTTTTGACAAGTATTGTTTTTGATGGGATGCATTTTTCCAGAAGTAGGAATACACAGGTTCAACTGTAGCCTTTCATAAAAGACGAAGTTAATAAAAATGATGATGGAACTTTATCATTATTATTTTACTCAAAATACTAGCAAATATTGACAGTCAGATTTACATCGTTACTTACCCATTCAGCTATTACTTCTACGTATAGAGACGACACCACGCATTACCACTGTGTCCCATCCAGGATGAGTGCGCGCGCCTAGAGCAGCTGTCAAACAACTGAATGTACTTGTGCGCGTTGTCTCATCCTGGATGGGACACAGTGGTGATACGTGGTGTCTCTATACGTAGTAATAATACACCTGTTTTTTTTTTGTTTCTTCGAAGATTTCCTTCTATAATCCGTACGCTATCTAAGAACACTATAACTGGACCTTTTAGTTATAGTGATTTGAGTGTACGCACAGTAACACCCGTCTGAAGCCAACTTCAACACGGTTAAACGTTGTGCTGCGAACAAAACGGGGACATCTTGTTAATATTATAGCCTCATTTAGACGGAGCAAGAACTCGCATGACCATTCACTACATTGCGGTATTTGTTTGATCAACTGAATTCGCTGTACCTATAAACTCCGCATTGTAACGCAATTCGTGTGAGAGATCTTGCATCGTTTAAGGCAAATCCACCAAAGTGGTTAGATGACCACACATTATACAGGGCGTCCCACGGCTATGCCACATGGAGGGAAAGTACCTTAAATATTGTAGATAGAACATTTTATTGAAAGAAGGTCGTCTAGGATGGTCTTCCTATTATTTTTGAGCTTAGCAAAAAAGAATCCATAGGATGAAGCCATTCGATCGGTATGATAAAACTACAGGATCATTTTTCTTCTCGTGTAGCGGGTTCGATTTCCGATTCAACCATGTAATTGTTTGAAAATCTCTGAATACAGTTAAATTTTCTTTAATTAAAATAATGTCTTCTTTCAGTAAAATCTAGAATATTTAAGGTACTTTCTCTTCATGTGGCATAGCCGTGGGACGCCCTGTATACCTAGATTCCTCAATCAACGGAATTTGATTTAAGTCGATAGTTTCGGTTACTTTTGAAGATCTTTGATGTCAGATGTCAGCTGAAGCTAAGCGGAGTGGAGATATGGACATCTGATTGGTTATTTAGACACATCTCCTGTCCTCTCATAATCCAAGATTTATTTTAGTTTTTGTAACAAAACTGTTGAAGTTTTAAACACCCTTAAAGCGATTCCACTTTAACTAAAAGACATACAGCTGAGTGAACAAAAAATGTAGTTTTAGAGATTATGGATTTAAAAATAACTCTGTTGCTTGTTACAGAAAAAATGCGCCATAGCAAAGGTGATGATTCGGCCAAAATACAAGTCATCTTTATTCCAACATATTGGCCTTTACTCCTCCTTGAAGGGGAAGATTCAAAAGATTAAGGTAAGATTAAATACAATTGCTATAGTCCTCGCCATATAAGTCTGGAATAAAGGTCATTGATCCTAATAACGCATCGTTAGAATTCCATTATACCATCTTTCAAATTTCAAAATAAAATGTAAGGTCACGGTCACCTCTTACCACGATTCCTTTAATTTGATCGTGTTACGACACTTTCTTTACATTTTTTCGAATGGTTTTGAAATATTGGAATACATTGGTACACGGGGGTCAACGAATTTTATTCCACACTTATCTGGCTCAAACTATAGATCAATTTTTGGGGAGTTTCAAATCCCATCTACCGTACAAAGAGCAGGATATCTACCATCGCTGATATTGATGGTAGATACTTCAAAATGTACGCAGATTATAATTCCTGTCGACTTTACATTGCCATTACCACATAATGACAGTGTCTTCCTAAGGAAAACATTTGCAAATAACATCAATGTTGCTTCTTCTGTCTAGTGCTCGCATGAAATGACAAGCCTGTTGGTCTAGTGGTTAGTGACCCTGACTGATATGCCTGGAGATCGTGGGTTCGATTCCCACCCAGGACAAATGTTTGTGTGATGAACACGATCATTTGTTCTGTGTCTGGGTGTAATTTATCTTTTATATTTATGTATTTAAAAATATATAAGTATGTTTATCAGTTGTCTAATACCCATAACACAAGCTCTGCTTAGCTCGGGACTAGAGGGCGTTGTGTGATAATTGTGGGATATGATTATTGTATTAAATAGTACTGGGGGCGTACCATGACGTCTTCCAAGTTACATTGTGGCAACGAGATGGCGCTAGACGACTTGTATAGCGCTGTCTCTTGTCTTCATTGGACCTACAGCCACGCTCATGAGCTCACTTCAATGAGCACATAATCGTACTCATTTTTTTATTAAAAAATGTTGTTGGTTTGGAACGAGTCAATAAAAAAATTTGTAAGAATCAATCATCAAACGGTGTCTTAAAAGTTCTATGATTTATTATTTAGTTTTAAAACGGGATATTTACCATGTTTATTATTTGTTTTGAGTTTCCGATATTTCAGTTCATCCGTGATCATGGCGCTTGCAACAGTGCCGAAATATCGGAAACTCAAAACAAATAATAAACATGGTAAATATCCCGTTTTAAAACTAAATAATAGTTATAGTGACCACGTCAGTCTAAAAACTTCTATGATTTATTTAAAAAAAAATGATTTCGATTGTGTATTCGAATCTTCTGCTTTACGTCTCGAGGTTAACTGACGTGTTATTTGGTTATTTGTTTCTTTGTCTGCTTTATTTTATGGCTATTTTAAATATATTTTTTTTTACTTTATACTATCATCAAAACATTCAATCGTAACTGTATCATTTTGTTGCCAGGACTCTCAATTTGGGGCTGTACCCACATTCTACCCCCACAAGAAGAACCCACCACTTCAGTCGTGTAAGACCGACATAAAAGTCCACCCCGGTCATAGCTTGAAGGGGGCTTACAATGGACGTGACTTCTTTTGGGGCGAAAAGCCCAAGAACGGCAACGTTGTGGAGTTTTGGTTTGAGAAGCCGATAGTTCTTGCTCAGTGAGTACCTTTACAAACACTGTTTTTTGTTATATAATTTCTTGAAAGTCTATTTTGTCTGAAAAAGTAAAATAAGTAAACCAAAAGTAAAAAAAATAGTATCCTAGCGTATAGTCGACGCCTCGCGTGACCAGAGGGCTGGCCTATATCTTGGGCAAAGGATCAGCATTGCGATCCAACGAGGAAATGCTGCCAGCGTTCTGGGCACTTTCCCCATTGACAGCGATGTGGATGAATTTTTCTTAACTTTTATTTCAATCATTTTTGTAAATATTTTACTTTTATTTTTAGTTTTTAAATGTAGTATATTAGTAATTAGTTAGGTTCATTGTGATATAAATAAACAAGAAGATTTTATAGATGAATAAAAAAATAGTAAACGAAAACAAAAGCCCTCCCATAACGTAACTGAAAACCAGTACCCTTAGCACGAGTTTTCAGTATTTGAGACGTAAAGTTAACGGGAACGTAGACAATTTCAAATTGACAATTTTCAAGGAATAAATTAGTTCCTTCTTCGCACACTAGAGTCGCTGTTCCATTTTTTCATACAAGAAACCCTGTAAATACTGGAAAGACTCTGTAAAGTAAAATAGTGAAAACTCGTGCTAAGGGGTTCAGAGTAGTTAAGGGAACGAGACAGAGCTATACAAGTCGTCTAGCTCTGTCTCGTTCCCTCACTGGAACTACTACGGCTTTAAGAAGGTGACCATAAAAATGGCGGAAACACAAAAGGCTATTATGTAAGAGACTGTATCACGACTGCAGTCCTTTTGACGCAGCGCTAGTGTTTATTGCCCATCAAATTATAAGCAAAAATGTAGTAACATGAATTTTCCGCAAATCAGTCGTGTTACAGACTCCACATGCCTCCTGCCGGGGTCGCGGGACTTATACCATCACCGTGACTCCGGAACTTAAAAGGCAATGAAGAACATCGTGGATTTTATTCAGTACAAGTCTGACAGTCCCTGCAACCCTGCCCAGGTTGGGAGGATTCATTTGATGATTTTACCACGTAAAAAAAAAAGACTCCACATGTCTTTTTTTGCTACTGAATGGCAGTGTCTGTTGATATTTTTATTTAAAAAGGCTGTCTTAATTTCGATTAAAAAGAACTTCTCCTTCTTCTTCTCGTTCCCCTCCAATCACTGGAGGCTGGTCATCAGATTTAAAAAGCGTTATTTATTCCTGGCAAGGTGGCACAGCTCTGCAGCACTCTTAAAAAGAACTATGCTTCGCTTTTAGCAAGCAGTTTAAAATCTAACCGAAAACAAAAAAAAAATGAAATCTAAACCGACCAAAAAGACTTCCAAGTAATAAATAAATGATGAATAAAAGTAGTGAACAAAGTGCACAATATGGGCAACCGTGAAAAGCCTAAAATTGTGTCAATGATGACAAAAGCACAGATCTGATAACAAAACATTGTTCAACCAACACCTTTTCGTCTAACCATCTTTGTTACCATTCTTTTTTTTTGTTACAGCTACGTTTTTCGTAGTGGAAACGTGAAGAACATTGAAGATAAGTTTTATGATACCACAGTAGAAGTGTTACAGACCAGGGGTAATGTTTCTTTCACCCCCGTCGGGTCCTTCGATGAGTTTGGTCTCGCTGAGGGGGAGTTGGCCATGGGATACGTTTCGGCGATCCGTCTTAAAGTCAACAAGAACAGCAATCACTGCGTTATTCTTAGTGAGGTATGTATTTTTTTAAATCTTATAACATAATTATACATACTATCACAGACACTGGAGAATCTATTTAAAAATCAATTGCTGTTCGTTAGTCTCGCTAAAACTCGAGAAAGGCTGGACCTGGTTTATTTTAGTTATGAATTATTGCTGGAAGTCCAGGGATGGTTTAATAGATTATTTTGTGGCGGTACGAAGTTTGCCGGATCAGCTAGTTCGCAATAAAGATTATTATGTAATGGCAATAAGTATCTACTTATTCACCTTGTTTTTTATATTGTTCAAATTACAGACCAATGGTCAAATAATCCTACGAAATAACTGACAGTCAGCAACTGACATAGTTCTTTACAAGCAAAACAAAAAAAAACAAAATTATTGACTCTTTCCTAGACTGTTTTTTGCACTACGTTGTTACGCGCGTCTGAATGCAAGCTATGCGAATATAATAGATTATCGTCTGACCTAAATACTTGTGGGCGATCTCCCAAAATATCCCTGATTCGTCATCCAATAGATTCGTTCATACTGATAAAAGTAAACGAAAAAATTTGCGTAGTCAGCGCCATCTGTTAGCCTATGTGCTAACTTCTTAGCCGAAAATATTTTCAGAGATTACTTTGAATGAAAAATATTCCTGGAAAAGCTGGTTCCATCATAGTCTTTGACTCCTTCTCTCTAACCTTTATTTGTAGGCGGTAAAGCCATCAAATGAGTCTTCCCAACCAGGGCAAGATGGAAGGGACTGTCAGACTAGTTCTGACTAAAATCTACGGTCTTTTTCAATAGCCCTTTACGTTCACGGTGGCTCGTTAATCCCGCGACCCCGGGTCACCTTTGACGTAGACTAGAGTAAAGAGCTTACTCATATAAAAATATGTTACCCTATTCTTTGAAGCATAGCAAACACTTTTTCTCATTCAATAAAAATGGTTTCTGTTGTTACAGATTGAGTTGAAGGAGTACGAGCTTCCTGAAAAACGGAGGTGACAGGTCACCAAGACACCGTGGGACAGAATTCTCCGGAACCTGATTCGAACTCCCATCATGTGAGCAGCAAAGGTAGGAGCGGCCCCAAGATTTCAACGAGAATATTTACGAATATGTATAACTTAAGACTATGGGCGTAGTCACTGTGGGGCGGGGTGGGGTGCTCACCCCACACTGGCTTTCACCTGTAAGATATCTAAACAAAACTAAATTATACAAAGTACGATTTTTAATTGTAGTCAGTAAAATGACAATTGCAACAGTCACTGATAAATGGAAATTTAGTACATTTTTATAGTGAACAAATGTCATTTTACTGTCATTTTACTGACTACAATTTAATAATCGTAATTAAGATAGTATTAATTACGATTATTAAATTTTAAAATATTAAATTTATTATTAGTAAGTCCGTAGGAAAGTCCACACTCGACAGTCGTCAGTAGCCAAAAAAAATACATTTATTTCAGACTGCTGCCCCACCCTGTCCCTTGACTGGCTACGCCCATAAATTAAGCCATGTGTATCTAGGACGTAATTCCAATATTGTTACCAAAAGCAGTACTTAATAATCGATGTTTAAATAAAACTAAACAGTAATTCTATTTAAGTTTATGTAATCAAACAATGCCTCAAGACGAAAGTCTTCAACCAATGTGTGTTACCAGTGATGAGTTACGGCACCGAAACGTGGTCTTTCACTATCGGCCTCATCTCAAAGCTCAAAGTCGCTCAGCGAGCTATGGAGAGGGCTATGCTCGGTGTTTCTCTGCGTGATCGAATCCGAAATGAGGAGATCCGTAGACGAACTAAAGTCACCGATATAGCCCACCGGATTAGCAAGCTGAAGTGGCAATGGGCAGGCCATATTGCTCGCAGAGCGGATGGCAGATGGGGTCGAAAAGTGCTAGAGTGGAGACCACGGACTAGCAAGCGCAGCGTAGGACGTCCACCAACAAGGTGGACAGACGACCTTATGAAGGTCGCCGGAAGACGCTGGATGCAGGTCGCTTCCAACCGGTACTTGTGGCGATCAAAAGGGGAGGCCTATGTTCAGCAGTGGACGTCCTATGGCTGAGATGATGATGATGAATCAAACAATAATGTTAACTGTACACGTATAATGCTGTCTTAATAATTCTAAAAACCGTTGCTTATCATAAAAAAATGTATATTTCAATATTATCTACAATATTTTGAATCAATAAAAAAGGTCAAACGTCTTCCAATGCCGAACGTGTGGCAGACGGTGCCACACAATCGGGAGTAGAAGTTAGAATAGAAACCCATTCGACGATAAAAGTAATTCCTGAGCTTCATGAGGTGCTATATTCTTAGCTAGGCATTGATTGAGGCTCCCCAACGACGATAGATTACTAGACTCCTAATAACAGGCGACCGATGTCTGTCAACACATTAGGCAAAAAAGTCTTATATCCGTCTTATTTCGACCACTCCTGTGAGCCGTAAACATACCTTGAGACAGAACAGACCTTGAGATAGCCAATCACAACGCAGTACCCCGTCCCCGTCGCTTACGTAGTACCTCAGCGAGTTGACAAAATAGTTTTTGTTTCTTAGATCGTGCATGCGGAGTCTAGTAATATATCATCGTTGAGACTCCCTTAGATACGGACTCGAAATTATCCAAATTAGGCGTGCGACACACTTGTGTAAGTCGGCAAGAAACAACTCAGGCGGAAGAGGTATTGGGCACCCAGCATACGCCCTGATATAAATTTTGACAAGACCCGTATGTGGAATAGTTTACTTGCCATAAGCTCAGGTGCCATAAGCTGAGGTGTCCGAAGCTCAAGTGCCATAAGTTCAGGTGCCATAAGCTCAGGTGCCATTAGCTCAGGTGCCATAAGCTTAGGTGCCATAAGCTCAGGTGCCATTACAGCGGTTGCCCAATGTGGAATACCTGACAAACTTACGAATTCATGTCATTGAGCTATTACTACTTCGTATAGAGACGACACCACGTATCACCACTGTGTCCCATCCAAGATGAGTGAGCGCGCACAAGTTCATTCAGTTCTTTGACAGCTCTGTGGCGTGCTCTAGGCGCGCGCACTCATCCTGGATGGGACATAGTGGTGATACGTGGTGTCGTGTCTATACGTAGTAGTAATAGCTCAATGATTCATGTTCGTTTTTATATGCACCGTTTATAGATAGGACGAAAATGTTCTCGTTGCCATAGTTATATGCACTCCCTTCACATTCTTTCACATTTTTATTGCACTTTCATTATACTTAATATTAACAACATAATCAGAGCTATTTAACCTGGCCTGAAGTATACGATTTCGCGCAGAAAGGCTTTAACTTGGTATTGTCATGGTTAGCTAGTAATAAACTTGCACTCAACATTGATAAGACCAAGTATATCTCTTTTTACATAAAGAAACCGTCTTTCGCACTTGATAATTTAAAAATTACCGCACATTCTTCTTGCTGCATCTCTTCTGGTAGTACTGATTGCTTATGTCCACACCTACAGCGAACAGAATCCATAAAATATCTGGGAGTCATTCTGGATAGCACGCTCAGCTTTCACCTACACATAGACGCTCTTTGCTCCAGAATCCGTAAATTAATTTTTGTAATGAAAAATCTCCGATCCGTGGCAGACACTGGTGTTATGCGAACAGTATATTTTGCGCTTTGCCAGTCATTGATCTGTTATTGCATAACTGTATGGGGTGGTGCGGCAAAAACATCAATGCTTCGGGTCGAACGTTCACAGAGGGCAGTCTTAAAGGTTGCAAATTTTTTGCCATTCTTATTTCCCACGACAGAGCTTTATGAGCAAATTGGAGTATTAACTGTACGCCAACTGTTTGTTTTAAGCGTGATCTTGCGCAAGCATTCTTCACTTGTATTTGATCAAAATATTTTTAAAGGTAAACGACGGAAACATGCAGTTTGTCCTTCTTCACAGTTCCATACTTCATTCTCGCGTCGTCATTTTGGGTTTCTTGGAAGTTATTTATACAACAGGGTTAACAAAATTTTGTCAATTTACTCATTGCCAAAAAGACAGTGCAAAATAACAATTACAAAGTGGTTGCAAAATTTGGATTACAACTCCACAGAGCAGTTACTCTCTGTAATCTCGTAATTTATAATAGTGACTACATCCTGATTCTTGTATTACCTTACACACTTAAACTAATAATTAGGTATATAAAACGAGCTTATTGCACACACCCACATCCTACACCTCACACACTTCATCTCCCACACTATATTGTAGGTACACACTCCACTCGCATTACACTACACACACATATAATTAAGTTTACTTCTCTTTCATTTAGTTTGTTAGGTTATGTAGTTTTAAATATGTAAGTTTTTCTTTTTTCCATCAGCAGTACTTTAATTTCAGCCTCACGAATCATAATATTTTAATGTTAATTTCGAGGTGAGAGCCTGGGGATCCGTGACACAGGGTATCCTAGTACGGACGCCAGTCTCTCGCAAAGGCTCATATATAATTATTAAGTTTTATATAATTCTTGTTAGAACTTTTATTTTTTTTGTGATATTCGTGTGAACCTTTGTGAAGAGGAAAATAAACATATTTTTATTTATTATATTTATTTATTTATCATTTTTTTATATGTACTTTCAATACACTAAGCCCCTCTACAAATTGCGCTATGTACTTATAACTTGACCTATATAAAGGAGATGGGTAATTAAGTTTCTGGCCTGAAAGAGTTTCACGTAAGCGCATTGAATAAGTCTAAGGTCGTCTTTTACTATCTCTCTATGCGTTTAGCTAATTATCGTTGCTACGATACATAGTCCTTTGTTGTTATATGTAGGGAAATCTACGTTTTATTTTATCCATCGTCATATATTATTAGACGGCCCATTTAGACGGTCAATCATTTCCAACAATCATGAATGATGGAATTATTATCGCCTACAATTTTCATCATGCAAACGTCTTGCATCGCATTCGACGTTAGGTTTCCCGTCAGTCAAAATCTCTGGTGGTCAGTCAAAATGGGTGCCTAACGACTTAACCTTTCATATCTTTCAAGCTTTTTCGATAGTGTTTTTTTTTTGTGTGACTATGACTGGCACTTATTGTGCCTCTTTTGTAATGATAGGTTTGGGTATTTTTCGTCTAATTATTATGTCATTATTTCTATTCTAAGATTTTTTCCCATTTTAATTAGCTGAGTGTATTTATAGTGTAACAGGAAATTCGGAATGGATGCAATGAATAAATCTGTGCCTAATTTAGGCAAAATATAAAACCATGGTGTTCGCCAAAAAAAATATGGCTCTAGTCTGATACATAAAAGGAGTGTTTACTAACTTCATATTATGTACGTACATACCTAGTAATGTTATATAAATGATTTTGCTCATATTTCTATTCACAAAAATAAATGGTTCTACAATCGCATTTAAACATTTTCAATGTTCACATTGTTAGATTACCGATTATCCGTAAGTCATTTATTCATATAATTTTAATATAAATTCATTATACCAAATATTAACTAAGATAATATTTAATATTCTCTTACATTAATACTTAACAGCGAAAAACCCATATGATTGTTATTAAAAATAATTATATATTTAAAATTAATTATAAACTTAAAAATATTTGAGCCCAAAGATATAAAAATCAATAGATAGGTAAATAAATAATTAAAAGAAAAAAAACCTGTGTTTAGTAGATAAACTAGTAATTGCGGACTTTAAGGGTAAACAATTATAAATAAAATAATTTATATAATTCACACAACTTTGATCCATCTATCATAATTGTAGAACAAGAACACTAGTCTTACATAAATTATTTATATATATATTATAAATCCTTTTCACCCCAATTCTTATATACAATCAAGTTAGCAGTTTGAATCAAATTCATAATCGTTTATATTCAGTTATATATTGCACAGCGTGGGTCATATACACATCAAATATTTATTGCAATCAAATAACAATTGTATATATTTCAACCGATTTGAAAAAGAGGTAAAGCGAAATATTAAAAAATACATATATAAAATACATCACAAATATTTGACACATTTTATAAAAAAGCAAAGGTTTATTATTTCAAAAAAAACAACAACAACTTATGCTATTTCTTTTAATTCATTCCTTTTATCCTGTAGTAGGTAATCTTGATACCTAGTAATAAATGCTAATAATATTAGTAGATTTAAAAAAAAAACGCGAAAGCTGCTACTCCGAGTACCTTCAGAAGCAATCCAGATTACCTCACTTTGGGCCGAATTTGACCAGTCAGATTCACCCGGAGTATTCTAGAGATATTGAGGAAATTATAATGATTAAAGTTGATGTATTAAAATTAATTAGTAAAAGCCGGATAAAAATTACAGTACTTGCGTTTTTTTCACAATAAACTGGTTTTTGCTTTTGAATTTTGAATATATTTGAGTAGGCTGTTGAAATTAAAAAAAAAATCATGCTTGCCTATTTATTATGTTTTATATTTGACATAAACCCCACGTAGCTTACAGTATCCAAAACTGATTCCATTTTTTATATTTCATTAAAAACAGTTGTAAATAATTATAATCATAAAAGGAGTAAACATAAATTAAATCATAAAAAAATATACAACGATTAGCTTTTTTATTGTCTTTTTTATAAAAAAAGATCATAACGTCAAAAAAAAAATAAGTTGGTGTTCTTCTTTAATAAAGTTAGTGTGAAATCAAATTAAAAGGTAATAGGGTTAAAAAAATAATATATTTATGTATATATAATTTAAAAAAATATATAATAATTATTAAAACAGCACGTCTTATAAATTATTATTAAGTACAGAAATTTTCTATTTATACCAATTCTAAAAAAAGATTATTTGAGTCCACTCTGGCTAAGTCAAAACATCTTGTTAACCTATTTATACTTATATTTTTTTATTTAATGGTTAGTTTAATTTCAAACGAAATTTTTTCGATCAGTGCTCTCAGCACGAGTTTTCACTCTTTTACTTTACAGAGTCTTTCCAGTATTTACAGCGTTTCTTGTATGAAAAAATGGAACATCGCCTCTGGTGTGTGAAGACCAAGGAAAAAATGGGTTCCTTACTAATTTTTTCTTTGAAAATTGTCAATTTGAAATTGTCAAAGTTCCAGTTTACTTTACGTCTCAAATACTGTAAACTCGTGCTGAGGCAGTACCCTCAGCACGAGTTTACAGTATTTATCAGTTATTACGCGTGCTGGTTGCAACAGTAATCTTCGGATTTCTACTTTTAATTAATTATGTTAGGAGCTTTAACAATTCTACATATATTATGTGGCATTAAGTCCCACCATTCAAGTTAAAATGATTGTTTTAATGTCGTTGCATCGAGCAAGTAAGCTAGGTAGTTTAATTTTAATTTGGAAATTTTAGATCTACGAGTATACTTGACTTTAGAGTTTTTTATCTAAATTAGGTACCTTTAGTAATAAAATTTCACTTCTGACTTGCTTGCACTAGTGTAAATAACAATGAGATATATAATTGTGAGTATCAAATAAAAATTAGGCTTGGGTTATAATTTATATTATAATCTAATTGATAAAAACTTTTAAAATGTACGTATACATAAATAAAAATTTACAAATAATATTTTTTATTAGTCTTTCGAGGGCAAAATTTATTTTCGGTGAAAATAAATTTTTATTTTTTGCGTTTTTCGTTACTCTATTTTTGTGTTTGTCCCATTTCTGCCATGTAGGACAGAAAAATAAATGTAATTTTGGTTTTAGTAGCTTCATAGGATCTCTTTGATTATCGGGATTATTGAGTTTGACTCTTTTTTTTTTTAAGAAGCATTTCTCGTGATAATTTAGGCCAAATGGGACGTAAAACAATGGTGCAGTGGCTGCCTCAAAAATATGTAAATACGCTCCTACGTTATAACGAGGAGTATGTGGTGCCAAAGATCTTAAAAATTAGTAGTTATCAGTCCAAGGATGCGTTGATGTGATAATTGGCCTGGATTGGCCTTTGTAATTTAAGGTATAACCTGGACCAAACCGGACAACTGATGATAATTTTATCTCTGTGTACAGACGCCAGCACACCAACCTACCTCGATCTGTCAAACTTGAATAGATTTGAACTTTGATTGTTAAAGCTTGCCGATAATTTAAAAGATTAGGGTAGGTTGACCTGCTGTTAGATACGTCGATATATTTTCTTCGAATTTTACCCAGAATTCGAACAGAATATATTATCGGTATACTTGGAGATTGGCGAAAAAAATCAGGAATAAATTTTAACTGTAATAACGACGTGAATTAGAAGTTTGCTGAACCTCTACAAATGCACAAAATACTATTCATCCCTCGAGGGTGAACAGCCTTTTCAACAACATCTTAAATATAAGACACCACTCTCCAAGTTTGGTATAAGTAAAGCATAGAGAGAGAGTCTACGAGTGCATCTGCACAGAGCTTTACTTATTTACTCCAGTGAGTGTAACTTTTTTTTTTTTTTTTTTTTTTTTTTTTTTTTTTTTTTTTTACGTGGTAAAATCATCAAATGAGACCTCCCACCCCGGGCAGGGCGAGAGGTACTGTCAGACTTGTACTGACTAAAATCCACGGTGTTCTTCAGTAGCCCTTTATGTTCCGGGGTCACGGTGATGGTATGAGTCCCGCAACCCCGGCAGGCTTTGGCCCTCTGAGGGGGCCCCGTCATTTTGCTGACAGCTCTTTGAGGCGCGCGTGGAACACGACGCGCCGTCGACCCGGGCATGGTCCATGGTCGGGCGGCGAGTTGCCCTTTACTCGCCGCCCGCATGCCCGCGCCTACGGTGGCCGGAGATCGTCTTGCGACGTCCGACGCCGTGGGCGTCCACCACCGCGGGTGGGGCGGAGGGAGGACCTTGTCCTCTCTCTCACGCGGCCCGCCTCCTCCTTCGCGAGCATGACTGCTTCGCAGAAGGAGGCGACCGCTTCCCACTCCGTCTCGCCCCGCAGCATGGCCGCGACCAGTGCTGGGCGCGAGAGGTCTCCGCCTATCGCTGCCGTGAGGACACGTCGGTGCTCCGCCCAAGCGGGGCAATCCTGCACCGTATGCTCGACTGTGTCCTCCGGGCGATCTACGCAGTGGTGACACCCAGGCGTTTTCTTCCTTTCTCATAAGACACAGGTACCTCCCGAAACATCCGTGTCCGGTGAGGACCTGCGTCAAGCGGAAGGTTAGGACGCCGTGACTTCTCTCCAGCCACTCCTCAAAGAGGGGTCTTATCGCCGCTATTGCGGCGTGCCCGGCCGTCGGTCGCGACAGTCGTGCCCTCCATACTGCCCTGAGATCGCGCCGGAGCTCTTCCCGCCGCGCCTCGACTTCTCGAGGCAGCGGGGTCACGCCCCGGCGCTGCGCCTCCACGCGCCATTCATAGACGCGCTGGAGGGCAGTCGCCTCCAGATCCCAGGGCAGCAATCCGGCGAGCAGGTTGGCCGATTCGCCGGCAATCGTGCGGTATCCCCGGATCATCCGGATAGCCATGACCCTCTGGCATGCGACCAATTTGATTGGTCGCGTCCGGATGCTTAGGGCCCACACTGGGGCCCCGTAGTGAGTGTAACTTAGAACTAGAATGAAGCATTAATTTAAAAACTTAAACTAATACGGGACGGTTTGCAATCGCGTAATGGTATTAAGTTATATCCTAATATTACTTAAATCAAATGGAAAAAGTCAGTTAGATTATATGTATAGTAGGTATCTATGTTTTTTTTCTTTATGTGCATTTAAAATCGTTGTAGGATTGTAAAGTTTCGATTTCAATTTATTTTTAAGGTTTTATGATATTTTATTTTTATTTTATGAAATTATGATGCAGCGAGACTAATATCTTCTCATTACATCTCTTGAGGGCTAAGCTACTATAACATACTTAATTAACAATTTTTCACAAAACGAATTTTATTTTATCCTATGAGAATTCGCCATGTTGTAATTTATTTTTAAAACCATCGATAATCTACTTGATTTTAATGACAGCCAAATATTTTTTTTCTTGACGTGTAAAAATCTTTCCAAATAAAATAAATAAACCACTGAATCTAAACCACTATAATTCTACTAAATTTCACCTATCAAAAGAAATTAACCCTTCTAGATTTAAAATAAAGTTTAAACTTATAATTAAAGTTCATAAAGGCAAGGTTAAGGACCCAGCCGTGGGATACCGGCAGAATAGAACAGTATCCCCCTTTGTACCAGGTGTCGTAAGAGGCGACTGAGGTACCAGAACCGAGTAATGGCGGTATAATCATTCTACCTGACGTAGCTAAAATGCCACAGGGCTAGGATGGGCAGCAGCATCCTCGTCGCGAACCTACGTCGCTGCGATCGCCACCACGCCTGCCCAGAGTGGCGATTATGGGCAAACCCCCATGATTAACACCAAAAGGACTAGGCCCCCAGAACCGGCAGCTCCGTTATTCCTGGTTACGGTATCGGTGACGGTAACGGCGGAGCAGGGGGTGCGAAGAATCACCGGCAGACGCCCGGCTACCACCCCAAACGAAAACAGGGGCCTTAGTCAAACAGCATTCGACAGTAAACGACAATCGTTATCGTTCATCAGTCACCAATACATTTTCAACTTTATATTCCTGTGCATAAAGTTGAAAATATTGAAGTTCACAGATCGTTTTCGTTTGTTTCGTTCGTTATCGATTAGCAGTTTTTAATAGATTTTCAACTTTATGCGCTGGGGTATAAAGTTGAAAATGTATTGGTGACTGATGAACGATAACGATTGTCGTTTACTGTCGAATGCTGTTTGACTAAGGCCCCTGGCCCTTGTAACACACAATATACGCACTTTGTTGGTAGACGAGAAAATTTTTGATCTGGAAGAGGAACTGAGTAGGTTACACTGGGATATAGTGAGGTTAGCTGAATTCCGTAGAGAGGGCGAGGACACGATAACCCTAAAATTAGGTAACCTACTCTACTACCGCGAGAGCGACCATCTGTCTCAAGGCGGTGTCGGCTTTCTCGTTCACAAGTCCCTCGTTAACAACATAATTACCATCGAAAGTGTTTCGAGCAGGGTCGTATACCTAATACTCAGAGTATCCAAGAGATACTCGCTGTAGGTCATTCAGGTGTACCCACCGACCTCGTCACATCCAGATGACTCTATACTTTACTTAGCTTGGTAAAATCAACGTATGGCACCGAAAAATGGTCTTTTACTCATTAGTAAGCTGAAGATAGCTCAAAGATTTATGGAGAGGGTTATGCTCGGTTTCACCTCGTGATCGAGTCCGAAATGTGGAGATTCGTAGACGAACCAAAGATGCCGAAATACAACGAATTAATTAATAATATCAAATAATGTTTAAAAAAAAAACGAACGCGAGTCTTAATTTATACTATCGTAATAAAATTAAAAGTCTTTTCTCATCATCAAAAAATACTAAATTCTTAACTTTTACTTCTAATTCATCGCGAAGTTTATTGTTAAGATTTTAGACGTCATTATTAATCTGAAATAAATTCTTATCACAAACTCTAATCTAACTTCCGAACAAATGATGATTTATTTAAGGGCCGACTATTAGTTCGGTTAGGCGTTAAGGGGAGAGGGAGGTTCAAACTAAATTTCACCAGGGGGTGCCTCCCGTCACCCCCATTTTGACAAAATATGTCACGTACTTTTTGCTAAAAAGACTTTCAAAATTTGTTTTAAATCAATAAGATAAATTAAGTAAAGCAGTTGTTAATTAAGCTTTATTTTAATTTGATTTTTTTTCTACGTTTTTAACATGCGATAAAGCACATTTCATTATTTTACCCAAATAAATTAAAAGAATTTATTTCATTCATTATGAAAATTAGACCTAAGATTAGGAGGATTAAGAGAAGATCGCGGCAAATCTGACAACTTTTCACTAAGGGGTGAAGGGGTTGAAAAATTACTAATGTTTAACGGCCCTTTACTACTGTTGCGCTAAGTTCGAGAGAAACTTTAGTATCACAATCAGAATAACATTTATTTATTAAATATTTATTTGATTCATCAACCAAGCACTAACATGCATGGTTGGTTAACGTCCCTAGTATTACCACTACAATAGAAAGTACTATACGACAAAATTTATGAGAAACGTTGTTGACTCCATATTGCGACGTATTACACGATCGTACAAAAATAACATTAAGAAGACAGATACCTAATAAAAACTTTTATTTTTGGTTTCGTAAAATAATTATAAAGAAAATCAACTCAAGAAATTTTATACCGAAAGTCACCTATTTTTGCGTGGTAAATGAGCCCTTTTGCCCTATGTGGGTATGGCGTCATGTCCCCTTAAATTTTGTCACGTAATATCTTCTTTGTAGTGGTAGCACCAGGCTGGGGTGCAAGGGGTAAACGCACACCAACCAGTTTACTCAAGTCAGCCTCACCTGCCCGTGGTGCACCCTGCCTTCGACTAGCGAGGCTCTGGCGACGACTAATGGCGGCCATGAATGAAGTTATGACCAAAGACGCGTTCGGTCATAATCACTTTGGTATCCCAAATAACTGAGCCAAAATCTTTGATAGCCGCTATTTAACATCACTCTTAGTCGGAACATATCATTTTTGTAGTTTGCTTTTTTATAAAAAAAAACTGTATCTTTGCTCACTCTTTTTAAAAAAATGTTTTCATTTTTTTATTATATTTATTTTTGGAAAGTCTGACCTTCTGTTTATTTGACCTCTTCTTGTATTGCTGTCACTTTCATTTTTTTTTTAATTAAAAAAAAAGCATCTTGTCAGACTCTGGTTATTCTATTTTACTTCAAAATTCATCAAAAAATAACATCTTCAATATGGGTGTGGTATGGTATTTCAAATTTATCACGTCTTTGTTACAGAAAAAATTCTGTTATTTAGTAGGTTTAAGGCTGATTTTCCAATAGTCAGATAACTTTTATTTGAGGAATAAAAATAGTTGTTTGACGTATTTTCTATAGATAAGCTGTTTTTTTTTATACTACTTGACTACTACTAATTTTAATACTACTTGACTTTTACTTGAATTTTATTTTACAGTTTCTAACTAAATTACAGGTATATTCTGGGAACCCTACAGACTTCACCTGTACCTTAAATTACTCACAAAAACGAGTTTACACTTTGCTAGTTTATACAGGGTTATTGGAAAAACATCAACAACCTCTTAAGAGGTCATTTTACTCAACATTACAGAAACTTTTACTATGGGGCCACACCTACATTCTGACGAGTACTACTAACATACAACATAATTTTTTTCGTGTTTTCATGTGTGGTCCCATAGAAATATAACCTAGCAACTAGGACTAAGTACTGGGAGACTGTAAGGTTCCAAGAGCACCAGGGTTAATTTAATTATGAAAGCATCGTATCGTATCGTATTTGCAAACTTTTTTTCTTAAATTATATAAATATTTAAAAATTACTTAATACTTTGACACTCAAAAAAATACTTCTGTACACACAGCTACACATCAAGCTATACAAAACCAGTTTGTCTTGGTCTCGTTTCATACGATTTTATTTGTCTGCTAATACTGGTTTTGCACAGCTTGATGTGTAGCCGTGTGTGTCTTGGCTCACTCATATTTATAAAACATTTTGTATCTTATTAAAAAAACAATAATTTTGAAAAAAGAAATTTTATTTCATATGTTTCAATAATAAAAAAGCCTCCGTTTCATTCGTTATTCTAAATTTAGCCTGCCATTACTCCATTTTATAAAATTCAAGTACCATAATGTCTAAAACAATATATCTTCAACAGTGGTACGGTAGTCCAAATTATGTCGCCTACATGATTTACTCATCAAAATTATGTCGCCTACATGATTTACTCATCAAAATAATGTCGTCTACATGATTTACTCATCAAAATTATGTCGTCTACATGATTTACTCATCAAAATTATGTCGTCTACATGATTTACTCATCAAAATTATGTCGTCTACATGATTTACTCATCAAAATAATGTCGTCTACATGATTTACTCATCAAAATTATGTCGTCTACATGATTTACTCATCAAAATTATGTCGTCTACATGATTTAGTCATCAAAATTATGTCGTCTACATGGTTTACTCATCAAAATAATGTCGTCTACATGATTTAGTCATCAAAATTATGTCGTCTACATGATTTAGTCATCAAAATTATGTCGTCTACATGATTTAGTCATCAAAATTATGTCGTCTACATTATTTACTCATCAAAATTATGTCGTCTACATGATTTACTCATCAAAATTATGTCGTTTACATGATTTAGTCATCAAAATTATGTCGTCTACATGATTTAGTCATCAAAATTATGTCGTCTACATGATTTACTCATCAAAATTATGTCGTCTACATTATTTAGTCATCAAAATAATGTCGTCTACATTATTTAGTCATCATAATAATGTCGTCTACATTATTTACTCATCAAAATTATGTCGTCTACATTATTTACTCATCAAAATTATGTCGTTTACATGATTTACTCATCAAAATTATGTCGTCTACATTATTTACTCATCAAAATTATGTCGTCTACATTATTTAGTCATCAAAATTGTGTCGTCTACATTATTTACTCATCAAAATTTTACACAGAAAAAAAGTCTTTTAATTTTTTTCTATTTATTTTTTATATTTAGTTCGGGGTGTAAGGGGGAGACGATTAACAGCTAGTTTCTTCAAGCCATCCTCACCTGCGCGCGGTGCACCCTGCTGTCACTAACGAGGCAATGGCGTCCAATAAGTGATCATCTCACTATAAGCCTGTAGTCAGTCTAGACCATGATTAGGTTAGTCAGAAAAATACTTATTATTTTGGGATGATTTGAGCACCAGCTAAACAAAGCACTGCCGTTTAGTATAAGCTTCTACTAGGGAGAAATCTAAACAAATTGTTTCCAAATGCCAAGAGCTGGCCGAATTTGGTACAAGGAATATAGATCATGTTGTTTATGCTTTACAGGCACTTCTGAATCATCGAAAGTATATCCGAATATTATTATGAACTTTTTAGTTCATCGTTATTTCTTGGCTATTAAGTCTCTAAATGTTTTTTTAAAGTTGCTTATCGTAACCAATACCGCGTACATTTAAGCAATACATTTCGATTTTCAGTATATTTCCCATGCTTTATCTAATTTCATAATTATAGTATGTTATTCTGAGGCTGCTCAGATTTCGAGGAGCTTACGAGGACTTTATATTAGATCAAGATCGTCTAATTTCGTCAATGTTTGGCTTTGGCGTTTGTGGCGTCATGCCATTACTTTTTTCATACCTATGGTATGTTATTGACATTCACTTTCTGAGGCTGCTCAGATTTCGAGGAATTTAAATGTACTTAATGTTACATCGAGATAGCCGACATTCATCAATATATGCCTTTGGCGTTTGTGGCGTCATGCCATTAAAATGTTTTGGCATAAATATTTCTCATGCCATTACTTTATTCATAACTATGGTATGTTATTGACATTCACTTTCTGAGGCTGCTCAGATTTCAAGGAGCTTACGAGGACTTTATACTAGATCGAGATCGCCGAACTTCATCAATGTATGGCTTTGGCGTTTCTGGCGTCATGCCCTTACACTTTTCGATTATATTTCCCATGCCATAACTAATTTCATAATTATGGTATGTTAGTGACATTCACTATCTGAGGCTGCTCAGATTTCAAGGAGCTTACGAGGACTTTATATTAGATCGAGATCGTCGAACTTCGTCAATGAATGGCTTTGACGTTAGCGTCGTTATGACTTCACAACTTTATTGCATAATATATTTCCCATGCCATAACTAATTTCATAATTATGGTATGTTATTGACATTCACTTTCTGAGGCTGCTCAGATTCCGAGGAGCTTGCGAGGACTTTATATTAGATCGAGATCGTCGAACTTCGTCAATGAATGGCTTTGACGTTTCTGGCGTCATGCCCTTACACTTTTTGAGTACATTTCCCATGCCATAACTAATTTCATAATTATGGTATGTTAGTGACATTCACTTTCTGAGGCTGCTCGGATTTCAAGGAGCTTACGAGGACTTTATATTAGATCGAGATCGTCGAACTTCGTCAATGTATGGCTTTGGCGTTTCTGGCGTCATGCCCTTACATTTTTCGATTATATTTCCCATGCCATAACTAATTTCATAAATATGGTATGTTATTGACATTCACTTTCTGAGGCTGCTCAGATTTCGAGGAGCTTGCGAGGACTTTATATTAGATTGAGTTCGTCGAACTTCGTCAATGAATGGCTTTGACGTTTCTGGCGTCATGCCCTTACACTTTTTGAGTACATTTCCCATGCCATAACTAATTTCATAATTATGGTATGTTATTGACATTCACTTTCTAAGGCTGCTCAGATTTCGAGGAATTTAAATGTACTTAATGTTACATCGAGATAGCCAACATTCATCAATATATGCCTTTGGCGTTTGTGGCGTCATGCCATTAAATTTTATTGGCATATTTCTCATGCCATTACTTTTTTCATAACTATGGTATGTTATTGACATTCACTTTCTGAGGCTGCTCAGATTTCAAGGAGCTTACGAGGACATTATATTAGATCGAGATCGCCGAACTTCGTCTATGAATGGCTTTGACGTTAGCGTCGTTATGACTTTACAACTTTTTTGCATAATATATTTCCCATGCCATAACTAATTTCATAATTATGGTATGTTATTGACATTCACTTTCTGAGGCTGCTCAGATTCCGAAGAGCTTGCGAGGACTTTATATTAGATCGAGATCGTCGAACTTCGTCAATGAATGGCTTTGACGTTTCTGGCGTCATGCCCTTACACTTTTTGAGTACATTTCCCATGCCATAACTAATTTTATAATTATGGTATGTTAGTGACATTCACTTTCTGAGGCTGCTCAGATTTCGAGGAGTTTACGAGGACTTTATATTAGATCGAGATCGTCGAACTTCGTCAATGAATGGCTTTGACGTTTCTGGCGTCATGCCCTTACACTTTTTGAGCACGTTTCCCATGCCATAACTAATTTCATCATTATGGTATGTTATTGACATTGACTTTCTGAAGCTGCTCAGATTTCGAGGACTTTACGAGGACTTAATATTACGTCGAGATAGCCATCTTTCATCAATATTATTGCTTTGGCGTTAGCTTCGTTATGACTTTACAACTTTGTTGCATAATATATTTCCCATGCCATAACTAATTTTATAATTATGGTATGTTAGCTACATTCACTTTCTGAGGCTGCTCAGATTTCGAGGAGCTTACGAGGACTTTATATTAGATCGAGATCGTCGAACTTCGTCAATGAATGGCTTTGACGTTTCTGGCGTCATGCCCTTACACTTTTTGAGTACATTTCCCATGCCATAACTAATTTTATGATTATGGTATGTTAGTGATTTTCACTTTCTGAGGCTGCTCAGATTTCGAGGAGCTTACGGGGACTTTATATTAGATCGAGATCGTCGAACTTCGTCAATGAATGGCTTTGACGTTTCTGGCGTCATGGCCTTACACTTTTTGAGTACATTTCCCATGCCATAACTAATTTTATAATTATAGTATGTTAGTGTCATTCACTTTCTGAGGCTGCTTAGATTTCGAGGAGCTTACGAGGACTTTATATTAGATCGAGATCGTCGAACTTCGTCAATGAATGGCTTTGACGTTTCTGGCGTCATGCCCTTACACTTTTTGAGTACATTTCCCATGCCATAACTAATTTCATCATTATGGTATGTTATTGACATTGACTTTCTGAGGCTGCTCAGATTTCGAGGACTTAACGACGACTTAATATTACATCGAGATAGCCATCATTCATCAATATTATTGCTTTGGCGTTAGCGTCGTTATGACTTTACAACTTTTTTGCATAATATATTTCCCATGCCATAACTAATTTCATAATTATGGTATGTTATTGACATTCACTTTCTGAGGCTGCTCAGATTTCAAGGAGCTTACGAGGACTTTATATCAGATCGAGATCGTCGAACTTCGTCAATGAATGGCTTTGACGTTTCTGGCGTCATGGCCTTACACTTTTTGAGTACATTTCCCATGCCATAACTAATTTTATGATTATGGTATGTTAGTGATTTTCACTTTCTGAGGCTGCTCAGATTTCGAGGAGCTTACGGGGACTTTATATTAGATCGAGATCGTCGAACTTCGTCAATGAATGGCTTTGACGTTTCTGGCGTCATGGCCTTACACTTTTTGAGTACATTTCCCATGCCATAACTAATTTTATAATTATAGTATGTTAGTGTCATTCACTTTCTGAGGCTGCTTAGATTTCGAGGAGCTTACGAGGACTTTATATTAGATCGAGATCGTCGAACTTCGTCAATGAATGGCTTTGACGTTTCTGGCGTCATGCCCTTACACTTTTTGAGTACATTTCCCATGCCATAACTAATTTCATCATTATGGTATGTTATTGACATTGACTTTCTGAGGCTGCTCAGATTTCGAGGACTTAACGAGGACTTAATATTACATCGAGATAGCCATCATTCATCAATATTATTGCTTTGGCGTTAGCGTCGTTATGACTTTACAACTTTTTTGCATAATATATTTCCCATGCCATAACTAATTTCATAATTATGGTATGTTATTGACATTCACTTTCTGAGGTTGCTCAGATTTCAAGGAGCTTACGAGGACTTTATATCAGATCGAGATCGTCGAACTTCGTCAATGAATGGCTTTGACGTTTCTGGCGTCATGCCCTTACACTTTTTGAGTACATATCCCATGCCATAACTAATTTCATGATTATGGTATGTTAGTGATTTTCACTTTCTGAGGCTGCTCAGATTTCGAGGAGCTTACGAGGACTTTATATTAGATCGAGATCGCCGAACTTCATCAATGTATGGCTTTGGCGTTTCTGGCGTCATGCCCTTACACTTTTCGATTATATTTCCCATGCCATAACTAATTTTATAATTATAGTATGTTAGTGTCATTCACTTTCTGAGGCTGCTCAGATTTCAAGGAGCTTACGAGGACTTTATATCAGATCGAGATCGTCGAACTTCGTCAATGAATGGCTTTGACGTTTCTGGCGTCATGCCCTTACACTTTTTGAGTACATTTCCCGTGCCATAACTAATTTCATCATTATGGTATGTTATTGACATTGACTTTCTGAGGCTGCTCAGATTTCGAGGACTTAACGACGACTTAATATTACATCGAGATAGCCATCATTCATCAATATTATTGCTTTGGCGTTAGCGTCGTTATGACTTTACAACTTTTTTGCATAATATATTTCCCATGCCATAACTAATTTCATAATTATGGTATGTTATTGACATTCACTTTCTGAGGCTGCTCAGATTTCCAGGAGCTTACGAGGACTTTATATCAGATCGAGATCGTCGAACTTCGTCAATGAATGGCTTTGAAGTTTCTGGCGTCATGCCCTTACACTTTTTGAGTACATTTCCCATGCCATAACTAATTTTATGATTATGGTATGTTAGTGATTTTCACTTTCTGAGGCTGCTCAGATTTCGAGGAGCTTACGGGGACTTTATATTAGATCGAGATCGTCGAACTTCGTCAATGAATGGCTTTGGCGTTTCTGGCGTCATGCCCTTACACTTTTCGATTATATTTCCCATGCCATAACTAATTTTATAATTACAGTATGTTAGTGTCATTCACTTTCTGAGGCTGCTTAGATTTCGAGGAGCTTACGAGGACTTTATATTAGATCGAGATCGTCGAACTTCGTCAATGAATGGCTTTGACGTTTCTGGCGTCATGCCCTTACACTTTTTGAGTACATTTCCCATGCCATAACTAATTTCATCATTATGGTATGTTATTGACATTGACTTTCTGAGGCTGCTCAGATTTCGAGGACTTAACGAGGACTTAATATTACATCGAGATAGCCATCTTTCATCAATATTATTGCTTTGGCGTTAGCGTCGTTATGACTTTACAACTTTTTTGCATAATATATTTCCCATGCCATAACTAATTTCATAATTATGGTATGTTATTGACATTCACTTTCTGAGGCTGCTCAGATTTCAAGGAGCTTACGAGGACTTTATATCAGATCGAGATCGTCGAACTTCGTCAATGAATGGCTTTGACGTTTCTGGCGTCATGCCCTTACACTTTTTGAGTACATTTCCCATGCCATAACTAATTTTATAATTATGGTATGTTAGTGTCATTCACTTTCTGAGGCTGCTCAGATTTCGAGGAGCTTACGAGGACTTTATATTAGATCGAGATCGTCGAACTTCGTCAATGAATGGCTTTGACGTTTCTGGCGTCATGCCCTCACACTTTTTGAGTACATTTCCCATGCCATAACTAATTTTATAATTATGGTATGTTAGTGTCATTCACTTTCTGAGGCTGCTTAGATTTCGAGGAGCTTACGAGGACTTTATATTAGATCGAGATCGTCGAACTTCGTCAATGAATGGCTTTGACGTTTCTGGCGTCATGCCCTTACACTTTTTGAGTACATTTCCCATGCCATAACTAATTTCATCATTATGGTATGTTATTGACATTGACTTTCTGAGGCTGCTCAGATTTCGAGGACTTAACGAGGACTTAATATTACATCGAGATAGCCATCTTTCATCAATATTATTGCTTTGGCGTTAGCGTCGTTATGACTTTACAACTTTTTTGCATAATATATTTCCCATGCCATAACTAATTTCATAATTATGGTATGTTATTGACATTCACTTTCTGAGGTTGCTCAGATTTCAAGGAGCTTACGAGGACTTTATATCAGATCGAGATCGTCGAACTTCGTCAATGAATGGCTTTGACGTTTCTGGCGTCATGCCCTTACACTTTTTGAGTACATTTCCCATGCCATAACTAATTTTATGATTATGGTATGTTAGTGATTTTCACTTTCTGAGGCTGCTCAGATATCGAGGAGCTTACGAGGACTTTATATTAGATCGAGATCGCCGAACTTCATCAATGTATGGCTTTGGCGTTTCTGGCGTCATGCCCTTACACTTTTCGATTATATTTCCCATGCCATAACTAATTTTATAATTATGGTATGTTAGTGACATTCACTTTTTGAGGCTGCTCAGATTTCAAGGAGCTTACGAGGACTTTATATCAGATCGAGATCGTCGAACTTCGTCAATGAATGGCTTTGACGTTTCTGGCGTCATGCCCTTACACTTTTTGAGTACATTTCCCATGCCATAACTAATTTTATGATTATGGTATGTTATTGACATTGACTTTCTGAGGCTGCTCAGATTTCGAGGACTTAACGACGACTTAATATTACATCGAGATAGCCATCATTCATCAATATTATTGCTTTGGCGTTAGCGTCGTTATGACTTTACAACTTTTTTGCATAATATATTTCCCATGCCATAACTAATTTCATAATTATGGTATGTTATTGACATTCACTTTCTGAGGCTGCTCAGATTTCAAGGAGCTTACGAGGACTTTATATCAGATCGAGATCGTCGAACTTCGTCAATGAATGGCTTTGACGTTTCTGGCGTCATGCCCTTACACTTTTTGAGTACATTTCCCATGCCATAACTAATTTTATGATTATGGGATGTTAGTGATTTTCACTTTCTGAGGCTGCTCAGATTTCGAGGAGCTTACGGGGACTTCATATTAGATCGAGATCGTCGAACTTCGTCAATGAATGGCTTTGACGTTTCTGGCGTCATGCCCTTACACTTTTTGAGTACATTTCCCATGCCATAACTAATTTTATGATTATGGTATGTTAGTGATTTTCACTTTCTGAGGCTGCTCAGATTTCAAGGAGCTTACGAGGACTTTATATCAGATCGAGATCGTCGAACTTCGTCAATGAATGGCTTTGACGTTTCTGGCGTCATGCCCTTACACTTTTTGAGTACATTTCCCATGCCATAACTAATTTTATGATTATGGTATGTTAGTGATTTTCACTTTCTGAGGCTGCTCAGATATCGAGGAGCTTACGAGGACTTTATATTAGATCGAGATCGCCGAACTTCATCAATGTATGGCTTTGGCGTTTCTGGCGTCATGCCCTTACACTTTTCGATTATATTTCCCATGCCATAACTAATTTTATAATTATGGTATGTTAGTGACATTCACTTTTTGAGGCTGCTCAGATTTCAAGGAGCTTACGAGGACTTTATATCAGATCGAGATCGTCGAACTTCGTCAATGAATGGCTTTGACGTTTCTGGCGTCATGCCCTTACACTTTTTGAGTACATTTCCCATGCCATAACTAATTTCATCATTATGGTATGTTATTGACATTGACTTTCTGAGGCTGCTCAGATTTCGAGGACTTAACGACGACTTAATATTACATCGAGATAGCCATCATTCATCAATATTATTGCTTTGGCGTTAGCGTCGTTATGACTTTACAACTTTTTTGCATAATATATTTCCCATGCCATAACTAATTTCATAATTATGGTATGTTATTGACATTCACTTTCTGAGGCTGCTCAGATTTCAAGGAGCTTACGAGGACTTTATATCAGATCGAGATCGTCGAACTTCGTCAATGAATGGCTTTGACGTTTCTGGCGTCATGCCCTTACACTTTTTGAGTACATTTCCCATGCCATAACTAATTTTATGATTATGGTATGTTAGTGATTTTCACTTTCTGAGGCTGCTCAGATTTCGAGGAGCTTACGGGGACTTCATATTAGATCGAGATCGTCGAACTTCGTCAATGAATGGCTTTGACGTTTCTGGCGTCATGGCCTTACACTTTTTGAGTACATTTCCCATGCCATAACTAATTTTATAATTATAGTATGTTAGTGTCATTCACTTTCTGAGGCTGCTTAGATTTCGAGGAGCTTACGAGGACTTTATATTAGATCGAGATCGTCGAACTTCGTCAATGAATGGCTTTGACGTTTCTGGCGTCATGCCCTTACACTTTTTGAGTACATTTCCCATGCCATAACTAATTTCATCATTATGGTATGTTATTGACATTGACTTTCTGAGGCTGCTCAGATTTCGAGGACTTAACGAGGACTTAATATTACATCGAGATAGCCATCATTCATCAATATTATTGCTTTGGCGTTAGCGTCGTTATGACTTTACAACTTTTTTGCATAATATATTTCCCATGCCATAACTAATTTCATAATTATGGTATGTTATTGACATTCACTTTCTGAGGTTGCTCAGATTTCAAGGAGCTTACGAGGACTTTATATCAGATCGAGATCGTCGAACTTCGTCAATGAATGGCTTTGACGTTTCTGGCGTCATGCCCTTACACTTTTTGAGTACATTTCCCATGCCATAACTAATTTCATGATTATGGTATGTTAGTGATTTTCACTTTCTGAGGCTGCTCAGATTTCGAGGAGCTTACGAGGACTTTATATTAGATCGAGATCGCCGAACTTCATCAATGTATGGCTTTGGCGTTTCTGGCGTCATGCCCTTACACTTTTCGATTATATTTCCCATGCCATAACTAATTTTATAATTATGGTATGTTAGTGACATTCACTTTCTGAGGCTGCTCAGATTTCAAGGAGCTTACGAGGACTTTATATCAGATCGAGATCGTCGAACTTCGTCAATGAATGGCTTTGACGTTTCTGGCGTCATGCCCTTACACTTTTTGAGTACATTTCCCATGCCATAACTAATTTCATCATTATGGTATGTTATTGACATTGACTTTCTGAGGCTGCTCAGATTTCGAGGACTTAACGACGACTTAATGTTACATCGAGATAGCCATCATTCATCAATATTATTGCTTTGGCGTTAGCGTCGTTATGACTTTACAACTTTTTTGCATAATATATTTCCCATGCCATAACTAATTTCATAATTATGGTATGTTATTGACATTCACTTTCTGAGGCTGCTCAGATTTCCAGGAGCTTACGAGGACTTTATATCAGATCGAGATCGTCGAACTTCGTCAATGAATGGCTTTGAAGTTTCTGGCGTCATGCCCTTACACTTTTTGAGTACATTTCCCATGCCATAACTAATTTTATGATTATGGTATGTTAGTGATTTTCACTTTCTGAGGCTGCTCAGATTTCGAGGAGCTTACGGGGACTTTATATTAGATCGAGATCGTCGAACTTCGTCAATGAATGGCTTTGGCGTTTCTGGCGTCATGCCCTTACACTTTTCGATTATATTTCCCATGCCATAACTAATTTTATTATTACAGTATGTTAGTGTCATTCACTTTCTGAGGCTGCTTAGATTTCGAGGAGCTTACGAGGACTTTATATTAGATCGAGATCGTCGAACTTCGTCAATGAATGGCTTTGACGTTTCTGGCGTCATGCCCTTACACTTTTTGAGTACATTTCCCATGCCATAACTAATTTCATCATTATGGTATGTTATTGACATTGACTTTCTGAGGCTGCTCAGATTTCGAGGACTTAACGAGGACTTAATATTACATCGAGATAGCCATCTTTCATCAATATTATTGCTTTGGCGTTAGCGTCGTTATGACTTTACAACTTTTTTGCATAATATATTTCCCATGCCATAACTAATTTCATAATTATGGTATGTTATTGACATTCACTTTCTGAGGCTGCTCAGATTTCAAGGAGCTTACGAGGACTTTATATCAGATCGAGATCGTCGAACTTCGTCAATGAATGGTTTTGACGTTTCTGGCGTCATGCCCTTACACTTTTTGAGTACATTTCCTGTGCCATAACTTATTTCATAATTATGGTATGTTAGTGACATTCACTTTCTGAGGCTGCTCAGATTTCGAGGAGCTTACGAGGACTTTATATTAGATCGAGATCGCCGAACTTCATCAATGTATGGCTTTGGCGTTTCTGGCGTCATGCCCTTACACTTTTCGATTATATTTCCCATGCCATAACTAATTTCATAATTATGGTATGTTATTGACATTCACTTTCTAAGGCTGCTCAGATTTCGAGGAATTTAAATGTACTTAATGTTACATCGAGATAGCCAACATTCATCAATATATGCCTTTGACGTTTCTGGCGTCATGCCCTTACACTTTTTGAGTACATTTCCCATGCCATAACTAATTTTATGATTATGGTATGTTAGTGATTTTCACTTTCTGAGGCTGCTCAGATTTCGAGGAGCTTACGAGGACTTTATATCAGATCGAGATCGTCGAACTTCGTCAATGAATGGCTTTGACGTTTCTGGCGTCATGCCCTTACACTTTTTGAGTACATTTCCCATGCCATAACTAATTTCATCATTATGGTATGTTATTGACATTGACTTTCTGAGGCTGCTCAGATTTCGAGGACTTAACGACGACTTAATGTTACATCGAGATAGCCATCATTCATCAATATTATTGCTTTGGCGTTAGCGTCGTTATGACTTTACAACTTTTTTGCATAATATATTTCCCATGCCATAACTAATTTCATAATTATGGTATGTTATTGACATTCACTTTCTGAGGCTGCTCAGATTTCCAGGAGCTTACGAGGACTTTATATCAGATCGAGATCGTCGAACTTCGTCAATGAATGGCTTTGAAGTTTCTGGCGTCATGCCCTTACACTTTTTGAGTACATTTCCCATGCCATAACTAATTTTATGATTATGGTATGTTAGTGATTTTCACTTTCTGAGGCTGCTCAGATTTCGAGGAGCTTACGGGGACTTTATATTAGATCGAGATCGTCGAACTTCGTCAATGAATGGCTTTGGCGTTTCTGGCGTCATGCCCTTACACTTTTCGATTATATTTCCCATGCCATAACTAATTTTATTATTACAGTATGTTAGTGTCATTCACTTTCTGAGGCTGCTTAGATTTCGAGGAGCTTACGAGGACTTTATATTAGATCGAGATCGTCGAACTTCGTCAATGAATGGCTTTGACGTTTCTGGCGTCATGCCCTTACACTTTTTGAGTACATTTCCCATGCCATAACTAATTTCATCATTATGGTATGTTATTGACATTGACTTTCTGAGGCTGCTCAGATTTCGAGGACTTAACGAGGACTTAATATTACATCGAGATAGCCATCTTTCATCAATATTATTGCTTTGGCGTTAGCGTCGTTATGACTTTACAACTTTTTTGCATAATATATTTCCCATGCCATAACTAATTTCATAATTATGGTATGTTATTGACATTCACTTTCTGAGGCTGCTCAGATTTCAAGGAGCTTACGAGGACTTTATATCAGATCGAGATCGTCGAACTTCGTCAATGAATGGTTTTGACGTTTCTGGCGTCATGCCCTTACACTTTTTGAGTACATTTCCTGTGCCATAACTTATTTCATAATTATGGTATGTTATTGACATTGACTTTCTGAGGCTGCTCAGATTTCGAGGACTTAACGACGACTTAATATTACATCGAGATAGCCATCATTCATCAATATTATTGCTTTGGCGTTAGCGTCGTTATGACTTTACAACTTTTTTGCATAATATATTTCCCATGCCATAACTAATTTCATAATTATGGTATGTTATTGACATTCACTTTCTGAGGCTGCTCAGATTTCCAGGAGCTTACGAGGACTTTATATCAGATCGAGATCGTCGAACTTCGTCAATGAATGGCTTTGAAGTTTCTGGCGTCATGCCCTTACACTTTTTGAGTACATTTCCCATGCCATAACTAATTTTATGATTATGGTATGTTAGTGATTTTCACTTTCTGAGGCTGCTCAGATTTCGAGGAGCTTACGGGGACTTTATATTAGATCGAGATCGTCGAACTTCGTCAATGAATGGCTTTGGCGTTTCTGGCGTCATGCCCTTACACTTTTCGATTATATTTCCCATGCCATAACTAATTTTATAATTACAGTATGTTAGTGTCATTCACTTTCTGAGGCTGCTTAGATTTCGAGGAGCTTACGAGGACTTTATATTAGATCGAGATCGTCGAACTTCGTCAATGAATGGCTTTGACGTTTCTGGCGTCATGCCCTTACACTTTTTGAGTACATTTCCCATGCCATAACTAATTTCATCATTATGGTATGTTATTGACATTGACTTTCTGAGGCTGCTCAGATTTCGAGGACTTAACGAGGACTTAATATTACATCGAGATAGCCATCTTTCATCAATATTATTGCTTTGGCGTTAGCGTCGTTATGACTTTACAACTTTTTTGCATAATATATTTCCCATGCCATAACTAATTTCATAATTATGGTATGTTATTGACATTCACTTTCTGAGGCTGCTCAGATTTCAAGGAGCTTACGAGGACTTTATATCAGATCGAGATCGTCGAACTTCGTCAATGAATGGTTTTGACGTTTCTGGCGTCATGCCCTTACACTTTTTGAGTACATTTCCTGTGCCATAACTTATTTCATAATTATGGTATGTTAGTGACATTCACTTTCTGAGGCTGCTCAGATTTCGAGGAGCTTACGAGGACTTTATATTAGATCGAGATCGCCGAACTTCATCAATGTATGGCTTTGGCGTTTCTGGCGTCATGCCCTTACACTTTTCGATTATATTTCCCATGCCATAACTAATTTCATAATTATGGTATGTTATTGACATTCACTTTCTAAGGCTGCTCAGATTTCGAGGAATTTAAATGTACTTAATGTTACATCGAGATAGCCAACATTCATCAATATATGCCTTTGGCGTTTGTGGCGTCATGCCATTAAAATTTTTTGGCATATTTCTCATGCCATTACTTTTTTCATAACTATGGTATGTTATTGACATTCACTTTCTGAGGCTGCTCAGATTTCAAGGAGCTTACGAGGACTTTATATCAGATCGAGATCGTCGAACTTCGTCAATGAATGGCTTTGACGTTTCTTTGCGTCATGCCCTTACACTTTTTGAGTACATTTCCCATGCCATAACTAATTTTATGATTATGGTATGTTAGTGATTTTCACTTTCTGAGGCTGCTCAGATTTCGAGGAGCTTACGGGGACTTTATATTAGATCGAGATCGTCGAACTTCGTCAATGAATGGCTTTGACGTTTCTGGCGTCATGGCCTTACACTTTTTGAGTACATTTCCCATGCCATAACTAATTTTATAATTATAGTATGTTAGTGTCATTCACTTTCTGAGGCTGCTTAGATTTCGAGGAGCTTACGAGGACTTTATATTAGATCGAGATCGCCGAACTTCATCAATGTATGGCTTTGGCGTTTCTGGCGTCATGCCCTTACACTTTTCGATTATATTTCCCATGCCATAACTAATTTCATAATTATGGTATGTTATTGACATTCACTTTCTAAGGCTGCTCAGATTTCGAGGAATTTAAATGTACTTAATGTAACATCGAGATAGCCAACATTCATCAATATATGCCTTTGGCGTTTGTGGCGTCATGCCATTAAAATTTTTTGGCATATTTCTCATGCCATTACTTTTTTCAAAACTATGGTATGTTATTGACATTCACTTTCTGAGGCTGCTCAGATTTCGAGGAGCTTACGGGGACTTTATATTAGATCGAGATCGTCGAACTTCGTCAATGAATGGCTTTGGCGTTTCTGGCGTCATGCCCTTACACTTTTCGATTATATTTCCCATGCCATAACTAATTTTATAATTATAGTATGTTAGTGTCATTCACTTTCTGAGGCTGCTTAGATTTCGAGGAGCTTACGAGGACTTTATATTAGATCGAGATCGTCGAACTTCGTCAATGAATGGCTTTGACGTTTCTGGCGTCATGCCCTTACACTTTTTGAGTACATTTCCCATGCCATAACTAATTTCATCATTATGGTATGTTATTGACATTGACTTTCTGAGGCTGCTCAGATTTCGAGGACTTAACGAGGACTTAATATTACATCGAGATAGCCATCTTTCATCAATATTATTGCTTTGGCGTTAGCGTCGTTATGACTTTACAACTTTTTTGCATAATATATTTCCCATGCCATAACTAATTTCATAATTATGGTATGTTATTGACATTCACTTTCTGAGGCTGCTCAGATTTCAAGGAGCTTACGAGGACTTTATATCAGATCGAGATCGTCGAACTTCGTCAATGAATGGTTTTGACGTTTCTGGCGTCATGCCCTTACACTTTTTGAGTACATTTCCTGTGCCATAACTTATTTCATAATTATGGTATGTTAGTGACATTCACTTTCTGAGGCTGCTCAGATTTCGAGGAGCTTACGAGGACTTTATATTAGATCGAGATTGCCGAACTTCATCAATGTATGGCTTTGGCGTTTCTGGCGTCATGCCCTTACACTTTTCGATTATATTTCCCATGCCATAACTAATTTCATAATTATGGTATGTTATTGACATTCACTTTCTAAGGCTGCTCAGATTTCGAGGAATTTAAATGTACTTAATGTTACATCGAGATAGCCAACATTCATCAATATATGCCTTTGGCGTTTGTGGCGTCATGCCATTAAAATTTTTTGGCATATTTCTCATGCCATTACTTTTTTCATAACTATGGTATGTTATTGACATTCACTTTCTGAGGCTGCTCAGATTTCAAGGAGCTTACGAGGACTTTATATCAGATCGAGATCGTCGAACTTCGTCAATGAATGGCTTTGACGTTTCTGGCGTCATGCCCTTACACTTTTTGAGTACATTTCCCATGCCATAACTTATTTTATGATTATGGTATGTTACTGATTTTCACTTTCTGAGGCTGCTCAGATTTCGAGGAGCTTACGGGGACTTTATATTAGATCGAGATCGTCGAACTTCGTCAATGAATGGCTTTGACGTTTCTGGCGTCATGGCCTTACACTTTTTGAGTACATTTCCCATGCCATAACTAATTTTATAATTATAGTATGTTAGTGTCATTCACTTTCTGAGGCTGCTTAGATTTCGAGGAGCTTACGAGGACTTAATATTACATCGAGATAGCCATCTTTCATCAATATTATTGCTTTGGCGTTAGCGTCGTTATGACTTTACAACTTTTTTGCATAATATATTTCCCATGCCATAACTAATTTCATAATTATGGTATGTTATTGACATTCACTTTCTGAGGCTGCTCAGATTTCAAGGAGCTTACGAGGACTTTATATCAGATCGAGATCGTCGAACTTCGTCAATGAATGGCTTTGACGTTTCTGGCGTCATGCCCTTACACTTTTTGAGTACATTTCCTGTGCCATAACTTATTTCATAATTATGGTATGTTAGTGACATTCACTTTCTGAGGCTGCTCAGATTTCGAGGAGCTTACGAGGACTTTATATTAGATCGAGATCGCCGAACTTCATCAATGTATGGCTTTGGCGTTTCTGGCGTCATGCCCTTACACTTTTCGATTATTTTTCCCATGCCATAACTAATTTCATAATTATGGTATGTTATTGACATTCACTTTCTAAGGCTGCTCAGATTTCGAGGAATTTAAATGTACTTAATGTTACATCGAGATAGCCAACATTCATCAATATATGCCTTTGGCGTTTGTGGCGTCATGCCATTAAAATTTTTTGGCATATTTCTCATGCCATTACTTTTTTCAAAACTATGGTATGTTATTGACATTCACTTTCTGAGGCTGCTCAGATTTCAAGGAGCTTACGAGGACTTTATATTAGATCGAGATCGCCGAACTTCGTCTATGAATGGCTTTGACGTTAGCGTCGTTATGACTTTACAACTTTTTTGCATAATATATTTCCCATGCCATAACTAATTTCATAATTATGGTATGTTAGTGACATTGACTTTCTGAGGCTGCTCAGATTTCGAGGAGCTTACGAGGACTTTATATGTGATCGAGATAGCCATATTTCGTCAATGTATGGCTTTGGCGTTTTTGGCGTCATGCGCTTACACTTTTTGAGTACATTTCTCATGCAATAACTAATTTCATAATTATGCTATGTCATTGACATTCACTTTCTGAAGCTGCTCGGATTTCGAGACATGCCATCGTGCCATACATTGAGATAGCCATCTTTCATAAATATTATTGCTTTGTCGTTAGCGTCGTCATGACTTTACAACTTTTTTGCATAATATATTTCCCATGCCATAACTAATTTCATAATTATGGTATGTTAGTGACATTTACTTTCTGAGGCTGCTCAGATTTCGAGGAGTTTTCGAATACTTATGTTACATCGAAAGAGCCAAATTTCGTCAATTTATGGCAATTCTCAATGGTGGTACTTTTCTTTAATCACTTTTTTTAGTGCCCGCATTAAAGTCTGGCTGTGACACGCCATTTATGACTGTGATCCGCACGTGTTCTTGCATTATTCGCAATGCAATCGTTCATCCAGGACCTTTGTAGCGTTAGCGTAGTCATCCGCTAACACTTTTTCACAATATTTCCCATACCATACTGATTACACATTATTATGGCATGTTATGGACATTCACTTTCTGAGGTTGCTCAGATTTCGAAGAGTTTCAAATTATAAATAGAAAAGGGAAATATGTTTACAGGGTGTTTATTCTTTGAAATTCTTTCTTTCATATTTTTGGTCGCCAGCATTGTTACATCTGCCGGTGGCGACAGCAGCGTCACCGGCGCGGGAGTGCTGGATCTGCTGATCACGAAGTCATTATGCCATATTATCAGTTATTAAGTACAAATCAGCCTACACATACAGAACCTTCGTGAGTAAATCTCTCTATAATATCTGAGAGAACAGGCAAAAGAACAAAATAGAACTTAGTACATCTTCTTGGTCTTCATTAGTCTGAGTAAACCGACGAACAGGAATTTCACAGCATAACCCGATGCTGTGAAATTGTTGTTCGTCGTTATTTAATTAATTATTAAGGTAGTTAGACGTAAGAGTCTACAGTGAATCATAATCCACGTTGACAGAGATTTGTTACCTCTAGGTGTGTTGCTACAATACCTCTTGTTACTACAAAATTTCCCAATCGGGGTATTTGTGAACAAAGAGATGCTACACATGTCTGAGGTAAAAAGCTGTGAATAATCGCAGCGTGATCATCAAGTCTCTTGTGAAAAACTTGGTGATGGCACTGAATAGGGTCTGTCTGATACCAGCGGTCAACTGTTGTCAAACGACAGACTAAAATCTAACACCACACAGCTGCTGATTGCCTTGTTTGCATTACAAGCAACTTGTAGATTAACTTTGAATGCTTAAAGCTTTTACTTTTATTTGCTATTAATTTGCATGCCAACTCACTTATAATTTAGTGAGTCGGTTTATAATAAAGAGAAAAGACGAACTTTGTTGGAAGTAATTTTACTATAACCAGGGGGTAGTGCGCGAAGTCCACCTGGTCTTCAGAACACCTGAATTTTGAAATTGTTATGATTTTCCTTGTTTTTTCATTAATTAGCGCAAAATGGCACAATGGAACATAGCATCCAGAGACTGCGACAGCAAATCATATTATTCAACTACAAGGATAATAAGCTGTAGCAGATGTCTGGAGCTAACAATTTTGCTTTCCGAAAGACTTTCATGATGCTTCATCCGCCTGAAAAGCTGGGTTCATTACATGAACTCTGAAATTTTCAGACCTCTGTTCAGAAATGATCACTTGAGGTATCGTGAACGGTCGTTTAACAAGCAATATCATATTCATGTTGCAATGATAGTTGTCGTGGCCATCTAAGGCCCTTCGTACACTAGGCGACGCAAGTATCCGATACCTTACGATTTTGGTATCCATCGACGCGTACGTTTGTTCGAACCTCTATGGATTTGTATTGCGATAGTCGCTTGGATACCGAAGTCGTAAGGTATCGGAGACTTGCGTCGCCTTGTGTACGAAGGGGCTAAGACAACATGCTTGTTACACGATCAGAGTCCTCGGAGTGGTAGGGTTGATTATTTCCAGCATGTCGACCACTACCACGCTGTGTGGTCTGACCATCCGAGGCTACACAGCCCCACGATCTTACAAGTCCCGCCGTGGGCGTCGATTGACTTAGGGAAATAACATGTTAATAAGATCCACGTGTTCACTGATAACATCTCAGTTCAATTCCGAAACAATTAGTCCAATAACTACTTCTCATGCTAACGGTTTCGGATTGTCCATGCTCAATGGACTACTAGCACTTTATCATATTTAACTAATAATCTACCACACTGTATCGTCTGTATCAATTAAGGGTCATATAAACTTAATTAGGAAAACAGTATCTATGATCATCATCATCGACAGAATGAGGAAATCAATCCTGGATCCCTGGTCCATAGTCTCCAAATCATCACCTTAAATACCCGCTACTGGAATATCTCTAATATGAACCAATATTATGTCTATTCAAAATTACAACTTTCACTCACAAAGGTGAAACATAAACTGCAGTTTTGAGAACTTATTTACTTAATCATCTTAACATAAAACTCTCGCTCGAAATTTTAACATACACAACAATAGATGTCACTATGAACGTGCTACTACTAAAAATATTGATGAAAAGTGATCTATACCATATATTTATGCACTTAAGATCTTATACAAAAATTGGATGTAACTTTGAACTTACTCTTACTTAAAAATACTCTTAGTTAAATGGCAAAGAACACCCATAATCAATATTTTTACTAGTAGCAGGTTCAAACACAAATCCATCTCTTAGTTATGAGTTGAGATCAATAAGTAATTCGTCAATGTTTCGAGTTAAAATAATTAATGACAATATAATCACAACAAAGCATGAAGTGATATGTATTTCGTGTCTATGTAAGGAGTATTTCATTTCCTTGTCTTATTTGAAATGTTTGTTTTTCAGTGCAAGAATGTAGTGGTATTTTATTAATATCTGAAACAAAACGCAGGGGAGGAGTGGTGGTGGAATTAAAACGTCATAAAACCAGGCTCATTCCGGAGAGTAAAAGTAACAGAGCTATACAAGTCATCTAGCGCCATCTCATTCACTCTTCGGAATAAGCCGATGGATTTGGATTCGAAGATGGATTTGGGTTTGAAACTAGTACTAGTAAAAATATTGATGAAGGGTGTTCTTTGCCCATGCTGTTTTTTTACTCATAATCCATATTTCCAAATAAAATATTATTGACATGCTAGATGGGTTTGGCTTCAAACGTGCTACTAATCAAAATATTTATTTATTTTATTAAGAACATGGTCTAGTCCGCAGAAAAAAAATGGGTTTGGCTTCGATCGTGCTACTAACCAAAATATTGATGAAGGATGTTCTTTACCCATGCTGTTTTTTACTCATTATCTATATTTCCAAATAAGATATTAAGGAAATGGTCTAAGTCCGTAAAAAAAAAATGAGTTTGGCTTCAAACGTGCTACTAACCAAAATATTGATGAAGGGTGTTCTTTGCCCATTCTTTTTTTTTCTCAAAATCCATATTTCCAAATAAGATATTATTGATATGCTAGATGAGTTTTACTTGGAACGTGTTACTTATCAAAATATTCATTTATTTTATTTATTCAAACTTTATGCACAAAAACATGTACAAAGGCGGACTTAATGCCTTGGACATTATCTCCCAGTCTACCTTAAACATACTTTAAACATTGATGAAGGGTGTTCTTTGCCCATGCTTTTTTTTCTCAAAATTTATATTTCCTAATAAAATATTCTGAGAATGCTAAATGGGTTTGGCTTCTACCGTGCTAATACTCAAAATATTGATAAAAAGTGATCTACAACCATATATTTATGCACTTAAGAACCAAATTTACAAACGAGCTATCAGATTAAAAATGTCCTGGGCTAAACTATACAACAACGAATATAAGTTTAAACTTACTCTTACTTAAAAATATTGTTGAAGGGTGATCTTTGGTCATAAATACTTGCACTTATAAACAAAATTTCCAAATAAATTAAGATAGTAATACACTTTAAAAAGGCTTTTATGCACAAAAACATGTACAAAGACGGACTTAATGCCTTGGGCATTATCTCCCAGTCTACCTTAAATGTACCTTAAATATTGATGAAGGGTGTCGTTTGCCCATGTTTTTTTTTCTCAAAATCCATATTTCCAAATAAGATATTATTGATATGCTAGATGGGTCTGGCTTCGATCGTGCTACTAACCAAAATATTGATGAAGGGTGTTCTTTGCCCATGCTGTTTTTTACTCAGTATCCATATTTCCACATAAGATATTATGGAAATGGTCTAAGTCCGTAGAAAAAAAAATGGGTTTGGCTTCGAACGTGCTACTAACCAAAATATTGATGAAGGGTGTTCTTTGCCCATTCTTTTTTTTCTCTAAATCCATATTTCCAAATAAGATATTATTGATATGCTAGATGGGTTTTACTTGGAACGTGTTACTTATCAAATATTCATTTATTTTATTTATTCAAACATTATGCACAAAAACATGTACAAAGGCGGACTTAATGCCTTGGGCATTATCTCCCAGTCTACCTTAAACATACTTTAAACATTGATGAAGGGTGTTCTTTGCCCATGCTTTTTTTTCTCAAAATCCATATTTCCAAATAAGATATTATTGTTATGCTAGATGGATTTGACTTCGTAATATTATAAAACTAACTTATCACATGAACAACAAAGTTTCATGTAGGCGTCAAAATATTCATCCACATTACAGTAGTGTGGAATTAGTATGCGCGTCTACTGTTTTCATAAGCGCTTTCAATGTAATTCTTCCTCGTATAAAATTTAATTTGAATGTAATTGTTAAAACTTTCCAGGAATTTGTATACTACATTTCGTTCTCGTAGTTTACATTATAATGTCAAAATGTCATTTAAAATTGTAATTCTTATACAAAGGTGCTTAGGCATCAAAGTACACTTTTACTTTGAAGTATCCAGAAATATGAACTTTCATTTTCAGTAGTTTCGCACTTCATCTCTTTTAAATGTCAATTTCATGTCAGCGATATTTAATGTTGATATTTTCAAATGTACACAATGCTATTTGAATTTTTTGCTCGAAAATTGGAGCCACATCATTTTCTAAAAGTTGATCGTATTCAGTAACCATTGATTACTGAATTCACATCTTTACTAAGATGCACTTGTTCTTACTAGGTCTTTTTACATGATTATTCTCTTTTAATAAGTCAATACCTTTGGATTTTTATGAGCCAGTTTTTAAGATTTAACAATTATAACATAACCTACTATAAATTTAACCCAATACAACTCTGAAATTATCCCATAGGAACATAAAATCGGGATAAAAACTATCCTGCGTTAATCCAGGTTATAAACTGTGTGCCAACATCCAAATCTGTTCGGTAGTTTTTGTAACAAAAATAAATCCATCCATCCTCACAAACATTCACATGTTTGAAAGATGAGCCCGCCGGTGGCACCAGCAGCGTCACCGGCGCGGGAGGAGGAGGGAGGAGGAGGGAGCTGCTGATCACGGAGTATATTATTTATGATCCAAAACAGAACCTCCGTGATAAAACTTTCGTGTTCAGTTTCTCTTTCATTTTATAAGTACAGATGATCAAAATGTGCAGTTTCACCATTAGTAATACACACCCCGGTTATAGTTTTTGAACCAAAAAAAAATTTACCGTTTGTTAGAAAATGCCGGATTTTTAGTGTAGCAACTGGTGGCTTACATGACGTCTTAAAGCGATAATAATTGTAGTGTGGGAAAGAGCCAGAGCTACACAAGTCGGCTGGTTTTATCTCTATCCCACAGTGTAATTATTTTACTTTTATGCCATCTGACAATCACTTATCGATTGTTCGAGAGATGTGTCATCCATCCGCTTGAATCTAAGTCAGGGTTATGTAATCCACCAGGTTTTGATTATGAAATAGGAGTTTTTATTATTTTGGAGGGAATTTCGGTCGGACTTCTTGTCACCCCTAGAGTGCTCAGTGCATGCCTCATTCGAGGTGCTAGGGAACACCGTAGTGAAACCTGGCCATCACATTCACACCCCAGGTTTCATGAGCCCACGACCATACTTATCCCGCCGTGGGAGCCGATATACGAAGGGAACTTGCAGCACGTGTAGCTTGGCCATTCTATCTCTATTCTACTGTTTTTTGCACAAATATGACACTATTCTTACACCATTAAAGAATAGACACATTTATTTTCTATATTTTAAACATTGCTATGCTTTGCTTAAACCGATTAAAATCTTTTACGTTCTGTCATTTTGTCTATTCTCCCGTCGACAAAACTCGTTTCTACAGCGCCATGCTACGCGTGCAGGTGTATAATATTATACATTTGTAATTAACAACATCTAAGTCTTAACAAACATAGAGTTTGTAAAGCATGATCATCTTTTGATCTCATTTTCATCATCAATCATTAAGACTTCTCTTTAAAATCCTCGGTGTTTATTAATAATCACATGTTTTCTACCAGAAATAATACCGCATATACTTGTGGACCAACATCTCTGATCACCATTAAGGACTATGCAGAATAACGCAAAATGATCATTAAGTTTTATTTGAATCATTATAAAATATTTCTATCAGCCATTTCATCTCTAAACCATTAAGCTGATTTAGAAAAAAAAACATATTTTTCAAATCAATCTTAAAATATAATCTTTAAGTTTAGACAATCTTACGTTGTTGTCTTTCGTCTCTTCTCTCATAAAAATAGCTTAATTATAATTTATCTAAGTTTTGATTTGACCAATAGTATAAATATCGGTTTCATTTCTGGAATATACAAACAGCGCAAAATTATATTTGAGTTTCACTAATTGAATCATTCTAACACAATTATCGGCCAGTTAACTTTAAACCATCTTACGTTGACTTTAACACTTTTGTCATAAAATCATACTTACTTTGATATTATTGAGTTTTCATTTAGATACAAGTATAAAAAATGGTTTCAGATTAAAAATATATAAAACAACGCTAAATGATCTTTAAGTTTCTTTTGAATCAACAAAACATAATTAAAATTATTGCCCATTTCAATCTTAGACCATCTTTCGTTAATTTTATCTCTTGTCTCGTAAAAATATCCTAATTTCAGATTTAATTCGAATCAGTATAAAACTGGTTTCATGTGGGTAGTACAAAAATGCAAAATAATCTTTACATTTCAGTTGAATCACTGAAACATATTTTTATCAGCGGTTATAACTTTAGACCATCTTACGTTGATTTTAACTCGTTTTATAAAATCATACCTTATTATCAAAGTAACTTATAAGTTTTGATTTGAACAATAGTATAAAAGCCGGTTTCATTTTTGAGAAATTTCAAAAGAACGCAAAAATAATATTTAAGTTTCAATATTATTTTTTTATCGGCCATTTTAACTTTAGATTATCTTATGTTGACTTAACCTCTTGTTTCATAAAAAACATCTAATATGTAACAGAGTTTTAATTTGAATAATTGTATAAAAACCGATTTCATTTGAGGAATTTGCAAAACAATGCAAAATGATCTTAGTTGCAGTTAAGTCATTAATATATCTATTTCGGCCATTTTAACTTTAGACCATCTTACGTTGAACTTAACTCTTGTCTTAAGTTTATAGCAAATATAAAAAACCGGTTAAGCTCATAATCTGCCTCTGTATGGGCTTACATTGTCAATGTTAAATTTGTCTTCGCCAGTAGAAATTGGCACTGCAACTAAATTGCCATCTTCTAATTAATTCGTTCCTTTTTCTAAATCAATCTCTGCAAAATTCTACTCAAAGGCGTTAATTTGGAAGTCAACATCACCATTTTACAACTCTTTATCCGCAACTGTGCGAAAATCTCATCTCATCATCATTTAAACCAGTCCTACATACCCTGGGCCGGTGGCGACAGCAGCGTCATCGGCGGAGTAGGACTGGACTTCTGCTGATCACCAAACACCTTTTGTGTCCCTGGTGATTCCTTGGTTCCCTTAGTTGTGTCTTCTTCTGTCTTTCAGTGCCATGTTACTTTATTTCATCTTTTTACTACTTCTTCTATTGTTACTTATTTCTTTTCCATTTTAAGTATTTTTTGTTATTTCTGTTGTAATTTCCGAGTATTTTAATTTAATCTTTCTTGTTTTTTAGTTACAATTTATATAAGTATCATCTTATTGCACCGCCATTTCATTCATGCGCTGCATCATAATAGTAGTTTTAAGTGTAATCCTTTAGAGATCTTGATATGTTAGTCCATGACGCTATCGTAAAACGGAACGTATAGTCAACGTTGAACAACTTAACGTTCGAAGAGATAACAGGCAGGATTTCGATTGGATGTTATTGGAACTTAGTAGATATTACCATAGAATAGGTTCAACTTTTAAGAATTAAAATTACTTTTCTATAGACACACAGTATTAAACCGGATTAAGTTTTAATTATTTCTTAAACACAACAACTTTTTGGCGTAACTATTGCTTTAATATTAAGTTCTTTAACCACATCAAATAAAATTGCCGCAGTCAATTCGCATAGACGTCAGTTAGGATAGGGAACTATTAGTGTGACTGCTTTGTTGTTGGTTCCTCGTCTACAACAACAACCGGTAGACGTAGTTTGTTGTGTTGTTTGTGAGGCAGCCACACTAAGGGTTCAGTACGCAGAGAACGATAACAATTGGTAGTAATTGCAATAAAAAGTTGTAATTGCGACGATCTTGTTGCTCATTGTGTTGCAAGACATTTATCACAATTACTATCAATGGAGTAAAATTGAAGGTTATATTAGTGCGGTAAGCTACAGAAAAAACTCACTTCCTTTGGTAGCGATTCACTGCCTAAGAGGGGTCAGGTTTTTTTTAGCTGACCGTACCGACCATCAAAAGATAGCTGTTTTTGGGAGCCCACTAGTTGTTTATTGTTGCCGGGTTCAAGATGAAGGGTTAGGTAGGAGATCGGTTCATAAGGGATAATAGTGTGAAACCAGGGTTAGAGCGGTGTGTTGATTACCCACTATTGTCCCTCTGCATCGAACTCACCATGCTAGGAACACTCCGTATAAGAAATAGCACTCAACATGTCAGTCTTTTTAACTGTAGTCAAATATTTGAACCATATAATCGCATTTAATCGTAGTTTTGTAAACCTAACCACCTTTTAACTGTTATCATAAATATTTTAAACATGTAGTCATATTTAACCATAATCATAAATATAAGCCGCAGGTAGGTACTCAATTTGTCAGTCTTGTTAACTATAATAATAATAATAACTTCGTATTGGTGTAATATTTGATGTTCACTTTCTGTCAGCTGAGAAGCTTAACTTTTATAAAATAAATAACAATTAAGTGTTACAATTATATCGCGATAAAGAACATTCAACAGTTTTATTAAAATCTAAAACAACAATAAATTAAATACATAAAAATCTTTTTAATAATGTAGTCATGGATGTCAACCACGTAATCGTATTTGACCATAGTTGTAAGTTTTTTAAACTATTTTCACAAATACTTAACCACATAATTATATGAACCTAACCTAATCTTATAGCATTGTTAACTACATTCATAAATATTTCCATGTAATCGCATTTAACCATAGCTGTTTAAGACGCAGGTACACAATATGTCAGTTTTTTAAACTATATTCCCACGTTAAATTCAAACCAGAGATTCAAACCATGTATAATTAATCACATTTAACCATAGTTGAGTAAGCCAAAAATAATTATATCAGTTTTTTTTAATCTTATAAATTCACATATATTCAAACTATGTAAGTAATCATTATTAACCATACTTGAGAAAGCTAAAAATATATCAGTTTTTTTAATCATATAAATTCACAGATATTCATACCATGTACAAGTAATCACATTTACCCATAGTTGAGAAAGCCAAAAATATATCAGTTTTTTTAATCATATTAATTGACAGAGATTCAAACCATGTATAAGTAATCACATTTAACCATAGTTGAGTAAGCCAAAAATATAACAGTTTTTTTTAATCATATATATTCACAGATATTCAAACCATGTAAGTAATCATATTTAACCATACTTGAAAAAGCTAAAAATATATCAGTTTTTTTAATCATATAAATTCACAGAGATTCAAACCATGTAATTAATCACATTTAACCATAGTTGAGTAAGCCAAAAAATATAACAGTTTTTTTAATCATACACATTCACAGATATTCAAACCATGTATAAGTAATCACATTTAACCATAGTTGAGTAAGCCGAAAATAATTATATCAGTTTTTTTAATCATATAAATTCAAACCATGTATAAGTAATCACATTTATTGATAGTTGAGTAAGCCAAAAATACATCAGTTTTTTTAATCACATAAATTCACAGAGATTCTTTGATAGAGAGATAGTTGAGTAAACCAAAAATAATTATATTAGTCCTTTTAATCATATACATTCACAGATATTCAAACCATGTAAGTAATCACATTTTCCCATAGTTGCTTAAGCCGTAAATACCCAAAATTTCAGTCAAAAATATTGAAATGTTAGGTAATTGCGAGTTTTACAACTGTGATTAAATTTTTTATCGTCAATCATGTAATCGTATTAAATTAAAGTTGTTTATTCCGCAAATAAAAAACCATATTTTTCGTCTATTAACCCGTTGTTGTGTAAAACAAAAGTTACATAAATTATAACCTTGATAATTACATTCATAAATTTTTAAGACATGTAATCGCATTTAACCAAAGCTATATAGGCCGCAAATACCCAATGTGTTAGTCTTTTAGCAATTTTCATAGATATTTGTGTCTATTTAATCACAATTTTGTAAACCTTACCTAACTTATAGCCATGTTAACTACATTCATAAATATTTTAACCATATAATCGCATTTTAACCTTTATATAGGCCGTAAATACGCCACATGTCAGGCAGTAATTTTTTTAACTATACATATAATCAATATACGAGTAAACCATTTGCAGACGCCATTAGGTCAACTTACCCCAATCTGTCAAACATTACCCTCCACTATTGTGATGAAGCTGAAAATCTATAAAGTAATTTGACAGATTGAGGTAGGTTGACGTGCTTGCGTCTGTACGATGCGATAAAATTGAAGAGGGAGGCTTCATGACACCAATTGTGACAACATGCATGGTTTTCTAACAACTGTATGCTTTTAAATAAACAAGGCGAAATTACAATATTAACAAGATACCTAGATTACACATAAAAGTATTTAAAAAGCCGTATTTTCTTGGTAAGCTTAATAGTCTTCACAATAACGCGTCACCTTCCTTGTTAATTTTCTCGCATATTACATATAACCATTAGTTGTATAAGCCGAAAATACCTAACATTTGTGAGTCTTTTTATTTATAGTTTTTTATATGGATTTTAATTTGTACTATCTATGTAAAACAGCAACGGCGAATCCAAAACAGACACTCTAAGCAATATTCCTAAAAGTACGAGGAGTGGCACTTACACACACAAGCATTATTGATAGTCATAGCTGAACATAGACTTATAGCATTGACTAAGCACTCGCTGGTTATTGCGCTTTTTTCCGGCTTTACAAAAGCGCTGAGTTGGAAGAAAAAGGTAAATTGAACTTAAATGTCAACGCCCAGCACTCAAAAGTTCGAAAAAAAAGTGCCGCGCTTTTAAAGCACTCACGTATGACATGGAAATTCATTTGTTCTAATTCGGCGCTTTTTTAACGCATGGGAAAAATCGCCCGTGTGAATAACGTCGAAAGAGTTAAACAATTTTATTTAAATGGCTCAAAGAATAAGTCCACGGTCTTTGTTCAGACATGACTACAATTCTGCTTGTATTGTGGCATTTAAAAATATTAGAAGAATTGCTAATGGCGTTTCTAGAAATTCACGAAGTGCAGCATAAGTAACATTGCTAAAAGTGGCCGTGTTAGACCCGCAGTGCTACTTAACACAACCACCTTGCTTGTAGTCAAAAAACATTCCGTCTATGGAATTTTCTCTTCTTTTTTAAATCTCTTTGTGTTATCATCTAAGCTGAGACAGCAATAGTATTTAAGACTAATACGAGGAATTGAAGAAATGTATTTGTACGAATAGACTGTATTGTATGACGGAGGCGTAAGGGAACGGGAACGAAAACATGAGGGGAATAAGTAAGATGATGGTGATTGAAATCTGAAACGTTGGAAGACCACACTCTGTTGACATTATAAAGTTCGGTTTATCACTACCTGTTCCAAGGCTGAGGCGACACTAGACTGCAACGCGATCTGTGACAGATTAGCGATTGAAACAATTAACTTCAATCGCTCATGTGTTGCTACGCCGTACATCAGCGATACTAAGTGTAATTCATTCATCATTCCGCTTTTCCAGTAGCGGCGCTGTAATTCTGCCTAATGTAGCCTCTGCCTAATGGCCCCAGCGACGTTTCAAATTTCTCCACCATTGACATGCAGTTCACTACTATAGGTCTGATGAGGAGGTTGTAAACACTGGTGTGCAGGAAATTATAGCCGCGATCAAATAATGCACAAATTATCACTAGTTCTTCCAATATTCTTTACATAATCGTTTTAAAACATGAACAAATAAGCAAGACTTACAGCAGTAGCAAAAATAATCTATATCTTCTATCTCATCTTTGACGTTGACTTCGACTTTGACTTTCACTTCGACTCCGACTTTGACTACGACTTCGGTTAACTCGATGATGGCGCGTTCTGTTCCATTTCTCTCTACACGCTTTCTTTACATTTGTCGAAATCGCTCCCAAAGAAGCTATAGAAAAGAATACATAAAAATATGGGTTCTTACCACAAGAAATATGAACATCTGTGGAACATAAGTCTAAAAAAACTTTCTTTACTTACGAAATCACTAGTTCTTCCAATATTCTTTACATAATCGTTTTAAAACATGTAAAAACAAGTGAGACTTACAGCAGCGGCAAAAACCATCTATATCTTCTATCTCATCTTTGACGTTGACTTCGACTTTGACTTTCACTTCGACTCCGACTTTGACTACGACTTCAGTTAACTCGATCATGGCGCGTGCTGTTCCATTTCCCTCTAAACACTTCCTTTACATTTGAGGAAATCACAATGCCAAAAAAGCTATGGTACAGAATACCAACATAAAAATATGGGTTCTTACCACAAGAAAGATAAACATCTGTTGAACATTTGTTTGAAAAAAGTGTCTAAGTCAAAACGATATTCCATAGATGTAATTAATAATAATATTCCACAACTATTACACAACGCCATCTAGTCCCAAGCTAAGCAGAGCTTGTGTTATGGGTACTAGACAACTGATAAACATACTTGTATATTTCTAAACACATACATTTTATAGATAAATGACACAGAACAAATGATCATGCTCATTACACAAACATTTGTCCTGGGTTGTCATTTTGGTGAATAATTCTGCAGGTAGATGTTTATTTCATTGTGGTAATACGGATGCTGTTTTAAAACGATTATGCTAAATTATACTTTAGATTATAAGTTGAAAGTTGGATAAGGTTTAATTGTAGGAATGGTACATCTTAGTAGTGACTGCAAGATAGCTGGAACATTCAACGCAATTCAAAGTTTTCGTTTACGTTCCCTTGCGTCTGGTAATAGAAAATGATTGCAAAATATATTATGAACGAAAGGAAAAGTATTTTGTTAAGATGGTATTAGTTTTAAGTGAATAATTTGTCGTCTCACTCGTTATAAGTTTCATTATGCTTGTCCATCAATAAATTCATTAACATCTATAGGCTTTTTATTGTTAATTTTAACCCCTTCACCTTTTTAGCTCTCCGTGCGGAATAAAATCATCGAGAAATCATCTTGAAACATAACGTACGTAAGTATTATTTAAAAGGTCTGCTTCGTCAGTCTTCTAGCAGTAAGCAGGACAGCTCTTCATCAACTCCTGGGTTCAAGTCCCAGTTGTTGGTGGAGAGAGCTATGATCAGAAAATATCTCAAAAGCTGGCTTAAGTTAAGGCTTGTAACAGGTGTGTCCAACAACGAGTATTACTTGGCCTATTTGGGACTAAAACGGGATTTAACGATAAAGATGCTAAATCACAAACCAATACAATAGGCACATGATACAATCTAGTACTAACTCCAGCCTATTGCGTATCGCGTTGCCTATGTGGCGACCATCAAATAGCTTTTTGATCAAATTTCGTATTGGCGTTTGCAATGAAACAGATAAATGTAAATTTTCCCTAAAATCAACTATTCCAACGGTTTCGAGGCACTCCACTCCTCAACTTAGCCTCATTAGAGGTATCAAGCCATCCAAGTTCAGTGGACAACTGCTGGTCAGTTACAATCAATTTAGTCAATACCCCTGCAGGACCGTGCCCTCACCAAGATGGATTCCTCCCAAAAAGGTCCATCATGTAACAAACTTACTACATTTTTAACTTTAGAACTGTGCATCTTTTCTATAGCCAAAGCCGATTCAATTCAAAAGCCTGCTGCTGGCCTACTTGAAATAAGTGGCTAAATAATTACCGCACATGGCATCTTCTGGGTCTTAAGCCGCATATGACGAGCTTGGTCTGTAGATGGGTGACTGCCTGTCATAGCGAGTTTCCTCCGTGTCTCGGTAAGCACGTAAAGCCGTTGGTCCCGGATGTCATTTGTGGATCTTTGACAGCCATTACTATTAATAATAGAACCTCTTAAAGTCCAGACCAGTTTTACTATGGGGTATCGTACTACCCAATTACTGGGAGGTCCAGGTCCGTTAGGCAGTCGCTGCATGTAAAATACTGATATCGAGTTGCAGCAATATAATCGGGAAACGGCTAGGCAGATGATGAGCTGGCTTACTTGAAATGCTTCGATTAAAATATTGGTAGGATTATCTATACATATAATAAAACAGTAAAAAAACTGTGTCTGTACATTGAATAAATTAAAAAAATAATAATTGAGGGGGATTCAGAAACAGTAATAGAGCACGAAACGAAAAAAAAAATCTGTCTGTTTGTCTGTTTGTCTGTTTGTTTGTACACGCTAATCTTCGGAACTACTGGACGGATTTGAATGATTCTTTTTTTGTTGTATAGGTATTAAGTCTGGCCAGAACATAGGCTATAATTTATTTTGGAAACTTGAACACCTGGCGCAGAACCGCAACAGACCAGCTAAACTATAAGAGATACAAAAATGGTATCATAGCAAAAATTGTTTCACGTGATAAGCATTTTCTGCTAAGAGAATAAATTCGAAGATCTGGAACACCTGATGTGGAACTTCAACAGCCCAGCTGAACTATAACATATATAGGAATAACGTCTTAGCAAGAGTTGTTCAACCTGATGAGCACTCTCTGTCATCGTATAAAATTTGAAGATCTGGAACAGCTGATGTGGAACTGCCCAACTATACTATTACTTATATAGGAATGACGTCTTAGCAAGAGTTGTTCAGCCTGATGAGCACTCTCTGTTGACGTATAAAGATTGTAGATCTGGAATACCTGATGTGGAAATCAAAGCAGTTACTAATTTCACTGTATAATTATAAAATAACATAAGCTGGGAGTACCTCCACGCGGTGAAGGCGGTAACAGTTTAGGACTGATTTTCAATGAAAATTCTATGAATCATTGAAAATTTGACTCTACTGGCTAAAACTCCCATTTATTTTTTATTTTATCGTATAAATATGCCTTCGGGCTTATGTTATTTGAGTGCTTAATTTCCTTTACCATTTATCTTCGTGACACGGTAGCCTACCCGGTAACGCAGGGGAGCAGTCACTTAGATTTTAATTGATCAGGTATCTTCAGAATAAAACTATAACCATGCCTAGAAAGAGGTCAAATCTTTCCCTACGTTCCAAAGGAGCTAAAAGATTGAGGATCATAAGATCCCAAGAATCTACCGAAGAGCGTCAGGATAGACTTGATGCTGTTCGAGAGCATCAGGCTGTAACTCGCTCCGTAGAAACCTCTTCGGATCGCGAAGCTCGCTTGCGTTCTCAGCGTATTTATGCATCAACATCCAGGTCTCTAGAGACCAGTGAAGAATATGATGCACGACTGTCCGCTGATCGTGAACGTCATGCATTGTCTCGCGAGTCGGAGACGTTTACGGATAGAGAATTGCGCTTGAGTTCTCAGCGTATCTACGCATCTGCTGCTAGGTCTCTAGAGACAAGTGCGGAACATGATGCGCGGCTCTCCGCTGATCGTGAACGTCACGCATTGTCTCGCGAGTCGGAGACGTTCACTGATAGAGAATTGCGCTTGAGTTCTCAGCGAATTCGCACATCTACTAACAGGTCTTTTGAAACGAGTGATGAACGTGATGCGCGACTAACTGCTGATCGAGATTATCATACATTGTCCCGAACACGCACACAACAAAATATTCATAATCAGTTAGAAAGTGAAAGAGAAAGAATTGCTGGAGTACGGCATGAAGAGACAGAAGAAGAACGAAGCGAACGTTTGAATTCTGATCGCCTTCGTCATTCTCTGAACAGAATGTCGATATCATCTGAAGAATCGGATGTGTCTCAAGCTATCGCCGTAGGGCATGGCGACCTTCCTTGGGTTGATAAGGAACGGAGTGCATTTACGTATACTCCTATGATTGACTACGCCTCATATTCCGCCATCGGAGGTATGATTCAAAATTGTACATTTTGTGAAGCTGTTAAATGGCAAAAAGAAACAAACGGTATGTGTTGCGCAGGTGGGAAAGTACATATTGAAGTATTACAAAATCCTCCAGAAATATTAAGATCACTGCTAATCGGTGACCATCCACAGTCAAAACATTTCTTGGACAACATCCGTTCATACAATAATGCCTTTCAAATGACGTCTTTTGGTGCGAAACAGATTTCGGAAGGGCCATTTATGCCAACATTTAAAATACAAGGCCAAGTTTACCACCTTATTGGTTCATTATTGCCAGAAAATGATCCCAAGTTTCTCCAAATATATTTCGTATCGAATTATCAAGATCAGGCAAATATTAGAAACCAACATTTTCCACAATTGAACAGTAGTCTGATTTCACTGCTTCAAAGTATGTTGCATGAAGTAAATCCCTACGTGCACAGTTTTAAATCTGCATTAGAATCTATCCCCCCTGGACAAAGCAATAGTTATAAGTTTGTGATTGATGCTGATAAACGACCCGTTACTGGACATCGTGGCAGATACAATGCTCCAGTAACAAATGAAGTTGCAGTGGTTTTGGCTGATCAAGAATGTGAGCGACGTGACATAGTGTTACGTACACAAGATAATCGCCTGCAACGCATTTATGAAACACATCGATCTTACGATGCATTACAGTACCCTCTAATTTATTGCCATGGAGATGATGGTTATAACTTCGCCATTAATCAAGTTCAACCTGCCACAAGACAAGTAAATTTAAATAAAAAAGTTTCAGCTCAACAATTTTATTCTTATCTTCTACAAATCAGATTCAATCGTTTCATTTATCTGCAAAGGTTTCGTGGTCTATTTAGTCAGTTTATTGTAGACATGTATGCTAAAATTGAAACGGAGCGATTGGTATATATACGTACAAACCAGAGGCGTTTACGAGCTGAAGAATACGTGCATTTGCGGGACGCTATGCAGCAGGATGCAGAAATAGAAAACTTAGGCCGTTTAGTTATTCTGCCCTCCAGTTTCACCGGTGGTCCCCGTTATATGCACGAGCGTACTCAAGACGCTTTCTGCTACGTTCGGAAATATGGTCGACCTGATCTTTTTATAACGTTCACGACAAATCCAAAATGGGATGAAATTACTCGAGAACTATGTGCAGGACAAGTTTCGTTCGATCGACATGATTTGATAGCAAGAGTTTTCCATTTAAAATTGAAGTTAATGATGGACCTATTAACTAAAGATAGCATATTTGGAACAACTCTGTGTTACATGTACAGCGTAGAATGGCAGAAACGTGGTTTGCCACATGCACACATTCTACTTTGGTTGCATGAAAAAGTGCGTCCCAACGACATCGACAAATTAATAAGTGCAGAGTTTCCAAATCCAGATGAAGATCCTCTATTGTATACTATTGTTAAAACACACATGGTACACGGCCCCTGCGGCACTATAAACAGGGACTCTCCATGCATGCACGGTAATCGTTGTGCGAAGAAATATCCGCGTGCAATAAAAGAACAAACGGTAACAGGTGAAAATGGATATCCTTTATATCGACGACGGTCACCACAACAGGGTGGATTCACTGCGGATGTCAGGGTACGTGGGCAACAGATTTCTGTAAATAATAGTTGGGTCGTCCCCTATTCACCAATTTTGTCCAAAATATTTAGTGCACACATAAATGTGGAAATTTGCAGCAGTGTAGAATCCATAAAATATATCTGTAAGTATGTTAACAAAGGGAGTGACCAAGCTTCATTTGCTTTACAGACAGACCGAGATGAAGTAACCAGGTACCAATCCGGTCGATACATAAGTACTTCTGAAGGTATTTGGCGAATATTGGGATTTCCTATCCATGAACGCCATCCCACGGTCATGCATTTAGACGTTCACTTGGAAAATGGCCAGCGCATTTATTTTGATCCCAACAATGTTAGGGACCGTATAGAAAATCCACGTCAAACGACACTATTGGCATTTTTCAAGTTATGTCAAGAAGACGACTTTGCAAAAACTTTGACCTATGACCAGGTGCCATCTTATTATACCTACGATAAACAGAGAGGTACTTTCAATCGACGTCGACGTGGTCAACCAGTTGATGGATTTCCAGGGATTTTCAAAGACGCTGCTCTGGGCAGAGTGTACACAGTGCATCCTAACAATGGAGAATGTTATTTCTTGCGCCTGTTGCTCCATATTGTTCATGGACCAACTTCCTTTTCTATTTTAAAGACAGTTGATGGTGTAGAGCATCTTTCGTTTCAAGCAACATGCAGGGCACTTAACCTCCTTGACGATGATCAACACTGGGACAACACCCTCGAGGAAGCCTGTGTCAGTGACAGCCCCAGTAGTTTACGAAATTTGTTTGCCATAATGTTAGTATTTTGTGCACTTTCGGACCCTTTGAGATTGTGGGAAAAGTACAAGACATTTTTCTCTGAAGACTTTTTACGCATTCTAAGATGCAATGCGGAAGACACTATTAGTCCAACAGATGACAGAGTGTTGAATAGTTCTCTTTGTTCCATACAAGATACTGTTCATTCAATTGGAGGCAACTCTCTTAGCACTTACGGCCTACCTGTTCCCCAAGCAGAACCCAATCAGCCACGCATTAATCGGGAGTACATCGCTGAAACAAGCTACCGTTCTACAGATTTAGCCACCGTAGTTAATGAAAGCACGGCAAATTTCACAACAGAACAGAGAGAAATATTTAATAAAGTGGTTCAAAGTGTCTTAAACAACGAAGGGAAGCTGTTTTTTTTAGATGCTCCAGGAGGCACCGGTAAAACTTACCTGATGAGAGCAATCCTTGCTGAAATAAGACGGCAAAATAAGATCGCTCTTGCCGTAGCATCATCAGGTATTGCTGCCACATTACTTCCAGGCGGAAAGACGGCACATACAATGTTTAAAATCCCAATCGATTTAGACAAATCTGAAACACCAACCTGCTCTGTAACACGAAACTGTGACAAAGCGAGAGTGTTTCAGGATTGCTGCCTAATTGTCTGGGATGAGTGTACTATGTCAAACAAAAAGGCAGTAGAGGCTGAGGATAGAACACTACGAGACATTCGTCGAGATGACAGGCCGATGGGTAACGTAACTCTTTTGTTTTCGGGAGATTTTCGACAAACCCTTCCAGTCATAAGCCGGGGAACTAGGGCAGATGAGATTAATGCCTCATTAAAACATTCACATCTATGGCCTCAAATACAAAATCTCAAATTATCTATAAATATGAGAGCCCAACTTGGCGGTAATTCACATGCCCAAGAGTTTTCGGCAGTATTATTGAAAGTTGGGGAAGGTGTCCTTCCTGAAGAGAATGGTCTGGTGAATATTCCTGAAATACTTGGGAAAATTGTTGCCTCTGAAGAGGAACTGATACGATCGGTATTTGGGAACATTCAGAGTATACTAAATCAAGGAAATTCATGGTTATGTGAACGCGCCATATTGACCCCAAAAAATGATCAAGCTGCAAAAATTAATCAAAAAATTTTGGCGGACATTGTAGGGGATGAAGTGGTTTACACTTCTTTCGACAGTATTGTCGATCAGGACGACGCCACTAATTACCCAGTTGAGTTTCTCAATTCACTTACAGCGAGTGGTCTCCCTGCTCATAAAATAAGACTTAAAGTTGGCGTTCCCATAATGCTCATGCGAAATTTAACTCCACCAAAACTGTGCAACGGAACCCGTCTTATTGTCAACGCTTTACAACGTAATGTAATTGTAGCTACAATACTCACTGGGTGTGGTGCCGGTGAGACTGTATTCATACCGCGCATACCACTCATCCCCAACAATTTCCCCTTTCAATTTAAGCGCACACAGTTCCCTGTGACTTCATGCTTTGCCATGACAATTAACAAGTCACAAGGGCAGACGCTTAAAGCCGCTGGTGTTGACCTGACAACCGGCTGTTTTTCTCATGGCCAACTTTATGTTGCTTTTTCAAGGGTCAGCAATGCTTCCGGTCTTTATATATTAGCTCCTGAAGGAAAAACCCCAAATATAGTTTATAAAGAAATTTTTTAAAAGTTTGTTGCAATATTATTGTTAATTCAGTGTAACCTTGGGATCCGCTGCGGAGTAACGGTAAGAAAAGTTTTTTGTTGTACAGGTATTAATCCTGGGCAACATTAGGCTATACATAATTTATTTTGGAAAATGAACACCTGATGCAGCTCGAACCGCAACAGACCAGCTAAAGTAAGTATAAGAGATATAAAAATGGTGCCATAGCAAAAAACATTCCACGTGAAGAGCATTTTCTGCTGTGCGAATAAATTTGAAGATCTGGAACACCTGTTGTGGAACTCCAAAGCCCAGCGACACTATAGCATATTAAGGAATGACGTTTTAGCAAACGTTGTTTAGTCTGATGGGCATTTCCTGTTGACATACAAAAATGAAAGATCTGATGACTCCAATCGTCTCGCTCATCCCGTTGTTTTCCCGTTCCCGGGCCTTAGAATTCTACATCAGACGTTTCAGATCTTCGATTTTGACGACTCCGTTGTCGCTGGCATGAGCAACAGGATCCGCGTACGAAGTCGCGGGCAGAAGCTAGTATGGTAATAAATGAAACAACGTCTAAAATCTGTTTTCAACATTCAATTAATTTCGACACTACGTTTTCTACACATCTTAAGTAATTGCTTCATATAACATCGAGTCAACATTTTTACTTATTAGAAAACCTTAAAGCCTTGCATTCATAATATGAACGAAAGTTGGCAAAAATGCCGCCTTTCATAGTGGATTTTCCTTGTCAAAAGTATCCATAGAATTATACTTTCCATATCACTTTTAGGCCCTAATGAACTGACGGGGCCCCCCTCTAGAGGGCTAGAGCCTGCCGTGGTCGCGGGACTTATTTCCATCACCGTGACCCCGGAACATAAAGGGCTATTGAAGGACACCGTGGATTTTAGTCAGTACAAGTCTCACAGTCCCTCCCGCCCTGCCCGGGGTGGGAGGACTCATTTCATGATTTCAACACGTAAAAAAAAGGCCCTAATAGACGTCATTTTTGCAGCCACGGGTGATTTAAAACACTGATTTTAATAATCACAGAATACCATCGATCCATACGAGAACAATGGAAAAGAAGCACAATCACGTTGCTTGCTATTGCCAAGTAATAGATTGGGGAGGCCTATGCTCAGCAGTGAACGTCCTATGACTTATATGACGATGATGATGATAGTGATGAAGTAATAGCTTTTTTGATATCGAATAGTGTTAGTAAAAACTTCTCGTATGTTAAAGATTATTTTAGATCTAAGTCTTAAGATTAATAAGTCAGGAGATGTGGCCTGAAAATGTTCTATTGTAGGTATGTGTTAAACGTTTTCTATGAATACAAGGCTTATATCACAAATATACAAATTGGAAAACATTTACAAATTGGAAAATTCTTACATTCTAGAGGGCAGCACTTAACTTAATAACAGTTCAGAATATCATATAGCTACATATATATTAAGTATAAGCTCGAGAATTTAGACAAGCTATTCACAATATGGTAATAAAAGGGACAGTCAAAAACAAAAATGGTCCGCTTGACATTAGTTAAAAGTTTAATAAGCAATTTCGTTGTTTGTGCTACTCGTAGAACACTATTCAGTATTCATAACTGCAAGCGTAACGACGTATATCAGTTCAAGGGCTGATTTTTCAGTTGTCAGGTAACTTATAAATGAGGAATAAAAATAGCGATTTGACATATTTTCTATAGATAAGCTGTCAAAACCGCCATTTTTATTCCTCAGATAGAATCTATCTGACCATTGAAAAATCAGCTCTAAGTAGAATTTAGGCCTTGATTACAAAGATAATGTTTCTGTTATGTTTGGCTTTTTGGTCAAACCATGTTTTTTTTATGTTTTAATTTTTTTTTTAAAACCAGCAGCCAGGTACTGCAATTCTTCTAGCCAGACATTTCAAAAGTTTAGATGAACATTGAGAGTTGAAATAAAAAAGTTTATTTTCATTTCAATTTTAACAAGTAAATTACAGCATAATCCTAGATCAGTCAATGTTCTCTCATTTTTTTTGATAATTTAGTTTTTTTGATCATTTTAACGAAGATCGTCTTAAGAAAGACGATTAACAGTACCAACTAAATAAAATTGTTACCCTGTGGTTAAGCTCTAGTAGTTTAATCAAAGCGTACAACTCATTCGAAAAATGAGACGATCTGAATACTTAAAGGTAACTAAATAATTATCACTGATATTAAGTCGTACGTTTTTATTCACAAGGTGTAAAATAATACTATTATAATAGGTTAAGACGGCAGTAAAGAGGTGCACTAAAGCTTCGGTTTCCTAAAAAAGCGGTGCCGTCATGTAGCGGCCGTAATTTTACGGACGCTAAAAGGCTGCCGTCTCTACGACAACATGACTGTGTCAAGTTCCACGGTCGTTTTAACACACCGTCATTTTTTTTAAACAAACGAAACGAAACCATCTGACACCGACAAGACAGCCGCCATGCAAATTACAGCACCGCTTTTTGATTTACGGTGTCAGTTACCGTTCTCTTGGAAACCACGCCATTTTGTTAACATATACAACATTCCAGTGACGTCATTCACCGCTTTATGACGGCACCGCTTTCCTAGAAAACCCAAGCTTAACACAGAGGTGGAGTCGAGGTAGCCCACAAATGAGATGGTGGGACGAATAGAAAAACTTCATCAGGGCAAACTGGAAAGGAAGTGGAGAAAGTAAAAAAAAATATTAATGCCCGGCAGAGTGAGACAGGTCAGGCTAGGAAAAAATAAATTACAACGTATTTTATTCATTGCAAAGAGAGTCTTTGATTCTCTTAGTACGTAATACTAAAATAAAATATAATATATTGTCATTGTCAAATACATTGATCCAATCCTCAAAAAAACCATACAGACATACTACAAAAAAATCTATGTGGAATCTATGACACTATTAGGGTGAAGTCAAACGAGCGTAAGTTTTGAGTCATGACTCGCAGAATTTCGGTAAATTTCATAAAAAACAAAAGACGTGATGCAAAATTTTCAATGAATGCGACCGAAATTCTACGACTTACGACTCAAAAATTACGCTCGTTTGGCCTCACTTTTTGGGTGCAAACTGATACGGTCAATCGACGTGTCACATCGACCATCGATAAATTCGATAACCTACGATTCGACAAATGAATTTACGTCATCGACAACTCGTAATCATTATGCAACTTTATCACTACAACATCCAGACATCTAATATATAATAACATTCACTTCGAACTACTTACATTGGTAACATTAATTATCACTAGATATACGTAAATAACATGGAATATATTAAACTATGATTTATATTGATATCTTCTGCCCGCGTTTTCCCCCTACGTTTACGCTGCGCACGCAACGCAAGCTCTCGAAAAGGAATACGTTTTCCTGGTTTTGAAACATTTCTCATTGCTACCCCGCTCCTATTGGTGATAGCGTGATGTTATATAGCCTATAGCCTTCCTCGATAAATGGACTATCCAACACAAAAGAATAGTCAGAATTTTTCAAATCCTATCAGTAAATCCTGAGATTAGCGCGTTCTACCAAACAAACAAACAAACTCTTCTGCTTTATGACATTAGTACTCAGACCAACAAAAAAAGAAAGACGGCGCGCCGCGAACATCAAAAGTGAAGCCACCTTTTTATATATGTGTGTATCGAAGGGTTGTCATTTGTTACATATTTTTTCTTTGTTTAATTTTCTTTTTTTTACTTTCTATGTGATTTGCTGATGTTTTTGCAACTTTTCACTACACAGGAAGGCATAATTCTATGTTTTAAATCTAAATTTACTTGACGACGACTCGTGACGTACTAAGAGCGATGAGCATGGTTTTAGTGTAGGTGTGTGCGTGAGCGTGTATGTATACTTGCAGGAGCACGGTTTCATGGCTTCACTTATGATGTTCGCGGCGCGCCGTCTTTCTTTTTTTGTTGGTCTGAGCATTAGTATAGATTATTCGAAAATTCGTTTAGAACTACTAATTCAGTTGAGGAATACAATGAATCTACACAGTCATTTAAAAATATATATCTACATCGTATAGCTCTAAAGGTAGGTGTCTGATAAGGGCAACAGTCCCAGTTGCACTACTGCCATAAGCACTTCTCAATGTTTCCTTTTAAGTCCATACAGACTCTGTAATAATATCTGTGTAATACCTAATGACATCGAAACGGCGAAGTCACAGACCGGCCGCAATCAAACTGTAACTTTAATAATACGACATAAAGATTACAATTCTCGTGGAACTACAAGCGCTTTGAAGGGAGCCGCGGAAGGTGTCGCTCCATCCACATGATCAAGGGAAGGCAAGGGTTCCCCTGGAGCCGGTAAGAAAGAGAACTTCTGCAACATTGTGGTTGTGAACACGAAAATGTTGCACTTCGCTAACACATCTCCCATGCATCTATGTTTGGCTAGTCCAAACGGAAAGTAATATTCGGGTAAAGAAAGTTTTCCCTCAGATAGGAATCGCTCCGGTTTGAAGGAGTACGGGTCAGGAAACATGTCTTCGTCCATCAGTATGTTCGTGAAGTTGCTGAGCACCATCGTATCCTGAAGCAGAGAGATAATCACCATTACTTGGAAGTCGTCAACTACTCAACACAAAGGGGGCTTTACGCCAAACAACAATTCCCCAACTGGACCAATCGGGATTGTTTAAAAGATCTAAAGATCAACTCTACAATTATCTTCTCAGTAATCCCAGTCTAGTACTGCCTCACTACTGGGCCTCTCGGTAACCGAACGAATAGTTCGAGTCCAGCCCTTTTGATCCATCCCACCACTTACAGCGGGAAGACTCATCTGACTATTAAAACACCCCAAATGTAAAATTAGAGGCTTACGAATACTTCTCAAAGAAAAAACAAGTAGAATGCAATAAGCATAGTTGTCGAACCTCTGGTATGAAGTAGCCAGCCAACCAGGTGTCCCTCAGAGCACGATGCGGCACTCCAAACGTGCGCCCCATGAAGTGGCGAACACATTCGTGAACTATTGCCTCGTTGTACGGCATACTGAAATTAAAGCAAATTATTTACTTTAGAAGAGAGATTACCAGAATAAATCCAGAAAATATAACAAGAGGGATCTGCCAACTTCTTTTAGGCTATGATGACTAGATGTGTTGCAAATTTTTACCTTGAATGTAAACCAAGTGGTTACCGTCCTCTTCTGATTGTAGGATCATCGGTGCAGTGGTTTAATTTTTTATACTTTCGCATTTAAATTGGTATAAGGGATATAGGTGATGTATTGAGAGAGGTGGTAGATACACTCAATAACATTTACGTGCATAAATTAAAGTAACTGTGTTAACTTAAATAATCAAAAGACTATACTCACTTGGGACGGTCATCCAAGTTGGGCGCCCTATCTTTACCGACGATTCTATCGATTTCCTCCTGAGCCTTCTTCTGCACTTCCTGCTCCCTCACAAGATAACTGAAGCAGAAGCTCATGCTCTTGCTGGTCGTCTCCGTGCCAGCCATGAACATGTCCATGCACATGGCCACGAGTTGACCTTCAGAATACGTCTCCACTTCGCCTCTCTCCTTCAACACTCTTATGTACACATCCATAAAGTCTCTATCCTCTTGAGACGAATCAAATAGATCCTTATGTCTCGCCAACTCCTCCCGAAGAAACTTCCATATCCTTTTGTGTGTTCTAATAAAGTCTCTGTAGCCCGAGAGAGTAGGAGCTACAATGCTGAGGATAGGGAAGTGGCTGAAGAGAGTGCCGACCATATCTACTGCAGCAAATAAGTCAAATAGTAGGCTTTGTAGTACCTTCATCTGAGGATCACTAGGTTTGTACCTGATTCCTGCCATCATCGTCCACAGAGTGTTTAAAATGTAAACATTGAAGAAATTATGCATCTGAATAACTGCAGTTTTGCCGTCATTATCACCAACAATTTCGAAGACGTCACGCACCATGTGCGACGCTTCTAACCGGGCGATGTCATCCATCCCTCGTCTTCCAAAACCAAACTCTTTCAAATGCCGTAGAAGGAACCTCCTCTGTTCTTTCCACAGTTCTCCATCCGTGAGTAACACTCCACGTCTTTCTCCCCAAGTCCTTGTTTGATAGAAGATTCCTTTCGGTCTACCGTCGATGTCCTCGTTGTAAAGCATCTCCTTGTTGGCTTCCAAACTGTTCACCATCACAATTCTATCCTTTCCGATTCTGAGACCAAGTAGAGATCCATCTTTGGAGTAAGTTAGAGAGAGTTCCTTCACAGCCTTGTATAGGTAACCTGTTTTTTCTCGAAGCTTGTACACTTCGCTGGCACAACCAAGAATTGGCACCCATTTCGGGCCTGGAGGAAACTTCTTAGGCTTACGAATGTCAAAATAGAGGTATAAGCAGGCCGCTACTACTATAGTTAGCGCTGCTAACCACATCTGGAACAACAAGAAATGGATATTTAACATTTAATAAATTCTACAACTTTGAAACGAGAAGACAAAAATTTCACTCTCCGCCGAAATGTAGCATAAATAAATTATTTTTAATTAATTTAAAGCACAATTTTGCAGTGCACAGCAAGGCATTGCATATCAATCAATTATAATAGGTAGGTATATCCTCGCTTATCGCTTAAACCACTCGTACATAAATACATTGTTCTTATTTGTAAATGTGTGTCAATAGCCCTTGACGTTCCGGAGCCACAAATACCTGATAAGACAGTCCCGCGATCCTGGGAGGCGTGACAACGTTTGGATAGCTGATACGCATAAGAGAGAAAAACAATACTGCAGGTAGCTAACTTCGGGTTTACCGACAGATCGGTTTTCGGAATCAAATCGCACAGCGCAATGCACTACGTTACGTTTGCAGCGAAGCGTGTCCATCAACTAGTGCGTGTCGCGTTACGTGTGTGTTACGTGTGTTCGCGTGTCCAGACATTAATAACACGGTGTTTTGGACTGTTGATACTGAGAAAGGGAACAGTCACGTGTTTCTAACCAACTTAATGTTTGCACGTGAGTGTTCCGCACAGCTGATGGGGAAATAGGTTAGTAGTGGGGAACGCAAATCTCGCGAGATTGGGGGTCAAGCGAGATCCCGAGAGTCTTTGATCTGCGAGACCTCGCCAATTTCGCTTTACCTTGTGGGCTATTATTAGACAATGAATTCCGTTGTTCAAACAAATACCATACATACATGTGCACACAACGCAAATATAGTTTTTTGCATCGTCTAAATTGAGGATTTGGAGTAATTTTGTGCTATCTAGCGACACAATGTTGTACAGTGTTTTGTGTGAAAAATAAATGTTTGTACAAAAATAATGTTTCAACACTTAACCTATTTTCTGTTTTATGTAAATAAATAATATTGGTGCCAATGTATTGCGAGTATCTATATTTTTTTTTTATATACGTTCCTGAATATCCCACTCTTCTATACCCTGTCTGTACACATAAAACAGCACAGCTAGCAATAACATAATTAAATGTAAACCTTGCAAGAAAATACAAAGGAAAAAAAGGAAACATTTAAGAATATTTTATTTTATCAGCGCTGCCTCCACCTCGACACTATCACTTTTTGAAAATTAGAAACAGCGCCATCTATATACATCCCGATGAACTTTGTACTCAATGACAAAACTTTGCTAAGCTTTGGAAGCTTTCATTTTACGCTAAAAATAAGCAGATGGCGCTACCAAAAGTGTTCATAAACTGTTTAGGATCAGCTCATACCAAGACTCTACTCATGCGCGAAGTGACCCAACGATACTGCAAATTAATGACTATCGTCAGTATATAATGTATCGTCGTTTCTTGGAGTGAGTGTGTGCTGATCTTTAGTAATGGACTGTATTTTGAAAATGAAAATAGCGCCATCTATGAATTGTCTTTTGAACTTTGGACGAGACCTCATAGAAACCACCAATTTCGGGTAGAAATGAATAGATAGCGCTGGGTCCTCTTTATTTATAAAAACATTGATAGGAAAATAAACATACCGGTGCGCGGTCGGAGATATTGCACAGCAAATGTATTAAAATATCATAGTTTATTTGTACGGCGTAATTCAGGCATTAACGATACAATAGCACGAAATTACTAATTAAGGTCGTATTTATTATGAGACCTATTTGTCGAGCTCTTATCTCGAACTTCTTATTTCGAAGATATCTTTCTAGTACCTACTCCTTCTCCATACAACAAACTACTGTGCATTATACTATACATACTCCGCAGTCCTCCATTGGAGTATTTTTCGTAAAAAGGGATGTTGTACCCCTGCGAAGTCGGTGGAAAACTATCAAATTGATCACATCTGACAGAGATGTGAATCAATAAACGCACACAAGGAGCTGAAGCATGTGGCAAGTTTAATATGCACCACAGACTTTTAAGTACCTACCTAATTTTTTAAAATAATATATAAACATTTCTAGTCTTGAAGAATAGGGTATTTTACTGCATAAATAAATAGAAAATTTATTTAGTCCGTCAGTAACAATATTGAAAAAAAGGTTTATTCCGCGTTCAACCCCCAAGATTTTCTACCCTCTTCCGCGTTCGACCCCTAAATGTTTCCAGTTTCCACATTAAACCCCTGAGGGTTAAAAGTGGAATTTTATTTCTTAATTGTATTTGTTCCACGTTCAACCAATGGACACGTATTTTTTATTTTTTTAAATGAATTAATATTGACAATGCTAAAACGCTTCCAAAATGGGAAGTGGGGGCTTGTGACGTCATTACGCTTGTAAAATTGTAACGACCGAGTGACGTTTTGTGATTTTTAGAAGCGTTTAATCTTCTTCAATTTTGGTTTGACAAAGTTGTGACAAATAATAATCTACATTTTGTACTATTTTTTTTTAAGTAAAATAGCCTATCTATTGGTAGATTTTATGGCGCCCAATAATATGGTGACCACGAGGCGCTATTATCACGCTCACAGCGTATACCTACTTAGATGAGATATATGATAGCCTAGGAAACTCTAGGGTAACCTGTTAGAAAGTCTAACCTTTTGTTAACTTATAATTATGATCAAGATCACCTTTGGACTCGTGAAGAAGTGCACTGAGTAGTCGCAAGACTGTCTACACAGGGTACCACGGCCCTTGAACGCAGAGGGCAACAGGGTGATAGGAATAGGGTGGTTTTTAGACAGAATGAGTCGCACAGTTCAAAGAACGAGGAAGGTAGATACTGTTTTTTTTTTCATTAAATTAACGTCAAAGTTCAAGTTTACTGTATGTCACCAGAACGGGAATATTTTGCTAGGGACACTGTTTATTGTCAAAAAAGATAGATAATGTCTTAGTATTTCATAACGTCTAGCCACAGCGCCTTATTTAAGAAAGAGCAAAACTTGTCTCTGTCTGTCTTTGGAAGGGTCACTAAAGTGAAGCTACTCTTGCTGAGGTTGTCTGTCTAATGTATCAAAGTCACTAACATAACGTTGTCTAATATGCGTCATATCAATATAATTATTATACATACAATAAAACCATTTTTTTATTACTTTGCAAATTTTTCAAAAAAATCGAACGAGTCCCCGAGAACCCTGGGCAGGACGGGAGGGAGTGTCAGACTTGTACTGACTGAAATCCACGGTCCACGGCATAGTCCATGATCGGGCACAAATAATTAAGATAAAACATGTACTTACTACAATTAAATATCCTAGACACAAAAAAACACAGATTAAAAAGACCGCACAGCCAAAACTACAGCAGAATTAAACGAATTTCTTAGATCGAAAACTCGGAAAATGCATTTCGCGGTGCACCAAAGTGTTATATAAATGTTATTTACCTTGTTCGTCTATCCGTGTGCAAGCTTTCACTGTACCGAGTCCGGGAGTGCGCGCGGTATAGGCGAACCCCGCCATGTGCATCGGTGCACTAGACGCACTTAGACCGAAGCGTAATAAAATGTATTAGGTATTATTTAAAGGCCCTAGGTTTAAACATACTTCGACGTACTTCGAATGTAGTGGTGGCGTCAAGAAACAATTTTAGAGCCAGCCGGAAGACGTCCACTGCTGAACATAGGCCTCCCCCTTAGACCGTCACACCGCCGAACGACAATTCGCCACTTGCATCCATCGGTTGCCCGCGACTCTCACGCTGTCGTCGGTCCACCTAGTGGGAGGCCTACCTACGCTGCGTCTTCCGGTCCGTGGTCGCCACTCGAGACCCTTTCTTCCCCATCGGTTGTCAGTTCTACGAGCGATGTGGCCTGCCCATTGCCACTTCAGCTTGCAATTTTTTCCAAAGCAATGACGTCATGACTGAATTGAACACGAATTAAATAATTTACCATATCAACATTCAGTAATTATGCAATCGATTTAAAATCAACCACAATGCACCTTGATAAGAACGTTTCAGATAAATTAATCATACAAATGTCCGGAAATAGTTATTTATGATACTAGTGCGGTAAGTTGGTTTTTACAAACGAGTAGACGAATGTAGGCCCGAAACGAAGTTGAGGGCCTACCATAGTCACGAGTTTGTAAATACCAATTTCTGCACGTGTGTCATACAATATTTTTCAACACATTTTTCCAACAGCGGGAAAGTCGCAACAATTTTTGAAGTTCCTAATATGAAAATGGCGTCAATTTGCAAATGGCACCACATGCACGTGGTGAAACTTAGAACTACATCTTTTGTCTCATTTACTCTTTAGTATTAAAGTGAGACAACGTATTGAGCAAAAGCGCTTCCAAGGAGGTTGGATCAGTCAGGTTGTTTATTCTCTTAATGTGAAACTCTTTCGTGGAATTCTTTTTTTTTTTTTGGAATTTGAAATTTGAAAAAAAAACCGTAAAGAAAACGCACGCTGCTGCACAAGGGGGCGTGCGGTAAAATAGGTACTTAGGTGAGAGTACCTATTTTACCGCACGCTCCGTTGTATCGAGCGTAATTTTTAACTTTCGAACAATGTATACAGGCTTTGTAAATGCGTTTTACGAGCAAATGTGTTGAAAATAGATTTTGTGTGTCTAATGGTCTATTGTTTGTTTTTCTACATTAAATAATAATAATAATAAAAAAATACCTATACCAGTACGTTGTATAAATAACCATTATTACATTGTTACATTTCGGTGTAAACGTAGGCAAGTTCTTACTATGAGTAGTACCTAGCGTTTATATACCAAATGTTGCAGTCTACGCGACGTGTACTTAACTGTGCAAAGTTTGATTTCCGGACGAAGTTGATGTGTGACATGCAAGTGCATAAAAATTGAGAATTTATTTCATGAGTCTTTTTTAATTCAGATTGATATTTAGATAGGTACAGTTCCCGAATGGTGTATATATAAGCGGGATATGTCTAAACAGGTAACCGCTGATCATGGAACGTTTCTCTAAGAGAATTCAAGGAACAATAATAAGCATACGCGCGACTGAAGTATGCGACAGATATCAGCATTATAACATTTTTTTAATAGATGATTAGAGGCGGGGGAGTCGACTTCAAAAAAGGAATAATGATGATTCTAAACGTTACATAGTCTCACGCACTTTTCCTATAGGGAGTAGCAGAAACCACAGTGCACCACCTGCTACGATCCTTACATACTCCTTTCGCCTCATCTACATTCATAATCTTAATTTTGTCCTTGTCAAAATGTCATTAGCCTATAAGGTAACTGCACAGAAATATTGTACAAATAATAAAGAGATTGTCGGTGCTCATCACGCGACAAAGTTGAAAGGTATCATGGTGTTTATTACATTACCCTCTACACTCTACCAACCAGAACACAGTGATTGCGAAACGACGAAGTGACATGTATTACCAACAAAGGTAGGTATCTATGTAGGCGTAAATTTCTAAGCTAGAAAAATAGTAGATTATTAACCAAGGGGATAAAGCACGGTCTTCTGTCGCGGGTGGCGAATTAAATCGCGAGCGTAACGAAGGACTCGAGATTTACTCCCGAGCGTAGCGAGGGTGTTAAAAACTTAAATCACGAGCGAAGCGAGGGATTTAAGACGAGTCCTGAGTGTAGCGAGGGATTTAAGTTCACCCAAGACTAAGACAGCTTTATCACCGAGGAAAATACTCTACTTTTCGTACCATTTGCGAAAAAAATAACACAGTAATAATATGAGATACGCATTTTAAACATTAATATTTAACATTAACTTATTTATAAAAATAAACTTAACGTTTATGTATTTGAAGAATACAAAAACGCGGCAAATTAAAAAAGCAAAGGCATCAAGCTCATACGGCCTCGTCGGTTTTCGTAATTTTATTTAACTAGATGAAAATCCGGCTTCGCTCGGGTGAAACGTGTGTCCCAAATACTACACATCAAGGTACTAAATGTAGGTGTCACGGTAAGTCATAGGCCGAAAATGAAGAAAGAAAAAAAAAAACTCAACATGATAACCGATGTCAATAATGGCGGCTGCGATCTGTCTGGTCAGAAAATCATTAGAAATTTACAAAATACTCGACAATCCGAATTTTGCGGATATATTATGTTGTCGACTCGAAATCTTTATTTTTTAATGTTTTACTATTCTGGTTAGCTTTCGATCGAGTCTACCGTAATCTAAGTATTCCAAATTTAAATCACATTCTCTCCCTAGAGAGAGAATGAAATTCAGTACAACATTCTTTCCCTGTTTTTCACAGATTAAAAATGACTATTGTTATGTTCGCTTTTTGTGGCATAGAATGTCACTTTTTTGAGCAAGTGGTACGAAAAAGTGTAGGTATTTGAGACACTTTTCAAAATTTACTCGATTTTTATTGGTGTCAAAATGTCAATGTGAGGGGCGCACGTCCTCATTCATTTCATCCTATTGCGTTCTGATCCCCAAAAACTGATCTCCTAGAAAGTAAAAATATATGACAGGGGATCGGTTTGGGGATCAGAGTGGAATAACTCTAAATTAAATAGAACAAACTGCCCCGGCAAACTTCTTACCACCTCAGAATATTTTTATCATATTTACTCACCATTTGAACCTTTCTTGGACATTCAAAAATTATTTAAAAACCAAAATTAGGAAAATCAGTCCTCCCAGCCTCTAGTTTTACCGAGACAAACGGACAGCAATTGATTTTAACCGACTTCAATAAAAGGAGGAGGTTCTCAATTCGGTTGGTATTTTTTTCTTTATTCAGTCCCCGATTGCTTGGAAATATCTAAACCAAATAAACTATACAAAACAAACAATAATTTTCTTATTGTTGACCTAGTTAAGTAGCAAGGGGCAACCGATTAACGAAAACTAATGTCGAAAACAAAAAAAAAATACATTGACTACATCATATAGGTCAGAACATTTTATTTTTAAATCGTTCCAATATTTACGTTACTAAGCAGGTGGTCTTACAAACGTTTATGAAGGATCAAAGGATGTCCAATCAATAAACTGGGCAAGATTTTTCCAGGTATTTGGTACGGCGAAGAAATATTGAGGTTTTCAAATTAAGAAAAGCTCAGTAGCAGACGAGGGTCTTCAGCCCGATATATGGACACTGTTTTATGAAAGGAATTTCTCAATACAAGCCGGATATTGGATTTTTACCCTTACTCTTACACTATTATTTTATTTGAAGTATAGTACCTATACCTATAGAAGTTTGTAAAATAAAATATGTATACTTAAAGGTTCATAAAATTATTTTATTTTTTCGTCCAATATTTGGTGTGTGTGTACTTGAAGTATTTACGGTGCTTATTGAATGGTGCTTGGAAAATGGAAAACCGCCTCTGGTGTACGAAAGAGGAACTAATGTAAAAAACACACAAACACCGTATTGTAAAAACCATTACATGTTTACTGTAAACGTAACTAGATGGCGCCACGAGTCTGACTTGAAACACAATATTACGTGTTTAGTACTAAGTTCGTGGGCAAGTCGGCACGGAACTTTTATGACTCCTAACTCATTTTATGGCTTCTATATGATGTGAAGGCTATTGGGAATTGTTGTGTGGGTATCTAACAGACTTACCTATCTTTTTCTGAGCTGTCTTGTGGTAAAATTTTTGTATCTTCGGATACGATACGACCATGTTGCGTTTCATAGATATTAAAAAACAAAATGGATTTATTTCTATTATTATTATTATTCATGGACTTATTTCCATCACCGTGACCCCGGAACATAAACGGCTATTGAAGGACATCGTGGATTTTAGTCAGTACAAGTCTGATAGTCCCTCCCGCCCTGCCCGGGACGGGAGGCCTCATTTGATGATTTTACCAAGCAAAAGATAGAAAAGTTACTATTCCTACGTGGTTTCAAAATATTTTCTCCAACATTGTGCAACGCAGGGGTATCGGGCTTTTTTTTTTTCTATAAATGAAAAGGCAAGAAGGACATGGAAGTTTTAAAATTACCATACTTATAAACTTCTATACTAGTTAGAGTTTATTTATATGTTTCGTTGAACTCGCTAGTCTCAGGAACTATAGGTTTGAATTGACAAATTATATTTGTGTTTGTTAGTCAATTTATCGAGGAACAAACGTATAATAAGCTTATTTATTAGTTTAGTTATCACGTCTAGGAACTTAAAAAAAGAAATAGCGCGGTTGACTTTTGGGTACGATGCAGAAGTCACAGTCAGATGCTTGGTATTAGATATGGGCGCCGCGCCGGCGCGGCGCCGCCGTGTGCCCTCCGCACGCCGCCGCCGCCGCCGACATTCACCGCGCGGCGTGAGTGGCGTAAAGACGTGTGACGTCCCAATAATCATTGGTGAACAGTTTCGGGGATATAACATCCCCCTGCGCAACAGGATATGTTTAGACGGTTGGTTCTGTACTTAGACACTCATAGTCGTGGCGTCATACAGACATTTCAGCAGTCGATGTACCGCCAGTCCAGTAGACATCGCTGCAGTGATTGTAGATCCAGGTTTGAACAGAGTCAAAGGTATTTTCTTAATCAACAAATGTTAAGCACAGGGGCTCCGTGGTAGACGCCCACGGCGTCGGACGACCTTCAGCCACCGTAGGCACGGGTATGCGGACGGCGAGTAAAGGGCAACTCGCTGTCCGACCATGGACCATGCCCGGGTCGACGGCGCGTCGTGTTCCACGCGCGCCTCAAGGAGCGTCAGCATAATGATGGGGCTCAGAGGGCCAATGCCTGCCGGGGTCGCGTTCCTTATTTCATAACCGTAACCCCGGTACATAAAGGGCTATTGAAGGACACTGTGGATTTTAGTCAGTACAAGTCTGACAGTCCCTTCCGCCCTGCCCGGGGTGGGAGAACTCATTTGATGATTTCACCAAGATAAAAAAAAAGTACAGGGTCTGCTTATGCTCTTCGGACTTCTGTATAGTTATACAGAAGTCCGAAGAGCAAAGACGCAAGTTTGCCTCACTGTGAGGATGTGGCCATGATGCTTAATCCTCCGCGAATCCCAGACTGCTCCGGAGGCTGAAACTCGTCAAGTTTTCTACCTGCTTTTGGAACTCCTGAAGTACGGGCTTTCTACCTGCTTTCAGAAGCACCGAAGTGATTCCATCGTCACCTCATCTAGGCTGATTTCCGGCAGTTCATCGGTGTAGTGGCGTGTTAGAGAGGCTCGGTTATCCTCTGAAGAAGGGGCTTGTAGACCACGACTATCGTAAAACTGACCATAAAAACCTTTTATCTCAACTAGGATCTCCGGCTTTGAGGTTATAGTTTGGCCATTAGGTGATCTAAGCTTCGTCAGATGCGAGCTTTTCAGCTGTTGGGCGAACACTTTAGCAACCCGATTTTCTTCTATTGCCTTTTCAATTCCGCGTTAATTGGTGGTTAAGTGGTGGTGGAGGTCACGTCACACCAACTTGCTTATTTTCTTATTGAGTACTCGCTTCTCTGATATAAGCTTTTTTTTGTACCTGATGACCTGATCAGGACAAGGTATTTACTGTACTGTATAGGACTGACATTTCGCCCCTCCCCAGCGACGCCCTAAGCTGAAGTCCGTACCCCAAAGGCCCTTAGCGTGTGGTCGCTTAGTTTTTTTTTAAACTAAGTTTGTTGCCCTGGCTGGAGGCCTTAAATTTTAACATCCACAGAAAAGTCCGGTTGCGCCGTACACAACCTACTAGAGGTTGACTTGCGAGATGCCAAACAAAACAAAAAAAAAAACGACATTTTCCTGTCGTCTGCCTGAATCGGAGCCGGCCGGTTTAAAGAAGATAGGGAGTAGATTTCGAGTTTTAGTTGAAGGTAGTAGAAAACCACGCCGCCGGCGCCACGCCGCCGCCGTTTGAATTTGGTCAGCGCGCCGCCGCCGAGAATTTTTAGTGCGGCGCCCACGTCTACTTGGTATATCTCGATAAAATCATGTGGTAAGATTGGTAATTAATAGTTTGTCTCGCTTTGACAAGGTCCTATAAACCTTTATTAGTCTGTAGGTAGGAGTTTTCTAATAAGAGAAAAAACTGATTGGATATAACAATAGTTGAATAGGTAGATTTTTTTATAGACTGTATCCTATTTGACATCCAAAACTCACATCTTCTCTTATATATAAAAATCAATTGCTGTTCGCTAGTCTCGCTTAAACTCGAGAACGGGTAGACCGTTTTGGCTTTGTGGAAGTCCAGGGAAGGTTTAAAAGGTATTTTTTTATTTTTTTCTGAGGCAGTACGAAGTTTGCCCGGTCAGCTAGTTGTAGTATAAAAAAAGAAAGGCTGGAAGCTCGTGTCTATGTGAGTCCATACCACAGATTACACGGAGAAGAACGGCCAAAGACACATAGACACATATTTTTACCCATTATAATAGGTATCATTTATTTTACCAATAACTTAGCACGACAGACAAAACATAAATACGTAGGTAAGTTATGCTACAAACAGACAGGTTATTGGCACAAAAATTAGGATATGTTCTCATTCTTAAATCCGGTGCTTATGTCAACAACACTAGAGGAAACGTATACATATAGAAAAAAAACTTGTTGAAATACTTGACAGTTTTTAGAACAATCACGATATAAGGCTGGCTATTCACAGTGCGACAATTTATATCTACCATACACTATCTACCATCAGCCTGTATTCGTCCACAGCTGGATATAGGCCTCTCCCAATGTGCGCCACTGAGCCCTGTCTTGAGTTTCCCTCATCCAGTCTCTGCCGGCCGCCTTTCGTAGATCGACACTCCTACTGGCCAGCGGGCGTCCGACACTACGTTTGCCGAGTCGTGGTCTCCACTCAAGGACACGTTTTTCCCAGTGGTTGTCTGTCCCAGAAAGCTACAGTCACCCTGAGTAACATAGGCTACTTGTCTTATACCTACCATCATCTGCCTAGCCTTTTTCCAACTATGTTAGGGTCGGCTTCTCAGAGGGCCAAAGCCTGCCGGGGTCGCAAGACTCATACCATCACCGCGACCCCGGAAGATAAAGGGCCATTGAAGAACACCGTGGATTTTAGTCAGTACAAGTCTGACAGTACCTCTCGCCCTGCCCGGGGTGGGAGGTCTCATTTGATGATGTTACCACGTAAAAAAAAAAATGTTAATGTCGGCTTTCTGTCCAACCGGATGCAGCTGAAAATCAGTTAGCGTTTTTTGCAATTTGCAGACCAGTGCTAGGTTGTAAGTTGATTAAAATATTATTCGCGGTTGTAACACGTATGAAGTTACAGATTTATAATCATCAAAATCACCAATATAACCCTCCAAATTCTTAAAGGCCTAAGATTAACCAAGTGAATGATGGTAAAACTTCCAATCGCAAACCTTTTCGGACATTTACCAACTCATGCCGTAAATCTTAGGATTTTTTTTTATCATCAAATGAGTCCTCCCACCCCGTACTGTCAGGCTTGTACTGACTAAAATCCACGGTGTCCTTCAATAGCCCTTTATGTTCCGCGGTCACGGTGATGGAAATAAGTCCCGTGGCCCCGTCAGGCTTTGGCCCTCTGTGAGGGGGCCCCGTCATTTTGCTGACGCTCTTTGAGGCGCGCGTAGAACACGCCGCGTCTTCGGTGGCCGGAGGTCGTCTGCCGACGTCCGACGCCGTGGGCGTCTACCACTGCGGTTGGGGCCAAGGGGGGAAGCTGTACTCTCCCTCTCACGGCCCTCCTCAAATCTTAGGATTTGGGAAATCTTAAGATTTATCGTGCTTTGGCCTTTTACAGTAACATATACAATACATCTACAAATATTCTCTTATTCCTTAAGGATCTTTTGCTTGAGGGCAAATGTAACTAGCGCTCATCTGATGACCCCAAAGAAAAGTCGAGCGAAGGTAACGATAGAGCGACCTTGAAAACTATATAAGTGTGACTAGACACACATGAATTATTAACAAGCAACCAGTAACCGGTTATATGGGAAACAGTGACGCAAGATGTCAAAGACCCAGTAACCTTGAGACTACTTTGTTGTGATCTCATCTCGCAACTTTCTACACTATTTTGATCTTGATTAGAGCTTAATGGTTACGTAGGTATTACTGCTTATTTTGGCTTGCCCATACGCTTTTTAGCTTTAGGTAATGTTGAAGAACTACGAACTTATTATGTCTTACTTTTTAATAATATGTTTGTTTCAAACAATTGTTTAATATGCTGTCAGACTTTCATTAGTAACTTTATTCTGAGTAGTAAGTATTATATTACTATCTATGGTAGAAACTAGAGACAGGCCGATCTTAAGCCGCGCCTGTCGGGGTTGGTCTGTGGATGGATGACCATCTGATATAGCAAATTAAAAGAAAAGCACGTAAAGCCGTTGGTCTCGGCTGTCATTTGTAGATCTTTGACAGTCGTTACTGTTAGTCAGAAGCTCTCAAGTCTGACAACAAGTCTTACCATAGGGTATGGTATTACCCAGTTACAGGGTTGTGGAGGTCCAACAGGCAGTCGCTCCATGGAAAATACTGATATCCACCTGCATCTGGCTTGATTGGAAGCCGGACCCTAATACAATTGGGAAAAAGCTAGGCAGATGATGATAGTAAAGACTAGAGGTATGTCTCTACCTAGATCCAGCTCTGCAATCCATATAAGTATTTTACTTGCGAATCTCCCAGTCTTCCTTCCTCCCTTCTAAGTCCGGTATATCTACTGTTCTTTTCTATTCTCTGTCTACGTAGTTTTGAGAATGTAACAGAAACTACGACAAATTAGTTAACGATTTGTGATGTAAGTTAGCGCAATCATTTTAGGTCATTGTAAGAGCTTAGATTCTAAAATTCCACGAATTAATTTCAGAAATATCGTAGCGCACATTTCCACCCCGACCTCGATTGACGGCACGGTTGGCGTGGCTGAGCGATTGGACTGCTGTACTTCGTGTCACAAGTTCGATTCCCGCACGGTGGTTGCTCGGAGTCCGGACGTCACGTTTGTGAGTTTATATGTTTGTAAACGCACCCACGATACAGGAGAAATTCCTGATGTCGGCAGTCTTTAAAAAAATATTATTTTATTGAGATGAAACAATAGAATAGAATACTCTTTATTTACAATATCTAATAAAGGTCACTTTTCTGTGTACAAATTATGTACTCGTAAACGTAAATTCAAAGCCGATTTGCCAACTCAATGGAAAAGTTAAAAAAATATCAAAGTGAAGATTTTTAAAAGAAGAATTTTAATTTAGTTTTGCTCACAAAGCTTTTGTAAATTCTTAAGCAAATCGTACATTGAACAGCGAGCTTTATTTAAAAAGTTATACCTACTATGTACATACATACTATATACTAAACGCTTCACCGGTCGACCTTGACGAGGTTTTTGTCAAAATAACGAACTTCGAGTTCAAACTCTAGTACCGATTTGTTTGATCAATATTGTATGTTGCTGTTGATTTAAGAACGTTTAAAAGCTTTTTCTTTTGTTCAATGTATTAGAGGAGAGAGGATTCCCTTATTATTGAGCTTGGCTTCAGAAAGATCCAGTATGTAGACATCCAGCATGTAAGACAAGAAGCATGAAATATTGAAAGTGGAAAAAAAGGTCCTATCATTCGGACCGTAGTAAGCGGTGGCGTGCCTTACCCCATAGGAATGCGGACAGCGAGCAATGGGCGACTCGCTGTCCGACCATGGACTATGCCGTAGCGTTGTGTTCCACGCGCGCCATTTAAGAGCTGTCAGTAATATGACGGGGCTCCCTTAGAGGGCCAAAGCAAGGGACTCGCATATCTAACTCCGAGCACAAAGCGGACATTTAAGAACACCTTTGATGACATTTTAAGTTACATACATATCTTATCAGACTATAATGTTCCCAAGGCTGGGAGAGGGAATGGGCCATAAGGCATTTAGATAATATTTTTGTTACTCAGTGCAGTCCCCACTAGACTGGATTTTGTTGTAAAGGCATTTTAGTGTGGTCGCGGGACTTATCTCATTACCGCGACCCCGAAACATAAAGGGCTATTGAAGGACACCGTGGATTTTAGTCAATAGGAGTCTGACAGTCCCTCCCGCCCTGTCCGGGGTGGGAGGACACATTTGATGATTTTACCACGCTAAAAAAAGGCATTTTAGTGTTAGATAGTCGCAACAAATGTTGTCTGGAAAACATCGCTATAAGTGTAGGTATGTTAAGACCGCCGCAGCGTGGCCGCAGTCTCAATAGATTTAGTAATTCTGGAATGCAATAAAAAACTTCTATCTCTACGATTTGTTTCGTGATATTTTTAGATGATTTGATCATCTATGTTGTGAGATCACTTTGAAAATTATTGACATTCTGTTGAGACCAAACAATATTTATATTATAATAACTAGCGGCCCGTCCCGGCTTCGCACGGGTGGAGGACCCGGTCTAAAATTTGAGATTTAAACTATTCCTATCTCTCAAGTTGGATCGAACTGCACATGGTGTGCGAATTTTATTATAATCGGTTAAGTGGTTTAGAAGTTCATTGAGGACAAACAATGTGACACGAGATTTATATATATTAAGAATATCTAGATGAAGTGGCGATAACGACAATAGGAAACATTAAAATGTTTTAGCAACTAAGTACCTACCTTCAAAACTTAAAAATAATTTCCTAAATAAAACAGTTTGTCACTGGTCTAGGTTTTAATTACAAAGTTCTTTAATAATTAACAAATTTAATTCACCGTTATCCAAATGAAAACACTATTATATTAAATACTGGTATTATCTATGTTCCACCATATTTTGTTGTGTGAAATCGCGAACATGCCGCGAGCTGAGTATCGATCCGAACTTATTCCTTCTCTAGATATGAGATGAGGCCATTGACCGTCAGGGAGGCTGTTGCTGACCAATATTTTTCTCGTCCAATCTCTAGGAATCATCAGAATTCATAGAAAAAAAATCTGTCATCTTTACTCACAGAAATATTAAAAATCTTTACTAATAATATTGACAAGCTGAAGAGTTTGTTTGTTTGAACGCATCTAAGGAACTGCTGATGCGAATAGAAATAAATCTTTTTGTGTTGGATAGTCCATTAATCGAGGAAGGCCTAAGCTATATTACATCACGCTGCGACCAATAGAAGTCTAGCAGAGGACGTGAAACTGTGTGGAACAGCTAGTCATGAATATGTTTCGTTTTTAGGCAGGTACTGAGTTGGAAAAAAAAGTAGGGAAATGGCAATTAGTCATTTAAAGTCTGACAATACATTTCTGATTATTTTACTCGTAATTATGATCAAAACAGATAAATAAAGATTTAAGAAAACCCATAATTCCATGAACCCACATATGAAACCCGCATAGATTTGTATGCAGCAAAACAAAACTTAACAATTTCACAGCAGAAAATACAGATTAAAATAAAATGATTGTAGATTAAACAACACGACATGGTAGCGTTCAGAATCACTGCTATTGTATAACTTGTACCTACAAGTGTGCACATGGACTGATTACTTTCCATTCATTCTCACTGTCACTAGAAAATAGTAGCAGAAGGTTAGATCTTAGAACCTTGTGTCCTGTATGGCTTGAAGCGCTCCCTTACCGCGAGCACGGTAATATAATAATACAGTACCCCAACTTCATACAAACGGACGAAAAGCGAGCTATACCTACGCGCCTCGATGTCGGGGCGCGCTCGGGGTGCAGACAGTCACGGCTGTACCGCAGTGTCGAGCGGACGGTGTGTTGGTTTTTTAACAGTAACCGCGTGTTTTTATCTCTAATAATCAGTTCGAGTACATATCTAATAAGACGAGTAGTTTAATTAAGCTTTATATTAGAATGCGGATTTATTATACTTTAAAATTTAACAATAAAGCATTTCGTACGACTCAGTCGTGGCGCAAATATTTTTCGGTCTCAAATACTTCTATAATATATCGGACTTTATAAGCCCGATTTGTTTTTCAAACAAAAATATGATTTTTTAAATGAAATCTAGCAATCAAAAAACAACACGCATTTTTATTGAACACTTCCTATTCATTATACAAAGTATTTCATTTATTTATATAAAAAAGTATATTTACAATCACAAAACTAAAATAGAAACAGAAAGTACGCAAAGGCAAATGTTATTAAAATGTTGTAGACGGGTAGCCCTAACGCATGTTTACGTACCGCGCGGCTGTAGGTATTTAAATCTGTCTGGCGGCCGAGTTACGCTACTGTATGATTATTATACTGTGCCGCGAGCATTCACCTGTCATGTAAAGCTGCGTCTACGCTAGGCGAGCCGAGCACGAGCGGAGCACCAGCAGGGGCACTAGCACTAGACGACTTGAAGGTTGAAGACAATTTCAGGTACACTATCCTACCAAGAAACATTTAATAAAAACCACTTTGAATTTATGTTAGCCTAGTACTTTTGCTGGTTAGCCAATGAAAAAGGCAAATTCAACATTAGTAACATTAGTTACCATTATTTTCAGAGTCCTTTAAAATGGAACTAGTGATAATGAAAATAATCAGTAGTTCCATTATTTCAAGATTCTTGTAAAATGGAACTAGTGATCATAGAAATTCCCAGTAGTTCCATCATGGACATGGAAATGTTAATGGAACTAGTGACAACGAACCAAAACCACCAAGGAAAAGTCACCGCACCGGAATTGGCAATCTCCAATAAAGCATTTTCAGTAAGCTTTCTGTTCAAGTACTAACTGAAAATAAACACATTTAAATACTTAGTACGGAGAGCTCTCATTATATCATTACTCAATTCAGTCATCATACATTTTGAGAAGCTCAAACAATACTTGAAAAACGAGAATCGTACCGAAACTTTCAAATAGTGAGATAAATTGATTACCAACTTATCAAAACTGGATGAAAACGTTCAGAAATAATTGAAAACACTGCTAACAGAACTTGATCATGAATGATTTATCTCCCACCCGCGCTACACAGATTATACAAATACACATATCAGAGTGAACTAGTAACTGGGTTTCAATCCCTTTGACTGCTTCAGTTCAGCGGCCTCCCGAATGATCTCGGAACTCCATTCACTCTCAAAGGATGCACTGTAATAGCGTTTTGAAGCCAATCCTTAGAGAGAATCCCCGTTTCCTTTGATACACGTTTGTTCATCCAAATAGCTTGATTGGCCAGAGAGCCATGCCATATTAGTATGCCCACAAAAGGATGGAATATGCTTGTGATTTCATGTGTTTTTGGAACGCGTTTACAGAGTTTTGGGAGCGATGTATCAGCGCAATTCAAAGGGCTTTTGAGGAACACCGTGGATTTTTGTCAATACTAGTCAAAGAGTCCCTTTCGCCCAGGGGAGAGGATTCATTTGAGGATCCGTGTACAAAGGTGATGAGAAAGTGACGTGACTTCAGTTTTGCGTTTTCTGAGCGTCTCATTGCGTTGTCACTTGAAAAGTGTCTTGTAAAACGGAACTGCTGAGATGCTGATGCTGTTAGTTCACTTCATCTCACTGCTAGGCAAAGACCACTAGGCGGAGACCTCTCGCGCCCGGCATTGGTTTCGGCCATGCTGCGGAGCGAGACGGAGTGGGAAGCGGTCGCCGCCTTCTGCGAGGCAGTAATGCTCGTGAAGGAGGCGGCGGGCCGCGAGAGAGAGAGGACAGCGTCCTCCCTCCGCCCCAACCGCAGTGGTGTACGCCCACGGCGCCGTACGTCGCAAGACGATCTCCGGCCACCGTAGGCGCGGGCATGCGGACAGCGAGTAAAGGGCAACTCGACCATGGACCATGCCCGGGTCGACGGCGCGTCGTGTTCCACGCGCGCCTCAAAGAGCTGTCAGCAAAATGACGGGGCCCCCTCTCAGAGGGCCAAAGCCTGCCGGGGTCGCGGGACTTATTTCTATTACCGTGACCCCGGAACATAAAGGGCTACTGAAGGACACCGTGGATTTTAGTCAGTACAAGTCTGACAGTACTTCCCGCCCTGCCCGGGGTTGGAGGTCTCATTTGATGATTTTACCACGATAAAAAAAAAAAAAAAAGGCACAGACCACTCCCTATGATACACAAAATGAGCCTGGTCCGGCCACGTCTGCCACATGCCCAATGAGGAATCCTGACACAGCCAAGACGTGTTGCGGTAGACCCCATAGAAAATGGCAGTACGAGCTGGACAAATCCAAAGCCCAGTTGGTCCACTATGGACATGGATCGTGAACTTCTGAGAGATTAACTAATTCTTCAGTAGTCAACGAAAATGGACGTCATAACCCTCTTCTTAAGTCTTCTATAAATTGGTTTGACTGATACGTCACTTGCCTCCTTGACCATGCCTATCGAATATTATAACTTTGATACAACTTGGCCTCCACTATTTGACCCAGTTTTTTGACATCACTGCTTAGCCCACATAGTGTTACGTTATTAGTTTAGACGTGCGGTTTTGCCTGCATAACTTTTGGTCCCAAATTGCAAAACACTACAATATATCTACTGTACCTACCTTTAATAAAACGAGAAGCAAAATCTTTGTATCATGTTATAAAAAATACACGGTCGGAGTTATAATCTTTCTGTACCCCTTGGTACAGAAACATTATAATTTAAGTTAAGTAATAAGGTATTTTTATGTAAATATCAATAAACTTATGTAACGATACTTACGCTCATTATATTGACTTAGTTTTCAGTATTATTAATAATATACAAACATTAAAAAGGAAAATCATTAATCGCCATCACAGGACGACAAAAAATTAATCCACATTATAGTGATAAATGCTCGAAATTCTAATAGCATTGCCGCGTTGGTTGGCAATGCTGATTCTTTGCCATCCAACAGGTCACGCTTTCATGTAAAAGAACTATTTCTATGTACGTATACATCCTACATAAAAATATATCCGAAGTGATAAATGACGTCTAAAGGGCTGATTTTTTCAATTTTAATTCCTCAGATAAAAGTTATCTGACTATTGAAAAATCAGCCATAAGGAAATCAAAAACAGTTGTTAGATGAAGTTCCGATTTGCAAAACTTTTAATTTCCTTTTCAGAAAGACTCAATATGTACACTTTGTAATAACAGCTTCCAGTTAAAATCCGTTCAGAAACGTCAAACCCAGATTGGAATGCTTCAGCAATTGAATTGCACTTTCGTGGTAAATCAGCCACAAATATTCACAAAGCTGAAATAAAAATATTTTTCATGACGGCAGAAAAAAGCCAAGAGAGTTAATCGAAAGGCAGCTCTTTGGAAGCGAAGAATAGAAATATTATTGTGCGTGAAGCAATAACATTAAGAGCGCGTATTCTGAAAGTTGGCAACGTCACAAATGGCTGTCAAATATTTACAAGTTTTAATTGATTTTGCAAAATTACTGTATGAAAATAAGAAAAATGGCTCTGTAGTGCACTAAAAAATTGATTAGGGAATGCAATACGTAATATCGTAACACCAAATAAATAGTTTTAGACGTAAAAAAAGCATTTGGAAACCTTCCAAATGCCTTTCAAACACCTGTATCGGTTACAAAATAAAATTCAGTGTTTTAATTGCATTCCTATATCAATTTTCTAGTGCACTACAGAGCCATATTTCTTATTTCCATACAGTAACAATGCAAAATTAATTAAAACATGTAAATATTTGACAGGTATTAGCGACGTTGCCAACTTTCTGGTTATGCGCCCTTAACTGGATTCTGCTTTGATTTTTCACTTTTGGAATGGAATGGAAAAGCGTCGTTTTCAGGCGCCTGTCGTGTTTTCTAATTTAAAAATATGAACTATGCTCTGCAAATGGAAACTAAGTTACTTCGTTTGTTGAGGTTTTTCTCCCTCTTGGCATGTTTGTGATTAACTTTTTAAAAATGCAAATTAACGGCTTAAATTCAGTTTTCATTTATTCAATCTTTTGTGATTTTAATGCTAACAAAATCAAATCAAATCGTTTATTTCGCCTAGGCCAATTAAAGGCGCTATTGAATTGTCAAAAGACATAAAATAAAACTAGTAGGTACAAAAATAATTATGGTGCTACAGTCCCAGTCACATGACATAAAAACTGTGAAGTACCGTAGGTGCACATTCCAAAACGTAGATCTTTATGGAGAAGAATGAAACAGATCGCGTGAGGGTGAAGCAACCTTCTCCCCATGAGACGACTCGAGGATCGTGAGACAACCTCCAGCCAATAGACGCGGGATTGTAGCAAGGATCAATCTCAAATTGGCGTGTTTCACACGCTCTTCAAGGAACTTTAGTGGAACGCGGCTGATAAAGCCAAATGCCTGCCTTATATAAAGTAAACATAAGTGTTGCGAGCAATAAACTTGTGCTTACTAACTTACACATAATGTGTTAAGTTTCCAAAGCCAGAGTATTAGTAGGATGTAGTTTAAAGTTAGCAAGAAGTCTATGTACCTTGATACTTTCTAGCTATAATAAGCCACTATTGAAATTTAATTACACTTCATTAAGGAGCTTGCTCTCTTAATACAGAAGAGTTTGTTTGGTAGCACACGCTAATCTCAGGAACTACTGGGTCGAATTGGAAAAAATCGAAGAAGGCTTTAGGCGTTATAACATCACGCTACGACTTCAAAGAGCCAAGCAGAGGTGGTGAAACTGGGAACAGCTAGTATTATGATAATTATAGTAAGCTTTGAACCCGTATACTTAGGGATTTTTGCCTGAAAATGTTAGACCGTGTAACAAAAGAAAGAAAGAAAAACCGTTTATTAACACATGCCTTAAGTACACACAACATAAACAAAAAAAGAAAATATCAAAAATAAAGTAACAACTAAACACTAATTTTAAAAATAGTGTCTTTTGACGTGTAAAAGAGTTTGTCAAAACCAATTTGCTAAATAAACATCATTTAGCATTTATCACTGGAATATTGTGTGACTACGAAAAAGTTCACAAAAGATAATACTGACCGAATTACCTACATTGTATTTGGACCTTTTTTTTACGTGGTAGAATCATCAAATGAGTCCTCCCACCCCGGGCAGGGAAGGAGGGACTGCCAGACTTGTACTGACTAAAATCCACGGTGTCCTTCAATAGCCCTTTATGTTCCGGGGTCACGGTGATGGAATAAGTCCCGCCACCCCGGAAGATTGTGTTTGAACCAAAAATTTCCTCAATTTTGACTGTGCAAATTGTCACCGCGCTAGAGCGTCCTCTTCATCTTCAGAAACTGAATTTTCTATCTTCTATATTATAAAAATGGATCGCTAAATGTGTTGTTATGCCCAGAACTTGAAAACGGCTGGACCGATTCGGCTAATTCTTTTTTTGTTGTGTTTGTAACCATCGGGACCGGGTTTTAGACCGGATCTTCCACCCGTGCGAAGCCGGGACGGACCGCTAGTAATAATAATAAAAACATCAGAGATAGATAAGACAAATAGGTAAATTGTGTAAAAGTAAATAACTTTTTTATATAACAAATAACTGGATTTTTCTTGGTCTTTCACCCGTCTTCGGGTCTTTCACTCGTGCGAAGCCGGGACGGGCCGCTAGTTTATAATAATATTCTTCTCAATCTGAAAGTTGTCGTAATCGAAGCCTTTTCAAACACATCAAAGAAAAACGCGAACTAGTTAGAGCCGGTGTAGTCTTTTCAGGAACTTGCTCACTGGCTCCTGAAAGTTTTCTTATTGATAGAATTAATTAAAAGCCATTTCTACTATGGACAGGTACTTACTGTATTAAGTTCGTTCAGTACCTTCACAAGGTAAGTTAAGAAGACTGGTTAGTTATCTTACGGTTAGTTATCTTACGGTTAGTTTCTGAACTTGCGATGCATCCTGAGCTTTTAAACTTGGAAGCTTCAGTGTTATCTTAGTAAGTAGTGGAGCTTTTTGATAAAGAGCTTATTAGCGTTTGAAGGTTTGTTGTGAAAATTCACTACTTTAAAGAATATTGTACATAGACTACATTAATATAAATTGAAAATCTGTTTGGTTCGTCAGTTAAAGTATTGAAAAATTATCAACACCTATTTTTTTCTGTCATGTACTCATAACGCATGTGTAATTTATAACCCCGATTTCAAAGCGTTTTATTTTTTTTCCATTCTGTTCGTTTATAGTTCAATTCAATTTAATTATATTAATAATGGGTGTATCGAAGTGATATAATATTTTTTTATCTTAAAATTATACTATATTTATTAACCATTTGCTATACTAACATATTTTTAAGTTGTTACTAACAAAATTATGGACATTATGTAGTCTGAAATAAACTTTTTTTTATGACGTCACTAGGACCCAATACTGACCGAACGATGTTTTGTGATATTTAGAAGCGTTATATCTTCGATTCAATTTTGATTTACGTAACGAAAAAAACATACGGGTCAACAACTCACATTTTCTTTATTGTTAAAACGCCATACTAAAATGTATTTACCGCGGGAATCGAACCCGCAACATGTAGAGAAACAGTCAATTAACTCGCTACTGTGTCAGCCGTCCTATTAATATACGAAATTATCATTTTCATTTACATTAATGTATATATTATGATAGTATTGTTACTATACCTTTGTCTACCGTTCATAGCGCATAGTTACGCGCGCTACGCTTCCGGGATGAGCAGTGAGGCAGGTCGCCTATTGTTTTTATACACTTGCTCTACTACAGCGTAGTAATTCTGTCATTGTTGTTGTTTTCTGGCTTGTGCTTCTGTATGTAGGGCGACTCGGTCCAGTAATCGTGAATTTATATTTTTGATATGGTTGCTTTTTACACATAAACGGGAAATTAAACGGCACAGCAGTGCGGCAAAACCGCATAATAAAAAACATAGGTAGGTAACCTATGTTTTTTATTTAGCAATGCTCGACTTTGACCATTAATTTTATGTGAACAATTAACGCATCATATATTTGGATACTAATTACTATGCTCGTGGCTTTTGTAGATCTTTGGCAGTCGTTAATTACAACCAGTCTTACCATGGGATAACATCGGATTTCGTATAACCCAGTAACTGGGCTGTGTGATCAAACATGTGTGTTTTACGCTTTAATTATCTGTTGGCATAGAGCATACTCATGCTTCCCTCAATACAATAAAAAAAAACTTTGAACTTCCTCTTGTCAAAATGTCATCTTGGTGAGAACACGTTATTTTTCTCTGCTCCTTAAGTCAATCCTATTTTGTATGTGCCTATTAAGTTTTAAGACCAAATATGTTGCTAATGACTCGCTATTCGTGAACTGCTTGATAATCAAGAAATACAGGAATAGTGACCACAACATTGTTTTTGTCTTACCGCATGCCACCTTGCCTGCCAGTAGATTGCACGGCCACCTCTTTAAACTCATGGTATCCACTGTGCGGTGCGGACAACCACTCTATTCAGATAGTTCGTACTAACACTGGAGGTCCGATAGGCAGTCTCTCCATGTAAAACACTGATATTCAGATGCATCAGGTTCGACTAGAAGCCGACGCCAATATAATTGGGAAAAGGCTAGGAAAAAGCGATCATTCCCGATGTCCACCCCCAGCTTGCCCCCGCTGGGGGACAGCGCTACTGTCATGTGTACTGTCAAAAAAATTGTGCCACTGTCCCCCGCTGGAGGACAGCGAAACTTTTTTTAATAAAAAGTTTCGCTGTCCCCCAACCGGTGACAAAAGGAACTTTTTTTTAGAAAAAGTTGGGGTGGACATCGGGAATCATCGGGAAAAAGTTGATGATATTTGGATACTAATTCACTTAAGCAGGGCAGGGCATACTATACTCAATTATTACGAGTTATAGCGTAACTGAACTCTTGCCAATATTTGAATTGAATTGTATATTTATGTAACTTAGTACCTCGTATGCTTACAGGAGTATAAAGTTAGCAGTCCATCGCTCCAAAGCACGCGAACGAACGCTACGTGCTATAACGTTTCACTAGATTTGGTCAAATTAGTTCACTTCCTTGCGTACAATAGAAATAATGACAGCATATTATTGATCGAAGAGCCACCGTAGGCGCGGGCAAGCGTCAGCAAAATGCCGGCCCAAAAGCCCAAAGGCCCAAAAGAAGGCCAAAGTCTGCCGGGGTCGCAGGACTCATTCCATCACCGTGACCCCGGAACATAAAGGGCTATTGAAGGACACCGTGGATTTTAGTCAGTACAAGTCTGACAGTCCCTTCCGCCCTGCCCGGGGTGGCAGGACTCATTTGATGATTTTACTACGATAAAAAAAGCATAGCTGGGCATAGAGCGACGCCTTTAGTTCATTCATGCCGCATCGTTACGCTCGTTGCGTTTCCGGGGTAGCCAGCGTGTGGGAACACTGTTGTTTTACTGAGGTACTTGTATATTTGTTGTTATAATGATAAGATAGTGTTAGTGATGGTCTATTTCTTTGTAGTGCTTAACTGACCGTTAAAAACTGATTTAGTATTTTGATCTTGGTGGTTTCTCGTTGTTATTGGCAATTCTTCTATTATTCATTCACGAAGTGAATCTTTAAGAAAATTGCTAAGTAATCGTGCTAACTGACCGCTTTAAAGTCGCAGGCTGTCATTTAAGGCGTTATAACCGTTGCCGCAAGGTGTAATAAAGTTGTATCAAAAATTAACTTCCTCATAATGACACAGATGACACAATTGGGTACCTCTAGCTGTGAAACGCTCAAAAACCTCCCAATGGTTCTTATTTCATTTTATTTTAGCTATAGGCTCGCGTTTGATCATAACTTGCCTGACGGTACAGTGAAACACGGTTACCTAGAAGTAAACACTCTTGACTATAAGGAAATACAGACCCCGAGAGCACGAACATCCACTTCTTTGCTTAACTGACTAATCAGCCAGTTCGCTAGTGATACAGCTGACTTCTTGTTTCTGTTCTTTATTCATCCCCACTTTAAAGAAACCTTTCTGCATTTAGTTTTGCACATAATAACAATAATATTCCACAACTATCACACAACGCAATCTAGTCCCAAGCTAAGCAGAGCTTTGTTATGGGTACTAGACAACTGATAAACATACTTATATATTTCTAAATATATACATATTATAGAATAGATAAATTACACCCAGACACAAAACAAAAGATCGTGCTCATCACACAAACATTTGTTCTGGGTGGGAATCGAATCCACGACCCCCGGCATAGCAGTCAGGGTCACTAACCACTAGACCAACAGGCCAGTCAAAAACCTAGCAGATTTTGAAAAACTATATAGGTACAATAGGTACCGGATGGCAAGCTGATAAAAACTCGCTCACATTAATATTGAATGTGGGTCGTCACGGCTGTGACGTTGTGGTATGTAGTGTAGAGTCACTATGTGCGTACGAGACAATTGAAAAATACAAACAACATTTAAAAATATGTATAAATACAGTAGGTACACACGGCTACACTTCACTATACAAAACCAGTATTAGCTGATAGTTCATTGTGTGTAAAAATCGTAAGGAGCGACACCAAGACAAACTGGTTTTGTATCGTTTGATGTGTAGCCGTGTGTACTAATCGTTGTTCCCCTGATTCCATACTAATTTCATAAAGCAGTTTATTGTTTGGACATTTTAAATTCATATTTTGTTACCGTATACACAGTATGTACAGCTAATTGAAACGTCTCAGACAATGAACTTAGCGACGTAACCTTGGTAACATAAGGGTCTTTATTTGTTTATAGGGGCCTGTATAAAGACGTAACATTATGTTTCTAGTGACGACCGGAGATCCCTTATTATCACACAAAATATGTAAAGGAAAAGGCTCAGGAAACAATCGTTATACTCCCGATATTGTCGGCCAATCTTAGTTATGTGCTCGAAATATCCTTGTACTACTTTCGTTTTTTTTTTTCTGGTAGACCGAACACCCTCGCTGCAATTACAATTTATAATACGTATATTACAATTTATATACGTGCAAAACTAAAGTTCCCATCATTCTTTGATCAAAACTGTTTTCTAAAAGGGGACTTTCTGGATTGAGGATATGACCTACATTCTACTACCGGTTTTTTATGACTGGAAACTTTAGTTAGAATTCCCATTTCCAATTCCCATTTTATTCAAAATCAAAATTTTATTTTAAGTAGGCCTGTTACAGGCACTTCTGAATTTTCTACAAAATAAGTAAAATAAAATTGGTACTTAATATAAAAATAGTAAAAACTGTGTAAGTACCGTAGGTGCTCATTCCAAAGCGTAGATCTTTATGGAGAAGAAAAAGCAAGAAACTCCATAGACACTCTTTATCAATCGCCAAAATAACAGAATCTTTGTTAAGTACATCGTTCATCTTAATAGATGAATTTTAAAACTTTATTTTTGTAATGAAGCAATGAACAAAAATTATTTGCATTCACATCGCAAAACCAAGCCTGTAAAACGTGAAAGGGCTTCTAGTATCAACAGTTTTTTTGATTGAAATATACTAATCTCAGGCACTACTGGTTTGAATTTGAAAATTCGACCAAGGAGCCGACCAGCGGGGGTTGAACCGCGGGGAACAGCTAGTAATAAAAAGTTATATTTTAGTTTTAGCTATTAAGTATTCTGTAGTTTTAGTTTTTATACGAGTAATACTGGCAAGTTTGGATAGCTATCAATAGGACACAAGAAAACAAAAATCACTATAGTAGTCTGTTCGCAAGAAGTCCTAATTAAATGGTTCCATCCAAAACTTCATCACCTCACCATCTCATCACCTGCAACGGTGTTCGCTGAAATACATTCCTGAAAACGTCGTGTGTGTTTCCTTCGAGCGTGAAACCCCTACCTACAAGCTTCTACAATCCTTATTTTCGGAACCAATTGTTCACAAGAAAGGCTTCCAGTTCTTAAATGCACTATTGATAGTGAAAAAGAGACAACACAAAAATATGACACTCTCGTAAATTAAAATAGCCTGCATTGTGCTTACATAAATAATAACTTATAAAATAATGTTGTGGATAAGCTCGTGGCTAGCCAGAGCGCTATGCGATGGCATCCTACAAACTATGACAATGAAAATACTGCGAATGCTTTATAAAATTACTTGATAACCGATAGAGCTATTTTATTAAAACGTTTTAATTTTATTTCTCATTTATCGAAGTTAAGTAATGGGTTTTCAGAAGAGAAAAAAATGTCAGTCGTCTTCGTCGACGGATGTTAGCAGACTGTCGAGGCACGACAAGGCTAAATGCCTGCCAAGAGTCGCGAGACTGTTTACAAAGCTGTTTGTAGTTACAACGGTCCTGGAACGCAAGTTAGGGTTTTTTAAACTGATTAATTTGAGTTCTTTAACTAGTCTGCATATGATTTTTATCCGCCTGTCCCCGGGTTGGAGTAATAAAATGTGTAGTTAACCCAAAAAATACAAAAATAAAAACGTCAAGGCATTAATGTATGGCAGAAGAATTTGCATCAATATCTTTCTGTTAGTACTGGCGTAAGTTATTAGGACACAATACTTAATTGCTTTGAAACTCGCTAACAAAGAAAACAAAGTATCAATCGGAAACATAAAGAAAAGGTCAACAAGGAATGGTCCAAGCAAACTTGTTGTTTAACTCTCGAATGAAGGCAACAACAACAACAAGCGAAGAGCAACAGAACTAACTTAATTAAGTGCAATTAAGTCTACTTTAAACACCGAAGAACGTCGCTTTTGCTTTGAAAACTGAAACTTTTAATCAATTAGTCACTGGCAGAGAAAAACTACTGTAAGTCGAAGGCTCATTCGTGAGAAAACGCTGCCTTAAGTAGCTACATTTAAACCCGGTGGTAATCGCGAACATAGGGCAAAGCACACGGTGGATTTTAGTCAGTAAGAGTCTGACAGCCACTCCACCCAGGGCTAGTAAGCAAAAGGCCGCACGTGTGATTTTTTCCCAAAAATAATTAGGTTATATTTCTGGCTAGGACTATTGATTTTTCAAAAATTTTATCATTAAGTTTTTGTCAAAATCGGCCTCGAGAATCCTTTCAGTATTTTTCGATATTCCTTATAGTTTCGGATTCACATCCAGTTCAAAAAGTCACTCTGTAGCTATAGGCAGTTTAGGCAGTAGTCCTGTGCCAGGTTTGCTTAAATAAATGAGTATAAAAACACATCCACGACATAGGAGCATTGGTGGTCCAGTGGTATTAGTCCCGACTTACGAGTTGTGGGTCGTGGGTTCGAACCCCGCTAGGCGTATTACTTCGTGTAATTTATATTTTCATCACCACTGCTCTCAAAACAGTGAAGGAAAACATCGTGAGGAAAACGGCATGTCTTAGAACCAAAAATTCGAAGATAATATGTGACATCTGTCAATCCGCACTGGGCCCGCGTGGTGGATTATGGCCCACTCGTTCTCTCAGAAGGGAGGCCTGTGTCTCATCAGTGGGAACATTATAGGCTGATGATGATGACATAGGAAAAAATATATCTACGTCCATTCTGTCTCGCCCTGAAACATCGCCTTGATGACCAATGACGAGCGCGAGTGTCGCTGCCTATCGCCGTCGTGAGGACACGGCGGTGCTCTGCCCAAGCGGGCACCATATCCTCCAGGTGATACTTGCAGTGGTGACTCACAGGCGTTTTTTCTGTTTCGTTTTTATTAGGCACGAGGCACCAGCCTATTCAGCCACTCCTCAATGAGGGACCCTCTTGCCGCCACAATTGCGGCAAGAGGGAGTACATTGTGCCAGTTGGACTGTCGTACAACATCAGTGGACCTAAACGACTTGAAAAAGCGCACTCAGACAATAGTCTTTTTAAAGTAACACAATAATGACACAGAGGTCAAAACCATATCCTCTCGTCTAAGTCTGTGACCATACCTATCTACATAATCTACATTTAGCAATGGTTACTATAGATAAAATACCTAATTTTTACAATAAAGTAACAGAAAAAATGTCAATTATATAATTATTTAAAAAAACAGTCTTATTGAATACAAACATTTTGTGCCAACGTTGGACGTAAAAGGCTGGATTCCAAAACTTCAATAAAAAACCGTTGTGTCAAAGTGACAGCTCTGTACGCGAAAATTTCTCCCAACTTCGACCGCATTGAGTGGCGAAGAGTTGTATTTGTTTATAAACCGGCAAATAAAAGTTTCCAAGCTGTCGGCCAAAACGGGAAAAGAAGGTGATATGAGCTGCCATGACTTTGGCCCCGACTCAGGGGGCAGAGTGAAGGTAAGTCACCTAACACCTGTTTTGCCTTAAAAATTCCTTTGTTGTTTTAACAAACAAATGGAAGATATCGCCAGTAATTATTGATTTAATCACTAATAAAAGATTGTATGACTTGGTTTGCACGTATTGTGAATGAAGTACGCAATCATCCACAATACAATGGTCGCCATCTTATTGTAGAATTTATTGATCGGTCGTCAATCAAGTTCGCAGGAAGTTGAAAGGGTATGGGATATCTTGGTAGTGGCATGTGAAAAGCTAGGATGGAATATTATGAGTCCTATGGTGTAACATTCACCCCACGATGGCTGATGGATCTTTCTCATTTTGCACTCTGGGCATAAGTTCTGGGCTCGCACTTTCCGGAGCCTCAAATTCCTGTTAACCGCCTCTTTACATGAGCTCTAGACACCGGAAGGTGCTCCCAAAATAAAATCAAATGTCCTTTTGCCAACAACCATCATAGCAAAACTGCAAGGTTAAAAATATCCAGTTTACATACATTAAGCATAAATAATTAATCAAAAGAATAACTGACATTGAAGGCAGTGTGCTATTTGATTAATTTGGCACCATTTTTCTTTCTAACTTGTGTGACTATGGAATCCAATAGGTTAAGCCCTGTCAGCTCTGGGCCCATGATAACACTGACTATTCTTTCCATCATAATAGACAAATTATGATATGTACTTACAGATGTTTTTTTTTTTATTTTCAGGGCCTTGTGGTAGTAAAGCCAATAGTATTTGGCAATATAGCCAGGTACTTTGGTAAGAAACGAGAAGAAGATGGCCATACTCATCAATGGACGGTTTATCTGAAGCCTTATGCCAACGAGGACATGTCTGCTTATGTCAAGAAGGTCCACTTTAAGCTTCATGAGAGCTACTCAAATACCAACAGGATCTTCACTAAGATGCCGTATGAGATTACCGAGACGGGCTGGGGCGAGTTTGAGATTGTCATCAAAATATTCTTCCTGGATCCTAATGAAAGACCTGTAAGTATTGTCTATGCAAAATGTTTGTATATTTAATGTTCAGTTTTTACCATACAAAACCAATTAATTTCCTTTATTTACCGAACTACTACTAACAATATGTTAACAGATTGTATTTCTTCTAAGTACCTATACTGCACAAACATTTTGCCAATTGTGTTAATTTCATTGTAAACTGGCTGCTACTACAAATATCACTGTAAAAATACTCACAAATACTTTATCTATTATTATTAACAACATAAAGTATTTCAGGTAACCTTATACCACATCCTGAAGCTTTTCCAATCACCGCTGACTGTGGGAGGCCCGCCCCAAGTGGGACGGACTCTGGTCAGTGAGTCATATGATGAGATTGTGTTCCATGAACCCACACAGCTGATGCAGCATCTGCTTAACAGTGTCAAACCTATTACCAATGGACCATGGATTCACAATACCAATTGTAAGTTTGATTTCCTTTGATTTCCTTAATTGCCTTAAAAATAATATTTGTGTAATTTTATGGTATTTTTTATCACCATATCGGTGTTATTACTACAAGACCTTGTCTTGGTCTTGAACTGGTCTTGGTGCACTGTATTTTATTTTATAATTAATATTAGCCTATGCAAATGCTTCGCTATGCGAATTTTAATTTAACATGATAATTATCTATGAAATTATGTTTATGCTAATGAACTAAACACTTGCTAATGCTATGGTATAATAAATAAGAATTCTCGGACCCAATAATTATTGTCATAACTAGGTTATAATCATTGGTTTCATTGTATGACTAAATTCTATTAGCTGTCTAATTGGGGATCAAGATTGAAATTGAGATGCCCACATTAAATTCAATTCGGGCCTAAGTAAGTAAAACATTCTCAGCATTAACTTAGCTAGATAAAGCTGCTATTAATTCATTTTCATCATTAGCGTATAAATGTTCCCACTGCTGGGACATAGGCCTCATCTCTGAGAGAGGGAGTGGGCCGTAATCCACCAAGCTGGCCCAGGGCGGGTTGGTGGATTACATTTTAGACTCAATATAATAATACTTTGTATTTGTCAAGAGTAGATAAAAAAAGTTTGATGTGGTTTGAAAAGACCACCAAAATTTTGCTCACTTTATTATTGGCTATAAAACTATGGCACCTATTTTGAAATATCTTTCACCAATAGAAAGCTACATTATTGTTGAGTGTCAAGCTGTATTTTGTTTTCAAATTACCTATGTAAAGCTAAGAGGGGTCGCACGTGTAACATAATGCTCACCTTTGTTGAGGGTAGGCAGAAAATAAAAACTGCTCAGTTCCAATTGCTATCCCCACTCGAACATCTTGTCACATCTAATTTATAAGCCAAAGAATATTGCGACTGTTTATCTTTTGTTACAGTTGAAGAAAAGAAAGAAAAAACGCTACAAAAGATAGTGACAGCTCAACCGAAGATTCGCAGCGAAATTAATGAACTTAAGGAAAAATTGCAGCTCGCTAAAGAAACTGTGGCCAAATTTAAAGAAGAAATCGCTAAAATACAGAACAGCGGGGGTAGCATGAGCAGTCTTCTGGGTGGCCTATAGGCCTATTTATGTAATTGGGAAGTTTCTCAGTACCTAATTATTTTAATTTTAAGTTTTTTCCCTCCGAACATGCTGGATTTTTCTAGCAAATCATAAGACTATTTATAATTTTATAAAAAAAAAACAGTTCACCTCAATTTTTTGCGCTCTCTAGCTTAGAGTGATAAGTTCACTGGCAGTTATAGTTGCCAGATATACAAGCCATTGTGACCGTTTTTCATAATTATTATGTATTCTAAAATGAAAAATTTGTTAGCATTTATTTTATTACCTGCCTTTATTTATGTTATGGGGTTTTAGTTGTTCTTAGAGCGATATGTAACCGTCTAAGACTAGATTTTTGCGGGCGATGTGACCCAGAAAATTTATTGGAGTTTTTCGGGCAATATAGCCTTAATATGTTTTGATTGATTTTTTTTCGGGCACTATAGCCCAAAAATGTATTGATTACATTAAGATATTGATGTTAGACTGTAGTATCAATGTTTACGAATTTACTCGTCTATATATTATATCGGGTATTCCCGACTGATCTTTAAGATGTGTTGGATTAATGTATTGGACTGAAACGACTGCGAAATTCAAAGTGAAAAAAAATGTAATATGTATATTTCGAAACTAAAATTATACTTGAACAAAAAATCCCATAGAAATAAGTTAATATTTAATGAATTTAAAATCTACGCTATCTTATTTAGCAAAGGTTTTATTTGCGAAACGTATTTTTACTGTATGAACATAAAACTTTTTTATAAGTACTAAAAATAAAATTATTTTGCCCTAAAATAGTTTTGAATAGCCCGTAACAATAGATTAATTTTTAATCTCAATTTTTTCGTTAGTGCTGCAGCTTTTTATACATTTTGTATTAAGTTAGATATAGGAAGAACATTCCTAAAATTGGATACTCATAAATATAAGTTTTTTTTTCTGTGTCATTAAATAAATCATTTAATGGAATTTCCTGTTTTATTATACCATAATTATATTCTCCATCTTGCGTGTCTAAGGTCAATTTTTTTACTACCCTTACTAGGCAGACTAAGTTTTTTCCTATTTCTACCTATAAAAGCCGATCCGGACCAATTTCCTGGAGGTCTAAAAAGGTCAATAGTAAAAATAATTGGTTTTCAGAAACCCCATGATGCAGTTTTATTTTAACAATCAACTTTGGTACCCTTTTACCTCGCCAGTCTGTTAAACAATTTTGGGAACATCACAACCTCCAGTATATCCTGTCAGGGCCCTCTAGAGCAGCGGTTCTCAATTTTTTTTGGTACCGGAACTCTTTTCATCCATCGGTTGATTTTAAACTTTATTGAAGAGAGTTACAGATTACTATTATAGAGGACATTTTGAGTATGGCTGCTCTAGAGTGTAAACCGCGCATAGGCTAGCGTAGTGTCGGACAACACCTTAGCTAGATAGATACGAGACCTTAAGGTGGTTGGAACAGTATGTATGCGAAAAGTAGAAAGGCCATTCTTTCAGCAGAGGACTTGGCTATCCAAGTCCTCTGCTGAAAGAAACTAAACTAAACTAACTTTTGGTACTGAAACTGGGACACTAATGAATAATTTATTTTATTAATGTTAGGTAGGTATATCAATTTCAGTGAATCGCAACATACATCTATACATATAAGTACTGACACACACATTTCTTTAAAGCTCTTCTACATAGGTACGGTTTTATTTTATTTGTAAAATATTAACAACCTTTCATGGGTTCAAAGAATCAACTTACATTACTCTCCTAACTAAGACGTAAGACGTTAGGTACGGCAGCCCACCTGAACTGCCTGCTGCGCAGCGTGTCGCGGGTTGTTCCCCGTACGGAACAAATGTTTGTGTGTTCCGCGTCTGTGTGTCTATGTGAGTTTTCGTGTTTGTAAACGCACCCACGACAGGAGAAATTCCTGTGGGGCGGCGTTAATTTTATTCGCCATTTCAACAAAGAGCACACCAATACTTGTAGATTAGTTCATACTTATGTTGAATTAAATTTTAATTTTATACTTTTTGCTGTGCCCTACAGGGTCCATAATTGTAGCTAGCTAAAAGCCTACAATAAGATCTGTAAACTAACATTGTGGAATGCAATTAAAGATATGAATATGAATAAGTCAATATTTACGATGTGCCCAAAAGTTCCGTAGATATTAGATCAACTTGACTCCGAATGTGTTATCAGTTCGACGTTTATTTACACGTTTTGTAGATCAATACAATAGTGACTACGGAGCTCATTTTATGAAAAATCCATTTGCTTTGACCAGCTAAATGATAAATGATGTTTATATAGCAAATTGGTTTTGGCAAACTCTTTTACACGTCAAAAAGTCACATTTTTAAAACTAGATGAGGCCGGTGTTTCGTACCTGACTACCCTGAGAAGAAACATCAAACTTCAAACAACAAAACAAACTTAGAGGTCGCAGTCTCTTCTAAGTAAGTCCAGACAATTTTGTATTAGTAAAGTTATATGAGAACCATGCAGGTGTCAGAGGTGGTCTTTTGAAGAAAGAACCACACAGATTTGAGTGGGCCTGTCCAGTCAGTGCAAGCATGTGTCAGTTACCGTGTAGCTTAACTCATCACACAAGGATCTCAACGATACGACGATCAATACTAAAGAAAGGATATTTGGGCACGCGGCAAAAATAACTCAAACTGTCAGACAATTTATATAAAATGCAAAAAAATAATAGAATAATGGGTAATCCACACATGTCATGTCCTTAAACCTTTGCTTGTCTGTATGTTCTGTATTTTATTACGTACAAATCAAAGAACAGTGGCGATAATACAGGTTGAAATTAATTTAATGGAAAATATTCGTTCGTACGCAGAGGCGCTTTTGCATTTGCCATACAATTAACGTCAAGTACCGTACAGCGCGGTAAAATACGGAGACTCCTCACGAGTTATCACTATTTTACTTTTACAGAGTCTTTCCAGTATTTACCTACAGCGTTACTGATATTGATACTGTTAGCCTATATCATCCCACTGCTGGGAAATTGTATGAAAAAATGGAACAACGCCTCTGTTGTGCGGAGAAGGAACTATTTTTTTCCTTGAAAACTTGTGCTAAGGGTACTGGTACAGTACCCGTAGTACAACATTCACAAGCCGCAGCTTGCGACAGCCTCCTTATCTATGCTAAAGCGGCCGTTCTAAATCAGTGTTGGGACTAGAGATGAGTCGAGGGCAAAAACATTTATGAACAAAACGCGCATGAAATTAGCATATTGGGCACAAATGAGATTATGCCCAAATAAATGGCCGGTCACGGGGCTAAAACAAGTAACTTTGTTCAATAAGAAATTAAATAGAAACCCAGGCAAAAGGCATTCATTCAGGATCTACGTACATTTATAGGTAGAGCTTTTATTCAACACTCTCAATATGTCCAGGGCATAAACCCATTTCTAGTTGGGAAACGTTCCATTTTGACGAATTCGGACGACCCAATTACAAGTGCAAATAGTCCAGACCGTTGAGTTACGTCACGTTTGAGTGCATTCAGTTGTCAAGCACAGGCTATGCTTCACTGCAACGTGGAGACAAATTCGGCAGAATTGTCATTTGCTTGCAATCACGCATAGAAAGGCTTCTCTGCAGCCGATGCAACCTAACGTTTTCATACAAAAATAAGCTCTCTATAATAGTCGGACCTCACTCAAGGCATTTCGCAACCCACGGGAAGCGTCTTGGACCATGGTTCAAGATTTGTCCCGACACGAACACGAAACAGGACGCGACGTTCCACACGCGCGTCATCGACATAGGGCCAAACGCTTGATTCGGATTATCTAAGCAAGATACTGTAAAGTTTCACGGTGCACCAGCCTCAGAAAGGACCATTGAAAGAACACGGTGTATTTTAATCTTATTATATAACATCTTAATGAAACAAGGTTCAGAAATAAACAAAACTATCGGGTATCTTATTTCTTTGCTGCTATTAATTAACACGCAGTCACCTTTCTAAAGAAGTTGCCAGCATCGTCAGTAATTCAAAGGAAAACAAAAGCTTTGTGCGCACTGGTCTTGCTATGAAAGCTGCTTATCATAATGAAATTAATTATACTTTATGTAGGACCAGGTTATTATAGTAAACTTGAACAAAATAAGAAATACGTGGATAGTAGTGTGGTAGCTAGCTAGCACAAACTCTAAACGTCGCACGAACGGTCTAGATTTTCCTGCACTGCATCAGGAGCCTTACCACGAGCTCTTAACGCGATCCAGTTTAGGCTGTGGTAAGGCTCCTGATGAGACGTTCCCGCGATATCTTATATTCATACAATATAAAATGTACCTTTCTCAATTTAATAAAGTCTACTTTGAAAGCTACTAACGTCAAAGGCAGCTGAATATTGCACATTCTATTGAATCTATCGGATTTTTTTATAAAGGGTTTACCGAGGGGGAGCCGGAGAGTGGTCCGGACGCTGTGCTGAGTTAGGTATATGAACGGAAGTCTGGAATGAAAATAAAACTAAGTAATAGTTATTTATGATATTAGTGCGGTAAGTTGGTTTTTACAAACGAGTAGACGAATGTAAGACCGAGACGAAGTCGAGGGCTTACCATAGTCACGAGTTTGTAAATACCAATTTCTGCACGCGTGTCATACAATGTTTTTTAACACATTTTTCCATATTAATATCAGATTCCTCGGTTGAACTCAGATTAGTCGCAACAATTTTTGAAGTTTCAAATATGAAAATGGCGCGTCTTTGCAAAGGGCACCACATGCGTGTGGTGAAAATTAGAACTACAATCATCTCTCGTCTCATTTACTCTTTAGTATTAAAGTGAGACAACGTATTGAGCAAAAGCGCTTCCAAGGAGGTTCGATTATTCGGGTTGTTTATTCTCATAATTTGAAACTCTTTGGTGGAATTTTTATGTCATTTTTTTGGAATTTAAAAAGCACGTTCCGTTATGTGGTGCGTAATTTTTAACTTTCGAACAATGTAAGTATGCTGGTTTGTAAATGCATTTTTCGAGCAAATGTGTTGGAAATAATTATTTGTAAGTATTCGATACACAACCTCAAAAACCAACTCTAGCTCTAATCATAGTTTGTTAGAAGAGTAGCTAAATAGGCTTCGTGTACGAAATTCTCTTTTTATGGGGAAAGGCACTACAGTATTGAACATGACTAGAACATTCTTGAGCTTGGGCAAGAAGCAAAAATTAGTTAGGTAGCTGACAGCTTTTGTCTCTGCCCTCGACGTGTTGTCAGAACACAAGAAAAAAAAAAAACTCCACAACTTCATACAACGCCATCTAGTCCCATGCTAAGCAGAGCTTGTGTTATGGGTACTAGACAACTGATAAACATACTTACATATTTCTAAATACATAAATATTATAAGATACATTACACCCAGACATAGATACAAATGATCGTGTTCATCACACAAACATATGTCCTGGGTGGGAATCGAACTCACGACCTCCGGCATATCAGTCAGGGTCACTAACCACTAGACCAACAGGCCTGTCTCTACCAAATAGCGAGTATTGTTCACTCAAAGGTTTCTAGTTACTTTCTTATGGAACCGTACCTGCTTTGACGGACTTAGAGACTCTCTGCTAAGAATAACCCGTGGGACATAGCTACATCCTGTCTTTCATGGAATTTTCCAAGATATCCACTTCAAAATAGATCACAGCGCCAAGAGACAACAGATAACATTTCTAAAAATAAAGCCTGCTTTGACATTTTCCTTCATAATCAAAGAACAATAAATTATTTTAGGTGGAGGATAGCCGGGGACGCCCTTGTGGAACATCGGATACAACTCGGTGCTGCGCGGCGACCTCCGTGACGGCGACGACACGCTCGTCCTGGCGGAGGGAGAGTCGCACCAGGCGGCGGCCGGAGGACAGCTTCCCAAGAAAACATAATATCCAGTCATTAAATTAAATATATAAATAAAGTTCTAGCTACAAAGACCAGGTGGATTGTAGCCTTAATGGGAAGAAAGAAATTGTGTGCTCAAATAATTTGTTGAATAAGTACATATAACAAATTGATTTCTTGGCGACTTGATTTCTTCAATGTATTATTTTTAGTATCCCTTCTGTTAATTAAGTTCCTGTCAAACCACAGAAATGTGTCAAACGTGTCAAACTAATAGAGTGACCATCACGTCACAGGGTTGTAATAGGTCCGGCATGAGGACGGCGAAATGTACCCCACCTATGTTGTACTGTCGGAACATATTTCGGCAAACCACAAATCAATGTCCAATATCCTACGGAACCAATTAAATTGGACTACCGGCGTGGACGTAATTCAATTGATTCAGTTTCGTGAAATGGGCTACCAGGACGTCATAAAGCGTGAGTAGTTACGCTGAGGAAAAGCGACAGAGCTATACTAGTCTAGCGCCATCTCGTTCCCACAACTGAACTACTCATCCTATATGACGTCATGGTGGACTTTGAAGTGGAGCACTACTTCTTTCTTTACATTAAAACTTTAATTCCACGTCATAATGGTTATAAAAGTTATGCCTATTTTTTTGGTAAGTTCAGTGATTATTGGGCATGCGGACAGCGAGTAAAGGGCAACCCGCTGTCCGACCATGAACCATGCCCGATCTACGGCGCGTCGTGTTCCACGCGCGCCTCAAAGAGCGTCAGCATAATGACGGAACCCCCCACAGAGGGCCAAAGCCTGCCTGGGTCGCGGGACTTATTTCGATCACCGTGACACCGGAAAATAAGGGCTATTGAAGGACACCGTCGATTTTAACCAGTACAAGTCTGACAGTCCCTCCCGCCCTGCCTGGGGTGGGAGGACTCGTTTGATGATTTTACCACTATATAAAAAATTAAAATTTTGCATTGCATTGATTGTTACGGGAAATAAACAGTCTGAACAAATGCGGTACCAAACAATCCGAGTAATTTTTTAGATAGACTTACGTCCTATAAAAATCAAGAACATGCTGTAACTGTTAAAGCACATTAGTGAATTACGGCAGACTCTATCATTATAGAGAGGATATTTTTCTCCCAGGTAGGTATGTACACCGGAACATAAAGGGCTTTTGAAGGACAACGTGGATTTTAGTCAGTACAAGTCTGACAGTCCCTCCCGCCCTGCCCGGGGTGGGACGACTCGTTCCGGGGTAATGGAAATAAGTCCCGCGATCCCGGTAGGCTTTGGTCCTCTGAGACCGCCCAGACATTTTGCTGACGCTCTTTGAGGCGCGCGTGGAATACGACGCGCCGCGCCGTCGACCCGGGCATGGTCCATGGACGGACAGCGAGTTGCCCTTTACTTTACTCGCTGTCCGCATGCCCGCGCCTACGGTGGCCCGAGATTGTCTGTCGGCAAGTGGAAACATTAAAGGACTTGACTGGCCTACTTTTTAAAACTTTTCTTTTGTTTGTTTTATCCACAGGTCGAAAATATACCTACCCAAATAGAACGAGGTTTCTAATTCGGCGTCAAAGTCAAATCATTTATTTCAATTAGGCCATCAAAGAGGCACTTTTAAACGTCGATTATTTAAATTATGGGAATTGGGATAGGATGGGAATTATTCTACACCCATTCGCAAAGGTAGGTTGTATGAAGAAGAATGGGCAAGAAACTCCATACTTACTCTTTTTAAAAATGTTTTACAATGTTTTCATAACATAATTTGCAATACATAATGTGAAAACAATGTACCCTGAAAATCCAAACCAAATATTATTAAAACAAAAAAATAATTCCCGATTATCAATTTGCAGTAAGTTTTTTTTTCTTTTACCAGGTCTCGGACTATCATTTTGAAAGCGTTATGAATTATGGTATTTTAAACAATGAGATTCATCACGATAATAACTTTTAAAGTATCGTTCGTTATTACAAATGGATCGTCACTTGGGGCTTTTTTTTTTCAAGTGGTAAAATCATCAAATGAGTCCTCCCACCCCTTACTGTCAGACTTGTACTGACTAAAATCCACGGTTTCTTTCAATAGCCATTAATGTTCCGGGGTCACGGTGATGGAATAAGTTCCGCGACCTCGTCGCTTGGGGCTTAGATTTTTGGCATACCTAATTAGAAAATGTTGTTGAAAAAATCATGCGACATTTTACCTTGCTCAAGAAACCGCAGAGTGGATTACGGCTTACTCTATCTTACAGAGAAATCTGTGGCCCACCATGGTCCCACCAGTGAGAACTTTCTAGGATGTTACTTGCATCGTCGAACGGCGTTTTTCAGGTTGGTTGGTCGAATAAATAGAAAAAATAGGATCTTTGAAGCCTAGAAATATGAATATGAATCAGGTATTTTTTATTTAAATTTCATTTATTTGTGTTTTTAATATTTAATTTCATTCTATCATTAGTGCTTCGGAGTTTTTCGTACTATCAACTTTTCGATTCAAACTATACAAAGTTTTGTGGTACGTGTCAAAGAGTAGTTTAAAGGCTAGGGTAGTTAGGTATTATAGGTTTGATCTAGACTATAGGATTTCTAATGCTGGTATTTTAGACAATAGGTACTGCCACTTTGTAACAAAAGACATATAAGATTCTTATATGCATATTCTTTCATATAAGATTTTGTCTTAAAATTCGGATTATTTTTTATGTTTACAAGTATTTCGGAGACTTAAAATAGTTGAAATATCAACGTCATATAATTCTCCTGAGACAAATCGATTCGTCATAGGATTATAAAATATCGATTCCTATTTAGTTTAAGGATTATTCCCGTCACACAAATATTGGACAGTGACGTATAATAACAGTAAATCTCGCCGGGACTTGTCTTACAAATCCCGGTTGATCACGACCAGGATAAAGGACGAAAAAAGAGAAAGGTAATAGTTGCCCTCTCTGTCAGATATACACAGTCTGTGTAGTTGCGGGGGAGGCGTGCGGGGGGCGCGCGTTTCATCGCTCGGCAGTCGGCTTGAGCAGTCACCGCAGCGCGTTCAGTCGTTCGGTAGCCTGAGCAGGGGCACGTCGCGCCGCGCGTTATTTTAAATTCGATCGGCATCCCATGTAAGTGCGATGGACGTGCTTCCAAGCGGTAACCTCTTCCGGGAGCTGCAGGACGTCACGGACACCGGCTACTTCGAGTGGAAGCTGTCGCTGGAAGACTACTGGCAACAGGTATGTGCTGGGCGGTCTGAAGTTACCACAGCACCTAGCTAAGCGGTCTGGCGGTTTAGCGATCTCGTTAAAGCTGAGCGCAATTGTTTAACAATTCGAATTCGTGCCGGGTGACATGACAGCAGTGGTAGTGCGCCTGCGTAATGGCGGTCGGTCGATGTTCACTCTCTACAGCCTGGAAATGCGTTAAGTGTAAGGCTCTGCGTTCTTTACATCGTTTCGAGTGGTTAACATTCCTTGTGCGGTTACGCCATTACTAAAAATAAAGGTTGTGGCTGTTAGCAGAGCGTCCCGGTGCGTGAATGTGCCGGTTGGTACAACTTGTTTGAATAAGTTTCATATTTGGCGCGAGCATTGGTTCGCGGAAGTGGAGCGTGCTCCGCGGGATCTGTTGTTGTGTCACCGGGACTGCGGGAGGACTCAGGACGTTCACTCTCGGCGGATCAATCGATATTATTCAGTTTCACTTTCCTCCTATATTTTATCCAACGCCGCATTCCTCAACTGTTATTTATAGTTTGTTTACGTTATAAACTTGTGTTTTTGTTTTTGTGTTGTTATCTGTACATTTTATCTGAGTTTTGTGTTTATGTTACTGGCCAGTTGCTTTTATGATGCAATGCTATAGTTTTAAAACTTTTATTTGCAATTTTTGAAATTGTATTGTTTTTTATTTTGTATTTTAAGCCTAACATGACTTCTGATGGTTTCCGAGCGTCTCGGTACAAGTCAGTCATTTACTTGTGTCGATAAATTAATAATGTCATCTACCTATTAGCGTCTATTGAGATAGATAATTTCCTTTTCTCACGGGTCTGCGTGAGTGCACGTACAGTCAGGGAACTTGCTTGTTGACCAGATTGACATTATTGTAACTGAGATTACCTATCCTCACATTCTTCTTCAGTCATAAAAATGGACTTATGGACATAACTAGGTACTTATGTCAATCAGTCGTTATCAGGAATTTATAATACAGAAATATTAATGACTGCTACCTTGTGTGTTATAACTGAATCTTATAATCGCAATGTTATTCAAACAAAACAAACTTAATCGTTTGTTACTATAGAAACAGTAATTCGTCTTATTCAATACGTACCTAATATAACCTAGGAATTAAATAGGTAAGTACCTACTTACTATAGAAAATCATTAAACTCTGAGAACAAAAAACAGGAGATGAAGTTTTAAATCATGGTGGTAAAAGTGAACCCTTTGTATTAAAAAGGGAGAAGGCTTCAAATATTACCTCCTTGAGCCCTTCTTTTACAAACACGAACATTATTGTCTCGAATAGGCATCGAAACATCAATCGGCGACCCTTGCGTCACCATCCATTGAGTCACTGGGCTTACAATCAGATTTATTCCAAGAATAACTTGTAGGACAACTAAAGACCAGTTCATTGGATAAACTACTTATTAAAATACAGGAAAAAAAATATAAATAGGGATTTTACTAAATTAATTAAACAACTTGTCTTCAGATGCAATTATTACTGGAGTGTATTACCTATTTAATTGACAAAATATTCGTAACTTAAAGCATTTAATTCAATTTGACCATTACAGGCACATATCCAAGAAAAACTTCTATCTATGCTATAGGTACCTACTTAGTCACAAGACGAAGTGAAAGAGTAACAACACCCATAACAAACGTTCACATTACCAATATTAGTAAAAATTAGAAGTAAGATTAGTAGAAATATATCCCGAGATACCCAGAGATCTAAGACAAAACAATATTACAGCATCTGTAGGCGATAGCGGAAGCAAGCGGGAAGACTAAAGGTGCACGCAGTTATCCGACCATCTGGAATAATGCTCTCATCAACTTTTACGATGTTAGAAAAGAGAGGAGACTATTTTAGGAAGCGTTTGTAAGCTCAAACCTCAATATATACTCCCGAAATTAAGATTGTATCTCAATCTTTATCCCAATCTGTCTGTTACCAATCAACGGCTGACTTTTCAAGACTCAAGCAACTAACCGTCATAGAAAAGGCAGCAAGATTTTAATTTACAGCAATATTTTCTTACTGATTAATTTTCTCAATCTAATTCACTACATAAATCAGCCTGTGATATCCCCACTGAGGCCTACGTTTTCCTACGGCGATAAGAGGTCACCATTCCCAGAAATGAAAAAAATCATCAGTAAATAAATATTTGCGTAAACATACATATCCATGGTAACGACCTTGATCTTTGTTATTTTGTCGGTTTATTGTCAAATTGGATCATGATTCAAGTTTGTTCATTGTACATTACACCTCATAAACTACCACATAAACGTTTCAATTCTTAGTTGTAAAGTAATAAAATCACGGAATGCACCAAGTAGCAGCAAATCATAGATTAATAAGGAATTCATCAAGTACGAAAATAGTTCGAAAACTGATACAATGAGTGACTATATAATAATTTCTTTGAATTATTTAATAGCTGATATCAATTATCTTTAGTGTAGGCACTGAGGCTCAGCTTATCATCACATTCACGTTTAAATGGGTTGCATGAAGTGCATATCAATGTTAAGTACTAGCTCTTAATTGATTAAAATATAAATTGTTTGTCGTACAAGAAACCTATGAAAGTAATAGTAAAATAAGGCCTTTCAAGTCATTGAGCTATTACTACTACTTAAAGAGACGACACCACGCATCACCACTGTGTCCCATCCAGGATGAGTGCGCGCGCCTAGAGCACGCCACAGAGCTGTCAAACAACTGAATGAACTTGTGCGCGCGCACTCATCCTGGATGGGACATAGTGATAATACGTGGTGTCGTCTCTATATGTAGTAATAATAGCTCAATGTTTCAAGTTCAACTTTCTTATACATCTAACCTTGCCAACTTAAAAAACTAAGCAATAGATACCTACATAATTCAGTGTCCACTACAATGGAAGAGCTTGTGGTTACATATTAACAGCCGGTTAAGCTGCGCTTGCCGAGGTTGGTGGGTGGATGCCTAACAATCTATCATAGCCACTTTCCGCGTGTTTCGGCAAGATAGTAAAGTCGATGGTCCCGGCTGTCGTAGATCTTTGACAGTCGTTACTGTTAGTACAGTAACTTCAAAGAACCAGTCATACAATGGGGTAGCAATCGTATTACCCTGTTACTGGGTTGTGATGGCAAAGATAGGAAGCTTGAATTACCAATAATCATATGCTACAGATGATGATCAGCATCTTGTTTACAATCGGATTTTTTTCTGTGCCCAAGTGTGCCCGACCCGTAGTACTTTTTAAATTCTGTCAGTTTGTCTATTCATATATCGACAAAACCCGTTTCTACGACATAAATCTCTAAATATTATACTCAAAAATCGATCTGTGTTTGATGCGAAAATTCTGCCCTCAACTTGAAATATATAAGTAATAGTTCTCTGAATTTTTTCAATTTTCAACATAATTTTTACAGATGCTTCAATATTTAAATTTTCTTTCGGGCTTAATATTATTCTGCGTAGTGAAAAACGAATTCAATTGTACAACAATCACAATCAACGCTTTACCATTTAAATACTTACTGATATAAATTGCCCACTCATAGTATTAACATATTGCCAACAAAATATTATTGAAAACAAGTCATGTAACGATTTATATGAAGCATATAGTACCTTTAAATAAAAAGGAACATTAAAATTATACAATACGCATATGATATAATATAATATGTGTACATACAAGTGTAATTTTCTAGTTAAATACATCGTCCAAGTAAGCAAGTACAAAAAAATGCTATTAAAATAAAAATTATGTGCCAAAACGAATGTTTATGACCAAAAGACAATCACCGGAGTCGGACCAAAAACCTCGGGGTAATACAAAAATTTAAAATATCAACCGAACTGAGAACCTCTTTCTTTTTGGAAGTCGGTTAAAATGATAATATAATACTAAGCAGGTTCAACCAAGAAACAACTGACTTACAGTGTTTCTTTTAAGTTGGCCAAAAGGGAGAAATCTGTATCCATAAGAGATACGGGATAACGTTCTTAGGAACCTTTAGATCTTTTTTGATGTTGACAATTGTCCATAAAAATTAGTGAAATTGACCAATTTTTTTAAATGCCGTTTGACGCTGTTTCATAATAAGGATCATTTCATTGTATTGGAAGAAAAAAATCGGGACGGCGGAAGTCAAAAGCAAAATATTTTTTATACAAATTGTATGAACGAAAAAATTACAGTTTTTTTAATGATGCTGTTCGACTTATTTTCAAGTAATGATGAAATAATTGTATGGGTACAATAATATCTGAACAGTAGAAGTTGGTCAAAATAAGAGTAATATTTCTTCTAACAGCTTAAAGTCGTGCTAGTAGTAGGAATAGGTATTAGGAAGATCCATATAAATATCACTTTTTCGATGCAAGTACCTACTAAATAAAATAATTCTACCTAATTCCGACCTCTGCTTATAACTACATATTTTAAGCCTCTATGTAGTTCAGTTGGTACAGTTGACTCGCACTGTGTACCAACACTTATGGTACCGGAAACGCACCATAAACACAGTTATTTTTAAACCCAGTTCATAGGTAAATAGTTATTGTGTAGATTGAGCGTTAGTTGCGGTCTTCACGGTCCATTACGGCTAGTGGGACAGCAGAGTTCCAAGGTCTTGGTGTATCTAGCTAGATACGTGTACAATTTTTTTTTTTGGAATATTGGTATAGCTCTAGTTTTAAAAACATTAAAAGATAATATAAATGATTTTTGAGAAATTAACTTTTTTTTTTATTTAATAAAATTCACAACTATCACACAGTTAGTCCCAAGCTAAGCAGAGCTTATGTTATGGGTACTAGACAACTGATAAACATACTTATATATTTCTAAATACTTTTGTATTATAGATAAATTACACCCAGACGCAGGACAAATGATCATGCTCATCACATTAACATTTGTCCTGGGTGGGAATCGAACCCACGACCCCCGGTATGACAGTCAGGGTCACTAACCACTAGACCAACAAGTGAGATTTAGAGTATCCATTCACTGATACATTCCCTCAATGTTTCACCAACCCATATCCAATACCGGAACCGGATAGATAGATTAGCAAATTCACTTAAATCGAAGCTAAATCAATTACTCCCTCATCGAATAATGATTTAAGTAACCATACCTTCACTGTATTATAGTCTGTAAACTAAAGAGAATAACGATCAATATACTTTGTCTGTGGTACACCAGACTCACGACTTTGAACTTAAGCCAGTTTTCGTTCAGTTTTTACATAGCTTGTCCTAAATATTAAGGTCTGTAGGAGTTTCAATTCACTGCGATTAACTTAGAGTCGAAAATCTATTAACCAGACATAGGAACAGCTGTTGATTGTACCAGTTACGTAGAATTTCAGCGAGCTATGAAATCATAGTTTGTGGACATCAACAGCAGGTCAATTCACCGCCATTGTGTAAGCAGGCCGCATGCACACAATGGCCATGAATGGACTTTAATGGATCATCAATCGTCAGTTTCATTTTTCATACACTTCTAAAAAGGCTATTGTGTAGAGCCCTTGAAATTCTCTTGTGTTTTTTGCAATTTTTAGGTTGTAACTTTATAAATAACTAGCTGACCGGGCAAACTTCGTACCGCCTGAGAAACAATTTAAAAAAAAAACAACCTTTTAAACTTCCCTGGACTTCCCAAAATAATTTAAAACTAAAATGAACCAAATTGGTACAGCTCTTCTCGAGTTTTAGCGAGACTAACGAACAGCAATTGATTTTTATATGTAAGAAGATATAATTATGTATGTTTCAAAATTTTTACCAATATTGCACAAATCTAAATTGGAGGCATGATGTATTAATTATTATCTATTTATAATTATATAAATACTCGTACATAATTACTTGCTGTACTTGTAAATCATGTTTTAATCAAATTACAACCTGACACTATCTGGGGTCGCGGGACTACGTGGAGTTTAGTCAGTACACACGGCTGCACATTAAGTTACACAAAACCAGTATTAGCTGACCGTTTATTGAGTGTAAAAATCGTACAAAGGGAGACCAAGACAAACTGGTTTTGTATAGCTTGATTTGTAGCCGTGTGTACAAGACTACATTCCCTTTCGGTTCAATCTGGGTAGGAAGACTAATTCGATGATTTAACCAAGCAACAAAATTAACCAGAAAAATGCAAAATTCACACGAGAATTTGAGTTTCGCGAAATACTACTGTTCTGTTCCACGTTATGTGAAAAGATGCGGGCGCACGTTTCAGTTAAATAAAAACGATAATTATTCAGAAATCTGTGAACACTACGTGCCTGTGCAACAGTTTTCAGGCGTTCCTGAAAACGTTGTGGGCACAGGTATCAGACATGCAATTTTAATATTATTAAAAGCTCAATTCTCACTGATAAAGTGTTCCTTTTTTATACTCGTTTTCGGAAAGAATTATGTTTATTTGTGAGTGCTATGATGGATGTATGGATTTTGTAAGGAATTATACGAAAGAAAATGATGCCAGGGGGCCGGTTCTCGGTTTTAGAGATTGTGTCGAACTCGACAAAAATTTCCAACGACGTCACTTTTTCGACAAATTTTACTGAACTCTCTAACGTTAGCCTTCCACAAATGGCCAATTTGACATATCAACTTTAAAATTTTAAAATTTGTCGAAAAAATGACGTCATTAAAATTTTTTGTCGAATTCGACACCATCTCTAAAACCGAGAATCGGCTCCCAGCACGCGTAGCATGGCGATTCTACCTCTATTCTACCAAGAAAAGACTAAAGTTATTTTTAAACAAATTGACTGTTTTTTGCACAAGTATGACACGATTCTTACACCATTAAAGAATAGAAACATATTATCTTATCTATATTTTAAACATTGCTATGCTGTAATCGATAAAAATCTTCTACATTCTGTTATTTATCTATTCTCCCGTCGACAAAACCCGTTTCTACGGCGCCATGTTACGCGTGCGGGACGTTTGACCATAGTCTGACAGGGGAGAATGGAAGAAGAAAATGAGTTTGCGCCGACGCCGCTTCAGTAATCAAGAGTGAATAGGTTACTTCTAGGCAAGCGTGCTCCACCGTTCATAACATCTGCGCTTACGATCAAGTAAGAAAGTGGTCAAAAGCGAAAAAAGAGCGTAAGAAGATGAAAATACTGCTTAAAACTTCCTTAAGAGGGCTATCACACGTTTCCTTGTCTTTGTGCAAGGTTTTGAACCTGATTCTGGGTAGGAAATGGCCACAAATTAAAAAAATATATATACACAAGATAGTTTGATTATTTCTGCGTGGAGTGTATTGAAAACATTTTTAGATTTGTTTACATACATGAGTAAAAACCTTGTCTCTGCAAAGGATGTTTCATAAAATTCTACTTTTTGTCATACTTTTGTATTGAATTACATAGAATGTATAATAGTAAAATAACATTTGAAAATGTCCATGGTACATCTGAAAGTTTATATTTGGAGTGTATTAATCAGATTTTTATTTTTCATTCAGAAATACACCAAAAATAATTCTGGAAAACAGGAAGAATTTGACATTTTTTCGTCCGAAATTATATTTTTTATCTATCAATATTTACTGAATATTTAATCAAAAAGTATTGAATAACTAAGGTTACTATGTTAGCTTGCATTAAAAAAATAATTAGCGCATTTAAAAGTAAAATAATAGTATAAAATAATTAAAATATGCAATGACAAAATTCAATATAAAACCAAGAACGGTTTGATCTTTGATTTAGACAGCGCGGGACGCTTTCAGAGGGAGGACGTATCGCTCCCGACCATTTTGACATTAGTCACGTAATCATTAAAATTTAAAATACACGCCACCATTCATGACCTTTAGACGCGGCGCTAGTATATTTGTTATAACATCAAATTCCATATGAAACATGTAGTACCTCGAAATTTCCGCAGGTCATGAGAGGTGGCCAGTAATTTTCCCGATCGCCAAAGATGCAGCGTGACTAACCTTTTTTGATACAAGCTAATATTTTGAATTTATTTCATTCTGATCTGTTTGCAATTTAAAAATACATATTAATGTTGATTGTATTTTCCCTTTATTCGAATGTGGATATAATTCTAGATAATTAATGTAAATAATTCTGATAGTTTTTTTTCTGAATTGGTAATTAAATGTAATTTCAGGGTTGTCAACTTCCCAAACTTCCAGTTCGGTTGAATAATATAGCTCGCTGCGGACCCACCATACCACCGGCCATGACCCTGGTGATATGGCTTTTTAATACGTGGTAAAACCATCAGATCAGCTCTTCCACCCTGGGAAGGACGGGAGGGACATTCAAACTTGTACTGAGTAAAAACTACGGTGTCCTTCAATAACCCCTTGCGATCCTGGTGTATGGATACCTGACAAGACAGTCCCGCGACGCCGGCAGGATTTGGCTCTATAACGTGCGCCCCGAAAATCTGTGAAAAATTGATGAATAGGGGTACTAGCACGAGTTTTCACAATTTTACTTTACAGAGTTTTTCCTGTTATTACAGCGTTTCTTGTATGAAAAAATGCGGTAAGTATTTCGTTTTGGCACCTGCATTGTATTTTTTTTTTGTGGTATAATCATCAAATGTGTCATCTCGAGCGGGACGGGATTTATTACCAGACTCGTACTGACTAATATCCATGGTGGTCCTTCAGTAGCCCTTTACGTTCCAGGGTGACCCGCAAGTGATAAGACAATCCAGTGACCACGGAAAGCCTCAGCTCTCCAAAGCTTACCTTTCTGATTGGAAATCGCTTCACGGCGTCGTAGGTCACGCGGCTGTTCTCTCCCTCACGTGTTCCACCTGCTATTGATCCAAGATGAACTCGAATCAGGTACTACTTGCTGTGCGAATGGTTTTTTTTTTTGAATGGCAATTCGCAGGTCAACCTAGAAGAGGATGTGTGCTGCTTAACAGGACTTTTCTGTGGATGCCATTGATTACTATAAGGCCTCCAGCCAGGCGCTTAAAACTAAAAACTACAAACTAAGTGACCACTCGCTAAGGGCACACCCTGTGGGGTACGGACCTTGGCTTAGGGCGTCACTGAGGGAGGACAGTGCAAGGGACAGGCTGGATCACAATGATATCTTATTTAGGGGCTAATTTAAAACTACAGGCTCAGCAGCACGGGCTGGCTCTTGCAAGGATCGGGGGGGCATTGACTTGGGCGTCCTCGGCGGCGAGGGCGGAATGACGGAGTCGATCAGTGTCTGTGTTTCCTAAGAGTACTGGTTTCCCTACTGCTCTCCTGGAGGAAGGTGATGAGGTCATCGGGGTCTACAAGGGTATGCCTAGGGCGGCGAATGGAGCTGATACGCGATGGTTCGTATCGGGCGGCCGATGCGATCAGGGGATTGGGGTGCCTAATAGCTGAGTCAAAGAAGCGCTTGGAAATTCGCTTCATGAACTGAAGGATGGTGGGTTTTCTAGGTGGAGGCTGTCGTTACGGACATATGGAATAATATGGAGTTGTACCACATTTTAACGCAATTTTGAGCAGTTACGTACCTTCGTTAAAAAGAAAAAGCTCAGTTTTACGAGATAGAAATAACCATCCCAGATCATAATTTAGAGCTCACCGAAACATTCTGTTTCAAGAGTGAAAGAATCTGTAACCTGTTGTTAAGATCTTCTCTACACTATAATAGATCTGTCTTTATTTAAAAAAAAATAACCCAGCAGTAACCCAGTATAAGAAGCACTGAAGTCCAGTCAAAACAGTTCAATAAATTTCCTTTGCAAATATTTAACGATTTGCGCCATGCGCTACAGTTAACTGCAGGCGGACAAAGCATCTTCTTGCGGGCACGCCGCAATAGCGGCGGTAAGACCCCTATTTGAGGAGTAGCTGGATGGACGCACGTCCTCACCGGACACGGATGTTTCGGGAGGTACCTGTGTCTAATGAGAAAGGAGGAAACGCCTGGGTGTCACCACTGCGTGCCACTGCGAAGATCGCCCGGAGGATACAGTCAAGCATACGGTGCAGCATTGCCCCGCTTGGGCGGAGCAACGACGTGTCCGGCGGCGGCGATAGGCGAAGACCTCTCGCGCCCGGCATTGGTTGCGGCCATGCTGCGGGGCGAGACGGAGTGGGAAGCGGTCGCCTCCTTCTGCGAAGCAGTCATGCTCGCGAAGGCGGAGGCGCGCCGTGCGAGAGAGAGGACAATGTCCCTCCTCCGCCCCACCAGCGGTGGTGGACGCCCACGGCGTCGGACGTCGCAGGACGATCTCCGGCCACCGAAGGCGCGGGCATGCGAGCGGCGAGTAACGGGCAACTCGCTGACCGACCATGGACCATGCCCGGGTCGACGGCGCGTCGTGTTCTGCGAGCGCCTCAAAGAGCGTCAGCATAATGACGGGGCCCCCTCTCAGAGGTCCAATGCCTGCCGGGGTCGAGAGACTCATTCCATCACCATGACCCCGCAACATAAAGGGCTATTGAAGAACACCGTGGATTTTAGTCAGTATAAGTCTGACAGTCCCTCCCACCCTGCCCGGCGTGGAAGGACTCATTTGATCATTTTACCACGTAAAAAAAAACATCTTGTTGAATTTTTTAAAATCTTCATGGTGTCGATTTGAAATAGTCTTGTCTATTATAGGGGTGCTTGTGGCTTGTCGCAACGAATTTATATGGTCCGCGTAGTAGATTTATCGCTCTCTTTGTGCGGTTTAACGAACATGATGGTCTTCTTGGGCCTTACACAGTTTCTTCTCAGTTTCTTGGATCACGGCGTTTGGTAATATTACCCGTCTCTTGACACCAGTTTCAAATATTTTGAACCACTGGTTAGGAATATTAGACGATTAAACCGACCTCTTCTGGCTATATCCTTATCTGTCACCTTAATCACCCCAAGTGTCTGGTTTTGCTTCTATCATTATGTCTCTGAATACATTGCGTAAATGATTGTTTAATGTATAACTTGACTGGCCTGTTGGTCTAGTGGTTAGTGGCCCTGACTGCTATGCTGGAGGTCGTGGGTTCGATTCTCACCCAGGACAAATGTTTGTGTGATGAGCACGATCATTTATTTTGTTCTGTGTCTGGGTTTAATTTATCTATAATATGTGTGTATTTAGAAATATAAAAGTATATTTATCAGTTGTCTAGTACCCAGAATACAAGCTCTGCTTAGCTTGGGACTAACTAGATGGCGTTGTGTGATAGTTGTGGAATATTATAGAATAGAATTGAATAAAGTTTATTATGCACACCTTGTAAATTACAAATAGGTATATCCAATTCGCAATTTCTCTTAAATAGTGTGACACAACGGGCGATCTCATCGCTAAGAGAGATCAGTATAAGGGTAATACTTGTTTAAAGTGTAATTTAATGAGTGGCCATTATTTTGTTTTGATAGGTATACATTTATCATATTATATCCATTCGATTTCGTTTCTAAGAAAATAAGTAGTGTCTAGAAGCCCGGGATCTCACTTTGTTTATTCAAAAGAAAAGTAGCAAAAGCTCATGTTGTTTTCATCCTGGTATACGAGGCGTAGCTGTGTTGATTGTGTTTTGTTTTTATGCGGGGGGCAACACGATGTCAAATTGACAGAAACTGTGTTCTTTCATTTTGTAATAGGGCTCTTAAGTAAACAGTTAACTCAGAATTTACGAATTTGCTAATTCAAGTATGAAAAGACGTAAATTAGATTGTTTGAAAAATGATACTTGCCTGTTAATAGTCTAAATGCTACGCTTCCAATTTTAATAAGTACGCACGACTACACATTAAATACGGAAATCCAGTATAAGCTGACCGTCCATTGTGTGTAAAGGTCATGTGAAGCGAGGGCAAGATAAACTGGTTATTTTTTCAGTAGACAATAGTAATCAATAAATGTCTGTTACATTCCGAACTTCCCCGCAAGCATGTGAAGCGCTTTGAATTTCAAAAATAGAGCTGTACCGATACTATGAGTTGTCATTACGATACTCGATCATCGATATCGACCGCGTTTGGCGCTCTCTTTGGCTCGCTCCAAGTTTGTATGAACTCTCAAACAATGAAAGCGCGAAACGCGGTCGATGCGTATGATCGAGTATCGTAACGACAACTCATGGTAGAGGATCTGGTATATACGAGCTTTAGTTTATAATATTATTATCTGCTATTTATAATGTAATGTGTTTTATGTCGCAATAAAGAAAAAATAAAATATGCGATTCGACTATGAAAAGAATGTCGTTGACGCCATATTGTGACGACACTTAAATAAAACGTTACAGTATAAAAATACGTTGAGCAAATAAAGTTCCAAAAGTATGTGGAAAGTTTTGTTTTAAAAAGGAAATAGAATAAAATAAATAAAAATAAAATAAAATCATTTAATTCAGATGTCTAAAGATCCATATTAAGAATTTTTCAGTCATTCATTAAATTAAAATCATTAAAATATAACAATTAAATACAAGAATAGAGACATGTTTCAACAGAATAGCTCTATACACTTTTAAAACAGTGACTGTGACATACGGACGGACAGACAGACATGACGAATCTATAAGGGTTCCGTTTTTTGCCATTTTGCTACGGAACCCTAAAAAGTCTAAAACAGAAGGCAGTATTATTGTCATATTTCTTGCTGGCTGGCTTTTTGTTCTCGTTGAAATCACATGTGACGGTTATCGATTATCGATAAGTTACACGACGCCAGAGAAGCTGTGTGGGCCAACACTATTGGAAAGCAATCGGATATGATTTTGTGTGTTACGACGAATATTTAAAGCTTAACATTAAATTAAATTAAGAATTTTATTTTTAATCACTTCGGAAACCTATTACCTCTTTGATATTTCGACGAGATAATATCGATGTTGAGGAAATGGTTTATTTTGTTAATAAATAGTTTAGGCCATAAAGTGAACAGCACTACTTATTGTATAAAACATGATAATAAGCCGTAATTTGCAAAAAAATAAATACGACGATAATAATTTTGTGTACTTTTCTGCCTCTTTAGACTTTATAACGGTATAAAATTATCTATTGACAAAGTAATAAATTAAATTCATTAAAATAATAAATTGTTAATTTAGACTTCCCTCACTATATGACGTTGACTAACAAAAATAGCTAGCCCCGTTACCAACAAAATTAGTCATAAAACAATAATTAACAACACCACACCTGCGAAAGGTTGACCCCGATTTCACCCCAATCTCCCGAAACAAAAAAAAAAAAAACTTTGAACTACGACCCTCCATGTTTTGAACCGACACTATAAATAAACTGTTGCTCTTTACTATACGCTGTTTCAACATGGCTACGGAGCTATGATAATTAAAGTTAATTTGGAACAATTAGTAACAGTCAGTACTGTGGATTTTTAGAGGTGTTACTTTTTTACTTCGCTTTGGAGTGTGGAATGTGTTGGATAGTTATATTCATTATATAAAAATGAATTGCTGTTCGTTAGTCTCGCTAAAACTCAAGAATGGCTGGACCGATTTGGCTAATTTTGGACTTGAATAATTTGTGAAAGTCCAGGAAAGGTTTAAAAGGTGACTAAAAAAGCGGTACGATGTTTGCAGGGGCAGCTAGTGAGTGATAGATATTTTTCATATAGTTTTATTCAGATACTGCCAATATTCGGCCTAAATTTAAATGAAACAAATACGCCTATGGGCTATCTACATAGATTCTCGCACTGGTACCCACGCCACGTCTCAAGTCCTGTAGAAAATTTGTAGAACTAAATTATTTTAATGCAATTTGACGCTATTGCTTCATCATAAGGACTTGAGTTGTGCCGCGGGCTTTACAATGATCCAGTTCGAAATTTCGTCCGTAAAATGTACTGATTAATTCGGCGTTTACGCTCCGAACCTAACTGAATATTCGATATTTGAAAATCACTAGTCTTAGTCCTAAAACACGAAGAAACTCGACTCACAACCCAACTTCTTCATAAGTCATAATCTAGATACGTATTTCTTTTTTTATCAATATTCGGAGTAACCGTTCTGTTCCTGCTCTATGGTAAACACAAAGTGTCAGTGTATACGTTACGTTTAGTTAACAAGTTAACCGTTTACACGGGAACGGTTGTTGGTTTGTTTATAAACACGAATGAACGCCACATTCCGTGGCGGAACTGAATGAAAACATTGAAGCAGACACGGTGATGACAGGTCAAACTTTGTGGAATAAAATACATAATACAGTCCAGAAAGCGCTTCGGGGAACGGAATATTCCGTTTTAAATTGAAATTAAATTGTATTCTTACCTCTAAAACGACTCTACAATTACGTGATTACGTGTAACATTAATAGCGCACAACTTCTCGTGGGGTAACTCAGCCCATGGCACTTACTAAAAAAAAAATTGCTTTTTCATACAAAATGAGAAATTGATCGGGCCCATCAGAACGGTTTTTTTTTGCGAATTTCCGAAAGTCTTAGAACAAACACTGTTCAGTAACATATAAACGCACACAATAAACGATCAGCTAATACTGGTTTTGTATAGCTTGATGTGTAGCCGTGTGTAGGTACTTACTTTGGCAGTACAAATCTAGCACACAGAGTATCTAATCTTTCCTTACAAATTTAATATAATGCTAGCTTTTCACAATACGTTTATCGAACAATGGGACACTCTCATTCGCTGAAAAGTTATAATTGCATTCTAGAACCCGCGCCCGCGCCACCGCGCAGCACCTAGTCGGAGCGCAAATCGCTCCTCCCACCGAATAATATCGTAATGTGATATAACGATACTTTGCGTTTTATTGCATATTCATCATGTGCGTACACTCTTACACGTTGTCAATTTTTTTCACATTTTTCCTATGAGTACATTCCAAATTAGCATTTTTTTATTAACCATAGCCCTAATATTCCGTTACAGATATATTGTACTTATTTACGCGAATAACCTCGCTTCTAGTGATTACGGATAGCACTCCTTATAAGAATTCCAGTATGTTACGATAACGATATTATTCGAGTGAGAACAGCAAACTCGTTTTATAGTAAAGTTTTTTAACAATACTATTCCTGTAGAAATTTTATTTCAAATACTGGTTACTATATAATTATGTATTAAAAAAAAAATTGCAATTACTTTTACAATAGTTTACCGAGGTGATATCTACACTCAATCTACGATTGCTGTATTATCTATTAACACGAGCCACAAGCATTCGCATCGCTTTCTTTTTTTTCTAATGATAAAGAAAGGAATAGAATAATACCGAGTATGTGGCATACCACCCCCAACGGACTTTGGCCCTGGCAACACACAACATCCGCACACTTAGTACCGATGATAAGATTATCGAGGTGGAGGAAGAATTGAGCAAAATGCGCTGGGATATCTTGGGATTATCTGAAACCCGAAGAGAGGGTCAGGATACGATAGTTCTAGATTCCGGCAACATGCTCTTCTACCGTAAATACCAGGGTGGTGTTGGATTTCTCGTCTACAGGTCCCTCATCAACAACTTTATGAATGTCAACAGTGTGTCGAGCAGGGTAACATACCTTATTCTCAGAATAACCAACCGATATCCGTTGAAGGTCATACAGGTGGATGCCGATCTGGACACATTCTGATGATGAAGTAGAGGCATTGTATGAGGAGATATCTGGGGCCATACATACCTCCGAAACATACTTCACTGTTGTTATGGGGGACTTCAACGCGAATGTGGGCTCACGGAATGGCAATGAGTTGAGAGTGGTTGGCATTTGGGTATGGGCAGGGAAATCATAGGGGCCAGCGATTGGTCGACTTCGTGGCAAAAGAAGAACTTCATTTAATGAACTCCTACTTCCAGAAGCGGCCATCCAGGAGGTGGATGAGTCCCGATGGTACTACCAGAAATGAGATCGACTTCATTATGACGACCAAGAAGCGAATATTCAGTGATGTCTCTGTGATTGCCAATGTAAAAACCTGTAGCGATCTTGAAAGGTGCTTGAAAGGTCTCGCCTGGTAAAGTCCACGCTCCAACCTGGTCCTGCCCACATCCAGAACCCCGAAGACGTCTTTCAACTCGAACCGCACAATCGCTTCCAGTGCCTAACCGAATGCAAAACTGTGGACGAGATTAACAATGGGTTGGTGGAAACTGTCCTAGCTGTGGGGTCCAAGTTCTTTAAGACCCCGCGCCGCAATAATCCTCAAAAGTTCTCGAACGGAACCATCAAGTTGATGCAAGACCGAAATGAGGCTTCTTTAGCTGATATGTCGAAATATGGGAAACCCAATAGACGAATCTCTAAATCAATGCGACGACGTGACCTGCGTGTCTATAGTATGTCACGGATCAAAGAGGCAATCGAGCGGAACCAGGGCTCAAAAGTCTTCGCAAAGAATTCGTCTATTGGGCAAAGCCAAATGACAAAGCTGAAGATTACGAACCGTCTCGAACGCTGGTTTGATGACTTCCAGCCTCCCGAACGAGCCGGTTTCAGAAATGGTTTTAGTACCATAGACTACATACGCACGCTACGCCAGGTTATACAGAAGACAGAGGAGTATATTTGGCCATTATATGTAGTGTTTGTGGACTATGAAAAAGCCTTCCATTCATTCGAAACCTGGGCAGTATTGCAGTCCCTCCAACGATGTCATATCGACTATAGGTATATCGAAGTTAAAGTGTTTGTATAGAAACGCCACCATGTCCTTCCGACTTCAGGAAGAGAACACGAAACCAATCCTATTGCAGAAAGGCGTGAGACAGGGAGACGTTATTTCTCCGAAACTGTTCATGAACGCGTTGGTGGACGTTTTCAATCTCTTGGAATGGAACGGACTCGGCATCAACATCAATGGCGAATACATTATACATCACTCACCTTCATTTTGCATGATTGCAAGCATGCATTTGCATGATATAGTCATCCTGGCAGAATTGTTGGATCACCTCAATGATAGCATTGAGGTGATCCAACAATTCTGCCAGCTCAGCGACCTCAGTATCGTTTCCCAACGGGTCGGCCTTAAAATGAACATGAGCAAGACGAAAGTCATAACGAACGTGGCATCCGTATCGGTTGTGGCTCGAAGTTGTAGACCAGTATGTACAGTAGGACAGATTGTTCAGTAAGGTAGGTCCAACTTCGAGAAAGAGGTCGCCCGAAGAATCCAACTCGGATGGGCAGCGTTTGGGAAGCTACGTGAGATAATCTTCTCATCGAGAATCCCACAGTGTCTCAAGACAAGGGTGTTTAACCAGTGTGTGTTGCCAGTGATTACATAAATATGGCTCTGAAACGTGGTCTTTGACTGCTGGCCTTTTAGAGAGACTATGAGTCACTCAACGAGCAATGGAAAGAGCTATACTCGGAGTTTCTTTACGGGATAAAATCCGGAACACGGATATTCGGCGAAGAACCAGAGTCACCGACATAGCTCTTAAAATTTGCAAGTTGAAGTGGCAATGGGCAGGCCACATCACTCGTAGAACTGACAACTGATGGGGAAGAAAGGTTCTCGAGTGGCGACCACGGACCGAAAGACGCAGGTAGGCCTCCCACTGGGTGGACCGACGACATCGTGAGAGTCGCGGGCAACCGATGGATGCAAGTGGCGAACTGTCGTTCGGCGTGGCGGTCTAAAGGGGAGGCCTATGTTCAACAGTGGACGTCTTCCGGCGGTGGCTGTTGATGGTGATGATGGGTTTTCTTTTATGAGAAACTCATAGTTTTATTGAAAGTTAAATTTCTAATAATGGATATTACTTAACAGGCAATTGAAGAATAAAATAGTATTAAAACAATAATTCAAAATAGAATACATATTATATCGGCGAAAATCCCAGTTACAGTCTATTACCGTTTATGTTTGGATGTCTTCGTTCAACGAATAACATTGTAGTACACTATTATTGTGCACGCTGTCTTTTTGTTTTTACGCGAATAATATCGTAATGTTATGTTACGAAATAATGTTTTTGTAACGTATCCAGTAAAATATAATTTCTTTAATAACTTGGTCCTTACATAATAATAATGAAATACGTTTATTTTGAATGATTCTTTAAAAAATTACCTTTCGTTTGATATATAAATCATTCTCTTAGGTTGGACAATTTTTACAATAATCATAAAAAACCACTGTTTTATTTTTCCTGTAAAATTTGAATTTATCGATTACGATATTATTCGGTGGGAGGAGCGAAATATTCGCTGGATAAACTTTATCAAAAAGTTTCAATTTAGTTTGGTTTAGTTGCTTAATTCTATTTTCCTAATGGTTTCGGTTTAATTAGAATTCAAGGTATGTTTAATTGTGGAACAATTTTGGTCTGAAATCAGGAATTTAAAACTGCCGAGTATGCTTACCTGTGAACAAAAATATACACAACTAGCGGCCCGTCCCGGCTTCGCACGGGTGGAGTACCCGGTCTAAAACCTGGTCCCGATGGTTACAAACACAACAAAAAAATAATTATCCGAATCGGTCAAGCCGTTTTCATGTTATGTCGTGACAACGGAAAACGGGTTTCATTTTTATATATATATAGATATAGATGAAGGAGTAAGTAACAAGAAACGATTTAGATAATACTATTATATTTTAATAACTTTAGTGTAGAAATAACAAAATATTAAAAAGTGAAAACTAACTAAAGTGACTGTTATATCTTTAATAAACGAAAACCGGCCAAGTGCGTGTCGGGCTAGAAAAGAAAAAACATCCCCGCTTTACGTGTACAGGAGGTACCCTAAAAAAATTTACGAGATTCAATTTACCACTTGTTCTGCACTTCAAATCCGTATATTGACACCATATTACAGCTTTCTAGTAATGGGCGTCTCTGACCTAACCTACGGACAGACAGGGACAGACGGACGGACGGACATAGCGAAACTATAAGGGTTCCTTGTTGACTACGGAACCCTAAAAATTGGCATAATAAACATTGGGAATTCATTAGTGAACTTGCCTGTCCTTCAATAATGTAAATTCCAAATCACTGGGAACTATCTCAGCTAGATCGGACTTGCCAGCTTCTCAAAGGAGAGACTAACTAGCGCTAACTTTATTACTCTGTGTATCTGACAAATACTATTAAATTATACGTAGAATTGACTTCCCGTGTGGACAAACTAAGTACACAATTGTTTCATACGTAGTTTGGAGCGAAGCACTGTCAGAAGTTGTGCTGCCCGCTTCTATTGTTCCGTTTATATTTTGGTTACAAAATAAACAAAGTTGGTTCGAGTTCTGAGTTTTCTGTTGCGACAGATGGGGCATTTCTGGTGCTTCAAAGTATTTCGAAGAAAATGTAATAATTGCTCACGTTTAACATATTATTTTCTGGTAGATACTTTAAGAAGAAATGACTAAATGTATCAATAAAGGGGTATTGGCGACTAAGGTAAATATAATTTACGACTTATTCTCGAAACCTAAAAAAAACATATTTCGCGACATTTTTATTTATTTGAATAAATCAAAAGAATTCACATTTTTTTCTCATACACGAATTTGGTTTACTAATTACTGTAGGTACGCCAGGAAACGATGAACATGCAAGTAAAAGCATCAACCAAAAATATGCGAGTTACTCCACCAGAAATAATCCTGTTATTCCGCTTGGAACCTCCTCCCTCCACGAACTAATCTTACAGAGGTCCACGGATGACGTAATAGGATGCTGTAATTCTCTACAAACTCATTCAAAGGCTATTGATTTCCTACTTCGTTCAGTTCCTAACTGGTTCACATACATGAAGTTCAATTAAAACTTCAGAAGAGTTCTATGAACTCGTGGAGCTCGTGGATATATAACTACAGCCGTACAGACCGAGGATGGTCTGTGGATGGGTGATCATCTGTCATAGCGTGTTTTCTCCGTGCCTCGGAAAGCACGTAAAGCCGTTGGTCCCGGCTATCATTTGTAAATCTTTGACAGTCGTTACTGTTAGTCAGAAGCTCTAACGTCTGATAACCAGTCTTTCCATGGGGTATGGTATTACCCAGTTACTGGGTTGTGGAGGTCCGACAGGCAGTCGCTCAATGTAAAATACTAATATCCAGCTGCATCTGGTTTGACTGGAAGCCGACCCTAATACAATTGGGAAAAGACTAGGCAGATGTTAAAGAGTTCTATGAACTCAAAATTCAATTTTCAAGTTCATGCTTCAACTTTAGGTCAGCGTATGGCGTTTTCATGGTTTCGTCAAAGAATGTCGGAGTTGTACGAACTGTAGAATTGTTCAGAGGGGACAAATACTTCTACTTTATATTATTATTGAATGGCTTCTTCTGGCGATTTCGGTCGCGTGACATCAACACTTGGTTCTATTTTCTGGATTATTAGTTCCGGATATTACCGTTGCATACGAACTTTACCTCTTTTATATACGTTTAGATTTCTGGTTATTTTTATTAATAGTTTTAACTTGAACTGTCTCACTATAGACTCAGTTTTATAATTATTTGTATCGACTAGGTACCTACTACCTACTACTCCCAGGCATTTTCGTGTAAATAAAAATAATGATGATAAAAAATCATTTTGATTACCGTACTTTTGAATCGTTAGTGTGATAGCTACGTGAGTTTTGATAACACGGAACCCTCAGCGAAATTATAGGGAGCGGCGATGTCCACATTGTTTTAATTTTGGTGTTCCAGTATTTGTGGTTCCGGCAAATAAACTATTTCGAGCACTGTCAATAGTTGATTTACTGAGATAGCAGATTGTCAGTTCGTGTATAATATTTCACAAACCCGGCTTATGAAACATCAGTGACTCAAACTTTTCAATATGAATAGTTCATCAACTATTCAACTGTTTATCGCTACTGATCAGTTTGATTATATTCCCAAGGCGAACAAAGTTTTCAATTTAGCCGCACGTAATAGCGCCTCGGTTATGCGAAAGGAACACCCTCTATTTTATGAAACTGAAATATAATTGGTGAGTGTGTAATGGGAACACCCAAATACTCCGAAATATTTTATTCCGATTTTAAAAACTCCGAATATCATAATGCCTAAAACTTAGAAATCTATCAATAAGAATCACAAAATTTATTTTACAGAAAGTCGTATATCCGATTTGTACGTTTTCTGATTTTCACATCCGTTCTGAAAAACGATATTCCGATTTTCAATACTTTGAATAAACAGATCCCATTATACAAATTCAGTAACAGAAACGAATCACCGCAAACAAGCTCCACGTGGTTTTGTCTACCCTGCTCCTAGAGTGTTATTTTAGCCTGCGTAGGCTCCGTCGAGCTACCTTGGTAGGTGGTAATCAGCAATTGGACTAAGGATGCAGGATTCACGCACAATGGTCCACATGAAGGACTAAGTGTGGAAACCAAAACCCCTAACAGTAACAGTAAGGATGCAGGAGCGAGCGAAGCGACCTCGGGATTGGGTTACCCCAGGTCAGGTTCTACTACCGATGCAAGAACAAGTCTAATTAATTTTTCGAAATTCTAATTAATCGGTATTTTAAAACCTAGTCGGAATTAGTGTATTTGATGTTTCAAAAAATCATTTATTCGGAATTTTTGTTATTCGGTCTGGTCTATAGGAATAATGATCAGTCGGAGTTGGTATAATAGGATTTTTGAACGATTCGGAATTATGAAAATCCGTATTGTGAAATTCGTATTTGTGAATTTCGGAATAAAATTTTTCGTATTATCGTAGTGTACCTTGTACTATCACATTTGTTTTCCGAAAATTCAAGCGTGCATTTTCGTTTGGAAGGCGAGTAAAAAATTACATTAAATACAAATAAAATAAATAAAATTACATTACATTTCATAGGAATAATGATCAGTCGGAGTTGGTATAATAGGATTTTTGAACGATTCGGAATTATGAAAATCCGTATTGTGAAATTCGTATTTGTGAATTTCGGAATAAAATTTTTCGTATTATCGTAGTGTACCTTGTACTATCACATTTGTTTTCCGAAAATTCAAGCGTGCATTTTCGTTTGGAAGGCGAGTAAAAAATTACATTTCGTAAACCCAGAATTAACAGTTTTCATAAACACAAATACGAGATTCGTTTCTTGGCGCGTGAAACTAAAATTAGAATCTAAATAAACCATTAGTTGATATGTCTAGACAAAGATAAAAATAGTTTTTTAACGAAACACGTGCGCTGTTATTGAAATTGAAAGCGAAAAATTATTCGGTCGTCTTTTGGATATTGTCCTTTGAAAAGGACGTGTGCGTAATAGTCCAGTTCAATCTTCGACGTTGTTCTTTATAATGATCAGGTCGCCAGAAGGAAGAATTAAAAAGAGTATGTTAACATCGTAGTTAACACGTGGTCTTTTGTAGACTAAATGATGGACTGTAACTAGAGAGGTCCTTCCCCAATCTTCTCCATATGAAATACCTACTTGAGCCTGTGAAATAAAAGGGTATAATAAATTCTTGACTATAAAAAGTGCTGTAAACCTATACTTCTGTACCCCTAGCACGAGTTTTCACTATTTTATTTAACAGTATTAACAGCGTTTCTTGTATGAAAAAATGGAACAGCGCCTCTGGTGTGCGAAGAAGGAACTAATTTTTTCCTTGAAAATTGTCAAAGTTCCAGTTTACTTTACGTCTCAAATACTGAAAACTCATGCTAAGAGTACTGTTGAAACAATGCGTGAGTTACTGTACTACCTTATTTGTAGGGTACAAGTTCTCTACGCAAGGGGCGCGTGAAAGGGTCGTCGATCGATATTCGGTTGATTTTATTCGTGGCAAACATTGGGGTCGAGCAAATATACTTCAATTTTATTACTTGACAATAGCTTACCTTACATAGTGATAAGGAAGAAAGGTGGGTAAAAGTAAAGAGTTGATCGAACTATTTCAAGAAATATTGGAAAAGTGCAGTATTACTAGAGAAGCATTTTTCTTTCTTCCGAATCATATAATATTTTTACTATACTTCTGTACATAAATACATGTATAAGCGAGCCGGTATCGGCCTAGCGGGCGGTAGAATGGAATATTGCAGATAATTTCGGGGATTTTGCTGTTTGGTTGTCGCTAGGTTAAGCAAGTTGAGTTTTAGATGAATGTTCGGGAATCCCAAACCGTTCGGCTACCACACATTTTTTAAGTTATTTATCGTGGTGAAATCAACAAATGATTCCCCATACGGGACGACCACTTGACGTCACGTTGACCGGACGACTTATATCACTCGGTTTTTAGCCATTATTTTTAGCGAATGATGTGTCTATCCGACTAAAGTAACCAATCGGAGCAAGCTGAACCGAATAACTGCAGTAACTGCTCGGGGTTGACTTTGTTGTTCAAATATTGCCGAACACAACGCCGCTTTGTGCGCACACAGAATACAGAATGTCTAGAGACAGTATTTCAATTAAATACAAAGTGAACTTTGTCCATTTTCACGTGTTTGTCCGAATACCGGAGCACAGAGATGGCGCGTGTTTTGTGTAGCGTGGCGGGCTGTAACAGTGACTATAATTGTCAAAAGCCTTTGTGGCGACCACACAGAATTCCTCTTCTCATATTTGAGGTGTACTTCGTGTTTCGAAACCAGAATTTTAAGATATTATTATAGAGAAACAAACAGCGTAACTTGATTTGATGTTGAAAACCTTTTGTCATAATTATTATTCTATTGCCTCGCATTTTTTTCACTTTTCGATCAACTCAGTTCAATTGTCAGACCGAATAATATCAACCTGTCCTGCTCTACGATACACAACATTACATCCCGAAAAGCGTGATCAGTTCTAACATCAGTTACTACCTCAATTCAAACTAAGTTTATTTTTAAAATAGTTCCAAGACGTTAATTTCATCTCAAAAAACTTCACAAACCCACAGACGAACACAAAAATGAGATTGCGACAATCTCATCGCTTATCCTTCTTTGACGTCAACAGAAAAACTAAACGAACGCTCTAAGATGAAGAATCATTTCTCAAAAGTAAAGTAAAAAGAGAACGTTTGAAAGAAAAAAAACGAAAGGCGTCCAGGCGCCTGTGGCCTCCAGGCGCGGGCCGGGCTTAAAAAGACCTGCCTACTAGGTATAATATACGAAAATCTTAATGGACTCGTCCTTCAGAAAGGTCAAGTGCGTAGTACTATCGGCGCGAGTAAGGCCGTGTGTATACGAAAAAAAGGAACGAGTGAAACGAAGTACGTGGCGCTCTGTATTTTTTTATACTCCATGGCAAAAAAAGTAGGTATATGCTCCCCGTATGAAGAATGAGATTCTTTGAAGACAGGAACATCCCTACATAATATAGTCGCTTCCCGCTTCCTGTCCCTATGTACCTATGACTATATCTTTAAAACTACGCAACGGATTTTGATACGATTTTTTTAATGGACAGAGTGATTCAAAAGGAAAGTTTTTATGCATCATATTGTAGAGGCGATGTTCTTTACTCTCAGTTCCTCTTACTGGACAAATTGGACAGTAGACACAGGACAATGACAGTCAACTGTACTCTCGTATCTCTTTGTGTCCAGTTCCAAGAGTTGCGTCCATGAATCGGTTCGAAATTACCTTTCTTTCACGAGAAGGGAAAAAGGAAATGTCACGGTTCGTCAAATACTATGATCTAATAATAAAGAGAAACCGCTCGTCAACGCAATCAGCTGATTACTACACGGACTTATCAGTAGAGTGATAAGAGATAACACAACGAATATTTTTCGTGATAAGTGTTTGTGTTCGAATTGCATGTTGGTACGCAGTGTTATCAAAGTGTGTTATATCAATAGTAAATAACAATAAACTTAGTTGACGGACGGTACTATATTAGTGCAAGTAGCAATCGGCAGGTTGGTAAGGTCATACTGACTAAATTAAAAGTTAAATCCAGGTTATCTAATATATAAAATATTCGTGTCACAGTTTTCGTTGCCATACTCCTCCGAAACGGCTTGACCGATTTTGATGAAATTTTTTGTACTTATCCGGTATCTATGAGAATCGGCCAACATCTATTTTTCATCCCCCTAAATGTTTATTTATATGGCAAAACAACGTTTGCCGGGTCAGCTAGTCTAATATATAAAATTTTCGCGTCACAGTTTTCGTTGCCATACTCCTCCGAAACGGCTTGACCGATTTTGATGAAATCTTTTGTGGGCATCCGGTAAGTATCTATGAGAATCGGCCAACATCTATTTTTCATACCCCTAAGTGTAAAAATAATTTATATGGCAAAACAACGTTTGCCGGGTCAGCTAGTAAACTATAAGGTTATTAATTAACTTTTAAATTTTTATGCAAACTTTTTAAGCTCCTTGTTTTAGGACAGGCTGCTATCATTTTTTTCAAAATTTATTTGAAGTACGTGACGTTGGAATGTCAAATTAAATTTCTACATGACTCCCTGATCAACCTCTGGCTTTTTTTGATTTCGATTCGTTGGTTCCTGGTGGATTCCTTGTTGGTTTGTAGATTCGTCGTTGTTTGAAGTATTAGTTTCAATTGAATTAAGTTATTAAAAGAAAACTTTAATCGTGTTTTTAATAACTTGACAAAATGTCAGTAAAAATTTTTCTTAGGGAAAAAAATACTGAATATTTTAGAAATTGTAATTTTGTGATGAAAAAGCTATTTGGTTTCAGTTAATTTAATTGTTTTTCTTCTGACTTCTGCATTTAAACTACATCATAGTTACAAAATGTTTATAGAAATGATAAATAGCCGTATTAACAGAGAACAATATAGCAAATAGTAGTTCTCGTTATTGGGGATGGTGCTTGCCTATTTCAGGCTCTTTTTTATCTATGTTAGTCAGGGAAAAGCCCTCCATGTAAGTCTAAAATACGTCAACTACGGTGTCAGACTACGTTAAAAAAAATGGATCTCCTTTCCTATTATGTCACACGATCGATATGGTGACAGCTACAACTCTGTAGACCAGTAAAACTATATTATTCAACTTGCAACATACGGTGCGTGAAAGTCAAAGCATCCCAGATTTCCTTTTTTTTTAGTTCTGTCTACATCTACAAAAGAGTAACCATGGAGTTTCTTGCCGGTTCTTCTCCATGGAATCGACCAAACCGAACCGAGCACGTTTTGTCGACGTTTTATAAGTGCCCTCATGGGCCTATGTGAAATAAAAATATTTTATTTTGATTTTCCACTGTACCACTGCTGGTCAAATGCCTCCCTCTAGTTAAAGTTCTCTTGTCCAGCGCCAGGGAGATGATTTCATGAAGTATATCGCAATGGCAAATTGTACGAAGGCACTCGCGGTCGTCGTATAAAGTACCTTCTCACAGAATTTATAAAGATTGATTTCAGTTCTTTTCGCTGTTTGTATCTGTTGGTTTGTTGGTTTCGTAGTTGTTTAAAATATTGGTTTCATTTGAATTAAGTTATTAAAAAAAAAAGTTTAGCAGCTTTTTAATAACTTGACAAAAATGTCAGTAAAATACATTTAGGGAAAATATGTCTGAATATTTTAGAAATTTGCAAGATTGCGTCAAGAGGTGCTATTTGGGTTGTTAATTATAAATCAGTAATGGGTGGTGCATTTCTATAGTAGCTAATTACTGAATTTAAACCTCACTGAGTAACTATTTCTTTCTATCTCGTGAAATGTGCGGAAAAACCGCTTTCTATTGATGCTTCTCAACGGGAAAACTCAATGTCAAAACGACATTTCACGTTGATATAAAGGTTGTCTTGCAATTAAACGTTTTTTAGACAAGCGTTCAACATATGTTTAAGCTTTTGTAGTAAGTTTGTAATTGTTTAGGAGTTTAGACAGTGGTTCAAAGAACCATAATTTGAACCAATGTCTAAAGTTATAGGACCTTAGAACAGACCGACTAAGGTCCTAAGTTTTGTAATACGTAGAAAAAGCTATGGTTCTGCTGATACCTAAGCTTGGACTAGTCCAGGTTTAAACCAAGGTTTATTTACTTTTTGCAATAGGGCTGATGAGTTTTTATTATATACCTAGTAGATGCACATTCGTGTGAGGGCCTACGGTTCAAAATCCCGAACAATTCCAGTATATAGTGCTAACTAATACATTGCTAACTAATAAATTAATATTTCCTGTTTATAATACATAGATATTAATAGTCATTGAATAGATTTACCTATTGGTATGCGGCAAGCGGTCAAGGAAAACATCATTCGAGTAAAACAATGGAAATAGCCTAAATATATTGATAATGATTCGCGCAGCAAAATTGCTGGATATGCGTCAACCATTTCTGCTTGTAGCACGGTATGGTTGACGCAATGGTTGAGCGACTGACTGTTGCGCTGCGTGTCTCGGATTCGATTCCCTTACAATAAATATTTGTATTTTTTGTTTATGTTGCCCCGCACTAGGAATTTCTCTTGTGTCGTGGGTGCAAGTAGTTGTTTTAGATATGTGAAATGTAAGTTGAAACACCCATATACAGGACAAATTCATAGAGTGGGAAAAGAAGGAAAAAAAATAACTCAATTCAAATAAAGGACCATGTATAAATGATAAAAATTAGGATTGAAAAGCTCGTGGCCAGCAGATTTGAAGAGCAGGCCGATGGTCCGTGTTAAGCCGTGCTTGCCGAGGTTGGTCTGTGGATGGGTGACCAACTGTCTTAGCGAGTTCCCTCCGTGCCTCGGAAAGCACGTAAAGCCGTTTGTCCCGGCTGTCATTTGTAGATCTTTGACAGTCGTTACTGTTAGTAAGAAGCTCTAAAGTCTGACAACCAGTCTTACCATGGGGTATCGTATTACCTAGTTACTGGGTTGTGGAGGTCCGACAGGCAGCCGCTCCATGTAAAATACTGACATCCAGCTAAATCTGGTTTGATTGGAAGCCGACCCCAATACAATTGGGAAAAGGCTAGGCAGATGATGATGTATAAAATATTATAAAAATTAAAAAATAACATACCTGTTTCCGAACTTATGTACATAAGGCTTATCTTGAGTATGTATAAAAAGGTCAGTTCACGTTAAATATCAAATGACCTTAGTCTATATTTACAAGTAAATGATTCATCGAGCGATAATGCTGAATATAATAATATCATTGAAATAACAAACTAGACAGCATGTGCAAGCGATCAGGAAATGCCCTCGATTATGTACATAGATGTTTGTGAGTCACTCTTTATGTATATTATATACTAATTATGCATATATATTGAAGTGCAGTGGTAGTCCAGTGGTATCGGCCTTGTCTTGCTAGTTGTAGGTTTCGGGTTCTAATTCAGCCAGGAAACTACTTTGAGTAATTAATTTTACAACTACTTCTCACAAAACGATGAAGAAAAACACTGTGAGAAAACCGACATGTCGTAGAACCATTCAAAGACATGTTCGTGACATCTGAAAAACCCGGGGTTCGCGTGGTGGATTATGTATGTACTATGGTCCACTCCCTCTCACAGGGAGGAGGCTTGTGTTGTGACCCAGCTGTGGAAACATTATGATTGTGGTTTAAGAACAACAAGTTTCCAATATCTTTTACGGAATAACCATCAGCTCGTCTGTCAAACCTCATCATCATCTGCCTAGCCTTTTCCCAATTATATTGGGGTCGGCTTCCAGTCAACAGTCGACAGGCAGTGTTACCCAGTGGTAAGACTGGTTGTCAGACTTTAAAGCTTCTGACTAACAGTAACAAATGTCAAAGATTTACAAATGACAGCCAGGACCAACGGCTTTACGTGCTATCCGAGGCACGGAGGAAACTCGTTAAGACAGATGGTCACCCATCCACAGACCAACCTCGGAAAGCGCGGGTTAACCCGGTAGGCCTGTGCGGCTGTAACTATTTAGCTACGAGCTCCTCATGTGTCAAACCTCATCAAATTCTATTAAAAATATTCTTGAAAATTTATACAGACAGCGGTAGTCATTCGCGTTTATAGTTTTAGTAGGTACTGTGGTAGGTAGCTATGTATGAAGCGAGTAAACTTTACAGAACTAGTCACACATTGTACGAGTTAGATCACTCCAACCTTGAAACACTGAACTGGCAGTAATAGTTTACAGAACAACCCAGAGAGACGCCATTTTACTTTGCTGTTATATCGGATTTTTTTGTTGCATAGCAATGTATGGGATATGCGTTTCAGACGGTTTAGACAAGTGTATTTTTTATGACTTTTATAAGGCTGATCGCAGGTATGTCTTTTGATCATCATCTTCACACGTCCGATCACGTCCACCGTATTTTTGTAATCTTTTGACTGGAGAGATCACTGAGGAAAAAGTGGAAAGCTATGGGCTATTGGCTATTGGGCTGCAGCTGAAAATCAGCGTCAAGTGGTAGACTTTTTGCTGCCACTTGGCATTATGCTGAGCTGCCCTTTGGCATTCAAAGATTAGTTATTTTTTTATTTAGTGTTAGTTATAAGTTCTGATGCTAATAAACTCAATTTTCTTTCTATCTATGGGAGAGAGAATTCTTTTGTCGAATTTATTTGGTCAGTCGTGCGAAAATATAGCTATTTATTGATTACGGCACGGATTGTAGAGCGGAAAAATATAGCGTTTGATTCAATACTGTTAGGATCATTGATTGTATAATGTAAGTAACGAGCTGATCTACAAGTTTTCCTTCCAATCAGATCTTATTTCTCTGAATCTAAGCCATGTTCGGCAAGATATCCTACAGATATAAATTACGAACTTGTGGGAATTAATGTAGAAACAAAATTACCAAAATACTTTGTTAGTGGAACACAAGTTTTAGAGGTTAAGTTCACAACAGCCCTCGAAATTAAAAAATTCATGCATTTTTTGCAATTTGCAGGCCATTGCTAGGTTTTATGTTGATTTAAATATTATTCGCGGCTGTCAGACGTATGTAGTTACAGAATTATAATCATCAAAATCACCAATACAACCCCCCAAGTTCATAAAGGCATAGAAACAAAAAAAAAACAGAAAAAAATAATTCCTAGAGCTTTATGAACTTGGAGGGTTGTATTGGTGATTTTGATGATTATAATTCTGTAACTACGTCGGTTTTACAGCCGCAAATAATATTTTAATCAACATAAAACCTAGTAATGGTCTGCAAATTGCAAAAAACGAAAGGCTGGTTGATGCATTCACCTTAACAACATCTGATACTGATATTGATAGCCTGCTACCTCTGGGCAAAGGTTTCTCCCCATGACTTCCAGTTTTGTTGATCCAAGACCAAAGTAAACCACTAATCGTTGGTTTTTGACCTACTCATTCCGCCGTCTTCTGCAGCGACTCTTTCTGGCTTTGTCAGGGCTCCATAAAGTATTTATTTTGCTCATGCTTGACGTGCGTTTAAAAAAGGTCATTTAGAACAACAAGAGAATAAAATCAATCAAATCAAACGGTTAGTGGTTTGTAAATGACGCTCCATCATCAGTTCACATCGTCATCACATCTGGTAATTCACTCATAAAAACAACATCTAGGTACTTACACAGGGCGTCTCACGGCTATGCCACATGGAGGGAAAGTACCTTAAATATTGTAAATACAACATTTTTCTGAAAGAAGACATTAATTTAATTTTAAAAACAGTTTAAATTGCATTCATAGATTTATTTTTATTTTATTTTTTTCGTGAAGCGGGTTCGATTCATGTAACTATTTAAAAATCCATGAATGCATTTTAAATTGTTATAAAAATTAAAATAATGTCTTCTTTCAGTAAAATGTTCCCATCTACAATATTTAAGGTACTTTCCCTACATATGGCATAGCCGTGGGACGCCCTGTAGATAAATTCGGAAGCTGACTCTGTAATTTGAGACGATATGCGCTTATCAGTCAATACGCATGTCGGCAGCGACGTTAATTGATAACAGAGGCATTATGTGGTAACTACCTATCAATAACTACAAAGGATGCCGATAGCTGATTTTCGATTATCTTCTATTTCAAATTGAAATTGTCTAGCAGGCTGTATTTTGCATGTGTATAGGTGTAATTGACAATCCTATGTAAAATCCCTCTCTATTTTTAAACTTTATGGCGAGGCAAAGTGAATATTTGTTTTTAACTAAAGTATTATATACAGAACCCATTTTAGTGGTTGTTTTTGAAGGCGGTTATTATTTTATTTTTTTTAAGTTTTTTATTATAACATCATTGCCTGCATACCTATCTAAGATAACGTTGCCAAGTCATCGGAAAGTTATGAAAGAACTTCTATACATTATACAGTAATAATACATTAAAGTTTTCATTTCAACATAAGTGTATAGTCAGAACGCGGAGTTCTTTCATTGAAATCAAACAGTAGGTAATAACAGCCAGTATGATTCAGAAAAGGTTAGCGCACATGTATAAGCGAACACGCGATCGCGAAGAGGGCCTATTTGAAACCGATAGACATTCTGAGCTTAGGTTCAAATAGGCTCTTTTCCAAATTGGCCGCTATCCCCAATAATATCCATCACTCGGGATGTCCCTTTCCCGAAATGTTCCTTTCCCAAAATGTCTCGTTCCCGACATGGTCCCTTTTCAAAATATACCAGTCCTATGTAGTAGAGTCCTACACACTACGTACGGAAGGACGTAACTATTTTATCATTTAGTACCTACTAAATATATTAGTAGGTACTAAATATTTAAGTACAGCGATTACTTTCCACTCCGATTTTGCAGTTAGAAATGAGTGGAGCGATACGGAGATGTGGACGATTTGACCAAACGTAAAAAGCACAAGAGACGCTTTTTATCGATTTAAGCATATCAATGTTTGAAATATATAAAATATATGTTTCTTTTCTTTAATGGTGTAAGAATAGTGTCATATTTGTGCAAAAAACAGTCGATTTGTATTGAAATAACGATGAAATAACTCTGTCTTGGTAAAATAGAGATAGAATCGCCATGCTACGCGTGCTGGTCGTCTAGCGCCATCTCTTTCCAACAGTGGAACTTCCCTCGCTTTGGCAACCTGTGCTCATAAGTGTGAGTTAACCTTCACACTGATTCACTGTTGGTGTTCGTCACAGATAAACATTCGTTGTATTTATGTCCTGTACCAATGTCAAATAAAGGATAAGCACGCAATTGTAATGTTAGCTCGAATATGTTTGTAATTGCTTATGAAACTGTGTTGGGTAAGCTGGCCAAATGATTTATTTTATGCTGGTCTGTACCCCTAGCACGAGTTTTCACTATTTTACACTCCAGTATTTACAGCGTTTCTTGTAAGAAAAAATGGAACAGCGCCTCTGGTGTGCAAAGAAGGAACTAATTTTTTCCTCGAAAATTGTCAATTTGAAATTGTCAAAATTCCAGTTTACTTTACGTCTGAAATACTGAAAAGTCGTGCTAAGGGTACTGTGTGAACCACTGTGAAACAGAAAGATGACTGACTGATTTCGGACACTGACAATTTCCAGTCCTTAAACGTACCTACGTATGTTCTAGATTGATGAAAAATAGTTGACTAAAGGGAAATTACGCTAAATCAGAGTAGAACACGCAGAAATATACTCTTTTTGTATTCACGAGATTCATAATTATGAGAAAATTATCACAAGAGACAACATTCTGAATCTAAACAAACTTCGTAACCAAGGTAACATCATATTTCGAAGTATGGAGTCATGTTCTCTCACTCTTTTTCTTATGTCTGAGAACACCTTTACATGTTCGTACAACTTTGATCGTCTCACATTTATAAGTAGAAACAACATTAATAAGCAAATATTTTGTACTCAGAATCATGAAGTCCGAACTCATAAATACAAGATTAAAAACAAACATGTCCAATAAGCCCCCAATACAATCCGTCCTACGTTTTTAAAACTCGTACACACGGCTACACATCAAGTTATGGAAACCAAAGTCAAAGTCAAATCATTTATTTCAATTTAGGCCATCAAAGAGGCACTTTTAAACGTCGTATAATTAAAATTAAGGAAATGGGATGGGATGGGATTGATTCTATTTCCCAAAGGAAAGGTTGTATGACGAGGAATGTGCAAGAAACTCCATACTCCATGATACATCCAGTATTATCTTACCGTTCATTGTGTGCAGAAAAAGTACGAAGCGAGACCAAGACAGACTGGTTTTTTATAGCTTGATGTGTAGACGTGTGTACCAGCGATAACCGGCATCTCTTTTCAGATAACAAGAACAACGAACGTTCATTCAAAGTTATGCCAGAGGGCCAATTCTCGGTTTTAGAGATGGTGTCGAATTCGACAAAAATATCTAATGACGTCATTTTTTCGACAGATTTTAAAAGTTGCTATGTCAAATTCGCCGTTTGTCGAAGGCTAGCGTTAGAGTTAAAAAAAATGACGTCATTAGAAATTTTTGTCGAGTTCGACACCATCTCTAAAACCGAGAATTCCCCCCTGATGCTCTCACCTCGGCACAAGTTTCAAGTCCCGCGTAGCTCTGAATTAACCCATTTTGTTTTCCTCGCGTTATGAATGCAATGAGAATTGGATCACGGACTGAATAGCTCCAGTAGAGCAATTCATACAATATTTTCTATTACTTTATCGTTGGCTTGGTTTCGCTATCAAAATTAAAGTGGCCTTTATTTTGTTGCGATAAGGTTGCCTTTTGGTTGCTACTGAAAAACTGTGAATAGAACTGTAGGTGAATGTGAAGGCTGTATGAGACCTAATGCCGTAGGCTATCGAGCAACATTGCCAAAACTTCCTTGAATGAACTCACTTTCTGTGGCTTGTGACGAACAATTCATTGTATAAAAACGTCATTTACCTGCAGAGAGTACATCATTCGCCTTTTAATAATATAAACATTCAAGTTCAAATAATAAAAATGAAAACACTTGAACAAAACGTATTAGATACCTAACGCACTGAAAAATGCTGTGAATCTCTCGGCCCCTTAGTATTATTTTCTTATTTTTAGGACATTTAAAAACGTGGGTTTTGAAGTAAAGGCACCAACCAAATGAAAATTTCAGACGTTATGAAAGGCAATTCCAGCTCATTACTTCTTAAAACCAGATCAAAAAAGTAAAACTCTAATGACTGGTTGAACTACATAAAGACCCATTCAGACCACTTGACACAGTTCGACAGAGTCGACGGTCTGTAGTTTGTACAACACGATGTACATACGATTGGCGATCAAGTAAATTTGAGCGGCGTTAAAAGCCCCTTAATAAGATTATTACAGTTCAAAATAAAACGATGTACTGAGTTTTATACGTATTTTTGTACACCATAGGCAGATTGTGTCACCCTAGTTACAAGTCCTAAATAGCAATGCTCGAAATTTGTGTAATGTACACTATACATCAAGCTATGCAAAACCAGTAGTAGCTGATTGTTTATTGTGTGTAAAAATCGTACGAAGCGAGACCAAGACAAACTGGTTTTGTATACGCTTGATGTGTAGCCATGTGTACATAATAAAGCGCATTCTATTAATCTACCATAGCGCTATCATTCCCATGGTACACCATAACTACGGAGTAGTCATGGTCATGCGGGCGGCCGCGCTGACGTCACGCGGGGAGCAGATCCAAACCGTGTCAATTGTATTACACGAGTATTAAACATAACTACTGATGTCTGTGTTAGACATCGGACATTGAACACTATGTTGGAGTAGATTTTTATTTTTATCTATTTTAGAGAATTCCGATGTAGTTCATTAGTTTTTTGTGTGAAAAGGTAACAGATATCCATCCATCCGTCCATCATCCATCTACATAAACTTTCGCATTTATAATTGACTCATGATTTAGATAGTTATGATTAAAATAAATTGGTTTTATCTTGGGAGAATAGATAGATATTGTTAAGGTGATAAGGTTGAAATTTACTTGTTGGACTTTTGAATGAAACGACGTGTGATGTATGTATTAGACACAAATTATAAACTAAAGAATGAGCAATAATGAAATTACATACATTTTTATTGCTATAGAGCATTAAAGGACTCGCTTTGTAGTGAGTTTTAATGTGATTGTGATGAAAATAAAGCATAGTTGGAAGAAAATCATTCTATAAGAAAAACCCAGTGCCAAAATTGCAATCCATCAAAATGTTAATAGATTGAATTGAAAAGCACTCAATTTTGGTTCGTATTAACTCGTTTGTTATTGGAAATATGGACTGTTAATCCGAATCAGTCCTCGATAGTTCATATCAGGATATGATAAACCGCTTGGATGAGCACTTTACAAATTAAATCGAATCCGAATATAAATCGTGGAACTGAACAATTCCCCACCGGGTAGAACGTGGACTATCCGAGCAGAATACCGTGAACCTTCCAGGTTCCCCTAATATCACTATGAGATAATCCTCTCTATGGGAGGAAGTGGTACTATTTTTCAGACGCAATTTGATATGTCTTTGTGCGCCGCTTTTAAGGGCGCGTAACCAGAAAGTCGGCAACGCCGCTAATAGCTGTCAAATATTTACAAGTTATAATTACATAATTTGGAAATGTTACTGTATGGAAGTAAGAAATAAGGCTCTGTAGTGCACTAAAAAAAGATATAGGAATGCAATTAAAAGACTGAATTTGATGTTGTAACCGTTTGAGGTGTGTAAAAGGCATTTGGAATGTTTCCAAGTGCTTTTTTTTCGTCTAAAACTATGTATTCGTCGTTACGGTATTAATTATTGCATTCCCTAATCAATTTTTTAGTTCGCGATACTTCTTATTTTAATAGCGAGCAGAGCGATATTCCTTATTTTAATACAAAATTAATAAAACTTGTAAATATTTGACAGCCATTTGCGACGTTGCCAGCTTTTAGAATACGCGCTCTTACTGGTGGCGCGGACTGGAGTTCCTTTTTTGCTTGTTATTATCTAACTAAAGTGTCCCAAGAAGATTTTTTCTACTTAAACAATATTAGCTGGGGTTGTTGTTGGTAAACATCAGTGATTTGTTTCTTTTTGCAAGTGTATTAAAAACGCTGCAATAAACCAAAATGGCAGCGATAGTTCCGATTTTGGCCACATGCCAAAAATTTTTTGTACTGCTTGTACTTCATAGTGTATTTTTATGTATTTTCTTAGAGATTACTGCGACTGGGCTCAATAGAATTTATTTTATTTCACAAGCCCAAAGACACTCCATCCTTTTTATGATCGATGTAGGCCGCAGCTCGAGCACCACCTTCACTGAAATATTAAAAATTCTTCTTTATTTTATCTATGACCACCTTTTACTATGAGGGGGCTACGATCCATACTACTCCTTTCCCCAGTAGCATAAGTAGATATTTTTAAGAAGAAAAAATAAACAAAAAAAAAAAAACATTTGCAAAATGTGATTGTAAACTTTTTTGATGTGTGTACTGTGTAGGTCTAGGGAGTCCCCTCTGGGTTACGCCACTCACATCCACCTCAAAAATTCCTTTTGTTAGTCGTCTTTCACTCATCCTCCCAATATGACAAAGCCAAACATGAAATAAATAAATATAGCATTTCACTTCAACAAGAACTTGGCGGGTCGTCTTCAATATTAAGGCGAGCTCTCTCCACAAGGAGAGACGACACTCATGTATTTGCAACTGACACGCGACACAAAAGGATGAATGACTGCTTAACACGTGTCCATTGCAGGTCACCAGTAGAACTGTGACCCGCTTTCGTATATCTCAAATTGAGTTTCGTATTTAAAAATATGTAAAAATTCTGAATTTTCAATGTTGAATTTGAAATTGTAACGATAGCTTTAAGATCCAAAACATGGTAGTAGCGATGTGTTGCAAATATGGTGATTTTATTCAATTATTTTATATTTTTTTTCATGAATTGTTTTGTAATGTTTCAGTAGAAATAGGAATAATAATTGATGGATCTTAATTTACATCGTTCTGTTTATGTGAAGGATTTCTTGCGTGACCCAATTCGTTGAAAATAACTGTCACATTTACGAGTATTTCGGAAACGAAAATATGCTGGATAAGTAAGGGAATTTTATGTTTAGCTGATGGGTAAACATAACACGGTAATTTGTCATATTTCGACAATTAATTACTCGATTGTACAATAAAGGTGTTATTGAATGACAATCATGATATACCTTTAACTATGTTCTCTTTTAAATACCATGCACCCATTTACATACAAGCGGTCATAAAAATATGTTAAGAATGACTTAAACAAACATTAGTCATGTGTGTATGTTGGCATTTTGCAACGTTCTGACTCATCAGTACCTGCGCAGGTTTGCCTTATTAAAAGATATTTTGAATTGAGGTTCCAAAATCTTTTTCTACATTGGCTTTGTTTTAAAACAAACGGTTTGTTTTAACTAGCAAATTTTGATTTGCACATGTTTTTAAATTAATAATTCTGCTTTTTCGATTAGGTACGTAATGATGGGTCGCGGGATTGTCTTAATAGAATAACAAGGCCTTAGAACGCAAAGGGCATAATATAAAAGGACAGGATAATGCTTTTTGTTCTCTCATTCCCTCATTTGATGTTCCCTTATGCGTACGTTTACTAAAAGCTCTTTAAAGAAGTTCACAAACTACTCATCATGATGAGTCTCATCGAGTCAAGCCATCAAAATCCTTTAGAAAAAGGGGTTTCTTATCTTCGTGATTTTGTTCGGAAAATGTCTTCCAAATATCTAAATTAAACTGCCGTATTTTCTCACATAAGCAGATTAGGTATTACTCCTTTTCACTTCGTCTAAGCGAAACTAAAGGTACTGACACACATGTTTTAAACTAGCATGCTAAATTACGAGAGCATGCTAATTTTGAAAAACTTCTTGAATTGAATGAAGCATGCTCTTTTAGCATGCTTTTATGAGTATGCTTCAGTCAATTTCTGCATTTTCAAAGGGTATGCACCGAGCGCCGCGCCGCCGTGTTTGAATTCCAAATGTGCTGCATTTACATTAAGGCATATAATTGAGTTTTCGACACTAAGTAGAAGTAAAACCTGGCAAAAAACACTGCTCGTTAGATAAATCTTTTGTTCTTGCATAATTAAAACCATAGTCGGTTTATCTTGCTGGCGTTAATCTTGTTTATAAATATAATATTCTAGTCTTTGAATTGTTACCTCGCTAATATGTTACCTTTAGTAGGTACACCTAATTGGTTACTTAATAATTTATTTCCCCTAAATTTATTTTGTGTTTCTTTGCTTTCAGGTAAGCACCATTCCGGGTTTCCTACGTAAGTAGAAATAAAACCAATTTGCCGCAATCATAACTGCAGTATTTATTAGGTACTAGCGTCCCGTCCCGGCTTCGCACGGGTGGAGAACCCGGTCTAAAACCCGGTCCCGATGGTTACAAACACAACAAAAAAATAATTATCCGAATCGATCAAGCCGTTTTCATGTTATGTCGTGACAACGGAAAACGGGTTTCATTTTTATATATATAGATTTGATTATCTGAAGAAATGATTTGTTAAAGAAATAGGGCAAAGTTCAGTCATGTTTCTCGGTAGCTCGTACATGAATATTGTATATAGACTGAACCCTGGAAAGGAAAATAAAAAAAATCTAAATACCTAACCATGATTTCTAAAATCTCCCATGGAATAACTTGTGTTAGTGAACCTGACTGCTATGCCGGGGGTCGTGGGTTCGATTCCCACCAAGGACAAATGTTTGTGTGATGAGCACGATCATTTGTTCTGTGTCTGGGTGTAATTTATCTTATAATATTTATGTATTTAGAAATATATAAGTATGTTGATCAGTTGTCTAGTACCCATAACACAAGCTCTGCTTAGCTTGGGACTAGATGGCGTTGTGTGATAGTTGTGGAATAATATTATACCTGTGTTCAGCTCTTTTAGTGTAGGTAGTGTTAGTTATGTTTCCCAGCCGAATACCAACAGTTTGACGTCATCACGACCTTTGCATTAACCGCTATCTGCATTCAAAGATTTGATTTGCATCCAACAAAAAACAGTTGTAAAAATTATGTTTCTTATGAAAATCCCTTTCAATAAAAACGCGAGAATATCAGTCTTCTTCATATAAAAATCAGTAGTGTCGAGAATAACAACCAAGCATATTTTTTGAAATTCGATCGTTGTAATTATTTCACCTATATTCTGGCTAAAACTTTTTGGTCGTGCAACCTAATTTGGATCTTATCTTGTTCGGGGTATGCTCGAAGTTTGCCTGTATCAATTTTGATAGATGGCGTGACAGTTGCATTTTAAAAAGTTGGTGTAGTGTTGCGGTAACCTTGTCAGTCCGTCATGCAGTTTTGATAGTACGAATATAAGTACACGACACGGATGACCATGAAACACTTGTCTCGTTTCAAAGTTACGTCTGTGTGTTACAAATGTAATAAACATTGTTATGTTAGATAAGGAATGTTTACAGTAAGAAGTAGAAGTAGTTTCTTTTTAAAAAGTTTTTGGAAATAATGTTTGCTACCATCAAATTATTGACAACGTACCGGATTCTCTTTCGAACCTACTCGCTTACTCTATATGTTTATACTTGTTTAAAATAAAATCAATGTTAAGTTCACCTTCATGTCAATTTTAATTATTTACAAGTAACGCTCCATCACTCTGGCACTACGATAGAGCTCTACCCATCTTCCTACATCTCCGACCGTAATTTGTATTTCACACGAATCCGAACTTCATATCAACCATTCTAAATGTTATATTTACTCAAATAATACTCAAAGATATGACGCAACACAATAAGCTGAAAAATAAATAGATTTATTTGAACAACACAATCTCAATGTCAATAATATTCTAAAACACTGTAATGGCCAGCATCGAAGTGTCCGGAAAAGAGTAGATGCTTCACATCTCCTCCTCTGCCGTAGTCTATGGTTCTTGAACTAGAATCTCTGTGAATTTTGAAAGTATATTGTGGATAGATTTCACTAACACAATGCAGTTCTACATGTCCGGCATACTCTCCATCCCGCGACATTAATCTCCTGTAGTCATTAGAGGAATGCATGTTGGATCCGTAAGATCGATCCCCGATTATGAAGTCCTTGTACCGATGCCAGTGTTCGACAATTCGCTCCACCACATTCAGACGAATCTCTCGATGCCGGTCTTGTGTTCTGTAGATGGAGTACGATATAGAACGGAACAGACAATTACCATCTCCCCGAATAGGTATTACTCTTCGAGCCATTCTCTTTCTTCGTCTCTTAGACGAATTTCTCCTTGTGAAACTTTGTGAACCCGGCTTCTTTTGGGACGTCTCAAAATTACGTTTTTTGGCGAACAAGACAGCGAATTCAGACGAGTAATATTTTTTAAAATTAGAAAATAAAAATAATGATTAAATTTTCGCGGCCATGTTTAACTAACAATTGACTTATTATTATTATACTTAATTAATTATTTTCATTACTTAATAATGAATCGGTCATATTATTCTGATTTTGACAGACATCCATTTATTTTATTTTCATGATGACGTTGTTTACGGACAGTGTCATAGTGATTATTATGACAGATAACACACTGATTCATAAAATCCTTCATAGTTTAAAAATGTCAACGGAAATCGCGCCAAGCTTAGAACCAGACGAAAGAGGAAAATTTTATGAGTTATTGAAGTAAGATAAAAAAATAATTGTGATAAAAAAAAATTAAAATTTCCTGTTACACAAAGACTAAAGAGGCATTTAGGTACGACTAGCTGTGCCCGCAACTTCGCTCGCGTGGATGTCGGAATTTAACAATGTATTTTTTAGTTGCAAGCGCTTAATTCAGGCCACGTTTTTCATATAAACCGTGTATTTAGATTTTTATTAGATTAATCAAAAATATTTGACACTTGTATTCCAGGTTTATGTAGGACTATTTTCCTAATGCCCTCTCCACCACACCACACCACACCACACCACACCACACCACACCGCACCGCACCGCACCGCACCACACCACACCACACCACACCACACCACACCACATCACCTTACTCCACACCACACCACACCACACCACACCACACCACTCCACTGTAGTTTTGCTATTCGAATTCGAAGTTAGATCGCGCGACTGACGTACGAAATCAAATTGTGAGACCAAAGTGCACCCGTAATTTTACTTCTAAAACACTTTAAATTCAAATATCTTTTGATAGACTGAACCGATTCCAATGAAACAAAAACTAAATTCCTCTCCAAGTTACGCTTAATCGTTGTGTATAAAAGTTATCTACATTAATTTCGTACATTTTACGTGATACCTGGACAAATACACAGACAAACAGACAAACAGATAAACAGACAAAAATTCTAAAAATGCTAGAAATGGGTTCTATTGGTTGTCCTTTAATACCCTGGCTATATTTTTTGAGTTTTCTTTAATGTACAAAAATAACTTTTCTACAGTTTTATTATATGTATAGATAGATAGATATAGATTATAAATACATTTGTTGCATCTGGACATGGTTATTTATTATGAATTTTGGTTTGTATATTCATGTAGAAAAAAAAACTATATTTTCCTCATCCAAATAGAATAAACCTAATTGAGTTTACATAGCGAAGTGAAAAAAAAACTTGAATGAAAACTTGACTGCAGTAAAATAGAACTGAATTTTGGACAGAGTTAGGCTAAGCGTATGCTGAGACGCAGGCAATGCAGCACAGCACAGTACAGCACAGTGCAGGACATGGCAGTTGAGGCAGACATATGCCCCCCCCCCCCCGCATGCTGCGACGCAACTGACATTCGCATCATAAACAAAGTTACCTAGCAACGAATGTATCCAGCATACACAATTCACGCGTCGCGCAGGCTTCTGTGCCGGCCCTGCAACGAGACGCAGAGCAGGACAGACACACGTCTGCGTGGCATGTGTCTGCGCCGCAGCGTACGTAGTTCAATGACGTTCCATACTTTACAAAATCTACTCTGCTCTGCGCTGTGTAGACCTGCGTAACCTGCGTCTCAGCATACGCCTAGCCTTATTGTTTACTATTTGTATTCGTAAATTCTGTGATCATCTGAAAAATATAGGCATAATCACTGGTAAAAGGGAGAATGGTCAACAACACTCGTGTCCATCGTAAGAGTGGTTTCCGTGGTCGGGGGACTTATACCATCAACGTGACCCCGGAACATAAAGGGCTATTGAAGGACACCGTGGATTTTAGAACAAGTCTGACAGTCCCTCTCGCCCTGCCCGGGGTGGGAGGACTCATTTGATGATTTTACCATGATAAAAAAAAGAGTGGTTTCCGTATGTTTTCGGAGGACGCAGAAACGTCGAAATGTGTCTACTCTTCCTAAATAAGTCGTTAGTAGTCTGTTACGATGGCCAAGGGAGAGACAGAGGTTGTCCATTCCGTTGGCCACATATTTCACCTTGACCTCATCTGTACCTAACAAGTTTAATGTTCAACGCAGTCTGATATAAGAGCTGTCTGACCTGTATGACCTCAGGGGATAGCAACGTTGTCCATCCACAATAAGCCTCCCAAGGTACATCAGCTATCTTTAAGATTGGATTATATTTGCCATTATAATATGTATTTGAAACAAAATGGATTATTTAAATTTAGTACACACGGCTACACATCAAGCTATACAAAACCAGTTTGTCTTGGTCTCGCTTCGTACGATTTTTACACACAATGAACGGTCAGCTAATACTGGTTTTGCTTAGCTTGATGTATAGCCGTGTGTACTATTGATTTCTTGACGCAGACGTCGTGAAAATAAATGTTGTTTCGATGTATTGAATCTAGAGTCGTTAAAATGGAGAACTTGTCTTTGAGCGACAGAAACGAATCAATAAAACATTTTACTCTCACAGTCAACTCATGTCACTAACAGAAAGGTTGACCACCAAACAAGAATTAACATAGAAATAACTTATTGTTACTCTTATAATAATCGTGCTAGCCTTTTATTACTATCCATATTAAAATCTTGTTAGAAGAAAAAAAATGTGGGACCATATTTAAATGGCGTGGCGTCCATTGTGCGCGACGGCTTCTGTTGTTAAATGGGATATTACGCCATAATAATGCGACACAAGTTTATCTATAGTATTTGAATCAGACGTTGCGTGTGAATGAACTCGGCCACTCAATGTCATTCGCGAAACTGGTCGATACGGATTGACAGTGACCTACCGAATAATGATAGTGTCTTCGGTAGATTTCGGTAATCCTCGGCTCTCCGAACTGCCACGACTGCAAGTATCTTGTGGTCGTTCTGGCTTCGGGTCGCGTGTTCGGGGAGATCGGGCAGATTCGAGCTGAAGTCTACTAAGGGCGGCCGTACACGGACTGCTCGAGCAGTTAGCGGCTGAGCGAAATACACGGACCGCTCGAGCAGTCGGCGTCAACTGCTTGAGCTGTCGGTTGTTGACTGCTCGAGCAGTTGGGTAGCGTACTACCCAACTGCTCGAGCAGTTGATTGTCTACGCGACGCCGCAAAGGGCGGGGGGAGGGAAGTCGGAGAGCTGTCGACTGCTCTAGCGCAGTCAACGGCTCGAGCAGTCGGTGTATGCCTCGCAACCGCTCGCGAGCGGTCGACGGCACGATGGAATTTCATCATGCAGTTGACGGCTTGAAGCCGTCGCGACTGCTCGAGCAGTCGTGTGTACGGCAGCGAATGAATGACTATAGTTCACCGCGCGGTCGCGGCTTTAAGCAGTTGGTCTCAACTGCTTGAAGCAGTCCGTGTACGGCCGCCCTTATTTATTTAGTTAGTAAAGTAGTAAATTGAGGTAGGTGTGTGAGTAAATGTGTTGGAATTTGTAGCGTGTTGTGAGAATGTGCGGGATAGATAGATTACGACACCTTGTGAGGAGATATTGATTTTGGCAACCGAAAGTGGCTCTTTGAAGTACAGCATCACGTATTATTTTATAAGTTGTGCTAAGCGCGTGCAGAGTGGAATACCTTCATCATCTTGCATAAACGCTTCTCGGGGTCTTTAAGAGTTGAAACTGTAGACACAAAATGCGCAAATACTGCCGAACGGCTATTTTGTAGCGAGATCCAACGCTGCAATGTTCTGAGTTTTAGATTTTGTTCGATCTATTACATTTTCAATCCGATGAGATTTTATTTGTGTCCATGTGGTGTATTAAAAGTAATAAACAAGCGGGATTCTGGAACGATTTCAACATGGGGTCGGCCGGCATTTCCCTGACTGTCCTTATGACATCTGGAGGGAAAGTGTTGCTGATGGTAAACCCAAAATGCTCTAGTTTAAGTATGCCATTTTATATAAGATGAACCAATGTAGACTAAAATTATTAAAGAGTTAAGTTTGTTGGAAACAAAAATTTAAAAAAAGATTTTGTTGTGGTTTAGCCGAGAACCTGGTACTCAGCATCAAAGCTTACCACCACTAAACAAAAAGTCAATAAAATGCTTTTTAAGATCCACAAAAAAAACGTGTAAAGCGCGCCTAGGTAACAAATTACCAGATAAACCACGCTATACCGAAAATAATGATGAGTAGTCCCCAAACCGGTAGGCTTACCATCTCTCTCTGTTACAATCGAACAGACAGGGACGGAGCACATCGACCAGTCCTACGCTTTCGGGCAGGCGATGAGGTAACCTCTGGTAATATTTACCATTCGTTCCCAGATGGTTTGTGGTCTTGACTGTATATAGTAGGGTAAGTAGATTTCTAGGTCAATTATGACGGAGGAAAATTAATTTAAAATGTTTAAATTGAGGTAAATACAACTTGGAAGTAGAATTTTGGGTTCAGCTCGGATAATAATAATATTCCACAACTATCACACAACGCCATCTAGTCCCAAGCTAAGCAGAGCTTGTGTTTAGGTACTAGACAACTGATAAATATACTTACATATTTTCAAATACAAAAATATTATAGATAATTACAACCAAACACAGAACAGATGATCGTGCTCATCACGCAAACATTTGTCCTGGGTGGGAATCGAACCCACGACCTCCGGCATAGCAGTCAGGGTCACTATAACCACTAGACCAAGAGGCCTGTCTTAGATGGATAACAATACTAGTAGGTTAGTAAAAAGCTATTTCAAAGGCAATTTCTCCTGGGTTACGGTGATACGAAACTCATTTCTTAGAATCTGAATAGAGGAAATCCAAAGGTTTTTAATAAGGTGTCAGTATTGAGTAATACAAGGCAAAAGGACCAGATTGGAAATTCCAAGATTTTTATATTTTGCCTAAAAGTCTAGAACAGAACAATGAAAGCCCCTTCGTACACTAGGCGATTCGAGTATCCGATACCTTACGACTTTGGTATCCAAGTAACTATCGCAATAGAAATCCATAGAAATTCGTACACAGGCACGCGTCAATGGATACCAAAGTCGTAGGGTATCGGAGACTTGCGTCGCCTTGTGTACGAAGGGCCTAACTGTTAACTGACAACAGAAACATGGTTCCTGGATAATTAGCATTATAGCAATCGACATCATATAAACAATGGTAGTTTTACACCATAAACAGAGACATTATACTGCATACAAGTCGACGAATACAATTGATATAGAGTATTGTAGAGGCATTCCACACGGCATGACTCATTTCAGCTAAACATTTATATATTTCGTCCGTTGGCATGCCTTCATAAAAAACCAGCCAAGTGAGAGTCGGACTTACGTGCGTAAGGTTCTATAAAAATGGCTAAAAAAACACAAATGGCTTTTTAGCCGTATGATTTGTTTTATTTTAATTTGATTAATTTTAATGTTAATATTTAATTAAGAGCCTCTTCAATATTTATTGTATTCTGTTTTTAACCGACTTCAAAAAAAGGAGGAGGTTCTCAATTAAAAAAAAGGACAACGAAATAATAAAACAAAGCCACCGACTTCCAAAAGAAAAGTTATTTTGTAGGTTATTTTACCTTTTATTATGGTTGTTTTTGAAGGCGGTTATTTTTTTTTTGTATGTTTTATTCAAGCGAAGGCAGAAAAACATCATGTGTGTAAAATTCAACTGCCTATCATTGTTCATGAAATGCAATTCGGTGACAGATAGACAGATAGACAGCGGAGAATTAGTAATAGGGGTCCCGTTTTACCTTTTGGATACGGAACCCTAAAAATTTAAATCGTCTCAGAAAAAAAACACAGGTTATTATCATCCGTTGAGTTTTGAATTTGAATGTAACTTCACGCTTGTTTGGCTCAAACTGGTTAGCAGAGATGTTTGTATGATGTCACGTTTGTGTGACGTAAACACGTTTGTGTGTCACGTTTGTGTGACGTAAACACGTACCCACACGTTTGTGTGGGTACTTTGACGTTCATCATCATCACCATCATCATCAGCCGGAAGACGTACACTGCTGAACATAGGCCTCCCCCTTAGCCCCTTCGTACACTAGGCGACGCAAGTCTCCGATACCTTACGACTTCGACATCCATTGACGCTTGCGTATTTACGAACCTCGATGGAGGAATATATTGCGATAGTCGCCTGGATACCGAAATCGTAAGGTATCGGATACTTGCGTCGCCTTGTGTACGAAGGGCCTTTAGACCGCCACGCCGAACGACAATTCGCCACTTGCATCCATCGGTTCACTGTGACGTTAATTTGATGGAAAAAAGTAGTTCCTCGTTCGTACATTAGAGGCACTTTTTCATAGTCCATACAATAAATAAACGCCTTAAATACTTGAAGTACGCTGTAGATAAAATACGGAAATCGTGTGCTAAGGCCTCAGGTGTCACGTGGCGAGCGAATTGCCAATTATTGGACACGATTCCCAACCTTCCACTTTTCAATTTCAGTAACAAATCCCATTTGATTAATCGCCTTTCACGGGGGCTTTTATTGGCCATCACAACATTCGCTGTTTTTGTTGATTCCCGATATTTATGCCACTTTGTGCTTTTAAAGCACAATCAGGCCACTGTGCCCACTGTACTGAAGAGGTCCTGGCTAAAATAATATCAGCCGCACAGGCCGATCTTCCGGTTAAGCCGCGCTTGCCGAGGATTGTTTATGGATAGGTGAACATCTGTTATAGCTAGTTTCTTCCGTGCTTTGGAAAGCACGTAAAGCCGTTGGCACCGGCTGTTATTTGTAGATTTTTGACACATATTACTATTAGTCAGAAGCTCTAAAATCTGAAAATAAGTGAGTCATGAGGTGTCGTATAACCCAGTTACTGGGTTGTGGAGGTCCAATCGGCAGCCGATCAATATAAAAATATCCATTCAGCTGCATCTGGTTAAACCGATTACAATATAGTAGCGAAAAGAAAAAAAAAATGCTCCAACCCTGTAACATTAGTTGTGAAATAGAGCAAATAATCTATACTAATATCACAGTCTAAAAATCCTACTAATATTGTAAAGCTGAAGAGTTTGTTTGTTTGAAGACGCTTATCTCAGGAACTACTGGTTCGAATCGATTTTTTGTTTTGTGTTTGATAGTACAATTATCGAAAAGGTTTTTATGCAGACTATATGATACTATTGACATTTTATTGAACCTTAATCCTTATTACGATTTATCCAATGCATTAGTTTTGAAAACACATCGTAAGTAGGCCACTGGGTAATCGTGTAATCGTGTTGCTAGCAGTTTTTATTTCGTGTTCCCGACTAATCTTGTGTCCGTAAACGATATGGAGTAGTAGGCGCCGAATTTTCGATCGAAACTATATTTTGTGCTTAGAGAGTAGTACCCTGTCCCGTGGTCAGGCGGTAAGGCTTTCCAATTTCAGTTCGTCAATAGGGGTTGAAGTACTTTTGGTGCCGGCAAAGGGGTGCTCGCTTCGTCAGTCCGGCCTGAGTACACTGAACAAAATGTTTGTATAGTACAAAGCACAAATATACTCACATGGTCTGTCTACATCTAGAGATGGAACGTAGATCTGACCTGGTTTCGAGATTAATCCGCTCGCTGATTGAAATGGGTTTTTAAACCGTTGTGTATGTTTCTATGATCTTTACTTTGATCTGTATTTCAATTAATCTAACGTCTAAGAAAATGATGCCAATAATTTAATTGGGTCACTAGAAGGTCATCCAAATCTCTTTTTTTTTAAATTAGTATATGCCTGCGACATTGCCCTCGTGATGTTCTGGAATTATTCCAGGGGGATGTCAGCACGAGATATAAACCTATGTGTTAATCCGAAATATAAAGATATAAACTATCTCTGTACTTCCAAGTTATCCAAATCCGTTGTGCAGTTTTTGTAGGGAAGAGTACAAAATTTCACATATTGTATAATAGTAGTTTAAATAAAAAATAAAGATATAGTTAGAGTTTGTAAATATTTGGTTCGAATGGACAACTATGGACAAAAAACATCATTTCACAATATTTTGACTCTCACATTCACTGAATGTTTTAGTTTAAGATTACTATCTGTGTTGACCCAAGTTTATTTATTTATTTATCTCCAACAAAGAATACACAGACAATATACACAACAATACACAGAGGGTTCTTTTATGTGTGCTCCTTCACTAATGGAGACTACAGCATGCACATTATACAGGGTGAATTTTTCAACTGGGCGTGGATGGCTACTTTCGAAACTATGAGGAATATCGAAAAACGTTGAAAGGAGTCTCGAGGCCGATTTTGACGAAAACTAAAACTGCATCATTGGATTTTAGAAAAATCTAAAATCCTGGTCAGGAATCGAACCCGCTGAATTTGAAAAAAAAATCACACCCTGTATTATTACACCGTTCGATAGTGTTGCTAATAAGGATCAAATTCTGGGAAGTAACCATATACGGCAAACTTAAGGAAAACGTATAATTACAAAAAAACTGATTAATCTTCAAGGCAAAGACTGTATTTGAAAAATAAGTTCGCGTTTCTTCTTTAAAATAATGCAATTTCTAGTTCAACTCAATAATGTCGTAGTCCTAAGTACAGCGGGATTGTTGAAACGTCAAATCCAGTGAGACATTGAAAACGATGAAATTTTATAATTTCGAATAAATTATGGCTCAGTAGATGTAAAGTAACATGGAAAAATAGCAATTTCATAAATATCAGCCATTTCCTTAAGTTTGCCGTATATGGTTACTTCCCAGAATTTGATCCTTATTAGCAACACTATCGAACGGTGTAATAATACAGGGTGTGATTTTTTTTTCAAATTCAGCGGGTTCGATTCCTGACCAGGATTTTAGATTTTTCTAAAATCCAATGATGCAGTTTTAGTTTTCGTCAAAATCGGCCTCGAGACTCCTTTCAACGTTTTTCGATCCATAGCCATCCACGCCCAGTTGAAAAATTCACCCTGTATATAAACAAAGTTAACCACAAAAAAAGATAGCTAATAAAATGAAGTTTAAAACAGTTAACTTACGTGCACTCACAATTTATTTCTTAAAAAAAAAAAAAAACTCCAGAATCTCCGTACAATATCCAATAGTCCAGAACTCGGACTCGACTCGACTCGTGCTCATCAAAGTGAAAGTGTACTCAAACGGCCGCGCCGGTATCAACCGTCAATTATTTGGTTGAAGGTCACTGGCATTACGTAACGCCGCACTCACGTGTCTGCTCGACTTGTTATCTATACTTTTATATTATGACACAGTTGTCTCTCTGTCTGTATGTCTGGGGCAGAGAACTATATGGAGTTTTGTGTTGTGTTTTGCGCTTGGGGAATCTCAAAAAGCCTCTTTAGCAGAATCGTTATATGATAATAGTATAATTTTATTTTACTAATTTTATAGCAATTCATGTTATAATTCTGCTATAATGACCTTATTAGGTCTCGGAGCATACTTGTTGATGCTTTTATTAGTGATACATGGTGATACTCGTAATTTTACTTCTTTTATTTCATCCTGTTGTAGGTACCTAGTTTTGACTCAATCTGAAGTGTGACCTTGGAAAAGCATATCTACGTCATAAAGACAATTTACTTTTTCTTCCCCAATTTTAACAGTCCACTATAAAAGGAGGTTTTCACAATGAAACCTATAAAATTCTCCTACAGCATAATTTCCAACGTTGGCGGGGTTTTAAGTTCAGTTGTGTACCATATTTTTTTCCAAAAATGTAATTCGGGACAACTGTCCAAATTGCGTTGATATCAATTTTTAATTCGTACCACTAATTAATCTTATGTCTGTAATTGCTAAAGAGTTGGAAACATCCGAAACTTAGGCCGAAGCTACGGGTTACGTGTTTAGATAGTAGCTCTGTGATTCGGAGAACTAGTTACCTGTCTAGAATTTGCCCTGTGCCCGGTCTGTTGATCCCGTACCGTCCTGTCCGTATATATGGTCCGTTAGGGATGCTAATTCGTCTTGATTCGAGAAGCCTGTTTCACTGAAACCCTATTGAATTTGGGCTGACTGGACCGTTTGTGTTATTTGGTTAGCAATCAGTAAATTAGCAATTTCTTTATTGAATTAGGTTCTGAAATGATTTTGAACGTTCATTTTGATACAACAAATTAGTTGTTTCTTGAAAGCATGTAGCATCGTTGGTCTCGGCTGCCATTTGTAGATCTTTGACAGTCGTTACTGGTAGTCAGATGCTTGTAGATCTGACAACCAGTGTTGAAGATGAGGATGGCTTGATAGCTTAAGAAAAAACGCACTTTTTGACCGTGTTTATTATTCTAGCTGGTTCTTTAAATTTTTTTTATACTGACATTAGCATAAACATAAGCATAAATCTATAAAAAAGAAAGAAATAGGTATAAAAGAGGTTGGTTGCTGGTCACCAACATGGCCGACGGTTTTGGAGGCCAAATAGGCCGTCGCTCCATGTAACTGATATTCAGCTGCATCTTGTGCGTTTAGGATCCGACCCCAACTTAGTTGTGATAGGGTTGAAAATGTGACAACACTAATTGAATCCAAACAGTTATTGGTTCCTGTTGTTTTTCCGTGCATCTTTTATGGTAACGAGAACGAGACCGTTTCCCTGGAACGCAAAGGGAATGTGATCCCTCACATTCCCTTTGCGTTCCAGGGCCTTCCACACACACAGGGCATGAGGGGACTCCTTGCCCCGAAAAATATGATTTGTCTGCACAATACAGCTCGAAATTCGGCTACTGGAATGGAACACTGGCCTTTTTACTATTTCAAACTATAAGGCCTGAGATGGAAACGGATTGATTAATCAATCATCCTGAACATGGTAGTACTGGATTGATTGGTTTTTACGGGGAATCGGTTTTAGTTTGCGAATACTGCACTGTACTCTGTATTTTTTTAAAATTGAATCCCATATTTGAAGGTTTGTGTTTTTTAACTAGATGATAATTATTTTTTTATTGGATCTTTGCCCAGCTGAGGGATATATGAGGATTAATAAAAAAACTGATATATGTTATAATTTAAAAAAAAAATCTTTCTAATATCATTTTTAATTTTTTACCTTGAAATAGCATTGGTAACTTTTTTTTTTTGTTTATATTGATCAAATGTGGCTGCCTGAGCCTTGGGTGGAGCGGAAGGAAGGTATTCCACATAGGGCACCCGCTGACAATGGCACCTGAGCTACTGGCACTTTATCTATTCCACATAAGACTCCTGTTAAAATTTTTCGCAGGTCCTATGAGGAATATCTCCCGGAGGGGACTGTCGGACTCTTACTGACTATAAATAAACACTGTTTCCTCTGTTGCCCCTTGCGTTCCAGAGTTACCTTTACAGATATAAAGAAAGAAAAGAAGAAAGAAAGAATGGAAAAAATGGAAAAAAGCGAACCCTTATGGATTCTTCATGTCTGTCTGTCCGTCCGTTTGTCGCAGCCACTTTTTTCCGAAACTGTAGAGAACTATACTGTCGAAACTTGTTAAGTAGCTGTATTCTGTGAACCGCATTAAGATTTTTTTTACTCCGAATATATTTGCCTCAATAAAGGTGTTGTTCAGGCAACTTAATATAACAACTATAAGAATTGATTCTCATCGCCCTACAAATAGAGTCAAGTTTTACTTCAGCAACCTTAATAACGTGACCATCAAGCCATAGTGTTTGTCTTACAGGAAAACAAACTAAAGCGGGTGGTAATAACGACTCTAATGACATGCCTCGTGGACCTGTCCAGGGTAATCTAGGCTAACTAGGTGTCTGACCTGTCATGATGTGGATTACAATAGACGGGATCATTGACCTTGCCTAGGGCTGATATTTCGTTTCTTTTTTGTGTGAATGATCAAATGATTCCTCCCGCTAAGGGTAACTCGCTGTCTGACCATGGACCATGCCCGGGTCGATGCCGCGTCGTGTTCCACGCGCGCCTCAAAGAGCTTTAGCATAATGACGGGGCCCCTCTCAGAGATCCAAAGCCTGCCGGGGTCGCGGGACTTATTCCATCACCGTGACCCCGGAACATAAAGGGCTATTGAAGGATACCGTTGATTTTAGTCAGTACAAGTCTGTAAGTCCCTTCCGCCATGCCTGGGGTGAGAGGACTCATTTGACGATTTAACCAAGTGAAAAAGAAAGTCCTCCCGCTCTGGAAGGAACTTTCAGCTAAAAGTCCACCCCGTTACTTCAGTTGCCCACGGTATCCTGCTCAGACAGTCCCGCAACCCCGCTACAGTCTGTAATGTTCTTACCATCTGCTGTGGGCACCGCATACGTTAGACCCATGAGAATTTCTCGGCGCTGAGCCTTTAAAAGTTTACCAAATACGAGTAGCTCTATAGCTCTGTTGAAAAAATAGTTCATGAAAAGCCACCCTGATTAAAATAATATATTTTGCTATTGCTAAGAAGGAAGTGATGTAAATATAGATATACATATATGTGTATAAATTCCACTACTTACTAGATTCCTGTTAAATGAAGAAAAATCTCTTTTCACAAGCGCAAGAATGTAAGAGTCTCGAACACTTTTGATGAAATTCTTCGATTCTGATATAAAATTTCAATAAAGCTATCCAAAAAGGTATTCCGTTCATGAAATATTGTTGAAGGTAATAAAATATGATCTACTTTTCACACATCCGCTTATCATTTTTATTGGAAACGAAGAATATGAAACGCAGCATATTGAGTACTGCACTGAAGCCGAATTTCAGGTTTTGAAATATTTTCATACTATCTGTTATGTTATAAAATATTTATTTTAAAAATCTCTCTCCCAGATATTTACCATTGTAGAGTTAATATATTATGATAACAAAAATGTGTCCTACTTCTAAAATTGATGATTTAGGTCCGTGAAAAGTAACACAAACAGACTTTAATAATAGAAAATATTCGTAAAAACATGAGAAAATATAAAATAATAGTACCCTTAGCAAGAGTTTTCACTCTTTTACTTCCAGTGTTTACAGCGTTTCTTGTATGAGAAAATGGAACAACGCCTCTGGTGTGCGAAGAAGGAACTAATTTTTTCCTTGAAAATTGTCAATTTGAAATTGTCAAAGTTCCAGTTTACGTCTCAAATAATGAAAACTCGTGCTAAGGGTACTGAATTAGTAACACAATGCTCATGTTTTTCTACCGATGGTTACTTGTCAACAGGTTACCACTGGAAATTAAATATCTATCCTCGGTTGTATCTTTGTCCATAACCAATCAACGACTGACTTTGCCTATCCGAGTCATTAAGATCAAAGTTCAATCAAAAGCTGCTCTCACAAAGGGCCTATAAATTGACTATCATTCCGGGGGTACGTAAGTTCATCTACATATGCACGTACTAAAATGGTTCAACCGGGTGCTAAAACCAATTAATGTCGTACTGGATATCTGTTCGGGGAAAAGCCGCTCCTCTCAGCTTGAATATTGTGTCAAGCCTACCAGTACTGAGTTGAAAGGTTGTGTAGTAATTCATAGAAACAGGTCGGCTTGCCAAATCTGTGGTTATCTGAACAAACCATGTGCTTTTATTAATTTAATTTTACGTAGATGTCTTACTCCCGTAAGACATCTACGTAAAATTTGCAGCATATTTTTACTATTTACATAATAGTCGTGTTAAAATAGGTGAGCCATGTGTGTGTGGTCGAGTGAACTGAAACCAATGGGATGAAACCGTGGCGAAGTTATAGCGAGTTATTTTATACTAGTTATTTGTTGGAATTAATAAAATGGGTGCTTTGGCCTTGAGTCTTTTCGCGACTGGAAGCGAGAAGCGAATTGATCTCTAATATCGAATTGTTTGATTGACAGTCTTCGTCGACCATAGGGGTCAATTACTGTCAATATTATGTGTCTGTTAAACCATGGGATTTCTTTAAAGCGCTGTCGGTGTACGTGAGTGGTGTTTTACAGTTACAGTTGTCCAAGCAGTTGTACGTGGTCGCAGGACTTATACCTTCACCGTGACCCCGGAACATAAAGGGCTATTGAAGGACACCGTGGATTTTAGTCAGTTCAAGTCTGACAGTCCCTCCCACCCTCGCCCGGGGTGGGAGGACTCATCTGATGATATTACCACGAAAAAAAAAAAACTGTTGTACGTGAGTCATGTTTTACACACCCACGACACAGAGGGACGATTCTTAGTAGATACGGTGCGATGCTTTTCTTTATAAAAACATGTAATGTAAGCTTCAAAAGATCCTTGTTGCCCTCTGTAATTACGTTCATACACATTCCAAAAGTTGTCCAAGCAGTTTTCTCATCAAACTACAGGAATAAAAAAGGCAAATAGCGTGCAAGCGAAAATAAACAGTAAAAATAGCAACATAGAGATTAATGTGAATGTCAACGCTTTTTATAAAAATAAAGTGTGCATAGTACGATGCAGTTTTAGAACGACTCGTGGGACGCCCGACTCGCGTCTGTCGTAGGAAATTCATTAATGAGAGAATATTGAATATCGCGCACAGGACACTTACGGGATAGAGGCTCTTCTTTTGAAAATTCTAGCAAAAATTATTATTCTTTTTTAAATTTGGGAGATCAAAAGATATAGAGATAGATAAAAGGGTAAAGAGGTTTTGTACTTCGTTTAAAAAAAGAATGTTTCCATTGGCAGGGCACTTGGTCTCGTTGAGTGAGACTGACTCGTAATCTACCATAATCCATTATCCACTAATAAAATATAAAAATACCTTGGGGTATCGACAACGCTGGCTCAAGCCTCCTGCAGACACTGTCTGCAGGAGGCTTGAGATGATGATGTAGATTTAAGGTGCCGTCATTTCAGTAATTTTATTCTCAACTTGTTAATTATTTTCTTGATGTAACTATTTTCGTCATTATACTTCCTCTAGGAAAAAAAAAACTAAAGTGCAAATTGACAGTACAATATGACGAAGCACTGGAATGTGAATAAAGACACAAAAAACTGGTCATTATAACCTCAAATTCGCAACATTCCACCACCTCATCTCATTTCGGTACAGAAACGCAACTCGACAGACACGCTCTTTGCTGTCACTCAGATAAGCAATGCGATGGGCCTCCTATGCGGAAAACTTGACAATCTTTCTTTCTTCTTTGGTGGGTCAACGAAGTATGCCGCTCGAGATGGCTAAAGTTCCACAAATAAGGCCTCGTTCTAAGGTCCTCTCGGTAAGTTCTCATCGATTCTCTGTGGTCCCAATATGCTTTCTAATTCAGAAGGTCTGAAACTGCAATATTCTCGTAATGAGGACAATACGGCTTTTGTGAGGGCAGTTCCCTGTCTCCGGAGCCCTAACTACCAGTAGCTTAGTAACTGGCGCTAAGTACACTGTTTTTTTTAATATTTTGTATATGAATTTTAATCCACACAGGGCCCAAGTTATTACAGGAAATCCACTAAAAAAATATAAATTACGGATTAAGATAAATACAGAGACTAAAAATGTTAATTAAATATGCGTTGTTTGTCAAAGTTTAATAAATCTAGCGTGTACGATAACTTTTAAGTCATCTTATTGGTTTTCGAGTGTTTCGCTGTTTTTTTTATTAAATATTCCAAGATATAAACGAACTTCAAAGACATTTGAGAAGTCAAAAGAAAATTCATTGAAAGTGAACTTGACAAAGTCATGCTAAAGTTTTCAGAAACTTTTTATGTAGCTATTTTGGGCTGTAATCCGCTCAATCCAGTCAACCCTGTATAAAGGTAGTTTGGTATATATAGTTCAGAATGAAAATTGATTTCAAAAGGTGCGTCTACAAAGAGCGAGCAGCTTCGCGAGGCATTTGCCGCGCGAAATAAATGACTCGCGAGGCTGCTCGCTTTCTGTGGGCGCACATAATCGGGAATTTTTAAAGTCCAGAGAGACTTTTGTCTGTGAAGTTTTCCTGGCGAAGTTACTGCTTATTATTTTTTACTAAACTATTCTTTTGTGCCTAGTGACTGAGCATTTGTTTGAAGGTAAACTGATTTATGCCGATTTTGTTTCATAAATGTTTTTGCCCTCGACCCATCTGTAAATCACAGTGATCTTTGCTGGAGGATGGTGCAACTAAGTTGTCATCAGATTTGACTGATAGGCCGTTGGCACAGTATCGTAACACTGCAATATTGTATGCTCCCACTAGGTCATCGACCCGGCCGTTGTGTGTACTTACCTACGTAGGATGTCAATTGCGTTTGCGTTAGAGATTTATATCCCCAACTCATAAACAGATCTGTGTTTTTTGAAAAACAGCTGTAGTACTCTTATGTAGGGTACATGTTAGCGTTTATACTATAATAGATGAAGTAAAATGAACGTGTAAGAGTCGTAATAGTTACATTACTTTCAATACTAATAGTAACACATAATTTTATATGCTTGTAGGCACGCATAGAAAAATATGTGTTACTGCGTTACTAAAATAACGTTTTTTACCCTCTCATACGATATCCAGTTTAATTGACATTTGTGTAAAGTTGATATCCCTTTGACGCACAACATGAATTTCAAGTAAGGCTTGGAATACACTAGAGTTCATCCAATTATGCAACCAGCTACCATCATAGGAAACTGGTTGCATAATTGCATGTGGTCAACCTATTGTGAACTAAATTGTGGTATAAAGCAATATTCAGGCTCGTTTACTAAGGGCCGCTTTGTGTTCCTCATATCCTGGGATTTAGTGAACAGTTAACCATTTTGGACGTTAGTGGCGCTACAAGCGCATAACGGTAACATCGTAGTCTTCCAAACAAACGTGTCATAATATAATAATAATTTAATAATAATCCACAACTATCACACAACGCCGTCTAGTCCCAAGCTAAGCGAGCTTGTGTTATGGGTACTAGACAACTGATAAATTACACCCAGACACAGAACAAATGATCATTCTCATCACACAAACATTTGTCCTGAGTGGGAATCGAACCCACGACCCCCGGCATAGCAGTCAGGGTCACTAACCACTAGACCAACAGGCCAGTCATGTCAAACGCGTCCGTCCAAATACGCGGCATTGAGGTTTTCGTTGATGTCATCATGCGCTGGTAGCGCCATCTGAGCCCAACTTTTCGTGAAACCTCCCATTGAAAACAGAGTTCGGTATTTTTCAACATTTTCCGGAAAATCCACATTTGAATTCTAGCCACGTGGTGCGTTGTTTGCCGGCCATACATAGCTCCGTCCCCACGTTCACTGTCTCGTCTTTGGGTTGGGGACAACCCCAACACGTGGAAGTGTGTGGGGCACACCTCTCCACACCCCCACACTTGTATTCTAAGTATATTAGAAGAATCCACGTGGCAAGTTAATCGTTTAAATTAACCTTTTCATTGATGAGTACACTTTATGGTACTCGTTATGGGCAGTTCAAATTGCACGATCCCGGTATAAAAGATGTATTCCACATAGGGCACCTGGAACCTGCGAAAAAATTTGACAGGAACCTTCTTTGGAAAAGATACGGTGCCAGTAGCTCAGGTGCCATTGGCATTTGGTGTCCTATGTGGAATACCTTGTATAAAAGGCCCGGACAGTTTTGGTAAAACCGAATGGCATTTAATTAGTGGTTTTTCGGTGAAATACACGGTCGACAGCCGTCACAGCGCTGTGCTAAGAGAATCATTTTACTGAATGACGTTGATGTTGATGTTAGTGCGGCGGTAAACCTGAAATTGTACCTAGCCTACCTAGCCTGGTGGGGTTCGAACTCACGACCTACAACTGTAGGTCGTGGGTTCGAACCCCGCCAGGCGCATTACTTTGTGTAATTTATTTCATCACCACTGCTCTCAAAACGGTGAAGGAAAACATCGTGAGGAAACCGGCATGTCCTAGAACCAAAAAATCGAAGATATGTGACATCTACCAATCCGCATTGGGCCCGCGTGGTGGATTATGGCCCACTCCCTCTCAGAGAGGAGGCCTGTGTCCCAGCAGTGGGAACATTATAGGCTGATGATGATGATGATGATATGTTTTTAAATAACCTTTGGTTAATTGTATGTTTTGTTAAAATGAATTCTTAGTTTAGTTTTTTTGTACCTGAAACGACAAATGTAAATGATAAAATAGTGATTTGACATAATGTTTTGTGACGGAACACATTCATACCTCCTGTAAAAGAAAATGGGCACTTATTTCCCACGTTCGTCCATAGCATAATCATAATTGTTTTATTCCAACTGCAAAATATTAAAACCTAAAATATTAAAAACGACACCACGAACGAAATAAAATTCAAAATATGAACGTAAACATGGCATGTCGTTCATTAACATCACATACATATATTATGTGTATATTATTATGTTAAAAATATACATATTTTCTGAACAGTCCGCCGCTTCGGTACGGTTTGAGGTAATCTCATTCTGCGTCGTTATTATGCAGTTTCACGTATAAAATGAAGCGCTTTACGAATTTTCGATGACTGTTTTTTAACTATCTTTTTGCCATAGTTCTTCATGCGTATTTTTTTAAGGTGACCAGTTACGAGCTTAAGGTCTTTTTTTTGCGTGGTAAAATCATCAAATGAGTCCTCCCACCCCGGGCAGGGCGGGAGGGACTGTCGGACTTTTTATTTTTAATCATTTATTTAGAGGCTTTAATTTAATCATTTATTGTATTGTACTGAATAAAATCCACGGAGTCCTTCAATAGCCCTTCGTGTACCGGGGTCACGGTAAAGAAATAAATCTCGCGACTGACGAGCTTAAGGTCTAGGTACTGCTTAAATGTATTGTACAATAAACACTGATCCAGTTTCCCAAACTAAGCTGCAGCTTGTGCTTTGAGAGACAGTGTTCAGTCGTGGAGTATGACACCATATACATTTTAGACAAACTTAAGTTGAACGTCGCAGAAGGCCCAAGAAAAAAATAAGATAACTAAATGTTTGATTCTGGTCTTACACAGCGCCCGTAGACATACATACTTCTTGCTGTTTAATTATTAATTTATTAAATTATTATGAAACGTAACTGAAAGATAAACAGAGGTCCTTTGTTTATAGTACAGTCAGCATCAAAAGTTGCTGACCACATTCGGATATTCAAAATCGCTTTACACCGTATTATTAAATATTATCACGATGTACAGCGATGTTCAAAATCTATCAGTGGTCAGTAACTTTTAATGCTGACTGTATCTATTTTATATTCATGACATCTCATGAGTTTTTCTAAGAAAACAAAGACACTAAGAACCATAAAATAAAGATATTATGTGTATTGGAAAGTAACGATTGAGTTCATGTTTTAATTCCCCAGGAGTTTCCACGTGTTTTTGATCTGTTATAGGTATTTTATTATATTAGACTTTCTAGTTCCCAGATCTCGATCGTTTTTTATTCTAATCTGGTTTCCATGAAAAGAAAACATTTTTCAGCTGTTAATGATTGAACAAAAAAAAAAAGATTGTTTGTTTTGTACAAATCAATATAGTGCAAACATAATAAAGCTTACTAAATAATATGCAATACACAGTGAATGATATAGTTAGCAGCTTACCCTATTGGAAATGATCCAGTCATCTGAGACTTTTGCGTCTATTGCAGCCAATTGTTGGCTACGGATATTACTTTTGAAACGTATTTCTCCATACATGAAAAGTTTTCCAATAAAATAAATAATAAATAAAATGTCTTAATTGTCAGGCTTCGAGGCCCATAGAGTGTACATCAATATTAAATGAACAAAATAGACAATTAGAAAATTACAACTTAAAATCCAAATTAAAATTAACATTATACCTACTAATAAATAAAATTTGAAATTATAAAACATAAATTAAAAAAAAAATAATAAAAAAAATAATAATAATCACTACACAACTGAAATAATACTTAAAATTTGATTAAAGTAGTCTCTTATATGCGACACTATACGTAACTTGTCTATCACAGCAGTGTCGCACATAAGGACAGTCCAGCCGATTCGCTATCATTTTCAGAACGGTGTTGGAGCTGGCCCGCACTCTACGCACTAGTGATGCGCAGCGCCAATAGTAGTGGATTATGGAAGTGGTGAAGTACTATACACTGGTTGTGGTTATATTGCCCAATTCTCTAGAGTCGGTATTTTGTTTAATCACGGGAACACTACACTGAGAGTTTAATGTATTTATAGTTGCATCAGCATGATGGCGGGGCCCCCCTCTAGAGGGCCAAAGCCTGCCGGGGTCGTGGGACTTATTTCATTAACGTGACCCCGGAACATAAAGGGTTATTGAAGGACACCGTGGATTTTAGTCAGTACAAGTCTGACAGTTCCTCCCGCCCTGCCCTGGGTGGGAGGACTCATTTGAAAACTTTACCACGTAACCAAAAAGGATAAGACATTTTACTATTTCACAATTTTTAAACGAGTCATAGTGACAGTCAATAATGATGGTTGCCTAGCCTCATATTAAAATGTAAAGAGTGACACATAACACTAAGAAGTCTTCATGCGTCAATGCCAGACACCATAACAGTGAAAGAATAAACAAAAAAAGCTCGAAAATTATTCAATTCAGTTAAGAAATACAAATAAATAATCTATCTCACTTACAACAAATGGAACTAAAAATATATTGACAAAAAGAAAACCAAATAAAATAAAACACGCAAAGGAACTCGCAGATAACAGCTAGTTATAAAATAAACATGAAATACATACACTAATAACCCAATTTACATATTTAAATTATGTAAGCTGCTCTCACAGGATAAAATCCAATTAATTTTCTATTTAAGCGAGTATTTATTGCTCTACGAATATTCCGACCACAATATTCGCACTTCACATGTTAAAAACTGTCTGAATATGTCCAGCAGTGGACAACTACAGGCTGATAGTGATGATGATGATGATGATGATGATGATGATTTTAATGTGCACGTACAAAAGCTACAACGTTTTCAAAGTTGCAGTGAGCCAATGAAATAAATGAAATTCTTTGATATAATCTTGTTAATTTAAAATGGGTCTGTGAACCGTGATAATTGGAATATAAGGTAAAAGGTACAAGAAATATTTAACGGATATAATTTATATTGGGTTCTTTTCAAATAAGTCTAATGTTAAATAATATTTTGATTTTAGTTATACATGAAAGACTTGCTTGAGTTCGAATCGGAATTTTCTATCTGGAACATTTTGAACATTTGTCTTGGAGATTCTGGGATAACGTCGCTTGTCATTAGTTAAAAATTAGTAATGTTTACATCTTTTATGAAGAGATCAATGTACGCACTTAGCATAAACATCATAGTTATACATACTTATAAAGTATGCAGTCAGGGAACACTGCCCTACTCTTTGTCTCCACTCAGAGGAGGTGGAACTTTCGAAAGAAACTTAAAAAAGAAATGCTTGAATTTGTGACAATTTTTTTGCTCGTGTTAAACAAAAAAATTGTCACAAATTCAAGCACTTCTTTATTAAGTTTCTTTTTTCGAAAGTTACTTCGTCGGTCCGGTACTTTATGAGTGGGGACTTGGTATCCTACGGTGCAAATCTTCATAAGGCCGTCGAAGTACCAGTGGTACATGACCAGATCTGAACTAAACATTTTATCGAGCGGGGGCTTGAGCCGCCGCACTATGAAAAAAAATATTTAAAACTAAAACCCTACCCTCTCATTATCAACAGAGAGTATCAACATTCTAACCCTCCCCAGATTCTAAACATAATTACTACAACTATAAAAGTATTAACACAGTAACATGAAACTCTCAAAGGGTTGAAAATTATTTTTATAATATTCCATGGATGCCTGTTCCCCTCTATCACGCCATTTTGCACTCAGGGTAACGGCAGGTCCTATTTATAAAAGGAAACATGAGGGCACGTCACGAGTGAATAAAATAAGGGACGTTTCTGACTAAGCGTTTTTGATCGTGATAAATTGGAGCGTTTCTTTTTCTGAAGTCTGCGGAGTCTGCTATCTACAGAGGCTTCTAAATCTTCGGTAATCGGCAGACTCACGCTGATTTTTTTCTTTTCTTGTGATGTGCTAATTATTTTACAATGAGAACTTGTGGATAATGTCTGCATTCCAATTATTCTATCGTCTTGTCTGATCGAGAGATACTTCCTATTATATGTGGCATGCTTTTTAGCATCACATTGATATAGACATCTGTCTATATCAATGAAAAAACATAAAAACATAAACATAAAAAACATAGAAACCCCTTGCCGACCATCTGGTCGGCAAGGGGTTTCTATGTTTTTTTTTATTACAAAAATTGTGTATTTATGTTTTATTTTCTTTGTTTACAGGTAATTATTGGCCACACTTACCTTCCTGTATAATGACATAAAAGAGTCAGCGGCCAACAAAATATCTATAAAGTAATTAGATATTTTATTGTCGTATAAATGTTTTTCTTTATTCCTTTACTAGCTTCTGCCCGCGACTTCGTACGCGTATCCTGTTGCTAATGCCAGCGACAACGGGATCGTCAAAAGCTAAGATCTGAAAAGTCTATTACCCAACTCCAAGAGCCCGGCAAAAAAAATAATGGCTTTTGGCCAGTAGAGTACAATAATATTCATCGTCATCGAAAATCGGTCCTAAACTGTTACCGCCTTTACTGCGTGGAAGAAATCCCAGCTTATGTTGTATGTCACTGTATGTGAAATTAGTGATAACTTTGATTTCCATATCAGGTGTTCCATATCTTAAATTTTTATACATAAACAAATAGTACTCATCAAGCTGAAAAACTTTTGCTAAGACGTCATTCCTGTACATGTTATAGTGTAGCTGGGCTCTTGGAGTTCCACATTAGGTGTTCCAGATCCTCGATTTTTATACGTCAACAGAGAGTGCTCATCAGGCTGAACAACTTTGCTTAGATGTCATTCCTGTACATGTTATAGTGTAGCTGGGCTCTTGGAGTTCCACATCAGGTGTTCCAGATCTTCAATTTTATTCTCTCAGCAGAAAATGCTCATCACGTGGAACACTTTTTGCTACCGCACCATTTTTGTATCTCTTATAGTTTAGCTGGTCTGTTGCGGTTCTGCGCCAGGTGTTCAAGTTTTCAGAATAATTTATAGCCTATGTTTTGACCAGATTTAATACCTATACAACAAAAAAAGAATCATTCAAATCCGTCCAGTACTTTTTGAGTTTATCCCGGACATACATACAGACAAACAGATAAACAGATAAACAGACAAACAGACAAAAATTCTAAAAACTATATTTTTGGCTTCGGTATCGATTGTAGATCACATCCCAAGTATTCTTTTAAAAAAATATTCAATGTACAGTTTTGACTTTCCTACTATTTTATTATATGTATAGATAACCTATAGGTAGCCTATAGACATGCCGTTGAGGTGACAACGCTAGCTTAAAAAAATTGACTTCAAATGTTGTAATTGAAACATGAACAAAATTGTTCATGAATTTTTGAATTTATTCTTCTATAGGAGTACTGACAACTTTCTTAAGAAAAACAATCTTCCTTTTTAATCATTGTTTTAAAGGAAAATATAGACAAGCTATGTTTTACGCTAGCCAGTATTAATGAAGTGCATAAATAATATGATGATGAAAAGAAAACGCGCGTTCGGAACGCTTGGTCAGTTGGGGATGAAAAAATAGGGGTGGTTAATACGGGGTGGATGACGTCACCTATATAGACACCGCAATGACTGAGTCTTGGCTTAAAAACCTACCTCTATGTAATTTACACACAATACGTTTACAGTTTGCACTGTAACCTTAATTCAGGGATTTTTTTGTAATTATGATGAGTGGAATGAAAATGTTAGCATTGCTCGGTAGTCTGTGCAAGGACACATTACATGTACACATACCGTCTATACAGCTTCGTTTAAAAAACAAAACAGTCATAACAATTATTTTGAAAGAAAAAGAAAACATTTATTTGTCGCAAAAGAGAACACGATACACACAACATATAAAATAAAAATAAACACAAAAAAAGAAAGGACTTATATATAAAACAAGAGTAAAAATTATAATATTATGTTAGTACAGTACAATGATTTTGCTGCTGTATTTGAAAGCCCTGGTCTACCTTTGAAATACAGTATGTTTGGATTAAAACAACGGAATGAATAAAAATATCTCATGATCCGGTAGTTCTAAAGAAAAGTATCCATAATTATCGTTTTCCCACTGCTGGGACAAGTGTTTCCTCTGAGTGGTGAATTACAGCCCACTCCTTCACTCACTGGCCTGATTTGGTCTGTAATCCACCAAATTATACCAGTACATCTGATAGATGTCATATTATGTCTTCGATTTTTTGTTTCTAGGACATAATAGTCATTACTTAGTGATGATTTTTTAAATAGGCTTGCTCTTCTCGCGCCTGATGGCAAGCAATGATGTGATCGATGGTGAAGCACGGTTGCCTAGAAGTTATCAATTCCCTCTTGACTTGAAGATCTTAAGGTTGTAGCTATCACGATACATAGAATCTGGCAGATTTAGATTAGGTATTTAAAGTTATGCCTCTGGCTAGGATCGAACCTATGAATTCTTACTCGTATGTCGGGTCTTAACCACTGGGTCGCGACCGCTCTCGCAATCCATAATTGATGGTACAAAAATAGACTCGCATTAGCTCATTAGAGAAGATGGCCTCTTTATTAATTAACGTCCTCTTAGAGACTATTTCTGTTCATTAGGTCTTAAACTGACAGACGTCTTGGGAAATTATTAGCCCCTTTGTACACAAGGCTACGCAAGTCTCCGATACCTTACGACTTCGGTATCCAAGCAACTATCGGAATAAAAACTCATAGAGGTTCGAATACAGGCATGCGTCAATGGATACCAAAATCGTAAGGAATCGGAGACCTTTGTCGCCTAGTGTACGAAGGGGCTTAGTATGCGTTTACTTGTTCAAACACACTTGTACATTTTCCTTTAAAACTCCATTCAGGAACGCAGTTTTCGCCTCCATTTGATCTGTATTTAAGCCTTTTTGTGCTGCTATTCCCAGGAACACTTTTAATGAGCTATGTCTCACCACGGGGGAGAATGTCTCGTCGTGATCGATGCCACATGTCTGGCTAAAACCTCTGCATGGCAACAAGTCGAGCTTCATATGAAGTCGGCTTGCATTATGCCAAAACAACCATACCTCAGGAATACAAAATCACCAGTATTTTTATGATGGAACCGCCTACCGGACCTCCACAACTAACTGGGTAACAATATCCCATGACAAAGGTCATCGTTAGTAATTTCGTTTTTATGAATTTATTATTAAAACACTTTACATTCCTTAAATCTAGATAAAACGTTTGGTTTAGCTATTCATGGAATTTTCAATCTCAGAAATATCTGCATAGAATGGGTTACAAAGTCTGCACTTGGAGATTGGTATTTTCAATTTAAACTTATGAAAAAGTTCAAGATGAATTCTGAAGCTATCACTTGGTTTAGCCACGCTAATAACGGAAGTTATTTTTCATTATAAAAGTTTCATATCAAAAGGCTTAAAGGCTGTATTTTTTTTTTCGTGATTTTCTTTATTGTCGCTGTTCGAAACAGGTAGAAATATGCAAATTTATTCGTTTTAATAAAGCCCAGTTCCCATTTTTTCCCCAACAGATTTTTTAATTAATTGTTATTTGGGTGCTGTGTTTCGTAATATTAGTTGTATGAGATAGAATTTTAACAGCTAAAGTTTTACTTGCAAAACCATGAACTAAATCAAAAATAATTTTATTTTATCTTAGGCCGTCTTACATGAGGGCAACAATTTCGTTTTCCCTTAGAAAAAAATCTCTACCTGTCAAATAGGATTTGATGCCCCGTCGCCGCGTCGTTCTAAAATCAGTAAATTTAAAAGTAGTTTATTGATTCTGACGCGTTACGAAGTTTGCTGGGTCAGCTATTAAGTAAGATAAGATTAGTAAGATGTACCTAAAGTAGGAAAGACAGAGATGTCAATCTCACACGTTCAAATATGCATTTAACCAAGTTCAATTGGCAGGTCTCGCTGCCTTTTCACGTCCAATTCAACCCAATTATGCTCCTATATATGGTTCAATTGACGTAACTATCATTTGATAAGGACTTTGTACGGCGAGGTGTCTTTTGTGGCTTAGTTCTGCTATAAGCACTGTGGAATACATTTGCGGAAAAAAGCTTAACTAAAGTGAAGCCATTGTCTTGCAATCTTGGGTAGTTAAAACGGTATGTTTGTTGTTTATAGAGTTCCAGTTACGAGCTGACGTTTTTCCGCAACGACACCTTGAGCATGGCATCTGCGGGATACAGAAAATGTATTTCTGTTTATTCTGTCGTTAAATAAAAATAAAACATTTAAATGAGCCAGTCATTTAAATGTTTTATTTTTATTTAACGACAGGTTCGCGTTTGACCACTAGATCGCCTGATGCAAGAAATTGCATGCAAGTTACCTGCAACTTTAACTACATTGCGGATCGGTCCACAAATATGTGGACAATTAATTCAGTTGGTCAAACAAATACCACAATGTACTCAAACTTCATGAAAGTTCCGTCCTTAATGGGACTTTTGTGACCATGTATGTCACTTAGTTTTAGAAAGTTCCATCCAGTAGAAAGCCAACAGCATCAATTTCCCCGATTCAATTTACCTCACCGGGTCCATTTTACTTGAGTAGGTAGGGCAGAAAGCAAACCCCTGGCATCGGACATCCAATTTTAAAGTGAATCCCGGACTTTAGCAAATAACTCAGTACAAGACTTCTCGCAATACAGGGGCTTTTCAAAGATTATTTGCAATGCCTAACCTACATGGACGTACTTGTAGGTTCGCCTCGTGTGGGACAAACTTTGTTGAAGTTAAAGGAGTTTGAGCTTTGAGATAATGAAATATGATATTGTTTTGTCTGTTTTCCTATGTTATCAAATTATTAATTGAAATTAGTTTTGATACGGTTTAGTTTTATTATTTCGACATATTCATTTGTCTGGTTATTGTTACTTCGTCCGTAACAGGACGAAGCAGGATATTTTTCATTGAATGAGGACAAAATTACATTTGCTCTTGAGTTCATGCTGGTCAATGTCTATAAGCCGAAAGGTTATCGTTAGATCTTTTAAAGATTTCTATGTTTTGTATGTGACATGGTTGTATTCCAGAAACTGTTTGTTCACTGAGACAGTCGATATTTGGTTTTGCTTTCCGAATTGGATACATACACGCTTGATCGCCTGTCGCTTCAGGGCAAACTGAATATTGATTGACCCTGCTCCTACGATGGAGCCTGCCGGGTGTCTGTCTGGCTGAGCACACCTCAGCTCAATTTGCTTGTATTAATATTTGCTCAATAATCGTGTGCCGAGTCAATATTCCATCAGCTCAGCGCTATTACGAAAATCTTTTTCAGTAGGTAACGAGTTTCGGAAAACTGGATTTCCCGAAATTCCTCTGAGCTTTTCAGTGAAATAACGTTCATCAAGTGCTGGGAAAAAGTCTATTCTTTTATTTTTCGATGGGTATACAATTTAGTGGAAGTGTTTTTATTTTTCTAAGGATTAAATTGAAATATTTTTCACAATTTCAACGAACTCTTTTTTTATTATAACGAAAACATAATTTGAATTTTCAGCGATTTTTATCATCTGTTTAATTTTATTAAATATTGTAGGCGACACTAAAAGCTTTGTTGGAATAGAAAAGTTCGGATCATCACCTTAAGTTGAAAATTCTGCAGCATAATATTAGCAATAACGATATGCATATAAATCGATCAATTTCACACAATTATTCTAAAATGTATGAATAATTTTGATTCGATTAAAAATTGTGGCGTTACTTTGTGAAATTACTGTATGCCAGTGACAGCTAAAATTTCTGGCTACACCGGAATATGGAAATTAATTTAATCAGTTATTTTGTGTAGCCCCAAAATTCGGTGGCTTTTACACTGTTCCTGACATTAGTGTGTACTATTTTTTATAAAAGCATGAAAACGAAAGTACCATTTTCAAAAACAAATAAAAATATTTACTAAAAACAAAGCTGAAACATTTCTAAAAGCCGCTTAAAAATACGTGAAATTTCCACAAAGCCGAAACAATGCTGCAATTCATTTAGTCACAGCTTTGTCCTCAATTCACACGCTTTTTAGAAAATAAAATAAAAAAGCGCTTTAACCTTTGGAACGTCAAAACCAATACCGCTTTGTAAAAAGCAGTTAATCAACATGCACTTTACAAGAGATGGAGTACTCACATTGTCGCTTAAAAGCAACGACGATATATTACTAGACTCCGCATGCACGATCTAAGGAACAAAAACTATTCTGTCAACTCACTGAGGTACTACGTAAGCGAGGGGGACGGGTTACTGCGTTGTGATTGGCTAACTCAAGGTCTGTTCTGTCTCAAGGTATGTTTACGGCTCACAGGAGTGGTCGAAATATGCCTAATGTGTTGACAGACATCGGTCGCCTATTATTAGGAGTCTAGTAATATATCGTCGTTGGTTAAAAGTATGGCGTTTGTGCCGAATTACGCTGCTTATTTTTTGGTCGGCCATTTTGACTAACATTCCATGTTTTCAGGTCTGCTAAAATAAGTTTGTTGTTTTAAATAAATTATGCAAACATTCAACGAGAAAGCTTTCATCTTAATTCTCCTTTAATCGTAACAGATTTCCTCCAACATCTTCAAATAATGACAGCACAAAATAGAGCTTAAATGCGGAAGCGCTAAAAGCAACATAAATTGTTTGCAAACAACGTTTAAAATTAAATCAACACTGAATAAATGGTGGCCATATTGAATAGAATGTACAATAAAATCGTAGCTGCAGAGTTTCTCCGCGACAACACAATTGGGTGGGTGCTACAGTATTATTAATTTATCGGGAAACTATCATCGGGTATCGGGAATCACTTCATGAGAACTGTTGGATTGAGGCACCGATTTAATTAACTCTCAATAATGTAGGGAGAGCAATACACTGCTGTCAGTTTAACAGCGATAGCTGGCTTTTGGAATGCTAATGAAGTATACAGACTGACTCCCTATACTCGCAATATTATAGACTACAAAATAAAATATTCTTCCAGCTTCTTCCTTGCACCGTTCTTCTTTGTTGGAAACTATAAATTCTAAATTGTTGTTTCTTTCTGTATTCTACTCTCAATTTACAAATTGGATTGTAATACTCGGTTCACTAGTTTAAAAAAAGGTCCAAGATTTTATACTGTTTTATTTTATTGTTTCATTCATTCAGTGGCAGAACCACAAATCTATAAAGCTATAGTGGCTTGGTGGCACAACCGCACACAATCCATAAATGCGTCGATAATTTGGCATTTATTTTTTCTGGTTATATTTTGATAAAGTAAACCCGTTTACGACCGAGCCGTAACTTAACGTGGGGGTTCGGCACTTCAGATCAAATGTTTGAGACACACCACGAAGCGCTGCCAGTGGCGAATCCTCGTACTTACAAAGTGATGAATATGTTATTCGCGCAGCCCGCCATACCATTCAGCGCTTGGACTAAAGTCGTGAACGGGCCATTATGGGCGTATCCCTTTCTTGATCCCTTTTTTGAGTTCTCGTTCTATGGAATGAACGACTTTACTCTAACTAAATCGCAATTTTGCCGTTTCTCTGTGAACGTCGTGGCCAAACAGTACAAGCGAATGTTTCGTGCCTTCAGTCTCCAGATATTGATAAAGTTTTGAATTTTGCAAAGTACTCGTGACATTGATTGCATGTTGTTTGATCGACTTGGCAATTGAGGCCGGGTCAAACAAAGTGCGACCTCTACGAGGGCAGAGGTAGGGTACCTCAGCCTAGTATTTTTAGACTGGTTACTAAAGTATAATATTAGAGTTTTATGGTATCGATCCGTTGTATTCTTTTGTTGTCAAAGAGATTAAGTGCTAGACAGGTGATGTTTACACAAAGCACTTTAAGACGTAGGCTTTTGTGCTTAGGTAATAAGATAAAGTCAGTCATTAGAGTCTTCAGAGTTTGCGTAGTAATTACTTTCAACTCGCAAACCAGCTCCTCGAAAAGTAAACGCGAATGAAGTAAGCAGAAAATGTAATCTTACATTTTCTTTCGAATTTCTTCGAATGATACTTGTTTTTTTCTGCTAGTTCCTTCCAAGGCGTACATAAACCCCCCCAATTTTTCATCATAAATCTATTAAAAAATGCGAATTAACTATTTTGCGTATTATTGTGAAATAGGTCTTAATCGAAACATTTTATTTCTATATCGGTGGCTATCTTTGGTTGAATCTTTATCTGTATCGAATCAACGACCAAAGCCAATCAGAGTCTTTTCTATCTCAATCAGGAGCTGCCGTCAAAAGTAAAGGAACGGGATTTGGATTGAGATCGGATTTGAATTTATCCGTTCGCGTTTATTAATAATTATTAATAAACGCGGACTAAAATTACGTCAAAGGAATTCCTAAAAAAATTTAAAGTTAGTCTGAAGATTATCCTGGATGTAACTTTTGCTCACATAGTTTAGTTATTAATAAGGGGGTTATATTATATACAAGCGGCCCGTCCCGGCTTCGCACGGGTGGAAGACCCGGTCTAAAACCCGGTCCCGATGGTTACAAACACAAGAAAAAAAGAGTTATCCGAATCGGTCAAGCCGTTTTCGAGTTATGAGCTTAGTAACACATTTAGCGATCCATTTTTATATTATAGAAGAAGATAGATTACTGATGGAGACAAATCCTTATCAATTCAGTGACTCTTGGCCCATTTTAAGTAAGGAATTGCAAGTTTGAGCCAATCCATTCAGTTGCTTAAACAAAACCCGCAATTTAGTCATATGCTTCGTCAATTTACTTATCGTCCAAATGCTTTAGTAATCCAGCCTCCCGCACCACAGTCAAAGGTATTTAATTAAATCCCGGCTGAAGCACATAATTAACTAATTATATTGGACATTTACTAATTGGATTTACCGAAGTAATTACAGAGATGCCACCTAGATATGCTGCTACTAATTATAAGGTTGGCAATGATAAAGTTAGACATATCAGCTAGACTGACATATTGATCGTATGCTGTTTTCCTAGAAAAGCGACTAGACGGCTAGTTTTGAACCGAACCTAATTTTTCAGGCTTTCAATATTTTTACTTAATGTTTTGTTAACTATACTAGGCTGATAATTATCAGCCTGTAATGTTTCCACAGCTGGGACACAGGCCTCGTGTCTGTGGTTAGGAGTGGGCTGTATTGCTCTAGTGCCCAGGCGAGCCCAGTGCGAGTTGGTAGTTGTCACATCACAATGATTTCGAAATTTTTCGTGAGAAAACCGGCATGTCCTATGGCCGGTTATCTCACGAAGTTATTCTTCACAATTTTGAGAGCAGTACAAAAATCTTAAATTATGACCTTTACCACTAGGCTACTAATTCAAAAATAATATATTAATCTGAGTTAATCTATTACGTTCACCTGGACACGATGTAACGATGTTCATCATCATCATCATCATATCAGCCGTAAGACGTCCACTGCTGAACATAGGCCTCCCCTTTAGACTTCCAGTAGGACCGGTTGTAAGCGGCCTGCATCCAGCGTGATCCTGTGGCCTTCATAAGATCGTCTGCCCAACTAGCGGGTGGACGTCCGTAACGATGTTACGTCACCATAAATGAATTATAGTCTAAGAGCTGTCGTTTAAACCGTTGGAAGGGTTCACAGTAATTGAGAGGAAACTGGCGGCGCGTGTAGTTAAAGAAGTTAGCTAAAAGCCTTTTGATGTGATTTTCTTGTTAATATGGAGATAGGGTTATTTACTTTTCTTATTTACTTTACCTTGGAAGCAAAGGATTTATAAGGACAGTTTTCGAAAAAACTGTTTAGAAAATTTTGTAGAACTGAATTAGAATATTGAAGACGTAGACTGTTGAAAGGTCATCATCATCTTCCTGCCCTTATCCCATTTTACTTGGGGTCGGCGCAACACGTTTTTTTCTTCCATTCTCCCCTATCAAACGTCACCGAATCATTTACTCCTTTTTCATTCATATCATCCCTTACACAATCCATCCATCTTTTCTTTGGCCTTCCCCTTCCTCTCCATCCATCAACATTCATACTCATCACTCTCTTAGCCACATGAGTCTCATCCCTCCTCATCACATGTCCATACCAAGACAGACGACTTCCTTTCATTTTTTCTGTAACAGGTGCTACTTTCAAACTGTTGAAAGGTAATAGGGTATAAGCGACAACAACCGAATAGTTTAGGAGCTGTAGAAGCGAAACTAGGAAAACGGAGTTTATTTTGGGTTTGTGTGACAAAAAAAGTAGTTTCTTATCCATAGAGTTTGGTGCATTCAAAAAAGAGGGAAAATATTAGTAGGTTAATATCATTCATAGCTTACTTTCGATCATAATGTCGCTTATGCCATTTTTACCTTTACACCGTCGCCAGCGCCACGTAGCAGAGTATGATTGATCCAGAAGAAGTTGTCATGTATGAATGGATACTGTGAGTCGATTATGTAAATACCGTGCAGAGCCTAAGGCCCTTCGTACACAAGGCGACCCAAGTTTCCGATACCGTACGACTTTAGCATCCATTGACGCGTACCTGTGAACGGGCTAACAGGGATTTTTTTTTGAGAAAAGCAGAACTACTTTTTCTTGCAAGAACATTTAGTTCAGTCTCATTGGACATAAATATAAATAATGTATGTTCAATGTAGCCTTGGTTATAATAAATATACTTTTAACATCTTTTTTCGCACCTAATTTATCATGTTAACTAAATGCGCTGGTTTTCAGTGGAGAGTCGTTTTGGTGATTGGCATATCCTCTAGGGTCCACATTTTAGTCAGACGTGACACCACGTGTATGACGGTGTTATCAACTGTTTGACTACGTTGTGCCAGTCATTAAATTCATGCAAAAAAATAAACTGATGATCAAATCATTAGTGCTAACTAACTCATAATACTGTGCTTTCTAGTAGGTACTTAAAATTGCCTTTAACCTGTGAAAAATTCTTCAGCCTCAAATACTATAGGTCTTTACATGAATGTATTATAAATTTATAATACTCGATATATCGATATTTTTTTCCGACTGAAAAATAATGCCGACTCTAAATGTATACGAAATATTTATGTACACAACGTGTATGTAACAAAAATGTAACATACCTGTAGCTTGAATATAAAGTAGGAATATATATCTTCGGATACTGTCCTAGAATACTCGCATATCCTACTTAACAGACTAAGATGGAATATGTTTCTGAACTTACGAAAGGTCATATTCGTACGTTTCAAATTATTCATAAACTTCTTCGAAGACGGATTGTTTGGCTCCCCGAGTAATAACACGATTCGAAGTTTTGCGCATTTCTCCAACATATTTGGAGTTATTCGAGAACACACAAATAGATTACATCCTAACAGATCGGCACCGGCTGAAGACTTTCAGGGACTGTAAAGTAATCCCCGGAGAACCGCTCACAGCACAACATCGTATCTTAGTCGCTGAATTTGGAATGCCGAAACCGATAAAGGTAAAAAAAGAGAAGATCACGCGGATACGCTGGCACAAACTGGGACATGAAGAGGGGCTAAAGATGTGTGAAGACATCGCAGAGTACCTTGACTCACAACAAGAAGACACTGCCAATAATATGTGGAGAGATTTCCAATCCTTCTGCCATCAAAAAGCCAAACAGTACCTTGGCGTATCAAAAGGGGCCGTTAGCGGCGACAAAGACACGAAATGGTGGCAAGAAGATGTCAGAGAAACATTGAACACCAAGAAAACCCTCTTTAAGCAATGGCAAACGACAAAAGATGATGCCGATCACACAGCTTATAAGGACGCAAAGAGGATTGCAAAACGAGCCGTAGCGCAAGCGAAAGCCATGTCAGACGATGATTTTTACGCCAATCTGGAAACTGTCACGAACGACAAAGAAATCTTCAAAATGGCAAAACAGCGTCACATGAACAGCAGGGATACAAAGACCATCAAGTACATCAAAAATGAACAAGGCCTACTGCTCACATCAAACGAGGACATAAATGAGCGATGGGCTGAGTACTATACTGCACTTCTCAATGAAACCTTTCCAAGTGAAAAGCTCTGCGAAATTCCTGCTACAGAAGGCCCGATACCAAGCATATCACCTGCAGAGGTTCAAGGAGCAATTAAGGCTATGGCAAACAACAAAGCCCGTGGACCTGATGATATACCTGCTGAACTGTGGAAGAAATTAGGTGACACCGGTGTAATGTTCCTGACGAAACTTTTCAACAGAATTCTGATTGACGGAATGCCCGACGACTGGAGAAGGAGTTTCCTGCTACCATTTTATAAGAACAAGGGTGACATCAGACTATGTGGAAACTACAGAGCCATAAAGCTAATATCAAACACCTTCAAAATATGGGAAAGAGTCATCAACCGCAGACTACGGCAACTCACTCAGGTGTCCGAAAACCAATGCGGGTTCGTTCCTGGAAGGTCGACAACTGATGCCATACATTCGATCAGAATTCTGATGGAGAAACATAGAGAGAGCCAAACCGACCTACACATGGTGTTCATCGACTTAGAAAAGGCATTCGACCGTGTACCAAGAGAACTTATCTGGCAAGCTTTAAGAGCACAAAAAGTCCCAGAGCACTATATACTTCTGGCGAAAGACATGTATCACGCTGTTAAAACTAAAGTGCGAAGCACAGCTGGAACAGGCGATGAGTTCGATGTGATGGTCGGAGTCCATCAAGGTTCAGCGTTGAGCCCCCTGCTCTTTATCCTCGTAATGCAATACCTTACGGCGGAACTACAGCGCCCCCCACCATGGGATATACTTTATGCTGACGACATTGTACTGGCCAGCGAAGACCCCAACAATCTTCAGCAAATGGTGGAAGAATGGCGAGGAGCACTCGAGAGAGCCGGCTTGCGAGTTAGCAGAGAGAAGACCGAGTATCTGCACTGCAATTTCAGTGGCACAAACAGCAGCAACACTATCCATCTGCAGGGCATCCCACTAAAGGTAGTCGACCATTTTAAATACCTCGGCTCAATCATCTGCAATGATGGGACAATAGATGCCGATGTAACCCACCGTGTAAACACCGGGTGGATGAAATGGAGGGAGCTATCTGGGGTTCTATGTGATAAAAGGATGCCCGTTCGCACTAAAGGCAGAGTCTACAAAGCAGCAGTTCGTCCGTCCATGACATACGGTGCCGAATGCTGGCCACTGAAAAAGCATCAGGAACAGAAACTACATGTCGCAGAAATGAGAATGCTAAGATGGGCTGGTGGGGTAACGATGCTAGACCATGTCCAAAACATCCATATTCGGGGCAGTTTTAAAGTAACCCCTATACCAGAAAAGATCATGGAGAGCCGCTTAAGATGGTACGGTCACGTCATGAGGCGACCATCGGACCACATGACGAGAAAAGTGCTCGATATTGATACCCAGCCCAGAAGACGCGGTAGACCCCGCCTTACATGGATGTCAGTTATAGAAAAAGATCTAAAGAAGACACAATTAACATCCCAGACGACCCAGGACAGACCGTCCTGGCGAAGATTGACCAGAAGGGCTGACCCCAAATAAATGGGATTAAGGCCAGGCAGAAGATTTGGAGTTATTCGAGATTTCTTATACGTGATAGATGATGTTTGTTTGAGTTATCAGGGATACTATTCTATTTTGGAGTATTTGGAAGCTCGACGGAGAATAAATATTTTAGGTAAGTATATAAACTTTTCGAATACTTTTGTGTCAAACCACGAAACTATTCTTAACGAGGTAACTGTTACTTCTTTTCAGTTATTGTTCAAGAATAAGCTCTTTTCCAGTTATTATAATTTTCAAATACCGACTCTAAAACTGGAGTAAATAAATGATTTTTACTGCCAACTGAGACTCGGACTGTATTAATAAAAGTTATGGAAAGTAAATATCACGTTGTGCCTTTAGTAAATGAGTCCTAACGCCCTGGGTGAAGAAAAAAGAACTCAGACTTTTACTTAAAATAAGCTCTTTTTGACGTAAAATCTACCCTCTTCCTTCGGTTGCCATTCACATCCCAGGATCACGGTTACCTGCTTAGACAGTCCCTCGACCTTCGGCCTACGAATTCTTAGATACAGGTCTTGCATCTTAGTCACCACATAGATCAAAACAGTGCTGTGCAACCGACATGAATGTCAAATGTCGTCACTATTAAAGTCATGAGTCAGTCGGAGTAATCTTGAGAGCAAAGATCAGCGGCACATTAGTACTTATTAGTGAGTAATGCGAGGATAATTGTTAGTTATTAGAAATTGAGAAGAATGTAGTGTAGGTACTGATATACAGGGTGTTTCTTTTAAATTGGCCAAAAGGGAGATATCTGCATCCATAAGAGATACGGGAAAACTGTCTTAGGAACCTTTAGCTCTTTTTTGATACTGAAAATTTTGGCGTTTTTATTTTTTTGGTCAAGTGTGAGCTGTCCATAGAAATGAGTGAAATTGACCAAAATTTTTTTTAATGCTGGTCGACTCTGTTTCGTGTAAGGATCATTTCATTGTATCGGAAGAAAAAAATCGTGACGGCGGAAGTTGGTCAAATTTAGCAAAATATTTTTTCATACAAATTGTATGAACGAAAAAAACTACCAATTTTTTTATTATGCTGTTTGACTTACTTTTATGTAAGGATGAGATAATTGTATGGACAGAAAAATATCTGAACAGTAGAAGTTGGTCAAAAGTAGAGTAATGTTTCTTCTAACAGCATAAAGTCGTATTAATAGTGTCAGTATATCATAAGATTTGACCCACTTCTGTTGCCCGGGCATTATCCTTCCCATACAATGAATTGGTCTTTACAAGATACTAAATCACATGGCATCATAAAAAAAAATAGGAATTTTTTCGTTCATACAATTTGTATGAAAAAATATTTTGCTAAATTTGACCAACTTCCGCCGTCCCGATTTTTTTCTTCCGATACAATGAAATGATCCTTACACGAAATAGATTCGAACAGCATTAAAAAAAAATTTGGTCAATTTCACTCATTTCTGTGGACAGCTCACACTTGACCAAAAAAATAAAAACGTCAAAATTATCAGTATCAAAAAAGAGCTAAAGTTTCCTAAGACAGTTTTCCCGTATCTCTTATGGACGCAGTGTTCCCCCTTTTGGCCCATTTAAAAGAAACACTCTGTATAAGTGTGTAGGGGGTACAAAGTAGTACCCTTAGCACGAGTTTTCAGTATTTGAGACGTAAACTGGAACCTAATTTAAATATATCTCTTCTCTATTTTAAACATTGCTATGCTTTTCTTTTCAATCCCGCTACCCCTTCTTATCTTAAAGAGCGTTTTAAGTTTCTACACGATGCGCACACTAGAAGTTTGAGATCATCGGAAAATTTGATACTTTTGATGCCTGTGCACTCCACAAAATTTTATGATTATTCTTTCACAGTCCAGGTTGTCCGTTTGTGGAATGCATTGCCATTGTCAGTAAGACAAGCCCAGTCACTGGTTTCTTTTAAAAATTTAGTCATAAATTATTTGCTTTCTCTATAATGTGTATACAGGGTGTTTCTTTTAAATGGGCCAAAAGGGAGAAATCCTTATCCATAAGAGATACGAGAAAACTTTCTTAGAAACCTTTAGCTCTTTTTTGATACTGAACATTTTGGCGTTTTTATTTTTTTGGTCAAGTGTGAGCTGTCCACAGAAATGAGTGAAATTGGCCAAATTTTTTTTTAATGCTGTTCGACTCTGTTTCATGTAAGGATCATTTCATTGTATCGGAAGAAAAAAATCGGGACGGCGGAAGTTGGTCAAATTTTGCAAAATATTTTTTCATACAAATTGTATGAACGAAAAAAAATACCAATTTGTTTATAATGCCAAGTTATTTAGTGTCTTGTAAAGACCATTTCATTGTATATGAGGGATAATGCCCGGACAACAGAAGTGGGTCAAATCTTATGAAATACTGACACTGTTAATACGACTTTATGCTGTTAGGAGAAACATTACTCTACTTTTGACAAACTTCTACTGTTCAGATATTTTTCTGCCCATACAATTATCTCATCCTTACATGAATGTAAGTCAAACAGCATTATAAAAAAAATGGTATTTTTTTCCGTTCATACAATTTGTATGAAAAAATATTTTGCTAAATTTGACCTACTTCCGCCGTCCCGATTTTTTTCTTCCGATACAATGTAATGATCCTTACATAAAACAGAGTCGAACGGCATTAAAAAAAAATTTGGTCAATTTCACGCATTTATGTGGACAGCTCACACTTGACCAAAAAAATAAAAACGCCAAAATTATCAGTATCAAAAAAGAGCTAAAGGTTCCTAAGAAAGTTTTCTCTTATCTCTTATGGATGCAGATTTCTCCCTTTTGGCCCATTTAAAAGAAACACCCTGTATATATATTTGTGTATGTATAGGTATGTATATATATTTAAATGAGTACTGTATTGATATTATATTATTATGTTATCTGTTATTTGTTGTGCATCATTGCCTACCCTCTATTGATTAAGTTTCGTAAGTCCATCCTAAGGTTGTCTGGAAGATATTGCTGTTAGTGATAAGACCGCCTTTGTACCCTTAAAATTAACATTAATGTAAACTTGAGATTATTAATTTTGGTGTACAATAAAGAATATTCTATTCTATTCTATTCTATGCTTAAACCGATAAAAATCTTTTACGTTCTGTCATTTTGTCTATTCTTCCGTCGACAAAACCCGTTTCTACAGCGACTACTACATGCTACGCGTGCAGGAGCAATTCCTATTCCCGTGTGGGGGGGAAAGAATAACCGATTATTCTGCAGTGGCACGAACAAAGGGACGATTTTCTACTCAAAAAAGCTGTCAAAACACTTAATATTCCCCTCCTCTACTCCAGGACTTCGCCTCCCAAATAACAACATGATGATTGACCTCAAGATTTGCTCTCAATTTGGTGGGGGGACCAATTAGCGGGGCTTGGAGCGAGTTACCGCCAATCGTGGAGGGTCGCGACCTCTCAAGTGACTCACTGATAAGCACACGTCGCGGGAGGAAAGTTCTTGAATAATAAGTGAGTCTGTTCGTGCATTAAATCTTTGAACGGCGCGAGATAAGACTGTTATTAAATAATATGAATGCCGGCTGTGTTTGCGTTGTGTGAGAATGATAACAAATGTGAATAGATATTTAAGTTTAGCAATATGAAAGTTTTGACTTCTATTTAATTTAATTAAGCACCTATTTTATAATAATTGGAATACCCAAAAAACATTCTGTTACCTAAAAAAAATACATATTGAGGTGAAATATTCTTCAACAATAATTTGATATTATGATAATCAAAACCTGTGTATGCAATTATGCATGCTTATACATGTACGGCCTAGTTTTAACGTGACACCATACAATACTATACCTATGTTTGTTAAATTGAATTTGAACCCAAAAAATACGCACACTTGTGACATTGAAGGGATCTAGGGCCGCGGGGCTGTCTGAACAGGAAACCGCGACACTGGAACGTAAAGGGCAATTGAAGGAACGCGGTAGATTTTAGTTAGTATTACGAGTCTGGCAGTTTTTTTCTCTCCACCCAGGGAGGAGGAATCATTTGACGATTTTGCCACATAAATACAAAATGGACTAAGTGCTGTACCCATACCATGAGTTGTCATTACCAATACTCGATCATACGCATCGACCGCGTTTGGCGCTCCCATTGGCTGAGAGTTCATACCACCTTGGAGCGAGCCAATGAGAGCACCAAACGCGGTCGATATCGATGATCGAGTATCGTAATGACAACTCATGGTATGTGTACTGTTCTGCCCCACAAAACGCGATTACCAATTTAGGTATTTTTCAATTTAGGTATTACCCGACGCCTGTTTAAAACAGTTGTAACTAAAATTAGACGGACCGTTCCGAAGCCATCATAATCAGTTCAGAAGGAGCGGTCAAGTGTAATTGGTCAACCTTTGATAATTTGTTAGCCATTACGGTTTTTTATGTAATAGTAATAAAAATCGAAGTATATTTACTAAGAAAAATCTTTTTTTTTTAAATATAACCGCCTTCAAAAACAACCACACGAAGGGAAAATTCGGAAGTCGGTACCAAAAAAGACAATGAAATTAATGAAAAAATAACCACCGACCACCGACTTCCGAAAGAAAAGTTTTGTAGGTTATTTAAACCATTTTTGTTTTTTTTAAGGCGGTTACATTTTTTTTTTAAAGTTTTATTTTTAAGTATTTTTAGATTTAATTATTCAACCAAAATTCTTGTCAAATACATCATTTTCTTACATGTGCACTAGAATTTTGTAAGCACCGCGGTAATAACATCAACAACATCTCTTTCATTCATGCCCTATCTCAAAAATTACTGGACCGATTTTGATGAAACCTGTATTCCCAAAATCGAACGATACCTAATACAACAAAAAAATAATTACTTAAATCGGACTTGCAGTTCCGGAGATAATTATGCGAACACAAACATGATTTACTAAATCAGTCGATGCCGACTCCATACTAGAGGAGTTGTACCTTCCATCATCAGCTCAGCTACATGAGATCCTTATTTCCATACGCAAGAGTGAGCCAATAAAATTTGAGGGTTGCCCTCGATTATAGGCTCAGGGTTGAATCAACCATTAATTTCAACCCTTGATATTTTCTCGAAACTTCTAAAACACCGCTATATTATAATTGCACACTATCTTAGTACTATATCTGCTTAGATAATGACAAATTGTATAGATAATACGATAGTAAACAAATAAGATATCGGAGGCATGAGTCAAAGTAAATACAATGAACTATGTACTAGGCAAACATGAGACATTCGTAGTAACATATACCATTCATAAAACTGTCGACATATTACTTGGAAAATAATGATATACCTCTTGGATTAAAGTATGGAGAAGGCTTGTTGTTTGTTATAGAGTTGACTAGTATAGAGAACCTACATAAAATGTATTGAAAAATATTGATTTAGATTCACGAAAAAAGACTGGTGACATCTAAAAGTTCCAATACATTGAGTTATTATTACTACGTATAGAGACGACACCACGCATCACCACTATGTCCCATCCAGGATGAGTGCGCGCGCCTAGAGCACGCCACAGAGCTGTCAAACAACTGAATGAACTTGTGCGCGTTGTCTCATCCTGGATGGGACACAGTGGTGATACGTAGTGTCTGTACGTAGTAATAGTAGCTCAATGTTTTTTTTATCAAGCGACAACTAGTACTTACCGACAAAATCTTGTCCGTTGAACCATGCCCGGTCGTCGTTGACAATGCAGGTGATGATGATGATGAAGATGTCAGCACTCTGGATGATGACAGGAACCGTGATTAGCGCCTATTGCGGCGCTTCTTGCTCTTGTAGTCAGCATACAACATAACAATGTTACGGAAACATGTGTTCTGTTCCTTCTCTACTAGAGGTTGTTTTTCCGGATCGTTTCGGAAACGACGCCATGCATCCCAAAAAGAATTCACCATTCGACGGAACCCGCGGTCTTCTTCAGGAGTGTCCGACATTTTGATATTTAAGTCTGAGGACAAATATTATATGTTTTGGTTAGGTTAGTAGATTATTTCAGAGGACCCAGGAGATTGGCGTCTATGCTGAGAGAGGCATAAAAACTGCACAGATATAAGACTGGAGGTTATTGGGGAGACACTTTAGCCCAGTTATTGGGATTATATAAACTGAATAAAAAATCAGATTATCTATATAATGCATAATCAGAGAGAGCAGAGAACGATGACGGAAACGCCAAAAAGTGTTTTGAACTCCCTCTACTAAGTACATTACTTATAGAAAAATGCATTGAAAGGTAATAGCTTTCACTGTTTAAACGTAGCATTTAATCAAACCTTATCCATCTCCATGTGGTTTTAATATCTTCCTTCAAGGTACCTCTAAATATTAAAGACCTTTTGCATATTAATGTGAGCATAAATATTCGGAGTAGCAACCCAAGCATGGAATGTCGTCCTAAATTTTAGATAAACCTCATAAAATTTTAAATAGACACTAAAGTGCCGTAGAAATAGATTTTTAGTGCCACTAAAACAACATGTGACGGTTTGGTACTTGAATTGAGACGTCAAAAGTGCCAATAAAATCGTATTGGCGAATGAAATGTTATTGTACAGTCGCCAGCAGGTCAACCTACTCGAATCTGTCAAAAATTACCAATCAAACATTAACCTTCCACTATTGTGATAAGGTTAAAAATCTATTAAGGAAATTTGACAGATTGTGGTAGTTAATTTTTAGCGCTACTTTATTTGTAGGGAAAGTTACTGGATCTTGAAAGCATAAAAATTAAAAAAAAAAAGGACCGACTTGAAAAACAATTTTAAAAAAAAGATTGCAATAACTTTTCTTTCGTTAGTCAGTGGCAACAGTCAATGAAATAAAACCCACCGACTTCCGAAAAAGTCGGTACTTTTAATTCCCATTCACTATCAGCATATAGGTACTGATAGTATATGAGTCATCCCTGTGTTTCTTGCGCGATGTCATGAGTTCATGCATTTCTTTAAAATTTGTTGCACCGGGAGTTCTTTCAACATAGCCGCTTTGAGTTCTTAATACGTCCTAAGCACTTTTTCTGATTTAATCCATAACCCCGCCGTGCCGATGACTCCTCGCTGCGATCATCAGCTTTTGCTGCGCTGCAGCGCTGTCCAGTTGAACCCAAAGTTTTGGCTCATTTAGTGGAGGAATACGATTTATCCTCGCCGTCTAATTGGGCGATGCCGCGGTCGACATTGTGAAACATGGCCGCTGCCGCGTCTGATGCCTGTCTGATGTTATCATCCGACATTCTAGTCCTCGTCTTGGTATTGGTAGGCGGGTTATCCGCCGCCTCCGCCGCTGTGTCCTTCGTCTTCCGTCGTATAGTTTTTAAATTTCGTTTGTCGTCAGTCGCTTTCGTAGTCGTAATCCTCACCTTTCTCAGGAAGCCTAGCCGTCGTCTTTTGTTTCACTATCCCGGACGAACACTCAAAATGAAGACTGGAAAATATTCTTGTCTTAGATTTAGATTCTTAAAGTTCAGCACCAGCAAATAATTTTGACAATTTGACTTTAAGCTTTGCATAAAATTTAAAACTTTATCAACATTTTCATCAGATTTAGGAACAGCCCAACAGATTTAGGGAAAGTGGCTGAATGTCCTGTAATTCTTACGCGATTCATCAACACATTGATTCCAAGATGGATATTAATGGGCCGGCATCGCACAACCTGGGTTACTAATAGCCGCGTGCCGTACGCTGCTACAAGTTACACGTGTTGAGGTATTGTTGAATTGTGTCAATTGAGGCTTCAGTAATCAGTACCAACTATTGATGTTAAAGTAACCTACATTAGTATTTAAAAAGCAAGCTTTATTAAATTTTGTATGACGTCCGCTCAGGGCGAAGTGTTCGTCACTTCCCTTGTATAATATAAGCCGTTGGTCCTGCACCTGATCTATCTCCGGTTATGTCGGATAGCCGTCCATGGGACTATGAGAGTGGAGGAACAGAGAGTGCACCTGTGCCTGCGCATACGCTTGTGCACTATAATAATGTCCCGCGCAGATGTTAAGCTCTACTTCACCGTGGCCGAAATAGGTCAGACCTACAACTAATACTATATTATTATAACTAGCGGCCCGTCCCGGCTTCGCACGGGTGGAGGACCCGGTCTAAAATCTGAGATTTAAACTATCCTATCTCTCAAGTTGGATCGAACTGCACATGGTGTGCGAATTTTATTATAATCGGTTAAGTGGTTTAGGAGTCCATTGAGGACAAACATTGTGACACGAGATTTATATATATTAAGATATGCGATTCTACGTGCCTATGTATACATATATTCCAATAAAAACGAAGTGTTGTTACAGAAACAATATATTAGTATTGTCCCAATGAGGAAAATTCTGTAATTAACGATGTTAGAGCATGATGTCAAGCGCCTAACTATGTTGGTACAACGATAATATTATATTATATTGAACATCCTCCCGGGACCCGTAAATCCGAGTGATGTGACCCGTGTATAGGTACATAAATATATCGGATAAGTAGGACATAATAAAATACTTGTTGTTGCCAGCAACTTCGCCCACTAGAAATCGAAAATTATCCCGGGTTATAAGCTACCTGTTTAGGTAACACATCCAAATCGGTTCAGTAGTTTTGGCGTGAAAGATTAAAAAACAAAAACATGTATTAGGTATGTTTTTTTACTCTTTATACTCACAACCTTCGCATCCAAAATTTCAAGAACATTACCCTTAGCACGAGTTTTCAATCTTTTTACAGAAACTTTCCAGTATTTACAGCGTTTTTTGTATGAGAATATGGAACAGCGCCTCTGGGGCCTTAGTCAAACAGCAGACGACAGCAGACGACAATCGTTATTGTTCATCAGTCACCAATACATTTTCAACTTTATACCTTGGGGTATAAAGTTGAAAATGTATTAAAAACTGCTAATCGATAACGAACGCAACAAACGAAAACGATCTGTGAACTTCAATAGATTTTCAACTTTACGCGCTGGGGTATAAAGTTGAAAATGTGTTGGTGACTGATGAACGATAGCGATTGTCGTCTACTATCGTTTGCTGTTTGACTAAGGCCCCTGGTGTGCGAAGAAGGAACCAATTTTTTCATTGAAAATTGTCAATTTGAAGTAGTCAAAGTTCCAGTTTACTTTACGTCTCAAATACTGAAAACTCGTGCTGACGGTACATATCGGCCGAATTCAAAAAAATCCTTGATTAGTGAAGTCTATTCATCGAATCGAGGAAGGATATTATAATAATTAAATAGGCCATAAAATAAGGGGGAAGAGATACTTTATGATATCAAGTAAGATCACATTACTTGCTAACTGGGTTGGAAAAAAAAACAGTTTTTCAGTTCAAAATGTTAAAAAAAATTTTTTGTTCTTTTTAGTTTAGGGCATTATTTCAAATTAATTCGACTGTTTCATTTCCAGACGACATCTTCATAAACTATTTTAAATAATTGTTTATCAAAAAAAAAGATCAAAAGGATTTTTTTTTGAAAGTTGCGTAATCAAAACTTACTGAACGTTTAACATTCACTTCACAATGTTCTAATTTTGATTTTTAAATTGGGCGTCATAGGGACTTAACTAGCGGGACAGGCGCGAATATCGAATATCGACTTTTCGAATATCGGATATCGACTTTTCGAATATCGAAAATAAACTATTCGAAGATCGGATATACTAATATCGACTTTTCGAATATCGAATATGGACTATTCGAATATGCGGCGGCGGCGCGAGCGACTACGGCGCATAGTTCAAAGGTGGCGGCTGGGAATTTATTTATTTTTTATAAAAAACACTAAGTTCATTTATCTATCTTGAACGGTCACTATACATACTATTATTTACAAAAAAGATATACACGTCTCATTTAATATTCTGTCCGCGATTGTGTACTCGAGTAAAACAAACAATACGAACACACAGTCATAGTTGTTATACAATTGATAAGGCTCGCTTATCAGAGATAACGCAATCGGTGTGACGTCACGACGCCGCTTGGGACACATCGTTAGAATTGAAAAACTCTCACCTCCACTCCACCCTAGCCTGTGGAAAAATGATGATAAAATATGATGTGATGATGATGGTGACGAAGATTTTGTTAAATATTACTTCTATTCTGCCCACGACCACGTTTGCTCATAATGTAGGTGATATAATTTAATGTATTTGTTTCCATTTTTTCATTGTTTATTGGTTAGATCTCTTTTCAATGTGGAATACTTGTTTTTTACTTTTTATTCAATAACTGACCTGTAATTTTTATAATCATTAATAAATAAACTAAACTAGTTCGGAATCGTTATACCTATGGATTCGAATCTGAGTTAGTTTGTTTGTTTGTAAGGCTGAAGTCAAACGAGCATAATGTTTTAGTTCTGAGTCGCATAATTTTTATTGTGCATCTAAAACGTTACTATGAAAGCGACCAAAATAACGAGACACAACTCAAAAATTCACGCTTAAACCGATATTAAAGAATTCTGTCACAGCGATAGGTAGAATCCTTGAGATAGTTATATGTAGGTACTTGTTTTGTGCATAAAACAAGTTGTAGGTCGTGGTATCGAACCAGACACGGAGCGTTACTTGGTGTATTTCATCACCACTGCTCTGAAAGCGGTGACATAAAACATCGTGAAACAAGCGGTATGCCCGAGAACCTAACATTTCAAGACTCAATATGACATCTACCCCGTGGGTACCCTTTGGGTCACATAGGAACCAAGTGACTACTTAAAAATGTAATAAATAGTGTATAGTTGCACTTCATAAAAAAGAGACGAGATAAAACAAAAGGACTACGGAAGTGCTTAACTATGTGTTTTTTTTTTTGGGACAAGCCCACCACACTATTCCCACACCACTGCAACTCCTGAAAGCCAGAATCAACAGTGGCAACCACCAGAAAAGCGCCGAGACAATGAAGCTCGACGTGTCCCGGAGAATGATTTTACCTGTCTTGGGTCCTGCAACGAAATTAATCAGAAAAGAATAGTAGAGGAGTAGGAAAGAAATATGTTTCCACTTCCTGCTTAACTATGATTGGAACTCGTTACAAAAATAGAGATTCACTGCATCCAATATCCAGCCGTCTGGTTCCCTTCCGGTAAAACTACTACCTACGTAGGCACCACCCTACGCAACGCAAGTTTCCGATACTCACTTGGATACTAGAGTCTTTTTTTATTTATTTTAAGACAGGTTCGCTTGTGACCACTACCTCGCCTGGTAAGGGAAGGTGTGGTCGACGATGAAGCACGCTTGCCTAGAAGTAACCTGTTCACTCTTGAGGACCCCAAGGTTATAGCTGTCGGGAAATATAGAGGCAGTGAATTCCACTCCTTAGCTGTGCGTAGAATAAAAGTATTGGCAAAACGCTTTGTACGTGCCGGAGGGATGTCCTGGGATGAGAGGCTCTGGAGCTTTGAATCGACAAGCATCGTTACCGATTAGCCTCTTGGTCGTAAGGTGTTGGAGATTTGCGTAGCGTTGCGTTTTAAGGAACTTATATCCTACCTCCGACAAGTCCGACAGATACTGATTCAGACACTGATTGGCTTTAAAACTTACTGCAGCCGGAGAATAGATTAATGAGTTATACGAGTATATTTGTAATGAAACAAGGATTCAGTCTGGTCCGGCGTTTTTTCGTCGTTTTTTTTTCGCATTTGTTTTTTTTTCGTTTTTTACTTTAGACAGTATTAGCCTGTCGTGCCCATTTTTGACGATGATCATTGATCTAACCCTTACTGTTTTTTTAATTTTTTAAATAGCCTATCTTGTGTCCCACTTCTGGGCAAAAGCCTCCCCTTTCTCCTTCCAAACATCTCTATTTCGGGCAATTTCTGGCCATGCCTGCCCCGCGAACATGATCAGATCGTCACACCACCTCCGCGGTCGACCTCGACGGCGTTGTCCTCTCTCAGGCGTCCAGTGATTGACGATGTTTGCCCACCTCTCCGGGCGCATAGCCTCAACGTGGCCTGCCCACTCGCACTTCACCCTTACTGATGGTTTTTGTTTTTGTTTCAGGTAAACTGAACTTCAAAACTTTTACATGGAGGCTTCTGAGAGATGAGGTTAGTGTGATAGTGTTGATTCTAGTACAAAATTAAGGAGAACAATTCAAAAACGTGAGGGATTTAAATGTAAAGAAAATAAAGTGTTTGCGCTGCATCGGTATCCCACTCTGGTTTTCTATAACTGCATCTTGCATTATTGCAAAAGATACATTAACTACAAAGGTAAGTTGAATGTTAATTTAGTCTTTATTTCTGTGGAATTTCTTTCTTTTATGTTGATTATGTTGGTATGAACGACATACTAGCCCACCGATAAAAAGGGCTTTATAAAGCATCCTGGGTCTAATGAGCCATAAGCAACATTCTGCACACCTCACATACTCTATCAACACGCGTAGCATGGCGATTCTATCTCTATTCTACCAAGAAAAGACAACGTTATTTCTCGTTATTTCTATACAAATTGACTGTTTTTTTTGCAACAAATATGACACTACTTTTACACCATTAAAGAATAGAAACATATTTCTTTTTCTATATTTTAAACATTGCTATGCTTAAACCGACAACCTTCTACGTTCTGTCATTTTGTCTATTCTCCCGGCGACAAAACCCGTTTCTACAGCGACATGCTACGCGTGCTGGTGTGCAGACGTACCGGCACGCCATACATTTTTTACCTCCATTTTTCAATAACCACCTACACTAAAGTTTAACATTAACTACGAATATAAATTGAATTGAAATTGTTTTTCAGTGAATAGTAACCATGTTTTACAGGACGAAAGTTGTCGTGTTTCTTACGTTTTCATTATGTGAGTTTGTGTAGTGTAATTCGTTATTGTTTTCGCCCTACAATCAGATGGGTATTTGAATTTTAAGAACATTTAATCCGGTAAATCCCACAGGAGTATCTTGTTAATTTCGCAAGAACTCTAAAATGCACATTACAAGAAGACGTATGTCTAAAAAAAAGTATTTTATTAAATAAAACTTATTACCCCGTTTCGTAGTGACTTGACAACGGTATGGAAATCAATCAAATGCTTCATAGCAATGTCTTATGCTCTTGTCAGGCGAAAGTACTGCTATAGTCCCTCGAATAAAGTCCCGATCGCATTCTAAAGTATAATTTTCTATCCAGATACGTTTTGCGGTACTTCGAGGTCTCGAACGGCAGACTCTGTCTACTTCCAAGTTCTCCCTCACCAAATACAAGATACTCATTACAATGCAGATCCTATGAACTATGCGGTACCAGAGGACATCGCAAATTCGAACAATGACTCTGTCCTGTTTGACACATTTGTCAATGTTCTTATAGAAGTATCCACCGAACAGCTGAAGAATGTTAGGTTCAACATCATCAATAATTATGATTTAAATCCTGTAGAAATAACAGACGTCAAAAAATCATTTAGCAACATCGAAGAAAAATATGCAAATATAATAAACAGTAAACTAAAAGCTATGCTATCAGGGAAACCAATTAACATTACAGATCATTTTATGATTGATTTCATGGATGTCTCAAATTATATATTGGAAAAGGTGTTGAAGTATCATATAAAAAATGTAAAAGGCAAAATGATGAAGCAGGCAAAATGGTACCAACAGACGTTGAAAGACAAAGTTTTGAGACAACAGTCGAAAATTTCTTTCAATTTTATAGAAAACAACATTTGCGACACACTACAGATATGCAGAGACAGATACTACTACAGTGACTACTTAATAGATTGGTTGCGGACCTTAATGAACTTAGCACCGCGAGACTTGAAACGATTCTATTTGCCGGTCAGAGAAGTTCTGGAAAACCACAAGTTCTTTATAACCTCTACTGTAAGGTTTCGACAAACTGTTAAATACATTATCAATGCTGATGCTATGGTTAAAAGAGATTCTCTGGATTTCCTAGACGAGGTGTTGTCAAACCCTGATAAAGTTTTAAGACTAGCACCTGAATCTCTAAAAGCCAGTGTGGTCCTTCTTCGTGAACTATTCAATATCATAGACGGAGTGTACGATGTGAATGATCAAAATATAGAACATTTAGAAAACATTACTGAAATGTTGAGAGATTGGACGGAAGGCAAAAATTTCGATATTCACAAAGTGTTAAATGCAATAGTAGAAAACATGAAAGTTAATTTAAAAATTTGGCCAATAGACATTCAAAACAAAATTTTCTACGTGTGGTCTGAAATTGTTATGTTGTAAATAAATAATTTAGTAGGGTTTTTATATGACGTCTATATATTTTTTTATAATAAACATAAAGTGCAATCTAAATTGAATTTCTATACATTTTCTGTAACCCGTTCAAAGATTGTGAATAAACGTATTATTTTTCTGTAATCATCCAAAATATGAAGATTTTCTGAGGGATATACTTTTACCTACGATTTAAATAATTGGTTAGAATACGTTTTCTCTCGCATCCAGGAACTTATAAACAAATCGTCTTAAGGTAAAAACATGGTAACTATTCACTGCACGTTCGTAAAAACATTTTCCCATAATATTATGGAAAACAATAGGTGATGTCACCACTTCACCACAGTTTCAGTGTTATACAACGTTTGCTAGGAGTAACGATACTATTACAAACAATCTTACTTGTAAGTAAAACATTGGTTCGCGTCCTTATGTAATATACCTCATTAACTTGAAGATACGGACGATGTGTTTTGAAAACATAGACACTTAGGGTGAAAGCTCCAACCAACCCGCGAATTTCAAATTTTCTTACGTTTTACGCAAGAAATTTTGAATATCGCGGGCTGGTTGGAGCATTCGCCTTAAGACAGTAATTAATATTTAATCTCAACTCAACTCTAATCTCGTTTCTTTGATTTTGAAGGCTCAGATTGGACATCATAAGAGTCATTTAGGCAAATTCAGTCGTTGACAATGATCCAACTGAGGCAGCAACAGCCGAGATTGATTTCTAGCTTTAACTGATGAACTCCACTAACCAAGTTTCTGTGAATACGATAATATCATATACATTTTTTTTTTATTGGGACAAATCCACACTATTCCCAAACCACTGCAACTCCTGTGAGCCAGAATCAACAGTGGCAACCACCAGAAAACCGCCGAGGCAATGAAGCTCGTATTTTCTATAACTATAATATTTTTCTTCATTCAAAATGCAAACTCCCAAACGCTCGCCTTCCTTACGTCCTAATAAACTTCGTCATTGAAAACTAAAATAGACACTATTCAAACAAAGTTATAGCTAGCCCTTGGAACTGCCCAAAGAATTACAGCTTTACATTCATCATTTTACAGTTCAAATTCATTTGTTACGTCATCGTCAGTCGAATCACGTTCGGAGCATACAATAGCTACCATTTGTAGGTACCTACCTGTATGGAATGTGTTCCATACATCTATTGCATGATATTATAATTTAGGCTTACTTATGTATTTTAAATTACCTGTGTTTTTGAAACGTCATAAACTCATAAGTGAGGTACTTATCACCGTCATCGGCTGATAGCTTGTTACCGGAGTCGTGGTTGGCACTAATTGGTGGCGTTTACCACCTTGGTGGTCAATGTTGCCTATTTAGTTTCATAAGCCCCCTTAGTAGTTATAGTACACAGGGGTTTCTTTGCATTTCGTGAAAATATTAATCTGAAGAGAACTTCTAAATTCTGAAAGTTCTGAGTGTATGAAGAGAGTGTATATCAACTTGTACTAGTCTACGTATCTGTTGTTACCTTTTTATGAGTCCTACCACCCCGGGCAGGGACAGGAGGGACTGTCAGACTAGTACTGACTAAAATCCATGGTGTCCTTCGGTAGTCCTTTGTGTATCGGAGTTGTGGTATAGGTACGTATGTCCCGCAACCCCGGCAAGGCTTTGGTCACCTATAGGGGGGCCCCGTCATCTTGCTGACGCTCTTTGAGGCGCTCGTGGAACACAACGCGCCGTCGACCTGGGCATGGTCCATAGTCGGACAGCGAGCCGCCCGAATCTGTTGTTACTTTGGCAACCTTTACTACTGTTGAAAATATAAAAACTAGCTATAGCGATTTGATGTGATTGATCTAAACATTACCTATATGCATTACTAGCTAGTATTGTAGTTAACATAGGAACCATTTTTCCTTCTTATTGGTGTGGTATGAACGACAGTTCAGACCAATTATGTTGTTAGCGTCAACTAGGTGAACTGTTCTATATTTAGGAATGTACTCTCATGTGTTTATGATTGGTACTTGTATATAAATGAACTGGCTGGTCGTTTAGTAATCATAATCGGGCTTAAAAGGTCCCACTGCTGGGCCTGTCTGTCTGAATTGGGATGTGATAGGGGAATATTTGGTTCTAGGAATGAAAATTTCTTCGTGATGATTTCCTCTTTACCGTTTTCATATACATTATGTACTTAATATGTACATAAGATTAGGGGTTTCTTTTAAGTTTATAAGATCATTAGTCTTACAAACAATGAAAAAAAGAAAAACTAATGAAATACTAACCTAAAAAGAAAAGAGAATCTACAATTAAATGTTCATGCTTTCCTTGCACTGGCACTGTTTTTTTACATGTATCATTTATACAAACACATATTTTCACTCGGGGACTGCCGAGGTTAAGATATTGCATTGCGTTCTTTATCAACGTATGCAATTATAATTATTCATTAATTATATTTATTAATCTAATAATTAGGCTATGGTCAGCCATGTCAATCAAGTGTAACGTTGTCCCTCTTCTTCTCCTCCTTAGGTTACTTTAAACCATGCACGCAGAAATAGGAGCCCTGCGAAGCGGGGCTCCGTTTGGCTTTGTTTTTAGGTAATCTTCACCTATACTTTTTTAATATTACTTTATCCCAAATCCCTAATAACTGGTTGATGTGATTAATTTTATGTCAAATAACACTATAACTAGGCCGTGCCAAATATTATATGTAATAAATAGCAAATGTAATTAATTCTGTGTTATTTATCACTTTCACTAAATTGACTAGTTATTTTGAATAATAACTAGTTATTATGTATAATAACTAGATTTCTTACTTTGACTGTAACAGATATATTAAACTGCATTCAACCAAAACGTAGCCAGCCGCACCGTTCTGTACAAATTCTGGAAGGTACAAGTGGTTGGGTAGGGAGGGCAGGAAAGGAGGTAGGTCATACCCTGCAGAGGGGTTCCACACTGGCCTTGTATTTGGAATGAGTCTGGTATATCATTTGACCTGATATTTATGAAAACGACACTTTTTTTTACATTTACCCGCAACTTGTATAAAACAGATAGAAAAAAAACCGTCATTCGTATTTTTTTAATAAATAACGACCATCTGTTCACTTACTAAAAATAAAACTATTTACAACTGGTCCCGAAATAAAGCAATATGATTATTGTAAAATATACCCAAATAAGATCGTTATAATGCTGTTTTTGCATTCAAACTTGCTCCGCGACATTCCTGTACACCGCGGTTACGTCAGCGAACATTTACCGGTAAGGCCGCTTGCACACGAGCGGTTTAACGACCGAGAAATATATAAAATCTTTCTTTTGTAAAATGTTCCGCTGTCCACCAGATTTATTACGATTATTTACCTCTCTTGTCAGCAAAAGTTAGCACAGCTCCCCCCAAGCTTGCGTAAACATTTTTCAATTAATGTATTGGTTTTTTTTTAATATTATTTATAACGTCACAATAATTTTAATTTTTAAAATAACAAAATAGGTTTCGTTTTCAAGCAAAGACATACCTAGTGAGGGTTGCCATTCATGTAAAAAAGTAAATAACTACCGATGATGTAATCATCATCTTACTCTGCTACCCCCCATGTCATCAAAGATAAGCAAAGACCCCTCCGCCCCCCCCCCATAGTGCTTACGTAATACTTGAACGGCCCTTGGCCAAATTAGGGGTATCGCTTGTAACAATATATTTTACCAGAATAACATAATTCTATTCTAGAATATAAAATATAAGTTACGTATAAAAACACAGTTTAGCACTGTTCACAGTTCACTGTAGTACACACTTCAACGTTTGACACACACTGAAGGTTTAGAAGTGACCTCAGCAGGATAGGCTTCAGTAGTGGCCTCAGGAAGTAGGCCTCAGTAGTGGCCTCAGGAAGTAGGCCTCAGTAGTGGCCTCAGCAGGATAGGTCCCAGTAGTGACCTAAGCAGGTAGGTATGAGCGACCACAAGATATTGTCCAATAGCCCTCGCAGAGTAACCAATCTCCAACCTTGGTTGGGCCCACAAGTGGATTAACAATCCCAAGAAGCCGAAAAGTTGCCAATTATCTTCCGATAATGAAATGTGTGAGGGGTGTAGGGGTAGTATAAGTAAATAAATAAATAAGTAAAGTGGATGAAAAGATGAATAATAAGCTAGCCAAATATCTTCACTTGTGGGAGTGTAATTTAGAATTTTGGAAGGAGTGGATTGGCGCCGAGCAGTGGTGAACTGTGTTTTTACCTATATCTAACTTGTATTTTATATTCTAGAATAAAATTTAATTATTCTGGTAAAATATATATTGTTACTCGCTTTCCAATTAATAGTAATTCATTACAATCCGTACACTTATTCATAGCTTAATATTTGTAAGAAATTGGCCCGTTCCACAAATTCAAGGCTCTCATGGTGCAATGGTTAAATAATCGGTATTGTAACAACAGCCCTATTTTCATACTAAAACATATATTATAATACAGTATGTATAGTACCGACTCGTATTTGACAAAGACTTAGTTTCTCGTCTAATAAATTACAGCAATTATTTATGAACGGTAGAATTCATGAAATTCCGTGTGGTTTTAGTATTTCATTGCAGGTATTACGGTAAAGTATCGGTTTTATGAGATATTTTGATAACAGCAATTTTAGCGATTAAACATAGAGCTTAGGCAAAGTTAATTAAAAAAAAACTTTAAGTATTGACTAGTTTAAACCCGCGGTGTGAAGTACTTAAATTTTCCACGAAATCGTCTTTTCCGGATAAAAAATTACGTATTTTGGATGTTATAAAATATCTGGAAAACTTTATTCAAATGCGTTCAACAGTTTTTTTAACTGTTAAAACTTCCATCCACTCTCGTTTGTATTTACAATAACAGTAAAACTGAACTCTAAAATACATTCGGATTGTTTTTTATTCAGCCGAAAAACTGTAATCCTTTTGTTTATTCACTCACTGTCGGATTGAAAGACCTTAGCATATTTTTATTAAGTTCTGTTATTAAGTCAATTTTTCAAAGTCAGTCAAGAAAATCTATTGAAAAGTCAATTCCAACCTTACTGTAGATATAGAAGAGTAGTTTCTCGTCTGTCCCAGCGTCTCACGGGACACTACTGACGGAATAAAAAAGTGTCCTATGTTTGAACCCGCAAATCCAATCGGTAAGTTCCTCCATGGAAAAAGTAACATACTTTAATACACATAGGTAGTAAGTAATAGATATAAAATGTAGGTACTCAACTCACACACTTCTGCTTTAAGAATAAGTAAAGAAAAGAAAGAAAAAACATTTATTTGGCGCAAGGGGACCACGATAGACACACACATTCAAAAAAAAGTAAGTAAAAAAATACAAAAAAAAACAAAAAAGTATAAAAAAAAACCTATGTTAAACACAATAAAAAACAAAAGAATTGTTATTGTGTGTCTCACGGCTGCGCCAAAAAGGCCCAGTTCAGCAAAATGTCGAGCAGCTAGTGCTCGACGCTGGTTTTCAACTGGACCTAAGTAAGTAGTACAATTATACTTATAAGTTTTTGGATAGTATGATTTTAGTGGTCGTTATCGCGACAGAACAATTTATGAAAAAATAAAAAATTATGGCCTTAGAATATTATAATAAATAAGTAAGTCAAAAGCCATGTTAAAAGCTTGTGGTTTTCCATAACGTCCGTACCTAAGGACGAAACGGGTTTCTTGTTTAGAGATAAGACCCCTGATCAATGTTTTCTTTATGTGATTTTATGTATCTCAAGGGAAAAAACTCGAGATAGTGCGAAACTATGCTTGAATGGGCACGCATCTCTGTTAACACGAGAAGCGTGACGGCACGACTAGTTTATGTAAACAGAACTGGCATCGATACAACATACATATTACATACATATTCCTATCTTCAGAGGTATTTGTAAAACGTTAACAACCTCCCTTCCGCTCCATCAAGAGCAGGACTCATTTGCTAATTTTACTATACTCATAAAAATAAGGCCTTAACTACTTACTGTCATTTTTATGCCAAGTTTTACGCCAAAGACTGCTGGGGTCGCGGGACTTATTTCATTACCGTGACCCCGGAACATAAAGGGCTACTGATGGACACCGTGGATTTAAGTCAGTAAAGGTCTGACAGTAAGGGGTTGGAGGACGCATTCGTTGGTTTTACCACGATAAAAAAAAGTTTTACTAAACCATAACCGTCGTACCAAAAAAACTATTAAACGTCTGTTGAACACTTGTATAAAAAAAAATGTCAGATTATGACGTTGAAATAAGGTCCGTTTAGCAGTCACACTTTTTTTAGACAAGTGTTCAACACATGTTTAAGTTTTTATAGGCTGTATAAGTTGTACCAGATTACAATATCTCTGCATTCCTAGCGTAATCTCACGGTATTAACGGTTATTTAGTCTACTAATGGCATTCAAAATCACTAAAGTATACACTTTTCATTGAAATGTACAGACAGACACAGTAAATACTATCGAATTGACTATGTAGGGGAAGTCAGCTCAAAGCGGCCATAAGAGGCAAAGCGGCCATAGGAGGCAAAGCGGCCATAGGAGGCAAAGCGGCCATAGCATGCAAAGCGGCCATAGGATGCAAAGCGGCCATAGGAAGCAAAGCGGCTATAGGAACCAAAGCGGCCATAAGAGGCAAAGCCACCATAGGATGCAAAGCCGCCATAGGATGCAAAGCCGCCATAGGATGCAAAGCGGCCATAGGATGCAAAGCGGACATAGGATGCAAAACGGCCATAGGAGGCAAAGCGGCCATAGGAGGCAAAGCGGCCATAGGATGCAAAGCGGCCATAGGATGCAAAGCGGCCATAGGGTGCAAAGCGGCCATAGGACTCAAAGCGGCCATGGGAGGCAAAGCGGCCATAAGACGCATAGCGGCCACGCATCATTTTTCGGTTATTTGAAAATGATAGCCTTACGTTGTCACTCTGTATACCTCCTTCCCACCTCGCGCCAGTCATTCACTAGTGTGTCTCTGAAACACTTTACTCGACGTCTGCTAATTCAGTTACAGGTTTCTCGCCTATGGGCTCCGCAACGAAGTTTCTGTTTCTGTGATGTCCTCGACATTGCAAATGTAAAGCTTGTCATTCCTTATTAATGGTTTCGATAAATGTAAGTTTACACTGGCACGCTCCTTGAAATTAAAATATATGAATATTGTTTTGTTTAAAAATGTTTATATTAAAATGCTATCATTTTTTTTTAATCAAAATGGGCGAAAAAGGCAAAGCGGCGAAGCGGATAGGCTATAACAAAAACTCGATAAATTCTCTACTAGTTAGTATAAAAATATAACTTATATATAACTCTTCAAAAATGTATCGTTTATTGGTTTATTTTTAAACTCAAAGTTAAGGTGGCCGCTTTGAGATAACTTCCCCTAACGCCTACACTTCGCACAGTTTTTGCAGTTCAATTGTCATTTCTGAATTAAGTTGACTGTACACAGCTGTTCCGTCTGTTCGCACCATATGCAAATTTCCACGATGACTCAAAGTAGGTTATAAGTCCACGGCCGTTGCAATTTTGTATTTTTTTTTACTCATTTCTCCTTATTTTTTAAATATGGCAACTTCTTGAGTCAAATGTCACCTTTGTATATGGTAATGCTTGTGCAAATGTCACTTGAAACCCTCTTTTTGTTTACTTTATGTGTTTGTTGTTCTGTATAACGTTGGTTATTACGGTATTTAATTCTTGATCAAAATTGATATAAAAGGAAACGATTGAAAAGGGCTTTTCACAACGTTGTAGCTGCGATGTAGAAAACACGAACGTTCTTATTCACATAGAATAAAGTTTAATCTCAGAGGTAGCGAAATAAAATGACGTTCTTGCTATTTCCCTTTCACAAATTCGCCAGGCTACCTCTGGAGACCCGCATTAAACTGTGTGTCGGAACTGAATCGCACTTTCAAACAAGATCAACTTTGACATGTCTGTTGAACGCGTTTAGGAATTGAACGTGGTTAATCTATCGCCATTTGTATCATTATTATGAGTTGGATTAGGTAGTTTCTGCTCTGATTGGATGAAGCTGTAGCGTTTGCAACTATTTTGCGAACAGTGACGTGCATTCATAGTTTTATAGACATGTGGTAATTGAGATGCAGACCAATAAGAACTAGTTCTTTATGGAATCTTAGATTATAGAATGTTCAGATTCCTAGTTGGACACTGACTTAATTGAAGCCAAAATACACGAAGAAAAAGTATCCCTTTCGATTGGCCCCTACGTCACACGTTTTCTGTTTTTATAGGTAGGTAGGTATTATCATATGCCCTCTTAAATATTGAACATCGAAACAATAACTGAATGTATTGAATGAACGAATAATCGCGGTTCACCGGTCGGTCGACAAACTGCACAGTATGTGATTTGCATCTCATTCGTTCGTACGTGACACGAACGTTTATGAATGACATTCCTAGCGATGTTGTATTAAACAATTGACAATTATCCGTTGGATTATGACGTTATTCGGTTTAAACACAACTCGTCCTTTATTTGTATAAAGGACTAAATTTTGTGCAGGTTGGCGTTAATAATGTATAAATAAAATTGCTGTATTATGCAATCATCATCATCGTCATCATCATCTCAGCCATAGGACGTCCACTGCTGAACATAGGCCTCCCCTTTTGATCGCCACAAGTACCGGTTGGAAGCGACCTGCATCCAGCGTCTTCCGGCGACCTTCATAAGGTCGTCTGTCCACCTTGTTGGTGGACGTCCTACGCTGCGCTTGCTAGTCCGTGGTCTCCACTCTAGCACTTTTCGACCCCATCTGCCATCCGCTCTGCGAGCAATATGGCCTGCCCATTGCCACTTCAGCTTGCTAATCCGGTGGTATTATGCAATAAAGAAAAAATATTTTTTTAAAGATATTTGACGTAACCTTTATGACAAAACTACAAACGATTTTTAGTTTTTTTTTCAGTTATTCGGCTGCAAATTGCAAGCGTACATTCCAAATAAAAATTAACAAATGGCATTTTATATAATTTTCCTTTTCATCTATTAATGACTCACTAATTTAATTATGAAACTGGCCGATAGTTATTATAATGTCATATAAGGTACAAACAAATTGGTTTGAATTGAATAACCTTTAGGTACGTTCAATATTTTCATGACCCGCGTTGTTGTTTGTTGTTCCTGAGATATCTTTGAAAAACTATTTATTGGCAAAGAACAGCCATGTCAGAACAGAAAACAAACACTAAGCATAAACAATATGCAGCACACTGGCCACATACATAACACCCTCGCCCTTAATCAAGAAACGGTACAAAGTTACAGTAAAATAAGACACATGATAATAAAGTAACAACACAATTAGACGCTTTTTTTATCGTGGTAAAATCATCAAATGAGTCCTCCCACCCCGGGCAGGGCGGGAGGGATTGCCAGACTTGTACTGACTAAAATCCACGGTGTTCTTCAATAGCCCTTTATTTTCTGGGGTCACGGTGATGGAAATAAGTCCCGCGACCCCGGCAGGCTTTGGCCCTCTGTGAGGGGGCCCCGTCATTTGCTGACAGCTCTTTGAGGCGCGCGCGGAACATGACGCGCCGTCGACCCGGGCACAATAACAAGCTAAAATAAAATTAGGAATCCTACACCACAATATAAATAAAAGAAAAACTTAACAAGGATACAATTTCTTAATACTTATAAACAACCGGTTTGGCAATCCGACACTGCCGTACTGTACGAGACTGAGTGGGTTCCGGGGAAGGCAAGGAACGCTGCTGTTCTATACATTTTCACATGAGAGTGAATTGTAGTTAATTTCTCTTTGACCCAATGGAAGCCCTGTGAATGTTAATAATTTAATCTTCTTCTTCCATATGAACGGAAAATGGACGGTATTAATGTTACCAAATATTTATTACATGTTTGATTTAACAGGTTTGTAATTCAGAAGTATTATTTTAAACATTGCCCCACACTAGGAATTTTTCCTGTATCTTCGATGCGTGTACAAACATTTTAACTCACATAGGTACTAGAAATACTCGGACCCGAAGCAAGTACTTGTAGATCGAAATATATTTGTTCAGTGTGGGAAAAGATCCCGCAGCATTCAGCATTAACGCCAACCGTGCCGTCAATTCTGTACCTAGTATAAATGAATTAAAACTTAACATAAAACTTTGTTTGTGTTAGGTAAAAATATTTAGATAAGATTGTATTATTCTTATATTATAAAGAACAAAAAACCAGGTTAAAAGGTAAAAGACTTTTTATTTATTTTCCTGAACTATAGTAGGTACTTAATTATCCTGAACTAGTTGAACTTTTTATATAACTATTAAAGATGATTGCTATTTCAACAATAATAAGAATAAAGTACACATTTTTCAATTATGCCCAGTACTTCTAATTTATTTATTTCATTTGCTCTTGACTCTAGATTTATTCTTTGACTCTAGTCCAAGACAAAGGTTTACCTGGGTATACGGGCGGCGAGGGGCATGCGGGCGGCGAGTAAAGGGCAACTCGCCGCTCGACCATGGACCATGCCCGGGTCGACGGCGCGTCGTGTTCCACGCGCGCCTCAAAGAGCGCCAGCATAATGACGAGGCCCCCTCTCAGAGGGCTAAAGCCTGCCGGGGTCGCGGGTCTTATACCATCACAGTGACCCCGGAACATAAAGGGCTATTGAAGGACACCGTGGATTTTAGTCAGTACAAGTCTGACAGTACCTCTCGCCCTGCCCGGGGTGGGAGGTCTCATTTGAAGATTTTACCACGTAAAAAAAAAAAACACAAAGGTTTACCTGAGATTAGCGCGTTCAATCAAACAAACAAACTCTTACCGCCTTACCACAAGAAAGATAAACATCTGTTGAACACTAAACACTGTCAACGTCAAAACGACATTTGACGTTGACATTAAGGGTCGTTTTGCAGTTACACTTTTATTAGACAACTGTTTAACAAATGTTTATCTTTTTGTTAAGCTTTATAATATAAGTATAGGTAGTGTTTTTACTGATCGTACACGACATAAATCATATCATGATTCGACTTTGAAGTCACCGTGAAAATTGACATAAAAATTCATTTCGCGGTTTCAAATCGATGTTAGTACAAGTAACCACTTTGATTTGAGCGTGTGCCAAAAGCCACTGATCTTGGAAGAACATTAAAAAAAATTACAAATCATTTTCTAGTAGATTTGCTGTTGATATGTGTGTAAATAGATGAGGCCACACTGGGGGATCAGGAGTTGAATGGTCTGAAATTGAAATCACGCCGTATCGTTCTGATCAATGCCCTTTCGACAAAAACAATGATTAGTTTGAAGAACTTAAAGAAATTATAAAGAGGGCAGGAGTAAGATGATGAATTAGACTAAAGATTCATTCTGTGATACGTATGTATGTGTAAACCTCTCAGAGGGTGTGGGTGGCTATCAAACACACGGGCAAAGTAATTGGTCAATGTCACATGCCTTCTACTTTGTCGTTTTTGGCAAATTCAATTTTATACACAGTGGACTCCTTCAAAGCAGTGGTGATGAGACAATCATCATCATCTGCCTATAATGTTCCCACTGCTGGGACACAGGGCCCCTCTCTGAGAGAGGGAGTGGGCCATAATCCACCACGCGAGCCCAGTGCGGATTGATAGATGTCAATATCTTCGAAATTTTGATTCTAGGACATGCCGGTTTCCTCACGATGTTTTCCTTCCCCGTTTTGAGCAGTGGTGATGATATAAATTACACAAAGTAATGTGCCTGGCTGGGTTCGAACCCACCACCTGCAACTCATGTGCCACTACTGCTCAGCTGAGACAATACGACAAAGAGAAGATCTTAGGTGACTATTTCCACTGGAAATAATTATATTCCTGTCTTTGTCGTATAAATAGATGATGTTATCTATAGTGACACTATTTTCTATTACCTCAGGGTTCTAAATCGCGCATTCTAAGACTCGAGAATCAGTTCCCGCATTCGTGATTTATTACGATGAATGACATACTCGACACCATGCATTCCTAGTACTTTACTTCGCGCGAGAACTATTTAGCACGAATTAATTACTTCTCCTAATCAAGCAATGACAGTCTTGTTAGGTACCAATGTTGTTTTACTATAAGTTAGATAGATTTTATTTAAATCTTTCTATTGCAGAAAAAAACGATCTTTCAGAATTACGGAATCTGCAGGTTTTGTACATAAGAATCTCTTTAACACCACATTATCGCCACTTATGCTAATTGGTTCAAATTCTTCATTTCATTATCAATGTCTTATGGTAACATTGGAATTTTATTGAATTTTCTTTCCATAATCTCGATTATATAAAAATCAATTGCTGTTCGTTAGTCTCGCTAAAACTCGAGAAAGCTGGACCGATTAGGCTAATTTGGTTTTGATTATTTTTAGAAGTCCAGGGAAGGTGAGAAAAAGAGGCGGTACGAAGTTTGCCGGGTCAGCTAGGTGATTGTAAAAATATTTAGATTTCACTACGTTTCAAAACATAAGATTCGATTTACTTTAACATAATGTTTCGCTTGTAATTCCTAAAGGGTCCTTTGATTAAATCTTTGACTTACGTTGAAGGTTAAATTTTCATATGTCTACATTTCGTCGGGCATATTTGATTAAGACTAAAATGTATTATTATTATAATAGACAGCTAGCCTCTCTTTAACCAGACTCTTCAAGCTGTTGGAAACTTCTGGAAGCCTATTAAAAATTGCTTGACATGAATTTCGAAACTCTCACTTCATATACAAACCCCAATATTGTAAAAATCGAACTCCAAAACAACGAGTCAGTTTAAAACAATATGTTTTTAAAACTAAATAAACTGACTAAAAAATCACCAGTTTTATTGTAGTACAAAAAGTAATCGAAAAATGTTTAAACATTGTTTCGTCTAAAAATGTTACTACACCGCTAGAAAAATAACGGATTAAAAAATGAATTCCTAGCTTCTGACCGTACTGGGAACGTTCGACAAATTCCAGAAAAAAAATACAACTAACTATCCGTAACTGGGCGAATATAAAAACGTAGAAAATGAATGTTGGATTCGTTAGCAGAGGGAACGTTATCCAATTATTTATTTTCAAAGTTTGTGTCAGAATAACCCAGTTTTGACTAGAAGAATAATTGTACAACGAATTTTTCACTGTTTTTCTAATTGATATTGTTGTGCCTTTTGCACAGGAATCAGTCTACTTAATCATAAATACATTTTAGTATGTTCTCTTCTTTTAATTAAGCCTCTAGAATTTTTTCCTGTATCGTAGGTGTAATTGAAAATATTTACTGTCGTACCACAAAAACTTTTAAACGTCTGTTGAACACTTGTCAAAATAAAAGTCAGATTATGTCGTTGAAATAAGGTCCGTTTAGCAGTCACACTTTTTTTAAGACAAGTGTTCAACAGATGTTTAAGTTTTTGTAGTAAGGCTGTTAAACTCTCATGTCGGGGCTACACCAAAGCGGAGAAGAAAGGAGATGTGTTTGAATAACTAATCAGCAGGGCCACAAGTCTGCTAAATTACAAATAGCTCAATTGAATATCAATTGGATCTCAGTAGCAGTTTTAACTACATTTGGTATTCTGCTACTAATTTGAGACCAATGGTTTTTCAGTGACATTCCATTGAACTGCTATCAGAATATTTGCTAGTGTGCTCTTCAATCTACAGAAATTGGAAGCAGCTGGAATTAGAGGTACTGCACTTCAATGGATATCTTCTTATCTAAGTAATAGACAACAACGTGTTACCGTTACAAGAAGGGATACAAATAACAATATGAAAGCGCACTATTCTGAATTTAAATCTAACAGATATGGCGTCCCACAAGGAAGTATACTGGGCCCTATTTTATTCTTATTGTACATAAATTCTATAATTAATATAACTGATCATAAATGCATACTATTCGCAGATGACATTTCGATTATTGTGACTTCTGACAAAAAAACGAATACAATTAATGACCATGAGAATGAAATTAATAACGTTATTGAAAGACTGATTGAATGGCTAAATAAAAATAACCTCAAAATTAATCTAAAAAAGTCCGTCTATATACAATTTAATAAATCAAATGCAAAATACAATATTAAAATGAATATACATAGAATTCACGAAGTAACACAAACTAAATTTTTAGGCGTAACACTGGATCAAGATGTCAACTGGAAAGCACATGTTGATACTGTTTCCAAAAGAATTAACCGGTTTGTATATGCGCTTAAACAGATCAGAAACATAACAAACATTAAAACAGCAATTACAACGTATCACGCGTATGTTGAATCGGTACTACGCTATGGTTTAATTATGTGGGGTAATAGCACCGATCAAAATAGAGCATTTGTTGCACAAAAAAAATGCATTAGAGCAATATATGGGCTTCAACCCGACGAATCTTGCAGGCCGGTGTTTAAAAAACTTGATTTGTTACCCTTGCCGTCCCTTTATATATTAGAAATTTGTATGTTTGTGAGGAGGCACATGGAGTTATTTACTAAAGCAAGCGATTTAAATTCTCGAAGCCGTCGCGAACCCCACAGGCTTGCATTAGATGTTTTACCAAGGCTTGCAAAATATAATAAAAGCTGCATGTTTATGTGTGTCCGGGTATACAATAAGATACCAGATGAATTGAAAGCGCTAAATATTAGATTGTTTAAAATTAGATTACACAAATGGCTGTCTACTAAAGGTTTTTATAGTGTCAAGGAGTTCCTAGAGCATAAAATCGAATGACGAAAATTGTGTAGGTACCTATATTACTGTATTTGCGTGCTTTTTACCTAAAAGCAAAACATGCATGATCTAAAATTGTTTTTTTTTTCATCTTGTATACCATGTTTTTTGCAAATAAATGGATTTTGATTTTTTTTTAAATCGTGTTCGAATCGTAAATCGATTGTGGACTTTATCAGTATTCTACTCTTATTTGACGTTTGTTTGGCAACACCTACTGTTCAACTAAGAGTCAATTACACTTACACTACGATTCTATTACGACTCTATTGAGCTTACATAGAAGTTTTTGCAGAATACCAAATTTGTTCTAATCGTAATGGAATCGTGATTGAGTCTCAATTGAATATCAATACCGTATGAGTTAAATAAAAGTAGCAGACTTGAGGCCTTTCCACCGAAGCTAAGTTTTCTGATTGCCTATTCAAACATATCTCCTCTCGTCTCCGCGTTGGTGGAGTCCCGGCCTCATACACAAACAGCCAAACCTGAAACAACTAATTTTATTTTAAAAGTATTTTGTTCCGTGCGGGATTCGAGCTCATGAAATCGATACGTGGCGCAGCAGTTGATCGCTCAGCCACTGTGCCGTTGTATAAACGTTGACAAATCAGTCGTAATGATAAAATCCGTAGTTAAATAAACGTTATAATAATGGTATGATGGTAGGCCTATGTTCTGCAGTGGACGTCCTACGTCCGGATTTATTGATGATGATTAAATAAAATTAAGTTTTTTTTTTATTGGGACAAACCATCATTCCCATACCACTGCTGAAATTTCTGACTTTCAGCAGTGGTATAGCAATAGAATCAACAGTAGCAAACACCAGAAAAGCGAAACGTTGAAGCTCAACGTGTCCCAGAGAATGAATTTACCTATCTTGGATCCTGCAACGAAATTAATCAGAAAAGAATAGTTGAGCAGTAGGAAAAACAAGGAGACTACTCACTCAAACTCGTCATATAAAATAACTCCATAATAATATTACAACCTACATTTTGAATAACCCCACAAAAGAGTGATGCTCAGGTTCCCATTAATAGCCCATTACCCTAAGCATAACATTGACCTATTTTCCGCTCCCCTGAATTTGAGGCTCCCACCAAGGGCCTCCGCAAACCGATCGATGCTAACAAAAATAAAAAACTCTGCCAATGTACTGTACAGCGTTTTACCACTTCGATTATGAATTTTCATAACTACGTTTGAATTGTAAATATGAGTAATTTGTAAAATTGTGTCTATTGTTTTCTTGTTGATAAAGTGCTCGCAATATTTGGTGTAATATACGATTTTTAGGTCGGGTGTACGACTATATGTTATTGTTATTGGTTTTGGGTTTTTACTTTTGAAATGATCGTCGGACTAGTAGCCGATCGATGGCTATAGATACTAAAACATATGACTAGCAGAACATTTATGTTATTCATAAGTATAGGCTTCGTGAAAACGCAGTTGTGCGTAATGTTATTTTTAGTACGAACTATGCTGTTACTAAATCACGTTAGTTCAACATTATCCACTGTGTTGTTCATCAAGATCCGATCTGGGGGCAATTCTCGGTTTTAAAGATGGTGTCGAACTCGACAAAAATTTCTAATGACGTAAATTTTTCGACAAATTTTACTGAACTCTAACGTTAGCCTTCGACAAATGGCGAATTTGACAAAGCAACTTTTAAAATTTGTCGAAAAAATAACGTCATAAGAATTTTTTGTCGAGTTCGACACCATCTCTAAATCTGAGAATTGGCCCTCTGGTGTGATTGAGTAACAAATATCCATTCATACAAAACTTTTCACACATTAAGACGAATGTTAAAGTCATTTAACGTATATTTAGTCCGTTTAAATATTTATTCGTACAGATACAATGTTATAATTACTCAATACCCGACGGAATCGAGCGCTGTGCGATTTTCACATCGCTGGCATTCTATCAGGCCGTTAATTGGCTTACTGTGTCCTGTTGCTCAGCCCCCTAGAGAAGTGACAAGCGATAAACGTTAACGCTCAGTAGTCTTTAATAGATTTTCAACTTGAGCAGGGTTTTTCAACCTTTTTCATGGCACGACCCCTTTATATGAAGAAAAATTTCGCGACCCCCCCCCCCCCTACTCGTTTGATTTTTTTACATATATTTTATTTTGTGACAAATAAATATTCAATCCAACACAGTTACTCATTTTCATGTATAGAGGCTTCGCGAACCCCCAGGGGGTCGCGACCCACAGGTTGAAAAACCCTGACCTAGAGCATAAAGTTGAAAATCTAATAAATGCTACTGAGCGTTTGGAATCGATATTTTGTCCTTTACTTTGTGGAATAGGACAACGAGATAGTTATATTTTGAGGTAAAACAACATACTTCTGTCCTAACGGAAACCTACTAGGTAATAGGAAGGTATGACGTCAAATCTTTCGTTAAATACCAACAAAGATAAAATTTCCGTCTAATTATCTTGCTGAGCTTCATTTGTTTATCAAAATAGGTTTAGTAATTACGCAGGTTTGGACATTTTAACGATTTTCTAAGGATTATCGTTAAAGATACCGGGAGCAACATTCTTGGTGGTTAGCATCATAAGTTCTATAGTTTATATCTCTGACAATCTTTACAAGGAAATTATCTGAAAAACGGTCCAAAATTTATTGATCACCATAATTTTTCGTTGTATCTTCTATCTTCTATAATATAAAAATGGATCGTAAAATGTGTTGCTAAGCTCATAACTCGAAAACGGCTGGACCGATTCGGGTTATTCTTTTTTTGTTGTGTTTGTAACCATCGGGCCGGGATTTAGACCCGTGCGGAGCCGGGACGGGCCACTAGTTATGTATATTTCTGACAGTAATCGTATTACAATAAAATTCCGGACACTTAAGACCTGGCCGAGTTTACAGTAAACGAAAATGCATTTAAACCTTCACATTGACTTTATTGGATGTAGTGGAGGATAATCCAACTAACGAGCTGTCTCAATAAAGGAAATCTAATCAACTTGTTACCAGGATATCCATTTCAGAATAAAAAGTTTATTACAGGCGGTTTTCATTTGAAAATATAGTCGGAGAGTTCAATTAAAAATGAATACTAGATTTTCTTTTACATTTTGTAGAACGTTCAGTCTGTTACAAAATCAGATAAAAACATTTTCAAGTTATTATAGTACAAGTCTGACAGTCCCTCTTGCCTTGCCCGGGGTGGGACTCATTTGATAACTTTATATATACATATAAAAAAACAAGTCTTTATACAAAATAAATTAATATTGACATCGAAATGTCTCATCCATCTCCCGTCATAATCAAGAGGAGGGAAACTGATTTTCTCCCCACCAGCTTCCATTTTCCTCTCAAACTTATTTGTTAGAAGCGTCAACACTGGAAATGGATTTTCTTGATAACATCCCTTCCTAAGTATTCATTGGTTTTACATCTCAATCATAAACAGTGGAGACTTCTTCATAAATGCTATTAATACTTACTATGTTTTTACTATTCTTTTGCGTTGTTGTCAGTTTTTGCACCAAATAAACTCTATTATGACGACATTAAAGTTATATTTACAAGAACAGCGTTTATACCTTTACACCAGTTGAGCATTTCGGCGTTATATTTTTTTAATTTGACAATGTAAAGTCATAACTGGTTCTATAAAATAAGGCCGTATCAGATTTACATACACTAATTCATGAGGGTATTCATACATAGTCCTTTCGCCTCGCTCGCGTTTATTTAAATACCACATTTATGCATCAGAGATATATGATTTATTTTCAGATGTTTCAGTTTTACTTTCATAAATAATAAGCTACGAATGAAAATTTGCTGATTATCAATATCGTATTGTAACAAATTTAATTAAAGCTTTCGTGAATATGAAAGTGTGAAGCGTGTATGGTTGAAGTGGTTTTGATACGTTTTCAACTCTGAAATTAATTTATAAGGGATAATATAGTTTTTTTTTACGTGGTAAAATCATCAAATGAGTCCTCCCACCCTGGGCAGGGCGAGAGGGACTGTCAGGCTCGTACTGACTAAAATCCACGGTGTCCTTCAATAACCTTTTATGTTTCGGGGTCACGGTAATGAAATAAGTCCCGCGACCCTGTCAGAAGGGATAATATAGCTACATGAATTTATGAATAGTTACACAGACATTGGATCGTGTATTTGTGTAACTATACTATGATTTATATCAAAAGTTTCACAGATTCACTCGCACCTCGTAATATTTTCCCGGTCGAGATTCAGTTGGCTCCACTCCAAACTATCGTCTTCGCATTCGCACCAACACAATTATTGCATTCATCGATTTGGAATGCTATAGTGTTTTATGCATTTTATTATCTATCATGCTTTGAACTGGAACAACTTACCAAAAAACTTTTGAAAGCATAGATAGTGATTGATAGCAGTCGACTTTATTTTACTTACCTATCTTTTCTTTGCAAGAAATAAAGATATTTTAAGGGAAGACTGTTGTACTTTTAAAACTATACTTAAGGTGAATGCATCAACCGACCCAAACCAACCGATTCAAAATTTCTTGCCTTTTTTGCAATTTGCAGGCCATTGCTAGGTTTTATGTTGTTTTATGTTAATTCGCGGCTGTAAGACGTATATAGTTACAGAATTTCTAATCATAAAAATCACCAATATAACCTCCCAAGTTCATAAAGGACTAGAAAAAAAAACAGAAAAAGTCATTCCTAGAGCTTTATGAACTTGGAGGGTTGTATTGGTGATTTTGATGATTATAATTCTGTAACTACGTAGGTCTTACAGCCGATTGCCGAATAATATTTTAATCAACATAAAACCTAGCAATGGTCTGCAAATCGCAAGTTAGCCCCTCCTTAACTAATAATTTTAAAACGACTATAATATCATCATGTACTAAAGTCCTACTTTCGTTGTCCAAAACCGACGAAAAGAGGCGATCCGCACCACGCACCATGAGCACCGTAACCAAAATACCATTGTGAGCCATCAGAGCGGGGCTGACGTCAGACCCCTTTGAAACCTCCCATTGTTTGAGCGCATACCTGACGCACATTACCGTAATATCACCACAATTATCAAGCACTAGAGGGAGGGCATAGAGGGCCTTTGTGAGGAGTAGGGCTTTCAAATGTAATTGAGCATACCTTGTGGATGTGAGGTTCCTTTCTCACATCCGCCGCAAGACTTCCGTTATTGGAGCATCCGTTCTGAAAATGTGGTAGTTTTTATTTTTGTTAGGATATTGAGTGTTTTTCTCGAGTTAAAAGTCACATGTCATATAGTCACTACTTAATATTGTACTATAAACAACGTATAGTCTCATGCTCGACCTAGAAACACAAATTTTTCGAAGCATTATAATTGAGAAAAGTGAGGCTATTTGTCTAAAATTCGTTTCTTGGAGTTGCTGATAAAGCTTTAAGTAAAGTCGGCATTTCTGCCAACGAGCAACCGGTGTTTTTGTATTCGTAATTTATAGGATAACAAAAGTTTTTGTTTATCTTAAATACTTATTTGTATTTAATTTAAATACCTACCTATCATGACGGCCGGTATTGATTGTAAGAACACTAGTTTACTTATAAAAGACGAACCTTTTGTTTAATGGAAAGAACTATCGCCAACCCTACAATAAAGCATAGTATACACACGCGTGTCTACTATACTATGTATGTGTACTTACGTTTTTAGTTGCCGATGACTAACGCGTGACTCATATATAGACAGTGTAAACAAAGTAATGATTTGTTTTGTTTATTTATGCCTAATGCGCGCGACCTCTGTGAGAGCTACGGTAGTGTGTACTGTCATTTATAAGTTTTTTTAGGGTGTTAATAACTGTATCGTTGCATTATGAATACTAAATAGTAGATTGTTTACCATGGGAGCAATCAAATATTTTAAAAGCGAGAAAGTTTTTTTGCGAATCCCGAGCGGAGCGAAGCTCTAAAAGGTAAAATTCACGTGAATTTCATCATTGTTTCCGATGAAAATTACCATCGTGCACAGGGGTAATCAAAATACAAAATGGAACATGACGAAAAACTCATCAAGCTCTTGATAAACAATTAACATTCTCGTATGCCACCGAACTTTGGGTATAAGGACCTCCCTTCTCCCCTCTTCCCTTGGGTATCGGATGAATGGAACTCGTCACCCTCTCTTGAACGAAACATTTGCATGACTTTGACATGCAGATGGTGAACAAGCTAGTTTCGCCTCTTCAATAAACGTAATTAGGTCATATTTTGGTTGCAGCTTCGTCTGGGCTAAGTCTGGGTGAATATTTTAGTTATATCGTCGAGGATAAAATATTTGGTTATGATACCTACTCGAAAACATTTAATTCTTCGAAACATTTTTTTTATGTAATGCAATATGTGTCTTCATAATTGTATTGTAATTTGTTTACATTTATACGAAACCGTCATTTAGAAATTACAACAACGGAACGACCTGTGGATGGGTCACCATGACCATCTGTCAGCGAGTTTCTTCCGCGCCGCGGAAAGCTCGTAAAGCCGTTGGGCCTGACTGTCCTTTTTTGGTATTTGACAGTCGTTACTGTAAGTCAGAAGTTCTAAAGTCTGACAAGTCTCGCCATGGGGCATCGTATCACCCAGTTACTGGGTTGCGGAGATTCGATAGGCAGTCGCTCTATGTAAAATATTGATATTCGGCTGCATCTGGTTCGACTGGAAACCGACCCCAATATAGTTGGGAAAAAGGGTAGACAGACGGGTGCTTGACGACTTGACATGACGCTTTGGGGTAGTGTAGTGAATTATGGCCCTCTGGCCCTGGGATCTCACAGACAACAGTCTGTGTCCCCGGCAATTGAGAAAATATGACTCGGGTATTTTTTTTTTGTGTTATCTATTTATGCAATCAAAAATGAACAGTGTAGTTGCATACAGCTTCAATAAGCTTGTTTGTATGTGGTGTAGAAAGTAATAATAACTTTTCATGACCGGTTCTTTTTTAGAACGTTATTAAAACGCGAGCTTTCATTCTTGGATTTTACTCTTTGTCAATAATTAATTAATCCTAATTGTATTTTTTTTTACTTACAGGTAAATCAATGGTACTAATGGTGGTGAGTACATGGGATGAACTGGGATTAGCTCATCTTATGCTGTAGATTATGCAACCATGCCTTGCGATGTTATTTTTCATGTGATACTTACAATGCCTTCGTTTTGTAATTTTTTATTAATATGTTTTATTTAAGAAAACCTCTTTGATGCATCTTTATTCTTATGAATCAAAAAAATATAGGTAAAGCTGTGACAAAGTACCCAATACGGAAATTTTTCGTTTAAGAAAATAATAACAAAACGTACTGCCGATAGTGCAATAATAAACTTAGCAATAGGCATTGAGCTAGTATTACTACGTATAGAGACGACACCACGAATCACCACTGTGTCCCATCCAGGATGAGTGCGCGCGCACAAGTTCATTCAGTTGTTTGACAGCTCTGTGGCGTGTTCTAGGCGCGCGCACTCATCTTGAAGGGACACAGTGGTGATGCGTGGTGTCGTCTATATAGGTAGTAATAATAGCGCAATGGCAATAGGCAATTATTTATAATACGCATAATACGCATACGAGCAGCCTTATTTTACACTGCATTGCGTCAACGATTGTGTGATACTTAACACCGATAACAATCAATCGTTTATCGAGATGATAAACGTAATTTTACAAACAGATATTGTAATTGATTACAACGAACATTATCTCAACATCATTTACCAAAACCTGACATTTTTGATCGTAAAGATTAATTACTTTGTTCTGTTGTTGTCTCGCAGTACTAATTTCGAGCAATATAATGCCGTTTGATGATTAAAACAGTGTGCAGATTTTAATTATGAAGCCGTATTTTAAGCCTTGCACACTAATTAATAAAGCTTTTGTTAGTACACAGAGATGTAGAATATGTTAATGTTTCTCTACTACTTTTGGGAGATCTGGTTGCAGCCATCGATTTCATGTTTTTGGATATTACCGTGTCATTTACTATGACAAAAATTATCTTCTCAGAATTTTCAAGCAACATTTCTAAAGAAAACTTGCGTTAAGTTAACTTACTGCTGGCAATCATAAAATACTTAAAATTAGATTATGAAACTTTTTATACTAACTGAACTAACTATAAAGCAAGGCTTATGTTATTTAGTTTTTCGAATGTCCTTTTTTTCGTCTTAAAATAAATAGATTTTCGCTTAGACAACTATGTATAAGAAAGAGCAAGCAATAGTGCGTGGTACGTGCAAGTGCGAGGGAGTAAGATTATATTGAAGTAGTGTGCCGCCTTAAATGTATTTATTTCATCTTGTCAAAAGCCTCTTTCCAAGTAACTCCAGATCCAACTCTTCAAACAATTTTAGAAGGAAAACACGTTTCCTTTGTCCTTCATATAACCTTCCTTACGATATCTTTGTATAACGGTACTACTCCTCGTAAACCGAAGCGATACAAAATGATTCATCGTCGATGTTCATCGCAGCGATTTCATTGAGTACAAGTGATATCTGAGAAATTCTGAGTCACTTTGTCAGCTGATTGCAGGAAGTATATAGAAAATACATCCTACTAATATCATGTGTGGATGGATGTTTGTTACTCTTTCACGCAAAAACCACTGAACGGTTTTGGCTGAAATTTCTTACACAGATAGTTTATAACCTGGATTAGCACATAGGATAGTTTTTTTGAGTTGTAGCGGGTGAAGCCGCTGGCAACAGCTAGTAATCATATATTTTTATTGTGGAATCTATTTGTGTACTAGTAGTTGTTAAATAATTATCTATTAATTAAATGTAAAATACCAAAATATGTTCCTCGATGACGCCTGTACCAATTTAAAAATTAAACATAATAAACATATACATGATCCTTCTGATTAGTATGTGACAAAGTTAAAAATCTATTAAAGAAATTAGTTACCTACATTGGAGTTCTAATTTAGTTTTTTTTTTGCTAATCTTTCGAATCAACATACCATCGAACTAATAAACTATCGAACAAATGAGCAATCGCTGTAAAGTTCTTCGCAAAAAGATTTTTCGCACAAACGTTACATCGCACTAATAAAGCATCGATATAATAAAACATCGTACAACTGAATATTCGACATAACGAGTTCGATAAAATAAAAACCGAACAAAAAACTTTCGCACAGGCGTAGGTATCCCGTCTGTTTGAAATTCAATTTCAAATGTAAATACGATACAAGTGACTATCTACGGGGAGGAATGCAGAAAAAAAAGATGGGGTGGCTTTTAAAAGTTAAGCCGACAGTCTGATCGCGTTATCTTATATTGAACGCTGGTATTTCCTAGTCTTAAAAGGGAAAAGGTTTTTATAAAACGTCGCCTGGTCGAGACATACTTTGTTTATTTTCATTATCGTATGTATCATAATAAAAATCTTATTTAATATAGGTAATTCGTATAAAATGGATTTAGGAGTATTTTTGTGGTTGTTCAACTGCCTCAACAGGTAACTGTGAAGAAAACGTAAAGAGTTATTGAGAGATCACCGTGGATTTTAGTCAGTACAAGTCTGAGTATTAAGACCCCGCCATCCCCTTCGTGTTTATATTTTTGCTGTGCTCCGTCAACATTTTCTGAAATTTTTGTAATTTCACTGAACCAGATTAGGGATTTGATCAAAACTGAGACAAATTGAATTGAATTTGAGATTTGATTTGTTTAGGAAAATCATAAAATCGTGATGAATTATAACATCATCCGTTGTTTGGAAAAACCTAGTTTTTTGATCAAAAACCTAATTTGATGAAAAACCTACGACTATTTTTTATATATGAAACAAACCAAAAACAAATCAAATTTTTCATTGTATTATTAGGTACTTATAATATCACGTTTTTTTTTAATTCCTGCATGTTTAAAAATCACAGACACCAAGTTCGCTTCATTTAACAAGATTTTTGGTCTAATAATAATAGAGGTAAATAATATTATCTTTCATTAAACGGAAATTACTAAAACAAGACGTAAAAGCTCTAGAAAATAAAACAAAAGCACCCAACATTAAAGCCCTTTCAGGAACGAGAGCGGAAATGAGAACCATACTTATTAAAAAACAAGCAAAGAATATACTGTAATTCAGATCCAGCCGCAAAAGCACAGATTTTCAATTGTTTTCATTTGAAAGAAATGCAAATCCCAACCTATGCATATTTGTTTGTAAAGGAATTTTTTGAAGCGAAAACCGAAACATGTGCTCGTAATTTCAAGCACAGTGTGATGGCAAAACAAGCTATAAACGAGAGCTCTACAGCTTGCTAATTAGCAGCTTGAGGAAGGAAATGTGCTGAGCATTATTTTTGAAGCTTTCTGGAAGAGAAGATTGCTCTAATTAAAGCATAGTGACTATACTACCACGATACCAGACTAGAAAATCAAACAGTTTTCAGAACATTGTGCTTAACATAATAATAATTTAAACGTTAATTTTTTTCTTGTGCACATTAGTGACTCAGTTGAAGATGAAAGTACATTTTGGTCATATGAATCCGTCAAAGAAAGTCGAAGACTACCCTTTTTTTATATTCCACAACTATTACAAAACGCCATCTAGTCCCAAGCTAAGCAGAGCTTGAGTTATGGGTACTAGACAACTGATAAACATACTTATATAATTATTTCTAAATACATACATATTATTCATAGATAAATTACACCCAGACACAGAACAAATAATCATGCTCATCACACAAACATTTGTCCTGCATATTTGTCGGGCATAGCAGTCAGGTTCAATAACCACTAGACCAACAGGCCTATCAATAGTCTACCCTTTCACTAGTCCTCTCTCAATCAGATGCACTTCAAACTAAAGAAACAACAGTTTCTTGTACTCGTAGTACAGCACAAACAATACCAGTCGGCTTGCCTTCAGACTAATTAGCTCCTTCTCCGATAATGACTATTACCTCTGTTTTAACGAACACTGGGAACAAGATACGGCTTTGTTAGGTACTTGAAATACCGAACATTATTTACGGTGTATGGTTAGTTGTTCTAAGCTTTATGTTACTGTTAAATGTGTTGGCAAAGAGTTGTTCTGATTAAATTAGAGGGTAGGTACTAGGTGCTGTAGTGAAAAGGAATGCCCGTTGGTAGTGATGAAGGGGGTTCCTTTTTCCCGCTTATTCAAAATCAAAATATTTTATTCCACATGAGCCTTCATCATGAGTCCTCCCACCCCAGGCAGGGCGGGAGGGACTGTCAGACTTGTATTGACTAAAATCCACGGTGTCCTTTAATAGCCCGTTATGTTCCGGGGTCACGGTGATGGAAATAAGTCTGTGAGGGGGCCCCGTCATTTGCTGACAGCTCTTTGAGGCGCGCGTGGATCACGACGCGCCGTCGACTCCACATGAGCCTTAATGTGTACTTATAAAACATCGAAAAATTGGCACAGTTCGGTTTGGTAGTTCCCATGGTGAAGAACCGGCAAGAAACTCCATGCTTACTTCTTTTAAAAATATTAATTTCGTACGAATCGCTCATAAAAGATAATAGTTGCGTAGTTGCGAATCACAATAAACTAAAAAAAGTAAAAATCTAAATTCTTGATATTTCTCTTTTTTATAGTTATAGATGGGATGTCTCTTAGATAGATAGATCAAAAATCTATTCAGTGCAAACTCTTGACCTTAGTCTAGGTCAGGAATGTCTAAGACAAGGTCGACGATGGAGCGAGCTTACCCAGAAGAATCCTGTTCACTCTAACTTTGAAGAGATTACATTGTTTGACAGCTAGGCAGGTACTCACGGCTGCAATATTGTGTCTCGACCTAAATATAAAAACTCTTAAAAGACATGTGTTATTAAGAACTTAAATTACTTTTAAACAATGCTTTTGTAGCTAAGATCATAATACAAATTCCGTACGAGGGCCAATGATCTTGTGGGTAGATCGATTTGTCCTTACGCCAATACAATGTAATTGTAGGCATTTGTTCTTCAATCCACATAGACTGATATGTACAGATGCCAGCAGGTCAACCCACCCCAATCTGTCAAATACCAATTGAACATTAACCTCCCACACTTTGAATATTCGACATGTGATGAGGAGGGATGAGACTCATGTGGCTAAGAGAGTGATGAGTATGAATGTTGATGGATGGAGAGGAAGGGGAAGGCCAAAGAAAAGATGGATGGATTGTGTAAGGGATGTTATGAATAAAAAGGAGTAAAAAAATCGGTGACGTTTGCTATGGAAGAAAAAAAACGTGTTGCGCCGACCACAAGTAAAATGGGATGAGGGCAGGAAGATGATGATGATGACTTTGAATATTCTCTGTACCAAAGCAAATGGCTTAATATTCAAAGTTGTAGATGATCAGTTCAGGTACGAAGAAGACTTACTTTCAAATGTTATAATTATTATTAGTTTACCTCATAATTAAATTGAAAATCTGTATAGTCTGTCACTTAGAATTTAAAAAGTAATTGACACGTATTTTTATATTCTTAAATCATTTAATATTGAAAAAGGTAAAACGCTTTGAAATTCGGGAATGGGGCGTTGTGACGTCATAACGCCTGTAAAATTATACCGATCGAGTGACGTTTTGAAACTTTTCATTTTCTTCAATTTTGGTTTACGTTACAAAAGAAAATAAGAGTCAAAATTTTTTTTTTTTACTAAAATAGCCTACTAGGGTAACAAACCAAGACGTCACATTGGTTTGTTTTACCAGGTGCACATAAGATATGCGAATGCAAAACATGAATAAACCTCTGTTAATTCCAAAGTACATCACCAAGCCATTGTACTCCAATAGGATAGATTTTCCTCATCTATTTGTCTCCCTTCGTCTCATGTTAATGTTTTTCTCTCCTTGTCTCTTTAAGCGTTGAAGTTTAATTGACATTTAGGATTCATTAATTTAAACTAGTTTTACCCCTTTCCTTTGGTCAAGTTTGGTGGTAAAGTCATGAAATGAGTCATCCAACCCCTACTGTCAGACTTGTACTGACTACTACCTTCAGTAGCCCTTTATGTTCCGGGGTCACGGTAATAGAAATAAGTCCCGCGACCCAACAGGCTTTGGCCCTTTGTGATGGGGCCCCGTCATTTTGCTGACAGCTCTTTGAGGCGCGCGTGGAACACGACGCGCCGTCGACCCGGGCATGGATGGACCATGCCCGGGTTACCGACCATGGGGTCGGACAGCGAGTTGCCCTTTACTCGCTGTCCGCATGCCCGCGCCTACGGTGGCCGGAGATCGTCTCGATCTTGCGACGTCCGACGCCGTGGGCATACACCACTGCGGTTGGGGCGGAGGGAGGACGCTGTCCTCTCTCGCTCGCGGCCCGTCACCTCCTTCACACCCCTTTCCTTTGCTTAGCAACAAAATAAACAGCAGCTAATATTTTTAATGCTCTAAAACAAAGTAATTTTTCCCAACGCTTATTTTCACAATTAATGAAAAACGCTTGCGAAATTCTTGTGAAAAGTTCGGCAATACTTTGTAATAAGGTTACCTACGCCAAAAATAAGGAAAATATCGAGTTTTTTTCTGTTTATACGGCTTTGTAGTTTCATTATCACCTATTAACTATATTCAAAAAAATGGCTACATTCTATTCCTAGTTAATCGTGAGTTTCGTTAGATAAAGCTAGTTAAACTTGTTGTGAGAAAAAAAGACATGATAATAATCGAATTGAACAAAGGTGACATGGTTGGCGCAGTGGCTGAGCAATCGACTGTCGCGCAGCGTGTCGCCTGTTCGATCCCGGCACGGAACTTATTTTATGATCTGCAGTTGTTCCGGATCTGGGTGTTTGTGTATGTGAGTTTCTATATTTGTAACTCCTCCTTTACACTAAGAAACAAGTTAAATACTAGTTTCATACAAAACTTGTAGAATACTTGCCAAAGCATAATTTGTTTGTTTTATACATGTATCGAGAGTGTCTCAAACCATAATCTCAAACATTCTTTCGTTCACACTGTGAGTGTGTAGCCAGAAAGTATTTATACAAGTATAAAATACATTTGCGTTTACACTGAAGTCTTTGACGTGTTAAAACATGTTAAATACATGTATTATACCTTGTTGTATACGAGGGGTAAAAGCATCCACGATATAGGAAGAAATTCATAGCGTGGGGCAACGTTTTGTTATAAAACTAAAGAAAAAAAAAGTTCAATTGTGGAAAATATTCACAGAATTCTGAACATACCGTTTATAAGGCCATACAGTCATTAGTGCCATTAATTGACAGTTGAAAGGTTTTTAATGAAAACGTTTTACAGTGATGCCACAGAAATTTTCAATCGGATTACCGGTGTAAAATACATATTATCAGATATTCAATTAATTAATCCTATTGTATTATAATAATTATTTTCTCAGTATCAGTAAACACACTCGGTTTTATGTAGTTCCAAATGCCATAAAAACTAAAAAAACGTAGAGAAAAATAAGGTGTAGGAGTAACTGTCACATAACATCTTTTTTTTAAGTGGTAAAATCATCAAATGAGTCCTCCCACCCCGAGGGACTGTCATACTTGGACCCTCCCTCTAGAGTGGGGGCCCCGTCATCATGCTGACGCTCTTTGAGGCGCGCGTGGAACATAACGCGCAGTCGACCCGGGCATGGTCCATGGTCGGACAGCGAGTTGCCCTTTACTCGCCGCCCGCATGCCCGCGGTCACATAACATCTAAACAAATAGCATTAAAGCCCTTGGTCTACAGTTTACATTGCGGAATTATCCCGGGATTTTCAAACAGCGGGGTACAAATCGATCCCGAATACCCGGGTAGGAATGCAGATAGGGACTTGATTGCGTAATTGTTTGTCTCTCCCCCTCCTCCCTAAAAAGAGATAATCGAATTCGCGTTATTTAACGTGAATCTTTCAAAGTGTTCGCTCAGTAATTTTGTTTTCCCGATTTGCTTGTTTCAATTTCCAATGCGGATTGAGTTTGTGATTCACTTCGACCACCCGATGATTGAGGCCGTGTAAATTAAATTGCCCAAAATAGAGAGGTTTGGAGGGGAAAAGGGAAGGCCTTTGCCCAGCAGTGGGACACAAACTAGGCTATAAAAAAAAATGATTCTCAGTCCTTCGTTAATTTTCACTATTGTGCCGGATCGTTGGCACCTTTTAAAAGGAATTAATTGAATAGTTGGCAGATATTATGTTTATAATATAGATAGGTTATTTGTAAATAAATCGAGTTTACAATAGAGTAATCATCAGTTTGTTTATCTAAGGGCTGATTTTTCAATCTATAATCTGAGGAATAAAAATGGTGGTTTGACAGCTTATCTATAGGAAATATGTCAAATCGCTATTTTTATTCCTCAAATAAAAATTATCAGATTATTGAAAAATCAGTCTTTAAACGAATTAATGAAGGTCCTACAAATAAATATATTTAGGCCTCTTTGACGACAAATACAATCGATAAGGTATGCTTTCACATAAAGTGCAACGCGTCAATTTGAGACCCAATTGATCAATGCAAAACGAAATGTTATTTCAATACCCCCTCAGACATCAATTTGAAACACTCGAGGCAAGTGGCCTGAATTGAACCTACGTCAGCGTTATTGCTATCAAATATGTTCCCCTAAAATGCCTGGAATATCACGTATCACGTAGTGTCTGGCAGGCCTCATTCTGGGGCTCGTTCGGCTCGCCATGTCAATGTTGAGAGATATTTGCGGGCTAGCTTGAAATGTTTTAGGTATTTCCAATTCTGATTGAAATTTTTAGATTATTTATTCTGTGTTCTAATAGTAGGTAATATTTATTGTGATTTGATTAGATTAATTAATAGTACAGACGCCAGCACATCAAGCTATCACAAACTGTCAAATTTCTTCAAAATTCAGTGGAAAGTTAATGTTTGGTTGGTAAAATTTGATAGTTTCGGATAGGTTGACCTGCTGGCGTCAACTTATATCGATGTATATTGAAAATTTTGATAAATTCATAAGTTATCAGTTATTTTTTATAATCCTATGATTAATTATTTAAACCACTTTATTAATTTTTAACCTAGCAATTTTAGCTACTGTTTTGTCTAGGCTGTATAGCATCTCTTCTCCCATACTTATACATTGATACAAAAATTAAACTAATAATCTGATGATTTCCTAATTAAAATCCAAGTAATTTACCAATTGTAAGCACAAAACCACTCAGAATGTATTCGCGAAACAGTAGTAGCATGATTGACGTAACGGAACGGGACGACATTGATATGATCAAGAAATGAAAGGAAACGAGGAATTTAACATTGTAGAGAACTAGCATGAAGGACTTGCGGTGGATCACTGTACACTGAGTTATTTGATTGAGTAATTTGTGGCCAGACACAAATGTAGAGAGATATAAACGTAAACCTATAAAACCAACTCTGTGAGGGTTCAAAAAACGACGAAACACTTCAAGAAAAGGTAAGTAGTGCCGTTGCGCTTCGCCTGGCTCGTCTTGGCGGTGGCACTGCCGTGCCTCCAGATATATTTTATCTTGTTTAATTGTACACCACAGTACTACCAACAGTATATTTCTCTTTCTTCCTAATCCATCCAAAGGTTGTCTTGAAAAGATCGCTTTTAGTGATAAGACCGCCTATTGTGTCACCCTATGTTTAAGTTATAATTTGTAATGTTATGTGCCTTTAAGTTATATGGTGTGCATAATAAAGAGTATTCTGTCTATCTATTTATAAATGTATTTTGACTGTCGGACATATACCTACTAAGATGTGGAAGGTCTATTGGTATAGCAAGCAAATACTAGATTTGACTATCTTCTTTAAAGATTACATTAGAACAGATGAATTAGAAGCAGCCGTCAAAAACAACCCAACGAATTTTAGAAACAGGCAATACTAATTTTGGACTTAAGAGAGTCCTAAATTGTTTGAAAACTTTTATAAATATAGGGGTTTCAGTTTTTCTGTAGGTATAGTAGCTCCTATTAAACCTTGTACTTAGACGATGACTATAAAAATAGTTAGAAGGTTTCAAGTTATAGGTACGTTTCGTTTCATAAATTAATAAAGATCATGAAATTCTAGCTAGCACCTCCAGGCTAGCTAGAATTTCAAGAATCTTCTCGAAATTAAACACAAAATCATCATAACAAGGCCTCTCGATACTAAAAACTCGATCAATAATGTCAAAATTTCCTCTGCTACTGAAAAATATGCTTCCGTGGTTAAAAATACGAGCGTAGAGTTCCACATGGAATGAAGCGGTGAACGTTTGGCCCCGTTCCGTCCGCATTCGTGCAATAAACTCTAACCCAGTCAGCTGACGTATTTTTAGATCCGAATGTAGCCCGAAATCAGACCGGGGTATACGGAATAAATAGGGTTGGATGCGGCAATTTACGGAGTACGGATGCCTAAGGCCCGGTATCCACTAAAGCGGAGAGGAGAGGTGTTTGAATAACCAATCAGTACCCCTAGCACGAGTTTTCACCACTATTTTACTTTACAGAGTCTTTCCAGTGTTTACAGCGTTTCTTGTATGAAAAAATGGGAAGAGGGAACTAATGTTTTCCTTGAAAATTGTCAATTTGAAATAGTAAAAGTTCCAGTTTACGTCTCAAATACTGAAAACTCGTTCTAAGGGTACAGATGTCAACTCAAGTCAACTGAAGCTAAGCGGAGAGGAGATGTAGACATCTGATTGGTTACCTATTCAAATACAACTCCTCTACTCTCCGCTTTGGTGGATTACGGGCCTTACGATGTTAAACGATGGTGCTCAGGTCCTGTCAGCAGCAGGAAATCAATGAATGGCTATTAAATGTGCTAAAATCTACGTATATTCTAGGCAGATTTAGATTGACGTTGACATATACGCAAAGAATAATAGCCAATAATCATAATCTAACCAAATGGTATGGATAATCACGTAGAGTTATTTCATTATTAAAAAAGGAAAAGTAAGAATTCTTCACTTCACTATTTCACGTTATTTCACTTTCACGATTATTTGATATTTCAAGATAAAATACTCGTTATTCTAGAAAACGTTGTCATCGTTCTAGTTAAACTTGCCTAAAGTCAATGTCAGCCCAGATTGTTAACGTAATTTGAACTTAATTCACCGTTTCGGATATAAAAACAGTAAACAATCGTTTATTTTTTGTGCTCAGTCTGTTGCAAAGGATATCCTCTAGTTTATATTTAACAATATCGTAGAAGAGGTCATCTGAAGAGCGCCAAATATCGTTATATCATGTCATTGCTTTTAGGTTATTTGGCGATCATTCAGATGTACCCCGAAAGGGCGGTAAAATATGTACCCCGATCTGTGTCACAGTACAAACGGGTAAACAGATAAGCCACCGAAGACTAAGTCCTTCGGGACTTTTTTCATTACTGTGACCCCGGTACATAAAGGGCTATTGAAGGACACCGTGGATTTTAGTCAGTACAAGTTTGACTATCCCTCCCGCCCTGCCCGGGTTGGATTTATTTGATGATTTTAACACAAAAAAGGGCTAATGTAACGCTAAAACAAAAACCAGAAAAGGAACTTGAAAGACTCGCCATTTAGAACAAGCGTTTTAAGTTTGAGTTTGGGGCGGGAGGTCTCATTTGATGATTTTACCACGTAAAAAAAGTCTTTCGCAGTGTATATAAGTCCTCGTGCTTCCTGCCTGGTATTTTCCCAGCATAACTTTTCCCAATAATGTACATAGTACCTTCTCTGAATGAGAATCACGAAAATAATAAAACCAATGTTCTCAAAAATGCCTTCTCCAATCTGTTCGTAACTTTGGGTTATATCAATTCTAAAGTACATGCATAGATTCGCTTATCCTTGACAGATATCGTATGGGTTTCGGATGGTATACCTACCATCCGAAACCCATACGATATTGGAAAAATACCTACCTACTGACAGGTATGTTTCTTAAACTATCTAAAACAGGGGTGGCTAACCAGTCGATCGCGATCGACTGGTTAGCGATATTTCAATTAAGTTCATTTAACATCTTCAACTCAGACTTCCATCCCAAAGTTTTAACTCCTAAGACTGATCAATAAAAATAGTACATGATTGTGTACTTAACTATGCTGTCTCATTTAAGATTCGAGAAGTATGTAATTGGTAGATCGAACAGGGTTTCGTTAGTAAACAATAGATCATATGTCTAATCAAGTTGGCCACCCCTGATCTAAAACATGTAAATCCGATAGAAAACACCACATGCGGTTAGTTTGTCTACGTTTAAACTTCGCCGGACTTATTTAAAGATACGACGAGGACGTGAATGGGCTGATAACACAATGTATATGACAGAAAAAATGCAAAAAACGTGTTTAGAAAATCACCGAAATTACATCAAGAAATATTTAACCAGTGCTCAACTTGATCAGAATCAAAGCTAAACTCCCTCGACAAACTAACTGAAAGAGAACTCAAACGTCTACAATTGCAGTTTACTTATCGTGACTAAGAACATCGTTAACCTATTTCTCCCGACTCTTGGACTAGCTACGATTACACAAAGTGTACGTTAGTGTAGTATAAGAGCTCTCCTGTGTATTATTAAAGTGAAAACATTTTCTTTGACGAAAGGTAGTTTAGTCATTAATTAAGCTATTTCAAAATTGACTAAAATGTGTAGGATTTTAAGTAATTGTTAGCTTAACTACTGATCAAACAACTCGGCATAGTAGAAAAAAAATCTTTTTTATTTTCAGTAGCGTTTTTCATAAAATGTTAGTTTAGTTTCAAAATTAAAGAAAAAATACTTTCTCGAGGTATTATTTTGAGTTGCGTCTTTCATAAAATGTTAGTTTAGTTTCAAGATTAATGTAATTATTTAATTAATAAGATAGAAAAGAGAGATAAGTTTTATAAATTATCTTTTGATGTCTGTTGATACAGTCCAGTCTTTCTACCCTAATTCAGTTCACGTGAAAATGTAATAAAACTTAAAAATACTCAATAAGAAATCATTTTTTTAAATATTTATGTTAAATCTTTAACCAACATTTATTATAGAAATAATAAATGTTGGTTAAATGTTATATGTTATAATGTTCTATGTTAATAATAATGTTAGATTGCAAATAGAAATTTGCAATCAAATTCATTATTTGTTTGCAATGAAATTCAGATTTTCACAAGAAAAATTAAAAACCCACATTTCTTTGAAAATACGCCAAATATAATCAGAAAAACTTTACAGGGTATTATTCAGTTACCTACCGTCGCCAACTAATGGGTTAAACTTCAGAGGCTTAAATATCAAAAACTACTTTTATACAGCCTCCGACACTGACTTCAGGAACAAGTCCTGGGACCAGCACAGTTTGTTTCACAAAGTATGATTAATTATGGACTTAGAGGAGAAAATGGAACTCGGACCGTCTAGCTTGGACACACACTTTTTCTTTGTAAACAAATAAGCTGAAGAAGAAATTACTAAGTTTATTCTTGGATCTAAATTAATATTGTTGTTTCTGGTATATTTTTCATGATAAATTATTCTTCATACTCGTATTTGCTAAGTTATTTAGAGTCCAAGAGTCGTCAAGCTAAATTTCTTCAAAATATTGGCATACGCTTGGTAGCTTATGCCAATATTGTAATTCGAAATAAAACAAAATAATGCAATGTTGTAATTCGGTAATTACCGATATTTACGGCGATCCTGTTAAAAGAATTTGTAGTAAAATGCTTTGAACCCCAATCCTTATAAAAGTTTTTGTAATAAGTAAAACGAAATGCTTCGAAACTAGAATGCGAACACTTTGCTGAGAAATGTGGAACTCTGAGATTTTCTTTTACAAATATGGTGGTCATATACATTGCAGAGCAAAAAAAAAAAACAGTGATGGCTGATTTCGCTTCTTTACTACAAATGCAGATGAATGTAAATGTCGATTTACTAATAAATAGGCATTTAAATAACACAGCAAATAAAAAGCTGTTTGTAACTAATACAATGAGTCCACTAATTTTTTGCAGCCCTCGCGCCGAATCTAAACATTTCGTACTATTTTCCATTTAAAAGTCACGTTTCAATAAGCTCCCACCATCTCTCTTCAGCACGCGTTTCTCGAATCCAGCCGTGACTAGAATCGTTTCAAAGGTTCCAGCATAGACACCAGTGTTTTCACGAAAATGATAGTCTTACAAACATAACGCCAAAGTAACTGGTCAACTTTGAACTGAATCGGTTCATAGTTTAAGGTCGAAATTCCTACAGAAAGACATTAAGTTTAGAGGGATGATTCGTGTCTGTGAAACAGGGCGTGAGCTTTTCAGAATTGACTGACAAATACTTGACTGTAATAATTATTAAGTACCATTATAAATTATAGATAAGCTATAAAAAGAGAAACATCAAAAAGCTGCAAAGAAAACGTCTTTCTTATTCTTCAACCTTTAGTCACCCAATGCTGGGTGTAGGTCTCTTCCAAATCTTTCCACTTTTGGCGGTTTTGTGTTATGGCTATCCAGAAAAAGAAAACATCTACACGCTGTCAAAGAGAGCAGTGCCCAGAATGCTTGCAATTTTGCCCCATAATGTATGACAAAGCTAATTCTTGGACCAAGAAATAGGCCAGCCTTCTGGTCTTCTGAAAAGTGTCACCTAATCCCCGGTCAAGTGAAGAGTCGACTAATCGCCTGGCCTTCCGCCTCCGATTCCAGCTTCCAGGCTCTCATCTATCATAATCTAGTGGAAATAAATAATAATTAGACTATTAATTCAAGACAGATACAGAAAAAATCATGACTGTTACTACTAAATTGAGTAACTTAATATTTGGAGAGTCGCCTACGAGCAGGTGTCATGTCTACTCCTCCCCCTCACACGATGAGAATAAAGACACAATAGACGCATCATTTTACGACGCCTGATAATTATCTGGTATAGTTATACTCATATTTTTGTTAAATTTTTAACCAATATTTATTATTTCAGAGTTTACAATCAAATTCAGATTTTTACAAGAAAAATTAAAAACCCACATTTCTTTGAAAATACGCCAAATATAATCAGAAAAAACTTTACAGGGTATTATGCAGTAACCGTCGCCAACTAATGGGCGAACTTCAGAAGCCTTAAATATCACAAACTACTTTTATACAGCCTCCGACACTGACTTCAGGAACAAGTCCTGGGACCAGCACAGTTTGTTCCTCAAAGTATGATTAATTATGGACTTAGAGGAGAAAATGGAACTCGGACCGTCTAGCTTGGACACACAGACTTTCTCTTTGTAAACAAATAAGCTGAAGAAGAAATTACTAAGTTTATTCTTGGAACTAAATTAATATTGTTGTTTCTGGTATATTTTTCATGATAAATTATTCTTCATACTCGTATTTGCTAAGTTATTTAGAGTCCAAGAGTCGTCAAGCTAAATTTCTTCAAAATATTGGCATACGCTTGGTAGCTTATGCCAATATTGTAATTCGAAATAAAACAAAATAATGCAATGTTGTAATTCGGTAATTACCGATATTTACGGCGATCCTGTTAAAAGAATTTGTAGTAAAATGCTTTGAACCCCAATCCTTATAAAAGTTTTTGTAATAAGTAAAACGAAATGCTTCGAAACCAGAATCCGAACACTTTGCTAAGAAATGTGGAACTCTGAGCTTTTCTTTTACAAATATGGTGGTCATATACATTGCAGAGCAAAAAAAAAACAGTGATGGCTGATTTCGCTTCTTTACTACAAATGCAGATGAATGAAAAATGACGATTTACTAATAAATAGGCATTTAAATCCCACAGCAAAAAAATCTAAAATCTGTTTGTTACTAATACACAATCAGTTCACTAATTTTTTGCAGCCCTCGCGCCGAATCTAAACATTTCGTATCATTTTCCATTTAAAAGTCACGTTTCAATAAGCTCCCACCATCTCTCTGCGCCACGCGTTTCTCGAATCCAGCCGTGACCAGAATCGTTTCAAAGGTTCCAAATCGGGATTCAGCATATAACCAGTGTTTTCACGAAAATGATAGTCTTACAAACATATAGGTCGACTTTGAACTGAATCGGCTCACAGTTTAAAGTCGAAATTCCTACAGAAAGACATTAAGTTTAGAGGGATGATTCGTGTCTGTGAATCAGGGCGTGAGCTTTTCAGAATTGACTGACAAATACTTGACTGTAATAATTATTTAGTACCCTTATAAATTATAGATTAGCTATAAAAAGAGAAACATCAAAAAACTGCAAAGAAAACGTCTTTCTTATTCTTCAACCTTTAGTCACCCAATGCTGGGTGTAGGTCTCTTCCAAATCTTTCCACTTCTGGCGGTTTTGTGTTATGGCTATCCAGAAAAAGAAAACATCTACACGCTGTCAAAGAGAGCAGTGCCCAGAATGCTTGCAATTTTGCCCCATAATGTATGACAAAGCTAATTCTTGGACCAAGAAATAGGCCAGCCTTCTGGTCTTCTGAAAAGTGTCAGTGTAATCCCCGGTCAAGTGAAGAGTCGACTAATCGCCTGGCCTTCCGCCTCCGATTCCAGCTTCCAGGCTCTCATCTATCATAATCTAGTGGAAATAAATAATAATTAGACTATTAATTCAAGACAGATACAGAAAAAATCATGACTGTTACTACTAAATTGAGTAACTTAATATTTGGAGAGTCGCCTACGAGCAGGTGTCATGTCTACTCCTCCCCCTCACACGATGAGAATAAAGACACAATAGACGCATCATTTTACGACGCCTGATAATTATCTGGTATAGTTATACTCAAGTATCTGACACTCAATTCATTGCATGAGGTTATGGAGGACACTTTAATGAAGAAATGAAGGGAGACGATTTTATAATGTGTTGTTATTGTTGTGTAATAAGGAGGAATCTTATTAAAACAAGCAGATCAACAAAAATTATGTAATGGCTCACAACCTGACAATCAAAAGCAATATGTCATTTACAATTTAACATAAATACCATTCCTCCAACATTATTTTAAAAGTACGTGTTTTAACATTTATAATTTAACGTTTTCCGGGTACTCCATATACGGTCAGGGGACAAACTCATCATCTGAGACTCCAGCGAATTTGGTCCGACCATCTATGTAGACTGCGACTCCTCAGACGCACAACTATCACACAACGCCATCTAGTCTCAAGCTAAGCAGAGCTTGTGTTATGGTTACTAGATAACTGATAAACATACTTAAATATTTCTAAAATACATACATATTATAGATAAATTACACCCAGACACAGAACAAATGATCATACTCATCACACAAACATTTGTTCTGGGTGGTAATGGAACCCACGACCCGGGGCATAGCAGTCAGGGTCACTAACCACTAGACCAACAGGCCAGTCTAGATATTAAAGTAAATTTAAAAAAAAACTTATTAACTTACTCTTTAGTAACTAGTACCTAGGTACTAGGTATAGATCGATATGGGTATTATTCTAGGCGTCAAAACTAGGCCAAATGTTAGCCGAGACGTGACCAATCATTTCCTTGATATTATTATCGGGCCACATCGCAGACGCTGGTTAACGAACGTTTTCTTCATCCAACTTTATAAAATGCAATAATAGAAAAAATAATTTTTCAGTAAAACGGTATTTTAGACCTAGAAACCAAATTAACTGTTCGATTTAACTAGCACGTACTTTTTTTTCCGTGGTAAAATCATCAAATGAGTCTTAAGGTCGTTAGTCTACCAAGCTAGGGGCGTCCCGGTCGCGGGACCCAACGAATTACAGTGACCCTGTAACGCAAAGGCGCTCCATCACCGTAAGCATTCTCCTGTAACGTAACATAAAAGTGCGCGATTTGATGCTCTATTGCCTTCCGTCACTGAAGAAATGTTCGAATCTGTAACGTTACATTACAGGTGAATGCTCGGTGAGGGAGCGCTTAAATGGCTATTTAAGAAAGACACCGTGGATTTCAGTTAGTACGAGTCTGACAGTCCCTCCCGCTCTGCCCTGGGAGGACTCATTTGAAGCTTTAACCATGATAAAAAAGGGGTTTCCCACACTACGCTTGCGGATACGCGGTCTCCACTCCGGAACTCGTCTGCTCCACCGCACCGGCCATCGGACCTTTGTCAAACATGTCCAGCCCGCTACCGCTTCAGTTTGCTTACTCTGTAAACTATGCCTTATGTAAATAATAGTGTGAAAAAATGCTACATAATCTCAAGTTATTACAAGTAACCTCATAATTTAGAATCCCATCTATTTAGTAAATAGTCTCAACGTTTACCAAAATAGAACTAAATTTTTACGTCGACAAATGCAATGTTGGCCTTGACGCGTTCTTAAGTGGGTGACGATCAGTGGTTAGGGTGTCAACAGATTGGCCGACTAATCGCAGCGACAGGCGATGACTTTGAAATGTTTACTCGGTCGCTCTCGGTCGTCCACTCAAGTGTGTAATATGTTAAGTGGGTGTTATGATAAACATCTCATGCATCAGATATAAGATAATTATTAGATAACTAACGCGCTACTCCATTTATCTACATAAACATGCACGTTATACTCTGTGGTTCACTTACGTTGTGTTCTTGTCCCTAAAGACATTTTGAATTTATATTTTCATCTTATTTTCTTAACAGTTCTGGGGGATAACTGATTCGTTACCAAAACATAGATTTACATACTTAGACAAAAATATGTTCGCTTCGTCTGACCTTATAACGTAAAAAGTAAATTAGAGTGCCACAAAAAACAACGAGTCGCTGCGACAGATGTTGTCGCAGACATTTTTTCCGCCGCCGCCGTCGAGTGCAGCGTCGACCTTGCGACGCTAAGTGGGTGGCGATGAATTTAGGAAGACGGCATACTGACTTAAAGTGGTTCCGACAGTTGGTAAACATTCTCACTAGTTTGAAATGTTAATGACAGATTTTTTTGTTTTTGTTTATTTTCTTGAGAATGAATGATCTGTTTGGTTATAGAAATAGTTTCAATAGACGATTAGCTTTGACACTTTACTGCTTGTAGGCCGAAAACTGTCCTACGGGGTTTTCCTACAGGGATATAAAGTATCCTATGACATAGCTCCAATCATTTTTGGAAATATGCAGTAACAGACAGACATATTCAGAATTACTAAAATTAATATGGTTTTGCTTTGATTAATAATTAAACACAAACACCAAACATTATCAATCATATTACACTGACGTAATTTAATTTGAGCCTCTAACTCTATAAGCGTGCAATCGTAATTTGAGCCCGGTTTCGGATAAAACAGATGTTGCTGATGTTGTATATTTGTATTAGTAGCGATGATGATAGATTTATATCGGCTACTTGGTCTATCTCTCTCAAAACATTTGTACTTAGTTGTAAAAATAAAAATAAAATATTTCCTTAGAGAATAAAACACTGAAGCACAGATAGAGACAAAAAAAAATCTAAATAAAAAGAAAATAGTTAATAAAATAAAATAAATAAAAAAAGTTTTATATCATTTTCTCCTTATACTCGTTGCAGTTTTGTATGAGAAACACAGTCAACGATCTTTTACCTCTAAAATGTAATAGAAATGCAGCGACATTTAAGGCTATGTGCATGCTCTGTTAGCAGCGCATGTGAATTGCGCAAATATTTTCGTCCTGTCTCTTTGACTTGCGAGTGTGACCTACGATTAGTGAGGGCTGTCACCTAACGCTTACACTATCAATTTAAATATTTACATTTCTTTATCTGTACTTGATCTCACGTATAAATTGAACTCGATCAACACATTAATAATGTGTTAAAAGAATTTATTTTGCCTTCACCATCAATATTTCACATTTCATTGGTGACACTAACAGCTCTTGAACTAAGTTTAAAGTGCTGAACGCGTTCAGTTTTTCATTCGTGTGTCTGACGTGTCATTTGTATAAAAACTCATAACTAAAGTAAGAAGAAGAAGAATTTATTAGAAGTTACGTTTATGTTTTTACTAACAAAATTTTGCTAACATTATCTTGTTAATTAAATTATCATGTTGAATACTTATGTTTTCCATTGAGAGATAATTAAGTATGTAAAAGTAAATCGACAACTTATCGTACTCAATTAATGTACATAGGTTCTTGAGTATGATCTTACCAATTACTAAATTCCAATAAAATTACCTCTAACTTTTCTGTAATATTTTAAAAATTAATAGTTAATTAATTTTTTTAACTTTTCTGAGCCTGAAAGAGTCTATTTTTATTTTTAAAGATCCTGCAATGTAAATTACGTCTGAAATGAAATAACAATATATTTTATCAAATTATCATCTTTATTCGTTATTTTACTTAGCGCTACATTTTTAATTTATAAAAAAAGAATTGTAAAACATTTAAAATATAAAAAATAGCAGTCCACCAGCATAGAGAACAGGGTCCGGACTGACGGTGGTCAGGGCTTCTCAGAGGAACCTCCTCAATAAGCGCCGTGTCCAGAAGTACAAATAAAAAAATAATTAGTTCCAATTACTGTTATTAAAAGTATTCTCTTAAAATCTACAAAAAAATTGTATCATTTTTTTTATAAGTACTAAAATCAGGATGTGTAAGATGTTTCCCCTTCGATAATTCTGAGATGGAATATTAATGCTCAGATAAAACTACTAACATATAAGGTAAAAGAGATTATTTAGTGAGACAGACATCTTAGTGATATAGTCTTAAAAGTCTCTGAAAACGTTAACGTCTCTGAAATCATGTGTCACTATAATTATCTTGTCCACTTTAGTGGTGAACTAGTTGCATCATTTCGCATTACTGCATGCATAGGTAACGTTTTGAGAGACTTTTAAGACTCACTGAGTTGCCTACCTCACCAAATAATCTCCCTTTTACTCTATACTGCCTGCTGGCAACCCTATAGGGTTCACGCCGCCATATTGCGTGAGTCACCGACAGAAATACACGATAACAACGCGTCCTTATGATTGAGTGCGTTTAGTTTCGTTTCTCTGTTTATTTTGTACACTGAGAATGTTTAGTAGGCACCTCTTACCAAATGGTGCTTTAATGTAGAGTAACTAAGTTTTAGACACAAATAAGAGATTAAAAACGTACCCAACACAAGGAATTTCTCCAGTATAGTACTCGCAAATCCAACCAAATAGTTGTTCCAAGTCTTGACTCGGAACAACTATTTATAGGTCATAGAAATACTGAAAAGATTGCCACTTCGTTGCAAATATGGTTTACTAAGTAGCTATTCTAGGTTTAACATCCGCTACTTGGCTCATTTTGGACATATCGTGATCCAACCAAAAGAATTTTTCAAATTGAACCTGTTATACATTTTCATTACAACTGCGTACTTTTAAGAACTTTAGTTCTTCTATCTATAATATATCCTGAGATTAGCTGTGCAACCAAACAAAACTCTTTAGTATGTATGGTCAATTAGTATCGATGCTGAATTATCAAAATACTGTAACATATCCATGCAAATGTTCTTGTAACTTGAAGTTAATATCAATTAGACTAAACCAAGCACAATACCATGAGGCAGCATGAAATCTGACAGTAACAGTAACTAGACAGATAAATAAATTACCCCGGTTAGTATAAAAGGCCAGCATTCGTATTAAAAATGCAAGTTATGCTTATACAAATAAAACAGTCTTAAAAGGAAAGCAATTCTAAAGCCATTAAAAGATGATCTATTAAAAGACTCATTATGAAAGCTAAGCTGAAAGAAAAATTCAATTGCGATTCGAGAGAATTGCGGTAGCTGGGTTGGTTAGAGCTTCTGATGTAGACACGGCTACACATCAAGCCAAGCAAGCGCCATCTTGTTCACTCACTGGAACTAGCCCCGTTTTAAGACGTTGTAATACCATCCCAGCACTCATTTGTTTCACCGGCCATCGATTCATCAGCAAAGTTTTTCATTAATATGAATAAAATGATGTGTAAGTAGCTTCAGAATAGAAAATCTGTATGTTTCTTCCCGACATTTAATAAATACTTTAATATTCCCTAAGCAACTCAAGCTATTAAAGAGATGATCTCTCATTAGCCGAGCTCTTATAAACAGTGTTAATGAGTCACACCGACATATTAATTACAGAGTAAACAAACGTAGTGTATGGTTTATAATTATCTATGGCACGAGCTATTTATACTAGCTTGTAGCGCGGCCGTGACTCACCATCACCAGCCTGATACTATCTTCAATGGAAGTGTAGTTACTGACGTCATTGCTTTAATTAACGACGAGTAATATACCTACTACCAACGACGATATATTACTAGACCCCTAATAACAGGCGACCGATGTCTATCAACACATTAGACAAAAAAGTCTTATATCCGTCTTATTTCGACCACTCCTGTGAGCCGTAAACATATCTTGATACAGAACAGACCTTGAGTTAGCCAATCACAACGCAGTACCCCGTCCCCCTCGCTTACATAGTACCTCAGCGAGCTGACAGAATAGTTTTTGTTCTTTAGATCGTGCATGCGGAGTCTAGTAATATATCGTCGTTGCCTACTACCTACCAGTTCGTGTTGTGTATAGCGTCCCGGGGTCGCGGGACTGCCTCATCAAACAACCGTTGCCCTAGAACGTAAAGGGCTATTGCTAGGGAACGATCACCGTGGATTTTAATCAGAACAAGTGTAACAGTGAGAGTAGGAGTACTCATTTATTTTGACTGGCCTGTTGGTCTAGTGGTTAGTGACCTTGACTGCTCTGCCGGGGGCAAATGTTGGTGTTATGAGTATGATCAATTGTTCTCTGTCTGGGTGTAATTTATCTAAAATATGTATGTATTTAGTAATATATAAAGTATGTTTATCAGTTGTCTAGTACCCATAACACAAGCTCTGCTTAGCTTGGGACTAGATCGTTTTGTGTGATAGTTGTGGATAAATTGTTGGGAGAACGAATTTACCAACTTTATTTTAGAATTAAAAATAGCAACCGAACTAGAACCACAGATTACTAGAACTTTTAATGTGGAGTGACATTAAATCGTTTCACAGAGCAACTTCGCTGTGCTAACTTGAACTTAACCGTAGCTTAAACTTAGTGTTACTTATCAAGTTGGATGGGTACTAGAAGCTACTTTTCGTAAGAGCCAATTTCACTAAAGGATGAACGCGTTCTTGAGGTTGAACTTAGTAAAAGAGAAGTTACTGTTTGTCACAATCAATGGTGACATACACACTTTGTCTAAGCAGCCAGCGGTGTGGCGGGCGGAATGAGGCATGAGGCCAACGACGATATATTACTAGACTCCTAATAACAGACGACCGATGTCTGTCAACACATAAGGCAAAAAAGTCTTATATCCGTCTTATTTCGAGCACTCCTGTGAGCCGTAAACATACCTTGAGACAGAACAGACCTTGAGTTAGCCAATCACAACGCAGTACCCCGTCCCTCTCGCTTACGTAGTACCTCAGCGAGCTAACAGAATAGTTTTTGTTCCTTAGATCGTGCATGCGGAGTCTAGTAATATTCGTCGTTGCATGAGACATTGATTACTTTGTATATACGCGAATTTGTCTCTAGCAGCATCTCCTGGCGTTTCAAACATTTTTATACACTTGATTTTTCACACAGCGGCATAGTCGTGAATGTAAATGCGATGATAGAATGCAGATATTAGCTAAAATTTGCCCTTAGTTCGCACGTCCGCTCCAGTTACTGGAATTAACCGGCATCGGGCTAATTGGTTACACGGTTTGGTTCGGCTTTAACTAACCCACTACAATTTAGTTAGTTTTCCTGTAAGTTTATAAAGCACTGAACTTGTTTATTTCATTGGTGAATTGTATCTGTTTTCTGATCAATTGGATTACATTTTGTTGGCAAAATGGTGTTGAATTTCTCACAATAAGCTCGATTTTTGACCTATAAATGCAGGTCATACCTTATTCTCTCTTCATATAAGTTAGGAACTGAAATGTATTTGCATTCTTAGTTTAAAGTGTGATAAGTATGCCGCTTAAAATTAAATATGAAACGAACAACTGTAAATTATTTATAAATCAAATATTTAATTATTCTTATTCGTTCAAACGAAATATGTAGGGAATTCATTTATTATCTAGTGTCGTATTACTAATATCGAACGCGCGTACCTACGGATAAAAACGTGACTATCGTCATTTCGCAGCTTACTAATGTATTCTAATAATAAAATGAGTCCGTTTTTAACTGTTCATAGATGTTTGAAACTATACGTATTTTATTTCATCATCATCATCATCAGCCTATAACGTTCCCACTGCTGGGACACAGGCCTCCTCTCTTGTGAGAGGGAATCATCGAATTGGAAAACTATTTACGTGTTGGACAGCCCATTTACTGAGGAAGGCTATAGGCTATAGGAGGCCATAGCAATATGAGCCGAGCAGCGGGTGACACCGTGGGCTAGTAGTTGGTTCATAAACATACTATGTGAAGTAACCTTACTTGAAAATGCGGGCGGCGAGTAACGGGCAACTCGCTGTCCGACCATGGACCATGCCCGGGTCGACGGCTCGTCGTGTTTCACGCACGCCTCAAAGAGCGTCAGCATAATGACGGGGCCCTCTCTCAGAGGGCCAAAGCCTGTCGGGGTCGCGGGACTTATTCCATCACCGTGACCCCGGAACATAAAGGGCTATTGAAGGACACCGTGGATTTTAGTCAGTACAAGTCTGACAGTCCCTCCCGCCCTTCCCGGGGTGGGAGGACTCATTTGATGATTTTACCACGTAAAAAAAGCTTAATAAATTACGAAGGGGCTTTTTATGAGCCACCTATTGTTGCTCAACCAGTGTGAAGCCACGTGTAACCTCAAACAGTTTGATCCGTACTAAACACTGTTTACCAACAACGAACAGTATAATTATCACCAATTAACGAACCACTACAAAATGGCTGCTAAACTCATGACCTTCTTCCACAAATCTGTTAAACACCAGTGAAATCGATTTTCAGCAATTTCACAGAAAAAAATCACAAGTTTTTGTCCACTACAGTATTGTAGTAAGAACACAATGGACTCTTTTGTACGAACGATGGCCACAGTGCGTCGAATTTGTGTAGATGTGGAAAAATAATTGGAGCGTTTTTATATTTTGAGGAGGCCCGTATGCCTAAATTAAAAAACGAGAACCGCTTTTTTTGCGACATACACAGTTTAAAACAATAAAAGAACAAATCTTCTAAAAAAAACACATCGACATCGTACACATAATACCTATTAATTTGCTCTATAAAGTATATAACCAAATCCAACAACAAATCGGCAACAACAAATCCAAGAACTGCATTAGAACATGTTTTGTATGCCATGTGCTATGTTTGTTTGCTATGTTTTATCAATTTATCGATAGATGGCGTTGTGCAAATACGTCATAATATCTGAATCGCGGTGTTAAGATTTTCCGCGGATTACCTACACTGTGGAACTTGCGTTTTATACTCCAACTAGCGGCCCGTCCCGGCTTCGCACGGGTGGAGGACCCGGTCTAAAATTTGAGATTTAAACTATCCTATCTCTCAAGTTGGATCGAACTGCACATGGTGTGCGAATTTTATTATAATCGGTTAAGTGGTTTAAGAGTCCATTGAGGACAAACATTGTGACACGAGATTTATATATATTAAGATTATCTATTGCATTATTTTTGGTTACCGTTGTTTTGACGACGGTAAATTGAAAACAAAACTTTTTTTTTATCTACTTCTATAAACGTGTTAGTGAAAAAAATTAATTACAGCTTTATTTCAACGAAAACGGAATGATGGTAATTCATTCAATACTGAATATATCAGCACAACATTGCTACAATACACTAAAAGTAGGTGGCCGTTGGTCCTTTGTTGATGTAGTCCATTTACCTCATTGTATTGTACAAAGTCCACGTCATCTTTATTTTTATATTAATGAAACTAGACCATCTACTGCCGGATTAAGGTCATTAAAATGGCTCTTTATTTTTTATTTTCGTAAACAAAAATAAATTCCAAAGTAGGAAGTTTTGCATTTCACTAGATCTTATTTCAGACATGGAAGTCGTAATCAACTCAGCCTATCCCAGTCCACTGCTGGACATAGGTCATTCCCAGGCTGCGTTACATATCCCCGTTCTTTGCTCATCCAGTCTGTCCCAGCTACTTTCTTAAGGTCTTCGGGCTACCTAGCGGAGGGTGAGGGGGAGGCGTCCCACACTACGCCGTCTTAAAACACCCATGGATATTCTTTCAATATGGGGTTCGTTCTATGACCATATTTTTGGCAAATAAACTATTCCTATAGAATGTTTCTGCCAGCCTCAAGGTTCACTTTTTTCAAAGAAACTGATCGTAGTCGTTAACAAGTAGGTTTTCTTTCGTTTATGATTGATGAGTTCCTAACGGGGTCCTTTTCTTAAGAAAATATACAACGTGTAACATAAGAAATGCGAAAGACGGATAGTTATTTTTTTCTGAATAGATTTGTCAAAATTTGAAAAATGAGATGTACCTAGTATTTAATTCTTTACCGTGACCGTACTGTCACAAATAATATAGGCGTACCAAACATTTTTTAATCTATTTTTCGATATGACTAAACCGATTTTAATGAAACTAAGTACTTATAAGTAAAATACCTACATTGGGCTAAAAAGTTGTTTGTTAACAATTTCGATAAATAGTTCAGTTTAAAATCTTTTGAAGGTTTTCGACATTTTCTAGAAACTAGAAAATTATATTCAAAATCTTCACAAAAACTTCTGATTTGCATTTCAGCAAATAGCCATAAACTTTCCTGCTATAGCCACCAAATCTACTCTGAATTGATATAATTTGCTATCTCCACGCGATCTATGAGCTTGATAGTCAACTGAACTGTGAATGACTTAATAACCGGTCTATGCTGCTGCATAATCAGTTTATGACTCATTAATTACATCATAATAGGATGGCCTTTGATTAATTCATCCTATTACGACAGCTAATTGATACATGCAGAAATAGTGAAATCTGACTAATTTGAACCAGGGTAAACTTAATTTGGTTTTTGTCTAACAAAGGTTATATTATTACCCTATGCACTGTGCGCTGGTCGTGGGACTCATTCCATCACCGTGACCCCGGAACATAAAGGGCTATTGAAGGACACCGTGGATTTTAGTCAGTACAAGTCTGACAGTCCCTCCCGCCCTGCCCGGGTGGGGGGACTCATTTGATGATCTTACCACAATAAAAAAAATGCACTGTGCGTTGTGCATCCAAAGCTAAACAAAAACTATTTCAACAGCATTCATTGGGTTATTTCTTATGTTGAGCAGATTAGAGAGATCTCAAAAAAGACTAATGTTACATACACATCCAAAAAAAACATCTTTTCTCGCCAACGTTTTACCAGCAATAGAAAGCATACCTACCCAAGCAAGGTGCCCCATATTTCTCAAAGGAACACCATATTTCACAGTAAAAATGCCAGTCTTAAAATGGAATGCAATATTCCTTTGTAATATTTCTCCTTTAATCTCGTCTCGCCTATAATTGCATTGGATTCTCGCAAGGCCCGCTAGTGGCGTCTAAAGGTACAATAACGTAGAGACGGCGCATTGCCGTCATTTTGAAATCTATAGATATAAGCATAACGAACCATTTTCCAATAAAAGGGTGTAAATTGAAAATAAGTATGGCTTTTTAAATAAATAAGAAAATGTCAACGCTGGAAACGGTGTTGTTGCACAAAAACAGTTTAAAAAACTCCAGATAATGAGTTTACTGTTTAATACTTACCTTTTCTGAAGTTTCCTGAAAATAGACGTTGAGGGCCAAACAAATTAATGTCTGGGATTAGTAGTGTAACTGCGTTATCAGACTTTTTTTTTGCGTACATAATTTTGACCTTATTTACTCAAGATGATTAATCCAATACTGGTTCAAAATAGTTTCTAAGTTGTAATTTAAAGAATAATGTCATTATTGATTGAATACTCTGACCTCAGTTTCACTACTCACCTTTAAAACAACTGAACTACATTATTCCTCACTTGGTAATTTGCCGAATAAATTTATCACTTTTTAGTCATTTAGTCCACGATTACGACTGATATGGCTCACTGGGCAACGATTCGCATTTGCATAGATATTAGAGCGGTTTTTTGTGCTAATCGGGGAATGAACTGGCTACCTTAAGACTAATTGCCTCGTTTGTTGTGTAAACTAGGTCAGTTAGACACTGTCTTAGAAAAAACCATAAAAGTTGCAGATAGTTCATTCAAAGTTATATAGTAAATAACAATGAAAAAAATAAGTAGTGCTTTACGAAATTTTGTGTTAAATATTTTGCAAGACCAAAATGGAATATTTTTTGGGTTAACTACGTTTGCGAAAAAAAACAGTATTGTTCAATTTTTTTCACAAAAATGAACAAAACAAAATTTGACCATCAATTGACATTTGTGCTAATAACGACTCCAACCGTAACACAGTGCGTAACACTAGCACACTGTTACAATTCACATAACATTTAACCGATAACATTTCTCTGGAGCGTGGAAACACTAGAAACTGAGAAAGGCGGTTGTGAAAGCCACTCGTGCGCAGCGGAAAGACGCCGCGCGGTATGTAGTGTGGCCAGGCGCTAGGTAAACTGGAAACTTGTTTAGAAATTATTGTGACTACATTTTTTGTTGTTTTGCACACTGTGTGAAACTGTTGTGGATGCAGTTTTTTGCATGCCATTTTTATGTTTGTCTCGTGGCGACAAAACTATTTTATTTATTTACAATTCCTAGTTTGTTTAGAAAATGTAAATGATATACAAAAAAAAAATGATCGACGGTACTTTTATTATGACACACATAACAAAAAAATAAGGACGTTTCGTTCTAATATTATGTTAATAGGTATAAAATTACGTTTGATATAATTTTTGTCACGGAATACTACTGGTAAGTACCTAATTAGTTATACCTAATAACTATTCTATGCACATGTTACACAATATACATTTGTTTTCCACACTTTAATTCTACAACTACAACTCAGATGTTTGTGAAGCAATGCGAAATTAATAACATATTAAGCAATTTAAATAAAACATTTTCTGCAAAGCGAAAAATATTGTAAGTCAAACATGGCGATGCGACATTCATAAGCTCTTTTGAAATAAACTTATTCGCGAATTTAACTGAAAGATTGAAAATGCAATGCGAATTTCTGAAATATATTTTTAATTTTATTTTGGTTGGTCCAAAGATTAAATTGTACTTGTATTTTTCATTGCCATGCTTATTTTTAATATTGTGTGTGCGAACATGTTTACTTTTCAGGGTGTTTCTTTCAATGTTTTTCAGCATATTTTAATGTTTTACAGTAGAATTTAAAGTAGGGGAAATTACAAAGAAAAAATGGATGGATTCTTGGAAAATACCTACATGAAGATATCACGATACCGCCGACTCTCATTTTTTTCTGTTGAAATAAGGGCAGGAAAATGAACTTTACGTTTTTTCTGACTGTGAACTTAGACCTAATTCATAGTAACAGTTAACGACCATTATTCTTTATTAATGATCGACACATTGTCACCACAAACCACATTTGTATGACATAGTTGCCGGTACATTTTCCGTCAACTTACGCGCATTAAAAATGCGTGATGACGACCGCACATCACAATGGACGCACGAACGTATGAGATTGACGATAAATGTAAAATTATTGATAGGCTTAGTGTCTGCTAAGGAAGCCCTAAGATGGTTTTGAACAATAAATTAATTTGTTTGTTATTTAAATTTAGTTTAGTTAAGTAGGTATATGATATAAAAGTTGTTGGCCATAATATACAACGTGTAACGTTAAAAGTCCAAAACCTCTCGCGGGGTTACTTAGCACATGTTACTGAACAATGTTTGTTATAAGACATTTGGAAGGCGCAAAAAAAAATTGGTTTTTCATAAAAAATGAAAAAAATCTTTTTTTTTTTGCGAATGTTGAATAGTTAAAAAAAAAAAACAATTTTTTTTGCAATAAATCTTGCATCAATAGATACTATTGTTATCTTGCTGTTTTTAAATACCGAAATTATCAATTGTTTAAAGCAATTTTATATGATTAGTTTGACGAGGCAAACAATTTTCTAATAAGCGGTGTTTGACATAATGTTATTCTTTTTTTTAAGCTTGGTTATATTTTCAAATAAGTCCTCCCCTCCCAGGGCAGAGTGGGACCTGTTTTACTGGCACGACACCAACCCACCCTACGGTGTCCTTCAATAGCCCTTTACGTTAAGGGGTAACAGAAATTCGTGAGTCCCACGATCAACGTCATTCGACATAGAAATTTTATATCTATTTGTTTTTTTTTACCACTTGGCCATCATAATTTATTTCGAAATAGCGTGTGTCGCAATAACGTCATTTGAAGCCCTAAATCACTCTTGATAAGTTGGCATCTCACATCCACCTTCACACACACACAGGTTATTTTACACACAGTTTATCAAAGTTACCTAGACACATAACCACGAGACACAATACATGCGTCGTAATTATACATATGTATACTAGCATTTGCCCGCGGCATCGCTCTCGTAATCAGTCGAAAATCTAAGAAGATTTATACAAACTGTCATCCCCTATTTTATCCCCTTGGGGGTAGAATTGATCAAAATCCTTTCTTAGCGGATGTCTACGTCATAACATCTACCTACATGCCAAATTTCAGCCCGATCCGTCCAGTGGTTTGGGCTGTGCGTTGATAGATCACTATGTCAGTCAGTCACCTTTGAGTTATACAATATTTATATTGCTACTAACAGAGCCTAGACATTAAGCCACAAGAAACTAACAGCAATACAGGCTGCATATACATAATCCTGTTAACATACAACAAAACCAAACATGGAATCAGTTCCCGTCAATTAAGTACTGCAACGGTTTGTTCAGACGCCGACGCCTTAACAGTTGGCAAAGTGCAATGTACCGTAGACTGAAGGTGCCTACGTCCTACAAACTAGACTGGCGAATTTTAGATTCTGATTTAGTTTATCTAGCTGCTGAGAGTTGATACGTATCGTTGCTATTTTGGGGGAAACCAGCATCAGTGATTAAAAAGAAAATATGGTCATTGGAAAATTGGGTTACTATAAGAAAACGCTTTTTTTTACGTGGTAAAATCATCAAATGAGTCCTCCCACCCCGGGCAGGGCGGGAGGGACTGTCAGACTTGTACTGACTAAAATCTACGGTGTCCTTCAATAGCCCTTTAATTTCCGGGGTCACAATGATGGAATAAGTCCCGCGACCCCGGCAGGCATAAGAAAACGCTTGCCCATCATTTGCCGCCTAGTCCAAGCCAGATTTTGTTCGTCACGGCATCCACAGTGCTCGAGCAGCTCAATGTGGGGCAACGCCATAAAATGAACTCTACGATAGTAATAAGCCACGCTAAACCGATAAGGGGCAAGCCTAAAGCATTTATCGGCACGGTTCCTAGCTAAGAGTATCTCAGCGAAAAAGAGTGTCCATGGAGTTTCTTGCTCATTCTACTCCATAGAGATCTACGCTTTGGAATGAGCACCTACGGCACTTGCACAGTTTTTATGTCTTGTGACTGGGACTGTAGCACCATAACTAGTTTTCATATTAGCTATCTTTTTTTTCAAATTTCTTTAATTAATCTTTAATAACTAAGTTGACAATATATATTATACAAACTAAAGCTAGAAATTAAAAATAAATAAAACTATACATTTACAATTAAACTTACACTAAAATAATAATAATAAAAAAAAACCTATTTTAACAAAAACAAAAAACATAAAAAGGCAGAGTTAACATTAGCTATCTTATTTTTTTGTCTTTTGACAATTCAAAAGTGCTTGTGACAGGCCTACTTGAAATAAATTATTCGATTTTGATTTCAGCTGTATTAAGATTAATATAAAGCTGAAGAGTTCGTTTGTTTCTTTGAACACACTTATATTTCGAATTTAGAAAATGTGTAAGACACATAAGACCTTGTAAATCTTAATACGCTGTTCGATGACAACGTTTCTCAAAGACTACATTATTTAGGGACATACATATTAAGATGTGCCAATTTTTGTTCGGCTGGACAGCGTTCGGGAAATTGCGTAACGATTTCTCGTCCAAAATAGGACGACCACCCACTAGGTGGGCAGACGATCTTATGAAGGGCACAGGATCACGCTGGATGCAGGCCGCTAACACCCGGTCTTACTGGAAGTCTAAAGGGGAGGCCTATGTTCAGCAGTGGACGTCTTACGGATGATATGATGATGATGATGAATTTTTGCAAATCAGAAATTTTCGCAAGTACATATATTCGGCTTGTTTTCATCAAAAATTAAAACCCAAAGAAGTAATACACAATAAAAGGCTGTGATGAACCTATATAAACTTGTATATCACTTCGCTGGTGCGCGCTGCGATCGAACACATAGTCCTCATCATACATTATATACTCCGTACCAATAATTTATATGGTCTGCATAATGGTAGGCCCGATCAATTTCTCATTTAGTATGAAAAAGCAATTTATTTTTTTGCGAATTTCCAAAAGTCTTAGAATAAACATTGTTCAGTAACATGGGCTGAGTTTCCCCACAAGAGGTTGTGCGCTATTAACGTTACACGTTGGATATTTTTTAAATATAATTCATATTGTTATTTACTGGAGCAGTTATTCATATATGTGCAATTGTAATAATTATGCCTTAGATTCCTCACAGTGCATGCGCTATCAGCTCTCATATGAATCATATATTATAATTGACGTAACTGCGGCGCTTATAAATTACTTGTACATACATAAATGCCTAACATGTATAACTACAACGGATATGTAACTCGCTGCTTGGCTCCTATTGATCGTAGCTTGATGTTATATAGCCTATCAATTCGTGAGACTATCATACGAGAATACATTTGAGAAAATCAGAACTCCAAACAAAAATCTACAAAGCCCTTTACTTACTGTTTATTTAAAAAAAATGGTCTTAATCGGTGACTCTAAGTAGGGCGCAAATATCCTACGATATCCATGCAAACCTACGCTCTTTCAGATTTTCAATATTTAACTAAGCGGTCTGGTATTATAATCACTACATAGTATAAAACTAAGTTTTTGTTTCCCGCTTCCTGCCCCCTTGTATGCATATATCTTTAAAACTACCTAGGAGATTTTGATGCGGGTTTTTTAACAGATAGAGTGATTGAAGAGGAAGTTTTGTATGTATATAACATGCAAGATATAGTAGAGATTGCACCCGCGCGTGTTTATTTGTACAGGATGAATTTTCCAATTAGGCATGGATGGCTTTATCCGAAACTATGCGGAATATCGAAAAATACTGAAGCGAGACGAGGCTGATTTTGACGAAAACTAAAACTGCAGCATTGGATTTATGAAAAATAAAATATATACAGGCAAGGAATTGAACCCGTTGATTTTGGAAAACACACATTCGTTGTATTATTACCTACATCATCAGATAGTGTCGCTAATAAGGATCAAATTCTGAGAATACATAGTTAAAAATACGCAAAATGTGTCGTCCTATCGAAACGAACAGATAAACATATTGTTTATTATTTGTAGAAATGAAAACGTCTTATTTCTATGACGACATCAATTTTCTTTTTCACACTTTCTTGCAATAAAAACGATATTGTAAACAAATGTCTTCTGCTCAAGATTCCCATAACAAAGGAGAGTTTTCTCACGATTGTGTCGATAGTGTAATGTTCTAGAGTATTCTCTTAGCTAGATAGAAAGAAACAGTGCTTACGTAGACTTTCACGACACTATCTACTTGGAGAAATTAATTATTGACTGCCTCGACGGCCTAGTAGATGTAGGTCCTAGGTTCGGTTTTCAAGTTGGGGAAAGTTAAATAGGATTTTTCTATACAGAATTTATATTTGTTCTGTAAGGTGTACAAACATTTAATTATGTTATGGTGTTAGGATCGGCCGCAAGTACGTCAATTACGTGGCACAGAAAAGTGATTAATTAAAATAGGATAATATAAAATACTCATACTACTGCACAATCTATAGAAAACCCACTGATTTGAATTTGGTTGCCCCGGAAAATGGATTATAAGAACTAGAATCAAGCGATCTAACTTCGAAAAAACTAATAAAAAATCAAACTTTGAATAAAAAGTTACCAAACTCGATGATATCATAATCACCGAAAAATTTCAATCGAAAACGTTTACAATTTAAAACAATAGCCTATCAAACACTGAACCTTAAAAAAAAACTGAACAATGAATGATTCAATCGTTTAAATCGCATTTTTTACACAGCACTATTATGGTCTAATCCTACCAACTTCATTAACACCCTTTTCCGTACAGCCAGGCCATCTTCAACCTTACCGCCGAAGGTTAAGGTTGGCGATTATAATGTCATAGGCAAATGTAAGTTGGTGTTAGTAAACCGTTAGTCGAGACTAGTACTTATAACCTTGAGTGGAGGTCAATGAACCCGCGCTAAGGCTTGGAAAGCACCGTAGGATTGCATTCTAAAGGGCTGTATGCACTGTTTGAATATAATTTCATTTAATAGTGATGATTTAATAGGTTATCTGTGTTCAAATGTCTTGACGTGTTTTTGGACGCAAGTGGTATCAGCCTATAATGTTCCCACTGCTGGGAAACAGGCCTCTTCTCTGAGAGAGGGAGTGGGCCATAATCCACCACGGGCCCAGTACGTATTGGTAGATGTCACATATCTTCGAATTTAGGACATGCCGGTTTCCTCACGATGTTTTCGTTCGCCGTTTTGAGAGTAGTGGTGATGAAATAAATTACACAGAGTAATGCGCCTGGCGGAGTTCGAACCCACGACCTACAACTCGTAAGTCGGGACCGATACCACTGGGCCACCACTGCTCTCAAATGACGTAGCTTATACTGAACATATAACCCTTACTATTATTTTTATGGATAGATGTTTGTTACTCAATCACGTCAAAACGGGTGAACGGATCTCGGAAAAAATTGATACAGAGATAGATATTTCTCTAGCCTATTATTCGATTTATGTTTCTTCCGATCTTACGACCCTATGGGATAATTTTTGGACATAAACTCTAGATATTTATGTTCGGAAAACATGGAGAAGTCTGGTTTAACCTGACGAGTTAGATACAAGTATTTTACACTCAGTGTCGTATGACAACAGTAATTGTGCAAGTGTGCATGTGCAACCCACTTACTGGGCAATACCGAAATCCTTAGGTAAAGTAGGTAAAGCCGGTTGCCAAAACTTTCGACTCTGAAAATCCCTGTTATTTTTCGTGGTAAATAAATAATCAAATGCGTCCTCCCTGCTTCCAGAGAAAGACGGGCGAGACTGTTAGGCTTGTACTGACTAAAATCCACGGTGATCTTTCAATAGCCCTTCATGTTCCAGGGTCACGTTTACTTGATGAGAAAGTGACCTTGGCGGGTTCTGGCCCTCTAAGGGGGATCGTCAAATGGGTTATAGTGTGACACAATTTCGAAGTTACATCGATCGCAGTTGTCAAACCGGAGCTGGGGTGTATTACAACGTCTTAAAACCAGGCTTGTTCCTGTGAGTGAACGAGATGGGGCTAGACGACTTGTATAGCTCTGTCACTTTCACTCACCGGAATAAGCCTGGTTTTATGACGTTGTAATACGAGCCTGGACGCGTCGCAGTCATCTTACTAGCGTTTCTTACTTCTTCAACGACTTCAATTGGGTTGATATTGGCCTTTAGATAACTGAAATAAATGTACGTCGAACGAAATCACCAATCACATCGTCATCGACATCGTCCAATGACATCTCAACTTCCGAGGCTGTTTTTTCGACGAGGCTTAACCGATTTTAATGAAACTTACAGCCAGGAGCAGAAAACAATGTGTAATGAATCTGAATGTAAAGAAGAAAGTCTTAAATATCATCTCACGCAGACTCCATTTATTAACGAGCGGGTGGACTGTAGTAGAAGGAAATGAATGGAAACAGGATATTATCAATAAAATCAGTACTTATATTTACGTTGTAAAACAGACCAGAACTGACACCAGATGACAAACATATTTTTAAAATAATCGAACACACAAACAAATAAAAAGGAAACATGTACACAATCTACAGCAAAGAGGCCAGTTGCCAACATTCCCGCCCCCCAGTGGAACACTAATCCTCGGTGGCAACTGGCCCAGGTTCAGGCTCTAACAGTAGGACCTTTCGGACTGGTCGGCGTAACGTGCCTGCTTTAGTAAGGACGTCTACTACGCGAACCAGTCCGTCAGGTCCACGATAAGCTTTGGTAATTCTACCTAATGGCCACAAACCACGGGGAAGGGTTGAATCGGCGATAAGCACCACGTCCCCCTCATTGAAAACTGGCGTGCTGCTTCGTGCTCCTCTAGGACGCAATGTCGGCAAATATTCTTGTAGCCACCTCGCCCAGAAATGATCAGCCAGCCGTAGAGTTCTTCGCCACTCGCAGCGGCGCATCAAGTCGGCATCTGAGAGCGAACAAGTCCAAGGAGCGACGGATGAAGACCCAAGAATGAAATGAAAAGGTGTTATAGATTCTGGAGCGTGAGGAGAGGTTGGAATATACGTCAGTGGTCTTGAGTTTATGATTGCTTCAGCTTCTAGTAAAAATGTGACGAATACTTCCTCCTTAGGATCTCTGTCCCTTAAAACTACTCGAAGTGCTGTTTTTACGGATCGGATGAGACGTTCCCATGCGCCACCCATAAAAGGGGATGCTGGCGGGATGAAGCGCCACTCAATTTTATGATTCGTAGCGTACTCCTTAACAGAATCGCCGTGCAGTACTCGAAGTTCGCGACTGGCGCCAACGAAGTTGGTGCCGTTGTCCGAGAATATGGTAGATGGGGATCCTCGACGAGCGATAAAGCGTCTTAAACTCATAAGGGCAGAATCAGACGTAAGTGATGCGACCACTTCTAGGTGAACCGCTCTGGTGACCAGACACGTATATAACGCCACGTAGCGTTTCTCACGTCGGCGATGTACAATAACAATTACTGGCCCAAAGTAATCCAGACCTACATGGGTGAATGGTCTCTTGTGATGATCGAGTCTTTCTGCAGGTAGATCGCCAAGCTGGGGATTATTTAGGCGGCCTCTCAATCTTTTGCAGCGTGGGCAGGAATTGATTATACTGCGGATGGTGGTTCTCGCTTTGAGTATCCAATATCTCTGCCTTAGTTCATTGAGCACGCGTTCGTGGAAGGAATGGGCAGACTGAACGTGATAATGCATTATGATGAGACGCACTGTATGGTTGCTGCCGTCTAGTATGATCGGTGATATCGAAGCTTCACTGATGGCAGGGGCTGATCGAATGCGAGAGTCAATTCGGATGAGGCCATCTCCATCAAGGATTGGACCTAACGATGCGATCCGACTATTGGTGGGTACGGGTTCCGAGCTCTGGAGGTGTTTCAACTCTTCACTGAAATTCTCAGCCTGAGCACACTGAAGTAGCATCTTCTCGGCTAACTGGAGATCTTTACAGAAGGACGTGGTGCCATCTATATAGAGTTTAGAATTTTGAGTGATTGGCCGAGATATTTTACACCGAAAAATACGCGCGCCCTGGAGAACACGGGCGGTGGTGCGTTGAAGACGCAACCAACTACTAAAACGGGTCGATACAGGTACTGGAGGAACTGGTAGCATGATGAGCAGCCCAACAAGTTCCGACCTTAAATCGGAGTCTGGTTTGGTCTCATCCGCGTCAGTGACAGGCGCAATAGGCCAACATGAAGATGATTGTAATAAAAATGATGGACCGGAAAACCAACGATGTGAGAGTGAAAGATTTAATTGTTTCGGTTTAGTGGCGTCGTCAGCGATATTAAGTGAGCTAGGGAGCCACCTCCAATTAGAAGGATTTGTTGACTCTAGTAGCTCTCCTAATCTATGGGCCACGAATGGTTTAAAAGAGCGAGCATCACTCCGAAGCCATTTAAGAACTGTGGTTGAGTCCGTCCAATAAATGACATCAGAGGCCTTTATGCGATGAGCTTTTATGATGGCGTTCGCAAAGCGTGAGGCGATTAATGCTGCTTGAAGTTCGAGACGCGGAATCGAGATGGGCTTTAGAGGGGCTACTCGCGCTTTACTCCCTATCAAAGCTAAAGAGACAGAGTTATCTTCATAAATAAAGCGCCAGTATGCCACACATGCGTAAGCTTGCTCTCCCCCGTCGGCCAGTACATGTAGTTGGACGTCTATGGGGTCAGGCCTACTCATGTACCAACGAGGAATTTTTATAGTAGAGGTAGCCTGTAATTGGATGAACCAATCTCTACATTCTGTGACGTATTTTTCAGGAACCGGTGAGTCCCAGTCTACACCTTCGCGCCATAACTTTTGTATAAGAATACGGCCCCAAATCACAACTGGCATCAGTAAGCCAAGAGGGTCGTAAACTTTCATAACATTAGAAAGCAAACTACGTTTAGTCAGAGTATCAAAAGGAATATCAGACACCGTACGGAAACTCAGCTGGTCTTGGAAAGGATTCCATTTTACACCTAAAACGCCAACGTCACTGTTAGGTGGCAAGTCAACGTCTGAATTAGGGTTGCTTCTTAATTCTTTAGGGATTAAAGACAACGCTTCGACCTTATTCGACGTCCAGGAACGCATATCAAAACAGCAATTGTTATGGACAGTTACGATATCTGAAGCTAACCGTGCCGCCTCGCCAACTGAATTAGTGCTTCCTAGATAGTCATCCATGTAATGATCGTGAATTATAGCGCGGCAGGCCTCCGGATAAACCGCTTCCAATTCTTTCGCATTTTTATTTTTGATGAAGAGTGCAATGAAAGGACTGGAAACAGCACCAAAGATCATGGAAGCCATGCGATACTCTTTTAGTTCGCCCTTATCAGTGCGCCATAAAAATCGCTGCGCGTCCCTGTCTTTCACGGCAATTTTAATTTGTGGAAACATTTCCCTAATATCACCGTTTAAAGCTACAGCTCCCTCTCTGAATCGAAAAATAACGTCTAATAAAGACTGTAGTAAGTCAGGGCCTTGTAACAATAAACTATTAAGACTTACTCCCTTTGTGACTGCGGCGGCATCATGCACAACCCTAAGCTTACGCTTCTGAGGATGGAAAACTCCAAAGGTCGGTAAGTACCACCGGATATCGCCGTTAGGGTTCTGGTGTAAGCTTTTGTGATATGTTTCTGGTGAACATTTCTCGGCGTATCCCTTTTTGATGATGTTTTCCATAAAATTCTGATATGCTGTAGCAAATTCTCCATCCCGAGACATTTGACGCTCGAGTGCCCTCAAGCGGGACAATGCCTGGGGATAGCTATCAGGAATAATTTTAGGTAAGTCCTTCTTCCAAGGTAAACCTACCTCAAAACGGCCGTCGTCGTATCTACGCGCCGTAGCCTCAATGATATCAACCGCACGTTTATCATCACAATTTGGTTGCGGCGCGCTTTTCGTTATCCCAATCGAATCAATTTCGTACTGAGTTTTAATGAAAGCATCCAGGTCGTCAGAATTAATATGATTAACCAATTCTACTGGTTTTGAGGATACGGAAAGTGCGCCGTGTAACACCCAACCTAACAATGTTTTCGAAGCCACAGGTTCATTCTTTTTCCCAACTCGGATTTCTTGACTCGAAGACAAATGCCAATCTGCAGCGCCGATTAGTACAGTCGGGCTCATATCACTATATGTAAGCTCACTAGCTAAGTCGCATAAGTGATTAAATTTTGAAATATCTATGTCAGATTTGTGTTGAGCACGTAGTCCAAGGGGTGTTATAGCAAGTGCGTTCTCGATGTAAAAACGATCAGTCGAATTACGTCCTCTAATGTAAAAACTTACGCAACTTACGTCAACCTCTTTTGACATACCACCTACGCCTTCAATGCAGAGGTGGTCTCGACCGCTGGTCTTCGCGCCGATGCGCGTAACAACATCGCCATCGATCAGAGTCGCCGTGCTGCCCTCATCAAGCAGAGCAGTGGTGTCGTACGCGCCGTCCGGACCTTCAACCACGACCGGCAAGACTTTAAGCAGGCCACGCGGGCGTGGCGTCAGCTTAGATGTACCTGTTGCATTAATAGAAAAGTCTGATGTATTTTTGACTTTAACACTGGCGTCGTTGTCGACGGTATGGTCGGTTGTGTTGGTGACTGTACTCGAAGTCGACACAGTTGGTGTGGTATCGGTGGTCGATGCGCCATGAAGGAGTGAATGATGACGTCGTGAGCACCCATCAACACCGCAGCGCTTGGCGCGACAATTATTCCACTTATGTGGGTATGACTTTAAACATCTATAACAGATTTTATACTCACGAACCCACTGCCATCTTTTATCTACAGTCAGAGATTTAAAAGACTTACAAATCTTTATTGTATGCGCACCTTGTTTGCAATATATGCACTCGACTGTACCTTTGTCGGACACTGTCGCGTGTATGGATTCGAATTTCGACGGTTTTGAGACCGACACAGGTATTGATTTTGATGAATGAGAAGCGTAATCAAAAATAAAATTGTATTTTAGCTGTCGATCTGCTTCCGACAATAAAAAGTTAGATAATAACTGTAACTTGGATATATGTTCGATGGGATGATAAGTAGCTGCGTAATCTGTGAAACGGGCCCTGGTATGATCGGTAAGCTTGAGCAGTATAGTACGACAAAGCTCAGGTGAATACAGGTGCTCGTTCTGATCTAAAACAATAACGGTTGCAATGAAGTTACGTAATTTATTGGCTATGGAATTTAATTGTTCAGGAGTTTTTATTGTTGTAAGATTGCGCAGATCGGCAAGCTCGCGCGATACTAAAATCTCTGGCCGAGCATAGTTCAAGGCTAGTGTGTTCATGACTTCTTCTGGGTCACTGGAGGTCCACAGCAGTGCTGCTACGGACTGATATGCCGGACCACTAATTGCATTGTTCAACCGTGCCATATTCTCTGTGGGAGAAAACAATGATTTAGTTCGGTCAAAACTAGATTTAAAAGCCATCCAATGACTGACATCACCCGAAAAAGCGATGAGTTTAGGTCTCTTGGGTCGATCGGCTAAACCTGTGATGGCTCGGGTGAGTTGTATGATGGGATCTGTTGGAGGTTGGCCAGTAACAGTATTAACATTGGCGGGTGACGGTCGATCTGCATGATTGACGTTGTGGTCGTGGAACGGTGCCTTGGTAAAAACGACCAGCTGCGGGGGGAGACCTTTAAGATCATCCAAGGTGACAACGGGTACACTTCTAGGTAGACATATGTTCTCGTTTCCTACGTTCGTCATGGGTGCATTTTGACTGTCAACCCACATTGTTGTACGTTCCCTAGATCTACGAGTAGAATGACTTGACTTACGAGATCGGGCTGACTTATCTGTTGCCTCCAAAGCGGCGAGTTTCGCTTGAAGCTCTGTTTGTTCAGCTTCGAGCTCCAGCTGCGCGAGTTCGCGCTCTCGTTCAGTTTGTTGAAGTGCGAGTTCGCGTTCTCGTTCAGCTTGTTGACGCGCGAGTTCGCGCTCACGTTCAGCTTGTTGACGTGCGAGTTCACGCTCACGTTCTATGCGATGCCGCATCGTTTCTGCTTCTGCTGCTAGCATTTGAGCTCGTATCGTTGCAGATGACTGCGACGAATGCGTACGTGCACTGTAAACACTAAGAAGACTGTGAGGTGACTGAGCGCGACCTATATTTTGCGAGCTAGGAACGGTAGGCTGGGGTCCGACAGCAGAGGGCTGCGTCGAAACATGAGATGTGCCTTGATCTAAAAGTGAGCTCGTAGGTATCGCTAAGTCACTGTCTGTTGCTGGAGCTGGCCGACCGTTGCGTGACGCGAGTGTGTGGTCACGATCCGTTAGCTCAGCTCCTGGTAAATTCGGTACTGACTTACTTTTACTCCTTGTTTCCACCATCGTTGAAAAATGTCAAATTTAAAACAAAATTTGGAAAATAAAAATATTTGGTAACAAAATTTACGGCAAGCAAAAGGACCAAAAATATTAACGAGCGGGTGGACTGTAGTAGAAGGAAATGAATGGAAACAGGATATTATCAATAAAATCAGTACTTATATTTACGTTGTAAAACAGACCAGAACTGACACCAGATGACAAACATATTTTTAAAATAATCGAACACACAAACAAATAAAAAGGAAACATGTACACAATCTACAGCAAAGAGGCCAGTTGCCAACACCATTATTAACTTGTAAGCTAGGAAATAGACTACACTATTAATAACAGGTTGGATATCTTTAAATTAATAAATGATAGTCCTAATTAGCTACCCCGGCTTGCACTATATTAACCGTTATATTCTGCAAGCGATACGTTTCCGTCATAGTTTACTGCAGCCGGGACTAGTAAAATAATAGCTATATTAAATTACTGTCCACTGTACAACCGGAATTATTATATTTTCGGAGAAAATATGAAGAAGTAACATTGTACTTTTATACAATATTCGATGTTACAATTTATCTTGCACCGTATGCTCTACTGTGTCCACCGGGCGATCTTCACAGTGGTGACACCCAGGCGTATCCTGCCTCCCTATCCGACACAGGTACCTCCCGAAACTTCCGTGTCCGATGAGGACCTGCGTGATCCTATAGGTCAGGACGTTGTGACGTCTCTCCAGCCACTCCTCAAAGAGTCAAAGGTCAAGGCAAAGGTCTTACTGCCGCGATTGCGGCGTGCCTGAACGGCCGAACATACGGCCTTAGAGTTTTTAACCCAAACGGCTCGATAATAAATAGTTTCTTATACGGTTACTATTTTCAATATTTGCCGCTTGAGGTTCTACGATTAGAAACAAAAACTTTATTCAAACCGAACATCGGTTTAAAATGTTTAAAATAGCTTTAATTTCAAAGTTAATGATAGTTTATTTGCGTGATACACTTACGCACAAATCTAACTATGTATTACAGCGGTTTCGCCCGCTGCATCTCGAAAATTATCTGACGGGCACTTTAAACCGGGATAAAAATGATGTAGTAAGTTCCATCTAAATCAGTTAAGGCGGCATACTACGTCAATATAATCTTACTCGCTCGCACTTGCACGTACCACGCACTATTTGCTTGCTCTTTCTTTTAGTTGTCTTCGCGAAAATCTATTTATTTAAATGCGAAAAAAAGGAAATTCGAAAAACTAAATAACATAAGCCCTGCTTTATAGTTAGTTCAGTTAGTATAAAAAGTTTCATAATCTAATTTAAAGTATTTTATGATTGCCAGCGGTTTATTGTTCAATTCAGAGGTAACTTTGGGATTTTTTTCTATAGAGTAAATTTTATGGAATCGTGTTTTCGCCAAACATAAAACCTAACAGGAATCCTCAACTTTACCATATATTTATTTCAAAATTAATGCTGCAGTATTTTCGGCGTATCAGATAATTCTGCTAAGCCATTTGAGGTAGTATGGCCTCTTAAGTATTTCAAGCGCGGAAGAGTAATAAACATCCATACATCCAAACTTTCACGTTGATAATAAGTAGGATTATTTCACACTCGTGACCGGTGTTAGTCTTAGGGGATTCCAAATGGTTTGTCAGAGGTAGGCACCTAAAGCCGACCGACATTTCACCATTTCCATGAATTAGGGGACAGAATGACTCAGATCCTCAGTTGATAATAAATTTTTTGTGGTAAAAAACCCAATGATTCAAAGGGTTCCCTTAAAGCTTGCTGCGCAGTGCCTCACGGATTGAAAAACGTGTAAAAATAAATATATATTTTAAGTAGTGATAGTTTGACTTATTTTATTAATTAGTTAAAGAAAAAAATAGAATGGAGGAATAGTAGATTGTTATACAAGGGTGGAAAGAAATCAATTCCCATACGAGGTATTTAGACGCACGAGCGAAGCGAGGGCGGCTATAGTCCGAGTGGGAATTGATGACTTTCACCCGTGTTAAACACTCTACTTTTCATTTCAAATATAAGGAAAGTAAAAAATAGTAGTTTTTCTAAAATATTTATTGATAGTAATAACATGAGTAGTACCTATTTAATAGTCTTCTTAAATTTAAATTTCAAATATGGAACACACCGCCTGCGTCACTGCCGCGGGCCATCCCACTTTAGTAGGTATTTTTTTTAATTCACATTGGCCGTATACACTCACAAGACAGCAGCATTTTTTTTAAATCGATGTTTTTCCTAATTATGTAAAACTAGATGAAAATCGCTCATCGTGCCCGGACCTCTGTTGCGGCAGTCGCTCCCTCTATATTATCGCCCTGAGATCGCGCCGGAACTCTTTCCGCCGCACTAAACTTGTCGAGGCACGGTTACAGTTTATAGGTTTTTCTAAGGAGGTTTAGTAACTACATAGTAACCACATGACACTGGCCGAAAATAAAGAGAAAAAATAAAAACTTCTCAACATGTCATCCGATGTCAAAAATGGCGGCTGCGATCTGTCTGGTCAGAAAATCATTAGAAATTTACAAAATACTCGACAATCTGAATTTTGCGGATATATGTTGTCGATTCGAAATCATTATTTTTTAATGTTTTATTATTCAGGTTAGCTTTCAAGGCTACCGTAGCCCTGCACGAAATTATAGCCGACTAAATAACCAATTTTAGTTCTATTTTTAAAATTCATTACTAGCTTGCTAGCTTACTGACACTAGCTGGCTATCCTAGCTTGAAAAACTAGCCCCGTGTAGCCCGGGCATTAATCCATAAAACTCAGCGCGATATGTTTTTATCTTTTAATTTTCATACAATCTATTCATTTTTTCTTTGGCCTCTGTCTCTCTCCGACGTCACATACATAGAGTATCTTTATGACACCATCAGTAGTCATGAAAGTCTGACCAATAAGTCGAAAAACAACAAGAGCCAAGATCTGACCTCAATTTTCTTTTCCAGACATGCTACGAGATGGAGAGGTATCTTCGGGAGGAGCCACGCAAGCGTCGCGAGTCCTCCCATGAAGAGGAGTGGGCGCGGTCGTCACCCAACGCCGCGACCCCATCACCACCAGCCTCGCCGCCAGCCCCACCCGTCACCACCACCTTCACTTTCATCACCACGGTGAAGAGCGAGCCAACCAGTGATTCGGAGTATGAAATCAACCCCGGTATGTCACCCCCTTGGTGTTTTTAGCCTCTTGAGTCTCAGGAACTTTTGTTTTCAAACTGTAGTTATGGTTTTTAATTGTACACTTATTTTCTTGTTATATGTCAGTTTCAGTCAATGAGTTAATTTATTCATCTTGCAAAGTCCCATAGTTTAATTTTACTAACTAACCTAACCTATCCATGTTGCTAAAAAAATAGAAACGTCGACTTAGCTATATAGCTTTCACAATTTTGCCTATCATATAGTAATTATATGTATTAAGTTGAGTGCTACGTTGCTCTTTTACGATATTCTTAATGCAAAAGAAACAATGGAAATATTACCGCTTCCAGACAAGGAATTTAACCTGATCCAAGGAAATCTGTGATCTGCTTAACAATTATTTTAAACCAAAGAAGGAGAAATGAAATCCATCGCTTGTTCTATTAACTCCCTTTTTGCAATATCTTCATCTGACTCTCCTATCAACTATTCCAGAAGAGCCACCGTCTACTCCGAGTCCAGTGCCGATGCAGCACTTGGTGCCCCGCAAGTCTGTGACCCTGGCGCGTCACCACAACCCACACGCCGCGGACCCTCGCCGGCGCGTGCATCGCTGCGAGTTCCCCGCCTGCGACAAAGTCTACACCAAGAGCTCCCACCTCAAAGCTCATAAGAGGACGCATACTGGTCAGTATCTTTGCTCTTCCCTATAGACCTAAGGCTCTCAGCACGCGTAGCAGGGCGCTGTAGAAACGGGTTTTGTCGACGAGAGAATACAATGACAGAACGTAAAAGATTTTTTCGTACCACTTGCTCAAAAAAGTGACATTCTATGCCACAAAAAGCGAACATAACAATAGTCATTTTTAATCTGTGAAAAACAGGGAAAGAATGTTGTACTGAATTTCATTCTCTCTCTAGGGAGAGAATGTGATTTAAATTTGGAATACTTAGATTACGGTAGACTCGATCGAAAGCTAACCAGAATAATAAAACATTAAAAAATAAAGATTTCGAGTCGACAACATATATCCGCAAAATTCGGATTGTCGAGTATTTTGTAAATTTCTAATGATTTTCTGACCAGACAGATCGCAGCCGCCATTATTGACATCGGTTATCATGTTAAGTTTTTTTTCTTTCTTTATTTTCGGCCTATGACTTACCGTGACACCTACATTTAGTACCTTGATGTGTAGTATTTGGGACACACGTTTCACCCGAGCGAAGCCGGATTTTCATCTAGTTAAATAAAATTACGAAAACCGACGAGGCCGTATGAGCTTGATGCCTTTGCTTTTTTAATTTGCCGCGTTTTTGTATTCTTCAAATACATAAACGTTGAGTTTATTTTTACTTATTTTTATAAATAACTTAATGTTAAATATGAATGTTTAAAATGCGTATCTCATATTATTACTGTGTTATTTTTTTCGCAAATGGTACGAAAAGTAGAGTATTTTCCTCGGTGATAAAGCTGTCTTAGTCTTGGGTGAACTTAAATCCCTCGCTACACTCAGGACTCGTCTTAAATCCCTCGCTTCGCTCGTGATTTAAGTTTTTAACACCCTCGCTACGCTCGGGAGTAAACCTCGAGTCCTTCGTTACGCTCGCGATTTAATTCGCCACCCGCGACAGAAGACCCTGCTTTATCCCCTTGGTTAATAATCTACTATTATCGGTTTAAGCATAACAATGTTTAAAATATAGAAAATATATGATTTTATTCTTTAATGGTGTAAGAGTAGTAACATATTTGTGCAATAAGGCAGTCGATTTGTGTAGAAATAACGATGAAATAACTTAGTCTTTTCTTGGTGGAATAGAGATAGAATCGCCATGCTACGCGTGCAGGTGACCTACAATGACATCTTTAAGCCAGAGTAGTTCCAGAGCTATGCAAATTGTCTAGCGCCACCTCGTTCCCTCACTGTACTACTCTGGCTTTAAAATTTTATAGTAGGCCACTTGGATATGATGAAAAATCCGCAGCATTGTTTCAAATAACACAAAATGAGGTTATTGAAAATTGCGTTAGATGATTTAAGCCTGATTTAGACGATGCAAGAAATAGTAAACGTTTTGCTTGCAAAGACTACATTGCAGTATTTGTTTTATCACCTGAATTGATTGTCAGTATAAGTCCGCAATGTAGTCAAAAAGTGCATGCAATTTGCTTTTAATTTCTTGCAGCGTGTCATTAAATGCAATGATGTCTACTAATAAATTCAGTTGCTGTTACAAAGCTGCGCTTTATTGTTTTTCTTTTGTTTTAGATAATTTTATTGCCTAAGCCATATTTAAAAATAAGTACAGAAACAGACGCACCTCAACCTACCCAAAAAATGCCTAATTCTCCCCATATAATGAAAAAATACACTTTTTGCTTTTGTGATAAAGTTAAAAATATAATAAAAAAGTCAGATTGGTGTTGTTTGATGTGTCTGTTCTAATTTATTTTATTCGAACATATACCTAGTTAGGTACCAGTAATATTGCGATTATTTTAAGCAACCTTAAAAAGGGATTTTAAGTTTGAATTTATTAATGTAGGCCATTACTTATACGTAAAAATTAAGTTATTTAGACCTAACTAAAACTCAATTAATTATACTTAAGAATTAAATTATTTACTTACCTAAAAATTACGATTTATTATATAATTCAACGCCGCATTCACCCTGTTTTACGGTATCCCAGCCGTAAGTATGGTCACAGCTCCAACCAGCCCGAGAAATTCAAATTTTCTTACGTTTTTTTGCAATTTGCAGGCCAGTGCTAGGTTGTATGTTGATTAAAATATTATTCGCGGCTGTAAGACGTATGTAGTTACAGAATATTTCAAGTTTATAAAGGTGTAGGAATGATTTTTTTTGGTTCCTACACCTTTATGAACTTGGAAGGATGTATTATGGTTGGAGTATAATAATAATAATATTCCACAACTATCACACAACGCCATCTAGTCCCAAGCTAAGCAGAGCTTGTGTTATGGGCACTAGACAACTGATATAAACATATATATTTCTAAATACATGCATACTTATTATAGTATATAATATAAATTACACACAGACAAAGAACAAATGATCATGCTCATCACACAAACATTTGTCCTGGGTGGGAATCGAACCCACGACCCACGGCATATCAGTCAGGTTCACTAACCACTAGTCCAACAGGCCAGTCTAAAAGTATTCCCCTTATGAAGCGTGACCTCAATAAAGGTGAGGTGCGAGTGAGGTCGCAAACTACACCGATAGTAGCCGGCCATCCAATAATCCTTTAATCCAGCGGTTCCCGGATCGATATACTTTGCTAGTGGTAATACTTGTAGACTTCGTTCAATCCATGCTATAGCCAAGTGAAATCTTTCTTATTGATACATTTTAGAAAAAGACATTACATGGAAATTTCTAAATTTTTGCAGCAAAATCAATACGAAACGTTTTTAAAAATAATTTATTCTAAATATTTCATCATCATCATAAGCAGGTGTCGAGCCTAACCTATGCCTTCTCTGGCTCCCTATACATTTCCAATAGGACCAGAAATCGGCTAGAAGCGGCATGCATTCATCGCGATCCTGTGGTCTTCATCAGATCGTTTGGTCACACCAGAAACGAAGGTGGACAGACGATTCTGAATCTTATGTAATTAAAATCATTGAGATTAGAATATAAACGGAAGCATTTTAGTAGAAAACGTGTCTACTGAACATTCCCACACTCTGACGGAATCACTCGAAATACATTGACAACACATTTCACGATCATTATAAACGTCTTTGAAAGCACCAGATGACTCATAAAAACCGAGACAGTCTAACGATTTCCTATAATCGTAAGATTCTATTCTAGCGTTTCATCTCTTCAACAATGCTTTATTATAACACTGTCCGGGAAGTGGAACTAACTAGGACACGCGATTGTTATTGTAATTTCAAAGAGCAATGCACTAGCATATGTCTAACATTTGGTATAGCGCCATCTGTCTGTGTCGGCTGGAACACATTTACATAAACTGCATCAACATTCAGAAAACCCTGCACTAATTGAGGATAGCACCATCTACCGGATTTTTAGAAAAGCTGGCGTAGACTAGGGTCTGTTCATGATCGGTCCGGTCAGTTCAACGATACTGCAAATGTGTATCTTTTCGTGTAGTAAATAAAGTTAGATAGATTAGTCGGAGTCGCTATTAAAATGCAGCGCTGCGTTGCGAAAGGTGTATCTTTTCATGTAGGAAATAGTTTGATTTTGAGTAGCTCTATTGAAATGACGTACGAAGCGTCACGTCTCAGTCGGAGCTGACCCTAAATTAGGTAAATCAAGTTACTATTTTGTACATTATAACAAAATTACCAACTAGCCTACGTTTATTGGCACACGTCACAAATTTAATGTACACAGTTAGGTATCACAAAAATAAAACAAAGAAAAAGAACTTAAAACAAACTTAACACGCGCGCAGAAGCAAAATTAAAAATTAATCCATCTACCGGAGATTAGATCAGTCTATACTCACGGCTACACATCAAGGTATGCAAAACCAGTAGGTGTTAGCTGACCATTCATTGTGTGGTTTTGTATAGCTTGTTGTGTAGCCGTGTGTAATTGCACTAAATGATAATCCTTGCACTGCGATTGATTGTTCTTTCTACCTGAAATAAAACGTTACTGTATGTAAACTTTTCATGTTTTCCTCTTTGTTCGCACCACTTTGAGCGAAAGTACACCGAACTGTGTATCTGAGTTTTGTGTTCCAAACCATTTACCTCTGGATGAGTATAGGTGGCGCTATTATCAATTTGTTTTAGCTACCCCACACACATCAAGCTACCCCAGTATGTCAAACTTTAACAGATTTTAACTTTTTAATTAATGCAAAAGATTTATATTCGATTGGAAAAAATGTACACGTTGGGGTATTAGGTTGATGCACTTGGCTCTGTTCTTGTTTTTAAGATCCAGTTTTTCTGCGAAGGCGATAGTATTTAGAACCGTGACTATAATATAATATAATAGTAGATTACGCACCAAGGGAGTAAAGCATTGCCTTACGTCACGGGCGTATTGAATCCCGAAACTACACTAAGGATTCTGGGGTGAACCTCCGTAGCGCAGCGAGGAGGTTCAAGTGTTAATTCCCGAGTGAAACGAGGGAATTAAGTTAAGAATCCTTAGTGTAGCGAGGGATTCAAGTCAGCCCAAGACAAGGCAGCTTTACTCCCGAGGAGCGTACTCTGCTTTTCACACCTACTGCGAGGAAATAAATTCGAATTTTGAAATTTGATGTGGTACGACAACCTTCGAACGCGAAGTTGGCACCACTGTAAGCGATCAGCTGTTGCTGCCAGCGGCCGCCATTACTGATACGACTCCTTGGTGAAAGTTTTCATACGGTTTTCTTTGAGTTTCCAAATTCAAATCACATTATTCCCACGGGAATAATGAAATTCAGTACATATATTATTCCCGGCTCGAGCGAGGGGGAATAATGTCATGCTTTACAGTAGGTTTGCCTGACGTATAATATGACATTTACGAGCAAGTAGTATGAAAATAAATTTTATAATGCGAATTAATGCGCTGTCTTTGCTTTTGCTCCCGTACCTATGCGAATTGCTTGAAAATTGTACAGTGTTAATCTGTATAAGTACCTACTTCAAATGACAGCAAATTATTTAACTTCTGTGTTATTAGTTCATAGTTTTTTTTTCATGTAACTAACACAGTGTTTGTATGTAATTGCAGGCGAGAAGCCGTACAAGTGTTCGTGGGAAGGCTGCGAGTGGCGGTTCGCGCGCTCCGACGAGCTGACGCGCCACTACCGCAAGCACACCGGCGCCAAGCCGTTCCGCTGCCGTCACTGCGAGCGCTGCTTCTCGCGCTCCGACCACCTGGCGCTGCACGCCAAGCGCCACGCGTAGCCCGCGGCCCCCCTCGCGGCTCCCGCCGCACGCGCGCCGCAACGTAAACGCAAATAAAACGCGCGCGCTCCGTTTATTTACACGTATATTTAGTGATTCCGTTTATAGGTTGTCGTGAGTTGTGAACGCGGAATTGATTGTGATGAGGAGCCAGCGTCAAGCCAAAGAATGCCGCTACATCGTAGCCGAGTCAACACTCATTGCACCTAATGCTTTAAAGTTTATGTTTTTAAGTTTAAACGAGTTTTTATTCGGGAAAAATCTCTTGATGTTTCGGCAATTATCGTTACGGTTCTTTGTTGCTAAGAGTTCGATTTATCGCCGTTGTGTATTATGTAATTTTGTGAGCTTCGTGTATTGTGCCGTCGCGTAGCGATGGCGCGTGTGTGCCATGAGTGGGGGCCAGTGCCCCCACATGCATTTCAATCGCGGTCATATTATTTATTGAGGAGTTCGGCTAATGATCCCACCGACGCCGAGCACGACCTTTATAATTTTAGGCTTAGTGCGTCGCGTTACCTGATGTTTTGTCGCAGCCGCGGGCCAGTGGGAGTGTCCTCGTGCTGTGACCGCTGTCCTCACTGAGGCAGGCGCAGTGCCGGCACCACCGACTGGGCCGCGGCCTCGACGCAGATTCGTGTTTATTTTGTATAATTGTATTTTATTCAGTAGGTTAAGCTTCCTCTTTACTCTTTCATTCCGATATTTTGCGGTTAACTGGCCTTTATTTCGTTAGTTTTAAGAAATATTATTGTCTGCACTATTTAATTTATGGCATGCTTTTACACACATAGCGTGAAAAGTTAATGTTTAGCCTACAGGGAGGGTAACATCTATAGTACATATTTTTTTGTATTTTTGTATAATGTGTTGCGCTAGGTGTGTAGAGGCCTGGAGGGCCGGCGACGACCGCCGTCGACGTCGATGTTGCGTGTTCAGTCTTGATCTCAGTAATATACAAGAACAGCACTATTTCTAACTCGTTGTCGAACACTCCCGGCGTCGCCTGTCCGGGCACAGCCGCTATTTTTTGTCGAGGGCCAATTTTGTAAGACCAGTACGTTAGTGCATCCTACTTGCATAATACAACCATAACCGCAATAGTTCTCAAGTCAGAGACTTCACAGTATCCAGTCCCTCAAATAACTAGTGATCATCTAGTACTCTAGACAAAATGGCATGTGTTATGCAAAGAGGATAGTTACGTAACGCCACTAACTTTCGTATCGCTAACCATTAAGTTTGAACAAGTATTCTATACATTAATTATTACATTATTATCTCATGAGAAACATCACAATTTAAATAAGTTACCATAAGGAATTACTGCCATCAACGACAATACCTTGCATCTGTATCCGTGCAGAAACTCTGATTAAAAACTCTGCAGATTGAAATACGAATAACTCTGCAAAACTACTTACGCAAGTTGTGGCAGTTACGGAACACTGAGAACAGTTTAATAATTATAATCTAGCTAACTTTGTGACTAGATAATAAGAGTGAACAACGACTGTTAACAAATAAACTGCCCTTTAGAGTATGCACAGTGCCGTTGAGTTGTTAGTAACTGTGCATTTTGACTAGCATACCTCCCGGGGCCAATATTTTAGTCTTCCCTTTACTAAGTTTCATAAAATACAGTATAATGTGCTCTTGTACCCCAGAGTTCTCACACGCACTTCAAACGATGTTGAAAGCTAATTAAAATAAATAATATTATAAGAAACTACAAATTTTAATATAGCCAAATATTATACACATGAATTTTGACTGAATTTGAGAAGTTATTTTATAAACATTGACTGAGGAAGAATGTAACGATGGATCTGCTTTAGTGTATTTTGATTGACTAATGAATAAAATAGATCGTTGATAGTTGTAAAAATGTATTCATCACAAATGTAATGTGCGAACAAAAATAATCTGAATCTTTATTTGGTTCGATTAGGAGTATGACAATGCTGAGTGCGTGTGACATCTCTGCAGTTTAGTTATACAAGCACAGATGGAAAATCTAAATTTGCACTTACGCTCAGTAAGTTTCATATTTTATCAATGTCGTCCTATGTACCTACATTTTATTGCAGTTTTATATTTAAAGTTTAATATACCAATACTGTAGATATATTTTTGGCGGTTTATTTTGAAAATCTGAGTTTTTAAAAACACATTTTATAATTTTAGCATTGTTTGTCGACTGTCAAAATGGTTTTTTTATAAATCAACTAAAATTAATGTTTTGTTTTGACAGTAGACAATAACCGAATTACGTGTTCAATAGCGATAGTATTCAAAGAAAATAACAAAGTAATGTCAATATAAATCATTTTATAATTAATTATAATGTAAATGTATTATTATTTGACGCCTGCAAAGTGCACTTGACTACCGATTTGAATGACCGTTACAGTTACAAAATTATAAGCAAATCGACACAAAAAATATACATTCTATATAAAACTGTATTTTATAATCGATCAAATCAAATCCAGAATGTAATGAGAAAGTTATTTTTATCGTCGATTGTTTTTATTTTTATAAATTGCTATTGAGTACACGTAATTACTCTGCACGGGCATATACAGGGGGTTTTATATGCGTGTATAGCTCACGCTTATTCCTCAGTGGTGTAAACATTTATACAGGTTGATGCAAAAAAGTAACAACGTTCTGAAGCGTGAGAAATTTTCAGGAGCTTGGACCTGTATAAGCCCTTAGCTAGCTTTCACCAGCTAGGAGGAATGTGTTCTATAACACATCAAGGGTTAGGCTATATACGTAAAAACAAGTGTTAGCTGTACGAATTTAGCTTTTAAAATCATGCATAACCACTAAAATAATTAAATCATTCTGCATTTCTTTTCTAGATCGATGTTTAAGTGTAACAACCGTGAAATCATAGAAGTAGGAAACAAAAAATAAAAAAAAATAATGTGATTCATAAATTTATTAAAATTTAATAATAAAATGATAACATGATAGAAAATAAATGTTAAATGTATGGTATGAATACCGCTTTATGAATGGTCTATGTGTATTAGGGTTAATATGCACGACGGCTGGTAAATGCATATGTAGTTTTGTAGAAAACAACTTTATCGATTGATAGTACTTTGTAATTTATGACCCGCTGTGACTCAGTCACTTATAATAATTCTCTACTAACTATTAGTACGGGAGCTTAATTTTTGGATCATTCTTCGAAGCCACTGCCAGTTACTATATAAACTTAAAATGTATGCCAACTACAACACGGGCCTGCTAATATTTTCTGAAGTAGTTATGAGAGCCTTAAAAAGGTAATAAAGAAAAGATTCAAAAGTTCAGCTCCGGTAAGGCTCGGCGGGTAAAAAAATATGAAAACGATATGAATATTTCACACGAATGTCAAACTACGTCATAATTATTGTATTAGAGAACGTAATATATAAACGAAATATACATTTATCTTACATTATATATATACTTACAATATACTACTATAAAAAAATAGATAAATTTTCGTCGTTAAAGATACGCGGCTGTGTTAAAATCAACTCTTTGTATAAATTTTCGACTCCACCGTATCGGGAACAAAACATAAAAAATAGTATTTAAGATTCATTAGCTGAAAGTAATAATTTAAGGTCGACTTTTAATTATTTAGCAGTTTAATTAACACAAATGCCAGTAATCAGGTTTTGACATTTGTGTCAGCATTTGATCTTAATTTTTTAAATACTTCTTGCTGTCAGAAGTTATTATTGAATACATTGAATAAATAACTGAAACAAATGGACTTCACAAACAACGCACAATTTTATGATAAATTAAGTAAAACGTAAAGGCATTTATGTAATGATTACTTAGTCGGCGTCTTCTGTATATTATACTAAGTTAACACGCGGTTATTATCAAAGAAAAATGTATGAATCTACCACTGTTGTTATGAGTATCGTCATGCTACTAATATGAACGTAATAAAACTAAAATTCGATTCTTTTCAAAAGTAATTGTAAAAGTTGCTATAAGCTTATGTACCAACACAGTTGTTGTGCATACGGTTCGGCAAATTATCAATAAAACAAATTAAATACTGCACTCATTTAATTAGCGGATCGGTGTTAAATAAATCATTAAATGAGTCTCTGTCTAAAAGTCCACCTTTTTCTTTCGGATGCTCATTGCGTTCGAGGGCCATGGTATCTTCCTTAGGCAATCCCGCGAAGGCCTCGACATCTGCCAACCCTTTAGTAGATAAATTGAATGTTCTCGAGTCCGGTACACCCTGTACATTGAGCATAACGTCCTGAAACGCAGCGTCAGCTGGCGGCACTTTTCAAAACTAAAAGTGTCATGGCTGAATATTTTTTGCCAACTCGTAAATTAAAAATCAAATTATTTACAATTTTATAACGTTTTCATCTTCTCTTCGCGTCAAACTAGCGACTATACTCTTCAAAGATATTTTTCAAGGAACGAAAAATTGAGCTGCGAGCAGGGTTCGAACCAGCGTCTTCTGGATAGATACTCCAGACGCCTTTACCAATTAGGCCATCTCAACCACATCCACTCGTAGCTGAATTTCTCGTTCGCTTATTTTTATTAATACTGAAAAATATCTATGCGAAGACGCGACGCAGGCGTTATTGCGTATTATTATATTGCCGGGATAAATAGTCATTGCTAAGTATTGTCAAAAGTATTAGAAACTGTGGAAAGTAGTACTGTCATGTTTCAGAAGCGTTCAAAATATACAGAATTATTCTAATTTCAGAAAAAACCGAATTCGCTTTGTTTTTATTATTGATTTAATGTTATAATGAACCGAATTAATCAATTAGTTAAATTAAGACGACTACTTATTTGGGCTTTAGTGTTGCCACCGCTAAACGTTCACTATTGCCCAAAATTATCATTCGTTCATAACCAAAACCCGTTCTTTTTATTAACAGTTGTTTCTGATTGGTCATCTCTAAAGTAATGATAGGCAAATCGGTCTTTGATTGGTTACACACAAGGATCTGAATCAATTTTGCATACGGAATAGATAATATGAACTATACTCTCTAGTACCACTCGAAAAAGTATCTTATAGGCAGGACTACATTTATGTTTTATTACGTTATTTCTTATTGAAATCCAGATAATTTCCGCGTGAATTTGTAAGATAAAACTAATTAATTTGCTAGCACGGTGCCTTACTTTGATGATTATCGTTATAATGTCATTATTTATGCAAGTACACCTAAGTTATCTACATCAGAACATTCCAATAGGTTCCCGATTCGGATGGATATTTTGAATATCATATTGTAAGGATATTTTTGGGCCTTGTAACCGACTGTTTGATGAAATCACATTATTTTGATGTTTTATTTTCTAGAAAAATAAAGTTTGGGTGCAATAACTTAGTAATAACCCTCTTCAATGTAAGTGAACAGGCTTCTTCTGGGTAAGCTTACTGCATCGTAGACTTTCACCTGTGACCTAGATTAGAGTCAAGAGCAAAACCAAAAAAAAACCATAAAGATAGAAGAAAATGGTTCAAAAGTCAGTTTTCTCATAAGCTTTTTCAATGAAGAAATGTAACATCAACAATTATTAGATAATGATAGCTTTTTTAACATTTAAAATAATTATTATACCCTATTTAAATAAGTAATTAAACTATTTTTAACTCCACAATGGTTGTCTGTATTTCAATAATATTAAAAGAATAAAAACTGAATAGTTAGGTTATTAAAAGGTTGTACTAGAGAATGAAATTCAAAATTAGACTAAATACCTGTAAACAACGATTTAGGAAACATTTTGTAATTGAGTTGTAAAAGCTTATGAAAGAAAACAAGATTATACTATCACTTACCTATAATCTGGAAGTACCTTTAAAAAGAAGTTATATTTTACTGCACAGTCGGTTATAAGCATTATAATTGAAGGCTTTCGTCATAATTATCAGTGAGGTGACGTCACTATGATTACGTCATTAATTTGCCAAAATTGCGTCACCGATCTGATGTTCTGACAAAAGTCGAAAAGCTGCGCCTTTTTTGTATGACAGTCTGACTATCCAGAATTAATAATATTTGTGATACGGGATATCCCGCCAGCGTTATAATTGTGGGCTCAAACTACATTATAAATATTTTAAAATCTGGATTGTTTATTAAATACATCACATATTGTTACCTTTTTAGCTCATAAATGTTAGCTTTAAAAGAGAATATTAGAACAAAATATTGATTGTTCTTCGGCTGTATGTATATTGCAAGAAATATTTTGACTGGACTTTGGGCCTGTAGCACAGGTGGCAGGCTAGATTAGCTAGACCTAGTTTAGACTAGTCCTGTGTTATCACTCCCAAGGTTCTTATCACTATTGTGTCTGTCTGTGAGAATCTTTAGTATTATTCAGAATATGTAGTAATAGATAAATGAAATTATTTGAATGAATTGTTTAGGAGGCAGGGGGCGCGTTTAAATTATGTTTATTATTGTATTGTCTTTTTATGTAAGTTGTTATTATTAAGTGTACATTACAGATTCTAAATTATGATTGTTATATTAATCTGAATCAAATTATTTGTATTGAACTGGATAGTCACTTATAATTTTTGTAAGAATGATTTATTGTTTTAAAAAGGGCGAAGCTTTCTTATACTATAATTATGTTATCTTCTAGTTTATTACTGTAAAGGCGTTTATATTTCCAATGAGCCGTTACATGTATATAAACACTTAATATAGTTACTAATCGTAAATATTTACAATACAAATAATAGTAATAATTATGATTGTGAATCATATAATAATTATTATTGTTATTTATCTTCGTTTCCTTTCCGATGTATGTATGGTAGGTCCCTATTACATGGGGGCATGTATAGCATACACGTTTTATATTATTAAATTTTTCTTATATGTGGAATTAATTATGTTTTATTTCCCTAAATATTTACATATAACTAAACATGGTTATGTTTACCAGAGGCTAGAATTGTTGACCCACACTCTCCGTTTTAGTATTGTTTACACGCCCATTTTTCACTGTTAGATGGCGTCAGTCGCAAAAGGCTCAAATTACGGTGGCAGGGGCGCATCAAACACTTCACTTTAATATTCACAACAATACAGTAACTACTAATTTATTTGTATTAATCACTAACAAGGGGAAACGCACAAAATCACTAAATAGATCGCAGAATCCCAGAATCTATTTATAGCCGTTGTATTGATTTTGAAAATGCACTTCTACCCAACACACCACTTTACAAAATAATAGTATTTAGTGATGAACACACCCGGTATTTTGGGATTTTTAATTGTGGTGTCACAGTGGGCGCCACCGCAAACGTTTCAAATTGCAGAAATAAATAAAAACATCCGGATTACTTGTTACATTGACTTGAAGTGGGCTGATAAATAATTAGGCTCTTCCGTGGTATGAAGTTCTCAAGTGTCATTGATTGAAACATGTTGTGTAGTGTATGCTCAGTGGCTCGAGTATAGTTCAGTAGCACGCTCCTACATGTCGATAAATCAGGGCGATTCCTGTTAAGGAAAGTTTACACCAAAAACTATATTGTCGAGCTTTCACCGAAAAGTTACATTCAGTTTGGCATGTTTTTAAATTCCAGTTTTCAAATAAATATCATTGGCTTTTTAATAAAGATTAGAAAAATAACTGGTACAATAGGTGTTTTTTTTTATCGTGTTAAAATCATCAAATGAGTCCTCCCACCCCGGGCAGGGCGGGAGGGACTGTCAGACTTGTACTGACTAAAATCCACGGTGTCCTTCAATAACCCTTTATGTTCCGGGGTCACGGTGATGGAAATGAGTCCCGCGACCCCGGCAGGCTTTGGCCCTCTGTGAGGGGGCCCCGTCATTTGCTGACAGCTCTTTGAGGCGCGCGTGGAACACGACGCGCCGTCGACCCTGGTACAATGAGATAATGTAATTAATAAATGCTTTTAAGGAAAATGATATTTTGCAACGTCCGTACCTACTGGTTGTACTTGTAATTGCGGGCTCGAACCCGGTATACAAATATTCATACTCAGGGTTAAGACTTTATACCACACTGGCGAATCACCTTATTATCGTTTTGAATTATTTTTGGAAGTCCATAGAAGGTTTACAAGGTGAGTAATATGTAATTCTGAGGTGGTACAAAGATTGCCGGGTCAGTTAGTTCATGAAAAAAAAAAACATTCAATTATCTTCACCTTTCTCTTATGAAATTAAGTCTACTGATACTGTTAGCCTACATCATCCCACTCCTGGGCAAAGGTCAATTAAGTCTAACTTAATCTATATTCAGTTCCGTGAATACATTGAAAAAATTTGTTCTTACGACTAAATATTATTAAATAGAATAATAGCAGCCAAAACGTATGAGGGCAAACAAAATCTTGATATGTGGCGAATAAAAAAGAAGGCCTGTTGTGAGTTGTGGTGGGTGATTCCGATTGAAATGGTGAACTACAATAGGTCATGTCTTGATCAGGAAATAAAGTTTCGTTCAGAAGCCCGAGCATGAGCCTACTTTGATTATGATTATGTAATGGTCTCATCATCATCATTTCAGCCATAGGACGTCCACTTGACTGCTGAACATAGGCCTCCCCTTTTGATCTCCACATGTACCGGTTGGAAGCGATCTGCATCCAGCGTCTTCCGGCGACTTTCATAAGGTCGTCTGTCCACCTTGTTGGTGGACGTCCTTCGCTGCGCTTGCTAGTCCGCGGTCTCTACTCTAGCACTTTTCGACCCCATCGGCCATCCAAATGGTAATGGTCTCAATGGACACAAAATGTGACCCTGTCAGAGTACTCGTATATTAAAAAATGCTTCAAGGTCGCGGGATATACATATAGCAGAGGATCCTAAGAGGTTCTAGGCGAATGGGTGCCGAAATAATTATCTCTGTATAATAGAAAAAGGAATAAAATAAAACTAAATGAATATTAAATGTATTATTAGTCTCGTGAACGGCTTGACCAATTCTGCCAATATTTTCTATGTAGTAAATTGCCACCGTGGGAAACTGAGGGATACTATTAAAATAAAGATAACCTAGGTTATTTCACTTCTAAAAATACTCCAAATAAAGACTGTTCTTGCCTGATAAGATCAACCATCAACCAGGATTCAGCGCATTGACTCAAAAAGCTAATATGAGATAGCAGTTGGAGCAAAACCCACAAAAAAAATGTTTGTTGATTACCGTTTCTCGTTGATTTACTACCTTGTCAGTAACAACTCTAATTTGCTGGTAAGACACTAACTTAAACCGGATATTGTGGCACCATTTTAAAAAGGTAATGAGAAGATTTTTTTTTCAGAAAAAAAGAGCGTAACTTAGTACACCAAGTGCGATACATTTACATGATATCCAGCTGCATCTGGTTTGACTGGAAGCCGACCCCAATATAATTGAGAAAAGGCTATGTAGAAGAAGTACACCAAGAGTGATACTTTTATTTTGAAAAATATGCTTTGAAAGACAAGGGAAGTTTTCAGAAAACTTCAAGACAGAAACTTTGTGACACTCAATCTCCCAAGATATGATTAGTTGTATAACAAACTTGTATACACTAGATTCAGTCGTCTATATTATTTCTAAGTGGTGATCATCATTATTTTCTAGAAACAAGCACTTAATGAGGGAGAGGTGGATTTTTTTCGAAAAATCTTATAAGTTCGATATTTACAAAACCATTCAGTTTGGACCCCATGTTGTCAGGGTTAAAATTGTTCAAGGACAGCATCCAATCACAAATCACCCTGTATATGTATAAGATATATGATATATATAGGGTGTCCAGTAATAAATGGATACACTTGGAATAGGTCATAGTAGAACTAAAGGTCATTCTAAAAATAAAGAATACAAACAAAAATCAATACCAAGTAGTGTCCAAGATACGTATGTCACTTTTAAGAATAAATTCATACCTTATTTTACATTCTTGCACACCACGACCACAAATTGAAGAATTCCAACGATTTTTTAATGTTGTAATTTACATCAACTGAGCTAATAGATGAGCAATAAATAGTAGCACTGCTTTGCACAGCTTTTAAAAAAACTGAATTTGAATTAGTATTTTAATTAAAAAAAAATATCAACCGAATTGAAAACCTCCTCCTTTTTTAAAGTCGGTTAAAAATTGAGAAAATTTTTCATTGTGACAAAGTTAAGCAATCATAGCATGAAAAAAACGTGAAGTAACATAGGTGACCAATCATTTTAAAATTATGTGCATTTAATGCAGATTTCGAAATGGTATTATTCATCATTGTTGCTAATGTAATTAGTGAATTATTGCTATTCGAGTTTCGAGGAGGAAATTTTGGTTAAACAAAGAAGTTTGCTGTTATGGAAATTACATTAATATTTACATTTAATGTACCTACCTGATCATGTTTTTTTTTTTAGTTGGTAAAATCATCAAATGAGTCCTGAGCCCTGGGTGGGGCGGAAGGGACTGTCAGACTCCTACTGACTAAAATCCACCCGTGTTCCTTCCGTCCCGTGTTCCGAAACAGGACGCGCCACCGACCCGGGCTTGGTCCTCGGTCGGACGGCGAGCTACCCATTACTCACCGTCCGCAAGCCCGCTCCGCCGCTGTGCCCTCTGCTGATCAGAGGGACACGCGTTGGGGCGTCCACAAGACAGGCTATTCGCATACGGGCAAAGAGACCCCCTAGGCACACAGTGCCTAAGGAAGAGATTTTCCCCGCATCCCAGGGTGCACCGGCCCGAAAAACTAGTCTTCCCCCCGGACGTATCCGAGAGGGAACTCCAGTCCACGGGCGCACGTGGAGGTTTCCTGTCTTAGCACCCCACCTACCTGATCATAGGGATTAAATGAAAAATAAAATTTGACATTAATAATACTGTTTACTACCAACTCTGATGCAGGCTGCACCTACGTAGGTACAAATTAAAGCTCTTCTAAGAAGCCATGTATAGATACGATCGCTTATTTCTAATGCGGCTGCTTTGTCACGGCGTCAGTTGATCGTCTTTGCGTAAGCGTATTCCTTAATACAACCCCAATAAAAAAACCGACGGATTCAGAGGTGGTGGTAGTACCTATGTACAAAAAAACTTATTCAAAAAGTAGGCCTACATTTTTCAGTTCAAAACAATCCAACTGAAACAACTTTCAGTGACCCAGATAACGAACTCTGTATTGTTTACAAACACGAAAGACCCGACTGAAGTCCATTCTCAAACTAAAGTAGGTTAAAGTACTTTATCATTCTGGACACACAATTTGCCGCAATGAAATTCCCTTTCGCGTACGAGCTCGTTACAACGTCGCCTTAACCCTCTCCATTCACTCTACTATCGCTAGTCACATAAAAATTGTCATCCCTATGAACATAGCAATAAGGTTGTTGTTACAAAACGATAGCTTATGGTACTGCGAGTCAATGTTATGAAACTCCACCGGTAGAGGCGCCACTGCAGCTCCGCGCCAAATTGTATTCTACTCGATTACGATTCGCGTACAAAATAATCGACTAAATGAAAAAAATCTGTTTTTGTTCGAAAATAGTCTGAAAAATTGGTAGTATTTTACTCCGTAATACGTAGACTACTAACACTAAATTAAAATTAGCGATCGAATTCGATTGAGTCGAGTAAATCGACTAAAGTGTGGTGATATGAGCTTTTTAATGTCGATAGAAAACATCACTATACAAAGTCTGGACGCTTAGTTCTCCATAGTGTTTTTGAACACTAGACTTGACAAGTACTACTAAAATATCTTGTGAAAATAACTCATATTCACTAGATGTCGATCAGAACCTCAATATCTTTAAAGTGAATAAAATGTTAGTAAGATATAAGTACCAAATAAAAAGATTTATTACAATAATTTAACTATCAAAAATAGTGCATTGAAATGAATCTTTCCGAGTGCAAATGATATCCTTCGATAAGTCAAGGAAAGGAATTATTGGATGAAAAATGTAATGAATTCCTCAAAGTTAGTCTTTCGTGCATTAATATCATTCGCCTTTTCATTCACAAGCGATTTTATGATGTATACGCGCATATTTATATGGCATGCGTTGCGCTTCACCCGGTGCATTTATGTACCTATTGCTTTTTTGTTTCATCCTTGTATATTTTTTTAATAATTAGTAAATTAAATTCATAGTTGAACTAGGATTGTTTTTTTGTGAGATTGCCCAAGTTAAAAATAGGGAAATAGCTGAAGCTTTATATTATTGTGGCTGAAGCGGTTTAAAAAAAAGGAAGCAACCTACGTACAACTTTCCTTTATTGTATACTTATTTACTACTTAAATTAAATAGATTTCAATACACTTTTTGTAGGTGTACAGACTTGACTCGTTTGCTACGAGCTCGTAGCAACGTAGCGCTGTTACGGCGTAGCCAGAGAATTGTCGCGTCTTTTCTTGTCCAAAGAGCATTTTAGAACTCATCGTGCCAATCGTTGTCACAAATTAAAGAAACTTCATCTATTTTTGAGAAATTCATATTTTCTAGGGGTTTTTTTTAAATTATTATATAATTAAAAATACGACATTACCTCTTGGAACATTTTTTTTAAGTTTACGCTTATACATTCCTGCTTCCATACAATCAGCATTACTTTATCGTAATATCATGCGCCTATTGTTTTTTGTTTCTATAGAGCCGAGCTGAGATGTCACGGCAGTCGAATAAGGGAGAGACTGACTAAGCTGCTGGGGAAGTGAGTACCAAGTATTTTTATAGAAACTTTAAAACCATCAAATACTAGGTCTATAGCATTGAGCTATTATTACTACGTATAGAGACGACACCAAGTATCGCCACTGTGACCCATCCAGGATGAGACAACGCGCACAAGTTCATTCAGTTGTTTGACAGCTCTGTGGCGTGCTCTAGGCGCGCGCACTCATCCTGAATGTGACACATTGGTGATGCGTGGTGTCATCTCTATACTTAGTAATAATAGCTCAATGGTTTATACAGAGTTTTTTACTTTCAAGTGAGGGTTAGCTACTCTGTTGTCGCAGTTAGGCGGAGAATTCAGTTCTCGGATATGCCTGCGGGCAATTTCGCATATGGCCGTCAGATCTCGCAACCGTTGCTAACTTTCATGAGCAACGTTTTCTAGTGTCGGTCCCACAATCGAAAACATTGCACAGAAAAATTGATTGAGACAAGACGGTGTCGCTTCACAGTCTTAACCGTTGCTCGACTGTGCAATCTCATTTTTTTACTACGTGGGCACATGTTCATATCACAAACTGATGAGTCATCATCATCATAAGCTGGAAGACTGCTGAACATAAGCCTCCCTCACCCTTAGACCGCCTCGCCGAACGACAATTCGCCTCTTGCATCAGTGTATGAATGTGATGTCCAAGCTAAACTTAGGAAGTACATATGATTTGAAAAATACACATTGGTTAAGATACTTACTGTTGTTACTTACCCGGGTTTGAACTTACAGCCTCGTGTTCGTTCACCTCTGGGTCATCATGACTGACTACCTATGAAGATGGTTTAAGCATTTAATAATATTATGTTCTTTGTTTCAGATGCATAAACATATATATATATATATATGTTCCTATATTCATATGTTTGTTAAGTAGATATGAAACTTGTCGGGCGCAGCGCTGACAAACGAAACTGGGAATAGAAATAATATTAAACTGACAGGCATGTTTTTTACATCAATTAATGAATGAAAATAATTCAATTAATGCTCTTATATCATTGTCTTCTAAGTATTCATTGAATACTAAAAAGTTTTGTTTGTGTTGTTGTGTTATCAACTGATGGAGTTGCATTTTAAATACAAGATTAGGATTAGGGATTTTTTTTTACGTGGTAAAATCATCAGATGAGTCCTCCCACCCCGGGCAGGGCGGGAGGGACTGTCAGACTTGTACTGACTAGAATCCACGGTGTCCTTCAATAGCCCTTTAGGTTCCGGGGTCACGGTGATGGTATAAGTCCCGCGACCCCGGATAAGATTAGGCTAGTATAAGTTTTAAACAAATTTTTAGTTACGGGGCAGTACTTTTTAAGATTTTTGAACACTTGATTTTTTTATAAAATAATTGATATTTAATAAATAAAAATTAAAGATTAATTAATTCTCAATAAATGGTAAAGATTTGGAAAAATTGGCTCGATGAATCACAAATGTAACTTGTATCCAACATTTAATTTATAGTATGCTTTTTTTGTCGTGTAATTATTTACTGTATGAATAAAGTCTTACTTTAATTGAAGTTATTTTTCTTTTACACCACCTTTTGTAAACCATAGGAATTGATGGTGCTGAAGGTTAACGTTGAAGTATCAGTCTTACTTCCCAAAAGTAGATAGGTTTCTTTCTAAACCCACTGGCTACCTGTTATAACTAGTTGTAAATTAGCCCGAGCACTGAGACGCAAGAGCTAAACTGACTCGGCACTACATCGAGGATATCCCGGACATCAACCTGTATGAGATTAGAACGCTCTTAAACAGCTCAAGAATAACAAGGCGCCGATTATTCAATTTTTCTAGTTTATAATATAGACTACGATGAAATTAGATGAGTACGTGTTTTGCTTACTATGCGTAACTAGTATGATACTTTTTTTTTTAACTGTTGCATGCCGGGCGATGACGGACTCACAACAAACTTCTGAGAGCGGGTGGAAAACCGGTACTTCTAGTCCCCCAGAAGTTATTTAATTTCGTCATATTTGAAGACACTACTGGCACAGGAGTGTTGCTATTCTTTTCTTCAAAAAGAGTGACGAGACCTTGTTGAAGAACTACAGGCCAATCTCACTTCTGAGCCATTTATACAAGCTGTTCTCAAGAGTCATTACTAACGGTCTCGAACGCAGATTTGATGACTTCCAGCCTCCCAAACAAGCCGGTTTCCGAAAAGGTTTTAGAACCATAGACCACATACACACGCTCCGCCAGATTATACAGAAACAGAGGAGTATAATCGGCCATTATATTTAGCGTTTGTGGAATATGAAAAAGCCTTCGATTCAATCGAAACCTGGGCAGTATTGCAGTCCCTCCAACAATGTTATATCTACTATAGGTATATCGAAGTATTGAAGTGTTTGTATAGTAACGCCACTACGTCCATCCGTCTTCAGGAAGAGAGCACGAAACCAATCCAATTGCAGAAAGGCGTGAGACAGGGAGATGTTATTTCTCCGAAAATGTTCACGAACGCGTTGGAGGACGTTTTCAAGCTCTTGGAATGGAACGGACTCGGCATCAACATCAATGGCGAATACATCACTCACATTCGTTTTGCCGATGATATAGTCATCATGGCAGAATCACCTCAGTATTGTTTCCCAACGGGTCGGCCTTAAAATGAACATGGACAAGACGGAAGTCATGTCGAATGTCCATGTGGCGCCCGTACCGGTTGTTGTTGGGAATGATACTCTCGAAGTTGTAGACCATTATACTTACCTTGGACAGATTGTTCAGTTAGGTAGGTCCAACTTCGAGAAAGAGGTCGCCCGAAGAATCGAACTCGGCAGCGTTTGGGAAGCTACGTGATATCTTCTCATCGAGAATACCACAGTTTCTAACCAGTGTGTGATGACATATGGCACTGAAACGTGGTCTTTAACTGCTTGCCCCTTTAGAGAGACTAAGAGTCACTTAACGAGCAATATAAAGAGCTATGCTCGGAGTTTCTTTGCGGAATAAAATCCGGAACACGGATATTTGGCGAAGAATCAGAGTTACCGACATAGCTCTTAAAATTTGCAAGATGAAGTGGCAATGGGCAGTCCATATCGCTCGTAGAACTGACAACCGATGGGGAAGAAAGGTTCTCGAGTGGCGACCATGGACCGGAAGACGCAGCATAGGTAGGCCTCCCACTAGGTGAGCCGACGACATCAAAATCAAAAATCAAAATCAAAGCGTTTATTTCAATTAGTACATTACAGGCACTTTTGAATTGTCAAAAAGACATATAAATAAAACTAGTACAAAATAGTTATGGTGCTACAGTCCCAGTCACAAGACATAAAAACTGTGAAAGTACCGTAGGTGCTCATTCCAAAGCGTAGATCTCTATGGAGAAGAATGAGCAAGAAACTCCATGGACACTCTTTTTCAATAGCCAAAATCATTACAAAACTTTTGTTACATCATTCATCATCAGGTGGTACATTATGTGAGAACGATGTGGCATGTTATTAGTGTCCATAGTAAATATAAAAAGACAATTCAAAAATAAAGTTATTAATAATTAGAATAGACCGTGGCAGCCAAGAGATGACCAGTCTCAACTGACAGCGCCCGTTCACGAACATGACACATATATCAGCACCATTCAACTCAACCATTTTGAAGGGAGCTAAATGATCCGACATACGCGCCACCATCAGCGAGACATTCGAGTGAGCATGACATAACTTTCAACCGCCAGGGTTATTCAAGTCAATAAAGTTAAGTACGTAGGTATCTAATCAAAAACGGCTCTAATGTACATGGCACTCACACAATGCCGGTTATGCAGCTATATAATACTAGGAAAATTGAATCTATACATTGCAAAGGTGGTTTTACAATCTTCATCAGCTCCGACAATAGTTTTAAAATGCTGTCTATGTCCGCTTACATGTGTGTTTAATACACATATAGTAAATTAATTATATCCTACGACCTGTACTTAAGTAAATGGTAAAATAATAATAAACTAATAATAAAACAGAATTATATGAAAACATGTAACCTGTCGGTAAGCTAATCTTGGTAATGGTGCGAGAGCCGGCTGCAGAAGTACCTACGTCATCGGCTACCCCAATAGGCTATATTTAGATCGTTAACCGACACTTAAACACGTAAAAAAAATCAGGTCTGCCAGAGCCGATCCTGCCGGGTCATAGAAATAATCGATATTTTTTGACAAAATTTTTTAATAAAAATTACGTCATAAGATACCCGAATGAAAGTGCTGGCAGCAGTTAACCATTGATTAGTTATGTAAAAAAAAGTTGGTCTGCCATTGCGCAGCCTGCCGGAAGTACTTGGCAGACCCCTAAATATATGCCCTTCTGACTCACTAAACCTACCTCATCGAGTACCCGGATGGAACCAACGCTAAATAGTAGCCAAGATGCCCCTGATAGTGGATCAAAAGGTCTTCCAGGTCTAAGCCTGCCGGAACTTAGTGTTCAAAGCATTTGAAGTTGATAGGGAGCGTAATTTCACCTGAAGTCAAAATAACAATTAACGTTTAAAATAACATTTTTTATCATTGTTTTGTTTCTAAAGTTATACAAATTCATAAATATTAAATACTTTTTATCGAAACATTAAATAAAAAAACATGTGTAGGGATAAAAGATGTAAATTCAAAAATTTAGCAATAATCAGTCGAGTTCAATAACATGCTTACAATTTATATACATACAACTGTCAAAACTTAGTTTAAGTTGGCATTAGAATTACCTGAATTCTGTATACATCGATACCTCCCACGTAAGTTGTTGTAACCCACAAAATGCATGTTTTGCTTTTTTTACACCAAAGCGAAATAAAAAAAAAAAAATTAAGCATATTTACCAGACGTATAAAGTTGTATCATTATTACAACGGCGGCGTATAACATTGTATTCACCTTTGCTACCGTTAACGCGGGGCGCGTCAGGTGCTCGCGCCGCGTCTGTGTGACATACAACAGTTCATCCCGGACTATCACAGATACGATTTTTTCTTAAATTTTATAATGATATTTATGTAGTTTTTCAACAATAGCAACCTAAACTGTTGTATATATTACTTACAACAACTTACGTCTCTTATAAGATACTAAAACAACGTCGTATAATCACTTACAACACTTTACCTTGTTGAAAAATAACAAATTATATGTGACATACAACAATTTACGTTGGCAGTACATACACAAATATGTATTGGATGTTGACATACTATATTTTACGTTACTAAAATATATTTTTTTAGTTACATACAACAATGTACGTTTTAAGACGCTCCAGATCTTCATTATCGAGCAAAAGGTTACCACCGCTTTTTTTACTTTTACATGTCTGATTAGCCTCATGGGCCGGATTGGGTCTAGATAGCGAAAGAAAATTATCATATTGATACTTACCATTACAAATTCTCCATTGCCAGTTACTTCTAATGAATCTGAGATGATTGAATTAGCTAGTATTATATTTTAATCACTATATCTGTCAATGACCAAGTTCTCAATAAGGCACTAGAAAAGATCGGATATATTGATGTTACAACCGGAATACTGATTCCTGATCAAAGTGGTAGGCATTCAAATCACCCTCTTAAAATACTGAATCTGTCAAAACCAGCGTATGAGACCACATCAAGAGCTTGGAACCAGTTGAGTCACATTATATAAGAAAAAGGTCAGACAGAGACATTTGTACGACGATCTTAATTTTCAACGATTATTTAAAATGTATACGAAATGGCTCTAGTCTAAAAGATATGATGAGATAGCTAAAGCCGACGTGGGAATGCATCGAGATGTAGTGGCGGTGGACAAGGGCCTAACCCCGCTCTCCTGGCTAAAGAGAACTGGCGCAAACCTGCACTGCTTGACACTTATGATCGCATGGAGGTATGGCAGAGCAAGGATCTTTACGAACGCTTTTTCCGGGCCCTACATCTACCTAGATATGTCTACATCGGGCCCATGATGTAGACATATCTGCGTCCGTTGCCTAGCTACGAGCCGGAGAACTCTTTGGTTGTTTCACGTAAGTTTGTTATAACCGAATCCGATGTACGAAATACCTAATGGATTATTCACCTACGTTCAATTCAGCTACGGTTAACTCACCTAAGGGTAATTCGGTTTAATAGACCTACGGTTAATTCAATTACGGTATGTTTAGCTAAAATTAATATCCCTGTTACGGTATGTGACATGATACAAACATCGACGGAGCACGGCTAGCGGTGCTCCTGCTTCTGGGTGGTCTATAAAAAAATTACCACGAAGCGGATGGCCCCTTCTAACCGAACTTGTCCGTGTCAGGGTGCTCCAAGTAGTTTTCACGACTTTCTTTTTCTCTAGGCCCAGTTGCGTACACTCCTACCTAAATACCAGCTGAACAACTTAGTGCTTTTGAACGAGAAAAAGACGGTCGACTTCAATGGCAGCCCGAGGTTCAGTTTGGGTAGGTTTAGTTTCCTTTGAACCCTCTAGACAGTAAAAGCTCCGTCGACCCTACTGCCAAAGCCTTTTTTCTCCGCTTTAGAAATAAAAAGTGCGCATGGAGCATTGGTGAGGTGGTGCTGTTCTTCAAAAAAGATGATAACACACATACCTTAGTCAGAAAATACAAGCCTCAAGACAGAAGTCTTGAACCAATGTGTTTTAGTGATGACTTATGGCACCGAAACGTGGCCTTTCACTATCGGCCTCATCTCAAAGCTCAACGTCGCGTCGCTCAAATATAGCCCACAACAACATATAATATAGCCCCCCGGATTAGCAAGCTGAAGTGGCAATGAGCAGGCCATATTTCTCGCAGAGAAGATGGTCAATGGATGGCGATTGGGTCGAAAAGCACTAGAGTGGAGACTACGGACTAGCAAGCGCAGCGTAGGACGTCCACCAACAAGATAGATAGACGACCTTATAAAGTTCGCCGGAGAACGCTGGATGCAGGTCGCTTCCAACCAGTAGGTATACGTGGAAATCTAAAGGGGAGACCTATGTTCAGCAGTGGACGTCCTACGGCTCAGATGATGGGAGAGATCCTGGTCCACCACCAGGATCAACAAATATCTATACAGAATTCAGGTAATTCTAATGCCAACTTAAACTAAGTTTTGACAGTTGTATGTATATAAATTGTAAGCATGTTATTGAACTCGACTGATTATTGCTAAATTTTGAATTTACATCTTTTATCCCTACACGTGTTTTTTTATTTAATGTTTCGATAAAAAATATTTAATATTTATGAATCTGTATAACTTTAGAAACAAAACAATGATAAAAAATGTTATTTTAAACGTTAATTGTTATTTTGACTTCAGGTGAAATTACGCTCCCTATCAACTTCAAATGCTTTGAACACTAAGTTCCGGCAGGCTTAGACCTGGCAGACCTTTTGATCCACTATCAGGGGCATCTTGGCTATTATTTAGCGTTGGTTCCATCCGGGTACTCGATGAGGTAGGTTTAGTGAGTAAGAAGGGCATATATTTAGGGGTCTGCCAAGTACTTCCGGCAGGCTGCGCAATGGCAGACCAACTTTTTTTTACATAACTAATCAATGGTTAACTGCTGTCAGCACTTTCATTCGGGTATCTTATGACGTAATTTTTATTAAAAAATTATGTCAAAAAATATCGATTATTTCTATGACCCGGCAGGATCGGCTCTGGCAGACCTGATTTTTTTTACGTGTGTAAGTGTCGGTTAACGATCTAAATATAGCCTATTGGGGTAGCCGATGACGTAGGTACTACTGCAGCCGGCTCTCGCTCTATAAAAAGAACATGAACATCATTGTCCTGAGATCAACAGAGCGGCCAACTATCTTTATCATTTAAATAATCGCTAACAAAGTAGTACGCCTTGGAACAGAGGTTGGCTTTTACTTTTGCTTTAAATGCATTAAAAGGTAGGTCCAGAAAAGAAGACGGTAACTTGTTATAAAAAGTTATACCGATCCCTACGAATGAATTATGCACCTTATGAAGCCGTTGAAAGGGTGCACGTAATTTGTTCTTATTTCTAGTGTTGAAGTTGTGAATATCGCTGTTTTTACTATACATATGAATGTTTTGTCTAATTTATAAAATGTTGGCGAATATGTATTGTGAAGCCACTGTGAGAATACCAATCTCTTTAAATAAATCTTTTAGTGAAACCCGCGCACCAAGTTGGTAAATTGCACGAACCGCTCGCTTCTGAAGCACAAATATATTTTGGATATCAGCGGCTTTGCCCCACAATAGAATACCGTAGGACATGACGCTGTGAAAGTAACTAAAATAGACTAATCTTGCTGTATCACCGTCAGTATATTGTCTAACCTTTCTAACAGCGTAGGCAGCCGAGCTAAGTCTTCCCGATAGGTTTGATATGTGTGGGCCCCATTGTAGTTTCGAATCTATTGTTATACCAAGAAACACAGCTGAATCAACAGTTTCAAGTTCTTCCTTGCAAAGGACAATGTTGGGACCGAGATTTTTAACATTAGGTAAGGCGAACTTTATGCATTTAGTCTTCTTGGCATTAAGGACAAGGTTATTTGTAGTGAACCAATCTGTGACCATTGAAAGTGCGCTGTTCACATCATCAAAAACTTGTCTATTCCTATCTACTTTAAAGATCAGAGAGGTGTCATCCGCAAACAGTACAACGTCACAAACGCTCTTTAAATAATATGGTAGATCATTAATATAAACCAGGAATAAAAACGGACCCAGTATTGAGCCTTGAGGTATACCCAGCTCAAAAGGTAACCTTGAAGATTTCGCGCCGTTAATATCTACACATTGGAATCTGTTCTGCAAATATGACTCGATTACATTAAGGGCATCCTTTTGAACACCGTAATGAAAAAGTTTGCGCAAAAGTATATCGTGGTGTACGCAATCAAAGGCTTTAGAGAGATCGCAAAAAACACCAATTGCATTTTGCGAGTTTTCCCATGCGTCAAATATGTGCTTCAACAAAGCGGGTGTTCCGCATCAGTAGTCGAGCGACCTTTCGTAAATCCATATTGATCATTATGAAGGAGGTTATTTAAATTAAAGTGTCTAAGTAACTGTTTTAGAATTAACTTTTCAAAGATTTTGCTGAATGCAGGCAAAATAGAGATTGGTCTGAAATTATCTGAAGTCATCGCGAGAGTCGCGGGCAACCGATGGATGCAAGTGGCGAATTGTCGTTCGGCGTGGCGGTCTAAGGGGAAGACCTATGTTCAGCAGTGGACGTCTTTCGGCTGATGATAATGATGTGCTAATCCAGGTTATAAACTAACTGTATACCTAATTTCATCCAAATCCGTTCACTGTTTTTTTTTTGGGGAAAAGTAACAAACATCCATCCATCGAAGCAAACTTTCATATTTATACAATTAGTAGGATAGGATAGGCTTGTGTTATCTATCTATATCTATTTATATAAAAAGAACAGGGTTTTTTATCTACAGCCGAAACCGCTAAACGCAGAAATTTGAATTTTGGACAGCAGTTACAGTCTACCATGTAGGGTAGCAATAAGACGGGATTTTGCGAAAATCCTCCTCTAAGGGGGTGAAAAGAGGTGAATACGTTTGTATGAAAATTCTGATTCCTTATAAATTTGAAACTTGCCACGAATAAGAACACAAGTAAATAAAAAAGATTGGCAGTATTCTTTTTTCTAAACTAGCCTCCATTGGGAATCTAGAGGATTTTAAAGTTTGTATGGGAAAATCATAACGTGTGAGCTGATAAATTTGGAAATTAGTATTTTTATACTATAGCAAAAATAATTAAACACGTGTTTTTGCATTTTTCGAATATCCCCAAGTTAGTGAAAAGGGATGTTCAAAATTTAAAGGGAGGGGTTAAAAGAGCTCAACGTGGAAACCTTAATTTTGGATGGTGATTGCAGTTTATAATGTAAGTGAGCATTATAATAAGGACTTTGCAAAAAATCACCTATAAGGGGGTGAAAAGGGGCGGAAACCTATGTAGGTATGTAAAATCTTATTCCTTGGGTTTAAAAATTTGAAACTTGGTACGAATATGAGTATAAGTAAGTAAAAAAGATAGTCATTATTAGTTTTTTATAACTAATAATGAGTATTTTATCTTAATAATGAACCCTAGCGGGGTGAAAATCGGAAAATCAGTTTGTCTACTACGATTAATTGCTTGTTTAAGTATCCTATAGGGAGGGTGAGCGGGAATTAAATTCACTGAGTTCGAAGTCAGAAACACACGTAGACGAAGTCGCGGGCAAAGTGCTAGTGTAGTATATAACGAATTTAATCAACAGGAGGACAATATACACATTATTAAAGTAATGTATCTGTTTAAATTAAGTAATTAGTGTGAATATGAAACAAAAACATAAAACTAGTGTACTCATAATTTCGTATTACATCACAATTGTAGCTGCAATCTCAATAAATCAATGATCATAATATATTAAAAATAAACCCTCACATTATGCACCCTCTCGCTCTGTCGCTACGAACAGGGCACTGACATGGGTACAGTCAGCTTCAAAAGTGAACGCACTACTATCAATCCACATTAATTTAATTTCCCCCATTTTCCGGGACAATTGGTAATGTGATGTCAAATCTGTCTCAGTTACCTGTTTTGTATGTTTTTGGGACTAAAAATATAGTTTACACATACCGTTTTTTTATTAGCTTAACAACCATAATACACTAGCCGGACTCAGGCACTAACACGGCTTTTCACCACGTTAAATTGATGAAAAAACATGTTCCTGTATCGCTTTTAGCGATAAGACCGCCCAGTGTGTCACCCTATTTATAAGATATTGATTGGATGTATTCTGTAATTTGTATGGTGTACATAATAGAGAGTATTCTATTCTATTCTGTTCCTGGTTCGTAAAATCGCGACTAGTATTAGACGCGGTTTTTATCCATATAATAAATATCTTAAATACTTCAAGTACATTGTAAATAAAACACGGAAATTTTGTGGTAAGGTGTCTGAGTAGGTAACTTTTATATTTTGTTAATAAACTTGAGTAACTTTATACATATAACCCACTACACACTAAGTGCGAAGTAAGCCCCAAAATAACATATTTTAATAAATAAATCCCACCAAACAGAAACCGAGTAGCTACTATTATTAAATACACAACTGACAACGCAACGCTCTAACATCAATGAACACAAATTTTGCATATAATTAAGCGGCAATAAACACCTCTCGTTCTGAAATGAAGAGTGAATTGTAATTTATGTTATGGACTGTACATGGATATCGATCAGCGCAGTCGCGGAACCTGGTTTGTCTGGCGGCAGTCGATTGGAGCGGCAGCTAGGAAACGGTGCCCACACTTCCACCCCAACATTACCCCGGTCACAGAGTATACCTTATCAAGATGTCTGGATTAACTCCAGAACAAAAAGAAATGTTGAAGAATGAGATCAAGAAAGTGAGGCTGGATGCCAAGAATCAGGAGGCGCTGGAGAAGATCCCTCTTGAACGCCTAGTGGGTAAGTGTGGTACATTATAAGTATAAGGAGCGTCTTATTATTGTTTTTGTTATTGTTTGCTAGTGTTTCTGTTTTTGCATAACGTTACTGTTGTCTGGTAGAAAAGGTTCTGTGCATTATGTATCCTTTTTCACACAAGGTTTTCTTTTCTGCGAAATATTTCTTTGTTTTTGATGGATGGGATGCGAAAGCCAAACAGATAAGGATTAATATACTGCGCCCAGTGAGCTTGGGACCTACCCCAACGTATACGTAGTTGGGGAAACGTTAGGAGAAGATGATCAAGTAAATATAATTCGTGCGCATTCCCCGCACGGAACAAAAATATTTGTAAGACCTACTAGTAGTTGTTCCGGGTCTGGGTGTTTACCTTTTTGGGTTTGTGTGGTGTGTGTGTTGTGCCCACGACACAGGATAAATGTGAAGAGGTCTTAGTATGGAGGGGAGGTAACGTTATGAAAAAAAAGAGACAAAGTAAACATTATCATCACTTTTAAAATATTTTCATTTTTTACGGATGTGATACATCGCGCTTGTTCAAAATATGTATTGTCCTCCTTATTCTACTCATACTGTTGAGATTGAGGTCCTGGGTAAACTTTTCTGGTGTAGTGTTATTGGTTTTTTGATAGGGTAGTCAGCGTTATTTTGTCACAGTTATGGAGTCTGGAAATGCTGGCCCTTGATGGCAATGCTAGCGCAATGTAAGTTTCTATTTAAGTGTTCCTCTGCATAAACTTTCAGGTACTCGTATTACGGGGCAGTTGTGATATATTTTTGTATTCATCATTCTAATTATTACTTTGTTTTTTTTAAATTACGAATTTAATAGCCAGTTTTTTGCCCACATTTGACCCGGTTTCGATCGGTTGACCACCGCGTCAATCTTATCAATCGTCAAGTTACTACCCAGCGGGGTAGTAACTGAAATATTCGCAATATAGTGGACATATCGATCCGAATACTTACGTTGCATTCTAAATTTATAATTCATAGCGATCGACTTTGTACCTAATGCAGATGACCTAGATAGGCAAAAATACCTATATATTTTAGGGTGCTTCGATACTAATCTTTGGCCAGCATTTTAGGGACATCATAGTTCTAAGGATAATTAGGGTTGATATTATTTTGCGCATCAAAAGCGCACAGCGAATCCAACTCGGCTGAGTAGCGTTTGGAAAACTACGCAATGTCTTTTCATCTGACATACCTCAGTGCCTCAAGACCAAAGTCTTCAACCAATGTGTATTACCAGTGATGAGTTACGGCACCGAAACGTGGTCTTTCACTATCGGCTCAAAGTCGCTCAACGAGCTATCGGAGAGGGCTATGCTCGGTGTTTCTCTACTTGATCGAATCAGAAATGAAGAGATCCGTTGACGAACTAAAGTCACCGGATTAGCAAGTTGAACTGGCAATGGGCAGGCCATACTTATTGCTCGCAGAGGATATGGCCGATGGGGTGAAAAGTACTAGAGTGGAGACCATGGACATAGCAAGCGCAGCGTAGGACGTCCACCAACAAGATGGACAGACGACCTATAAAGGTCGCCGGAAGACGCTGGATGCAGGTTGCTTCCAACTGGTATATGTGGAGATCTAAAGGGGAGGCCTATGTTCAGCAGGGGACGTCCTGTTAGCTGGGATGATGATGATGATGATATTTTGTACATACCAAGTAATTCGTCGACTTAAGTAACATATTTTGTTTTTGCGCCAAGCTTCATGATCTATGCGACTGTTCTTCTTAATCTTTTCCCTTATTTGATTGTTTGCCTTTTCTTTTGTAAAGATGGTGATGAGGATGATGGTAAAAACAGAGGATGTAAAAATAAAACCTTAACAATTTAATGCCAAAGGGCCTCAGCTCTGCATATAAAAAGTTATGGCAGCACAAAGATTGCCAACTGATGCTGATTTTCAGCTGCAGCCCACAAAAGTTCACCCTGTTGCTTCAGTTGTTTTTGCTTTCCAAGGCCACAGTAAATATTTATGGTAGGCGACATCTTTGCCTGAGGTAATTTAAGACATCGCATTTTTATCACACATTTATGGTTGACGTCGTATTAATTATATTGAAGGTTTTTGATTGTTTCCATGGTTTGTAGAAGTCTCCTCCATAATAATCAACTTCACCCAAACTTTCTTTTTTTCAGAAAATTACATTGAGATGAGTGTGGAGATCATCAAGGAGATGGAGCAGCGCAACGACCCCGTCTTTGTGGAGGTGCTGCAGTATGCTCAGGCGCATCTCACTCAGGAAGGTAATACACATTAATTTGTTGTTAGGCCGCTTGGTAACGATGAGTACGGCTTATAGTCATAGGTATGTTAAGGGGTACTAATTTTGTATTATAAAGAAAAAGACAAATATTTTCATTACTTTTTTTATCGTGATATAATCATCAAATCAGTCCACCCACCCCAAGCAGGGCGGGAGGGACGTGTCAGACTTGTACTGACTAAAATCCACGGTGTCCTTCAATAGCCCTTTATGTTCCGGGGTCACGGTAATGGAAATAAGTCTCGCGACCCCGGCAGGCATTGGCCCTCTGTGACGCCCCGTCATTTAATACTTACAAAAATTAACATATAAGTAGGTATTTGGAATTACAAATAGTATGTATGTTTGATAATAAAAAAGCCATGTATACAAACAAAAACAAACATCATTCTTCAAAGGCACTGAGTGTGACAAAGATGCTACTTGAATTACTTAGGGTAAAACTTGGTAATATGCCCCAGTTGACAAAACGCCCCATCATTCTAGCATTCAAACTTACAGCTCGAATCACATTCGAAAGTGGCCACTGTTGGCGTAGAATATGGCCCTCAACGTCGAACATGTTGCCCAGTTTTGAGGGTCTATTCCCATTTGTCCCCACTGGTGACAAATGGGAAAAAAATGCCGACTGTCCCCACTGGCGACAAAGGTTGTGTAAATTGAAATAATTCTAAAGGTGATCTGCAAATCGTCTTGTTCAATATTTTTTTTCCCATTTGTCACCAGTGGTGACAAAGCCAGTGGGGACAAATGGGAATAGACGTGCGAGAATGATGAGGCGTTTTGTCAGCTAGGCCGTATTACATAGTTTTATTTACCCTAATGGATTACTTTTCCAGTACCCAGAGTCACATAACTTAGGCAACAGTAAAAGTTTGCAAGCCTTCATAAGTTGAGCATGTACATAAGATAAGTTAACCAACATAACAGTTCGTGCTCAAACTTCTATAAATAAATAATATTCCACAACTGTCACACAACGCCATCTAGTCCCAAGCTAAGCAGAGCTCGTGTTATGAGTACTAGACAACTGATAAACATATTTATATATTTCTAAATACATACATATTACAGATTAATTACACCCAGACACAGAACAAATGATCATGCTCATCACACAAACATTTGTCCTGAGTGGGAATCGAACCCCCGGCATAGCAGTCAGGGTCACTAACCACTACCACCAATAGGCCAGTCGAAATAAACCTTACATTTAGATACTGACCAGTATTTATTTTATAAACGTGAAAACGTCTCGCCGTGTTAACTTATTTATTTTGTTGAGAAAATACCGATATATTTCAATCCCTAATAACTAAGTACAGGACTTTTACCACTAGAATAGTGCTTGTTACACTAAAAGGACTTAGAGCGTCTTCAAAATTGCTCCAGAGAGCGCGGAGGCATTGCTTTGTAAATATATAAAAAAATTTGAAACAGCAATGCTGTGTGACCGTAGCTTTAGAACTAAAGTTAATTTATATAGATTTACAAAGCAGCATAAAATTTAAAGGCGCTCTTATAAAAGCTTTATTTAAAAAAAAAACAAAATTTCAAACCTCTAAAAACAGAAATGGTTAATTAACATTAAGAGAATGGCTTACATTTGCTTCAGACATCATCTCATGCAATATCACTTACTTTTTTACTCATTACAAATAATATACTGTTTGAGAACACAGCAATCGATTAAATCAAAGTTCTGTCCACGTCATGTTGATACGTCTCGTCATATCTCGCCAAAGAGATCGGTAGCTAGACGTCCTAACTCACTCGTAGATTAGCAATTGAAACATAACGGTATTTTTTCAGTTGAGAAAAACAAACCCCACCTTACACTCGCGCAGACGTTTTCCCGTCATATCTTTTCAGAGTTTTTGTCCATCCAAATTGAGATCTATGCTGCTTGTAACAAGATTGCTATGCAACAGTGCACTCGTGAGTATTGCCTTCAACATCTTCCCTTTTATACTTTACAGTCATGTTTTTCTCGCTGTTAGCTTTCTAAGTATAACTTAAACTCCTTTCTTTAACACATCCATTACTTCTTTAGTCTCCTTCTACCTCTCAATGTAACAACATACGGCCCCATTTAGTTTTACGCACCATTATCTTCCCGCTCTTTAATCCGTTTTACTTGTGATCGAGGCAACGCGTTTTTTTCTTCCATTCTTTCTTATTAGACGTCGAAATTCACTTCTTTTTAATTTATATCATTCCACAAACAATCCATCAATCTTTTCTTCTGCTCTCTGTCCATCAACATTTATACCCATAAACTAATATCAAAGAAATAGGCAGATAGAACGCTTCGAACACGCGAGTGTTTCCACCAAAGCAAATACAAAATCAAATTACATTCCATATAATTTTCTCTGTTTTTGAGTTTTGCTTTAGTGAACACACTCGCGTGTTATGACCGCACTATCTACATATTTCTTTGATCTAAGCCATAACTCTCTTAGTCCCTTCCATTCAGTATTATAATTATAATGTAAAACAAACTAAAAGTAATTCCTGTATTTCAGCGGTAGACAAGATCGCTCACCTGGCGATCTTTCAGGAGCCACCCGTGTAAAGAGCTTCGTGCTCTTTCAAGTTTCAGGTACGCAACATTTATCAAAGAGTCATACCGTAGTGACATCCTATAAAAATACTTTTGAGTCACGAATGTTAAAGCAATTCGCAAAGATCATATTTTGTCGGTTTATTTCAACTAGAAGACAAAAAAAATAAATTATAGATGAATTACGAGTACCCTTTGTTATGAACCCCAAACAAATAGTTATTTACAAAGTAGTTCAGAAGTGGATGATATAAAGAGCGTTTGATTCGCTAAGAGCGAGCTTTTCAAGACAGTCTTTAAATGGATTTGAAGAAGAGGGCGTCGGTACCTTTAATAATTATCCTTTTGCAAAAACATTGCTCATAACAGTAGAAAAGATTTTCAGTACTACGAAATAAGCATACCATCATCATCATCATCCACAGCCCGTCTTTACCCACTGCTGGGTATAGGCCTCTCCTTGTTTGTACCAAGCTCCACGGTCTTGCGCTAGCCTCATCCAGGACACTCCCCCAATGGCAACAACGTCGTCTGCCCATCTCGCCGCCGGACGACCAACACTTCTTTTTCCATTCCTTGGACGCCACCCTGTCACAGCTGTACTCCACCTGCTGTCACCGCGCCTTGCCAGGTGTTTTGTCCAACTCCATTTGAGTTCCATAAGTCGATTACCAGTATCGAAAACCTTTGTTCGTCTCCTGATTTCGACGTTAATAAGCATACCACAGTAAATTAATTCGGTACAAGCTTATGGGATTAGAATTGCTTACAATTGGAGAGGCCTGTGCCCAACAGTGGACTGTCATAGGTTGATGATGAGAAAACTAGTTAACACGACAAGTATTACTGATGATAGTAGTGTCATTCTGATAAAGTAATGTGAGCGTTTATATAATTTACGTCAATTTATTTATAGTTAAATACACAATGTATTTATTTGCTTTACAGTGAGCAGAGTTTACCGTAAAACATCTAAGTTCAACCTCCAGCCGTTTAATTCTTCCGTCGCCATTTTCTTTTTGAGTGTCTCGGATTTCAAGAACATGATTTGACATTATTCCACAAATGTGAGCCGTTTCTGAGTAAGACTGACTTCATCACCCACAACTACATAAGAGAAAGAAAGGAATAACCATTTATTTGGCACTAAACCAAGAAAAACACACAAAATGATCAAAATAAAACAAATACAGAAAGCAAAAAGGATAATCTAAAATCCGAAACAAATTTAAAATTAGGAAAAAAGATTTGTTGGGTGTCTCACGGCTGCGACAAATAGGCCCAGTTCAGCAAAATGTCAGTACAAGAAGACTATCTCAGATTTACGTGATTCCAGACACCTTTTAGCAACTCTAGATTTACCAAAAATTTCATCGAAAGAATTGGAGGAGTTTCCAAATGTCTACGATAATATAGGCGAAAAAGACCGTTACGTAGAAACGGTAATCTCTGCACATTGATCTTCAGTAGAGAGTATTTACATAAACATCGCGTGTATAGACGTCAAGAGTCTTATATAATGTTATCATCTTATCACTCTCAGTGTCCAGACTTGCTCAAGACATGTCTATAAAGCAGCGAGTAATGGAGAAACACAGTCATCACAAAGTCACTGTTGACATTTGACAGTATAACACCATTCATTGCGTTATTCACTCTGTTGAGCAAATGAATTCTTCCAACCTAAGGAGCAATGGATTAGAAATTTTCTTCAAAATCCTTCATATCATAAAATAAAGTTAGTGTGTAAAGCGATTAAGCAGTCATTCATGTTATCTTCTATTAATGTATTCAGTGTTAAGTGTCCTAAATGTGCATCAGTAATTCAGTATATTCACAAGTGTATGAGTGTCGTTGTTAGTAGATATAACACTTAATTCATTAATGTTTAAAAATATTTAATTAACAGTATTACGTTAGGTTGTTTTACAATTTGTTATTTTGTTGGAATATATTCACATAATATCAGTATTTTTAAAGTATGGATTAAGTATCGTAATGAATCTAAAGGAGAATGCAGGTGGCCGCGACAATTCGGGGAGAATAGCGACCAGAAAAGAATCAATGCTTAAAAAAACATCATCTTAATGCTTTTATTCCATTTTATTTAAAGCCGGTGCAACATGTTTGCTCTTTAATCTCCCCTTCTCACGAGATAGGAGAAGATATCTTTCAAAAATGTCCGTTAAAAATCTGTAGTCAAAACTTGGTTACTGAATGAGAACCGGTCACCCGCATTCTCTTTTAAAAGGCACTGGATTGGGGTAATGTTTAAGAAACGTAGCATGTAATAATACTCGTAGAAAACTTATCAATTAAACATTTGGGCTCGTGTTCGTTATAGAATGCGTTCCTAAATAAACATTCTCAGTTAAGAATCTCGATTTAAATTGAAAGGGTGTAGACAAGTGTCCAACACTTTCATACAACAGCTACAGAATTGAAATCATCTGTTTGGTAGCCTAGACCCTCATTATTTTGGTGACCACCATCTTATAAGATTCTAGAACTGAGGATCAACAAGACTACAGGCATTAGAGACAATTATGTAAAATAACCAAAAAAAAAATGTAAAAAATAATTAGGAATTATAATATTAGGAAAAAGACTGTTTAGCAAAAACGGTTCAAAATTGGATGACTAAATTTCCGAGTTTGAAACAAAGTAGCTTTGGACAACTAATACCCACTGGTCAGTGCTGATCAGGAAACATTGCCCAGCATTGTTACATCGTTTGAAAAGCAGTAAAACTGTTAACTGCTTATGCTTACGTAGATTACTTTAAATTAACAGTGACAGCACAAATAATAAGGCCCACTTGCCCCAGATATCAAGTACGTTTTTCGTCTAACGTTAAACGGGTCTTAAATATCTTTCTTTGTTCATTAACCAGAACCTATGTTCAATGCAAGTGGAACCTACCAGTTACAACTTAATATGTTAAAGAAATATTCGTTTTTGTTATTTGTTTATGAAAGTTTTATTGTACAATTGTTATATTTAGTACCTATGTAATTTATATTTAGTTGCCAAGAGTATTTATTTGAATCTTATAATGATTACTTTCTATTTCTGATGTTAGTAGCAGCTTGTTAAAACATGTGTAATCAATAGTCATGTATGTCAAACACTTTTTCTCTGAATAAATAAATGTGATAGTGGCGAAAATAAATTGTTTTCATTTTGTATTCCCTTTTTTGATAGTTTGTTCATTTTACAGGATACTAAATCACATTTTGAAATATTTTATAGGAAACATAAAATAAAACACTTAGGGCTGATTATTCAATATTAACAACTTTTACCTGAGGAATAAAACAAGAGATTTGACATATTTTCTTAGATACAAACTGACATTTTATTCCTCAAATTAAAGTTATCTGACTAATGAAAAATCAGTCCTTAAAAACAAAAAAATAGTGGTCCGCCGGTGTGGGAAATAGGGTCCAAGCTACTGGTGGTGGTGGACGCAGGTTCTCACCGGACGCGGATGTTTCGGGAGGTACCTGTGTCTGATGACAAAGGAGGAAACGCCTGGGTGTCACCACTGCGAAGATCGCCCGGAGGACAAAGTCGAGCATACGGTGCAGGATTGCCCCGCCTGGGCGGAGCACCGACGTGTCCTCACAGCGGCGTTAGGCGGAGACCTCTCGCGCCCGGTTTTGGTTGCGACCATGCTGCGGAGCGAGACTGAGTGGGAAGCGGTCGCCGCCTTCTGCGATGCAGTCATGCTCGCGAATGAGGAGGTGGGCCGCGTGAGAGAGACGACAATGTCCTCCATCCGCCCCACCCACGGTGGTGGACGCCCACGGCGTCGGACGTCGCAAGACGATCTCCGGCCACCGTAGGCGCGGAGCATGCGGGCGACGAGTAAAGGCGGTGAGCAACGTCTGGAGTAAGTACCACCATCTGAATCAGACCCTGAATTCAGCCCCCCAATAATAGCTGCATTTCATACATTTTTTTACATACATTGATACTTGGACGAGTTGCCTACTCTTAGTAGTACGGTGTACCTACCTACTACAGCAAGTCAAGTACTTGTTTCCTTTATTTGATATATTGTGTATATTAACCCATTCTTATTACATTTTAAAAGTGACTCAAAATATTCCCTCTTGGAACTTAGTTACCCCCTTGGAAAGCCCCTCAGTTCGTTACCATGGTAACCAAGTGATGAAGCCCATCATTTAAATGGCGTAACTTTTCAAAAAGTTTTCTTTGAAAATAAATACGGAAGTAAAATTACTCATGACTCAGGGTAGGAAGCGAAAAATCCAGAAATGAAACAATAATTTTTGTACACGTACAGATTTATTCAAAATTTTTTAAATTACTTGTTGACAACACTTATACCAAGAATTTTGTTAAATAGCCACAATTTTGATTCTACTTCTTGTGCAGTCCATGTCCATACTTAAATGAGCCATTTTATACGGAGTGAGTGTTAAAGTGGATCAAGTAATGCTGACCAGCGACTGTACAATTACAGACACGCATCATACAATATGACGACACTATAAACAAAAAAAAAACATGTATCTACCACAACATTCATAATTTTATCTAAAAATTTATTAAGATATGAACACACACGGGTAAAAACTACACAAGTTACTTATGAAATAAATAATTAAATAACAATCATCAATAGATGAAAAGTTCAGTCAAGTCAATTCATAGTAAATTTCAGTAAAGTAGGTTTCTAACAAACTAAAGTGTTAGTGAAGACGAATACTTAATTTTATAAAATACCTGTTTTATTCCGTCAGGCTTTCGAATCAAAATAATACATAATTATGATTTTACCATGGTCATTTGGTCCGTATTCTATAATGAATTTGAGTTAAAAAAAAAGAGGACATTACTTTAGTAAAAAATACTTAATAAGCTAAATTAAAAATAAAACAGTCGATTTTTTACTTGAGTATCTATTATTAGCCTATTGCCGTCCACTGCTGAACGTAAGCCTCCCCCAAAGAGCGCCTATCCCGGTCCTGGGCAGCCCGCATTCAACCACTGCCAGCCACCTTCCACATACTTGCAGCAGGGCGTCCTACACTAGGTTTGACCATTCGCGGTCTCCACTCTAGCACATGTTTACCCCACCTGCCGTCTGTCCGTCTACAAACGTGGCCGACCCACTTCCACTTCAGCATGCTGATTCTAAGCGCAATGTCGGTTACTTTGGTTCTCTGGCGAATGACTTCATTACGAATTCTATCCACCAGAGAAACCCCGAGCATTGCTCTCTCCATCACACGTTGAGCAACTTTAAATTTGTGGATCAGGCCGATGGTAAGTGTCCACGTTTCGGCTCCGTAAGTCATTAGGGGACACATTGGTTGTAAACCCTGGTTATAAGATTTTCAAAAATAAAATTGAAACTTAAGATTATCAAAGTAATTCGATTCGAATTGGTTATTCTAATGGGATAATTTTCAAAACTTCGATACAACTGATCCAGTCCATTGGCGTGGGATGTCCTTTGGTATGCTCACTGAAATTATAAGATTTTAGTTGAAGTTAACAAGTAACAAATAACTGAACTGATTTTAATAAAATTTCGTAAACATAAGTAGAATATTTTTCGTAAACATAGGTCTAAAAAAGTAGTTTTTTTTTCGAATATAATGTTTCAGTAAACTTAGAATGATTTTAAATTTTCCTTAGATATTTTTTTTTAAATTAACTTTTGAAATGTTTTCTACTAACTTATTAGATCTATTTATTTCTATATGCCATTCAAACACATGTGTAACTTTAATTTGTCATTGTTTAGTGAAATTTGTGTTTATACCTGTGGTTGAGAAGATTACAAATTCCATTTGCATGTGCCGGCGTGGTTAGTCACTACCGCGATATCAGTGATGTGTTGAGACGCTGTAAAAAATACTTTTCTTAGTCTTTTCACATATTTATACACATTTTTTTTAATTTAAATATAAATAATGTACAAAAACATGGACACGAGAGAAACTTCTTTCTCAATCAGGCGCTTGAGCCAACTGGCTAACGAGATCATCCTTTAATATTAGTCGAAGGTGTTTGGTATTAGAACATTGGCTAATACAACTATCAGCACAATTATTGCTTAGTTCACACCCCATGTATCTTTTTTTTATGTGGTAAACTCATCAAATGAGTCCTCCCACCCCGACCAGGGCGGGAGGGACTGTCAGACTTGTACTGACTAAAATACACGGTATCCTTCAATAGCCTTTTATGTTCCGGGGTCATGAGTTATGAAATAAGGGGGGTAATGAAATAAGTCCCGCGACCCCGGTAGGTTTTGGCCCTCTAGAGGGGAGTCCCGTCATTATGCTGACGCTCTTTGAGGCGCGCGTGAAATCCCGCGCCGCGCCATTGACCCGGGCAATCAGCACAAAGTGTTTTATTACTAAACGCTACAGATAGAGAGGTATTCGCATGAAATCTATAACGAAAAGCCTATGTATACTTACAAGACTCTTCCCCACTCTCCGTCTTTACACGCACATCTGTAATTTTAGAGAATACTATTAATATGCGTCAAGGCGACCTACACAGTGTCTCTATACAAGGTGTTCAAAAATTAACTGCAAGAATTTCGTGTGCGTCCTTGATATCAAATACCAAGTATATTCCAATAAAAAAAAATATTTTCGACCACATTTTTCCAAAAAAAAAAAAAAAAATTACCAGCGTTTTTTTTGAAAAAAAAATGGTCGAAAAAAAAATATTAGCAAAATGTATTAAAACTAAGCTATAGTATTAAAAGTATCAAAAAATATTAATTACATATAATATTCTGTTTCTATTGAATAAATTTCTGCTTAACCCATGTAAATGTTATGTCAGGTTATCTGAATACATACCCTCTGGAGTAAGTTCACCAGGATTGGGGACCCCCACGAAGCTGATGACATTGTCCAATTTATGGACCACTTCAGCGCGGAACTCCAAGTCGGAATCTAGAAAATTAAAAAAAAACATTACACTAACTATAGAATATTATACGATGCCTAAATCGTAGCGGCGGCTTATTTCAGCTATCATATACAGACCCAGACTTAAAAGTCGAAGTGTTTTTTCAAAAAGGCATTGATTAAAAAAAAAACAACCAGTTCATTATTTTTTAATTCCGCCTACCAAAGAACTAATATATTTGCAATTTATTGGTGCTCTCGTAATACCTTTTCCCGCAGCCAGTTTTAATACTGACAACCTACCTAATAACGACCTTGGTATTGTGAAACCTGATGAAGTATTACAGTCCGAGAGACTGTATAAGAAATGCCAGGAAATATCAAAATTGGAAAAAAAAAATATAAAAAATGTCACAACTTTTTCGACTACATTCCTACCAGACATTATGGACGTATGTAATTGTACAGTCGTGCAAAATAAAATCTAGCCAAAAAGAATGTTAGTGTTTACATCGTAAAGACTTTCACTTTCTTTGTCCTTAGTTTGGCCTATTCTTCAAACAGGTGGTCGGTTCACTCATTATTAGGAAACTTCAACATTTGTTATTTTGTTTTTAAAATAGCAGAAAAAAAAATTGTTCGGTGGTACGCCTGTGCTTAACTGTCCGTTGGCTGCAGGCTTTGTTATTAACGTCGATGTATTTCCATGAATATGGGTGGAACTGCAAGATTATTGCTCTATGACCTACCTCAACTAGGTCGGATGTTGCGTCACGGGGGTCATTGCCCTATCCCTGATATCCCCGCTCGGATCAAAACAAAGAACAATACAGTTTACATTTTCAAGAAATTTATGCCAGGGGGAACATATACGAGTATCTTGAATAATTAAAACTGCATTTTTTTATCCACACATGCGCGCTTTTCAGTGTTAAAGAAAATGATATGTAATAACATTAAAAAATAAAATAAAAATAAAACAGCAAAATTAATGAAGGCAAAATAAAAAAAAAAAAAAAAGATAATAAAAGGCTCTATATCCAGGATTTAGGTTTATTGTTTATAGAGGGGGGATGGCATTTACAATTAGGTCATATAGTTCAATGACCGCCCCGCTGTAATTCAGCAGCTATAGGTGTGCAAAATCAATATCTGTGCACTTTTTTGGGGAACATAATGTAATTAAATTTAATTGGCAAAATAAAAAAAACAATAGTTAAATATCTCTTGATTAATTTTTAAAAATTATGGCCGGATTTCATTTATTGTCCGATAACTTGTGACAACTTCCTTTGTTACAAAAATGAATAAAAAAAATGAAATAATAAAAAAAAGCGTTAAACTTACCGATGGCCTTTTTAAACTGGAGCCATTGGCCGCACTGGGTGGTAGCATCCCTCTTCTTCTTGCCAAGCCAGAAATTTTTCCAGCTGTTCTTCTTCCCGCCATTGCTGGAGGTAGAGTTGGTTGATTCAGACATGACTTGGCTCAGAGTACTCTTGACTGGTAGCTGAGTTGTCTGCGAGAGGTAGTGATCGCGAGCGCTCGTTCAGAGGGACTGCCGCCGGCTACTACAACCAACCTGACGTTTGCCGATAATTACGTATGTACATTCACGTTCACAATCATGAAACAATCTATTTTTTTAATTAGATTTATTCATATTTTATAATTTATTTTGAGTGCGATTCCTTTCTTATTTATAATTTTGGGATAACTTGAGTGAAATTTGTGTTTTTTTTTTGACTCTATAGGCCCCGTCATCATGCTGACGCTCTTTGAGGCGCGCGTGGAACACAACGCGCCGTCGACCCGGGTATGGTCCATGGTCGGGCGGCGAGTTGCCTTTTAATCCCGCAAGAGTGAAATGTGATATGAAAGATGTTGAAGGGAATTTATTAAACAAATTACTTCTTGTCCGAAAAAAAAGTTTTCCTATATTAATGTTATTTTAAAAAAAAAATCTATTCATCATCGTTCACTGGTAAACATAGGCCTCCCCCTTAGACCGCCACGCCGAACGACAATTCGCCACTTGCATCCATCGGTTGCCCGCGACTCTCACGATGTCGTCTGTCCACCTAGTGGAAGGCCTACCTACGCTGCGTCTTAATCTGCGGATAATTCTATTTACTATTATTTATGACTTTCTAATGATAATTTTCCTCTACTGTTAAAACAAGCTAACTCTCAAACAAGATCGTGTTTCTTTAAGGGCTGATTTTTTAATAGTCAGATAAGTTTTATATATAGGAAATAATATGATATAGGAATAAAAAAGCGGTATGACTTTCTACCGTGAAAGTTTGTATGTGTAGATGGATGTTTGTTACTCTTTCACGCAAAAACTACTGAACGGATTTTGTTTAAATTTGGTACACAGATAGTTTATAACCTGGATTAACACATAGGAGTTTTTATCCCGATTTTATGTTCCCACGGGATGATTATCGAGTTGCAGCGGGTGAAGCCGTTGGCAGCATCTAGTATTTTCTATAGATAAGTTGTCAAACCGCCATTTTTATTCCTCAGATAAAAGTTATCTGGCTATTGAAGAATTAGCTCTTATTGTTATTATTTTATCTGTTTATTTTCCTTTTGACTGTACATCCAACTGTTGGGGATGATAGACAGAGATAGCGTTATACCTGCATCTGTCAGGAGGGTTTGTTCTAGATTCTGTTTGACCCCTTTTTAAACACAATGTTCCCGCCATTTTTCGAGGGGTGAAATCCTGTTTAAAGCAATTCAGACTTCTGCACAAAGGATTTTGAGATTTTTTCCTTTAATCTTAGTAATATTATTAAATTAACTCCTACGAGAGAAAGCCGGATAGATAAATAGAAAGAGACAACGAAAATTCTGTTGGGATCACGTCCTACTTCGAGTACATCGCCCGTTTTCACCAAACTTTCTCCTGAAAGCAATCCCTATCTGAAGTTCAGCATATTATTTTATTTCGACGACACGGTTAGCGCGGTGGCTGTGCAATCGGACTGCAGCGCTGCGTGTGCGGGCTTGATTCCCGCACGGAGCATTTATATGTGTATGATCTACAAGTAGTTGTTTCGGGTCTGGGCGTTTGTGTATGTGAGTTTATATGTTTGTAAACGCACCCACGACACAGGAAAAATTCCTAGTGTCCTCAAAGTATTAAAAAAAAAGATGAGGTACCGTAGCGTAAAACACTGGTAGATACAAGATGGCCGCTCAACTCTTAATATAAATACGGAGTTACATCCCTGTCTCGCAACTATCTCACAAGGAAACACAGTTATCTATAACAAATCACTGCTGCCGTCCAATCAGATCCCAGATACTACCTGCGTCATAAGTACCTGCACCGGGTGAATGTACTATGACCTATTCTGTCTCAGGAACTAGCTGCATCGATTGGGCTCTTAGCACCCAGGCCAGGCCTCGCCCAGGGGAACAAAGAAATCATAAATGTTAAAGGTTAAAGAATTATCTCAATTTGTCTAAATAAATACCAGACGCTGTTGAACGGAGCCAAAGCTTGAAGGGGTTACGGGTCTGTCTTATTAGGTACCCGTGGCCCTAGAACGTAAAGGGCTATTGTAGGTTCACTCCCGCCCCGCCCTGGGTGGGTGGAGTCATTTAATGATTTTACCACGGTAAAAAAGACGCTGTTGAACAGAGGCCATAGTTCCCATAATTATCTTACCGTATGATTTTTTTTTTTATCGTAGTAAAATCATCAAATGGGTTTTCCCACCCAGGGCAGGGCGGAACGGACTGTTAGACTTGTATTGAATAAAATCCACGGTGTCCTTCAGTAGCCCTTCACGATCCAGGGTCAAGGTAATTCGCTAAATCCCGCGACCCCTTTAGAGGGCGGCCCCATAATCATGCTGACACTCTTTGAGGCGCGCGTGAAACACAACCCGCCGTCGGACCCAACATTTACAGTGTACTTGAAGTATATTGACGTTTATTTTATGAAAAATTTAAAAGCGTATCTAGAGTGTACGATCGTTCTCTGATTTGTCGTTAACTACGTGACCGATTTCGAAAATTCTTCTATTGTTTGAAAGGGTAAATACTTTACAGATAGTCTCATTCAGATCAGATTAAGATCTGATGACAGGATTTGGCAGAAATCAAGGGATTTCTTCAATGAATTACCGCAAATCATTGGCGATTGTTCATCATAAGCCTATAATGTTCCCACTGCTGGGACACAAGCCTCCTCTCAGAGAGAGGGAGTGGGCCATAATCCACCACGCGAGCACAGTGCGTGTCAGTTTCCTCACGATGTTTTCCTTCACCGTTTTGAGAGCAGTGGTGATGAAATAAATTCTAAATATAAATACGAAGGGGGTTCGAACCCACGACCTACAATTCGTAAGTCTTGACCGATACCACTGGGCCACCACTGCTCGAGATTTGGCGATTGCTGCTATCCCTTATCTTACCTATGCCTTATTTACGCAATCATAATAAAACATAATATTATTAAGACGAGCCTTTCATAAAGATTATTTCAATACTGACCTTAGCAGCAATAATAATAGTTAAGATAATAGTTAACTATCACTTTTTTTTACCTTGTTTTTAGCATAATACTTTTATTTTATACTAGCACTCCACCCGCGACTTCGACCGCGAAGTTTTCGAACTTTGCTTTTGTGAATTTCTACTCCTACCCCCTCTTTAGGGGTACTTTTAGAAAATCTTAATTAATATTCAACAAAAATTCTATCAAACCGCAATATCCCGTCTTGGGTAGCACCTACACCTACATCCTAAAAATAACCCCAATGCATAATTTGGGATTCCTTACTAACAACTCCTAAGCTACTCCCTAGGGGTAGAATTTCGCAACATCCACTCTTAGTGAGAACCTATATTCTAAATAGAAACCCCAGCATTTGAGACCCCTAATTATCAACCCCAAAATCAATCCCCATAGGGGTCGAATTTCGCAAATTCTCATCATGATGAGCAAACTACGTCCACTACACACTACAACCTACGTATACGTCTTAAAAAGGAAAGCAAGGCACAAAAGCAAAGTTTGAAATTCACGCGGATGATGTCGCAGGTGGAGTGCTAGCATTGTATAATACATTAAAAGTGAGTACCTGTTCCAATACCTGTTTTAGTAGGTACAGGTGTGGAACAGGTGTTCCAGTACCTGTTCCAGTACCTGTTCCAGTACCCGTTCCAGTACCCGTTCCAGTACCCGTTCCAGTACCCGTTCCAGTACCCGTTCCAGTACCCGTTCCAGTACCTTTTCCAGTACTCGTTGCAGTACTCGTTGCGGTACCTGTTCCAGTACCTGTTGAACGCTTCCCTATAAAAAGTGTAACTGCTAAACAACCTTTATATATCAACGTGAAATTGCGTTTTGACGTTGACAGTTTATTTTAGACATGTGTTCAACAGATGTTTATCTTTCTTGTGGTAAAACTTTGGGGGTAGGAGGAATAGAGAGTAAAGTTCCTCGCCACCCGGTGAAAGGAAGGTACCTTCCGACCAGAAGGGTGTTGTGTCTGGTGGGCTTTCTGCCCAACATTCATATTCGAATTTTTTCTATGTGTACTTAGTTCGCTGTAAACTTTAATTGCGCGATGTAGATATTTTTTGCAACTTAGTATCTCCGTCACTTCATAGATGGCGCTAGTGTACTTTTTGTAGATATTTAAGTACGCTACAAGACGGTAACAATTTATTTACTTTTTAGATTCCCCATGGCAGAGTCATTGATAATTGTCCAGCGAAGCAGGTGCTCTTGGAAGACTTAATATTAACACTTCCACTTCCAGGTCAGTCAAGGCTGCTCATGTCCAGCTGGAAGTTTTTCAGTAGGTGAAAAAAAATAAGTTTTTCAGTTTCTTCACTTTCTTGCCAGTTAATCCGGTACTATATAGTTAGCAGGATGCGGTTTTTATATCAAGATGTAAAGGTAATAGGATAAATAAAAACCAAAATCTTACACAGTCAGATTTTTTAATTCAGTATACATTGTTACAACCATGTAGGTATATAAAAAACACAGTTGAATCCTTAAAACTACTCACATTTTATTAGAAATACTTTCATTGACAAATATTTATTATGATACTAACGACCCGTCCCGGCTGCGCACGGGTGCAATCTCTACTACTATAGTATAGAATAGAATACAATATTCTTTATTGTCCAACAAAATGAATAATAATAATAATATTCCACAACTATCACACAACGCCATCTAGTCCCAAGCTAAGCAGAGCTTGTGTTATGGGAACTGGACAACTGATAAACATACTTATATATTTCTAAATACATACATATTATTATAGATAAATTACACCCAGACACAGAACAAATGATCGTGCTCATCACACAAACATTTGTCCTGGGTGGGAATCGAATCCACGACCCCCGGCATAGCAGTCAGGGTCACTGACCACTAGACCAACAGGCAAGTCTTACAATAATGTGCATGTTATATGCAGTATTATGCATGTTATTATACATAAAAACCTTCCTCTTGAATCACTCTATCTATTAAAAAAACCCGTATCAAAATCCGTTGCATAGTTTTAAAGATATAAGCATACAAGGGGACAGGAAGGCCTGCCGGGGTCGCGGCACTTATTCCATCACCGTGACTCCGGTACATAAAGGGCTATTGAAGGACACCGTAGATTCTAATCAGTACAAGTCTGACAGTCCCCTCCCGCCTGCACGGGGTGGGAGGACTCATTTGATGATTTTAACACGATAAAAAAAAAGGGACAGGAAGCGACTTTATTTTAAAGTATGTAGTGATAATCTTACACAGTCATAATTATTAATTCAGTATACATTGTTACAACCATGTAGGTATATATGTATATAGAACACAGTTGAATCCTTAGAACTACTCACATTTTATTAGAAACACTTTCATTAATAATTATAATACTGACATACATGTGATACTAAAATCTATTTATTTTTATAACTTAAGACGATATCATGCTGATCAATGTCAAAGTAAAACAGTATTGTTAACAAACAGTAATTACTGTGATGAAGAAATAAGTAGGTCCTATAAAACATTAATGTGAAAATAAAGCCAAGTTTTTTATTAATTCCCTATCAGAAAAACGTAATGATATATAATCCTATTAAATAAAGTGGATTTTACAGAATAATATTTTGAGCAAAACGTTATAGACCAGGCGGCGTAGAAGACATCCGTATGCAAAATATGAGGACCGAGTTTTGAGTTTTTTAATATATTTTTAGGATTGTCAAGATATATATTTTCGATGTTGCCAACAATTATAGTGGTCCAAAAAAAAAAATCCGCATCTTGGTCTCAGATCAATAAAACGTTGATATTTGTGGGTTTTGATCTGAATAAATTTCATAGGATATGGAATTACATACTGATTATACTTTATTATGACGAGATCTTGATAAAATGATTGGAAAATATAGTAGAAAAACATATTAATACATAATTATCTATATATTTAAAAGAACAGGGTATGGTCGTACGACTCGCCTACAGCCGAAATAGCTAAACGTAGAAACTTGGGTTTTGGACAATAGTTGCAGTCTACCATTAAGAGGGGCGTAAAGACGGGATTTTGTGAAAATCGTCCTCTAAAGGTGTGAAAAGGGGTGAAAACTACTGTATGAAAAATCCTATTCCTTGGGTTTATACATTTGAAACTAGTCATGAATAAGAACACAAGTAAATAAAATATATTGGCACTTTTATTTTTTTAAAACTACCCTCCATTAGTGATCTAATCGATGTTAAAGTTTGTATGGAAAAATTATAACGCGTGATCCGATTACTTTGAAAATCAGTATTTTTATAAGAAAACAGAAATTATCAAACATGTGTTTTTGGATTTTTCAAAAATCTCCCCCAAAGTTAGTGAAAAGGGGTATTCAAGTTTAAAGGGAAGGATTTTAAAGCGCTATAAGTGTAACCTGCATTTTGGATGGTAGTTGCAATTTATCATGTAGGTGAGCACCCAGAAAGGATTTCACCTTTAAGGAGGTGACAATGGGCATTATTAGTTTTTTTAAACTACCCTCCAATGATACTCTAGACGATGTTAAAGTTTGTATAGAAAAATCATAACGTGCTAACGGATGAATTTGAAACTAGGTATATGGAAATTAAATAAAAAATAATGAAACACGTGTTTTTGGGTTTTTCAAAAATCGCCCCCTACATTGGCGAAAAGGGGTGATTAAGTTTTAAGGGAAGGATTTTACTACGTGTAGTGCGGTAGTATTTTACAAATTTCTGGACCACTCCAGACACTGGCAACATGCATTTTTAAATAGTCCTAGAACCCATTTGCATACTTCATAAAACAGATTGCGGTCCTCATATTTTGCAAACGAAATTCCTGCTGCGGCCTGCACTATTAACAAATTCTATTCAGCATTTTACAAAAAAAAATATCTGAAGTCTTAAAAACAAATATTTGAGATCATTATCGTTCTCTTATCTAAAAACAAAACATACATAAAACAAAAAAAAACAATGATCATGAATGAAAACTGCTACAATATTTGTATAGGTAAAAAATTGGCTCCCATTTTCACAAAATTGCATTTAGATACTTTTAATTGTTTTCGTTTTTGTGCTGTGTTTAATACCTAACTCTTTCTTCTTTAAATACTTCATATTCTCTTCACCCATCCACTGAGAGGCCTTGCCAACCGTTGCTTAACCTTAAACACCTATACACAGGTTAACCCTGGTAACCATTGCTTAAAGCTTGATAACCTATCCATGGACAGAATTTGGCACCTCTTGCTTATCTTTTATCACCCGTCTAAGACTTAGCTTGGCATTAATTTGGAGGTATTCCTCGTAGCGCTCCCGTTTTGAAACGCCCCCATCTAAGCGCTCCCGTTTTGTTCCTCCAAGCGCTCCCAAAAGGAGCGCTTCGAGGAACGATTAAAAATATTAAAATTTATTTCCTCTAAGCGCTCCCATGATTAACTTTCGGATAGAGATGGGACTATACTAACTGAAATTATCGATAATAATTAGGTCGTGATCCTGTATGAACACCTTCTTCATAATACTTTTCTCCTAGTACTTTTTGTTCAGATCCCTCATTAAATTTCGGTACTAAAACCTTCTACGTGATCCTGTATGAACACCTTCTTCATGATTCTGTTCTCCTAGTACTTTTTTCAGATCCCTCATTCAATTTCGGTACTAAAACCTTCTTCGTGGTCCTGTATGAACACCTTCTTCATGATTCTGTTCTAATAGTACTTTTTTTTAAGATCCCTCATTAAATTTCGGTACTAAAACCTTCTTCGTGATCCTGTATGAACACCTTCTTCATGATTCTGTTCTCCTAGTACTTTTTTTTAAGATCCCTCATTAAATTTCGGTACTAAAACCTTCTTCGTGGTCCTGTATGAACACCTTCTTCATGATTCTGTTCTCCTAGTACTTTTTTTTAAGATCCCTCATTAAATTTCGGTACTAAAACCTTCTTCGTGGTCCTGTATGAACACCTTCTTCATGATTCTGTTCTCCTAGTACTTTTTTTTAAGATCCCTCATTAAATTTCGGTACTAAAACCTTCTTCGTGATCCTGTATGAATACCTTCTTCATGATTCTGATCTCCTAGTACTTTTTTTTCAGATCCCTCATTCAATTTTGGTACTAAAACCTTCTTCATGATCGTGTTCAATTATTTGCGGAAACTGTTTTTTTTTTATTTTCATTTTTTTAAGATTTATTATGCTATTCGGGGCGGAGACAAATCCTACAAATCAATAACCATGAATATTAGTTCAGCAGATCTCGAGTTATAAATGTTGTAACAAACCCGTCTTTGTTTTATATATTAAGATTGATGATTGAATGTTTCCTGTAATTGTATGGTGTACATAATAAAGAGTATTCTATTCTTTTCTATTCTATTACCGCCGCTATTGCATCGTGCCCGAATAACATTGGTCCTTGTTTAAACATAAGAGTGCCGAAAGCAAAAAGATATTATCCTCTCAAAATCATGACTTTAGTTAAGCAACTTCGATGTCGATGATGCACACATGAGTTTTTAAAAATTATCGATATATTTCATTACGTTTACTTCATGCTTTTCCCTATTATTGATCGTGGGAGCGCTTCGAGGAAATAAATTTTACTATTTTTAATCGTTTCTCCAAGCGCTCCTATTGGTAGCGCTTCGAGGAACAAAACGGGAGCGCTACGAGGAATACCTCTTAATTTGGCATCTATTGTTTTAAAATTAATCACCGTTCCATAGATAGACTTTGAGAACCGTTGCTTAGAGTAACCGTTATTTCAACCAACCATGGGCATATTTTTTAAATAATTATAAAACTTTTCAAGTAGCATGCTTATACAAACTATAATTATGTATAGGAAATGGAATTGTTTTGTATTATATACAAAAGACGGTAAAATTTCGCTGTTCTACCCGACAGCACCTTTATAAATATAGATATAATTCTTTACATATAAGCGGGTACACATTGACATTATTCTAACAGTTAAAAATAGTAATGGATGCCCAAAAATGGCAAGGTACAATACCATAAAACATATCTGCTAATGAGCAGAATTGAAAAGGACAAAAATATCTAGCAGTTAAATACTGCTTTATAATACAATATCATATCACACAAATTTTACCTATTTAGGCGTAAATATTCCAAAAAGAAATATTATCTTCTTTCAGACTTATGATTACGAACTACAAAACCCCCTTTAGGGTATATTATTACATATAATTTAAAAAAGTGGCACATTTTATATTTAACTTTTTTATATATCCAGTTACTACACTGCTACTACATTTATAATATACAAAATCCTGTAAACTCCGTTTACCTTGCTCCAAATTAATATGTATGTATTTTTTTTGTGCCTGGTCCTAACGATTAAAGCATTAGGTAAGTATACTTACATAAATATTATTTTTAAGTAATAATTAAACTCGTCCCAAAACATTACTTTTACAAATATTTATTAAAATGCATTTAAACCACTGAAGACCTAAGATTAGGATAAAAGATTAGACTGGATTCATACTTAATTACGGTAGGTATATTTTTTACGGAACGCAGGGTACAACAACACACATAATACATTAAATACCAGCTAATATTATTATTATGTACGTTTACACTTATATTACAAAGAAGAAAGATTTGATTGATTGTTTGTAAATAAGCTCCGAAATTACTGGACCGATTTCAAAAATTCTTTCACCTAGGCCAGTTACTTGGCACCCATAAAAAGCGTCTATTTATTGTTACCACTTGCTTTGTCACTAGTGGGGTGACAAATGGGAAAAAAACACGATCCATAAAAAGACAAAATGAATCATAATAAGAATACTCTGAATTGACCACAGCCCAGTCTTTCCTCACGCGCGCCTCAAAGAGCTGTCAGCAAAATGACGGGGCCCCCTCTCAGAGGGCCAAAGCCTGCCGGGGTCGCGGGACTTATTTCTATTTCCGTGACCCCGGAACATAATGGGCTACTGAAGGACATCGTGGATTTTAGTCAGTACAAGTCTGACAGTACCTCTCGCCCTGCCCGGGGTTGGAGGTCTCATTTGATGATTTTACCACGATAAAAAAAAAGCCCAGTCTTTCCTAATTTTTGATCAGATCTAACTATACTAAAATATAGTGCAAAAAAATAATAGTTTTGTTCAAATAAAAACATTATATATTTATATTAATAAGAAAAGGCAGACTTTGTCCTCCGCAAAGAAAAAATGTTTTTGTTAACTTTATTTCAAAGGAGTCCTAAAAGTAAGCTCGTTCAATTTTGTAAAATTCACAATCCCTAACTAATGTATAATCTACATAAAATATTAAAATGTATATTCGTTATGTTGTAAAAAAATATCAGATTAAGAAGGTAAAGCATAAAAAGTTCCTATTTGCACCCGAATATCTCCAGTCTTTTAAAAAAACACCAAAAATGAGCTATTGCACGAAGGGCAACCGCGAAAAATTTTGACAGGAGCCTTATGTCGAACAGATAAGGTGCTCAGGTGCCATTGTCAGCGGGTGCCCTTCGTGGAATACCTCCCAAAAATTACAGTATACAGAGTGAATTTTTGTGGTGTATTTTTTTTTTCAAAATCAATGGGTTCGATTCCTGGCCACAAAAAAAAACCATTTTTCAAAAATGCATTGATGTTGTTTTAGTTTTACAAAAATGCAATTATGCTGTTTTAGTTTTACTCAAAATCAGCCTCGAGACCCCTTTCAGTATTTCTCAATATTCCTCATAGTTTCGGGTATAGCCGACCTCGTAAATTCACCTTGTATAAAGGTTATTATTATACAAAAAAAAAATCTGTGTATCTATTTTTCTCGTCACAACCATGAAACACAACTGTTGATATATCAGAAAAATATTGCAAAAACTGCAAGAATGTAGATCATAATAAACACAATTTTCTTTCTTTCTGATAATTCGCGACTTCGTCACCGAGGGTTTCTAATTTTCTCTATGATTTTCAACTATTCCAAAAATCTTTAAATACAGGTATCAATTTCATTGATAAATCTAGTTTCAAGTTTCTAAGTCAAGTTTCAAGTAAATCGTATAGAATTAAAATTCAGTTAGGTATATAAAAACTTTCGTCCCATTTTAAACCTCAGAGGTATAAAATTCCTAGAATACGATATTTGATTTTGTTTCTTCTTAGATAATTAATAAAAACGAGAGTATAATTATACGTCACAATACGGCAGGAGTATAAATTAAACCTAACGAAGGAAAAATATTGTACGTTTTATCCAATAGTAGCCAAGTATTTGAAATCCCTGGTTTGGGCAATAACCCCTGTAACTCCTGGTTTCAGCTGGGTTCAGGTCTGATCATCACAACACATGAAACGCTGGTCACCTTTGTCATTGAGATCTGAAAAATGAAACGAAAAGTATAAATTAAAGTGTAAACTACAGCAAATATGAAAAAGTATGTGATACTATGTTTACTATAAAAATATGACAAATTTTACACACTGGAACAAGGGAAGGAAAATAGCTAATTCCAAGCAGCTTTCTGTCATAGAGTTTTAGAAAATAATCTTAAATACGCTCCCCTCCGGAGCAACTGGACAGATCAAATCAAATCAAATCAAAGCATTTATTTCAAGTAGGCCAGTTATAGCACTTTTGAAATGTCAAAAGACAAAAACAGTTCAAAAATATTTACGTTAATTACATGAAAACAGTTCAAAAATAGTTATGTTGCTACAGTCCCAGTCACACGACATAAAAACTGTGAAAGTACCGTAGATGCCCGTTCCAAGAAGTAGATCTCTATGGAGAAGAACGAGCAAGAAACTCCATGGACACTCTTGAGTCTGTCAGTCTACAGGACATGTAAGTAAAGTCTTATCACAAGATTTCTGTATGTATGTGTGTGTATAGTATGAAAAAATGAAAAAGCGCCTGTAACGTACATAAGAGGCGCTTTTTTATAAAAATAAACGTCATTGTTCCAGTTTACGTTACAAAAACGTGTAAATATACGAGTCCTTCTGTTCTGAATGTATGTCTTATTTCTGTAATGAAAGATCAAAATAATAATTTCTCGCGTCTTCGCTTCTCCCGAAAGTTAAAATATTTGCAATAACAAAATTCACATACCTAATTGAGCCATCATCTGAACTTCAGGGTGACTCTCGGTTCCTTCAATGACCTGTGTCTCGCCATGCTCTCTAAGTCCTTGCTCACCGTATGATTCTAAAAATAAAAGAAAACCATCATTAATATCGACAAGTCATCATTAATAAGACAGTCAACAAATGAGTTGAGTGTGCTCGACTCATAACTCATTTGCTGTCGAAGTCGCGAAATAATGTGTCCGCTAGAAGGCATTGTCATCACGCACACAGGGAAAAGTAATAGAGTATCGAAGATTGAGTTAAAAAAAAAAGAAAAGTCAATTATCATTATCATTTATTAAAAAAAAAAATCTCCATCTTAATATTATTTTGTTGTGTTTGCAATGATAAGGTCAAGGTTTGTATGAAATCAGTTTGAAATATAAGTACCTATGGCTTTTTTATCGTTGCTCCACACCGGCGGCGGCGGCGTCACTGGCCGCCAGGGACAATGCGGATAAAGTGTAGCTAAGTCCGCCTGCTGTTCAGCTTCACTTGCCGCTCGAAACTCCGCGATACACTCTTCCCAACGCGCCGGTCGACGGTCCGCGTTACGGTCTGCCCAACGCGCCGTTCGACACTCCGCGTTACTCTCTGCCCAACGCGACGCTCGACGCTCCGTGTTACGCTCTGTCCAACGCGTCGCTCGACGCTCCGTGTTGCGCTCTGCCCAACGCGCCGCTCGACGCTCTGTGTTACGCTCTTCCCAACGCACCGTTCGACGCTCCGTGTAACGCTCTGTCCAACGCGCTGGTCGACACTCCGTGTTACGCTCTGTCCAACGCGCCGCTCGACGCTCCGTGTAACGTTCTGTCCAACGCGCTGGTCGACACTCCGTGTTACGCTCTGTCCAACGCGCCGCTCGACGCTCCGTGTAACGCTCTGTCCAACGCGCCGCTCGGCGCTCCGAGTAACGCTCTGTCCAACGCGCCGCTCGACGCTCCGTGTAACGCTCTGTCCAACGCGCCGCTCGACGCTCCGTGTAACGATCTGTCCAACGCGCCGTCTTACTTTTACGTTGTTCAAAGCCTAAGAGATACAAAATACGGGTTTATTGACGTGTTTTACGGAAGAACATTCGCATACAAAAGTTAATCCAATAAATGTTGATTTTCAAAATTTTAAGATTTAAATACAATAACAAAGTATTGTGTTTAAATCTCTTTTTGCGTTAAATGTTTGCTTTGTTTAAGCTTTTGTGTCATTATGTGTGAAAATAATTATGTTAAGGTACTATACAATCGAGCATTAAAACAGCATAAAATTAAATCGAATTTGCCAGCTGATTAAAAGACAGTAATTACTTCAGAAAATGGGACTCTGGATGTGAGTTATGTAAGGTATAACATTATGCTAGAACTTTGCAGAGTTGTAATTACGCTATGTACCTATGTTTTAAAACGAAATAGGCTTTTACACACATAATACAATGGTAATAAAAATGAACAAACACTTTGTTATTGAGCGGGCGTCAAATTACCAATTCTTTGACCCTAGGGATAGACTTTATATTAAATGTAGTTCAGAATTTAATTTAATTCAATATCCGGGTGGAACTGAAGGCACTTTCAGACTCGTTCTGACTAAAAACCGACCGACATATGCTCCTTCAAATGTACTTTAAGCTCTAAATAAATTACACTTTCGCATTTGTATTATTTAGTAGGATTTCGCACACCGAGAAGAGGGTTTTATCAAATACAATTAAATGCAAGAGCACCTGGCGCAAATAATAAATTCGCAATATACATATATACTTGAGTTAAACATACGTTTCTAATTACTGTTCAACGAATTGCAATGATTGACAAATTAGTGGCTTTTTAATATTTTGACATAATCAGTCACCGTTTTCCTATGATATAACTATTATTAAGTATTTTGCTTTCGGGCATAGTAAACGTTTTTGTAACGTAAATTAAATGGTTACTTTTAAGTTATTTTTTTATGGAAATGCTTGTATGTTCGCTTTTTCATTTTCAATGCTATAAAGGGTTTAATTGGAGTAGGTAACATTCGCTTTGAAAGACTTTACTATTTTCCACAACTACTTTTAAGGACACTGACATTAGGTAGCATAAAAATCTAGTACACTCATAAATATTAAAGTTACATTTTATAAATTCAGTTTCATTAATTTTATACGATTAGTTTGTCATACCTGGCCATTGTTGACGTGATGTGCTTGGTGTCGCAGTCCAATGAGAAGGGCCTGATGTAGAGAACTGAGGAGGACCTGCTGCAGTTAATTGACTAGGGCCTGGTTCAGTTATTTCAGGGAAGGAACACTCTGCTGCATTGAATCCAGGAGGACCTGGTGGAGTGTATTTAGAAGGAACTGGGTGAGATACCATTTCATTTATATATTTATCGATGATCCTAATTTTATCAATTGAAGGGTACCATTGTCGATTCCGGTAGTATTTTCCAATGGGCAGAATTGGATACTTCGTCCGTAATGTCCAATGGTCTCTCACAGCTCGTCGAGAGTATGAGGAGCGCATGGGATGGGTTATCTGACGGACTGCGTTCAGGCCATCAATAAGAGCCTCTCCTTCATCTGAGAACTCAAGGCCAGGCGTATTGCTTTCGCGGTATTCATGCGGAGGTATTTCGGCATGCCGTTGATGTGGCTGTGGTTGTAACCTGCGGTTGGTTTCATTACGTTCTTGTTGGCGTGAAGATGTAGAAGGAGCAGGGCTGTTTATTCTCATAGACATGTTAAATCTTTTGTATAAAGTCCAATTGCTCTCTTCTGAATTATAGAATGATGGTCCAGGAGTTGTCTCTCGCGATCTCGCTGTCTGGCTCTCATTGCTGTTAGCATCTGACCGGCCAGGTCCCTTCTCCATTTTTAATAGATTTTATTAAATATTTTGCGCACTATTTCATTGGGCATTTTTATTGATTAGTGTTTTGATGTATTTATAAAGTAAATAAATAATATTTTTAAACTCAATCACTAATATTTTGAAAACGTTTGGCTAGCACCATGGTCACGGCGGACTGACGCATGCTCCAATCGCAAAAATCAGTTCTAGATGTCTGAGAGTGATGGAGATGTACCTGTGACCTAGTGTTGAATAGAGACAAACGATGGCACATGAATGATGTGCTTGTGTGAGGGCTTTATTGATTGAAGAGTAGGTGTAACTTTTAAAAGGAGTCATGAACTAATTTGAAGCCCTCATTAAAGATCGTAATTTTGTTTTCGATTCGTATTTCTTGATGAGGGTTTATTTTCATGCCAATTTCAACAACTTTTAGGTACTTTTGAAATATCTTTTGTTTTATTTTCGAAATCGAAGTTTAACAAAACTTAACCGGTATAGTGTATCATAAAATATAATTTAAAACTAGCTTTTGGTTTCTTTTTCTCAGTTAAATAGGTGGTGGTTTAAATTTAGTCTCTTTTGTAAAGATATAATTAGTTACAATATTTCTAGGTAGATGTATAGTTAGTAATGAATTTCTGACGAACATAAATATAAAACCCACACTTTTAACAACATTGGTTCATCCATACCTTGATGGGATTGTGTAAAAATAATGAAAATGATAACAAAAATAGTAGTACTTACTTAGGAACGTTTGTATATTTTTCTTGCCACACGAAATGCCTACATATATAAAAGCATTGCAAATCTTACAGCAAGACTGATCCGTGTTTAGTCTTAACTTCTTAAGACAAAACTTTTTGTCAACATGAAACAACGGATTAAACTTTTTACGCGTGCGTCGACTCACCCAGCCAGTGCCCAGACCTACCTCAACACGCACTTTCTTACGACGTTCGAGTAAATAGAGGTCCTACTTACAGCGTAGTATTCTGTCTTCTTTCCACACACACAGCCTTACGGATTGGGAAATTGGACATCGGTTTCTGAACGTTTCATTGTCCAACAGTGACTTTCGAACGTGAGATAGGTAGGATAGGTAGGTAGTATTGTGGTACATTTTTGACTTTTTAACCATCTTCGAAAAAAGGGGAGATTTCTAAGAAACACAAAAAGTGTAAAGTTACTTTTGAACGGAAGGTAGTTATATCAGTTTAAGTCGGTGGTAAAAAAGTCAACAATATAAGAAAGAAAGTCAACCGACTACAAGTTTTTTTTTTAAATCTTTACTATCGCTAATAGAATATTTACATAAATACTACTTTTCAAAACTAAATTAAAATATTTACAAAAAATAAAAGTAAAAAAAAAAATATCTAAAAAAATGTGTAGGTAAATAAAACGCAATTAGTTTTTTTTTCGGAGTTTTTATTGAATATCGAAAAAGTTTACATGTCATGTTAGTAGTAGAATTAGGTAAAATTCTTGAGGTATTCCACTTAGGGCACCTGCTGACAATGGCACCTGGGCTACTGGTACCTTATCTATTCGACATAAGGCTCTTGTCAAAAATTTTCGCAGGTGCCAGGTGCCATAAGTGGAATACCTCAAATTCTTATATTACGGTAAAACAAACATAATAATAATAAAAAATTATCCAAGTTATAAAAATAAAGACAGTGTTTCTAATATATTACTTAAAAATAGAAACTGTAAGTCCGACATACTTTTTAAAAGAACAATATTATGAATCTTTCTAAATAAATCTAGTAAATGTTTGTTTTATTTGATTTCCAAACGATTTTTTTTTGCTTTTAGCTGTTGAGTAGTGAAATTAATTTACTGCTCGATATGCACAATAGTGCTTTGCACAATTCCCTGATTTGTTTACAACATATTAGTATAAAATATGTAAAAAATATTTTTGTGTAAATTTTACATATTACACAATTTACTTATAATTAATTTAGGTTACAAGTCTTTCAGCCTTTTAAATTACGTTTTGATTTGAATGTAAATCAGTGAATTATTTATTATCATAGTTTGTTTTAATTCGAATTAAGATCACGAGTTTACACTTTTTTGTGACGTAAAGTAAACGGGGACTTTAATCGTGTTTTCGCAACGACGATATATTACTAGAATCCTAATAACAGGCGACCGATGTCTGTCAACACATTAGGCTAAAAAGTCTTATATCCGTCTTATTTCGACCACTCCTGTGAGCCGTAAACATACCTTGAGACAGAACAGACCTTGAGTTAACCAATCACAAAGCAGTACCCCGTCCCCCTCGCTTACGTAGTACCTCAGCGAGTTGACAGAATAGTTTTTGTTTCTTAGATAGATCGTGCATGTGGAGTCTACTAATATAATTATTGTCGTGTTTTCGTAACACTTCAAGTACGCTGTACGGCTAAATATGTAGAATTGATGCTAGGTCCTTTTAATACATTTTCTCAATTAAAATTAACATTAGTATTTATAGGTATATTTTAACAGATAATTTTATCTAATTAATTGAGGCATGTCTAGCAAGACATGCCATAATGCCGTGCCATATTATCAGATAATGGTGAATTTAAGCACTAATGTGGATTACAAACTTAAAAAGGCATTATTTACTTTTATAATTTTCTGTTCCTTTACATATTTTTTTAACATATTTATGTCATTAGTTGAAGATTTTAGGCAAGAGATAATTAGAAAGAAATGTTATTTCAATTTTACCGAATTAATTTATTATTAAAAAATTAAGACTTGTTTAACTGATGAAAAATAAGCAAATTTTTATAATTTTCAAAGGGATGTTTGTAAATTATAAAATTTAATCCAATCTAAAGCTAGTGTTGCGAATCCTGTTAGATAGCTTTTGACATTAAAATTATTAAAAAGGTCTGATATAGCGACCTTTACACTACTGAATATTTTAAAAATGTGATTATATGATTAAGTTGCAGAGATTTGCTAGCAATTATAATTAAGTCTTATACTAAAAAGTGTTCCTTTTTGTTTTGTGATATTTCAGTATTTTAATTAATTTAATAGTCCTAATACTTTTCAACAGATGTTTGTGTTGATTTAAATAATTTTATGTATTTTGTTTGGTAAATTATTTAAAAAAAAATTGTTTTTTTAAACTAGTCTACATTTTGTATACGATGAAACGGATGCATTATTTTCAATGACTTGTAAGAATAATTATTTTAAAAAATCTTTTTTAAATACTGTACAAGGGGTTGTATCAGCATTTTAAAGGTTAAAAACCGCTTCAAGACTTTTGTTTTATATTTTCGAGAATAATATTTTTAGTGTACTAGCATTGAAATATTAATTAATGTTGCAAAATATTGGCAGTTTTTATCAGCTTCAAAAGCTTAGTCTTCATCAGTTGATGATGATGAAGAATCAGATGCGGCCTCGAATGGTATTGGACCACCCACCAGGAGCTCATGCACCACTGAAACAAAAAAACAACATGTACTTATCATAACTAAACTTTAGCTTAACAATGTACACTAAGCGCGCGAGTTGAATGCAGAGCTTAGGAATGCGGTAGTGCTGTTGACAAGGATGGCAAAGTACTACACTGCAGGCGCGTGAGGTGGGGCGTGCGGGTAGCGGGGGGCTCTTCACCTCAGACCCCGACTGCATTCAACTCGCGCGCTATCTGTAGGTAAGTACAACCAGCCAATAATGTTCCCACTGCTGGGACGCAGGCTACCTCTCAATTAGTCTAATACTAGCCATAGCCGGTGGCTTCGCTCTTGTGTTATTAGAAAATTATGCTACAGGAATATAATTTAGTGAAAGACATCCTGTACCATATAATATCCGAGTATTTCGTCAATACATCTAAACTTTAGCCGTCAGACTTGATTGAACAACAAACATAAATCCATCTAAATATCAAAACTTTCGCATTTATGATACTTAAAGCAAGAATTTCAATAGAGCGACTCAAAAAGTAACTTTGTTTACTACACTAAGGGCTTATTTTTCAAGAGTCCGATAACTTTTATGTGCGGAATAAAAATGGCGGTTTGACAGCTTATCTATAGAAAATATGTCAAACTATGATTTTTATTCCGCAGATAACAGCTATCTGATTATTAAAATATCAGTCCTAAAATGTTATAAATTTCACCGATGACGCGACGCGCGACGTTCCACGCGCGTTTATATAGCAACTCAAAATTAAACTTTATTTTCAACACGATAAGATACACATTTCCCGTATCGTCACGTCGCGTCGCATCTCGGTATGAACTGACCCTATTAGGGATACCCACAGGCGCAGTCTAGCATGGCCTTCCTGTTGCATACAGCGTACACCATGAGACGGTTACAGTCAAATTCTGTAATAATGAAATTACAAAATGCATTAAAGAACGACCAGATACATGGAAAACTTAATTGACAGCTTGGTATCAGCGCCTGGATTAGATTCCCGGGTCGGGCAAGTCTGGAGCCGGGGTGGTTTCCCTAATATTTAAAGTAACTGCAGGAAAAATGTGTGCTGCAACCTAAGCCATATTTTTTTGGAAATTAACGTAAATTTTTGTCTCATTTAATAATAATGTCCACTGTTTTAAAAACCTGGGTTTTAAATATTAAAAATATTTTTAATTCACAGTAATACACAAATAAAACTAAAGAACTGCCATTAATACCTAACGTGACAATAAAGAAGGTGTCAAAACCTATAAATTCTCTTAATCGTAGAAAATAATAATGTTGCACAAGCAGTGGTATGTACAAGTTCCTAATATCTTACAATAGCATCAGCCCGCCACACAATAACACTCGCACTTGCCTTGATATCACGCCACTAATTAAAAAAAAAAGCATTCGCTGTAATTAAAAAAAAAAAAAAAACTGAAAGTCGCTTTTGTCGCAACTTTGCAAGCTCGTATAAAATCATACGCAATTTTATCGTGAAAAATGACTACCGGGGTAAAAATATCCTACGTTTTTCTCAATTTTATCTTAAAACGTAAATAAATAAAACATTTATCGTCACCACGACGCACGCCCTAAAAACAGTTAAACAACTGGAGTTGAACACTTGACCCCTAGAACAACGACAAATGAGTCGTGGGACATACGTTCTCCGCGACTCCGATACACAGAAGGCTACAGTCAAGTCTGACAGTCCCTCCCGCCCTGCCCGGAACGGGAGGACTCATTTGATGATTTTAACACGTAAAAAAAAAGAACAACGACAAATGACGTTTTGACGATGTATTGTTTTTCAAACAAGTGTTCAACAGATATATAGCTTTTTGTAATCAGACCATTACAGACAAACATATTGAAATTCGCGCCATAACATAAGTATTCCGTGTATCTAATAAGAGAAGAAAAAAAATCATTACATACGTCTAGGTCCCAAAGCAGCCTTGTAGCGTTTTAGATATTTCTGGAAAATTGGATTTTTTTGATTTTCTTGCTCTTCGATGCATTGTTCACGCTTTTCATTATATGTTACTGAAAGGCAAAAAGAAAAAAAAAGTTATCTACTGGGTAATTTGTAATATAATGTTCCCACTGCTGGGACACAGGCCTCCTCTCTGAGAGAGGGAGTGGGCCATAACCCACAAAGCGGGCCCAGTTTGGATTGGTAGATGTCACATGTCTTCGAATTTTTGGTTCCAGGACATGTCGGTTTCTTCACAATGTTTTCCTTCACCGCTTTGAGAGCAGTGGTGATGAGATAAATTACACATAGTAATGCGCCTGGCGCGGTTCGAACCCACGACCTACAACTCGTAAGTCTGAACCGATACCATTGGGCCATCACTGCTCACTGCTTAGAGATATCGAACTTCATTTTTACTTTTATCTGCTTTCAAAACAGTAAAGGTAAACAGTTAAGAAACGGGCATAACAGATAGACAGGCCTGTTGGTCTAGTGACCCTGACTGTTATGCTGGAGATCGTAGGTTCGATTCCCACCCAGGACAAATGTTGCGTCTGGGTTTAATTTATCTATAATATTTATGTATTTAGGAATATATAAATATGTTTATCAGTTGCCTAATACCCATAACAGCGGCTCTGCTTCGCTTGGAATTAGATTGCGTTGTGTGATAGTTTTGGAATATTATTATTATGTTACTATATCACGGAACCAAAGATTCGAAGACATTGTGACATCTACCAATCCATACTAGGCCAGCCCGTGTAGTGCCTGCGTCCCAGCAATGGGAGCATTATTAGACTGACGATGATGAAGTGGAGACCAAAAAAAATACTTACTTATATCCTGTTTCAGTTGCTTCCAGTTGCCTTTCTTCTGGATAGCCATAAACCTGGCTTGCAAATGTTTCTTCGAGAGAGGAGCCTTAGCTTGATAAAACAACAGCTTAGCACTGATCTTAAAATCACGTCCTTCGCTACCACTGTCGCTACCGCTATCTATACTACTCCCGCTACTACTACCGCTACCAATTCCACTGCTATCAGACATAATTTGTGAAATAAATTCGATCCAGTTTCAATGTAAATAAATTCGATTGTTAAAAATCGACTAGTCGTGAGGACTGGTAGGGAGTGAATACCGGAGGTAGTTAATGCCAGACGGCCCGACCGCTAGGTCGATACCATAACCAGACTGAGAGGGGAACAGGGGGGAAAGTTGCCAGTTCCTTCCCTCCCCTTCCCTCCGAACACGCTTTCCCAGTCTTACTACAAAATAAGCACTACCTGTCCAAAATTTCAGGATTCCGTACCTTAGACTCACTAATAACTAAAAGATTATTGCACCAGCAAATTCTGAGATCCAAGTTTCCAATCCGTTGAAGGTGAAGTACAATCCTGCAGCGATAAGGTTGGACCAGTAACTGATTTCTTAATAGTATCGCAATACTGTCCTACGAAGCCACTGGCTGTTGACAGCGGCATAGTTGCCTACAACTCGAACATTAAATCGGCATGAAAACTATTCTTCTTTGTATAATGGTGTTTAACAACTGTGAGCAATTTTTTTTACAGTGCTGCTCTACACTTGGAATTTCTCCTGTATCGTTGGTGTTTACAAATATAGAAACTCACATACACAAACACCCAGTCACGGAGCTACTACCTACAGGTCATGCAAATATTTATTCCGTGCGGGGATTGAACCCGCGACACGCTGCGCAGCAGTCTATCACTCTACCACTGCGCTATATTATCAGTTCAGTTGTTTTTGAAAGGGTAACAATCATCCATCATTACAAACTATCTCATTTACCAAGTAAATGAAGAGCGAGCCGAATTATTTTGCGCTTTTTTTATCGTGGTAAAATCATCTAATGAGTCTTCCCACCCAGGGCAGGGCGTGCGGGACTGTCAGACTCATACTGACTAAAATCCGCGGTGGTGACTGTTCGTCATCAGCCCTTTACGTTCTAGGCTCACGGTAATTCGGTACTCCAGGCGCGCCTCAAAGAGCGTCAGCATAATTACGGGGCGCCCTCTCAGAGGGCCAAAGCCTGCCGGGGTCGCGGGACTTATTCCATCACCGTGACCCCGGAACATAAAGGGCTATTGAAGGACACCGTGGATTTTAGTCTGTACAAGTCTTACAGTGCTTCCCGCCCTGCCCGGGGTAGGAGGACTCATTTTTGATGATTTCACAACGTAAAAAAAATAAAAAAACAAAGGGTGGTAAGCAGCCCACCCATACAGCATACAAGTTGTTTTTTTCATAGAGGTTATGCAAACATTCACGTTCCTGTATGTAAGGAAACACCTGAAAAGAAATTGTCCCCTTTCAGCAAGCTGAAAAGAAAAGTTTTCATGGAAAAGGTCACCATGCTAAAAGTTTCCCAACTTCTTTTGTTTTGCAATGTTTTCTGTTATGCTCGTGTAGGAGAAACGTGATATTTTGTTTTGTTACGTAAAATATTTTGGCTTTTATGTTAAGTCACATTTTATATTCACGTGTGGAACGTGAGTTTGTGAAAAAAGAAAATTAATCCACACACGTCATTGGATCGGATTGATTGTATTGTATTGTGTTATAAAACGGACTGGTATCCGCAACTCCACGTCAGATGCGCGTATTTTGCGTACGGGTGGGAAAGAAATTATTCGATCCACCCCAGCTCGCCGAGGAAGGCCAGCAGCGCCTTCGTGTTGCCGACGATCTCGTGGAGAGTCCCTGGGTTACCGAAGTACTTTGCCCTGTATGAAGCAATCTCAGGGCAGTGTGCAGGGAGCACATGAGCCGCTGTCTCGTCCTCCGCCATACAGGCTCTGCACAGGGGGCGGTCTTAACGGATTGATATTTGTTATGAAGCTGATCCCGTTTTTTCGAAATCGTTTATAATATTTAAAGGTTACAAACGATTAATTATTATTAATTTTACCAGGTAGGGGATCGCATTTATATACATATACTCAACCAGAGGCCTTTTCATGAGTTTGCAGTTATTGTGACGTAAAATAAACTGGAGCTTTGAAATTAATTTGAAGGCAAAAAATAGTTCCTTCTTCGCACACCAGAGGTGCTGTTCCATTTTTCCATACAAGAAACGCTGTAAATACAGTTCTCTTAGCACGAGTTTTCAGTATTTGAGACGTAAAGTAAACTGGAACTTTGACACTTTCAAATTGACAATTTTCAAGGAAAAAATTAGTTCCTTCTTCGCACACCAGAGGCGCTGTTCCATTTTACATACAAGGAACGCTGTAAATACTGTAAAGTAAAAAAGTGAAAACTCGTGATGGGGGTACTGGAAAGACGATCTGTAAAGTAAAATACTGAAAACTCATGATTGAGGGCTCAGATGCTAGGTGGACTCACTTCATATTGCCTTGCAACCGATCTCGCTATCCTTTTGTAAAATCAATTTACGGCAGCCATTTTTATCACCAGTACCCCTAGCACGAGTTTTCACTAATTTACTTTACAGAGTATTTCCAGTATTTACAGCGTTTCTTGTATGAAAATATGGAACAGCGCCTCTGGTGTGCGAAGAAGGAACCAATATTTTCCTTGAAAATTGTCAATTCGAAAGTGTCAAAGTTCCAGTTTACTTTACGTCTCAAATACTGAAAACTCGTGCTGACGGTACTGTATTTTATTGACCACCAGTAAAAATATTTATTCCGTCTCAAACATTCTATCATATGTACCGAAACGCTTTCCTAGTAAGTTTTAATAGAACTTTTGTCGGAACTGTCTCGAAACTATCATAAGTGTTCGTTGAGTCAGGGTCACTAACCACTAGACCAACACAGGCCCGTTGGTCTAGTGGTTAGTGAACCTAACTGCTATGCCGGAGGTCGTGGGTTCGATTCCCACCCAGGACAAATGTTTGTGTGATGAGAACCATTATTTGTTCTGTGTCTGAGTGTAATTTATCTATAATATGTGTGTATTTAGAAATGTATTATGTATGTATTATGTGTAAATATATTATGTATTATGTATGTATTATGTGTAAATATATTATGTATTAGTATGTTTATTAGTTGTCTGGTACCCATAACACAAACTCTGCTTAGCTTGGGACTAGATGGCGTTGTGTGATAGTTGTGGAATATTTGGCATTGTGTGATAGATGTGGAATATTATTATTATTTTCTCTTTTTTAGCGCATTGTGTCCCACTGCTGGGGAAAGCCCTCCCCAAGTATTTCCTTTTGGAAGATAAAAGCTATTGCTTTTATCTTGTGCCACCTTTGACCAGCCCTCATATACCACGATAACGTTAATAGCGCAAATCGTCTCGTCGTCTCGTGGGGTAACTCAGCCCATGTTACTGAACAATGTTTGTACTAAGACTTTTGGAAATTCGCAAATAAACAATTGTTTTTTTATACAAAATGAGAACGAGATCGAGCCCATCAGTATAAAAAATCTTTTTTTTTTGCTTATTTCCAAAAGTCTTAGAACAAACATTGTTCTGTAACATGGGCTGAGTTACCCCACGAGACGATTTGCGCTATTAACGTTACTCGTTGTATATGTAGGTAGGTAAATATTAGGTAAGCGTCCAGATCATCTCACCATCTTTTTCTAAGCCGGCGTCGGTGAGGCTGTCCATCACCAGCCACCACTGTATCCCATTTTGATGAAGTTTTAATCGACGACTGCAGTTTCCTTTATCTCTGCCGTTGGCAACATGCCGCTCGTGTGTAAAAGCTCTAATAGTCAGGCCACACTTTGGGCATTTGATTTATTTTCGCATTAATAGTCTAAGTTTCGTATGAAGGCCTGATAACGCGATAATTAACGGCATTTCCCATTAGTGTGACCCTAGTGAAAGTAGAACGCTCGAGAAAGCTGAACCATTTGACGTATTTTTTAACTTCAAACGGAGGAGGTTCTCAATTCGGTCGGTAGTAACTTTGCTTAAAATAGATATTGTAAAATTTTTTGAAAGCATACATATCACCAATATCGTATCATCATCATCTGCTTGTGAACAAATTGAAATTATTCAGGAATTACTAAAGATTTGGGATGAATTCATCCTGATTAAAATTATTAGGAATTGGTGCAGCAATTTTAAAAGTCAGATTCAACTTGGCCTCGAATGTTTATTATCTACAAAGGTTCGAGTAAACCTGTTTTATTCGAAGAAGTAAAAAAATAGAGGGGGGTTTTGTTTACTGGAACCAGAGGGGGTTTCTGCTCCCTGTTATCATGTCTATGTGTGATCGTGCAGGTGCGACGAGCAACTCACCTCGTGTTCCTATGCAACGGATATCCCCTTCCTTGTCTCATTAAATCAATCCCGGTGGCCATTTTTCTGCTTTTAGAGCCTGTCTACATCTATAGCGTTATCTAGCTGACGATACAGTTTATTATATTTATGTTGTAACGATCATAGGAAGTTGGAGTGTATCAAAGTTTCTTGGTACCTTTACAGTATTTGATGACTGTAGTAATTAGATATTTTGATTTTTATTTTTGGGATTTTCTCTTGATTCTAGTCACATCAATCTCACATCAGTCTATAATCTAGTGAAAGGTCACTCGATTATAGATTTATTTTTATGTATTTCACATACTTCTTTTGGGGGGAACCCAGAAGTAGTCTGACCACTCTAACTTTGAAGTATTTATCGGGTCGAGTTCGCAGGACTGTCAAAACAGGTACCCGTGATCCTGGAACGTCAAGGGCTACTGAAGGAACACCGTGGATTGTAGCCAGTACGAGTGGACTCATTTGATGATTTTACCATAGGGAATATTTATCGGACATACCGGATACCATTTCGGATGACTGATGAGCAAAAGGTCCTTTTTTAATTCTCGAGTTGGGCAAGGTTTTAGGGTTTTTACATTAGGAATTTCTCAGTAGCAGCCTCTTAGTTTGGAGTTATCTCAGTTAATGGTAATAAGTCGTCCCCTGTTACATGGAACTTAGCCGTGCCTGGCGAAATATGTGCACTATTAGGTACACAATAGTATCCGTGATGTGATCTCAAAAATGCAAGTACTATATTTTTAACCTTATGACAATAGTGGAAGGTTAAGGTTTGATTCGTAAAATTTGACATATTTGGCAAGGTTGACCTGCTGGCGTCTGTAACACAATTGTACGTTAGATCAACAAAATATTTACGAACTAATTTATGTCTCAAAATAAGAATCATCATAATTTCCTGGATTTTACAATAATTATTTGGCAGCAAATTAATCAATTATAAGAGTGTGATATCGATTTTTACCCACAGATAACAAAGATGATCAAGACAGGGGTTCGCAATTTAAAAATAGAAATGTGCGAAGAGTCATCTCAGTGCATATCCTGGCAACCGTTGTATCCATCCTTGTCTCACAAATCAATCACAGCGGCCATCTTGTTTGCATTTCGAATGCCCACCTTGTTATCTTGCTGGCCAATCATGATGCAGTGTCTGCGTAGTGCGTAGTATCACCTGCGCCAATCAATATTCTGCACAGGCCATCTGACCTCTGCGAGTCCCTTATTTTTATAATATTATGATCTAGGTATGTATGAAAAACCGGGCATTCTACAGCATTTGAAACAGATTTCTTTGTTCAGACGAATAACACTTAACAATCAGCAAATGTTATCGTTATAACTTATGCAGTAAGGATGCATTTTCTTTGCATTATCTTTTAGATTGGATTAGATTTTGGTTTGAGTTTTCAAATGACTACTCCCGGGAGTACTGGGTAGAGCGAATGAATGTTTTTTTTTTAATCTTCTAAGTCTTTTTTAACAAAAAATATACTTGTAGCCGGCATGTAGATTCATTGCAATGCGATAAAAGTGTGGTTGGTTGGTAATGGTTTGTGTAAATCAAGATTTTCTTTTATTATAAGTAACTAGCTTAGATCTTTTATCATCATCAGTCGGAAGATGTTCACTACTTAACAAAGGCATCCCCTCACATGTCGTCGTCCACCTAGTAGGGGGGCGTGCCTACGCTGCATTCGTTAATGAGGTTTGTACGTTAACAAATATTAACAAATATATATAAATTAAAACCAAAGACCTATATTTGGATTGTCACAAAATACCACTTGCCGTGTAGCGGGCACAAAATGAAGTCGACAGCAAAAGGTACACTAGTAACCAGATCATGGAGATAAAGGAAAAACTAAAAGGCAAATTCCGATTCTCAGCAAAATAAGTAGATTCACCCATTAAATTATGAGAAGAAAAATATAAAATCCTACTGCGTAAAAACGAATTTAAAAAAAGTGAAAAAAAATTAGTTTAGAATTCACTCACAGTCGGGTTTTTTTTTAAGTGGTAAAATCATTAAATGAGTCCTCCCGCCCTGGGTGGGGCGGAAGGGATCGTCAGACTCTTACTGACTAAAATCCACCCGTGTTCCTTCGGATGCCCTTTACGTGCCGGGGCCGCGGTATCTAGGGTTAAGAAAAAACCCGTGACCCCAGCAGGCATTTGGCGTGAAAAACGACGCGCCACCGACCCGGGCTTGGTCCTCGGTCGGACGGCGAGCTACCCATTACTCACCGTCCGCAAGCCCGCTCCACCGCTGTGCCCTCTGCTGATCAGAGGGACACGCGTTGGAGCGTCCACACGACAGGCTATTCACATATGGGCAAAGAGACCCCTTAGGCACACAGTGCCTAAGGAAAGGAAGGAAGAGCTTTTGCCCGCATCCCAGGGTGCACCGGCCCAAAAACCTGGTCTTTCCCCGGACGTATCCGAGAGGGAACTCCAGTCCACAGGCGCACGTGAAGGTTTCCTGTCTTAGCACCCCACAGTCGGGGCCCCTTGGGAAGATTTGATTGGTATAATTTGAATGGGCCCCGATTGTGAGTGTGAATGAGTGATTTACTACCTATACCAACGACACCCCGCTTGACATAGTTCATCAACATTTTTTTTTCATTTTGACAATATGGCGTCTGGTTGTCTCTGTGGTGAATTTTGATTACTGTCATGTTTTTAGTGACATTCACAAGATTAACACAAATCGATTGACGTAAGAATTATTAAAATTGGCCGACGAGTTTGGTCTCTACAACGCCACATAGAAACAAACATACATACATAAACTGATAAACACATTATCCTCCTTTGCGTCGGGTAATAAAAAACCTGCTTAGAATTTGAGGGATAGAAATCCACCGGCCACAGCACACATAGATCCCTTTTCAATTGAGAGTCGTTAACTACACTTTGATCCATGTTTGTTTACATGAGAATATTTTTGAAAGTGAAGGTACATTTTATGTCAGTCAGTGCCTGAAAAGTGTTGTTCTATTCGCTAATTACGATCATGATTCAGCAATCTCTTGCCCTATTTTTATTTTCCCAGTGCTGGGTAAAGGCCTCCCCCATATCCTTTCAAGTACTTTTTCCGAGCGCCATCTCGAACCAGCCATGGCAGTGTGCGTTCAGGGCACCTGTATTTTGGTCGGCAGTGCCGAGATCTGGAAATCTCTCAAAACATTGCAAGCCCAGGTTGACCGCCGTACAAGTAATCTGGCCATTTCATAAGCCTTAGATCCCTCTCAGCAACCGAAACCTTTAAGTATTTGGGTATGTTGGAAGCGTTGGGCATCAATGTTACTGACATGAAATAATCGTTTAAGGAGCGTTTCTTTGGCCGCCTGAAAAAAGTATTTAATAGCCTTCTATCAGGTGGTAATAAGGCGCGCGCCTTCAACGGCTGAGTCATGCCAGTCTCGATGTACTCTTTTGGCATACTGAAATGGACTCAACCGTCCTGGCGAATCAATCCGTCACGTTATTTCCTGGTGTTCTCGTCTGGCTAACGGAGAATACTTGCATATACATAACTTTGTAGTCAGGATAATCCATCAGCAACTTGCTCTGAAGTACAGCCTTGTAGAATCCGAAGTGCCGTATTACAGGTATGTGCTCGGGCACCAGCCCAGTTCTTGTAAGTGATCAAACCATCATCTCTAAAATGAATATGGTAGCCAATGGACCTGATATAGTGGTGGTGGATCGATCAGAACGGCGCACAATGTTTTTTGACATAACCGTCCCTCATGACGAGAACCTCGTGAAAGCTGAAAAAGATAAGGAAATCAACTTTCTTGATTTGGCTCGTGAGGTTGTCGAAATAAGAGACGTGGACGTCAGCTATCGTTGTGCCGATAGTCTTGTCGGCCTATGGCTTAATTACCAAGAGCCTCGAATCGAAGGAGGCTCTCGTTAGGTAGCTGGATCAAGGGCTTGATTCAAAGCAGTTCTTTTGTATACGTCGCGCATTGTGAGGAAGTTCCTGTCTCTGGAGCCCTGACCGCCGGTAGCTTGGACCCTGTTAGGGATACCGGTGGGCCACTGTTACACTATTAATTCCCCACAAAATAATTAAAAATGTGATATTTTTTTTATGGGTCTGCTCTCTCCCACTCCTGGGAAAATGCCCCCCTCCACTCCTTCCACCTTTCACGATACTGAGCGTCTTCCTTCCAGTTCGGACGAAACCTGTCCAGTTCGTTCCGCCATCTCGTACGTGGCCTGCCATGACCTCGCCTCACTGTCTCAGGGCACCAGTTCTGAATTTTTGGTCCACAATTGGTCCAGCATGCGGCAGACATATCCTGTCGGCGAAAAGTCCAAAGGAGAAAGAGTCTATCGGTGAAACGGCAATAAGTGAATCGTCCTGTCGACGAAACATCCAATGATGAACCAGTCGTCGGTGAATCGTTGCAGAATCGACATAATCCTGCCCAGTCCCATTTCAGTTGGGCAGGCTTCTGAGCCATGTCACCTATATTTGTTTTTGAGCGCAGTATTATGTTTGGAACACGGTCTGTTAATTTAACACTCAGTATTCTGTTAATGATATTAATAAGTAGGGAACAATGAATAAAAGAAAATAAAATCTGGTCAAATGGGGTATACAAATGACACAGCTATGTGGGTGGCTAAGTATTGGTCGAATACAATTTGAGTACATCGCCACGCAAAGAAGAAGAAGCGCCGAAAGTTCCTGCCCTTATTACAATAATTTATTTGACTCGGTGCAGTGAGTTTCTTTTACATTTTGTATTACTCTTGGTCATCACAGTTGTTAAATCTTTTCCAGCCCCAGAAGTGATATGCAGTTGTGAACTGGTGGTAAAACGCCAACTTAAAAAGAGTTGAATTCCCTGCATTTCCCGACAGCTATAACCTTGGGGTCTTCAAGTCAAGAGTGAACAGGTTACTTCTAGGCAAGTGTGCTTCATCGTCGACCACATCTTCGCTTACCATCAGGCGAGATAGTGGTCAAACGGGAATCTCATCTTTAAATAAAATAAAACAAACAGTTGTCTTGGTTGTGGGTGCCAACCCAGTCAAGCAATTACTTGGTGTAATTTATTTTAACGCCAATGCTCTCAAAACGGTGAACGAAAACATCATTAGAAAATCGACATGTCCTACAACCAAATATTCGTAGACATATGACATCTACCAAGTCACACTGAACCCTGCGGGCATGCGGGCGGAGAGTAAAGAGCAACTCGCTGTCCGACCATGGATCATGCCGGGTCGACGGCGCGTCGTGTTCTACGCGAGCCTCATAGAGCGTCAGCAGGATGACGGGCCTGCGGGACTTATTCCATCACGTGAACAAGGGCTATTGAAGAACACCGTGGATTTTAGTCAGTACAAATCTGACAGTACCACCCGCCCTGCCCGGGGTGGGGGAATCATTTGATGATTTTACCGAAAAAAGAATTCACACTGAACCCGCGTGGTGGAAAAGAGCTCTATTTCTCGCTAAGAAATTAGGCCTTTCCCAGCAGTGGACATTAAAGCCTGGTTATGGTAAGCGATATTACCAAAATATCAATTGCATACGCAGTTTCTTTCGCTCAGAAAAGAAGACACCTTCGCAGGAAGTGGACTCAAAAAATTCCAAGATTGGAGCAGGAGCCAGGCATAAGCGCTGAGCACAGATAAAACAATAGCCTATAGAAAAAAAAAACTGATAACACAGTGCTTAGTGCAAGGCTGGTCGCAAAAGGCTTCTCGCTAAGGCCAGCTATAGCTCTTGATAAAAAAATTTCGCCAGTTCTGCAAAGATTCATCATCTGCCTAGCCTTTTTCCAAATATATTGGGGTCGGTTTCCAGTCAAACCAGATTCAGCTGGATATCAGTTCTGCAAAGATTATACATGGAAAATTGGTAGTCGCTTCAGCAGCTTGTCATGTAAATTCGCTTTTTATTGAGATAAGAGTAGTTTTATTTCAGTGCTAGTTATGTAAAAAAGAATAACTCAGACGGTGTTGATTTTTCAGTTTAAAAAAAAAATAAGTACATGATACGTCTTCGCTGAGGCTTCTACAAAAACTTTCAATTCAATTAGTTTTGATTAGTAGAATATTGGTGGTTCTACAGTAGAATTGGCATTTAAGTCAATCATCCAAAGTTTATCATGAGATGTTATGTTATCATGAGAATTGATGAATTTTTTCAAGATTTGCATTGCATGTTGTGTTTCTTTATTTTTTGACGGAGAAGGTATAGTATAAAATTCGCAGATAGGCAAAGTACAATAATAATTATTTATGTTAACTTGAAAGCATTATAATTAGAAAAAATAATTTAGGGAAATAGACGTTTCGGGAAGTGGTATTTTGGGAAATGAACATTTTGGGAAGTGAACATTTTGAGCCTGAGCGATATTAAAATGTATGAAAAAACTTTAATTAATTAGCGTTTTAAACTATCAACTACTGATGGAGGGATAAAATTAAACTCTATGCATTTTTTTATTTTTTATTGAGTGATCATTAAAAGTACCTAGGGTACTACATTATTATACCTTTTCTTATAACTACTGACAACCTTAACATTATCTATTATTAGTACAATTTCGACAAAATAAAATACATCAATTCGGGTGAGAGTTTTTTTTTAAACACGTAAATCTACTTTTAAAGTAGATACAAAGATTATAAACTACTGATATTTACTAAAACTACTAAACAAAACATATTTTGCTTTAGACAGACATTTCAACTCAAGATTCAAATGATCTTTGGAAAGGGAAAGATAAATTAGTTATTTTAAATCTGTTCCATATACATATTATTGGTACTACTGATTATTATTATAACATCGAGATCGTTCATATAACAACATCGAGAAATATTTGCTTATGGTTTTAATTTAAAACAGAGTATTAAAGACAATTATTCTACTACGCAATTTATTATGAGGACAGCGCCTTAAGAGGAAATGTGAGTGAAAAGAAAATTAAAAAATAATAATATATGAAATAACTATCAATACGGTTCTGCAAGCGCTCGGCGGCATACTATGTGATAATGACAAAAAAGATCAATCAAACAGCTTCATTAAAAAATTGTAGTTTAAAGATTGCCTCTCGTCTATTTCTTCCCTAGTTACTGTTGGATCAAACTGTTGTTTATAAAAATTACGTATTATCAAAAAGGAAAACATAGACGTATAGAAGAAGTATTAATATTTATTATTCTGTCATAAATCATTGCAGAAATCAATGGAGAAAAGATCACTTGCATTTCCTCTTAAATACGTGTACAGAATATGTTATGACAACATTTATCAAAAACAAATTTATATTAGATAAAGTACCTATTGTACCTACCGTTTTGACAAAAAAGCACCAAATAATGGGTACACTACCTCTTAGTCTAAAATATTTACTTAACGACAACGAATAACAACATCAATATCTTGATTTTCTGATCGAAGTTCCACATACAGAATAGAATTACATTAAAAGTGTATTTAAATAAAGATGAAGAAAAAATAAAATTTTGATTTGACCTTTAAATATTTGCAATGTTTTCAAAACATAAGTTAAAAAACGTGCACAAAGACAGGCCGGAGATCTCTCAAAAGTTTTTGGATCACAACCTACCAAGATTTTTTCTAGTCTTGACTGACCGGTGACTACCATTCACAATGATACACATGATAATTTTATTAATTTACACAACACAGTACGTTTTTCAGTGCGAAGCTCCGAATCTGAAAGGAAAATGAGAAAATAGTTAAGAGAAGTAATAGTTTTACGCTTGTTTAAGAAAAATCTTTCTCCCGCAGTTGGTCGAAGGTATTTCCTAAAGCATGTCTGGAAGACGCAGGATGCAGGTCGCTTCCAACCGGTATATGTGGAGATCTAAAGGGGAGGCCTATGTTCAGCAGTGGATGTCCTATGGCTGAGATGATGATGATGATGATGAAGTCTATCTGCCATCCACATCCCAGTTAGTATAAGATAGTATGATACCCCTTGGCAAGACTGATGATTCTTCTAAAATTATTGTTTATTAACTTTGGCGACTGGCGTGTTGCTGTAATGTTCCACGTAGAAGGCGAGCGAATGCCATGTAGTGTGGAAGATGATCCTACTGTGTCTAACTATGGTTGCTACAGTAGACTTCCGGACGAAAAATCCCTAAAACACGACCATGATTATTGCCTGATCTGGAAGGAAGCCAGGACTTTTACTTAGCAGTCGCGTTTGCTTCCACGTTTTTATAAATAAGTTCCAGTTAACCATGGTAATCATCTACTACATTTACCTTGATCTAATCTTCATCAGACGAGTCGCTGCTGTTTATTGTCAAACTTGAATTATTCATCTTCCTTCTTTTACCCCTGCTATCTTCTGAAGACTGAGATCCCCTCCTTCTTTTCTGAGCTCCCCTGCCTTCTTCAGGGTCATCATTATCTGAGCTATCTGAACTATCAGAGCTATCCGAGTCATCTAAATCACTTGAGTCATCTTCCGAAGAAGTAGAAGAAAGAGTTGACGTTGACGACGACGATGATGACGAAGATGATGACTCTCGTTCTAAAGTGAATTCTATCTCGACGTTTTCAGCTGTGTAAAATAGAATAGGAATGAATCAATAAATTCAGCCCATCAAAATTACTATAACTTGCTTCTGGATATGGGTCTCTCCCAAGAATCACCGGACTACCCTTTACTCTGGCCTCTGTCTCGAATTTTGCAGTGAGCAGCGCGGTGGCGGGGGCGGGATGGTGGCGGTGCGGTGACGGTGACGGCATTTGAAGTGGGTCTGCCTTGTCTTTGCCACCGCCGCGTCGCCACATCGCACTGCCTGCAAAATTCGAGACAGAGGCCTAATCAAGGTCATCCGTTTCTCTAAATGGTAGGTCTATAGCTCAATTAACATTAAGTATAGACGTGAAACCAGCTTTAACTCAAAATTTGGTAGCTAAGTTAAGCTACTTTAATCTGTAAGGATCGTCTTTCTACCATTATAAAATTGACGAAGCCTTTTTAGAGATGTTTAAAAAGTGATAATCACGAAATCACAACATTCTACTGGGAGGTAGATAATATAAAGGTTAACTTGTTTTATTCATAAAAACGGCATGTTAAATGTATGACGGAGAGGCAATGGGATAGCGAGTAATAATCTGGTCCTTGGACTCGTACAGAATCCTCCGGGGTCGACCGAATTGACCTCAAGTGGACTGGGCCCTTAAGAAATCTTATTTTGCCACTACGCAACTAAACTGTTTCAACACGAGTGTGCTTACTTATTTTATGTTGGAAAATGCCTTTTAAATAACTTCAAATGGAGGAGGTTCTCTATTTATGCATGGATAGGCAAGTCTTGAGCTCTCATGACACAATCTTTTAACCTGTTATAACGAAGACAAGGAATAATACATACCCTATACCCTGGATACTGTCGTTATACTTACATGAGGTACTGGGAACATCATCTTGATAGAGCTGCAGCAGGTATTTACGCCTGCCCAGGAGTATCACGCGAGGTCTTAAGCGTTGAACTACACCGCGAATGAACAACTCTGAAAGTATTTCAACAATGTAGGTAAATTGCCTTAGCCCCTGCGGCGTCGCGAATTGTAAAGGTAAACCTATTGTAACCGTTAGATGTGTACAAGGGGGTCGCGGTACTGTCTCCATAGGTAACCGTGACCATGGAACGTAAAGGGTTATTGAAGGATCACCGTGGATTTTATTCAGTACAAGTCCGACAGTTCTTCCCGCCCCGCCCAGAATGGGAGGACTCATTTGATGAATATATAAAAAAGGCTGGTTGAACTACGTATTGTTAAATCCCACACATTTTTGTAACAAATGGAACTAAAATGAATAGGATATAACAAATAGTTTAAAATACTTATTAAACAACTCGCCACTTTTTTCTTTTTTTTCTAGCGTGTTAAAATCATCAAATGAGTCCGGGGTCCGGGGTGGGACCCGGGCAGGGCGGTGTCCTCCGGGCGATCTTCGCAGTGGTGACACCCAGGCGTTTCCTCCTTTCTCATCAGACTCAGGTACCCCTCCAAAACTTCCGTGTCCGGTGAGGACCTGCGACCCCTCTTTGAGGAGTGGCTGGATAGGTCCCACGGCGTCCTCACCTACCGCTTTACGCAGGTCCTCACCGGACATGGTTGCTTCGGGAGTTACCTGTGGAAGCCCTGAGGAAACGATGATCACCAAGCGGGGCAAGACTACCCCGCTTGGGCGTGGCACCGGTAACGATAGGCGGAGGCCTCTCGTGCCCGGCATTGGTCGCGGCCATGCTTCGGGGCAAGATGCAGTGGGAAGCCGTCGCCTCCTTCTGCGAAGCAGTAATGCTCGTGAAGGAGGAGGCGGAATGCGTGAGAGAGAGGACAGCGTCCTCCCTCCGCCCAGCCCCAGCGGTAGACGCCCACGGGGACGGATGTCGCATGACGATCTCCGGCCACTAGGCGCTGGCATGCGGGCGACGAGTAAAGGGCAACTCGCTGTCCGACCATGGACCATCCCCGGGTCGACAGCGCGTTGTGTTCCACGCGCGCCTCAAAGAGCGTCAGCATGATGACGGGGCTCCCTTATAGAGGGCCGTAGCCTTGCCGGGGTTGCGGGGCATACGTATACCGCGACTCCATTACTCAAAGGGCTACCGAAGGACACCGTGGATTTTAGTCAGTACAAGTCTGACTGACAGTCCCTCCCGCCCTGCCCGAGTTGGATTCATTTGATGATTTTATCACAAAAAAGGGCTAATGTAACGCTAAAACAAAAAGCAAAAAAAGAACTTGAAAGAGTCACCATTTACAACAAGCGTTTTAAGCTTGAGTTTTCGCCGTAGAAATAAACTTTTCGTACCATTTGCTCAAAAAAGTGACATTCTATGCCACAAAAAGCGAACATAACAATAGTCATTTTTAATCTGTGAAAAACAGGGAAAGAATGTTGTACTGAATTTCATTCTCTCTCTAGGGAGAGAATGTGATTTAAATTTGGAATACTTAGATTACGGTAGACTCGATCGAAAGCTAACCAGAATAATAAAACATTAAAAAATAAAGATTTCGAGTCGACAACAATATCCGCAAAATTCGGATTGTCGAGTATTTTGTAAATTTCTAATGATATTCTGACCAGACAGATCGCAGCCGCCATTATTGACATTTGCCGCGTTTTTGTATTCTTCAAATACATAAACGTTGAGTTTATTTTTACTTATTTTTATAAATAAGTTAATGTTAAATATTAATGTTTAAAATGCGTATCTCATATTATTACTGTGTTATTTTTTTCGCAAATGGTACGAAAAGTAGAGTATTTTCCTCGGGGATAAAGCTGTCTTAGTCTTGGGTGAACTTAAATCCCTCGCTACACTCAGGACTCGTCTTAAATCCCTCGCTTCGCTCGTGATTTAAGTTTTTAACACCCTCGCTACGCTCGGGAGTAAACCTCGAGTCCTTCGTTACGCTCGCGATTTAATTCGCCACCCGCGACAGAAGACCCTGCTTTATCCCCTTGGTTAATAATCTACTATTAAATGATAACAAAAATGTGCTAAACTACATGTTTATTCTAAAAGAAAAATCTCTAAAGTAAAAAAAATATTCACATTCGTTTCAAGTGTTTCAATTATATTATAAGACCTTTTTTACTTATAATATCATTGCATATAAATCTCAAATAAAAATTAAATAGATAATATTCTACTACGATAAAATAATAACTACTAAAAATAATAAACAATCTATGTAGCTCAAATAGCAAGTGATTAAACAATACCTCGTTCCCGTCGCTCCCTCTCGAACAGTCCTCTGTGGCGCTCCGCCTCCTCAGGCGAGAGCAATGTTCCGCGCGGCATCTGAACAGGCGGTCGATCTTCAGGGTCAATACGATCAGAAATTCGAGGCGACTCGTCACCAGAGCTTTCTTCTTCCTCCCTTACGAACACTTGGTTAGGTGGGGCACTTCCCTGAGCATTTCTTTCCTCATAGATTTGCTCATCACCTAGAACGGTCATGATATTATTGCCCTCCTCGAAAATAATCTTAATTTGGTATACTTGATGGTAACGTACTTGTTCAGACATGAGGAAGTTGGCACGTTCTTTAGGATGAAGAAGAAAGACTAGTTTTACACCGTCAGGCAGAACCGCACTGTACCGATGGCCTGGATAGACTGTGCTGGGGCGCGGGATGAAACCGCGATGGTCGATATTCATGTACAGTCGTATGCACTGCCGTTTTAATTTATGATGACGCCGTTTATGATTAACCAATCATAAAATGACAGCTGTCAAACGCCTCTAGTTAACCAACTGGAGGTTATAGACAGTTTTCATTTTTAGGCCTGATTTTTCAATAAATCAGATTACTTTTATCTGAGGAATAAAAATAGCAGTTTGACATAATTATTTTCTACAGATAAGCTGTCAAACCGCCATTTTTATTCCTCAAATAAAAGTTAACTGACTATTAAATAATCAGCCCTAACTCAAGTAAAATGCTAATCAGAATTTAATATGCTTAAGAGTAGACAGGGCATTATTTATCATCGAATTTAATATGAAAAATAGCATCCACCAGGAAATTGAAACTTCTGGAGTTATTAATTATTAAATAAATCAGCCAGAGGTCTTGTGCTTTGCTGTAGTTTATTGTCTTGCTAAAATCGTTCAAGAAAACGTTATATTTTCCTTCCTTTAGGAAACTTAAAAAATACTCAAAATATTTTTAATTGATTCACTGATTTGTTACGTCTAAGCTTTCTTAAATACTTCAGCACTATGATGTATGGAAACGTGAGGAAACCGGTATATCCTATAACTAAAAATTCTAAGATATGTGACATCTACCAACCGCCACTGGGCCAGCGTGGTACTTAGATTATGGCCCGCTCCCTCTCACAGAGAGAGTCCCAGCAGTGGGAACATTATATGCTGATGATGATGATGTATGTAGGTTTCTTTTTACTGAACAACTTCACGAGAGTCATCGGTGTAATGAATTACGAATATTAAAAAAAAAACTTACTTAAAACAAAAACGAAAGTTAATTTGAAAAAATATGGTGAATTATAGTAACTTTAAAAAACTTGCTATCACCAATTTTAATGATAATATTTTTCGCTCACTGTACATATTGTCAGACGCTGGAAGGAGGATGCGCTAGAAAGGGACAGCACTACAAAAATGGAGCCTGTGACTATGACGTCAATCAAATCCTGGATTCTCGGAAAGGGTGGGCAGGATAGGTACCTAGGCAATATTTTCCATTTTCTATTTTCCATTGTCCAATTTCATTAACACCTACAGTATGCTTTAGAAATCACAGAAAAGCCTTAATTCTCATCATCTCATAAGAACAGTCCGTATTGTCCGTAATCTCATAATGATTTTTATGTTAAAGTACCTATATTAAATTAAAGCGAATACTGTACCTTCACAAAAAGATATAATCCGTCTTCATCTTATTAACTTTCCAAACGTATTACTTAAGATTTCTATTTAAAATATCTCTCGTATGTATGCGACGTTGAGAACGAACTGTGATTGAAAAATGTCATTTTAAGTTGAAATGAAATGCTTTTGAAAAAATTGGAAAATTATGTGAAGTGAAGAGGGAACGGATGGAAGGAATCGTGCTGCATTTCCGCTCTTATTATAATTTGTGAAGTGGAAAATTGTGTTGAAAGAGATAAAATATTTATTCTGAAACAGAGTTTCCGACGCAGCAGTAGATTTAGGAGTTAATCTCCCGTACATTAAAAACATTTCATCATTTTCAGCCTGTATTCGTCCACTGCTGGACATAGGCCTCTCTCCGTGCGCCACTGAGCCCTGTCTTGAGTTTTCCTCATCCAGTCTCTGACGGCCGCCTTTCGTAGGTCGTCACTCCACCTGGCCGACGGAAATATTACGAAAAAACATTTAGGTAGCTACATTATTCCCATCTGCTGTAGACTATAATCTATAGCTAATATGTCTCATTTTTGTCTAACAAGTCAGAAAAAGTAATAACAGGATCTCGCGATGGGACTTGGGACGCGACAAACTGGTTCGGAGGCCAAAACTTCCACTACCGGAATGCAGTCGCGGGTGAAAACTTAGTTATTAATATAATGAGCCACATTGTGCTCTGATTATTTACGGTGAACCTTTATTAATAGAAGAAATAACTGTTATTTAATATTATAGAAATTTTCGTAAAAAATGATTATTCTATTTCACATTGTCTTTAAAATAAACTGCCTGAAAGTGTCACGTATACACCGTTACTTTTAGTCGTCTTACAACGTCCAGTTCATATATCCAATTACTTGTACAAGTATGATACATTTATGTACTTTTATTCCCTTAGACTTTCCAGATGAATTACTGCCCGAATCCACTCCAAAAAGGGACTAACGGGTGTGAACACGCCTACACCCTCCTTACTTCCAAGTCTAAACGCACAAATTCCTATAATCTCCTCATGATAGAGCGCAGGTCCTCCAGAATCACCGTAGCAAACGCGTTGATGATAAGGAAGTTTTGAGGTAATACAAAGAAAGTATTTTGACATGGCTTTCAAGACTACATCACATTCAGTGACCACCAAGTCTCCGGACCATTCCATCTTCATGGTATGATCTCCAGGTCTATTGGTTCTGCTTCCACTAATAGTAACCACGGGGAGACCTGTCATCACCGTGTATTCTAAAGTTGATAACATTCCGCAGCTCTTCATACCCATATGAGTCACATATAACAAACTTATATCATAATCAAAAGATTGAGATTTTGAATTATAGACTGGATGTTTAATTGTTTTTAATACTTTAGAAATTAGTTTTGTCACTAAGGGAGATTGAGTGAAATTCCCGTACCATATATACAGTTCCTCAGCAATTCTCTTATCGAGGCAATGTGCTGCAGTTAATACCCATTGTTCTTTTATAACAGAGCCCGTACAGAACCCATATATGTCGTCGGTATCGTTTTCTTCTTTGAAGATCTCTAATAATGCAACTACGTAAGAGTAGTTGCCATGATTAACGTCGTCAACATCGGATTGTCTTAGTTGTTTGTTGTCCGTTACATTTTCAATGTTCAAACTTGATACTGCAAGCCAAAATAATATAAAGAGCATGAAACTAAAAACAAAATTGTATCTTTTAAAAGTAATGTTGGTAAGAATTGTGTTGAAACTCATAACAGGCTATATACTACCGAAGTACCGTATGTTAAATGTATTATATAATTCAAAACATTCATAAAATTTTATTTTATTTCTTTATAACATTTTATTTCTTTTCAGTGATGGTTCTAAGATTTTTGTATAGCTCCAGTTTACTGGTAATAAAAAAATATAATGTTCTGCATACTGAATTAAAATATCGACTATAATCTACAGTTTATTTATTAAAACTTTATGCACAAAGTACATAGGCGGACTTAATTCTTTAAACATTTTCTACCAGTCTACCGTAGGGTGAAGCAGAGAAAAAAACGCAGATGTTGCAGCATGAAAACTATTCATGAAAATAAAATAATATAAATATTATATAAATCAAAAAGAGATAAAAATTATAGCAAAAAAGTAATTTAAGTCGAATCTGCCAGCTCCTTGAGTAGATGTTCACGCACTTTACTATGATGTTGATGGCAATAAGCAAAATCACCTCTTCTGACCAGTGCCGAAACAGGGTGTGCCAACGGTGCTCAGGTATAAGGGGCTGGAGGGGCGCAGAAAAAACCAGATCAGTACCACAATTGGCCAGACCAAGGCGCAGTTGCCTCTCAGAGAGAGAAGGTCTGTGTCCCAGCAGTGGGAACATTATAGGATGATTGTGATGAAAATAAGGAAAGCTTGCACTGGACGCATAAAAGGCACTATGGCACTGCCTATATACAACGTGTAACATTAATAGCGTACAACCTCTCGTGAGGTAACTCAGCCCATGTTACTGAACAATGTTTTTCTAAAACTTTTGGAAATTCGCAATAAAAAGAAAAGATTTTTCATACTGATAGGCCCGATCAATTTACTTACCATTTTATATGAAAAAGCAAAATTTTGTTTTTCGAATTATACATGTAACATGGGCTGAGTTAACCCACGAGAGGTTGTGCGCTATTAACGGGCCCGATTTTAAGACGTTACGACTTCTAACAGTACTCAATACAACCTCCCTTGAGTCACACAAACATGCGCTAACATGTTTAACATAAGTAAACAAACATAACGTATAAAGAGGCTTGTCTACGTGACGATATCGTTTCCCGGCGTCAAAACAAACCATTACCATCTTATTTACAAACTGAAATCAAGCTTACAGTGCCACCTGTTGAAATTTTTCTGCTTCATGAGGATGCTCGTTGGACCTCGGTCTCTCCTAAAAAGCTCTACTGTATAGCCGCGTCCCTTTCTATCACCCCGAGCTTTTATTGATCGGGGGGGATGGACAGTCGGGCAGAGAAGTGCTTGTGACGTTTCTTTTTTTTTTTCATAAGGGTTATGTCGTTACTAACTGCCAAACTTAACTGGCCTGTTGGTCTAGTGTCTAGTGGTTAGTGACCCTGACTGCTATACCGGAGGTCGTGGGTTCGATTCCCATCCAGGACAAATATTTGTGTGATGAGCACGATCATTTGTTCTGTGTCTGGGTGTAATTTATTTATACTATGTATGTATTTAGAAATATGTAAGTACTTACGTTTATCAGTTATCTTGTACCCATAATACAAGCTCTGCTTAGCTTGGGACTAGATGGCCTTGTGTGATAGTTATGGAACATTATTATTAAACTGCGAATCCTTTGCACGTCTGCTTATGGGCCAGTAATCCGGAATGAATCGAAGACAGCTGAATAACTGAATATAAAAACGTTTCATGTTAAATTCGACGCGTTGAGCGTGGTTTCGAATGTATCGAATTCATTAAAAATAAACAATTCGAGATAATCCTTACATTTAACTAATTTCAGTACTATTGATTTAGAGTTTCTTTCAGTAAGCATTAAGGCTTTTAGCCTTAAAACGAACGGTCCCAAAATTATACTAATAAATAAATATGTTTTTTTGGAGCTTTATGTATTTCTTTGATCAAATACTGTTGTTATTCCCACGTTTTTATAAACTCACTTTTCTTGTTTGTTTGTCGTTCCGGTTGGACTTTTTGGCAACTGAATTTTGAGGCACTTCCCAATAAGCTAGCAAGCTGAAATTTTGCACACACTCTGAGTTCCGATGACAATACATGACTAGCAGTGTATATTAATTTTGAATAGAAAGTAAATGGTATCCAAAATAAATGAAAACAAAAAAGTTGCACGATAAGTATACGATGTCGTCGAAGCGCATTCTGACGCCACGATATGACGTTGTTCATCGGATAGCTTTTGTACTTGCCTGTACTTAAAATTTCAAGGACTTAACTGGCGCACGGGGTCGCTCGGCTGTCAGACGTTTGCAAGACGGGGTTGCGGAAGGTTCTAACGCTCTCTGGTTGAAATAAAAACAAAGTTCTAAAAATGTCAGCTTCGTCGGCATCATCATCAGGTTCCGAGCTGACGGACTATGACTCCTCGTCAAGCTTGGAAGTCTTTGTGAGTCCGAGGAAGTTGAAAGAAGAATTGAAGAAGGAACTGGAGAAAGAGAAGAAGGTAGCTGCTGAGCAGGGGTTGCCAACATACGGGGATGGGACGAGGCAGAAGTTCGATAAGAAAGGCCGACTCAGAAATGAGCAGATTGTTCGCTTGGAACGTATTAACAGTAAGTTTTTAGTTTTTTTTACTACTTTTCTTTTACTGGCTTGTTTTGATTTTCTTATCATATTTCTTGGTAGAATTGCGATGTAAGAAATAAATACGTAGATTGTATTCTCTGATCTGTGTAAATTTTTCCAAATCGTTGCTAATTGGCGGATTTTTTTGGACTATAGGCATTATAGGCGTTAAATGGAACATTATTTTATAAATAATTTTATTGATTCGAGATACTTCCTCCACTGCGCAGTTGCAATGGTCGAGTGCAAGCCCGGGCTCGGCAGCTCAGCTATTTCGGGGAAATGCCTGGCGCTGACCTAGATCGGTTTCCAGAAACTGTCTTAACAATAGTTGTTCCAAGTAAATAGACCTACCCAATGTTGAGCTGAGGGCCTTTGGCATTTAACTTTTAGTTATTTAAACTTATTATTTAATTTATTTTAAACGTATTTCTCTCTTTTTTATTTTTGATTAGTATTAATTAGTTTAAAATATTAGTGCTAATAATCAAAATTATCTTTCTTTCTTCAATGTCATTCATCTTACTGCTATTGGAAGGTGGTCCTATTCTTTATTTAGTTTCTTTGTTTACAACCAATGCAGGAATTTAGTATGAACATTTTAAAACAGTGATAGGAACAAATTATAATCTTAAATAATCGAATAATCTGATAGTACTTACGTTTGGCACAGTGGCCTAGGGTTCGACAGTTGAGCCACGTCGTGGAATAGAAACAGCGTGTTCGATCCTGATGCAGAAAACTATTGTATGATCAATAGTTACAAATAAGCACGTTAGCTAAAATACACAAATGCGAGTCGAGATGCGATTGTTAGATTAGATGTATGCGTTTGCGAATGCATATCTGTGAAATAAGTTTGAAAATGTTTTGGCGTCTGTTAAAATTCTAAAGAAATGCCCTCCAATGCAATAAAAACGTTAGGTTTCTAGTAGAAGTAGGTAGTAGACCTACAATAAAAAAAAATGAGAAAACAAGTTAATAAAGGGAAAATAATAGTACATTGTTCACCGAGAGGAGAAAGTGACCGATTACCATCGAGGGTATCGTTTAAAGGACGAGGCGTAGCCGAGGACTTTAAAATACCCGAGATCGGGAATCGCACTTTCTCTCGAGTGATACATAGTGCTTTATACTACACCTACGAGGAAAATAAATTACTTTCTACGAAAACTGAATCCTCAAACAACACACAAATTGAAAATGGCGCCAATGGCGTCTGCAATTTTCACATGTTCTTTTTTCAAACTGTTTATCCTGCCGCCACAGGATCGCACTGCCAGCCCGACACCATCCAACATACAGCTAGTGGCCAGTGTCATTTTGCGAACTTGGAGATAAAAACTCACTGTAAAAACTTTTTGGCTTTTGATATTTAGGTTACCGGCGCATAGTCTTACCCAAAATTAAAAAAGAAAAAACACGTTAGAAATGGATTTTCATACACTTTTCTCTCCCGCTCAGATGCGTTTTCTCCCCGCATATTTGGTCGATATGCAATGACGTACTTTCTACCGTAAATTTGATAAAGTAACGAGGTACTTTCCAAGCAGGTGTAGTATAAATATAATTAAACATAAACATTTATTTTCTCTTCCACAAAGGTTTCTTAAAATTAACTACTACTAATTGTTACAGAGAAACGACGTTCAATGAGGGCCCAGGTCATGAGGAATATAGCCTTGCACCTGCACAGGCCTAGTGTGCGCCAGGCCTACAATTTCTTCACCCGGGAGATCCCGCCGGAGAGTAAGTACCTTTTTTCTTTTTTTCTTCTTGTGTATTTTTTCACATTATCTGATGACAGGAGGGTGCTCAAAAAAAAACCCAGGCTCCGGCAGAAACTTATGTACTTAAAATAACATTAGTGTAGTGTAATAAAATAATAACCGGGTTTGGTCGTGGTCCTTACTGGCAAACATATAAAAAAATGACAGTTTTGTTATGCAGTCTTCCATGTGAAAGTAGTTCGAAATAGTAGTAATATTCCCCCATTTTTCAAAGACGCCTGGACCGATTTGGAATTTTTTTTTTTGTTTGAAATGTTATTCTTTGCTGGTAGTCCTATAAAGTTCAGACATTTTTTTTTTTTAGATTTTTTTTCTGACCTGTTGTTTATGAAAAGTAATTCCTTTCAGTCAAAAAAAGAATTTTCAAAATCGGTAAAGGCATCTTTGAGAAATAGGGGAACGAACTACTACGAAGTACTTTTTCTATGGAGGACTGAATAACAAAACTGTATTTTTTTTTAATTTGAGATACAACTCGTTTCTGCCGGAGCCTGGGTTTTTTCCTATGAAGCCTTAGCATTCTCCTTTCTGCTAAGCAATGCAAGTTTATGCCATTACGTTGTTTTTGCAGATGACCTGAACTCAGGGCTGACTAAGAGGAAGATTCGTGTGACCGCAGACGAGGATTCCATGAGGGTCACCATTATACGGAGTCCACCACTGCCGTATTAAATAAGGTTGATCAGATATTTTTTTTCATTGAATTTAGCGTATAGTACTTATGAACGAGTTCGTGGCTAATTATTGATAACCACATATATCGAACCAGGCCTCGACTGGTCCGCGCACTAGTTTCAGTTTCAGTGCCGTTTTGAGGTTAGAAAATCAAATGATTTCTTCTCCCTTTCTGGGCCGCCGTAACTTGGTAAGATAAAATAAAATAATAAATAAATAATAAATATTCCACAACGATCACACAACGCCATCTAGTCCCAAGCTAAGCAGAGCTTGTGTTATGGGTACTAGACAACTGATAAACATACTTATATATTTCTAAATACATACATAGTATGGATAAATTACACCCAGACACAGAATAAATGATCATGCTCATCACAAAAACATTTGTACTAACATAGCAGTCAGGGTCATTAACCACTAGACCAACAGGCCAGTCGAAATATGTTGAAGTAATAATTCCTGATGAACATCATAGATGAAAGCCGCTTCCAACGAATCCTGGTTTATAGGAGAGGTCTATGTCCAGCAGTGAGCATCTTCTGGCCGATGATGATGATGATGAATAATTCCTGAATTTTATATTAATTCTTTTTTTCTCATTTCAGATTTCCAGCGCCTTTGACTGAAAATCTTCATGTTTTTTGTACCCCATGATACTCTCTTGGAGAGGCGTGTTTATTTCATCCTCACTCTCACAGGAGAGGCATATTCAGTTCCGTTCTTGTTGTTTGTGTTATTTCACTACATTCTTGAAGAGTGGCATAATAGTCCCCACTCTTACTGAAATTGAAGACTATTTTAGTTAAAGTGACGTTGTCTGTGCATCCCTTATAATAATAATGGGATCCCTTCTATTCGCATAATGTTCTTTGTCCTAATATACTTCGGCATAACGATTTTCGCACAATTTGTTTTGGCATAATAATACTACGGCATAATTTTTTTAGGCATACATTTTATGTTGGCATAATCATCTTAAAGACTAATTTGTTTTGGCATACATTTTATTCGCATAACTTTAGTACGCCTAATGACTATTAGCATAACGTTAGTAGACCTAATGACTATTAGCATAACGTTAGTAGGCCTATTGACTTTTAGCATAACGTTAGAAGGCCTAATGACTATTAGTATAACACCAATTTGCTATAGTTTCTGTTACAATCAAGTAATAATTATTGTTGGTTAAAAATTTAATATGCTGTGCAGCAAAAGTGACAAACCGAATTGCTACAAAACCGACTCCACGTAGTCTTGTTTGTCCTACCCCTAGAGTGTAATTTAAAATCGCGTAGGCGCGTAGGGGCGAGGCGGCCCGCGGGCTGAGGAGTAGGCGGCTGCGAGCGAACCGCCGCGGCTGAGGCTGGCCGGCGAAGCCGGTCAACAAGCCGAAGCTGCGGTGGTGAGCGAAAGCCGTCTGCGATGTTTAGCACGCGAGGGGCCGCCGGAGACCCGCAGCGCCGGAGCCGTGACAGAAACCCTGCCTGCTGCATGTTGCACGCTCGCTTGAATGCTGCATGCTTGCTTGCATGCTGCATGCTTGCTTGTTTGCTGCATGCTTGCTTGCATGCTGAATGCTTGCTTGCTTTAGGCTTCCTACAGCGAAAAAAGAACCCACAAAATTGTTCAATACATTTTCTATAAAAATATGTTTTAATATCGTTATGCGTAAATATATTTATGCTTTAGGATATTATGCTTAAAAAAGTTATGCTTAAAAAAGTTATGCTTTAGAACTTTATGCTTAATAAATTTATGCTTTAGAATATTATGCTTAATCATTATTATGGTTAGAGAAAAAATGCTTAAAAAATTATGCGTAAGCTGTTATGCGTAATTATATTATGCGAAAATATAATTATGCCAAACAAAATTATGCTAAGTTATATTAGGTCTTAAAATTTTATGCAAATGGATAAGGAACCAATAATAATTATGTAGCAGAAAGGGTATCATGGTATCTAGTCATATTAATTTAAGCGTTTACATGATATACATCGATGATTTAAGTACATACTCGTATATACAAAAACATAATATTTTTCTTTAATGCTCAACATGACATAGGACTTATATATCGCTGCTTAAATTCAAAACGGCCACAATTCGAAATTTTTTCAAATCGTTTTTAATGCAAAAATCGTATCAATTCTGCCTATATTTTTATATTCCAAAAAGACACCTAGTATTTTCGCATTAGAAATGAGCAAATCGCACAACCGCCCTTTTTCCATTTTGTCACTTAGGTGGTTAACTTCAGATCAAAGCCGCCATATTTCGGGTTGCGACCCTGCAGTCAGCGGGAGCGCACGTTTGTTATGTGAAAAAGGGCCACATTTCAAAATACAACCGTATTGTTTTAAAATTACATGTAAGTGTATCATAATCTTGTGAGGAAAAGTGCCGTATTTTGTAATATGTCCATTTTGAGTTTAAATAAATCGTGTTTTATTATTACTCTTTTAAGGAACAGTGCAGTATTTTGGAATGCTTCTGTTTTGCATATAGAATTATGGTGATAGTGCCAGTATTTATTTAAACAAATCTACAAATTATATTTAAATTTTAAACTTAACACAGTAATTACAACTTAAACCAGGCCTGTCTCACTCCCTTTATAAAAACATATCCAAGCGCGGTGGATCCACCCGAGTAGGCGATCGAGAATGGACGCACGTACTCTTAGTTCGCAGTCTAGTTTCTTTGTTGATACGCACACTATTAACTCTTTGTATTAATGATATTATTTGTTAGTATTAAGAGAGCAACTTGTTTGTTGAGATATTTTATCCTTTTGAATCATGTAATCGATCTGCGCATTTAGGAAATAATCAAGAATTAGTTGTATTCGTGAAAATGTAAACAACGAACTTTTGAATTATTACAAAATGTGAAAATATAATTATTGTAAGTTATTAGACGTCTTCCGGTCCGTGGTCGCCTCTGGAGGTCTTTTCTTCACCATAGGTTATCAGTACTATAAGCATAATTATGTGGCTTACCCATTATACCCATTGCCACTTCAACTCCCAAATTTTACGATCTATTTGGATGACTCTGATTCTTTGCCGAATATCGTTGTTCCGGATTTTATTCCGTAAAGAAACTTAAAGCCTAGCTCTTTCCATTGCTCGTTAAGTGACTCTTAGTCTCTTACAACTACCACTTTTCAGAGCCGTATGTCTTCACTGGCAACATACTTTTTTAAACACCCATATCGTAAGACACTGTGAGATACTCGACGAGAAGATAATATCATACGCTTCCCAAACACTGTCCATCAGAGTTGCCTTCTTCGGGCGCCCTCTTTGTCGAAGTTGGATCTACCTAACTGAACAATCTGTCCAAGGAAAGTATAATGGCCTATATTTTCAAGAGTAGGTATATTCCCAACAACAATCGGTTAGGGTGCCACATGGACATTTGACATGATTTTTGTCTTGTCCATGTTCATTTTAAAGCCGACCTGTTAGGAAACGTTCGTGAACAGTTTCGGAGAAACAATGTCTCCCTGTCTCACCTTTTTCTATAATTGGATTGGTTTCGTGCTCTCTTTCTAAAGTCGGATGGACATGGTGCCATTTCCAAAGAAACACTCCAACTCTTCGATATACCTAAAGTCGAAATGAAATCGTTGTTGGACTGCAATACTGCCCAGGTTTCGATTGAATCAAAGGCTTTCTCATAGTCCACAAACGTTAGATATAATAGCCGATATACTCCTCTGTCTTCTTTATAATCTGGTGGAGCGTGTGTATGTGGTCTATGATACTAAAACCTTTTTCTAAACCGGCTTGTTCGGGAGGCTGGAAGTCACCAAACCTGCGTTCGAAACGGTTTGTATTGACTCTCGATAACATCTTGTTGTGTGCATGGGACAGAAGTGAGATTGTTCTATAATTCTTTAACCCTCTGTTGTCCTTGTGTTATCACCCTTTATAGGGTTCCATGGCAAAAAACGGAAACCTTGTAGATTCGTCATGTCCGTCCGTATGTGAAAAAAAGTGGCTGTGCCACTTTTTTTCGAAAGTATATGAGCTATCCTGTTGTAACTTGGTAAATAGATGTATTATGAGAACCGTATTAAGATTTTCACACAAAACTAAAAAAATAATTAAAAAATTGGGGGTTCTCAGTACTTAGAATTAAATGTCAAAAAAAAAATTTTCACCAAACCCATACGTGTGGGGTATCTATAGATAGGTCTTTAAAAATGATATTGAGGTTACTAACATCATTTTTTTCTAAACTGATCAGTTTGCGCGAGAGACACTTCCAAAGTGGTAAATGGCTGCTTTATTTATAAAATTCATAAATATTAATATCTTTTTTATAATCAAAAGGGACTTAATGTGATTTATTTATTGACTGGGTAATCTTACACAAAATATCAAATTGCAATCAAATAGAGGCTTGAAATATAAATCCGATGATATATAGTACATAGATATACGACGTTTATTAATAAAAATAATAAACAAAAACCGAAATGAAAACTTTGATGGGCTCTCCTGTATAAAAGTGAAATTTCGATTTGCGGCCGTTTTGAATTTAAGCAGCGATATGTGAGAGCGAGTGGGATGTCATCCAACACGCGGGCCCATTGCTGACCGGTACATGTGACTTGCGAATTTTTGATTCAACGACAAGCCGGTTTTCTGAAGATTTACTTTAACTATTTTAAGAACAATGGTAACTAAATAAATTTCAAAATTACGAAAAGTATTTACGCCTGTCTGGGCTCCTAACCCGCGACCTTCAAATCGTAAGGGCTCTAAGCACTGGTCCACCACTGCTCTCTCTTTTCAGCTGTTTAAGGCAGCTGATAATGTCATGTGGTTTTTACAGCGCATTGCTTTTATAAGTACGGAATAAAATAGAAAACATTCAGCACATTTTACCCTTTCTGTTACACCCTATAGTTAAAATTCATTGTCTATGATATCACTGCAAAATGGCAACCCCATTATAGAATTAAGTTGATGTCTATTTAACCATAGCTAATAGTATTTGAGAATCATGTCGTACCACCAAGACGTTTGAAATCGGTTTGACAACAATCAAAAAACTGTTTGTGTAATAGAAGTTTGAACAACGACTTAGGTAGAAGTAAATTTTACAACGAGTTAGCAACGAGTACAAAAAAAAATAAACTTAATGAGACAATCCCATCGTACTATATCCAAACAATTGCAAATCCTGAATTCGGAATCAACAGTGCAGTGGCGAGCATCAGAATAGCAGCGAGGCAATAAAGCTCGATTTAATCGTGTTGGACTCAATCAGAAAAGAATTAAGTAGTTTAAGATTAGAAAATACATTTCTTCCCTCCCTATCAAGCAAAAATAAATTAATATTTTTAAATGAAGAATCTAAAAAAAAACATAATCTACTATACCACAATAAACGACTTTTTAAAGTAATCGCGAACTTTTAAGATGTGTGTATATTTTCCTTGGCCAAAATAACATTGAAATTCGAAGCGACAGTAACTGCCTAGCTCCCCTGTTTAACCAGGAGTATAAGTGTTTACGAATCACGTCTTCTTCCACGGGGGACTGTTCTCTCCCGTAGGAGAAGACGTGATGGCTCGCGGATTTTTTTTTTTTTTTTTTTTTTTTTTTTTTTTTTTTTTTTTGGCATCTTGCAGATCAACCTAGAGGAGGTTGTGTGCTGCTTAACCGGACTTTTCTGTGGATGCCATAGATTTAACTCTAAGGCCTCCAGCCAGAGCTTACAACTAAGCAAAAAACTATAAACTAAGTGACCGTTCGCTAAGGGCACCCCCTGTGGGGTACGGACCTCGGCTTAGGACGTCACTGACAGAGGACAGCAAGGGACAGGCTGGATCACAATAATATCTTATTTAGGGACTAATTTAAAACTACTGGCTCAGCATCGCGGGCTGGCTCTTGCAAGGGACGGGGGGGGCATTGACTTAGGCTCGCGACGGGCGGCCTCGGCGGCGAGGACGGAATGACGGAGTCGGTCTGTGTCTGTGTTTCCTAAGAGTGCTGGTTTCCCTACTGCTCTCCTGGAGGAGAGTGATGGGGTCGTCGGGCTCTACGAGGTTGTGCTTAGGGCGTCGGGTGGTACTGATACGCGATGGTTCGTATCGGGCGGCCGATGCGATCAAGGGATTGGGGTGCCTAATAGCGGAATCGAAGAAGCGCTTGGAAAGGCGCTTCATGAACTGAGCTACGGTGGGAATTCTAAGGTCGAGGTGGAGGGCGTCGTTACGGACATAGTACGGGGCTCCCGTGACTTTCCTGAGAAACCGGTTTTGGAGGACCTGCATTTTATAGAGGACGCGAGGGTTCGAATGAGCGAAAATGACACACGCGTATGTCATGATGGGACGGATAACCGCGGTATATAGGCGCATTTTGCACTTAAGTGACAGTGAGCTTCTCGCAGTGAGCAAGAAGTGAAGCCTACCCATAACAAAGGACGCGCGGTCGCGGGCCTTTTTGATATGTTCGCGGAAGGAAAGGTGACTATCGAGCGTCACACCTAAGTACTTGGCTTGCTTCGCCCAGGGGATCGGCTTGCCGTACATAGAGATCGGAGAGAGGGAAGGGAGATCACGTTTGCGCGGTTTGGTGAAAAGAACCGCCTGACTCTTATCGGGATTAACCTCAATTCTCCATTTCCTAAACCAAGCGCCTAGGACGTTGGCAGAGGTCTGGAGGGTTTGGGCTATAGCGGTTGAACTGCGGCCTGTGTAATACAGGGCCGTGTCGTCCGCGAAGAGAGCTAACCGAGCCTTATTGCTCTTGGGAATGTCGCTAGTAAACAGCATGAACAAGAGGGGAGAGAGGACGGCGCCTTGCGGGACGCCAGCACGTATCGGGTGCGGGGAGGAGAGGGCGTCCCCTATGCGGTAACGGAAAGTGCGGTTCGACAAGAAGTCTCGTATGATGAGCACGAGACGGTCTGGCACACCCATGTGGTAGAGCTTATATAATAAGCCGTTGTGCCAGACTTTGTCGAAGGCCTTCGCGATGTCGAAAAAGAGAGCACCAGTCATCGCACCGCGCTGAAAGCCCGCGCTAATGTGCTCGACTATACGGTGGACTTGTTGGACGCACGAGTGTCCGGACCTGAAGCCGTACTGCTCGTCAGGAATGAGGCGCTTTGATTCGGCGTAATCATAGAGTCGCTTATAAATAAGTCTCTCATAGATCTTGCCGAGAACGTTCAGGAGACTGATAGGTCGGTAACTCGTGGGCTCAGACTTGGGCTTGCCTGGCTTGGGGAAACCGATAACAGTGGCCTCTTTCCATGCCTCGGGAAAGATATTATTGCTCAGAGCGCCATTGAAGATGGCGGTCAATAACATAATGAGCTGGGCGGGGAGGAGTTTAAAAACCCTATTATTGATACCGTCCGTCCCGGGGGCTTTCCGGGGGCGGAGCCCTTTTATGATGTCGTGCACTTCGTCCGGCGTGGCCGGTGGCAGAGGATCATCAGGGTCTTCTACAGGTGGGAGAGAGGACCTACGTTCGACTTCCGAGTCTACCTTGAGGAGGTGACTGCTATCTACCGGTTGGGTGCTAGGAGTGCACTGAGATTCCAGGCTGTCGGCCAGGCACTCGGCCTTCTCAGAGTCGTCAAAAGCGACGCTCTTGTCGGGACGGGTGAGGGGAGGGACGGTAGCCTCCTCGGTAGCACGCAACTTTCGTTGCAGCTGCCAGTAGGCTAGGTGGGTGGGCTCGAGTTCGCTTAGCATGTCGTTCCAGCGATTCGAACGAAACCCAGCGATGCGTTTCTTTACAGCACGCTGTAAATTGCGCATGTGGGCTTTGTTCGAATCGCATGGAAAGTTGCTGTAGGCACGGATGGCCGCGTTCTTCTCGGTTATCAGTTCACGTACGTCAGCGGGGAGATTCCATTTACGATCGCTCGTATCTGGGACTTCCCGTGAGCAATCCGTCAATACGGATTGCACGTGTTCTGTAAACGAGTTGATGGCGGCCGTCGTGTCAGCGACGGAGACAATGTGGTCGGGGATGGAGTCCAAGTGAGGTGACGAGGTCGATTTCAGCAATTCGCTTACTTTCTTCCAGTCAGTCAACACTTTGGTAGGAGGAGGCTGGCTAGGGTCAGAAGGACCCGTGCGCGGAGTCAGGTGCAAGAGCACAGGACGGTGGTCGGAATTAAGCTCGTGTAGCGTCTCAATGGCGTTCAACTTAAGGTTGACATTTTTGAGCAGCGCTATATCGAGGACATCGGAACGACAGTTGGGATCGTGGGGATAGTGCGTATGCTCATAAGGAGCAACGGGGTCAAAAAAATCCCTCAAATTGAGGGTGGAGCTAAGGTTGAACACTACTCTTCCCCTAGGGGTCGTAATAGTGCTATTCCAAGCTGGATGTTTGGCGTTGAGGTCTCCCGCTAAGATAACGGAATCACTCATGCCGAAGATAGAGGTGAGATCTCTAACGAGAAGGGACTGATCCTCTGCACCGGTAGCAGGAGGAAAATAGGCGGAGACTATGGTGATGGGCTGATGACCGGTCATGCCTAGCCGACAGACTGAAACCTCGAGGAGCGACTCGAGGGGAGGAGAGACTAGCGGGATACAATGCAGGGACTTTTTATAATAAATGAGAGTACCACCCTTGTGGCAACGCGACCTATCATTACGAACTAACTGAAAGTTGGCAATTTTGGGATCGCGATGGTGTGGCTTTAGGAACGTCTCCTGGAGAAGGAGAATATCTAACTGGTTATCGCGCAAGAAGGTAGCGAGTTCGTCCCGCTGACCTTGCATGCCGTTAACGTTAAAGAAACCTAACCTGAGGGACCGCGGTTTGAGAACGTTCCTATTCCTAGTAGCCATTGGAGATTAAACTAGGTGGAGGGCTTTAAGAGCTTCCCTTACGTGGGGGTGAGAGGCGAAAATAGCCTTATAAGCGTCGGGACTACCGTTGGACGCCCTGAGTTGGGCGGCCAATTGTCGTGCCGATGCCTTAAGAATATTTTCGTAATTCTCAACGGACTTATACGCGGAGATGATGACCCGCATGTCTTCATCGTCTACAAGGGCCACGGGGCCGGAGCCTAACGGGGGGGACACCAAAACCGGGGCTGCAAGAGCGGTCTTGCGAGCGGCTGCGGGAGCAGTCACGGGAGCCACGGGCTGGGGAATGGGGGCGTCAAGGAGTGGAGGAGCGGGTTTGGAGGGCGCTGGGCCAAGGGCTGGGAAAGCCCTTTGGTGGTTCAGCGCGTTCCAGGGAGATGGGCGTTGGGGACCTAACCTATTGGGTATCTGTGAAGAGGGAATCTTCACAGATGGGGATTCCCTCTGCTGGTGGGCGGCAGCGCGCTTCACCAGTTTGGGAGAAGAAGATTTGGGGGCTTTGGGGCAGCCGCGGTAGTTGGCCGGGTGGCCGACTTGACCGCAAAGGACACAGCTAGGAGGATCTTGGCAGAGGGCCTTATCCTTGGGACGGGGACAGTTGACCGTGCTATGGTCACCTAAGCATTTAACGCACCTGGGAGGTGCGAAACAGTGGGACTGGCTGTGGCCGTACTGTTGGCAGTTGTGACACTGGCCAACAGTATGTGCTTTATAGGGCTTCTCAATTGAGATGCCCGACAGGGAGCACACAGATCGGATTTTGAAGATGGGATGGGGGCCTGTTTCGACTGGGTCGCAGATCACTAGGACCATGTCGTAAAGGTCGCCGCCCCTTGCCTTGTGAAGGCGGTGGACGGCGGAAACAGGGACATTTTGGGCTTTAAGGTCCTCTAGGACGTCTGAGGTGGGAATCTCCTTGGGGATCCGCCTGATCACCACACGGGTGGGCTTCTCCTCAGGGAGAGAAAATGAGTGATGGGGGATGTTCCTCGAGCGAAGAACACGGGAGAGCTCCCTATAGTCCGAAGACGTAGGGGTCGACACCTTGATACCGGTGTTGGTGCTGGTGGCCTTTGTGAAATTTATTTTTAGGTCCACACAGACCCTTGAAATATCAGTCCATTTGGACTTTTCGTGGATGAATATCGGAGGGGGAAGTTTCGGCTTCTTGGAGGGAGCCGCGGTGGGGGTAGCCCTAGGGCTGGAGGGGCGGCTAGCGGGGGCCGGGGAGGGGGTGGGGGTGTTAACCCGAGTGGTCGGAGGAGAGGGGGTAGGCAAAGCCGCGAGGGACTTTTTGGCCTTTGAGGACAAGGAATGTTTCCCCTTGCGCTTACCTAGGACCACGGTAAAGTCCTCATCAGAGGAACCGGCTGAGTCACTGATCTCACAATCAGACTCGACTGGGCCGGACGTGTCCATACGTTCGGGCAAGGGAGGTTGAGGGACTGAAGGTCCGGGGGTGGCATCGGGTTGGGTCGGGACGCGGATCGCGGGTTCGCGGGACTTGGCAGACTTCGGTAGAATGCCTTGTTCGGCTAACGGGGGAGACAGGGGAGAGTCGCGCCTATCTTGGATGAGCTGCTCAATAGCATTGAGCCTAGTAACATACACATCGCCGAGATTGTTGTTCTCGACGATGTCTCTGAGTAACCCCACAAGGAGGTCCTCAGTAGAAGGAGGAGCCATCCTAAGTGGATGGCATGGGAGTGAAGCTCCCTTAGAGATTGGGGAAAGCCTAACCAGTCTAACTCCCCGGGTGGGTGTGCCCGGGGATGAGTAGCCTCCCCTGCCTAGGGATTGTGTGCGGCAGTGAGGTGAGTACCTAAGGTGTGCCCTAAGCTTGTGAACCTGTTGCCAATCTTAATGTGCAACAGGGCCCTATTTGGGTCTGGTGCGAAGGGGTAGACACACCCAACCGACACCAGGTGTGTAGCTGTGAACGAAACCAGAGACTGGGTTTGACTAGGAGATCCCCCAAGGCCAAGGTCCCAGCTCCCGACTCCAATATATTAACCTCGCCCTGAAGGGGTTTGGCGGGATGGATTGGGGCACCACCCTCTTGGTTTCGTTGACACCGTGAGGTTTCCACCAAGAACCACGAAACTGTGGATTTTCCCTGAAGGGGCAAAAACACGTTTTGACGATTGTCCTGAAAAGGACAGTTTTGTTTGGTAGTCGAAAGACTACCGAGACGTTGTGCGAGCACAACGAGACGCAGCGGCGAGCACAGCACAGGCACGGAGCACACACGGGGAGACGTCCGTACGCGGCGGCGGTCAGGCGGCGAGTGGCTCTGCTGATGGCTCGCGGATGCTGTGCGCTGCAATTTATACCGGTTCCCTCCCCGCGCCCTACCCGCGCCTCTCCCCTTGCGCATGCGTAATCCTAACCCCAGAAAATGTTCAGCACACGGTAAAACGAACAATGAAAAACCTCGAAAAAACTGTATTTTACGTGTTATTTTTTAAAATACAGATATTTCACCTCTAAGCAATTCACATTAGCTCAATTCATTATATGAATCCTCCCTTTAAAATTCATAGTAACAATTCAATGTTTTATCACTAATGTTATCAATACTCTATGTTAAAAATAAAAATTATATACCTGTTAGAAAATATAAAAATTATGTAATCTAATATTTGACAGTTTATCGATGTTATGTAGAAATGTTGTATTTTTTGCCCTCAAGGCACATTAGAAATATTATACGGCGTTTCAAATTACTTGCTTCTTTTTAATAGTTAGTCTTGTTAAGAATTATATGTATCGTTTGGCATTGTAATGATTTGGAATTATAAATAAAGAACTAAAATTTTTTTTTTTTAATTGTACACCTATACATATATGGCGCTGACATTTGGGCGCGGGCCTATCTTAGCAAGTTACGGCGCCCAGAAAGGGAGAAGGAATCATTTGATTTTTTAGCCTCAAAACGGTATTGAAACTAGTGCGCGGTATGATTAAAAACCCCCCGTCTATCTATGTAATAATAGCTGAACTTGAAATAAAGATAACAAAATATTTGGAACAAGGCCTAGTTTACTAAAAAAAATCTATCTATCTATACTTATAATAAATCTGTAGAGAGGTCAATTCTGTACATGAAATATATTTCCAAAATAACTATCAGAGGGTGATTAGGGATCGATGCCAAAAATACAATCAGTAAAATTATTGTCTGTCTGTATAACCGTTATAGAAACAAAAACTACTGGACGGATTTCAACGAAACTTGGTACAATTATTTTTCATACTCCTGAGGTTATTATAGTATACTTTTCATCACGCTACAATAAATAGGAGCAGAGCAGTGAAGGGAAATGTAGGAAAAACGAGAGAAGTTACTCCAAATTTTAAGCTTCCGTCGCGTGTGCAACCTTAATGGTTAAAGCTACACAGAAATCATTTATGAAGGAAATGTTCTCCTTTAAATTATGTAACAATTACCTCACGACAGCATATGTCTATCTTTTATGGTTACCTCACAATAACACATGTAAATCAAGAGGCGGGACGTCCGAGCGCGAGCTTCGTTAGCCCAAAGTAACTATTCCACGCGGGCGAAGTCGCTGGCAAAAGCTAGTCTTTAATAAGTATTTACGTCTGCCTTATGAATCTTAAATTTTTTAAATTACTTAGCACTCGTCATCAGATATTACTATACAGGGTTTCCCGGAGAGTGTGGATTTAATTAAGCAGGTGCATGATAAATAATAATCAATTGAATAAACAGAGAATAAAACAAATCAATTAAAATGAGGTATGTAAAACGATTGAAAATGACCTCTTCCATGCCCGTGTTCATTTTGATTCACATTTCCCTATACAAAAGATTTTATGGACATACATACACCGGTCAAAGCTAAATTTTCATACTTAGTACGCCGTAACAGGGAGCGAGGGAGCTGTTCATAATCTAGGGGAGATCGAGGGCAAAGCAGGGATGGTAGCGCCACCATGCAATAAACAGACGTACCTACTAGAAACCCTTGTCGGTAGCAAAAGCCAAACTTTGAGCGCCGGCACTCACCCCTAAATAGCGTTTACGCGCCACGAAGATAGATGGCGCTCTGTTAAAAGTTTGAAACTTGCACAGTATACAGAGGGTATTTTTATTAAAACCAAAAAAAACCGCTGAAGTTTTGATTATAATTTGATTTCAATTGGGCGTCGCTGTATATTGAATAAAGTCGATAATTGGCAAAGAGTGAAACTGGAAAAAGAAGGAAACCTTATAAGAATACAACTATGTATCGTAATATAAATAATGATGTTTTTAAGATGTATAAGACTGAGTTACTGATTATATATTTCCACCTTTAGAATTAACCTTCAAACCCTTATTCTTTTACTGGTTGTGTGGTTCGAAGAATCACAACGGAATCAACAGTGGCGAGCATCCGAAAAGCGGCGAGGCAATAAAGCTCGATTTAGTCGTGTTGGACTCCCCATTGAAAATCATCCGAAAAGAATTAGTATAAGAGTAGAAAGTACATAATTTCTTCCCTCCCTATCAAGCAAAAATAAATTTATATTTTTAAATAAAGAATCTTAAAAAAAACTATACCGCAATAAACGACTTTTCAAAGTAATCGCGAACTTTTAAGATGTGTGTATATTTTCCTTGGCCAAAACAATATTGAAATTCGAAGCGACAGTAACTGCCTAGCTCCCCTGTTCAACCAGGAGTATATAGGTGTTTACGAATCACGTCTTCTTCCACGGGGATGTTCTCTCCCGTAGGAGAAGACGTGATGGCTCGTGGATGCTGTGCGCTGCAATTTATACCGGTTTCCTCCCCGCGCCCTACCCATGCCTCTCCCCTTGCGCATGCGTAATCCTAACCCCAGAAAATGTTCAGCTCACGGTAAAACGAACAATGAAAAACCACGAAGCTCTAGTTAAGAAAAGAAAAAACTGTATTTTCCGTGCTTATTTTTTAAAACACGCATATTTTTCCTGTAAATATTACTAGTAGGTTTTTATTTATAGTTTGTAAATTAAATTGTATAGTTATTGTTATTGTAAAGACCTAAATAAATAAATTATTTGTTGTCATATGGCGCTGACATTTGGGCGCGGGCCTATCTTGTTTGTATCCATATCTATTTGACTGGCCTGTTGGTCTAGTGGTTAGTGACCCTGACTGCTATGCCGGGGGTTGTGGGTTCGATTCCCACCCAGGACAAATGTTTGTGTGATGAGCATGATCATTTGTTCTGTGTCTGGGTGTAATATATCTATAATAAGTATGTATTTAGAAATATATAAGTATGTTCTTTTGTTTTATGGCAAATAAATTATTATTATTATTATTATGTTTATCAGTTGTCTAGTACCCATAACACAAGCTCTGCTTAGCTTGGGACTAGATGGCGTTGTGTGATAGTTGTGGAATATTTATTATTTATTTATTATTTGATTTTATCTTACCAAGTTACGGCGGCCCAGAAAGGGAGAAGAAATCATTTGATTTTCTAACCTCAAAACGGCACTGAAACTGAAACTAGTGCGCGGTATGATTTAAAACCCCGCGTCTATCTATCTAATAATAGCTGAACCCAAAATAAAAATAAAAATAAAGGAGACCGGGCGGGGGTGGCCCAAGTGGCGGCGGAGCATGACGTTTATTTTATTTGAAAGTTACTTAACTAAGCTTACTTTTTTTGTATGGGTGCAGAAAAATCTATCCTGGGAGAAAAAAGTTATAGTGTATAAAAGAAAGACGCTTTTATAGACCTATTTGCAAATATTTATTCAATTAAATCTAGTTATTTGTTATGTTTGCTATTATCTAACATCCATGATGGCTCAGGCGTGTGGTATCTACTACGCCAACGTTAGAAATATGTAATAACTCCATTGTTAAATGGATTCTGGGTCAAGTGGCGTCTAAAGACGAACCTAAGTTCTGTTTTTGTGGAATGATTTAAAAGAGTTTAACCAACATTATAATACCTATATGTCATCATAATTACATAAACTAAAAACTTAACTTAACTATGGCATAGTGTGTCTAAATAAAAAAAAATAAAGCCTGAAATCATATTTTATTTTCAGCGAAAATATTAGCAATAAGACTAATCACAGTAAGCATTTATTAGTGCTGCTGCTATTTTAAAGTTTGGCATTAATTGTTTTAACGATTTCACATAATCTTGTCTCAAAAGTTTGTTGTCACGTTTGAAACGTCCAATTACAGCTTCGGCAACCCAACTGCAAATAGTGACTTAGATTAGATTAGATTAGAATATACTTTACTGTACACCAAAATGAATAAACAGGATTTTACAATATTGTACAATATTGACTTTTCTCTTATGCTGTTTGAAAGTTCATTAGCTAGGCTTGTTTTTTTGTAGAAGTACAAAAAATCTATCCCGGGGAAATCAAGTTACCGCGCGTATATTCATATACTTCAACAGTTAACGCAACATACATGACAGATCGTGCACGCCGGTGTCGCGGCGGTAAGATCCCTCTTTGAGGAGTGGCTGGAAAGGTGTCACGGCGTCCTGACCATGACTCAGGTCTTCACCGGAAACGGAAGTTTCGAGGGGTACCTGTGTCGTATAAGAAGGGAAGAAACGCCCGAGTTTCACCACTTCGAGGATCACCCGGACGACACGGTGGAGTATACAGTGCAGGACTCCTGCTTGGGCAGAGCACCACCGTATTTTCACGACGGTGATAGGCGGGAGGTCTCGCGCCCGGCATTGGTCGAAGCCATAACGCGGAGCTTTACGGATCGGGAAGCGGTCGCCTTCTTCTGCAAAGCAGCCATGTTAGCGAAGGAGGAGGCAGGACGCGTATTGGAGAGGATAACGTCCACCTTACACCCCAGCCGCAGTGGTACACGCCCACGGCGACAGACGAGTAACCGGCGAGTAACAGGCGTCTCACTGTCCGATCATGGACCATGCCCGAGTCGACGGCGCGTTGTGTTTCACGCGCTCCTCAAAGAGTGCCGGGATCGCGGGACTTACGAATTATCGTGATCCCGGAACGTAAATATAATATCGAAGGATAGCGTGGATTTTAGTCAGTACGAGCCTGAAAGTCCCACCGAATCTGCCCTGGATAGAAGGACTCATTTGATGATTTTACTACGACGAAAAAGAAAACGTACATGACTGTTCTGTCAGATTCAACAGCTGAGTCACTCTCTCCGCTCGCTGCTGTTTGGTGTGATACTATTGTGTTTTAACTTCTTTATCTATTCTATCGGCTCTGTTTGATGTATTTGATTTCTTCCTGAAGACCTTGGCGTGTTTACTTGAACTGTCCGATTTTTCTCGATACCCTGGCTTGTTAAATGGACTGATTCTTCTTACTTGTTTTGGATTTGTTACTTTTGCAACATGATACGACCAAGTGCTGGTGTGATGTGCCTACATTGCAATCGTTCTGTGCTAAGAAGAGAAAGACATACCGTGACTCAAGCTCGTACTATTATAATGTTGGTTAAACACTTTTAAATCATTCCTCAAAAACAGAACTTAGGTTCGTCTTTAGACGCCACTTGACCCAGAATCCATTTAACAATGGAGTTATTACATATTTTTAACGCTGGCGTAGTAGATACCACACGCCTGAGCCATCATGGATGTTAGATAATAGCAAACATAACAAATAACTAGATTTAATTGAATAAATATTTGCAAATAGGTCTATAAAAGCGTATTTCTTTTATACACTATAACTTTTTTCTCCCAGGATAGATTTTTCTGCACCCATACAAAAAAAGTAAGCTTAGTTAATTAACTTTCAAATAAAATAAACGTCATGCTCCGCCGCCACTTGGGCCAGAGCCCATACAAGAATGTCCGATCTCCTTTGGAACAAGGCCTAGTTTACTAATAGTACATTATGATACAAGTGCGGTAAGTTGATCATCACAGCCGAGGCGATATTGCTCGCACGAGCCCGTAGGGCGAGTGCTATAAGAAAGCAGAGGCTGTAATTATCAAACCGCACGTATGTCATACGACGTTTTATAACACATTTGTGAGGAAATAAATAAAACTCGGACTTTATTAAACGAATAAATTCATTATTACTTGACATCTATATTAATAATTTCGTGCAGGTCTACGGTAGATTCGATCGAAAGCTAACCTGAATAATAAAACATTAAAAAATAGAGATTTCGAGTCGACAACATATATCCGCAAAATTCGGGTTGAGGAGTATTTTGTAAAATTGTAATCGTTTTCTTACAAGACAGATCGCAGCCGCCATTTTTGACATCGGTTACCAAGTTGAGAAGTTCGCGCATCTACGTCTTTTGTTTATGGCAAAGGCACAAAAACAGCCAGTATTACTAATAAAGTAAATTATTACTTTTGTATTTTTGTTACGGATAAATGGTTGTAATTAACTGTCAAAATTAATTAAATTAAAGAATTAAATGTTTTTTTTTATATTTTATCTCTCAAAGTTAATTATATTCATAAAACGTTGACCACTTTTCTGACATAAAAACTCTTTGCTAAGATTTAAAAAAGTACCGTTCGTTTTAGACGGAACATCTTGATGCGTTTTACATTACCGCACTAGTGCGTAATATGGTACATTACAATACTGATAGTGGTGCAGTAAAAGACCTTTTACGAGCAAATGTGTTATCAAAAATTTTTACGACTTTAATAAGTATTTACGACTGCCTTATGATACTTAAAAAAATTTAATTACTTAGCACTCGTCATCAGTACCCCCTTTTTTTTAGGTGTTAAAATCATCAAATGAATCCTGCAGACCTTACTGTCGGACTCTTACTGACTAAAATCCACCCGTGTTCCTTCGGATGCCCTTTACGTTCCGGGGCCGTGGTATCCTGGGATAAGAAAAAACCCGCGACTCCAGCAGGCATTTGGCGCGAAACACGACGCGCCAACGACCCGGGCTTGGTCCTCGGACGGCGAGCTACCCATTACTCACCGTCCGCAAGCTCGCTCCGCCGCTGTGCCCTGACACGCGTTGGAGCGTCCACACGACAGGCTATTCGTATACGGGCAAAGAGACCCACATAGTGCCTAAGGAAGAGTTTTTGCCCGCATCCCAGGGTGCACCGGCCCGAAAAACTGGTGTTCCTCTCGGAATTATCCGAGAGGGAACTCCAGTCCACGAGCGCACGTGGATGTTTCCTGTCCTAGCAACCCTCATCAGTACCTCTAGCACGAGTTTTCACTATTTTACTTTACAGTCTTTCCAGTATGTACAAAGTTGCTTGTATGAAAAAATGGAACAGCGTCTCTGGTGTGCGAAGAAGAACTAATTTTTACCTTGAAAATTGACAATTTGAAATTGTCAAAGTTCCAGTTTACTGAAAACTCGTGCTAAGGGTACAGATATTGGTCGCGGGTCTTATACCATCACCGTGACCCCGGAACATAAAGGGCTATTGAAGGACACCGTGGATTTTAGTCAGTACAAGTCTGACAGTACCTCTCGCCCTGCCCGGGGTGGGAGGTCTCATTTGATGATTTTACCACGTAAAAAAAAAAAAGGGTACAGATATTACTACACAGGCTGGGCTGTCCTGGATGTAATTAAACAGGTGCATGATAAATGATAATTAATTGAATAAATCAAATTCATTAAACAGAGGTATGTAAAACGATTAAAAATAACCTCTTCCTTGTCCGTGTTCATTTTGATCCACATTTCCCTGTATAAAAGAAGATTTTATGCACATACATACACCGGTTAAAGGTAAATTTTTATACTTAGTACGCCGTAACAGGGAGCGAGGGAGCTATTCATAATCTAGGGGAGATCGAGGGCAAAGCAGGGAAAGTAGCGCCACCATGCAATAAATGGAAGTACCTACTAGAAATCCTTGTTGGTAGCAAAACTTTGAGCGCCGCCACTCACCCCTAAATAGCGTTTACGCGCCACGAAGATAGATGGCGCTCTGTTAAAATTTTGAAACTTGCCAAAAAATACCGTTGAAGTTTTGATTATAATTTGATTTCAATTGGGCGTCTAATACAAAAGGAAGGTGTTTGTTTTATACTGTATGGTTAATATTGAATAAAGTCAATAATTGGCAAAGAGTGAAACTCGTAAAAGAAGGAAATCTAATAAGAATACAACTATTGTGATAATATTTTTTCTAAGATGTGTAATACTGAGTTACTGGTTATATATAATTCCACCTTTAGAATTAACCCCCAAACCCTTATGATTTTACTGGTTGTGGTTCGAAGAATCAAAAGTTCCTGGATCAACGATTAGTTAGGCCAAGTTCCTATGAACTCTTTTGTACTCCGCTTGATCACCAGAATATTTAGAACCTAGAACCAATATCAAAATCTCATGCTCGCACAGTACACTGCTATTATCATTTTAAATTGTAGTTTAAAAGTGAGTGGATTTATAAAGATATTAATAAAAATATAAAAGCAAAAGTTACATTTCATTTTATGGGAGAGCGGAGTTTCCTAATACAGACTTTATTAGCTAAAAAGAGGCTTCAATCACTACGTGTAATAAAACTTGTTAAAACCAATAAACACTTTTTTCATTTTATATTAATAATAAAGTTAATATTAATTAATTTTGCAGGGTTTTTATAATAACGAGAAGAAAATTAATAATGTCTCTTTTTATGACTACTAAGGCACAGGTCAACCTGCACACCGTTACTAAAAATCTCTGTAAGAACTATTAATTTTCATCATAGAAAAAAGTAATCAAAAGTTGGTTCCACAATTCCCTTAACTGCGATAAGTAAAATTAATCACAGTCAGAGCTCAGTGAGTTAGTTCCTCCGGGTAACGAACGATTAATCTTCTGCCAATCGGACTGTCAAGCCGACGTTAACTGGAGATTGTTGTGGTGCCTACGAGCTATGGCTCCGTCCTACGTAATTGAGCGATCTCGGCGGAGGTCTTTCTAGTTATTGTATGTAATTTATCAGAAAATAAGAAATATTTGGTAAAAAATAAAATGACTTATTTTCCCTAATGAAATGAAATGTTATTTATTTTTGCAAGTAGGTTATTATATGTATACTGCTATCTAGATGAAGTTAAAAGGCCTAACCGCACACAACGGTGTCGGCACAGTACCGACACGTGCCGATCAGTAACGTATCAATGGTGTCAGAGAAATTTCATATTGTAGCTTACATTTTGTACGACGCTATCCGGTCTCGTCAGTAACAGTGACGTTCAGTGGTGTCAGTGCTGCGCCGACATTGTCCGTGATCCGACGTGAATTGGTAGGTCAATCATAACCTTTCAAGAAGATTCCGGTATTAACTAGACAGAACTAATAAACAATGGCTCACATTGGCCCTGTATTACAGTAGTTGACAGTCAATTCTTGTCCCAGTAGCGGGATGACACAGGCCATAACAGAAACAGAAATCTTTCTGATTGTGCTCATTGAGCTATTATTACTACGTATAGAGACGACACCACGTATCACAACTATGTCCCATCCAGGATGAGTGCGCGCGCCTATATGTTCATTCAGTTGTTTGACAGCTCTGTGGCGTGTTCTAGGCGCGCGGGCGCGGGACATAGTTGTGATACGTGGTGTCGTCTCTATACGTAGTAATAATAGCTCAATGATTGTACTACGTACTTTTTTTACCTCTTCAAAAAGTGAATAGCTTGCTTCTAGAATACCGTGCTTCACTGTCATTGTTTAGCTGAGATGGTGGTCAAATAATGAAAAAAACATCATTCCCTTTGCAGTACACGATGAAAAGTGAATTTAAAACAACAGTGATTTACGGGCACCCCTCTCGAGTAAAGAATGCACAACAAAAAGTGCTGGTCACTGCCATCATTACGTTCACTGCAGAGGTACTGCAAATGAACCGCCATCGCTGAGCTGCCAGCCATTTTGTTTTTTTATTTATTTAAATTTGAGTCTAGGGGTAAGAAATACAGCTCCCTCTCACTAGCCAGTTACACCAAGTATGAGAAATGCTCGCCCTGATTTGATAGGTCCACTCAAATTGGGTAGTCATCATAACCACCTCAGACACCTGCATAGTTTCTGTGACATCTGAGTTTTTTTTGGACGTTTCTTCCCAGAGTAAACCGGCTTCAACTAGTTTCAAAATAGTTATTTAATGACGTAAAAAATCGTAAAACAACAATTTACATTTAATCAATTTAGAACATCAATTTAGAACAATTGTTACCAACTAAGTATAAAATGAGTATTTCTCCAATGACCTTTGACCTCAGTTTCGACTTTTCCAACTTTTTGAACATGTGGGTAGTCTAATGTTATCCATTATTTTCTTTTAAGAAGTAAGCTAAATCTTTTAACCACACTAATATAGGCGCAGAATCGACTAATTCCTTATGCCGATCACGTAATCAGTTTGGCATGACGTCGAGTCGTGTTGCTTCTATTCAAAACGAGACGACTGACATCTTTTTCTCTTTTATCACATGAATATCAAGGTTTTTCTGACCTTTGCTTACTTTCCTTACCAATATGTTTTAAGGGCACACACCTGGGCATACTGACCTTATTGGTGAAGTTCTTCAGAAATATCAAGGGTGTGGTGTTCGCAATCGGCTAGAGTGACAAAATCTATGAACGGAGTCGTAGCAACTGGAATATGTACTTTGGATAGGACGAGTCGTGACGTACCTATATGCTTTGCATAATTATTATATCTGTTTAAAATATATAAATCTATTCTCTCATTCATTATTGATCCCGATGGTGAAAACTATTCGGACCATGGATTGGACTACGGCACCTGATATCTACTAAGTATTAGAAGGAGCGGAGGGAGGCCTTTGGGTGAGACCCATAAAATAAAATAAATCTTTATATAGCTAGCTGTTGGTGTACCTTTGTTAGTAAATAAATTATCGTATCCTTCCTGCACTAACTGAAAAACTGTGGAAAATTGCAAGTTCTGCAACGCGTAAGCTACTGTGACCGCTTTTCATCAGGTGGGCTGTATTTTATTGTTGCTTGTCAGCTTTACGATATAAAAAATAACTATGAATGTATTTCCAACAAAGTTACACGTTCAAAAGAAAAATAAATGAGTAGTATTTGTGAAGGACGATGCTCTCAGTCGATTGATGGCGTCTGCGTTGCTTCCACATTAGTCGGCTAGCCGCCGCCTACGAGCAATCTGTACAGGTTTAGTCTTCAACCTTATCTTTTACTTTTACAGAATATCTGCGAGCATTACCCAATTGACGGAATACCTACGCCTGTGCGAAAGTTTTTTGTTCGATTTTTATTTTATCGAACTCGTTATGTCGAATATTCAGTTGTACGATGTTTTATTATATCGATGCTTTATTAGTGCGATGTAACGTTTGTGCGAAAAATCTTTTTACGAAGAACTTTACAGCGATTGCTCATTTGTTCGATAGTTTATTAGTTCGATGGTATGTTGATTCGAAAGATTAGCAAAAAAAAAACAAAATTAGAACTCCAATGTAGGTAACTTATTTCTTTAATAGATTTTTAACTTTGTCACATATTAATCAGAAGGATCATGTTAAATTGGTACAGGCGTCATCGAGAAACATATTTTGGTATTTTACATTTACCATTCATATTTTCAATTTTTTTATAATGTTGTTGTATGATTTTCTTATTAAAAAAAAAATATGTGAGTATTTTACGTGTTGTTAATTAATTTTAGGTGCCTACTAGCAAAAGATCTGAGAATTTAAAAAAAAAAACTTACGAGCACACTTTCTTTTTGTCTTTTAGTATTTTTAGGGTATCAGGCGATTGGGCAACCATTTGGTGGACTGATATTGTCTACGTAATGTTTGACCGTGTGGTTTGACCCATGTCACAGTTAGGCAGCGGTTTCACTGAGGCGCATTGGAGCGGTGCTGTGCCGTATTCACCAATCACAATGGCTGATGCACATAGCTGACCAGGCACATGTGGTTTTCAAGCCATGAGATTGGTGATTCAGTGGAACTGCAGCCTTAAACGTGGTGAATTTGTTCGTGGTGTAATAGGCGTTTCGAACCAACATACCATCGAACTAATAAACTATCGAACAAATGAGCAATCGCTGTAAAGTTCTTCGTAAAAAGATTTTTCGCACAAACGTTACATCACACTAATAAAGCATCGATATAATAAAACATCGTACAACTGAATATTCGACATAACGAGTTCGATAAAATAAAAATCGAACAAAAAACTTTCGCACAGGCGTAGGTATCCCCAATTGACCGGTCAAAAGAGACATTGTTTTTGGATATTTGGAATGTTATTTAATTATTATTATTTTTTTTACTACATATTATGCAAGTTCTTTATTACTACATCATCTGCCTAGCCTTTTCACATCGTATCACAACTATATTGGGGTCGGCTTCGAACCAGATTCAGTTGGATATCAGTATTTTACATGGAGCAACTGCCTGTCGGACCCCCACAACCCAGTAACTGGACTTCAGAGCTTCGGACTTAGATAACGACTGTCAAAGATCTACAAATGACAGCCGGGACCAACGGCTTTACGTACGTACTTTTTGAGGCACAGAGGAAACTCGCTATGACAGATGGTCACCAATCCACAGACCAAACTCGGCAAGAGCGGCTGATATTGGTAAAGATCTGCACTAGTAAGAAGTTTCTAATTTTTCCTTTTTATAAATAAACGAAATTTGATTTGATTTGAAAGTAAAAATTACAACTAATCGACTTTGAAAATTAAGTAAGAATACTACTTTTGGAAGTCAATGGCAAAGAAGTCAATGGAAACGAAGACACAGAACAATTTGTGCTTTTAATTTGTATATTTATTTCAAAAGCGATATCAAGGTCCGTTCGTTTCTTATTTAATTCGGATTATAGGCAATCCTATTATCAACCAATCGAATCAGCTTAGTTTGATTGCCGTTGCATTCCATGGAAGAATCGATTCAATTTATACGCGTTAACGGAATGAATTGCATCGAATAGTGCACAAAATAGATATAATTGTGTAAAATGTCTTACAAAAATATAAATCTAAAACTGATTCGATAATTAGTATCATGATTAGAACTAATCGGATTAATTATAATGTTTGCTATTCGGAAACTCAAAACAAATATTAACCACTAGCTTCTGCCCGCGACTTCGGACGCGGATCCTGTTACTTATGCTAGCGACAACGGGTTCGTCAAAACCAGGGGTAAAAAATTAATGGGAGTTTGGCCAGTAGAGTAAAATTTTTATTAATATATATTCTTCGTCATCGAAAATCAGTCCTAAACTGTTACCACCTTTACTGCATGGAGGTACTACCAGTTTACGTTATTTTATAATAATACAGTGTAATTCGTGATAGGTAGATTGATTTCCACATTAGGTGTTCCAGATATTCAAGTTTTATCGTCAACAGTAAGTGCTCATCAGGCTGAACAACTACAGTAGACGGTCATAGAACCATGTTAGTTGCGAGCACAACGCACACTTTTTAACCGACTTCAAAAAAAGGAGGAGGTTCTCAATTCAGTCGGTATGTTTTTTTTTTTTTTATGTATGTACATCGATTACTCCGAGGTTTCTAGTCCGATTAGTGTGATTCTTTTTTTGTTCGATGCAAGATACTTGCAGTTTGGTCCCATAAAAATTTCATCAAATTTGGTTCAGTACTTTTTATTTTGTGAGCATTTTTACTTTTTGCGTGTTTGTTACGCGATTACTTCGCCAATTGTGGACCGATTTTCAAAATTGTTTTGTTGTTGTACTAGGGATCGTTCACCTTAGGGAATACTGTAAGTTTCATCGAACTCTGTTCAGCATTTTTTGAGATAGGGAATTTTATTGGAATTTTCTTTTATGTACACAACATTGGCGATGTTAATACCGGTGCTAGGGATTACAAAATTCTAGTGCACATGTAAGAAAATGATGTATTTGCCAAGAATTTGGGTTGAATATTTAAACTAAAAAGAGTAAAATAAAAAACTTAAAGAAAAAAAAAAATTAACCGCCTTCAAAAACAACCACAAAAAAGGGTAAAATAACCTACAAAATAACTTTTCTTTCGGAAGTCGATGGCAAAAAAGACATCGAAATAATAAAACAAAGCCACCGACTTCCGAAAGAAAAGTTATTTTGTAGGTTATTTTACCCTTTTTGTGGTTGATTTTTACTTGTATTTAAAAACTGTGCATTTCAAATAGAGGGTGATAATGAAGAAAACGATTTGTTTCGATAAGAGCCATTTTACCATTGAGCCATTATTACTACGTATAGACACGACAACACGTATTACCACTGTGTTCCATCCAGGATGAGTGCACGCGCACAAGTTCATTCAATTGTTTGACAGCTCTGTGGCATGCTCTTAGCGCGCGCACTCGTCTCTATACGTTTTTTTTTATTATGTATAGGTTCGCGTTTAATAATAGTTAGTAGTAATACGTAGTAATAATAGTTCAATGCTTTTTACACCCGTTTATAATATGCCTAGTACAGTGTACAAAATAAAGTAGGCCGTTATCTCCGTCCAACTGAACAATTATTTCTTCGAAACTTTTTTTAATTACTGACCTGTTTTAATTCGTCCTGACTTGACATTTCAAGCACCTTTTCAGAATAAGGTTCAAAGGTCCTATATCTCTCACGGGGTCAAAAGTAAGATCAGATAAGTAGACCCTCCTCTGATTAATTCCCTCCTTCAGGCAGATAAGAGTTTTCAACTTTATTTCAGGATTTCGGCGAGAATAGAACTTTTTAACATGACGGATACGCGTTATCTTTCTTTGACTATTTTAGAAGGATTTAGGTATTTAATTTGGCTTTGTAAATAATTGCTTTTCTTGGAAATTTTTACGTGGTTAACGTTAACACATTTCTGTTGAATGAAAAGCACTTATCATGTAAAATGTTTAATTTAATTTGAAAGTGAAATTAGTTTAACTCGTTGTTCAAGTTAGTAAATAAATGTCGGGACGTTGTTTGACCACTTGGCAGTGGTTATGACAGGCGACCACTGACGTGGTACACTCGCTAAAGAGGTTTTTTAATCTGTTTTCTACTGTTGCCAGCAGATATCGTTTGTGAGTGCGCGGTCGGACAAAGGGCCTCTTGTTTGTTTGTTGGCTTATTTTACATTATTATTTTGCTTTCTTTCGACCGTCCTTTTGAAGTGTATCTCTTTTGAACACGCCAGGATCACGTATTACCCTTATTTATATGTTTGAGTGAAATTCTTTGTTGTTTACATTGAACATGTATGTAAGTATGTTGGAATACCTACGCCTGTGCGAAAGTTTTTTGTTCGATTTTTATTTTATCGAACTCGTTATGTCGAATATTCAGTTGTACGATGTTTTATTATATCGATGCTTTATTAGTGCGATGTAACGTTTGTGCGAAAAATCTTTTTACGAAGAACTTTACAGCGATTGCTCATTTGTTCGATAGTTTATTAGTTCGATGGTATGTTGATTCGAAAGATTAGCAAAAAAAAAACAAAATTAGAACTCCAATGTAGGTAACTTATTTCTTTAATAGATTTTTAACTTTGTCACATATTAATCAGAAGGATCATGTTAAATTGGTACAGGCGTCATCGAGAAACATATTTTGGTATTTTACATTTACCATTCATATTTTCAATTTTTTTATAATGTTGTTGTATGATTTTCTTATTAAAAAAAAAATATGTGAGTATTTTACGTGTTGTTAATTAATTTTAGGTGCCTACTAGCAAAAGATCTGAGAATTTAAAAAAAAAAACTTACGAGCACACTTTCTTTTTGTCTTTTAGTATTTTTAGGGTATCAGGCGATTGGGCAACCATTTGGTGGACTGATATTGTCTACGTAATGTTTGACCGTGTGGTTTGACCCATGTCACAGTTAGGCAGCGGTTTCACTGAGGCGCATTGGAGCGGTGCTGTGCCGTATTCACCAATCACAATGGCTGATGCACATAGCTGACCAGGCACATGTGGTTTTCAAGCCATGAGATTGGTGATTCAGTGGAACTGCAGCCTTAAACGTGGTGAATTTGTTCGTGGTGTAATAGGCGTTTCGAACCAACATACCATCGAACTAATAAACTATCGAACAAATGAGCAATCGCTGTAAAGTTCTTCGTAAAAAGATTTTTCGCACAAACGTTACATCACACTAATAAAGCATCGATATAATAAAACATCGTACAACTGAATATTCGACATAACGAGTTCGATAAAATAAAAATCGAACAAAAAACTTTCGCACAGGCGTAGGTATCCCAAGTATGTTTCGGGTACTGAAGAGGGTAATATAAATAAAAGAAACAGTATTACATTACAGCAAACGTGTTTATTGGTTACCAAGTGTAATAAATATATTATAAACAGTCCGGTATAGTTGCCTGGCGCTTTGCTAGGCAGGGAAGACAGTGACGGAAGAGTGACTGCTCCTCCGAAGTAATACAACCTTCGGAGGAACGAAGAGAAGTGAGAAACAGTGTTAATGTTATCGTGAACTGAATAGTCGTAGCAACGCGCCACACAACTCGGCTCAAGCACACACGTCGGAAATTCGGTTTCAAGCTCATCATTTTGGAGTAATGGGCATTAAATGAGATGCTTAACCACTAAAGTCGTAACAATTCATACTGTGGCAGTATTCAAGTTAAAGTATTTAGATTGTATTCGACAGATTGTTACGACTCAGCTGGCACAAGTTTAAGTAGGTACTTCGATCTTACTGCGAACCCTTTTACAGCTTAATAAACTTTCATTGAGTGGTTTCTTTAATGCCCAAATTAAATGCAGAATGAAAATTATATGTCGTTGTGGCGGGAGTGGCCGCGCTGTGACCAAGCGCTGCGGTCGCGCCTCACTCACATACGGGACCACTCTCGTCACGTGACACGATACGATGTCATAACATTACTTAGTAGTTGTTCTATACCATGTTCACCCCTACGTACAACAGTACAGGAGTAGTACATAGACGATATTAAACCGACAGTGCGCTTCACAGAAATTACATGTTTGTACGTAAAACAGACAAAAGAACCACAAAATAACAACCAGATTTTAGAAGAAAATCCTTAGTTTATAGTTGAGTATAGGTTCAAAAATCGTTCAGTCACAATTTATAAGAAATAGTCGTTCTTTCACATCATATATTAAAGTTATATTTAAATATAAGTACATTAAGAAATTCACAGCATTTCATTTTTTAAAGTGGATGGTATTATTGTCTGAATGACAAATAAACTGAAATAACGGGTTACATACATTTTCTTTTATTCCTCCTCGAGGTATCGAAAGCCTTTTAGTACAAAATTATGAAAAGAAAAGTGTAAGTAACAGTTTTAATATGAAACTGTATAAGAAGTTATAAAAAGTTTAGGTCATTTTGGCACAACGATCTCCATCACAAGTTTAGACCTTACGCTACATTGTATACTAGCTTTTAGCTTACATAGTCGGACAGGGTCTGACAGGCGGTGTCCCGGCGAGGACCGGCGGCGGCTGCGTTCCGGTGCCTTGAGGCTTCCTTGCTCTCAAACCTAGCTCAGCTCTGATCCGCTCGCATTTTATGCTTGCAAACTTTAAAGCGAAGTTATCAACGAAGTTAACATAATAGAACATAATATTATATGATGTTTGCTAACTTCGTTGATTGTCCGCTTAAGTTAAAGCCTCGTCTACTCTAGCCCGATTTAAGAAGAAATTAAGAAACAAAATAACTTTTTCACATACTATAAATGTAAAAGATGTTAACTTATATGAATAAACAGATCAACTACAAAAATGACAAGCAGTGAAGTTGGAACAAACCCCGGGCTGAAAACATACGGCGTCAAAAAACATGACGAAACGCCAATCCGTATGTTTCCATTCACATACAAATAGCTTTCAATTCCTTACAATGTAATTTAACATCAAACAATAGGAATCCAAATATCATAACTTTCAAACAATGTTTTTAATTTAGTATAACGTCATTTTTTACAAATTTATTCTCTACCTACGTCCCTAGATCGAACCTTTTATTTTTTACTTTAAATTACAATAGTAAAATAAAATATTTTTGTTATTTTTTTTTTTCTATTTACCCAGTTCATTTTACTTTCTCTCGCACTAGAGCCTTCCATTTAATTCCAATTTTGAGTTCTCTATCTAATACTCTCCTGATAATGCAACCTTAGGAAAAGAGAATGACAAAGAAAGAAAGAGGAGACAGAAGTCGTATTATCAGAAAGAGTGGAGTTACAAGGAGTAGTGAGTGATATGTGAACGAAATCTACTCGGTAGTCAGGAGGAAGAAGTGCACAGTTCACAATGATACACCTACCATGCAGCTACAACATTTATTACATATATTTGATTACCTAACAGTTACGACATACACACTACCGTCACATTTCACAAGAATAGTCGATGTTTACGAACACACCAAATAGCAATGAGCATGATAAATATTGAATCGTCTGTCTTAGAACCAATAGTTCGAAGACGTGAGACAAAATATCAACCAGTACTGGACCCGCGTGGTGAATAACTACCAGCTATTTCTCATCATGATGATACCTAATACATGTCGAAGATTATATTGTTGAATTCGTGGAATTTTATTTTAAATCCTCTGAATTCTCCTACGAAAGAATCCCAGTACTCCATATTGAAAGGAGGCAAGGTGGCAGTCACAGAAAATACATGGAAGTAACAAAGATGGCCTCTCTCTTGTTAAATCTCGCGCGAACTTATTTGGCAGCAGCTGATATTGCAGCACTAACTTGTCACTGAACAACTTGCGCTCTCAGCTTTAAACTTTCATCATTTGCATCAATTATAAACTGAGATTGTTGTTTCAAAACTTTAGGAGATGCAACGATAATTGTACTGATAAGAATTATGCAAATTAACTCATAATCATGCTTAATGACACAATGTTTGTCTCAGCTGTCAATCTAATTGGTGAATACCAACGACGATATATTACTAGACTCCGCATGCACGATCTAAGGAACATAAACTATTCTGTCAACTCGCTGAGGTACTAGGTAAGCGAGGGCGACGGGGTACTGCGTTGTGATTGGTTAACTCAAGGACTGTCCTGTCTCAAGGTATGTTTACGGCTCACAGGAGTGGTCGAAGTAAGACGGATATAAGACTTTTTTGCCTAATATGTTGACAGACATCGGTCGCCTGTTATTAGGAGTTTAGTAATATATCGTAGTTGGTGAATACCTATGTTGTACACAGAGCTACTCTGACCTCTACAATCCTGTTACAGGGTACCATGGCGAGACTTGTTGGTTTTCCACTCTACAGACTAACCATGACGACTGTCAAAGATTTATAGACGACAGCAAGGACCAACTGCTTCAATGAAAAACTAATTATACAAACTGGATTGCAGTATTCAATACATTGTGTAGTTAATTGGCCGTCCATTTCAGAACTAATCGATAGATTCGAACACGATACTTTCAGTCGGATTACCCGTACTAATAGCCATGTCCGATCTAACTAGCTCGTGTCGTATAAAATAGAATGTTGCCCATAAAGTAGGCAAAGTTTAATTATATATATCGCTGAACATAATTACCAGTTTAGTACTTAATTAATTCCGCCTAGTTTAGCACGGAATTGCATCGTATCGACGGTATGATTTCATATAATTGATTTCAACTGAATTGGAAATTGAAGTGCCTATATTGAAACGGAGGCTATTATTAAAAATGCCCTGAACATTGTATTTATCCAGCTTAATATGGAAATTAATGATAACATTTTAAACTGTATTATTTATCGTATTGAAAACCGAACCGTTAATTTAACTAAAGGTATTACAAATGTCCTCAGCGGTGGCTTCGTTTTTAAATCTCTTTATGAAGTTAAGTTTGAAAAATAAAAATGTAAAATCGGTTGAATGCAAGTCGTTAAGTCTTAGTTGCAGTTAATTCGCATAATTGTCTTAAACGTCGCAGCTGCCATAATAAAGAGATCTTGAGCTGAGTTCAGAACTCAGCTAAGATGAATTTATGAACTTTGAACTGTGAGAAGCTCTCTTGTTGAAAACTTTCACAAGTTCTTTGTTCGCGTCATTTAACAGATTGTTTTATCTTTGAATTTGCGTGGCTGATATTAGTTGCATGGTTCTTCAAGGATTGTGTCTATAAATATTTATTTTAAAACACATTTTTGACTGTTTACGATCAGCACCTTCCTGACAATAGGCATTATTCAAGCCCTAACATAATTCAAACAAGTTAACGAGAAAGCCTATGTCAACTAATTGCGCGACATAATCCATTTTAATTCTAAAATGACAACCCTCTCCAATGCTAATGAAATATGACGGTAGTTACCTTGAATAATAACTAAACAGACACATATCGACGTAATCACGTCATCGGATAAAGTCCCTCCACACTTGTCCGGTTATTTCATTATTATTTTGTTCATGCATGATATTGCGTTACTATTAATTAATTACCAATGAATGCAGCCTTAATTACACAAAGTCATTATTTTGTTAAAATAATAAACTATTTCGATGACAAGCGAGCGAACAGTTTTCGAATACAGTAATTACTAAATGTTGTCAGATTCAATTATCTAAATATCCATTAGTAGGTATTGTTTTGGTTTCAATAATTTATGGCAGTTAATGGTTCTATTAATAGATTAAATTTTACAATTATCAATTCAGTGGACAACGGAACAAGTGTGCAGCGTCGCTTATTAGTACACAGACGTTTATCATGTTAAACACGCATCAATTGGAATCAAACTGTCGGATTGAACTCACGGTCCGCTGACGTATCGGTGTACGCGACTGCCCATTCGAGATATTTCTATATTTTTGACGTAAAATTGTGTAAACGACAGCTTTTGTACTGTATCAATAACTATAACAATTAATTTGAACATATGCTGAAATGCTGAAACGTTTACAGTGACACATCAAACGGGATAAAAACGTGGCTAAATAATTTTATTAAGTTTTCCTGTTGAAACAAGTGTTTCCATCATAACTATGTATAATGATGTTGGAAATTTGGATTATTTGGCTAAATAAGAACAGAATTATGTTGCAAAGTGGTATAGGAGGGGTTGATTTAAATAGATAAAGTAAGGTGCTTCTTTAGAGAATTTTAGAGCAGGTCATTAGTTGGATGTGATGAATCGTGCTCCCGGCACACAGGGTACTACCCTGTATAAAGCAGATAGTAGTCGACGTAAAATGTGTTAATGATATGCATATGATTTCAAGTCCCGCGTCAGGAATACTAATCAGATTCAGTGCGAGCTATTTAATTAGTTTGGCGTTTGAATCGGCGCTGATTATGAAACTTTTAAAACTGAATTTGGTTCTACTGACGTGCATTGATAAATCTCAGGAATTTGTAAATCCAAATGATATACAGGAGTATAGGGATGTTGTAGATGCAGAATAAGTATTGTTTCAAGTAGTAGACAGAGTCGCTCTCATCCTCGTCGTGGCAGATGGGGAGGTGGACCGGGACGCTGGCGCCGCAGAAAAAGGTCGACAGCGCAAACGTTGAGTCCGTCATAGAGATATTTGATATTTTTCTCTGCTTAATTGAAATAACGGCTAAAGCGTCCAATTGTTTAGTACTATGGCTTAGTGTAACATGGTATGTCTCCTTGTCAGATGAGACAACGAAAGAGGCTGGATGAGACTATATAAATGTGGAAAGTGCGCTGCAGCTTATGAGAGGTCTGCGCCCACTGGTGGATAACAGGCTGAATTGATTGATTGTTCTGCCAAAGATTAGGATGATGATCAATAGTTTGAGCGTTTACTTAATAATTGACTGAAGCTGTTCTGATATAGATATGAAACACCATTCAATTATCTATTTAAAATATAAACTACCAAACCAATATTTCAAAACCAAATCCCGTTGATCGACGTGCCACTGTTGCACTCAAAAACACACCTTAAAGAATAGAAATAAGATTCAGATCGGCAGTCGCGTGGGTTAGTTGGGGGCCATCTACACGTATTCGGTGTAGAAGGCGTTGCTGGTGCAATTTCCGTTGTCGTTGGGTGAGTCGGGGTGCTCCTCGGGCTCCACGCCGTTCGTGCGCATCTCATCACGGACCTGTGGAAATAAACATGATTTATGCCTTGTGCCTCGTTGGTACTACTTGTTACTAAGTTTGCCCAAGTCTTGTTGTACTGCAGTGTTGTGATAAACAGTTTCTGGGGAACCTAGAAGGGTGGGTAGACGGGACTATCGTCTGCGGCACTCTAAAGAGATTGGGTAGACGATAGACTATTTCTTCACAAAATATACCGGAGACAACTTGCCACAACAGTCCCTCTAAAAAAAGCTTTTATTAATTCCTTAGAATTAGTAACTACATTAGTTTAAAATATGTTTATACCATTCCCCCTCGAAAAAGCTACTTTTACTCACGGAAAACAGTGCGTAAAAGTAGTCTTTTACGCACTGTTTTGGTGTTTGAATTTAGAACACTTTAAGTACATTCGACATCGACCGCGATGCTGGACAACCCCCTTGCTAATATGAAAATTACTCTTAATTCAAACCATTGCTCCGATTTTAACGTCAGCTTGTTGGCGCAGAGACCGAGCGATTGGACTACTTCGCACCCACGTGTGTGTGGAGCAGACTTAGGTATTAAAAAAAACTTTATTTTGTTTCGTTGAATATCTTTTATCGCTCAAATCTTTCTTTTTCTCGTAGTCATGGTATAAAGTACCGTTTGCAACTCTTGAATAAAACGGATTTAAATCGAGGGCCTGAATCACTCGCGTCGCTCAGGATTTAAATACTTGAATCACTCGCTTCGCTCGTGATTCAATCATCATGGATCACTCCCTACGGTCGTGATTCAGTCATTTAAATCCTTCGCTTGCTCTTGATTCATATAATGGCCCTCGCTTTAAATCCGCTCTTTATTCAATCGTTGCAAAATATACTATTAAATATTGTACAATAATTAATTAAATATGTACATTAGTATGTGTTAGTAAATGAGTGAATTGAAAACTTAAAAATCTATGTTGTGTTAGTATTTTGTGTTAGTTTTAACGTCTTTAAACTGTGTAAGGACCACCTAAGGCAGTAAGCCTCCTCCAAATAATTCCATTCATTTCGACATCTAGCTGTCATGGCCCAGAGGTTTCCAGCGGTTTAAACTATGTCGTCATCCCACCTCTTATAAGGTCTGCCTCTTTTCCTTTTAACAGTCTCTTTACGAATGTTTAAAAAATATCGCTACCACATTTCATGCATTGATGAGCTTTGATGAAATGTTCTTCTATTTTTCTTCAATGTTCTGAGTTACTTTGAAGCCGCTCACTGGAGACTTTTTGTCGCGGTGACTTTTGTCACCCAGTCGAATGCACTGGCTGGAAACTATTTGTCACCAAAATGAGCGCGCTCCAATGTCTTCATAGCACTCGGTAAAAGACAAAACAACGACGATATATTACTAGACTCCGCATGCTTGATCTAAGAAACAAAAACTATTCTGTCAACTCGCTGAGGTACTATGTAAGCGAGGAGGACGGGGTACTGCATTGCGATTGGTTAACTCAAAGCCTGTTCTGTCTCAAGGTATGTTTACGGCTCACCGTGGTGGTTGAAATAAGTCGGATATAAGACTTTTTTCCTAATGTGTTGACAGACATCGGTCGCCTGTTATTAGGAGTCTAGTAATAAATAACCGTTGAGACAAAAAGTCACTATGTATTTAGTGCCTGCTCATAAGGGACTATTTAGACTTGCTACTTCCGTAGGTACGATGTTGCAGTTTCAAGCAAACTTTTAACAGAGAACGCTCCTCGTCTGCACAGGCCTTAAGGCAGATTCCTACTGTGTTTGTTAGTATTCCACTACGAAATGTATTTTACTCGTCTAAGTACACTGCCGCCGCCGGGTGAATAATCTACAGGATTAGATTTGAAACTATTAATATGGAAATCTTGTCAGGCAGGAATTGGAAGAGAAGATCTTGTTTATAACAAACGACAGCTCTCAGTAAATGGATATTTTGGTATGTGGGCGAAATGGAATATAACATAATCTTTCTGTTTTTAATGCATTTCACAAAACAATTCCTATAACAATTTTTCGATAATAAAACATCGTCCAATATTTTAAAAAAAGAGAGGTTATTCAGTTTCTTTAATGTAAGTATCCATTATTTGTGCTTGAATAGGGTATTTTACTGCATAAACATATTGAAAATCTATTTAGTCCGACAGGAAGAAAGTTAAAAAATAGTGGACACGTATTTTTTTTAATCAATGAATATTGACAAAGATAAAACGCTTCGAAATTGTACCGACTGAGTGACGTTTTGTGATTTTTAGAAGAGTTGCATCATCGTCAATTTCGGAATATTTTACAATCTATCTTTCGGACTAATTGTTTTTTTTTTTAAGTAAAACAGCCTATTAGGTGATCCTGTGTTCCAGGTGATTGGAAAATTAAAAAAGAATATGGTCGTAAATACTTTAGGTACATTTGTTAAAACTTCATATTTTATTTCGTGGCCATCAATATCTAGTGCTTCTAATCTATTACTTCGCCAGCAGCCGGAGCTCACCTCGCTCTTGAAATCCGAATAAAGCTAATAATTTTGCGAACACTTTAATAATTTTCGCTGCAACTTTGAGAATTTAGCTCAATTGAGGTAAGTTATACCTCTCGACTACTAGGTATGAGATAATATGTTACTTCATTTTCTATTCAGTTCTTATTACTAAAAACTGGGGCCATACCACGAGCTCTAACGCGATCCACTTTGGGCTGTGGGAAGGAGACAGAGCTATACAAGCCGTCTAGTGCCATCTCTTTCCCAGAGCCTTACCTACTTACCTTACTGGATTGCGTTAAGAGTTGATGGTAGGCCTCCAGTACAGTGAAATAATCATAAGTTTTATTTTGGTTAACTTTCCAAGTAACTTTTGACCCCCCTTAATAAAACGTTCAAACAAAAAAAAAAACCTGTTACCACTGTATAGTTTGACGCAGCTCGGTTAGTGTGGACATGTCTCGGCCGAGGCAAGCGAGCGCGCTGCAGCGGCCGAGTGACCGAGCACCCGAGCCATCCAGTGTCGGCTTTTGTTTTGCTCGCGTATATTTTTTCGTGCCTTGGTCGAGAAACAATAGACGCGTCCACACAGGGTGAACAGGCCCTCCAAGCAGTTTCCTCGCACGGCAAATGCCTCGCGAGGCTACTCGCTCTGTTTGACAATGAATTCAGTTAATCAAAGAAAAATAGCTATGCAGTCAAACTTACATCCATTTTCTTGTATCTTCCAAATTAAGCTCTAATAGAAGACCAGTAAGTATAAAGTCGTACCTTCTCAACTTGGCGCATCACGCGGAGCATGTTCAGCCCCGCGAGGTTCTTGAGCTCCTGGACATTCCACTGGCCGGAGCGTAGCAGTTCAGCAAACAGTTCCGGGTACCTTGACACGTCCTCCAGACCGCGGGGGACCCTAGGATCATAATGTACTGGTTAATATCCTGGATAGAATCTTGGAGTGACAGTAGTGGTCTATATCTCATTGAAAAACCGAAGCAGGAAATGGATGACAGACTATTATGATGGGACTATGAAGAGACCCCGGCAGGCCGAAATAATTATCATATGATAAGGGCAAGTAGTCCTAATCTTGCCTCCGGGCTGCTGTTACAACAAAATACCTGCTCGAAATCGAATCTCGAACCGTACGAAAGTACTCAGTGTCTATCATATTTTATATTAAGTATTTCAGTAAATTATATTACTTTTGTCATGTTATATTGGTGGAATTATCTAAAGCTTTCTACCGAAATTTTACATTTAAATATTTTCAATGGAGCGTATTTTGTGGATATGAATTTCATTCGTGAAACCTTTTCCGTTTCGGAATTTGCAGCCCTCGTCTTCACAATATTTGACATGGTTGGAATACTTTCAGCTTAGTGACATTTAGAGATATTGTAAGTTTCCGGAGATGAAGAACAATCGAGAGAGCGAGAAAGAGAGAGGCATATGGCATTAGATGTCTCAGGATGGAGGAGAAGAGAGATACTACATGACACCTATAATATAAAGATAAAAACCGGAAGAGGAAGATATGTCCACCATTTCAAAGAAATTGGTAAAAAATTAATGAAAAAATGCATTTTTTTTAAACCAGTGAAATAACTAATATAACTACCAGTTGTACACATCTTGCCTAATGATCAGGAATAGTTGGTAGGTCTACTGAAATAAAAAGGGTGGGAATCAAAAGGCTGCTGCTTCTAAGAGAATCAGGTTGCTTCTAAGAATTGCTTTAATACTTAGATTTGAAAAGAATTAAACCGTGGATAGCCAGGTATTAAACTAAAAATAATAAAACCAGTGAACTTACCTGTTCACACCGTCGAAGTCTCCGCCGATGCCAACGTAGTCAGCGCCAATCATACGCTTGATGTAGTGGAAGTGCTCTGCGAGCAAACAAACAAACAGCGTTAACTTGGCACACTATGCAAAAATCAACCTTCAGTTCACATTCTTTGAAGGTAAAATAATTTTATTTGAAGTGTTGGAAGAAGAGAACATTAATGAAAAAAGTTAAGGGCATAATAAATACTTGTATAGGAAACTTACATAGGCACTTAAACCCACGCTTTTTCCTAACGGGTTAAGCACAAATGACAGAACGCCATGTTTTTAGATTTTTAAACGTATTGTTTCAACCACGTTTCTATAACCTAACTGATTGTGAATACTGCAAAGTAGACTCTTCAATTGTTTTTCTTGATCTTGTTAAATAATATGGGATACTGGGGCGGTGGTAAATAGCTACAAATGGCTACTGGGTTTTATTATGTATTGTGGAAAAGTTTAGATAAAGAAACGATGATGATTGCTGTTATCTGAATAACCGCACAGCTCTAAGACTGACTGTTGTCTAATTATTTGACACACGCAAGTTATAACACTTGAAGGAACGGAAAACACTTAGAGAAATTCAGCAAAACAGGCACAGCTTGTATTTTAGTGATCGAATATGATCAGATTATGAAGATAGAATAATGTGTACGGCACGGCTTAGCGAAACACGAGAAGGGAAGTACAGAGAAGACTAGTAGTGGTAGTTACAGGCCCAAAGGAGGTTTTGTCTGTCTTAATTGACCCGTTTTATGAGAAAGCTCAGCGTCAAACAATGAAAAAAATTCAGAAAGCACAGTAAAAGCAGTCTTAGGTCCCAAACTAAGCACACCCAGTATCTGGCTTGGCCAATAATACCCAAATAGTAATATATAATTTTCTGAGCGCCACAACACAGTAAAAAGTCAATAAGTTCAGGAAGCACTAACAGAAACAGTCGTGGTTCCCAAAAATCAGCCAGTATTCAGATGGTATCAGAATAGACAGATTGAATATTCTATAAGACAAGGCACAGCAATACACAGTGAAACTTCATACAATACTAATAGAATGCTTCAGGCATCAGAAAGGGCATAGCCAGTAGTTTGTTGATACAGTATTTTCAGATTTTGTGAACTATGAGATACAGCACAGCAGACCACAACGAAGTTAGCTCAGAAAATACTAGTTGAAGTAGCAGAGGGTTTCAAACTGGGTATACCCAGTATCTTGCTGATTCAATATTATCCCAATAAGCAGATACAATGTTCTGTATGACAAGGTCAAATGGTAAACAATGAAAATAGTACAGAGAACACAGTAGAAGTAATCATTTGTTCTCAAAAGTAGCTAGTTGGTCTTACAATCAGATTACACTAGCAGGAGTAGATGTGGGCCCTACGCTGGACCCACTCAATATATTACAGATTCAATGTGAGAGACACGTTATAATAATACACAATCAAAAAGCACAGAAGAAGTAGTCTTGGATCCCAAACAGAGCACACTATTAGCGAGTAGCTTGTTGGGTCAGTATTTAGGTAACGATATTAGAAGTAGCCGTGAGCCCCACACTGGGCACACAGTATTTTCCAAATTCAATGTTTTGAGACACGTTACAGAGATACACAATGAATACAGTTTAAAAACACTGGCAGAAAAAGCCGTCGGCTCCAAACAGAGTCTGTATCTTATCCAGTAGATGTAGAAAATTTTCAAGGCGATAACTGTACTTGAGACACCACTAATAGAGTAAGCCGTCGACCCCAAACTAGTGGTCTAATGCGATCAGTAGTCTTTTTCAAAGATTCTGCAGGCACAGGATTCTGAAGACACAGCAGGTACAAAGAAACACTTTGGCTATTTAATGACCAGGAGATCACAAGTAGCTCTAGCAACTGATCTGAACCCACAGGACGTAAGACACAGAATGACTAGCTTGGCGTCCGCCACTGCTCTTTATACGCCAAAGTACGCGGTATGGCTTCTGACAACGTGATGCTAGAAAAATGGAGTTGAAAAGTTGGGAAATTATTTTTATTGTTTTAGAAATGTCAGAGGAAACACAACAATTTGTTTCTTCAATTTTGTCACATTTTTCTAGTCAGGAATTAGAACGGCACGTTGTTGAACCCCACCTCAATCTTTTACTTGGGCTTCGATCACGTTGTAGCTCGAGATTTTTCCATGGGGATGCAGTAGTTAAGGCGGTAAAAGATACAGTAAAAACTGACACTTTTTTATTAACATTATGCGGATTCGTAAATTATGAAGTAGATATAATTATGACAACATTTTGTAAACCCTAACATTGTTGTTTATCAATAGAAACTAAGTTTACAATATAAACCAAAAACAGGGGTGTTTCTGTCCCAAATTGTATCGTATCCGGTACCTCGTGTGCCACAAGCACACGAGGGTATTTTAACAGTGGCAGTTTTGAGTTTGTACCGGACAAGTCGCAGCCGACCGGGTCCGGGACACAATACCTCGGCTCCGGCGATTTGTATGATTGGCCCTTTGTAAAGTTACAATTTTTTTTTTTGCGTGGTAAAATCGTCAAATGAGTCCTCCCACCCCGGGCAGGGCGGGAGGGACTGTCAGACTTGTACTGACTAAAATCCATGGTGTCCTTCAATAGCCCTTTATGTTCCGGGGTCACGGTGAAGGAAATAAGTCCCGCGACCCCGGCAGGCTTTGGCCCTCTGAGAGAGGGGGGGGGCCGTCATTATGCTGACGCTCTTTGAGCAATTTTAGTTGAATACATTTTAAGATTTTGGTAATGAGAGTGGACGACTGGGCATTTGAATTCACTGAGTTCGAAGTTCAAAAACACGCGAAAACGAAGTCGCGGGCTAAGTGCTAGTTATAATAATAAAACAGTAACACATGAAAAAAACTTTTTTTGATTAAGTTTCAGTTTCATTAATAGTAAAATTAGGTGGTTTAATAAGTATAGTTAACACTAAAAATCTTCACGAAAATGCTAACTACCAACAAAACTACCCTCTCTTTTATTCTAGGATATTATTATATTGATTCAGTAGCAACTTCCGGCTTCAGTAGAAAATTGCAACTAATTAAATCATAAGAGATTTCCTTACATTGCAGACGCGGGCTGTATATATTTGTATACATAATAATATGTATTATACTTGGTTTGCGAACAATGATGTATCTACGTATTATGCCCAAAGATTTGAAAATTATTCACGTATCTGATAGACCTTATATAGGTACTTCTAATTTTAATGTTTATTTATATGCTTGTGTAAATATTAATTACATTACATTAAAAATGATCATTTCTCATATCATAGAACTTAGAACTTAGTGTGAAGGCTAAAAAGGACTAAACCTTTTGAGTTAGTGTAGTGTAATTTATTTGTGACTTTACATTGAGTGAAAATTAGTGCCTAACTATTTATATGGACACAACAACAAAGTGACTTCCCCTTAACAGACGCTAAGTAAACGCAATGGACGTGCTCTTAGATATAATTATACTGTTAGCAAATTAAGTTAGATATAAATTGCATAATAGCCTTTTTAGGCTAGATTGTAATATAAGAAACAAATTGAAAAAAAAAAAAAACTCATATTATAATTGACCAGTAAACTCCACTGACTTGATTTGACGATTATTAGTTTTGGAAAATTTTGCTAAAATTTAATTATTCATTCATTAGGTGGTCTATTATATTATTATACATATATTACATTTCTTTTATTATTTACTACTCACATTTCACTCTTTTATTGACATTGACTCATGTATGTAACATGGGAGTTAAACATATTCCGTAACTGCACCGTTCAATTACATTCATAGTAATATAATTGACACAATTAAGCTACTGGAAGCTAGACAAAGCCGCTGAAAGCGCCACATTGTACAGCTATTCATAATTAAACGACCACATCACTCAATATAATGGCTGGGTGTTAATCCTGGTAATAATTAATACCAACATGATCATGGCATTGTAATCTGTTAGCCTGTCAATATGTGATTATAGTTGCAACTGAATCCTGGCTAAAACGAGTTAGAAGAAGCTGAATACGACGATTATGCAATTTATAAATTTTTAGAACAAATTAAGCCACTTTGAAAAACTAATACTTACCCACGTTACGAGTTTTGATACAAAATAGTTTATAATTCCGTTCAAAACTTTTCTTGACATGGTAAACAAGTTTAAAGTTATCTCTCATTCTTCTTTGTTGCTTAATTGACTAGGTTATGATATCCTCTATCTCGATAATGACTGAAGATTTAAAATAAAGGCCGAACAAAAGTTGTAGATACTAAATGTAATCTTCTACAATACTTAATATATGTGTATTTTTTACACTAATGACATAAAATCCATAGGAAACGAGATATTTGCATTAAATATTTTAAAATAGTTTTTTTTTTTAATTAGTACTAGAAATGTCTGTAGTTGCGGACACCCCACAATAAGTGCAAAGTTCATTATGGCAATATCTCGTTGCATTGGGATCAACCTATCATCACTGACAGGACTATTGTTGTCAATATGCCAGACATTGTGGTGATAAATCGATCGAAGCGACGCGCAATGATTGTTGATATAACGGTACCGCATGATGAGAACCTCGAGAAGGCAGAAAAAGACAAACCATTTAGGTATCTCGAGTGGTTGTAGAGATGTGGGGCTTGAATACAGCAGTCATTGTACCGATAGTAGAGTCTGCCAATAGCTTAATTTCCAAGAGCCTCGAATAATATCTGAGGAGGCTCGCATGGCAGCTGGATCAAGTGCCTGATTCAGAAGGCAGTACTTCTGGACACGGCGTGTATTCTTAAGAGGTTCCTCTCTCAAGTCAGGAGGCCTGACCACCGGCAAAAAAATAGTCTATCCAGCATCGGGAACTGATTCCCGATGCTGGATAGACTATTTTTTTCCTTTAATTGTAAAAATGTAAAGAATAAGTTAAAAAAAAATAGTATTGAAAAAAAATATCATTAAAAAAACAGGCAATGCTTTTTTTTTTGTAAAATCATCAAATGAGTCCTCCCACCCCGGGCAGGGCGGGATGGACTGTCAGACTTGTAGGTACTGACTAAAATCCACGGTGTCCAATAACCCTTTATGTTCCGGGGTCACGGTGATGGTAATAAGTCCCGCGACCAACAAGCAATGCTTAAAAGGTTTATAACAGTCATTGGACAAGAAAAGTTCCAGTTTTTCACTTTTTACGTAGTTTAAACAAAATGTCACAACCGACACGTGAGGTTAACTCCCACCGGTCGATTGCGAAAAGCCAAATTAATATACTTTTAATTGAAGCGAAGCCTGACATTTTTTTGGAACTTGAGTCACGTTGTTACCAAGGGACTAACTAAAAAAAAATGTTTCGAAATTCAAAAGAAGCCGTGAAAACAATATTTGAATGTAGAAACTCGTAAAATGTCAAAGTGTACCTAGGAAAATTGTCATTTGTTTTATTTATTATTTGGTTGACTAATGACAGTTATGAGTATGGAATCTGATGAATTACACTGAAACGATTTGAATGACACTTGAGGTATGCCACATACAGCACCAAAATCAGTATGTGCTAGTGTTGGGACGTTTCGAACAAAAGATATTATTTCATTTGCAAAACACACTATGTATTATCGTCGTTTGTGGATCGAGATCAACTTAATGTTAAAAAACGACTATCAGGTCAAATCTTAGGAGCACCATTTGTCGAGTTTTAATGTATCTTTGTCAATATGTAATGGATTCAAATCGTGTCCCACTGCGTGTCCTTACATTTTCAATACTCCAATCGATGGACTAAATACGAATCACTATTTCTACAGGAGAAAATCCTAGTGAGCAACAGAATTCTTTTTAAAGATTAAACAGAACTGTAAATCGATGCTCTTAACATTTCCATTGTACTACATTGATTACTTGATAGTAAACGGATCAGTAAATTTAACTAACTGTCTAGAGTCTAGACTACAATCAGCAATAATATTATTCGTTTCTAACATATCTATGTGATCCAGCAGTCTCCTCAGATGACACGTACCAGTATTTTGTTTACTCAGCGATGTCACACGGTTATGACATCACACAGAGCAAGCAACATCTTGTTGGGTATATAATGAAGGCAGATTAGTAACTCCAATTTCAACAATCATGTATTATGTGAATTTCGAATTCTAATTACAAACATATCTTTTTCTTAAAAGATACTTCGTATTATATTGCTAACTTATACAATGTGTAACGTTAAAAGCGCAAAACCTCTCGTGGGGTAACTCAGCCCATGTTACTGAACAATGTTTGTTGTAAGACTTTTGGAAATTCGCAAAAACAAATAATGATTTTTCATACTGATTAACGTTACACGTTGTATACTGGGAAGTTTAGTGTCCAAGAATATTGTTAGGAATTTATGAGCGGGCAACCCGCGAGAGTTATGCATGTCGAAATGATTTATTCCAACAAATGGAAAAATATTACATACATACTTTACCTTTCATGGTTAACTCTGTAGTTTAAAGTTTCGGAACAGCTATAACTCGAGCAGCAGGGAAGAGACAAGACGAGATGGACTATTGGACTCATCAAATCATCTACAAAGTGATTTCTTACTGATCGTATACGCAGTGCTATGAATACAGAAAGATGGCGAAGTCTCACAAATACTGCAAAAACTAAGCAGATAATCCGTGACTATGATCATTCCGTCAGGAGTGTACAACTAAAAAGATGAAGAATAACCCCGAGCTTCTGGTGAGGCAACCCGTCTTTAAAGTCCAGTCCGACACTGGTGTAGCACGAAACCCATCCCCCGTATTCTCCGACGTTTTGGGCGCTCCTAATTCTTTATCACTTACGGACATAAGATTAATTAGTGAGACGAACTAAAAATAGGTGACAACATGATTGAATAGTTGTACCGACTCCCGATATGTTGAAGTTATGAATCCAGAACTAATAGGGAGTAGGGTTCACTCAAAAGTTTCAAGCCGTGCCCGTATTTTCGTTGACGGATTAAGAGAGCAGAGTCCCTGGTCAAACTATTTCTACAGTTTGTAATTTGCTTCATTTAAGTCCGGCTTCAAGCAAGTTCCAATATAGCCCATCAGTTGTTTATCCTCACTAAACTGTATACAACGACAACCCACAAGATACAACACGTGTGGCTTGCAAGTTTCCACTCAAGTTTGAACCCCAGCTTTAAACTTGAACTACTGTGTGTAAGTTAATGATAAAGTGAGAAGCAAGTTTATACTCGTGACATAGTTGAAACAAAAGGTCCGTTCATAAAATAAATATTAGGTACAGATCGTGGCGTCGGAATGCAAAAGGCTAACTAAAGGAACAGAGTGAATTGGTAGGCAGTAAGAGTCTAACAGTCCCTTCCACTCAACCCAGGACGGAAGGGCTAAAACTCAAATAAGATCTCGAAATAAAGATCTGTATTAAGAAAGATGAAATCGAGCTCTATAAACGGCTTAGGAAATATAGTGAAGAACCTGTCATGTTTCATAAAGTCAAAAATTCTACCACTAATAGATGGATGTTGAATTGAGGTCCACGCTTTTCAACAGACAGGCGACAAATTGTGTCAGCCATGGTAACGTACAGACAACATGGGATGGCACAGCCAGCCAGCACATTTTTCAATGGCCCTTTGCATTCTAGGGTCCTGATAACGCTTAAATATTTATAGATACGTTGGCATTAAGCCCCTTCTAAAAACGCGCGATACAAAATGTAACGTAAATTAAATTAATTTTTTAATCAATTATACAGTCGTACAGACTCATGTTTCAACTATTGCATAGATTTTAATCAAAGTCTAAAGCGTCTAAAATGATATTTGAGTGGCAAAGTTTAAGTTTAGAGCAAGTTCAACCGGTGCTTATGTTTCCAAACAAAGTATTTACTGATAATAGTCTGTACTTGCTTATAGGATGCACGAAGCACTGCTTCTCAATATTTGCCGGCAGAATAGTGAGACTAGTCAATATAGAGCAATGTTCGAAATTATAACCTGTCTCTTATTATTTTAAGTTCTTCAGGTCAGTATACATGTAGTAGTATGTATGGCCTTCTAGGGCGGCACCTCTTGGCGTTGCACTCATAACTGCCTTGTGTTTTATCTTCCATGAAACAATCACTGTTTTTTTTTAGCGTGGTAACATCATCAAATGAGTCCTCCCACTCCGGGCAGGGCGGGCGGGACTGTCAGACTCGTACTGACTAAATCCACGGTGTCCTTCAATAGCACTTTAAGTTCCGGGGTCACGGTCATGGAATAAGTCCCGCGACCCCGGCAGGCTTTAGCCCTCTGAGAGGGGGCCCCGTCATTATGCTGACGCTCTTTGAGGCGCGCGTGGAACACGACGCGCCGTCGACCCGGGCATGGTCCATGGTCGGACAGCGAGTTGCCCTTTACTCGCTGCCCGCATGTCCATGAAACAATCACTTGCGAATTCTTTTCAATTCTATTCTTAATCTTAAGAGCCCTATTACAAAATGAAAGAACACAGTTTCTGTCAATTTGACATCGTGATGCCCCCCGCATAAAAACAAAACACAATCAACACAGCTACGCCTCGTATACCAGGATGAAAACAACATGAGCTTTTGCCACTTTTCTTTCAAATAAACAAAGTGAGATCCCGGGCTTCTAGACACTACTTATTTTCTTAGTTACGAATGGATAATATGATAAATTTATACCTAGCAAAATAAAATAAGGGCCACTCATTAAATTACACTTTAAACAAGTATAACTCTTATACTGATCGATTTTAGCGATTAGACCGCCCATTGTGTCACACTGCGAATTAAAATGCACATCTTCTAAATTACAAATATATCCAATATTTGTAATTTAGAAGATGTGCATTTTAAAGATTATTCAATTCCATTCTATACGAGTAAATAATCTTCTTAGGATATCTTTCAAGTGTTAATTTTGTTTCTTGTGACTAACTGGAATTCATAACTTATTTAATTAGATTTTTGAAATTATTTAGAACTTACGATTTGGTGTTTAAAAAATTTCAAACTTTTTCTTGGACTTATACATCAAACCGTCATTTATGCCATCCATTTAGAGACATAATTATGGGCCGAAAATGAACCACTTGCGGTGATTAAGGTGACATAGATAAGGAGATATAGCCAGAAGAGGTCGGTTTTATGGTCGAATATTCCCAACCAGTGTTTTAAAATATTTTAAACTGGTGTCAAGAGACAAGAGTAATATCACCAAACGCCGTGATCCAGGAAGAAACTGAGTAAGGCCCAAGAAGACCATCATGTTCGTAAAATCACGCAAAGAGAACGATAAATCTACTACGCGGATCATAAAAACTCAAACTATTTTGACTGGGCTTCAGTGTTTCTTATACTGGGTCACTGCTGGTTTCTTTTTTAATAAAAACAGATCTTTCAGAGTGTACTCTTGAAACAGAATGTTTCGGTGAGCTCTAAATTAAGTGCTCTGGGGTGGTTATTCTGTCTCGCAAAACTGAGGTTACACTTCCTAACGAAGGTACTAACTTCTCAAAATTGCGTAGAAAATGTGGTACAACTCTACATTATTCCATTCGCATAGCAAATAGTAGGATAGTAGGTATCTGAGTTCATCCACGATCAATAGCGACTAACAGTGCATAGATTCGCTTATGCTCGAATTACGATGCTACAGTTGGTCACTTAAGCTTTTTACCTGATTTCTATTGAAATGGCATAGAAAATGTTTGTTATTTAATCAAGAACATTTACACCTTTAATACAGGGTTTTAGAGAAATTTAAAAAAAACTCTTTGGAACATTGAAAACGTTATTTTTTCGATTTTATTATTTAATATGAAACCTGACACATTCCTGTAATTTCTTACTTTTCATTCAATTTCGTTTATTTTTATGATTTATTGGAATACTAACTTATTTTTTTGTATGTTTTGTTCTGAGTAGTACCTGTTTTCATGAATAAAATTCACAAAATAATATCAGGCGAAAGAACCATGGCCGGTTGAGTGCTTGAACTTCAATGCTGCTAAGACGTGAATTTTTCGCAAAAAAGAGCCAATCGACCAGGTTCTATCTTTCTGAGGTGTAACCGTAAAATATTACAGACCATCTTGACGTTGTTGTGGTGCCGTTAACATCGACCCCGAATATTAGTCCACTTTTTGAGTTGGCTGCAAAAAAGTTAGGAATCCTAGTCAAGCGGTACTTCACGCCTGAACAGTTGATGAACTTGTATAATGTTCAAGTCTGGTACATGGAGTGGTACAGGTTGGCCAAATCCCAACTCGATGCACTTGAGTCAGTTTAAAAGCGCCCGGCATTGATCGAGGCCACGATCTGCGGGGCGAGACGGAATGAGAAGTAGTCACCTCCTTATGCAAAGCAGTCATGATAGCGAAGTAGGAGGTGGAACACGTGAGGGAGAGGAAAGCCGCGTTACCTAAGACGCCGTGAAGCGATTTCCAATCAGGGAGGTAAGCCTTGGAGGGCCGGAGCTTGTCGTGGTCACTGGACTGTCTCACCACGGTGAAAAATACAAATACAATGCAGCTGCCAAAACGAAATACCGCAATTGACTGGATGCCGAACCTGATACAAGACTTCAACTCTCTTCGATGAAACCTAATTACAATCGATTGATGAAAAATAAGAAGCTGTTCCATACATCCTATTCGATTTTTTCTCATACTGTGTAACATTATTATAATGCGCGTTACTTTTCTCTTATTTTTATTTATTAACACTTAGTGCATACAAGTAAACATTGTATCTACGATAAGGCAGACTTACTTAATGCCTTTGGTTTTTATAGTCCAGTCATTATGGACGAATTAATTAAAAAAAAACCCCGACACAAAAACCAAGTTCCCTATATAAAGTAAAAAACAATGACAAAAAACTGGATTTTAAAGTACCTAAGTATGTAATGATATTTCAAAAAAATATGTCGCGTTGGGGGATCGCTCCAAATTATTTATCATCTACTATTTTTTCCGGTCCCCTTTTATGACACGAATGCCTCAGAGAAGTTTAAAGGCAATGAAAATCCACAACAAATGGTATTTATTTTTATTCTGTACATCAAATAGATATAAAGTTACAAGAGGGAGAACGTTCAATATTCATAAAAAAATAATCTACACAGCTAACGAGTATTTTGAACTTGATTTAGGCCGCTAGAAATCGTATTTCGGGCTTACAATTATTATCAACTAGCTGCCCCGGCAAACTTCGTACCGCCTCTTTTTCTCACCTTTTGAACCATCCCTGGACTTCCCAATATAATCCAAAACTAAAATCAGCTAAATCGGTCCAGCCGTTCTTGAAGTTTAGCGAGACTAACGAACAGCAATTGATTTTTATGTATAAGATTATAGGCATTATGACTTCACTAACATCAGTGCATTGAAGGCTTTGTATGAGGCTCTTGTGAGGAGTCATCTCGAGTATAATGCGGCATCTGGAGTCCGAGTGAAATAAAATATAAAAACATGTTCGATCAGATAAAGAACAAATTCGTTAGATTCATTTATTTAAAATTGTATGGAAGATACCCGGGATACCCATTGCTATATCCTACCATGTGTTCTGTCTCGGTATGGTTGGCTATTACAAACTGGTAATTAGGCGTGAAGTTGCACTGGCAACATACATTTTCAAACTTTTAAGTATTATACAAAACTCGGACATAGGCTTCAATTTACCGGATGGGTACGTGGCGCGGCGGCGGCGGCGGCATGCCGCATCTGCTGGTGGTTCCGAGGGCGCAAACTAACCTGCTGGGGCGCGCACCGCTGACTCGTGCGCTGCGCACTCTCAACAAGGTGGCGGAGGTCATAGATATGTATATTCGACTGTACACTGAGTGAGTTCACAAGGGCCACATACTGTGTAGCATGTAAGGATTAGTTAAGCTTATTTTAGGTTACTTTGTCGCATTAGATTATGAGATTTCTGTAATGGCAAAGAAACATGTGATAAATAAATAAATAAATAATTTTTATCCATTTTGTTGATAGGTGTACAGTGGAAAGTTTTAAGTAAATCACGTGAGATTAAATTATTTTCATACAAATTTTAATCCCAATTTTCAAGTCTCTTGAGAAAATCCGTATTCAGGTCATAGTAATACATATCACCATAGTCAATTATGGGGAAGATGGGGGACTGAACAACGATTGCCTTTACGTGAGCAAAAGAGATATAGGAACGTTGCGTTCCTGTACCTCTTTTGCTCACACATATCGCTATGCAATCCTAGATTGGGACTGTCTTATCAAGTATCTATGCCCCCGGATCGCAGTGGGTTATTGAAGGACACCGTAGATTTTAGTCATTACAAGTTTGAATGTCCCTCCCGTCCTTCCCTGGGTAGAAGTGCTGATCTGATGATTTTACCACGTATTAAAAAGCCATACCACCAGGGGCATGGCCGGTGGTATTGTGCGTCCGCAGCGAGCTATAGGTATTATACAAATGAACTGGAATGTTTGGGAAGTTGGCAAGTGTGAAATTACATTTCATTACCAATTCAGAAAAAAAGCTATCAGAATTATTTAAATTTATTATCTAGAATTATATCCACATTCGAATATAGGGAAAATACAATCAACACATTTATATGTTTACATTGCAAACAGATCAGAATTAAATTAATTCAAAATATTAGCTTGTATCAAAAAAGGTTGGTCGCGCTATACTCTTGGCGATTGGAAATATTCCTGGCCACCACTCATGACCTGCGGAAAATTAGAGATACTTCATTTTTTATATGGAATTTGATGCTATGACAAAGATACTAGCGCCGCGTCTAAAGGTCATGAATGGTGGCGTGTATTTTAAATTTTAATGATTACGTGACTAATGTCAAAATGGTTGAGAGCGGTACGTCCTCCCTCTGAGAGCGCTCCGCGCTGTCTAAATCAAAGAACAAACCGTTCTATGTTTTATATTGAATTTTGTCGTTGCATATTTTAATTATTTTATACTATTAGTATACTTTTAAATGCGCTAATTATTTTTTTCATGCAAGCTAACATAGTAAACTTAGTTATTGAATACTTTTTGATTGAATATTCAGTAAATATTGATAGATAAAAAATATAATTTCGGACGAAAAAAATGTCAAATTCTTCCTGTTTTCCAGAATTATTTTTGGTATATTTCTGAATGAAAAATAAAAATCTGATTAATACACTCCAAATATAAACTTTCAGATGTACCATGGACATTTTCAAATGTTATTTTACTATTATACATTCTATGTAATTCAATACAAAAGTATGACAAAAAGTAGAATTTTATGAAACATCCTTTGCAGAGACAAGGTTTTTACTCATGTATGTAAACAAATCTAAAAATGTTTTCAATACACTCCACGCAGAAATAATCAAACTTTCTCGAGTATATATTTTTTTTTAATTTGTGGCCATATCCTAACCAGAATCAGGTTAAAAACTTTGCACAAAAACAAGGAAACGTGTGATAGCCCTCTTAAGTACCAATAAGATAATCTTTATTGTGAATCTAAACCCATTGAAAACGGCAGCTTAATCTTCAGCGCGGGAAATAAGCACGCGCTAATTATTACTCTAACAATACTCCATGATTAACTGGCAGGATCCCGGCTCCAAGTCGTGGGAATCTTTGCCCAACTGTGGGCCTAATGGGCAATTACGAGGTACCTTTGTTTCGGCGTGTTACAGCGTGTTGCGGCCTAAATGCGATGATTATGTAAATTGTAAGTGTATGAGTTAATTTTCTGTGTTATTTGCATTCGGATTGGATGGTTTAGCGCTTAGTTTTGGCTTTTATGTAGTTTTATCAGTTTAAAACAGTTACACAATTATATAGTGCGTATTTATTTATCACAGTCCGTTTAATAGCTGGCAGCGATTGCTAGTCGTTAAGTCTGTTAATAACCATTAGTTTGAATGTCTGTTTTATGGAGTGAGTGAAAATGATACTACACAAAATTATCTTAGGTGAAATTAGGTAAATTCAGAACGGACTAAACTGGATAACTAAACAACAAGGTATCGCACCTTAATGGTCACATTATGATATGTCATATCTGACATTTCACCGTAGCTTTAGTTTCGATTTCATCTTCGACTTGGTCATCCTTCGAAAGACAGACCTCGGCTTGTGTAGCTACCATCTGACAGCTAACAATAAAACCGCGTGCTCATTGTCAATTAAATTATACGCGCGTTCTCGCGCTCCATTCAATTTGACCAAACCTGGGACATTTTCCGTATTCAATCAATCAGTCTAATGCATTTCACCAAAACAATCAAAAGCGTTAGCAAAGATTTGAAATACTTACGATTCATACTAATTGCAGTATCCAATTTATTTATTTTGCAATACGTATTTTATTACATGATTTTGTCTATACTTTTTTTCCGGGAAGTGTAGTACAAACTGAACAGGGCATGGGAGATATCAATTCAAATCTTTTTACCTGTGACATACGGTCCTATTTTGTACGGTTCAAATTTTATGATCACTTTTCGTGTTCAAATAAATTAGAATATTCAAGCAATTACTACCTCTTAGAATCTATATGCGTTGAGGTCGTTTTTTGAACAAGTGGTCAACTTTCACAAGTGTAATATTTTCCCAAGAAATGTTTTAGAGGATTTCATGAAATCTTTAATTTTTTATTTATGTTCAGTGTGTCGCTTAAGAGGGCTATCACACGTTTCCTTGTTTTTGTGCAAGGTTTTTAAAGTGGTTCTGGTTAGGATATGGCCACAAATTAAAAAAAAATATATACTCGAGAAAGTTTGATTATTTCTGCGTGGAGTGTATTGAAAACATTTTTAGATTTGTTTACATACATGAGTAAAAACCTTGTCTCTGCAAAGGATGTTTCATAAAATTCTACTTTTTGTCATACTTTTGTATTGAATTACATAGAATGTATAATAGTAAAATAACATTTGAAAATGTCCATGGTAAATCTGAAAGTTTATATTTGGAGTGTATTAATCAGATTTTTATTTTTCATTCAGAAATACACCAAAAATAATTCTGGAAAACAGGAAGAATTTGATATTTTTTCGTCCGAAATTATATTTTTTATCTATCAATATTTACTGAATATTCAATCAAAAAGTATTCAATAACTAAGTTTACTATGTTAGCTTGCATGAAAAAAATAATTAACGCATTTAAAAGTAAACTAATAGTATAAAATAATTAAAATATGCAACGACAAAATTCAATATAAAACCAAGAACGGTTTGTTCTTTGATTTAGACAGCGCGGAGCGCTCTCAGAGGGAGGACGTACCGCTCGCAACCATTTTGACATTAGTCACGTAATCATTAAAATTTAAAATACACGCCATCATTCATGACCTTTAGACGCGGCGCTAGTATCTTTGTCATAGCATCAAATTCCATATAAAAAATGAAGTACCTCTAATTTTCCGCAGGTCATGAGTGGTGGCCAGGAATATTTCCAATCGCCAAGAGTATAGCGCGACCAACCTTTTTTGATACAAGCTAATATTTTGAATTAATTTAATTCTGATCTGTTTGCAATGTAAACATATTATAAATGTGTTGATTGTATTTTCCCTATATTCGAATGTGGATATAATTCTAGATAATAAATGTAAATCATTCTGATAGCTTTTTTTCTGAATTGGTAATTAAATGTTATCATTCATCATCATCATTTCAGCCTATTGCAGTCCACTGCTGGACATAGGCCTCTCCCAGGGAGCGCCACAGCGCACGATCTCCTGCTTTTTTCATCCAGCCACTGCCAGCCACCTTTTTCAGGTCATCGGTCCATCTTGCCGGGGGGCGTCCCACCCTACGTTTACCTACACGCGGTCTCCATTCGAGAACCTTCCTACTCCACCTATCGTCGGTTCTGCGGCAGACATGGCCAGCCCATTGCCACTTCAGCTTGCTACAGATTTGGACAATGTCTGTAACTTTGGTCTTATGCCGTAAGACCTCATTCCTGATTTTATCCCTTAGTGAGACCCCAAGCATAGACCTTTCCATAGCACGCTGCGTGACATGAAGTCGGTGGGCCAGCTTGACAGACATGTTCCACGTTTCGGCTCCGTAGGTTAGGACTGGGAGGACGCACTGATTGAACACCCGGCTTTTCAGGCACTGCGGCAGTATTAAGCAGTATTAAATGTAATGATGAAATGAAATGATAAATGAAATGATATTTATTTTTGCAAGTAGGTTAATATCAACACTTTTACACGTCGTCTTTTTACAAACTAGATGAAGCCGGTGTTTCGTACCTGACTACTCTGAGAAGAAACAGCCGAAACAAACTCAGAGGTCACTGTCTCTTTTAAAGTCCAAACATTAAATTGGTAGTCATACAAGAGCTATGTAGGTTAACGTCTGAGATGGTCTTTTTAAGAAAGAACCACACACAGATTTGAGTGGACCTGTCCAGTCAGTGCAAGCATTTGTCAGTTATCGTGTAGCTCAAACTCGTGATTCAAGGAGCACAACTGTAATTTCAGACTTGCCAACTTCCCAAACATTCCAGTTCATTTGTATAATACCTATAGCTCGCTGCGGACGCACAATACCACCGGCCATACCCCTGGTGGAATGGCTTTTTAATACGTGGTAAAATCATCAGATCAGCACTTCTACCCAGGGAAGGACGGGAGGGACATTCAAACTTGTAATGACTAAAATCTACGGTGTCCTTCAATAACCCACTGCAATCCGGGGGCATAGATACTTGATAAGACAGTCCCGCGACGCCGGCAGGATTTGGCTCTCGTAACGTGCGCCCCGAAAATCCGTGAAAAATGGATCTGTACCCCTAGCACGAGTTTTCACTATTTTACTTTACAGTATTTACAGCGTTTCTTGTATGGAAAAATGGAACAGCGCCTCTGGTGTGCGAAAAAAGAACTAAGTTTTTCCTTGAAAATTGTCAATTTGAAATTGTCAAAGTTCTAGTTTACTTTACGTCTCAAATACTGAAAACTCGTGCTAAGGGTACTGATTGTTTTGAGGTAGCGGTTAACCCAGACATGTGCCAGTCTGCTATTATAGGAAGCCATAACTTGTAGAGGTGGAACGGAGTATCTAGGATTGCATAGCGATATGTGTGAGCAAAAGAGGTACAGGAACGCAACGTTCCTATATCTCTTTTGCTCACGTAAAGGCAATCGTTGTTCAGTCCCCCATCTTCCCCATAATTGACTATGGTGATATGTATTACTATGACCTGAATACGGATTTTCTCAAGAGACTTGAAAATTGGGATTAAAGTTTGTATGAAAATAATTTAATCTCACGTGATTTACTTAAAACTTTCCACTGTATACCTATTAACAAAATGGATAAAAATATTTATTGACCATGCCCGTGTCGACGGCGCGTCGTGTTCCACGCGCGCCTCAAAGAGCTGTCAGCAAAATGACGGGGCCCCCTCTCAGAGGGCCAAAGTCTGCCGGGGTTGCGGGACTCATACCATCACCGTGACCCCGGAACATAAAGGGCTACTGAAGAACACCGTGGATTTTAGTCAGTACAAGTCTGACAGTACCTCTCGCCCTGCCCGGGGCGGGAGGTCTCATTTCATGATTTTACCACGTAAAAAAAAAAGCCATTTCAATAGAAATCAGGTAAAAAGCCTAAGTGACCAACTGTAGCATCGTAATTCGAGCATAATATGCTATGCACTGTTAGTCGCGATTGATCGTGGATGAACTCAGATACCTACTATCCTACTATTTGCTATGCGAATGGAATAATGTGGAGTTGTTTTTATGATCCGCGTAGTAGATTTATCGTTCTCTTTGCGTGATTTAACGAACATGATGGTCTTCTTGGGCTTTACTCAGTTTCTTCCTGGATCACGGCGTTTGGTGATATTACTCTTGTCTCTTGACACCAGTTTAAAATATTTTAAAACACTGGTTGGGAATATTCGACCATAAAACCGACCTCTTCTGGCTATATCTCCTTATCTATGTCACATTAATCACCACAAGTGGCTCATTTTCGGCCCATAATTATGTCTCTAAATGGATGGCATAAATGACGGTTTGATGTATAAGTCCAAGAAAAAGTTTGGAAATTTTTAAACACCAAATCGTAAGTTCTAAATAATTTCAAAAATCTAATTAAATAAGTTATGAATTCCAGTTAGTCACAAGAAACAAAATGAACACTTGAAAGATATCCTAACAAGATTATTTACTCGTATAGAATGGAATTGAATAATCTTTAAAATGCACACCTTCTAAATTACAAATATATCCAATTCGCAGTGTGACACAATGGGCGGTCTAATCGCTAAAATCGATCAGTATAACCCCTCGTTTACACCAAGGTATAATACATGTATTTGACAAGTTTTGACATGTCATAAACTTCAGTGTAAACGCAAATGTGTTTTATACTTGTATAAAACACTTTTTGGCTACACAGTTTGAACAAAAGAATGTTTGAGAATATGGTTTGAGACACTCTCAATACATATATAAAACAAACAAATTATTTTTTGACAAGTATTCTACAAGTTTTGTATGAAACTAGTATTTAAATTGTCTCTTGGTGTAAACGAGGGGTAAGAGTTATACTTGTTTAAAGTGTAATTTAATGAGTGGCCCTTATTTTATTTTGCTAGGTATACATTTATCATATTATCCATTCGTAACTAAGAAAATAAGTAGTGTCTAGAAGCCCGGGATCTCACTTTGTTTATTCGAAAGAAAAGTGGCAAAAGCTCATGTTGTTTTCGTCCTGGTATACGAGGCGTAGCTGTGTTGATTGTGTTTTGTTTTTATGCGGGGGGCATCACGATGTCAAATTGACAGAAACTGTGTTCTTTGATTTTGTAATAGGGCTCTTAAGCGTTCATTCGCACTAATGGAGTGTCGCAGTTAAGTTTTGTTTCACAAGCGTTCATCGCACAACCGTTTGTCGGACTAGGGTAGTATACTCATTTATTGAATGACTGGCCTATTGGTCTAGTGGTTAGTGACCCTAACTGCTATGCTGGGGGTCGTGGGTTCGATTCCCACCCAGGACAAATATTTGTGTCATGAGCATGATCATTTATTTATTCTGTGTCTGGGTGTAATTTATCTATAACATGTATGTATTTAGAAATATATAAGTATGTTTATCAGTTGTCTAGTACCCATAACACAAGCTCTGCTATGCTGGGACTAGATGGCGTTGTGTGAAAGTTGTAGAATATTATTATTATTATTGAATTTACTTACCAGCGACATCGGAGATGGTAGCGTTTGGAGCACATTTTACGAAGTCGGGGAAGAAGTTCACCATGATGATTCCGCCATTTTCTTTCTGCGTACAAATACATACATAGCATTTAATAGTTAGGTTGCTGTAGAATTCTTCGCGAAGGACCTAGTTCTGGGTAGTTGTTGGTAAGTATAGCCACAGCTGAAAAGCAAACTTAGCAGAGAAAGTGGGACTTTACGCAATGAAATACCTGAACACAGAGTTTTCACTGTTTCAAATGTTTCTTATTGTGGTCTTTCTTTTTGCCGCCTCCAGGCGCGACTGTCAAAATGGCGCGACTGCCAAAATGGTGTGACTGCCAAAATGGCGCAACGAAAGAAAATGATTAAAAAATACAAACCAGTGATTGAATGATATCATCAGGCACATTCCGCTTGTGGTTGCAGAGGCTGTATACTGAGGAGTGTGAGAAGACCACGGGGGCGCGGGAGAGGCGGATGGCGGCCCTCGTGGTGTTCTCCCCCACGTGGGACAGGTCCACGATCATACCCAGCCGGTTCATCTCACGCACCACTTTCTGCAGACAAGGATAAGAAGGTTGCAGCGGGTCTAATTCAATCTCTTTAAGTAATATTCGTAATGATTCACTTGCACTGCCAGCAATATCATTGGAAATATTACCTTTGACCCGCAGAGCTGATTTGTTCTAAGATGTCATGCTTTCTTTTTGTTTAAGTTTTTAAGCATGGTCACAGCTCACCATTAGAAGTTAAAACGGGATATTTACCATATTTTGTCTGCTCATGAACACTAAACCGCATTTTTTTACCAGTTTATCCATAACCAGCTGTTACCTCTGGCTTCGACTGTGTGTATCTCATAAATTATCTCACGAGAACATAACACTGGCTACAAACTAAACATATGTGTTAATCTAGATTGTAAACTATCTTATACCAAATTTCATCAGTATTTGTTCTACAGTTTTTGTGTGAAAGAGTAACAAACAACCATCCATCCATCCTGTCTCTAATGCACCGGCCATATGAGGCTAGTTTTTCAAGATAGTATAGCAAGCTAGAGTCAGTAACTATACCTTCATAGAAATGAAGCTAGTTTTGTTTACACGAAGCCGAGTACTAGCTTGCTAGCTTACTGACACTAGCTTGCTATCCTAGCTTGAAAAACTAGTCTCGTATAGCCCGGGCATAACTATTGCATCAGTGCTGAAAATTTTTACAAATTGAACACGGTAAATATCCCATTTCAACTTCCACTTCGATGTGGACCTATATGTTGGTTATTTTGGTATTTTTAATTGAAACGCAAGCCGCCAGCTCTTTCATAAAGTTATTTGCTAAAGGTTCAGTTTTATTAACGTTTTACAAATGTAAACTATACGTCACATATTTTCTAGTGTCAATCGTACACACGGCTACACATGAAGCTATGCAAAACCAGTATTGGCTGACCGTACATTTTGTGGAAAAATCGGACGAAGCGAGACCAAGACAAACTGGTTTTGTATAGTCGAAAAATGTTTTCTATTCTATTCTATTCTATTCTATTCTATTCTATTCTATAGCTTGATGTGTAGCTGAGTGTACTATGTTCGGTTTTTAATTTAGCACAAGCTAAATCTATTTAATGTTTTGCGGTGCAAGGAGATTTACTAAACTTTTTGGTATCCAATTTATTTTTTACTATCATAGATATAATCGATCATGGCAGCCCCCACACGTCAACACATCTAATAACGAGTTCAGAATGTCTACAGACAAACAAACAAACGAAATATAAGTAAGATTCATTTACATTTTTTTTACGTGGTAAAATAATCAAATGAGTCCTGCCACTCCATACTGTCAGACTTGTACTGACTAAAATCCACGGTGTCCTTCAATAGCCCTTTATGTTCCGGGGTCACGGTGATGGAATAAGTCCCGAGATCCCGACAGGCTTTAGGTGCCCTCTGAGAGGGGGCCTCGTCATTATGCTGACGCTCTTTGAGGCGCGCGTGGAACACGACGCGCCGTCGACCCGGGCATGGTCTATGGTCGGACAGCGAGTTGCCCTTTACTCGCCGCCCGCATGCCCGCGAAGTTTCATTTACATGGTACGATTCATCTTATAATTTCTGGTACGCCTCAAACGTTCGATCCACACAAAGTCATTTTTTTTAAATTATTTATTTAAGGTCACTTTTTAACATCACAGGTCATTATTGACCACAATTAACATTATTTTACGTACATAGATACATTAGGAAACAATACATATTGCTCGAACAAATATAGGGACACAATCAAACGACAAACTACACCAAACTATACTTAATCATCCTCAGAAACATCAACGTCCGACTACATCCCTCTCTGCTTAAGCATTCTTTTATGCTATCAGGAAGGTCACACAAACGTTTCTCATTATCAAAGGCTGAACATTCAATTAAAAGATGATGAACAGTTAAATCAAATCCACACTTGCATTTATTTCTGACAGTTTTAGTTATTAAATGAATATGGGTCATATTTGTGTGTCCAATACGTAATCTGGTAACAACTGTTTGATCTTTTCTAATTAAATCTGGAAATGGTAATTTCTTAGGCTATGTTATTCATGCGAGTGCAATAAACCTCGCATCCTATCAGGAATTAAGTTCGTGTTTATCCCGATGGAAAATCACCTCGTGTGTACCGATTTTCCAGCACTTATTTTCTTTTATGTTTTCGCATGGCTTAATAATAATTGGATGCTTTTAATAACATTTTTATCACAAGTTTATGAACGCTCCAATCTGCTGATATAATTATTGTGGCAGACATAATTAAGTTAACATCAAAAAGTGGCTAGCGTCATCTATGTGGTAGTAAAATAATAATCATCAAAATACTTTATGGCGGTATAACATTTTCTGAGTTCAGTACCCTCAGCACGAGTTTTCAGTATTTGAGATGTAAAATAAACTGCAACTTTGACAATTTCAAATTGACAATTATTATGTTTTTTTTTCACATTAGCAGTAAAAGAGAACATTAATACAGCACCAGGTATAAAACTTTCATTTTAGCAATGCTTCTAACAAAATTGCGATACAATCGTTCAATGGAATATTCTGTTCTAATAGATATTGATAAAGAACATTTTTTTTGGACCTGCTAAATAAAATCAATTCTCCTGAAACAGAGATTGGACCAATCATACTGAAAATGTAAATAATAAAATACTGTATGTAACACATCGATATATAAACTTATTTTTTGGTGGAGCTTTTATAACGAGTAAAACCGGCCAAGTACGTGTCGGGCCACGCACAGTGTAGGGTTCCGTAGTTGCCCAAAAAATACTTATGCGAACTAACTAAACTCATTCGCTGAATGTAATTTTAACTAATTAAAGTTGACAAACTTACATTGGCAGTTGAAAAACATGCTTTCCGATACATTTTGTTTAGGAAAATATGTTATCCAAGTACGTTTTATAAGTTGGTCGACTATTACTCGTAAACTTGTAAAGCCTACTTAGTCATGATCATTTGTCTTTAAACTACGTTATATAAAATACTATTCTGAATTTTTTCACTTCCCCAAACGTAACCGTTTAGCTGGTAGATGGTGGGGCACTTGAGTCGAGCAATAGTTTAGCACTTTAAAGCTTAATATATCACAAACGAATCTTTTTATAAAAAAATTGTTAATGGAAACTATCAATATTTTTAAAGACCTCTTTAATGATACCCCAAATTAAGGGGTACGCGAGAAAAAAAAAAACATCCCCTCTTTACGTGTACAGGAGGTACCCCATAAAAAAACATTTTACGAGATTTTATTTTACCACTTTACACAATTAACATTATAACAAATCCGTATATTTACGCCAAATTACAGCTTTCTAGCACTGGGCGTCTCTGAGCCAAGCTGCGGACAAACGGACGGACATTGCGAAACTATAAGGGTTCCTTGTTGACTACGGGACCCTAAAAAGCAATAGGTACAAAATACATGTTCGAAAATAAATTCTCATTTCAATGTTCGTATTTCATATAGCGCACCTTTCATGGAACCTTCCCGCTTAAATATTCGGCAGCCATTTTAAAAACCCCGTTCTAGTCACATTTAAATTGCGTTCTAAATCATCGTTATGTAGGTACCTTACCAATGGAGTGGGCGGGAGCGGGGTTTAATTTACATTGAATTTGTTCATTCATGTCCTACTTTCTACATATCATAACCAGCCTATAGTGTCCCTAATTATGGGATACAGGTTTCCTATAATATTAGTATCTTCAATTTTATCTGCGTCACGTTTTTCGTAAAGACTTTTATGGAAAGGTGGGATTCGAATCCGCGTCTTCTTGATAAGGCGTCTGGAGTACCAACTTATCCAGAAGACGCGGGTTCTTTTCCCAGCCGCAACTAAATATTTGTTTCCTCAAAAGTCTACTTACAACATTTTTTTCTCTGTCAGAAGAAATAGGCGGTATTACACTACGTGGGCAGACCTCTAATCGTCACATCGTCGGTTTCCTTACGATGTTTTCCTTCACCGTTTTGAGAGCCACAAAGTTATTATAAAGTACCCACAAGCCTTTCGAAGTTAGAAGCACCCACTCTTTACCCACTCTTTATTCTCTTGAAAACATGAAAATAAATAAGAAAAACAATAGTTTTACTTAAACGTTTCCATTTTTCTAGAACTGTATTTTCCTCCACAGTTCTACACCTGTACAGAGGGTGCAATTATTTAAAGTTTCCCATTCAACTGGCGTCTCCTCAGGGGCTCCATGAAAGTTTTAAAGCAAGTCGCCTTCAACAGTTCCATTCCAGATGTTTCTATATTAACATTTGACTTTTTAAACTAACCTCGCATTGTGTACTTAGGACGTCGGACTGCGGGTATTATTTTAACCATTGTGGCGACATCTTCGAGAAATGTTACTATTTCCTCGTTCCTACATTTCTGAACGAATTGGTTCGAGAAGAAGGTTGTTTATTTATTTGGAAAAGGAGCTAAAAGCTGTTTGATGATGTTTCTTCTTCTTGTTACAATGTATGTTATGCTGATGGTGCCGTACTGTCTATTCTGTTCAAAAAGTGAACAGCAGGACACGAAATTACATCGTTTGTGAAATAGCACCATATTCTAGGTGAGTTCTAGGGCGAGCTCACCGTAAATGTTTATGGTTTTTTTCGCTTTAGTTCTAATAGTTTAATTTTTTTTAGTTTGTACTATCATTAAATATGGCTTTCTGCTCTGGTCACCATCATCATCATCATCAGCCGGAAGACGTCCACTGCTGAACATAGGCATCACCCTTAGACCGCCACGCCGAACGACAATTCGCCACTTGCATCCATCGGTTGCCCGCGACTCTCGCGATGTCGTCGGTCCAACTGGAGGGAGGGCTGCCCAGGCCTACGCTGCGTCTTTCGGTCCGTGGTCTGCTCTAGTATATATGTAAAGATATAAATATTTATACTCATCACCATTATCATCACCTACAACCAGAATTCACTAACTGCTGAGTAAGTCACTTTTTTTCATGTTCCTCGTCGTTTTATTCCTCGTCCAAGCATCGTCCAAGATAGTCTTCTTAGAGAAATAAAATAAAATAATCTTTGTTCCATAATAAATTGTGCAAGGATGATTAAATCCCCACTGTTGCCGACGAGCATCTTCTCTTCAATTACCCGAGATTTTCAATATTCTCTAAAGACAATTTATATTGCAATATGCGGGCGCAACAAGGAGCGTCGCATCTTAATTGTAGTGCATCTGCATCAAGAAATATAAATTTATTCCTTCAGTTATAGTCTTATTATGCACAAGCAAAGGACAACTTTATACAGGGTGAATTTGAATAAATGCGACAAAATGAAATGGGAGCTTCAGTTATAGTAACTGTAATTATAAACTGTTTTTTCTACAATCGTTCGTTAAAAAAATACGCGATTATCGTTTTCTAAAGGTCCATTGATGGTATTATCTTTATATAAGTACTAATTACCGGTATTCCAGCATTAATCTATACTATATATATAATATTATAAAGCTGAAGAGTTTGTTTGTTTGTTTGATTGTTTGTTTGTTTGTTTGTTTGTTTGAACGCGCTAATCTCAGGATCTACTGGTTGGAATTGAAAAATTCTTTTTGTGTTGGATAGTCCATTTATCGAGGAAGGCTATAGGCTATATAACATCACGCTATCACCTATAGGAGCGGAGCAGTAATGAGAAATGTTTCAAAATCGGGAAAATGTATTCCTTTTTTAGAGCTTCCATTGCGTGCGCTGCGTAAACGGTTAGAGTTACGCAAAAATTATGTACTACGGAATTATTCCTCATAAAATCTTCTAAAATAAAGTCCGCGACAGCATATATCTATCTTTAAAGGTTAAGTCACTATAACCTTTTTTATGGAAACCAAATTTGTTTTAAAGTAATGCATTATTTGCGAAGGTGTTTTCATTAACATGATATTAATCCTTATCCAAATAAATACATTAATCATCACAAGCATTTAATTTTGAACGAAATTGCCCTTTACATTATTTGATTTCAATGAATATCTTAGGAGATATCACAGTTTCAAAATAATACCGCGACAAAAAAATGACGGGCTGGGTAATATGTCACAATTGCGTCGCTAAAATCCCTGTTTAGGCCGGTCAATATCGACATCAAACATTGCGAACGCGCATGTAACTACCATTTTGTTATAATTTGCAACCCTGAAAACCCTGTGCTGTCAATTTAGTAGTTTTTGCGTGTGTATCTCATGAACCGTGGTAGCCAGAGTTGAAATTTCACAGGTGATGTACTTCTGTTGCCGCTATAACGAAACATACTAAAACCTAATAAATATTAAGGGCTCCCATTGGTCGTGGGACTTATTTAATTACCGTGACCCCGGAACATAAACGGCTAATGAAGGACACCGTAGATTTTAGTCAGTACAAGTCTGACAGTTCCTCCCTGCCCAGTGTGGGAGGACTCACTTGATGATTTAACCAAGTAAAAAAAAGGGGGCTCCCATACAAAAAACGTGATTTTGTTGCTGGTTTTGGTAGATGTTATAAAGTAATGTAATGTTTCGGAGGCTGTTTCTCACGAACCGTGATAGTTAGATAGTTTAAATGGACCAAACGCCTAACATGACGCGGGTGAAACCGCGGGCAGAAGCTAGTATGCAAAATAAATAAGAAAAATTAAAGTATCAAAAAATCTCGTCCGACTCATCACAGTATGTGCAGTACTCATGTTATTGAACGTTGATCAATAATTAAAAAAAAATACATTTGATACATAATGCATTTTCTTGACAACACGTATTATTGTATATTTAAATTTGTCGCATGTATTAAATTTCACCCTGTATTTCAAAACATTTTTAAACGTTTGTGCAAGACAGTTCCAAGCAACTTAGTTAAAGCAATTACTAGCAAGTGTAGGCAAAAGATACTCCACACAATTTGGAGATAAAATGTTATGAAATGTTCGAGCGTGCAGACGCCACTCGCTATATGTAGTCGTAAACTTGTGCAGACTATTCTAAATGATAATTTCATTTGGTCTTAATGCAGTCGGACACTCACACCGGTTACCTAAATGTTTGTATTTAAATGGCGTTGCTTTTAATTTAAATTAATTTGCAGAACAAATTGTTTTGACTTTCCAGTTAGTAAATTAAATTAGCATCTCTTTTTAATGGTTTATTTTCAGGCTTCGTAATAACTAGATGTAATCTCTTCAGGATAAAGTGAAGCAAGCCGAGGTCGTGTTGCAGATGGCTATTTATTACAAATCGAAGTTCTTTTGTGATTGGCATTCGTCCCGGTTGTCATGCATAGATACTGATGTATCTATTTTTGATTGTAATTATTTTTGGCAACAACATTTTTGATCAGACTATTGAGATCACCCAATAGTCTGATCAAAATATGTTTTTGCCCAGTGATTGGATTGTTGCAGTAAACCTTTATATTTCAATAAATATCTGAATAGGAGGGCTGCATTCAGATGGAATTGATTGGTTGATCTTAAAGTCAGTTGGCGCAGACAGATTAGTACCCATATTACTTCTTTTTTGAGATGTTTCTTATTTATAATTATTATTTTGAGAAAGTATTGCCTAAGACCACATTTCTATTAAAATACCTTCCTCTGCTAATATCAAGCAAATTCTTCCAACGTTTTGCATACAAAAAGGGACGGTATATAAAAGCAACGTTTACAACAACCAATTACTGTGACCACTGACCCGGCCATAATTTCATGTGTAATCAAACGCACAGAGATATTCTAAATAGCTGCGAATACCTCGTAAATTCTCCCATTATAATATTAATATAGCACCGCAGTTATGTTGGGAGGTAGGCAAGGATCATCGATTAACTATCAAGTTAATTGATGCCATTCATCACTACTACTGTCCCAGTGGCGCATTCATCTTACTAAATGCTAACACAGGGTTGGCGAACGCTCCAAGTATTTTTGATAGTTATAGAAATTTATTTTATGATGAAATTGCAATCGTAACTAGGATATTTAATCTATCTGGGTGTAGAAGATCTTGCTTCGTAACTGGGCAATGAATGCCTCAAACTTTAAAATAAGTCTCAAGAAAAAAATCTTATTATTTTTTTTTTTTCAAACAGCACAGCACAGCTTCGGCTTTCCCTTGGAGGTTTAAAAAACGACATCAGACGCTGTAGTTTCCATTAGTGTTTGCCTTTCATTCGACAACTATCACTTAAACACAAAAATGGAAAAAGTATTCTGAAAGAAGCATGGTTCTCTTCAGCGAAGCTTTTATTCTCAAAACATTCGCCATCTTAACTTTAAAACAAACGAATAGCATCATTCCGCGCCATGTCACAGACAGCGCAGGCTTGCCAACCCTGCAACAATAACAGCAATAAGAAACAGGAGGATTCCGTTCTAATTACACGAAGGAGCGCCTAAATCATCAGTGTAATGCCGAGCTTACACGGACCGCACAAAAACATGTCTACCGCTCAAAACTCGCTCCTAGACTAAGGCTGGAGGACTATTCATTTAACTTTAGAGCGACGTCTCCGCGACTATTTAATAATATGCTAATGTAACGCGAGCTGGCTGAAGGGCTGGCGATTATACTTCAATTTCTGTGAAGGTTCCAACGAAATGGCGGCCCCGAAGCCCGTTTACGTCCTAGTGCTCCGATCACAACCTTAGGCGATGCGACTTTTTTTTATTACTTGGTAAAATTATCAAGTCCTATCACCCAAGGCAGAGCGGGTGGGACTGTTGGACTTGTACTAACTAAAATCTACGGTGTCATTCAATAGCCCTTTACGTCCCGGGCTCACAGTAGACCGTTAGTCCCTCGACCCCGGCAGGCTGTGGCCCTCTGAGGCTCGCGTGGAACACGACTTTCCGTCTGCCAGGGTCCATGGTCGCAAAGCGAGTTGCCCATTACTCGCCGTCCGCATGCACTAGGAGATGCGACTTGCGATTTTAAAAACATGCATGTTAATTGTGCGCTTTTTATCCGAAAGTCTTATTTAAAAATTACATACAAGTTTAAGTACTTTGCTGTATTGTGTAACTGAATTCATTGTCGCTCAGTAGTCCGCAATGTAACGCAAATCCGCGTGCCATTTCTTTCGTCGTCTAAATAAAGCTTTGTACTATATTGTTCACATCTTTATAACAATATATTTTTAATTAAAATAGTGACAATCCCGGTGTTGAAGTTTACAGATTAGAGAACTTGTATAAAATTGCAATTCGTAACAATTTTTCTAATATTATGTTAGTCGCTGTCGCAACACATGTATCTCGTGGTCGAGGGGTAGCCGGTGTAAGGGCCGGGATGGTGTTTTATGAGGAAATTCTGAGTGTTCGCCAATGTCACTTGATTTGAAGTGGCGTAGTTATCTTGTTTGTTGAGCAGACAGCCGGCTTTATTGAGATCTTGATGTGCTCCCTACTACTTCTATTTATCGATGTTATGATACTAAACTGTATTGTGAATGGACGGCTTCTCATCTGATTTAATTTATTTGAGGTTGTTAACAATTGGTCTACATAGCAGTCTCTATTCCATTCTGACTGCTATGCCGGAGGTCGTGGTTTCGTTTCCCACCCAGGACAAATGTTTGTGTGATGAGCACGATCATTTTGTTCTGTGTGTGATTTATATATATTATGTATGTATTTAGAAATATATAAGTATGTTTATCAGTTGTCAAGTACCCATAATACAAGCTCAGAGAGGACTAGATGGTGTTGTGTGATAGTTGTGGAATATTATTGTTATTATATGATCATTATAAATACTAATTGTAGTGTAAAAGTAACCGTGACCGATTCTAGGGCCTGGCATAGGCTTTGTTTCCTGTTATCTACAAACTTGGGGTCTTTCAGTCGAGAGAGAGTAAATAGGTTAATTCTTGGAAAAAGTGTGCTTTGACATCGACCACATCACTACCATTGCTCACCATCAGGCGATATACCGATCAAATTCAAACGCGAGTCTATTGTTAAAAAAAAATAACAGAATTGTACCAAATAAAATAAATATCCTGCATGAATGCCAAATCAACAGCAACCAGTGAAAAAGCGAATCAACACAAAATGAACATTCCCCTTCGAAAATCAAATCAAAAACTAAACGAACCAAAATTTGAACGCTTAACAAATTTAAACTATCCGACCGGAGAACAATTCATTCGCAAATCGATTGTACGGTCCCCAGCGGTCGCAGTGGGCCACAGTGGCCGACAGTGGCTGACACTGGTAATGAAAATAGAAATCAACTAATTAGTTTCAACTAGTTCGTGCCGCTGGAAATTGGACTGTTCGAATTAGTTCGTTTAAAAGCCTCGAAGAACTTATTTAAGACTAGGATACGCCCGCTTATATAGTAAATACAAACGAATAAAATACAATAATTAATGGACCTCAACAAATTATCGAAAGATATAGTGATATAAGTTAAATAATTACATACTAAGTAGGTATAGTAAAATAGTATAATAATTACCTACTTTAAAATTGTTAATAAAATTTGTAATAAGTACCAACTGACTGGTTCCTTGCATTGTTAATGTAATTAATATTAAATATATGTTGCCGTGCCCTATCCGGGTTTCATGTTGAAACTACTACATTTCTGTAACACCTAAACCTAACACATGAATGCAATAAAGAATTTGAGTTTGAGTTTGAGCTTTGAAGCACTTTTACGACTTTTTTTTTTTTAAGCGTGGTAAAATCATCAAGTGAGTCCTCCAACCCCGGGCAGGGCTGGAGGGACTGTCAGACTTGTACTGACTAAAATCCACGGTGTCCTTCAATAGCCCTTTATGTTCTGGGGTCACGGTGATAGAAATAAATCCCACCCCGGGCAGGGCGGGAGGCCTCATTTGATGATTTTACTACGTAAAAAAAAAAAGTAAAAACTACATCAAAACTCGCTATGCAAAGAAAACACAGACGGACAGAAACAGCGAATTTAATTTATTAAATGTCCCTACTCCAGTACTATTTGTTGTTAACTCAGGTTAACTCGGTTGATTTGCATTGGTTAATTAACTAAGGTTAATTGTGGATCAAGTAAAGCTTAGTGGAGATTCTGCGTTACAGTCCTTTAATGACCATTGTTTAACGTGAACATTGGTTTATTCTAAGTAATGGGATTCTTAAGTTTTTTTTCAATGTATCTGCCGCTCCGAGGCCTTAGCACAAAATTTCCGTATTTTTTACATTTAACAAGCAAGGTACTTGGAGAAAATAAATGAAAAAAGAGCCTTTATGATATTTGATGGCAAAAAATGGTTCAAAGATCGTCAAAGTTCCAGTTTACTTTACGTCGCAAAAACTTGCTAGAACTACTGACCTGTATTGACCGATTAGTATCAGATTTTTTAGCTTCGCGTGTAGGACAGCCTAGCGTAGCCTAGAACATCCACCCACTAGGTGGGCAGACAATCTTATGAAGATTACAGGATCTTGCTGGATGCAGGCCGCTTAAAACCGGTCCTACTGGAAGTCTAAAGGGGAGGCCTATGTTCAGCAGTGGACGTCTTACGGCTGATATGATGATGATAACTTTGGGCTTACCGTAGCTTACGATTGCTTAAAATGTACAAAATATGACAATTGGCATAATATAGATAACTATATGACGGAGCTCTCTATGCCTTCATTGTAAAACGGATGATGATGGTTGGACCTACCCACTAACTCATCTTGTTAGCAGCTTCCCCTCTATCAACTCTTTTTTCTTGATGAAAAATCATTAAATGTTTCTTTTCAAAAATCCCAGTAACCAGTGTGGAGTAGAAAACACTGCCAGACTCGTACTGACTCGAGGTCGCGGGACTAACGGATACCGTGACCCCGGAACGTAAAGGGCTATTGAAAGACACCGTGGATTTTTTAGTCAGTACAAGTCTGACAGTATGGAATGGAAAATATGTAATGGATAAGAAGACTCATTTCAAGATTAATAAAAAAGATTCCTGACTGACTTAACTGACTGACTTAAAAAGAAATCCACCCTTCTCATTCGGTTCTCCTTTGCGTTCCAGGGTACACAGTTCCCCGTTTAGACGGTCCCGCGACACTATAAACCCGTGCGGCTAATATTACTGAACCACAAGAGAAACTAAAGGGAAATGTTTAGAATTTTCCATTTCTGTTATCGTCTTTCCGAATCCGTCGCCTCTTTATTCTGTTCGCACCCAGTATCTGTTTATGTCTGATTATATTAACTGTGTTAGTGCCACAGTACACGCCAAGCTATCTCGTGTGAGGGTAGTCTCACAATGGTTCCTACTCACGGTTCGAAGATAAACATAAATTATGTGCATTTCTAGTTCCCTGGTTAGAGAAAATCTTGAGAAAGTTTTATTCTAGCTTTGAAAGCACTTGTAGTAATGAATTTGTTGTTTGTTGCCACTGAATATCTGAGCGATGGTGACACTGCCTTTGAAAAACCCCTTTCTTTTTTATATAAAGTTTTTTCTTTTGTAAACGCACCACGGTACAGAAGAAATCCCTAATGAGGGAATCATTAGGGATTTCTCCTGTACCGTGGTGACAAACATAAAAATACACGAACACCTAGACCCGGAACAACAGTCTGCAGATCATACATACTCGTAAAATTGTTACGTGTGGGGATCAAACTTTTGAAGAGCTAACTGCGTTCAGTGTTGTTCATTGGTGAAAATGCCCTGTGAATATACTTGTTACTACGTATGTAACGTAGTAACAAGTTAACCTGCATAGGTATTAAAATATTCCCTAACTTAATACCGGTGTGATCTGGAAGTACCTTTCCGTGGGTAATGAAGCGCGTGCTTGCTAGGGCTGCCACGATCAATACCCCCCAGGGCTACCACGCGTCCATTCTACTCCACCTATTCCAGACATAATTCCAACATTCCTTACAAAACAAATCGACATTTTCATCCTTCCATATTAACAGTGGCTGAGCAAACAGACACTCGCTTAGCTCTTACAACACAAACAAGAAAGTTCAAATTCGCTTACCTCTCCAAATTCGGTCAGTCCATTGGCCACGGGCGCTTCGTTCGATGAGTCGGCCCTGAAAGGAAGGAATAAATGACGCAAAAAGGAAAACAAATGTACAACAAAAAGATACATATATGTAGAAAAAAGATACGTTCGCTATTGTTCATTCGCAACGCTTTCTTTGGCAGTCGTGTGTAGCACAAGATATTGAAGTGCAGAAGGACCAAGATAACAAGCTCATACACACAGCAGTAGAGGCAATATCAAAGGAAATGATATCACATTCGCCACTCGGAACTACTCGTGAGTAGTCGGTAGTACTCGTAACTGCAAGCGAGTCATATATTCTTTTCCAACAATGAATTGTGTGTGAAGTTGTTATCGAGAGTTCTCCTCAGTGAAACTTCTGTTTTATTTCCTTTATATTCTAGAGCATTAGTCTAACGGCTAGGCATCACAAAATAGTTGGCTGTTCAGCTAAGTATAGAGAAACGCTTTGCCCGGGCTCCGCGCTTGCATGCACTATTTCAGAACAAAATGTTCAAGGGAAATTATTTTTGGAATAAAAATATTTTGCTGTTTTTGTATTGTGCTGGCCCAATTAACTTTAATGTCGTGTGTGCTCAGTAGACTGTACTGGCTCTTTGCTGTCCGTTAAATTATTATAAAGCCGGTAAAAAGTTGAACATTGTTGGAGCGTGGTGGAGCTAAAACAATAAACAGCCCATGAAGTACCCGTTGCTGGAACACACGTATCTTCTCCTCACAGAGGACTGATAGGGCTATTAATACACGGGGGTGCGGCTTGATGGATATCACAAATGTCTTTTAATGTTTATCTCTGTTAAATTGAATCTTTAAATATTTACTATCAATTTCCTAGATCATCAAGCAAGTATAAATGAAGAAATTCTTCCTAAAATTACAATTTATAAGACTTTATAGAGTTTAATACGTAATGAAAGCGGCAGAACGCTCGGAAATTATTTGTAATCGTCGTTTCCAAGTCACAGCACAACGCTTGCAACATTGATTACATACAGTATTAATATCTATAAAATTAGCTAATTGACTGCGAGGGATGTCGGTGTCGTAACGGAAAATAATCGGTTCATTTAGTCGTAAAATGATAACGTTGGGGAATTTGGTTATTGTTGACGTCGTGACAAAGATATGGCGTGCGGAAGCAAATGTTTGATAAAGATGCTTCGGTAAGGCTTGTCATAATAATACAACAGAAAGTGATCGACAGCCGTGTAGAGCATAACCATGTTTTTTTCAATTTGTGTAATAAAAGCTTTCCGCTATGAAAGAAGGGGTTTGTAAATTAAAGAAATCGGTAATCTGTAAGATAAATCCTACGGTGTTGTTTAATATGTTGTCAGCTACTGTAGCTATTTAAGTCAGCCTTAGTTTCCTAGAAAATAAAATCAATTTGTATAAAAATCAATTGGTGTTCGTTAGTCTCGCTAAAACTCGAGAACGGCATTAAAAACAAATGATTCTGAGGCAGTAAGAAGTTTGTCGGGTCAGCTAATCTATAATAACAGTTAAAACTCAGGCAGTTTCTTTTTTCTGTAATTATTTGATCAATAAAAGAAGTGTTGGTAGTCCGGCGGCGAGATGGGCAGACGACATTGTTGCCATTGAGGGAGTGTCCTGGATGAGGCTGGCGCAAGACCGTGGAGCTTGGCACAAACAAGGAGAGGCCTATACCCAGCAGTAGGTGAAGACGGGCTGTGGATGATAATGATGATGATAAACAATAAAGGGAAGTCAGTATATCTTTATACCAAAAATTAGACATGTGGCATCTATCAACCCGCCCCGGGCAATCGTGGCAAATTCTAAGACCCTCTCGCTGTCACTAAACGGACCCATAGGTCCTAGAAGTGGGAACAATAAATAAGCTAACATTAAATTGTGCTTCTCCCCGTGACATAGAACCTCATTTTGTTGACCTAACAAACTAATAGGGCATAAAGTCTACGCTTTTTGAACTACAGCCAAATTCTAAGCCGTTGAACTGCTACGTCTTTTTCAAAATTTTACAGTAAATTTTATGTACTTTACATAACAAGAGAGATCCAAATGTAATAAATGAAGTCTTGTAGAAAAATAACTATTTAATAATGATTGTGTAGATTGTGTATTCAAGTCCATGTACCGGTCAAATGAGGTGATAGAGACGCGGGGGATGAAACCAGACAAAACTTTGAAAGGGATTTTAACGTAGAATTCTAGTCGAATGATTTTTACTTATTTATAAAATAATTAAAAAAAATGATATAATAATAATATTCCGCAACTATCATACAACGCCATGTAGTCCCAATCTAAGCAGAGCTTGTGTTATGGGTACTAGACAACTGATAAACATACTTATATATTTCTATATACACATACATACATATTATAGATAAATTACACCCAGGCACAGAACAAATGATCATGCTCATCACACAAACATTTGTCCTGGGTGGGAATCGAATCCACGACCTCCGGGATAGCAGTCAGGGTCACTAACCACTAGACCAACCTTTTAAGTCAACATTCAAATTCCTTTCAAAGTAAATATCTATTCTCTAATCATACCTACGTATTCACTCACTCCATTGTAGGGTAACCACTATAAGAAAGACCCAAGCGGTACAAATAAATTAATTTCCAATTGACAGTGAAAATAAATCAAAGTCAGTTTGTAGTGACAGTTGGTTGGCATTTAGCGAACTACAAACTGGGAACAAACTCGTGACCGACAGTGAGACAGGTACCATTGACGGATTGAACTGAGTAGTTAGTGGTTGATGGCCCTCCGGCTGTCAGTCAGACATGATTGATGATGGCAAGGCGATTGATGTAGGACTAGTCATAACGGCAAGGCCAGTATAATTCATAGTCTTGAGCTATAGTCCATTCAACGGAGCTTAAGTTATCCGAAAAATTTTCTTCTGCAATTTTGCTTGTTCTTTTTCTTTTTTTTTAGAGATTGTGTTATTTGCAATGTTGATGAATTAAATGTACCAAAACGTTCAACAAGCGCGGCTAATTTGAGGATTTTGATTTCGAAGATGTTTGATTGTAGGTATGATAATTATTATTTTGTATTCACTGATGGCTCGAAAGATGCTCACGGTGTTGGCGCAGCATTTTTTGATATTCAGACAAATGTTGGTATTAAATTTAAATTATGTAATGATGCTTGTATCATGAGAGCTGAACTGACGGCTATTGTTGAGGCCTTGTCTTACGTTCAGTCTCTGCCGCACAAAAATGTTGTGATATTGTCTGACTCCAAAAGTGCTCTTCAGCACTTGATTCGCTGTGTATCGGGAGGTCGAGGTATGCCGATAGCGTATGAAGCGTTGAAAATTATTCGCATCTTGCAACAAAAACTTGTAAATATTAAACTTCAGTGGATAACTTCCCACGTAGGTATCCTGGGAAATGAAATTGCTGATAAGCTGGCCTTAGAGGCTATTGAAGACGGCATTGCTATTTCCGGGAAACCTTATTTTACTGAGCTTATTCCTGACATGAAAAAGTTTTGTCTTAAGTTGTGGGAGGACCACTTCAATACTGTAACAGTAACAAAAGGTCTGTGGTACAGAACTATACAGCACGAACTGCCTCGAGCTCCTTGGTTTGACGAGTCTTACATGCCAAGAGAACTATTGGTTTTAGCATTTAGGGTAAGGTCAGGCCATGTGCCTGTTAATAGTTTCCTACACCTGATGCGTGTAAAGCCATCTCCTTTATGTGATACCTGCATAGATAAAGTTGAGGACTTGTACCACATCTTGTTAGAATGTTGTGCATATGGTGACTTGAGGCCACAGTTGTGTACGATGTTCGGTGGCGATGTGTATAGTGGTGGAATTAATGTTATGCTTGGGAAGCCTCTTTCGGAGCAGAGTGTGACTATTTATAAATTTATTAAGGCTGTTTTTTCGAGGAGAGATACTGTTTAGTTTATATCTTTTATCTTTTATGTTTTTGTGTTTTCTTTTAATGGTTTCAACACTTTGTTCCGGGCTGTTTCCTAGGTATGGCGTGGGTTCAGCCATTGTGCATGTCGCCATCGATTATGTCGGTAGGCTCTGTCATTGGGTTGCTGGGTGCCCGGCATTTTGGCGAGAGGTGATTTTTTATATAGGTAATTATGTAAATTAGGTAGTGGTTGTGTTTTAAATATTTTTAGTTTATAGATTGTATTTTAGTTTATTTTTTAAATGTATTAGCGTTACCTTACGAGGCTGACCTCGTACAAATGTGCTGCAAGCCTCTAAATAAATGATTTAAAAAAAAAAATTTGCTTGTGATGAAATTAGGTGATACAGATTACGGATGTTCAATATACTTACCCAGCATTTTTTAAATAATAATAATAAACATTTATTTGCAGATGTCCATATTATAAGATTACATGAATCATTAATTATTATAATTGAAATTAAATACTATTAATACTATAATCCAAAACCATAACGTAGTCAAAATTTTCAAAAAAAAATATAATAAAAAAACAAAAGTATAATCAAAAAACAAAAAACAGGAGAAGATAGTTTTTTTTTAATCGCATGTAAGTGTTTGTGATAATGAAATGTTTGAGCACATTTTCTTGTTTCCGGGAATCGAAGTCGCGACATGTTGTGCGATAGCTTATCACAAGCCATTGCATTAACAGCAAATTAAATGCGATTTTAACGTTTTTACAGGTGAAAGTTCTTTTAGAAGCCATACTATTTTAATGGTTTTGAATTTTAATGATCCAAGTTTTTAATATTCGCAATTAAACCGTATTCTTATTTGCATTTATTTTTTTATGTGTAATTTTTTTTATATGGATATCTTGCCTAGTTTAAATGAATTTTATTTATTTCAATTGTGTAAGGGCTAATTTTTCAACAGTCAGATAACTTTTATCCGAGGAATAAAAATAGCGATTTGACATATTTTCTATAGATAAGCTGTCAAGCCACCTTTTTATTCCTCAGATAAAAGTTATCTGACTATTGATAAATCAGCCCTAAATATTGGTGTAGGCCCCGCTCGCTCCTTGGATCTTGCCCCTTACGATTAAAATGATCGACTCGCCCCTTTTGAATAATGATAACTCGTCTCAAAGCAGTGAGTTATTACAAGATTATACTCGCTTTTGTACATTGTTTCCATTTAATTAGTCTTGTCTTGTCTGACTTACAATGTACAGGTTAACATTTGTACCGGTGGTATATTCCCTCTTACTCCCGGCTTCGTGTCACGGTGCCCTTTCCGACACATTAGCTTTTTTCATTGGTCTTTTTGCGTGATATTCAGAAAGTGTGACTGTCGCAGGACTTTTGTACGCGTGGTCACAATAACGGTGCTAGAAAGGTCGGTGATGTATCTTTGTATATTTTCTTTTCTCATTTCATTGCGTATTTTTTTTAGTATACGTATAATTTGGGATGCGAAGTTATTATTAATTATGTGGTTTACTTTGTCAAGTATCTATATAAAATCTTGTGTGACCCAATACCTACCAATCTTGTGGAAAGTCGTTGTATACATTCGAAATGCTCGGAAAGTCATTTCTTAGGTGGATTGTTTCAGATAAATACAGATTTGTTCTTATTTATAGAACTTATCTCTAGAAAAAGATATTTTTATTGGGACAAACCCACCAAACTATTCCCAAACCACTGCTACTCCTGAGAGCCAGAATCAACAGTGGCAACCACCAGAAAAGCGCCTACACAATGAAGATCGACGTGTCCCGAAGAGTGAATTTTATTGTCTTCCCGCAACGAAAATAATCAGAAAAGAATAAGGGAGGAGTAGGAAAAATATTTTACCACTTCCCTCCGTGCAAGCAGGAGACAGAACAAAACAAGGCCAATAGGCACAAAGAGCTATTAAAAGAATAAGTTATTTAATTGAACGTTGATTTTAAAATCAAAGTGTCAAACAAAATCCAATGACACGCATTTTAAAACCGTGGTATCAAGCCATTCAACCACAGTTTTCATCGGCATCATAAACCGTTTCCAATTGAATTTGACTTCGTTTGTCGCTGCTACCAACCGATATTCACAGCTCGAATATCCTGCCGCCAAACCGAAAACTAATCCAGAGAATCCAATCTATACCATCGTAAATTAATTCACCGGGAGTTGATCGCTTTACTCCGACATAGGGTGGCCAACCAAGTTATAATAAACGCGTTACGACGAACAAAACGTGCGATGTATATCGAAAGGAGAATTAATGTGATTTTGATGTTTTGCTGGAGGGATGTTGTCAGAAGAGCGAGCAAATACAGTAGCGAACGACTTCATTAGTTCATTAATTTTTGACGTCTTGGCCTCGTATTAAGGACATTCTGTCTCTCATGTTATGTTGTAGATAGGTTTTGGTTATAAAGATGATTTTTGAGGAAAGAAAAATTCAAGATTGCAACTGGGATTCGAAGCCGCGTCTTCTGGATAGGTATTCCAGACGCCTTAACCAACTAGGCCATTGCAATCCACACTTGCAAGCTGAAATTCTCTATTCCTCGTTTTGAACGCTTTTCGGTAACGTGGCGCCATCTCTTGGAATAATTTTTAACTAACTTCCACCCAACACGTTGACATTACAGCCAAATCAATGTTATGATGTGCGTCGCATACGTTAATGCGTTTAAAAATAAAAAAGGTTTTGGTTATGTTTCCTGCTAATATTAATTAGTCCTTATGGTGGAAATCAGAAAATAATCACGTAAATTGCTATCTGGATAACTCAAAGGTACAGGGAAGACTTTGGGGCCGAGATAAATAGTTGTAGCTAAGCAACGGCTAAGTCGGTGCTAAACGTCGATCTAAGCATCCATTTCGTATAAAGAGACTTAGTCACAGTCAGTACTTTAATATTTACTTTTGATGAAAGCCAAACTAATATTAATCCAATACTTTGAGAAAAATACTGTCCCATAGTGAAGTGAATAGTGAAGAACAGCACAGAGATTTTTGGTAAAACCAGGATCGAGAGCAGAGTCAAAGCTGTCTGGGGTCTTGGGAGAGGAACGTCCTGACAATACGAGTCGTAACCATCACTAGTGCTTTCTGAACCAGCTTCTTTTCTTAGTAGGTAATAAAATCATAATGACGGGGCCCCCTCACAGAGGGCCAAAGCCTGCCGGGGTCGCGGGACTTATTTCCATCACCGTAACCTCGGAACATAAAGGTCTATTGAAGAACACCGTGGATTTTAGTCATTACAAATCTGACAGTCCCTCCCGCCTGCCCGGGGTTTTGATGATTTTACAACGATAAAAAAAAGGTAATAAAATCATCAAAATGAGTCCTCTCGCTTTGGGTTGAGCTGGCGGGACTGTCAGCACCTTTTTTGGGTAATAAAATCATCAACTGACTAAAAGTCCACCTTGTTCATTCAGTTGCTCTTTGCATACCAGCCACCTTTTTCTAGATTAAAAAATCGAATCTAGGACACAAAACTTGGCAGTAGCCCTAGACCACAAGATCAACAATTTAGGACCCATTAATATTAGTAGTCATTTTTATACGTGGTTCTAGGCAACTGGGCTTCTCCCAGATGTAGTGTCCTTTTGTGCCTATTGGCTTTGTTTTTTTCTGTCTCCTGCTAGCATGAAGGGAAGTAAAAACATATTTAAACAGGATCCAAGACAGGTAAATTCATTCAGCGGGACACGTCTCGGCGCTTTTATGGTGGTTGACGCTGTTGATTCTGGCTTTCAGGACTTGCAGTGGTTTGGGAATAGTGTGGTAGATTTGTCCCAATGTAAAAAGATCACGGAGGCAGCGCAACAGCTAATCACAAAATCATCATCTGCTGACGATTCCAATCTGATATCAACACGATTTCAGAATTAATAAAAATCTGTAAAAATGTTAAAAACGTGAATTTTGTATAACCACATTTATTCGAGTACTGTGTATTTCGGACCAGACATACAGTTAGCACTGAACACGAGCTGATGCCTGAAGGGTATATAACTGAAAACAAATCCTTTACTGACTCAGATGTGTTTCCCGCAGTCATTGATACGCCACGTTTGCTATTGCCTTCAAAGCTTTGACCAAATATTTTTTTTGCTATAACAATTTTTTTTTTGTTATATATGTATACAGGGTGTTTCATTTAAATTGGCCAAAAGGGAGAAATCCTTATCCATAAGAGATACGGTAAAACTTTCTAAGGAACCATTAGCTCTTTTTAAAATCAAATTTTGGCGTTTTTATTTTTTGGTCAAGTGCGAGTTGTCCATAAAAATGAACGAAATTGACCAATTTTTTTTTTAATTCCTTTCGACTCTGTTTCATGTAAGGATCATTTCATTGTATCGGAAGAAAAAAAGCGGGAGGACGCAACTTGGTCAAATGTATGAATGATACAATAAAATAATACTTACATGAAATAGAGTAGAACGGCATTAAAAAAAATTGGTAAATTTAATTCATTTTTATGGACACCTCGCACTTGACCAAAGAAATAAAAACACCAAAATTTTCAACATCAAAAAAGAGCTAAAGGTTCCTAAGGATCCCATACTTCTTCAATGATTACAAGTCCAGTTTTCTTCAAAATGTTTCTTCCAGCCACGTCAATTAATATCCAAGACAAATACAGTAAATACAAGAAAGTGAAATATCTAAAAATAAAATTCGTCTCGTTACATAATATTTCGTACTGAAACGAAAATTTTTCACCTTTTGTATCGAATGAGAGCAGTCGCGGAGTTTATTTGGAGCCAATGCAATTTATGTGACGCCATGACAGGCCACTGTAAACTGTACACCGTAGGAAAAACATTGAAACATTGTTTGTTTTTATTCAGTTATTAGCTGTTGTCGGCGTTTCGTCCACCATCTATCGTGACTCCGGAACTTAAAGGTCTATTGTAGGACACCTTGGATTTTAGTACAAGTCTGACAGTCGCTCTCGTCCTGGGTGGGGTAGGGCTAATTTCGTGATTCGTAACACGCAAAAGAAAAGAAAAATAACTAGTCTGCTTGATTCGGTCGAACTTACTTCTTACAATTTAGGCCTGATTTTTCAATAGTCGGATAAGTTTTATCTCAGGGCGATTTGACATATTTTGTATAGATAAGCTGTCAAACCGCCATTTTTATTCCTCAGATAAAAGTTATCTGACTAATTGAAAAATCAGTCCTCATAAATGGGTAAGTTTGTGAGATGGGTGAATGTTAAAATAACCGAATGGATTTGGTTTTTGGTGTGCAGATAAAATTGACAAACCTGGTCTCCACTTTGAAGCATCAAATTCGCATTCACAGATATTTCGAGATTCGAGTCGAGATTATGTATTTAGCTCTGCCCATTCCCTGTCCGATGAACCACATGACGTGATCCATGACTATTGTTTATGTATTGTGTCTGGTGCGCGGACAGTGAAAGTGTTAATACATAGGATTTAATTTAAGCTGCATCAACGGCCCGGTTTAAGAAAAACAATGTTTCTGTTGTCCAAGTATGACTTTGTTGGGCATGCGGGCGGCGAGTAAAGGGCAACTCGCTTTCCGACCATGGACCATGCCCGGGTCTACGGCGCGTCGTGTTCCACGCGCGCCTCAAAGTGCGTCGGCATAATGACTTGGCCCTCTCTCGGAAGGCCAAAGACAAGTATAACTTTTTTCCCAAATCGAAAATCACCGGTCAGTCACTGGCACGTGATCTATGAGTGACGTCACCGGTCAGGCACTTCAAATAATTATAACCATAGCGTCAGCGTCGTGCTACCATCATTACTACACGTGTGACTACCCGTAACTTGACTGATGTAATTGTTCAGTGATTCAGTCAAACCGGTGAAGTTACGATGATAATATTATAATAAAAAATTTCCACAACTATCACACAACGCCATCTGGTCCCAAGCTAAGCAGCAGCGGCAGCAGAGCTTGTGTTATGGGTACTAGACAACTGATAAATATACTTATGTATTTCTAAATACATGCATATTATAAATAAGTTACACCCAGACACAGAACAATGATCGTGCTCATCACAAAAACATTTTTCCTGGGTGGGAATCGAACCCACGACCTCCGGCATAGTAGTCAGGGTCACTAACCACTAGTCCACTAAAGTTAAGTTATGAATTATGTAGGTAGTTATGTATATATAGTTAGGTATATAGTTGATGATGATAATTTTAGACTACGCGAGCGAAGCTGCGGTGCGGATAAAAATAGTAGATAACAAAAGAACAGAATTTATAAAGGACTTCACAGCCAAGTTAGTCTGAAAGTCACTTATCTCTAATCTTCGCACTCTCGTCTCAATTCTCACAGAGGCACAAGCTGAAAAGCTATCATCAGGAGCGATCTCATAAACTGGCACACGTACTAACAAACAGTTCTACGGCACAATCGCGTACGCTGGGAACTATCTCTTATCTACGTTGGAGTAGCTCGTATATACCCCCCTCCCCCCCTCAGGTACATCTGAGACACGTGGTCACGTACATACTTGATTTAGATCGCAGATTTACCGTCACCGTCATCCAAAGAGAGGTGACAATTGTTTTTGTGTTCTTGCTTTTAAAGGGTGTCGGGATACAGCGCTGTGGAGTGTTTTATTGCCGGCTGATATTGGTTTTATTTGTGAAGATACGTTTTGATGTCAGTATGTTGAACATTTTTATGGTTATACGGTAAAAGGCTTTTACTAAGGTTATAGTTAAGAACTGCGCTATGTCCCGGAATACAAGAGAGACCTCCTTCAAGATTTAAAATCACTTTTAAATAATTCTGAAAAAATCGGCGAAGTACGTTAAATCAAATACCAATAGGACTAAGAAAATGAAAAGACAGGCGTCTTCCGAAAAAATATTTTGAAGATGTGCTTGTGATCTAAACGAAGATCATTTTTATCAAAATATCTAAGTAGTTGGAAATAATTAACAAATCTTATGGTCACCAATAATGAGACCACTATCACGCACACAGCTTATCCGTCTTTTTTTGCTGTGGGTAATCATGGAATCACAGGGTGGTGCGAATGAGATTCAAAGATCCCTACTGAATAAAAACCACCCAGGGGGCCTAACACTGCCGGGGTCGCGGGACTTATTCCATTACCGTGACCCCGGAACATAAAGGGCTATTGAAGGACACTGTGGATTTTAGTCAGTACAAGTCTGACAGTCCCTCCCGGCCCTGCCCGGGGTGGTAAGACTTATTTGATGATTTTACCACGATAAAAAATGGGGCCTAACACGAGTTCTTGAAGTAGTAGTTCTACAGTGGGAAAGAGACAGAACTATACAAATCGTCTAGCACCGGCTCGTGGGCATACTCTCGCTTACAGACGTCATGGTAGGCCTTAAAACTTCTAATTGCGTTCCAAGACCTCTGTAACTTCTGAAGATATTCCCTGCCAAACTCGAGAGCCATATTGCTTCTATTTCCAAAGACGGTGCCAGTATTAAATTGTACCGTAACATACGTAGTACGTGTCGCCTCGGGCTTACAAGACATCGACTGCAGATGAAGATGTTATTGACAAGAACACGCGACCGACACTCGGAAACGGACGCGTGATAACATCTCTAGTAACTTGATTGAATGCCACACTTCCTGGACACGAACAAACTTGTTTACTACAAGTTTTTATCTAGATAAAACTATTTCTATTTTATTAGACCTTTTCTTTCGTTGTAAAAGTATCAAATGAGTCCTCCCACCCAGGGCACGGCAGGACTTTTTTTTTGGGACAAACCGACCACACTATTCCCAAACCACTGCAACTCCTGAAAGCCAGAATCAATAGTGGCAACCACCAGAAAAGCGCCGAGACAATGAAGCTCGACGTGTCCCGGAGAATGAATTTACCTGTCTTGGTCCTGCAACGAAATTAATCAGAAAAGAATAGTAGACGAGTATGAAAAAATATGTTTTCACATATGGCACGGCAGGACTGCCAGACGGTGTCAGACTAAAATCCACGGTGTCCTTCAATACCCCGTTATGTTCTGAGGCCACGGTTAACTGTTAGTCCCGCGAACAAGGCAGGCATTTTATAGAATCTAATGTTGGACATGTTGCAGAGATCAAAATTATTCATTTACTGAATAGCAATTTTTCATGAGCTGAAAGTACTTGCCTACTTAAGAAATGAAACCAACACTGAAAGATCAAAAGAAAATACACGTTTCATAGACATTGTCAACGGAAAATATTCTCTTAAATAAAGCCTTTCACCGTTTTATTTTTGTATTTTCCTACCTCATCCGCATTAATTCTTCAAAGTTTCCTCCCAGTTTTTTCCTTAGTTTCTCTTCATCATAAGCTCAAACAACATCTTACTTCCTCGAAGCTCAAACTATTTTATTTTAACGATCGATCAGGCTACCTGAAACCCACTTACCCTAACAAGTCTACAAGGCTTTAACTACGTCATAAAATACGGTTTTTAAACAGGAGAATTAAATTTGACGGAGTTGGAATATTTTGTAAATGCGCGGCTTTCGTTCGTGAAGTGAGTTAATAAATCTAAAAAGTATCGTGTGGCGAGTGCTTGCGGAGAGGAGCGCGGAGAATTAATTGCTGCTATAGGATACGGAGGACATGGAAATCCGGGAAAAAGGAAATGTTTGATACGGCAAAGAAAAAAGGAACAGAAAAAAGGTTTTGAATATGAAGGTATAACATTTATTATTAAAAAAAACCGATCAAGTGCGAATCAGATTTGCGCATGAGGGATTCCGTACCATTATCTATGCAAACGGCAAAATAGTCGCGTTTGTTTTATTAGAGTCCCCTTATTTTTTAAAAATATTTGTTGTCATAGCGGCAACAGAAATCATCATCTGTGAAAATTTCAACTGACTGTCAAAGATCATGAGATACAGCCTGGTTAGGGTTAGGGTCTTAGAGCTTCTGTACACGATGCCGCCGCTGCGCCGCTACCGTTCACACACAAAGCGGCGCGGGTTGGCGGAGCGGTGTCGGCGCGGTGACGGGATCGTGCACAGGACGCGTTAGGAACTACTACTATGACACGAGTAGTGCGAGATTTAATTTTTATTCACTAAAAATTAAAATCGGTCTTGCTACTACGATATTATGACGCAATTCGATAGAATTGACGTCGTCGTGGCGAGCTTGTTTTTGGTTTTCATCTACCCTTAGACGACCGCACAATTTATAGTAATATAGTAGTCGTAGTGGTAAGGATGATTTTCACTTGTAGTTGGAATCGGTAGAATCGCGTAGCATCGGGTCATGGGGTAGGTCCATTTAGGTACGGAACCCTAAAAAGATGAAAATAATAAAAGTTATGACTGGTAAATAGGTTCATTCTTTATTTTAGAGCAGAGAATTAAAAGGTTTACGAGACATGATAAAACTTCAAATTTTATTATGCACACACATGCTCTTTGGTAGCGTATCTGGCTCATATTTTTCTTTAGTTATCCGTCTTCGTTATCCTGATATGACGTCACTTTGCTTTGGACTGAGACTACCAGTAAACGAGTAAACATGTGGGTACCTTTTTTATCGTGGTAAAATCATCAAATGAGTCCTCCCATCCCGAGGAGGGCGGGAGCGACTGTCAGACTTGTACTGACTAAAATCCACGGCGACCTACAACAGCCCTTTATGTTCCGGGGTCACAGTAATGAAATAAGTCCCGCAACCCCGACAGGCTTTGGCCCTCTGAGAGGGGGTCCCGTCATTTTGCTGACGCTGTTTGAGGCGCGCGTGGAACACGACGCGCCGTCTTCCCGGGCATGGTCCATGGTCGGACAGCGAGTTGGCCTTTACTCGCTGTCTGCATGCCTGCGCCTACGGTGGCGGGAGGTCGTTTGCCGACGTCGGCTGAGCAATTGACTGCTGCGCGTGTCGCGGTTTCGATTCCCGCTCGGAGCAAATATTTGTATGATCTATAAGTAGATGTTCTGGGCGTTTCTGTATTTGAGTTTATAGGTTTGTTAACGTGGGTACGTGTGTGGGGGATACGTTTTTTAAAAAAAGAATTTAAAAATGCTTGTTGATGGCAGTCTTTACCAGGAGGTGCTTAATTGCTGTATGATTGGCGGCGTGTTGCACACCCACATGATGCCACGCCACGCCACACGGATGCGCCACTGAAGCGCGCTGATTGCCTCCATTATACCCCTGTAGTATAGCGCCCTTTGTACTGTGATAGCTTTAAATGCACTGCATTTCTTGCGTGAAAATTGTGATGTGCAATAGAGCAGAACATTGGCACCATTTTGTTTTGGTATATTTCGTTTATCTCTACTAATATTATTTAGCTGAAGAGCTAATTTGTTTGTTTGGTTGAAAGCGTTAGTCTCAGGAACTAAGAACCTATGGAGCGAATTTTTTCGATGAAGGCTTAGGCTGTATGGAATCATGTTACGACCAATATTAGCCGAGCCGCGGGGTGAAATCACAGCGAATATAATCAGACAGTGGTATAAAAAATCATAAATACTCATTGATTGACAGCGAATCTATAATAAACTGTTGGATAAAGCAATTTGAAAAGATCTTCATAATCATTTAACGGTTAATATGATACAAAAATATCTAATATAAAATATCTAATGACTGAGACTGTAGCAACATAACTATTTTTGAACTGTTTTCATTTATTTAACGTACTGTTTTTAACTGTTTTTGTCTTTTGACATTTAAAAAGTGCTATAACTGGCCTACTTGAAATAAATGCTTTGATTTGATTTGAATACAAGTTTACCCAATACGTCATAAGTGTGCACACTAATGAATTCTAATCCACCACATCACATTTTTTTCTAAAATCCGAGACGCACCACATTGCTTCCAAGTTTCAATTAACCATTTTCAGTTCTATTTCGTAGAGGAATGGTAAGAGTGACAGTTTCCCTGTCACCCTCATATACCCAGAGGACTGGGGAGCGAGGTCCTTGACCCAGTGAGTATCTATGTCAAGTTCAATTGGATTTTCCGAAACGTTTTTCTACATGACGTCGTTCGTCGGCGCTGTCGGGCAAAGACGGCGTGGTTTTCGGGGTGCTGTGTGCGTGTGTTGCGGCATCGCATCGTAGTGTTGTGGCCTCGTTCTTAGCATAAGGCTTTAATGTTTATCATACATCGATGTGAGCTTCGATTCTCAACAGTTTGTTTCACTGTATCATATGAGAAGCGCCTTCGTCTAATTCATTTTTATTTTATTATATTGGAACAGAGTTGGACAATCACACTAAGAATGTTCCCTGAGTCGTGGGTGGCTCAACTAAAATCGTGTAAACATCCACACGGTAACATGTCGTCCTACGCACAAACTGTTACCACGGTTTAAACATATTCAACAGTTAGCCCCTTCGTTCACTAGGCGACGCAAGTCTCCGATACTTTACGATTTTGGTATCCATTGAAGCGTGCCTGTGTACGAACCTCTATGGATTTCTATTCCGATAGTCGCTTGGATACCGAAGTCGCAAGGTATGGGATACTGGAGTCGCCTTGTGTACGAAGGGCCTTAAAGGTAAACTTCTAAAAGAAGAAATCAGTCGTTTTATTCTGAGGTTGCTGTTTTGGATGAAATTTCTGATATATAAAGACCTTTCTTTCTTTTAAATGTATGCCAGAAGATTCCACGTCAATGGCCCTTCTTTAGTATATGTATTTTAAACTACGTGCTTCCTACTTATGGATGCTAATATCCCCTTAAGCGAAGTTCCAGGAGACGGGAACTCGATCACATTATGCAGTGCGTCGCTGCACATTTGCACAGCAATTCGAGACGTTTACCAGTAAATCACTGCGTTAATTAGAATCCTCTCTACTCCGCAGAGGTGACGCCATGTGCATTTGTAAAGTTCGAGTTTATTTGTGTTACATTACACCAAGACTGGATGAATTTAATGTATTAAAGGAGCTACCTAATAACCTAACAATGACTTTAAAAAACAGTTGTTATTTTTCAACCGTTCTCAGTAGGATCTTGGTATAAGAAAATCACTTAAAAGAAAAGTAACCTTTAAGGAAAATACAAATTGAGAACCTCTTCCATTTTGAAGTGGGTTAAAAATAAACGGTAATCCGAATTTTGCTGATGTATTATGTTGCCTACTGGAAATATTTTTTAAAAATCTTTTATTTCTTCTTTTATTTCAGGTAAGGTTTCGTTCAAGTCTACCGTAAGTAACCCTTGACAAATTATGAAATTATTAATATAGATAATTCTGCGTATTTTGACCTCGGTTATAATTTAGAAATAATATTTTATCTAATTAATCTTAGGTTCGCGTGCCGCGCATAACAGCCTGCTGTACAGGCCACGATAGCCGAGGCCATTATTTATAATTACATTAAAATAAAATAAAAATTACATTAAGGTACTGAATAAATTAAGTCATTTGAAAACATATTTCAGTTTAGCGAGAATCGAGAAAATATTGTAATTCAAACGTAGCTGCCAGTAATAGGGTTTTACCCATTTCGATTTCGTCGCGGCAATCTCGAGACGAATCGTCCCTCATATTGCGATCGAGACGTATTAATTTCAGAAACATGTCTAGACGGCCTGCTCAACTGTAATACGGAATTTCGAAGTTCAATATACCGAATAGTTTGAAAGCAGCTCCGGAGTAAATTGTAGATTAAATTAACAAGATATTTAACGGGGTCATATATAAATAGATTGATCATATTACTTGTTTTCACTAACACTATCTATATACTGGGTGATTTGTAATTGGTTGCATTCCTTGGAATAGGTGATACTAGAATCTAGTAACTAAGATCTTATTAATTGAAACAATTTTAACCCTGGCAATATCGGGCTTAAACTGACTGCTTCTGGAGATATTTTTATTAGGTACAGTAAAGTCGTTCATATTCTGTCTTAAAAGTTTGAATTAATATGGGTGACCGACGTTAATTTGTAGCAATAACAATTTATAAGCCTGAGGTAGTTTTTTTTTGAAAAATCATAAAAGTAGGATATCACCACAACAAATCAGTTTGAACCCATGTTATCGGGATCAAAAATGTTGCATATAAGATCTAGAATCATCAATTACAAGAAATGCACCCAGTTACATACAGCTATTCTTAACCTGTTCGGGTTCCCACTCCGACAAATCCAAAATAATGATTTTATTAAAGTTAGCAATAAAGAGAGAGAGGAATCGAGAAAATATAATATGAAAATGAGACCGAAAAAAGCGTTAAATTTATTCCCAAAATTCCCAGCAACAAGTATCGATACCAGGCGCTCAGAACACGCGAACATATATTTTTTCAATCCGTCGTCGTCCTTGTACACGAACGCCACACAAAGTAATATTGTAATATCGTACCTTTTTCGTATGAATGGAATAACACCTCATTTGTCAAAAGGGAAAGAAGGGGAGTCGGTGAGGAAAATACCGATTGTACTTATATCTATGTTTAAGAAAATAAAGGGGGAAGGGAACGAATAATTTATTACTATGAAATAGAATGTGTGGAGCTCGGCGGTTGTCCGAAATTGGCAGAATGTTTTGAGGGGAAATATATGGGACAAGCAGCGCAAAATGGCTACCATGGGACTGGCTAATGTGGGTCAAATATTATGGCTATTTACTCAGAAAAGACATTCGATTAAATGTACAAGGCTACTAGACATACGGTAGTTAATAAACTGTCTGCCAGTAGATGGAGGGCGACACGTGTCGGCAAATGAGCCATGTTCAGAGAATGTGATTGTGTTGTGAGAGCTGTGCGCGGCGCTTGTACCGTGTCAATCAACTCGATGATCACACGGCAACGTGTCCCCGACACGAGGATACATATTACACATGAACGATACACGACTGGTGGATTGATTCGATTTGATAGGTGAATAATAAGGGCAGGAAATATATCGCGACTTGTATGTCATATCAACATCGTGAGAAAATCGGTATGTAAAAGTTTTAAAAAGTAGACTCGTGTATGTTACAATCCGCGCCGGGTCTGTGTGATTATGTTCTATCATGTAGATAAAACGCCTATGTCCCAGCAGTGGGAACACTCTGGTTGAGAGGAAGAAAATACTAAAATATCATCAACGTCCAGCAAGCATGGCTTGACCAGCTCTATCTCCAGATTAGACTAAGATATTTCATTATTTAACATTTTGTGTACCTGTAGATGACTGTAGAAAAGATTCACCATGCATACGTAAAACGATAAAATCTTGGTACATTCTGTACAATCATCAATTCTTCATCGACAAAACTATCATCACAACATCACTGCAACCATCAAATAAAAGTTAGAAAACGTTTTTCGGCTTTCACAAACTGTTAGTAAAAGGCGGTAACAGTCGAAAAAAAATAGAAAATATCCGACCAGAGTGGCCGCAATATAAGCCAGCCATTTTGCGCAAAGTGTCAGACGAAGGTAAAAGGATATCCCTGTAAAAAGGATAATTCTTTAAGGATCGCATGGGCTCGGGCAGGGGACACAGCCTTAATGCCATTGATTGATACTCAACAGTCAACATCTTTCCGAGTTTAACTTTGTATGTCCATCTTTTCGCTCTCTATTCTTACATTATTGCATAATTTGTACCACTTGAAATGGTTTTTATAGAAGAGTTTGATTTTGAAAAAAAAAATTAAACAAAAATGAGTTTTAATTCTGCGTCGTAAATCATTTTTTGCGGTGGACTGGTGTTGGTTGGACCAAATGTTAGCTATTGGCTCTGATTCTTTAGGTGCATGTCGTTTATAATACGAAAATAAATGGCCCTATAATCTTTGCCATTGTGTTTTATCCTCGACTGATCAGGGTGCAAAGACAGTCGTCCTACAAGATATGTACACAAGAAAGAAAGAAAGAAGCGTGTGCGTTACAAGCGTGTGCGCAGACATGAATGAACTCTCTCTTCTCTTACTTCTTCGTGTGATATAAAAAAACCCGAAACGGTAATCGACGGAACGGTTGGCGCAATTGCTGAGCCACTTAACTGCTGCACTGCATGTAGTAGGTCCGATACCCACACGGGATAACCATTTGTGTAATCTACAAGTATTTGTCTGGGTTATTGAGTATGATATTTTAAATGTTCGAAAACACATCCACGATACAGGAGAAATACCTACGATTAAAAAGAAAGAAAACCACTTGCACCCGCTAGGTAGCATAACCTACCACTGAGACGAAAATATCTTAGAAAAAACTAAGTTCCAAACTTAGTACCTATTTATTGAGAAAAACCACCTTTCTCAAAAGGTTCCCGTTGATTGGTAAAAATGAAGAAGGAATTCGCGGATAAGCCTGACTTTACTAATACTTCCGAAAGCCTGCTCTCATATTAATGAAGGGGATATATCTCGCGGTGTCGGCGCCATATTTCCCAATGTCTGCTGAGCAGTGATTAGGGGATCAAATGGATCGGCACAGACTCCACGTATATTAGGCCGCTTTCACATTAGGATGTCGAGATGGCAGATGGAGTAAGGTTTTGACCGAATGGTTGCCAAGGTTCGGTCAAAGAAACCAGGGCGTCCCAAAAGCTCGTTGGGTTGACGATATCGTTAAGATCGCGGGGAATGGATGGATAAGAGACGCACAAAACAGAGAGATATGGCATAAGAAGGGGGAGGCCTATACCCAGCAGTGGGTGATCCCGGGCTGATATCATGATGACATTAGGACGTTAGCAGCGCGACAGTAGCGCGCCAGAAGCACATTTCTTCACATTTTATATGAACAGCCGCGTATAAGCAGCGTCTGTCGCGCGACTTTCGTCTAATGTACTGTGGCACATATCGGGGTACATGTTTTACAACCCTTTCGGGGGTACATCTGAATGATGTGAAAGCAGCGTTATAGCGTATTATTCGCCGGCGGTCTTTAGCAAGCCACCTGCGTTCAGTCACATGCGTTGCTCATAACTGACGAATTAGACCTAACTTTTTGACATTTTTTTTGAAAAATATTCAACTTAGATCGATATTATTTTTTATTTTGAAGCTGATCAATTTTAAAATCTTTGTAAAGTTTGGATTTGTTTTTGGCGTACTTCACATGGATAATGTTCACATAGGCACTTCAAGCCCACTCTTCTTCTTGTGAAACTATTGTGAATGGGCATGAAAAAGAAAGCAAATTATAATGAATCTATCATTATAATTTGCTTTCTCTTAAAAAATGGATAGATACCTACAGAAACAATAAGCTAATAAAAATATAAAATTTCGCCACTGAATTTCAGCACCGAAATCTGTCTAGTTGTCAACGTAATTATTAACCAACTTTTATCTCGCGATCTTTTCATCCAATCTTAAAACAAGCAGGTAAGCTCGCCGCCGGCATCTTTATGAAATCCAGATCTTACTTTGTTCACTTCAAGGTGTTCTTTTTTTAAATTTTCAGTTTTAATTGTGCGCTTTCTTTTGTTGTAGCACAATTGGATTTTCGTCAATTTCTCATTTGCCCCGCTTTGTGGGGGAAATGAAAAACAACGTGGTAAATGTTGTCTTCATGAAATATTACGGGATTAGATTTTTTTTTTGTAATGGACTTTCAAGGGTCCGCGTTTCTTTTCTTCTTGTGACGTAATTATTTAAAGATTGATGAGAAGGAAAGCTTTCATGTTCTTATCTCTGAAAATGAAAAGAGGCTCATTCTATTAAGTGTTCCGAGAGCTTTACAAGCTTGTATTTTGAAAGACTTTTGTTTTAATCAACAAAAATGTTGACAACACATTAAAAATAATATGTTTTTATAAATACGGTGACAGAAAAGAGATAATTTTTTTGGGCCTTTTCTGAAAGCCAAAGCCAACACCAACGAAAAAATCATCGGTATCTTTAGGTAGTAATAGTCATTTGGAGGAATAGTTACTAAGGCACAAAAGTTGTAGGATTGCTCTTATTGATTGGCAAAGTTATACAAGTCCGAAGATTCTAATATGTACGTTTGGAGCATGAATGTTCTCATTTATTATAGGTTTAGAGAAATAATAGCATTCTATATTTTTTTTAATAGATGTCGGAGTCTTCCAGACGTCACCATCCCCTTGTAAACTGACCTGTCTAAGTCATTTCTGTCGATTTACCCGGCTTTTGATCGAGACATTGCAAATGCAATGTGGCTGGTTTTAAAATGGCGAGATCACTAAGTGATTCTGCCCAGGCATATCACGATATGTCTAATTCAACGATCGGCCGACAACATAATTATATTGAAATCAAACGGAGTCAGAAATCTCACTAAAACTGTGTGTGTATGTATTTGACCGCTTCGAATAATAAATGATATTGTATTCATACGGACAAAGTTTGTATAAAACAAATTCTCGATACAAAGCGTATTCAAAAAAAACTCTTTAATTAATTGCACCCTTGTTAAAAAATGGCAGATCACTAGTTACAAATGCGATTCTGTTCGTGATCACGAAAACAAAGACGGTTATTACTGTTATGAGTTAAAACCGTATAAATAGAGAGACTTGAAACAAAGATATTTTACTCAGAAATAACCGAGGAGCTCTCTCAGGGGTCCTCACACTGAAATGATGAGCATCGGAGGGTTACGCCGCCGGAGGGATGCTGTAGAAAAACGAGGGGCAATTAAAACCATTTACTCATTACACAGAAATGTTCCCGAGTGGCGGCCACGGATCGGAAGACGCAGCATAGGTAGACCGGGCCACTAGGCAACCGATGGATGCAAGTGGCGAATTGTCGTTCGGCGTGGCGGTCTAAGGGGGAGGCCTATGTTCAGCAGTGGACGCCTTTCGACTGATGATGATGACTTATTACACAACACAGTATTAATTTGGTAGTATAAACGGGTTATTGTAAATCTGCCACAAAGTTAATGCGCCACGAAAAAAAAGTATGTGTAAAGTCCTAGTCGAACAGCAGAACAATTAAATAATTAAATCCCATGAAATCATCATCTGCCTGCCTTTTCCCTATTATATTGTGGTCGGCTTCCAGTCAAACCAGATTCAGCAGGATATCAGTACTTTACATGGAGCGACTGCCTGTCGGACCTCCACAACCCAGTAACTGGGTAATACCATACCCCATGGTAAGACTGGTTGTCAGACTTAAGAGCTTCTGACTAATAGTAACGACTGTCAAAGATCTAAAAATGACAGCCGGGTCCAACGGCTTTACGTGCTTGCCGAGGCACGGAGGAAACTCGCTATAACAGATGGTCATCCATCCACAGAACCACCTCGGCAAGCGCGGCTTAACCCGGAAGATCGGCCTATGCGGCCTATGTAATTATTTAGCCACGAGCTCCTCTAAAATCCCATGAAATCACGATGGTAAAATCCCGTGGCAGAATTATCGAAGTTTATGCGGGCAAAACCGAGAGCATAAGCTTGTTCAAATAACAACTAGACTTTGTAGAATACCCGTTATTTGAATAATTGATATCCGATTAAGATTGGAAGGAAAAAAAGATAAATTGAGGAGAATAAAACAATGACAAAAGAAGAAACAATGTAAAGAAAAAGAAAAATCAAATCACCAGAAGAGTATAATGAATAACTTAGCTATCTTTCAGGGACTTGTTGCTTCAGCTATAAATTATTAAATGAAATTTTAGTGGATAGTACGATTATAGTATCTTTATCAAATAATATCATAAAGATAATACGATTTTTGAGAATTTGTCTGTGAGCGGTGTGAAATCTCTGGAAACTATTCTTCTGAATAGACTAAGGTTAATTTTGATCCAGGTAATACGAGACCGAAGCCGAGTACAGAATATAGTATTTTAATTTAGACAAAAAAATATACTGCCCCATAATTTCCCTTATGTTTATTTCATTTCTTTTTCATGTGATGATGTGACCGTCAGGGTATCCAAGTTTATAACATCTCGTAACTCACAGGCTTTGGACTTTTACCGTCTTTCCACAAGAAAGATAAACATCTTTTGAACACTTGTATAAAAAGCAGTCAACGTCAAAACGACATTTCACGTTGATATAAGGGTCGTTTTGCAGTTAAACTGTTTTTATACAAGCGTTCAACAGATATCTTTTTTGTGGAAAGGCGGCTGGTGGACAAAGCTTAGGTTTCCTAACGATATTATTTTACACTGATTGTTGGTTAGATGTCCAAGAAAACTTGGAAAGTATCAATGCGTCTTTTTCAAAGCATGAAATCTAAAAAGACACATTGATGCTGCTAGTGCGATTTCAAAGAGGAAAGAGGTCATCAATTCGGTTTTCTTATTCTTTTCTTTTCTAGGTTTCTGGTCCAATTTCTATGAGTCTCTTAAAAAAAACATTTAGGTACTTATTTTGTCTCTTAGCTTTTATTTTTTAAGCATTGTATGCTTATTGCAAATTTATTTACGACCTCGTGTCTCAGAGTCCGAAGCGTGCACTAGTCTTATACCCATACATTACAGGAGACAGTTCGTCCAAAAAGCAATATCAATGCGTCAACTTATCACTTCCACTAAACCGACGTGTCCCAACGCAGCTACTAGCACCTACCTCAACTGTCACGTTGTACAAGTCCCCGCCGTCCCTAACCGGAGACTAATGGAGGACCATTAAGCAGCACATTTGATGTTGAAATTCAAAGTATTTAGTGCGGGCGACGTTACAAATGCCATCTCGTTTGTACAGGCTAAGTCTTGCCCTTACATCTACGTAGAGGTGGGACACAGTGAGAGTATGTAGCGGTTGTGAACGCGATATTACAAAAAATCTGTTTTGTCTACTGAATAGAGGGTTATCACTTTTACTTATAAACTTAATAAAAAATCATAGTTATTCATACGATAATTCTAATGAGCAGAAAAAGTAACACCTCAGGTTGTGATTATTGCCTGATATACATTATATGCTATTCTTTTTGACACAACTACTTAACAGTATTTCAGTGCATTTTTTAAGAATTTTCTTCACAATCAATCTCAACTAGATTTTCTAATCACTCTGTTTCAGAAACAAGTCATTTCAAATTCTTTCACTATAGGTAACTGGAGGCATTTGACGCAAGAAGGACAGTCAAAATGCCCCTTACTATGATAAACGACATATAAACACCATAATAACAACAGATTATTAAGGAAAAAAAATTAGGCTCATACTTTTGTCGTTTAAAAAGCGCTTATTCCAATTTTGATTTCAATAGAAAAAAAAGATACTGTCCTATAATTGATTCCCAGCCCGCTACTCGCTACGCTCATGCGTGTGTCCGCTTCGCAGCAACACCATGACATTTGTTGCGCTTAGTCAGTCACGTCGCAGACGGATTGCCGGACAGTGACACCGACGCTTAGCCAAGATTTAACGTGATTAACAAAACACTGGATAAGAACTCGCCAGATTTGTTCGAATTTTCATTTACTTATTACTTTTCAGAACGAGGAAAGTTCTTTAATCTAAGTGTTTTTTACACAGATGTTTTTAATTAGATGTGGTGCGTTGTGAAATAAACTGTGTTTAAAAATAAAATTATGGTTGGAAAATAGCGGTTCTAAGATAATTTTTTTCTTGGTCTGTGATTTACAATTTTAATTGTGATTATAATCGGAATAATTTTGGGACTATGGAAACATGAAAGTACGTAAAGTTATTAATGTAATTACGAGGTATGAGAAGATTCAGCAAAAAGCTGTTGGTCTACGGATAAAATACGCTGACACATTTTAATACAACATCCGAAAACCGTTCAACAATTTCTGTATGGAAACTTATCTTTTTTTGTTGACTCTACGTCCTGAGTGTAACCTAAAAAGTTTTCACCCCTCACGGGGAGTTAGTTGTTTTACTCGCGTGGTGGCTCGTCCCCGAGCGGGGCAGCCCGGCTTTGAGCGTCATGTTACTACGGTTCGGTTTACCATGCATCGGATATGCAGCTATTGGTTTATAGAAAACTTTTGAAAAGTGCATAAACGTGGAAAATAAATTTATTTTTTCCATGGAGTGCTCTCTAAAGTATTTTTACTTAAATGTAGATAATTACATTGACGTGTGTGTGGCAAGTTTCGTAACAGAGCCTCTACCATGAGTTGTCATTACGATACTCGATCATACGCATCGACCGCGTTTAGCGCTCTCATTGGTTGAGAGTTAATACAAACTTGGAGAGGGCCAATGAGAGCGCTAAACGCGGTCGATATCGATGATCGAGTATCGTAATGACAACTCATGGTATGGGTACTGTCCGTTCAGCTTTATTTACTTGATATAGTGTTTAAAAAATATTCATCCATTCATCCTCTTTTCCTCACAAATAGGACTGCTTTAAATTCAAGCCATCATACCATCCAAGAACGTCCAACTTTCATGTAATTTTAGCACAAATAAACATAAAAACGTGGTCCTTTCACCTTGTAGCTAACATCATTAAAAAGGCCCATCAAAAATGGTACCTTTTCATTTAAAACTTTTAAAATTGTTCACCCATTTTACACCGCATGTTAATCTAATTTCACAACAAAGCTAACTAGTTTTAAAAATGTCTAACGGAGAGGAAAAGCGGGGAAATTCACTGGAAACCACTAAGTGACTTTTACAATGTGAATTGACAAGCAATTGCACACTTTATCCTCATTGTGGGAATTGCAGGCATTTTTCAGATAAAGGTAGATGCAGTCCAGTCGGACGAGAAGACTCGTACTTGCCAAGAAATCGTATTACATGCTACTGGATAAAATATGGACGTGATCTTCGTGATGTTTTGTTCTGAAAGGACTATTGTGTAATTGTGCGTATTTCATTATTGTGCCGTTATTCTTGTATTGTGTGAAAAAATTAAGGATTTGACCCATTTCTATGCTTTTAGTGCGATGACAGTGTTGAACTGTTTTATATTCTAAACTAGTGATCGAACGGGTACAATCTCTACTATATCTTGCATTTATGTGTATATACAATCATAAAAACCTTCGTCTTAAATCACATATTTATTAAAACAAACCGTATTAAAATCCGTTGCTTAGTTTTAAAGATATAAGCATACATAGGGTCAGGAACTAGGAAGCGACTTTGTTTTATACTATGTAGTGATAAATATTTTTATTTGAATCTAAATAAAAAAAGAAGAATAAAAAAGGTTTTTCGATTTTTTAAAGCGGTCGTAATTTTTTTTGTGTGTATTTGTGACAATTTTGTTGAATAAGTTCGTACAAAGCATGTTACACGTCGCCTGTGAGCGCATACTGGGGCGAATCCATTTCCTGTGGTGATGGAGACAGGTGGGCGAGCTCGGGAAGTGACACACGGCGGTGAAGTGAGAAAGCTTGTCGACGTGAAGTGAAGCCGTGTTGGCTGGAAGACTTTATTCGCTGTGTACGTGATCAAGCGGTTCCTACGACGGAATTATTGAGGCCATAAACACTGCAAATTCTAGCTAACTAAATATATTTTGATTAACATTTCTGACTTGATTTCATCAAAAATTAAATAAAACCTAAACAAGTAGGTACTAGAGCAGTGGTGGCCCAGTGGTATCGGTCCCGACTTACGAGTTGTAGGTCGTGGGATCAAACCCCGCCAGGCGCATTACTTTGTGTAATTTATTTCATCACCACTACTCTCAAAACGATGAAGAGAAACATCGTGAGGAAACTGGCATGTCTTAGAACCAATTTGAAGATATGTGACATCTACCAATCCGCACTGGGCCCTCGTGGTGGATTATGGCCCACTCCCACTCACAGAGAGGAGGCCGGTGTCCTAGCAGTGGGATCATTATAGGCTGATGATGGTGATAACTAGGTACTTAAAAAGTTCGTAACAAGTATTATACTTTCCCAATAAAATCACTAACCTCAAAAGCTCGTACAACACATTCAAGGAAAATCTTTACTTTTCATTTTATCCAATTAAATAGACAGTTCGCCTTTAACCGTCGTCTAGCCGTTTGACCTTAGGATATTCTAGTCCAGGCGTCTGACGGCCTTATCCAGTTAATCTAATAAATTCCGAGGCTGTACGTGAAATGTTTATATTTATTTTAAACGTAGTTAAGCAGATGGTTCCCCAGGGATATCTTTCAGCTTTTTATGACAAACTAAGTTACGGTCGCGGTCATAAAAAGGATAAAAAATGACTGTCTTATATGTTAATCCGGGTTATAAACCATATGCGTACTATTTCATATAAATCTGTTCGGTAGTCTTTGGGTGAAAGAGACAAACATCCATACGTTGTATCAGTTCTTTTTACATAACCTTTCGTATGATCACTCTAGAGGTTTTTTTTTTATTTATCTTGGTAAAATCATCAAATGAGTCCTCCCAAGACGTGACGGTAGGGACTGTCAGACTCGTACTGACTAAAATCCACATTGATCCTTCAATAACTCTTTACGTTCCAGGGTCACGGGTGAGACATTCCCTCGACTCCAGCAGGTTTTGGCCTTCCAAAGGGGCCGATCAGATTGCTGAAGGCTCTTTGAGGCGCGCGTAGATGACCCCATTTAGAGGGCTAAAGCCTGCCGGGATCGCAGGACCCACATATACCGCGACTCCGGTACACAAAGGGCTACTAAAGGACTTTTTTTTTTTTTTTTAGGTGGTAAAATCATCAAATGAGACCTCCCACCCCGGGCAGGGCGAGAGGTACTGTCAGACTTGTACTGACTAAAATCCACGGTGTCCTTCATAGCCCTTTATGTTCCGGGGTCACGGTGATGGTATAAGACCCGCGACCCCGGCAGGCTTTAGCCCTCTGAGAGGGGGCCTCGTCATTATGCTGACGCTCTTTGAGGCGCGCGTGGAACACGACGCGCCGTCGACCCGGGCATGGTCCATGGTTGGGCGGCGAGTTGTCCTTTACTCGCCCTAAAGGACTTGCCCCACATTAGGAAAAAAATTGGTCGTTTACCAACATTTAAACTCACAATAGCATTACTTGCCATAGTTAACCTATTCTAAGTTGTTTCGCTTTTTACGTCATTTCACGTTATATCTATACTAATATTATAAAGAGGTAAATTTGTTTGTTTGTTTGTATGTAATGGGTAATCTCCGAAAGTAATGAACCGATTTTGAAAATTGTTTCACTGGTAGAAAGCTACATTATCCCTGAGTGCTATAGGCTATAAATTATAAACATATCATGCATATTAGCTGAACTATCGCAAGTTTTGTTTAGCCGGGCGGAAAAAAATTGCTCTTCCAACAGAGTTATTAGCATGCGCTGCCTTAACAGTTCTTTAAAATTGAAAACAATGTATGGCAAAAATGTCCGATTTGAAAAGTTCTACAATAAAGTCCGCGACACCATATTTCTATCTTTTATGTTTTAGTAGATATAGTAGCTTTTATGAGTTAAAAATAGTATTTCTCGACGAACTTACCTTTGGACGGTTTTTTAATCAACAAAATTTTAAAACTTATCGAAAAAAATATTATAATGATCACAAGAACATCATAGAGATACGATTTGCCCCAAACAGTATGTCAATTGGTTAAATAGTTTCGAAGATAATTTAAAATTACTAAATCGCAAAATGCTGCCGCCCATTCACGAACCACATTATACCTTTGGGCGGTTTTTTAATCAACAAACTATTAAAGATTATCGAAAAAAATTATTATTATGATCACAAGAACATCATAGACATACGTTTTGCCCGAAACAGTATGTCTATTGGTTAAACAGTTTCGAAGAAAATACAAAATTACTAAATCGCAAAATGCCTCCGTCCATTCACGAACCGCATTAGAACATGCTTTGTACGAACGTTTTTGTGTCAAGTACGAGTTGGTCTTTTTTTTTAGGCGGTAAAATCATCAAATGAGTCCTCCCGCCCTGGGTGGGGCGGAAGGTATTGTCAGACTCTTAATGACTAAAATCCACCCGTGTTCCTTCGAGTACCCTTTACGTTCCGGGGCTACGATAGCCTGGGTTAAGAAAAACCCGCGACCCCAGCAGGCATTTGGCGCGAAAAACGACGCGCCACCGACCTGGGCTTGGTCCTTGGTCGGACGGCGAGCTACCCATTACTCACCGCTCGCAAGCCCGCTCCGCCACTGTGCCCTCTGCTGATCAGAGGGACACGCGTTGGAGCGTCCACACGACAGGCTTTTCGCATACGGGCAGAGACCCCTTAGGTACACGCCTAAGGAAGAGTTTTTGCCCGCAACCCAGGGTTCACCGGCCCGAAAAACTGGTTCTCCCCCCCGGACGTATCCGAGAGGGAACTCCAGTCCATGGGCGCACGTGGAGGTTTCCTGTCTTAGCAAACTAACGTGTTGATCTTTAAAATTGTTTTGGTTGCTCGGTTTCTTAAAACACAAATACTACCGCGTTCTCATTCTTTGAATTGTCATAAAACGAAATCACAACTTTGCCGACAGACATCCCAGACAAGAGCAACTCGAGTACGCCGTATGGAAGAGTCTGCTCTTGAAAATCATCAGCGCATCTCGAGGAATAGAGAAAATATTTCGTAAGCACGCGCCGGGGAATCTAGCTCTGAGCGTTTACAGCGGCTTGCCAACCAAACTGGAGAACATCACACTAGCGCTTAACGTGCGTAGCGTCTCACTGTTTTAAGGCAGCATGTCTCTGCAACAAGGAAAAGGGAGTCTAGAGCTGAGCGATCGCAGATGCTCGCAAGCCAAAGCGCGAGCGGGCACGCTGCAATCGCGGCTGTTAGACCCCCTTTGAGAAGTGGCTGGTTAGGTCCCACGGCGTTCTCACCTACCTCTTGACGCAGGTCCTCACCGGACATGGATGCTTCGGGAGGTACCTGTGTCTGAAAAAGAAGAAAGAAACGCCCGAATGTCACCACTACAAGGATCGCCCAGAGGACACGGTGGAGCATACGATGCAGGACTGCCTTGCTAGGGCAGAGCACCGCCTCCTCACGCAGGCGATAGGCGGAGACCTACCCGCACCCGGCATTGGCCGCGGCCATGCTGCGGGGTGAGACGGAGTGGGAAGCGGTCCCCCTCCTTCTGCGAAGCAGTCGTGCTCGCGAAGGAGGAGGCGGAACGCGTGAGAGAGAGGACAGCGTCCTCCCTCCGCCTCAGCCACAGGGGTAGACGCCCACGGCGACGGATGTCGCGGGACGATCATCGGGCATGCAGGCGGCGGGTGAAGGGCAACTCGCTGTCCGACCATGGACCATTCCCGGATCGACGGCGCGTTTTGTTCCACGCGCGCCTCAAATATTGTCAGAATAATGACAGGGCCCTCTTATAGAGGGCCATAGCCTAGCCGGGGTTGCGGGACATACGGGTACCGCAACTCCTACTACCGAAGGACACCGTGGATTTTAGTCAGTACAAGTCTGACAGTCCCTACCGCCCAGCCCGGTTTCGCAGGACTCATTTGATGATATTACCACGAAAAAAAAAGTGCCAAAGCGCGAGAACATCGCAGACCCGAGCTCGGGAATCTAGCGCTGAACGTGCGCAGCGTCTCAGTGATTTAAAGCAGCATGTCTCAGCAACAAGGGATAGAGAGACTAGCGCTGAGCGCTCGCAGTGGCTCGCTAACCAAACAATGAGAACATCGCAGGCCCGTACTCGGGAATGTAGCGTTGAACATGAGCAACGCCAAGCAACAGAAAGACGGCGGGCTGTTACTGTCAGTGTGCAATAAAAACAAAATCCTCCTTTTGGCAGTCACGAAATAAATCATAGCACTCGGCACTCAGTACTAACCGAACCACATTCATCATTTCATCAAAAGTTAAAATGTTTACCGCCCAACGAAGTGGGCATGGGTCAGCTAGTGTATCATATTCTAGTTTCTACCTTTAAGAAAACTGATGTCAAAAGTAATATCAAAGGCGAATAATAGATAATTTATCATTTACGGTCTGCGGACTATGATAAGACTACAGAACTATGTAATACCTACCCATATACACTAAGTTATACATACCGCATGTGTGTACAAACGTATACAAATGTAGAGAGCATGACAGTAAGCCCGCCTCTAAATCCGAGGTGTTGTTACAACTATGGGGAGCTTACGAGGTGTCACACTTTGAGTTCGTTTATTAAAACAACGTTAGTTTATGATCCTTATCAAGAGTTTCAAGGGGTTATGACGTCAATTTGATGGATGAAATTAGTTAGTTGTTCGTACACTATGAGCGCTTTTTTACATTCCAGACAATTTCAAGAACTGTCGCAACACTTCAAGTACGTAGGCCAATCTGACTGACCTGTTGGTCTAGTGATTACTGAAATGCCGGGGGTTGTGGGTTCGATTTCAACCCAGGACAAATGTTTGTGTGATGAGCATGATTATTTTTTCTGTGTCTGGGTGTAATTTATCTATATATATAAAAATGAAACCCGTTTTCCGTTGTCACGACATAATATGAAAACGGCTTGACCGATTCGGATAATTATTTTTTTGTTGTGTTTGTAACCATCGGGACCGGGTTTTAGACCGGGTCCTCCACCCGTGCGAAGCCGGGACGGGCCGCTAGTCTTTAATATGTATGTATTTAGAAATATATAAGTATGTTTATGAGTTGTGAGTACCCTTAGCTCAAGCTCTGCTTAGCTTGGGATAGATGGCATTGTGTGATAGTTGTGGAATATTAATAACCACGTTAAATTTCATGATGAAGCCCCTTTCGTTGCTTTTTGGAGCAATTGACGAGCTTGAAGGTGCATATTGGTGCACCTTTTATAACCCTGGCAACTTTTATGATCGTTGATTCGCTTATAAGGCTTCTAGGAACTCCGAAGATTTCTAACCGCTGGCGTTTGCGCGAACATCTATTCTTGTGTTCGTTTTAAAGCGCAACAGGTAAAGGGTATAGGTACATTTAGCGTATAGGGTATTAACTAAACCTAGTTAATACCCTATACGTTATAACATACCACAGGCAATTGTAGCCACTATTGGCTTATAATAATATACCCGAGCCCGAAGGCCATATTGTACATCAACAGCGGCCACAATCGCGTGCGGTTTCGAGCGGCAAGTTCCTTTTCTTTTTTAAAAGAAAAAACATTGCCCCACATTAGGATTTTTTTCGGTATCGTGGGTGCGTTTACAAACATAATAAACTCGCACACACAAACACGACGGCACGGTTAGCGCAGTGGTTGAGTGATTGGACTGCTGCGCTGCGAGTCGCGGGTACGATTCCCGCACGGAGCAAATATTTGTATGATCTACAAGTAGTTGCTACGGGTCTTCTTGCAGATCATACAAATATTTGTTGCGGGGATCGAAACCGTGACACACAGCGCAGCAATCCAGTTGCTTAGCCACTAAGCCAAACATGCCGTCGTCAGTTTGAAAGCTTGAAAACAGGGAGTTTTCTCAACTATATTCTATATATATTGTATTACTTATATAGTTTTTTATTTTTTAAAGAAAAAATAAAAAATGGCCAGGTGTCAAGTGCCACGTACGAACTATACTCGATTCCTTAACTTCCTTCCCGTAATTATTGGCGGGCATTGGTGACACAACTCCTTTCAATTCAAGTTGGTGTGTCAAGAGGCAAGCGGAGAAATTTGTCCCACAATATCATTCATAATCTATACTAATATTATAAAGAGGTAAATTTGTTTGTTTGTTTGTATGTAATGGGTAATCTCCGAAAGTAATGAACCGATTTTGAAAATTGTTTCACTGGTAGAAAGCTACATTATCCCTGAGTGCTATAGGCTATAAATTATAAACATATCATGCATATTAGCTGAACTATCGCAAGTTTTGTTTAGCCGGGCGGAAAAAAATTGCTCTTCCAACAGAGTTATTAGCATGCGCTGCCTTAACAGTTCTTTAAAATTGAAAACAATGTATGGCAAAAATGTCCGATTTGAAAAGTTCTACAATAAAGTCCGCGACACCATATTTCTATCTTTTATGTTTTAGTAGATATAGTAGCTTTTATGAGTTAAAAATAGTATTTCTCGACGAACTTACCTTTGGACGGTTTTTTAATCAACAAAATTTTAAAACTTATCGAAAAAAATATTATAATGATCACAAGAACATCATAGAGATACGATTTGCCCCAAACAGTATGTCAATTGGTTAAATAGTTTCGAAGATAATTTAAAATTACTAAATCGCAAAATGCTGCCGCCCATTCACGAACCACATTATACCTTTGGGCGGTTTTTTAATCAACAAACTATTAAAGATTATCGAAAAAAATTATTATTATGATCACAAGAACATCATAGACATACGTTTTGCCCGAAACAGTATGTCTATTGGTTAAACAGTTTCGAAGAAAATACAAAATTACTAAATCGCAAAATGCCTCCGTCCATTCACGAACCGCATTAGAACATGCTTTGTACGAACGTTTTTGTGTCAAGTACGAGTTGGTCTTTTTTTTTAGGCGGTAAAATCATCAAATGAGTCCTCCCGCCCTGGGTGGGGCGGAAGGTATTGTCAGACTCTTAATGACTAAAATCCACCCGTGTTCCTTCGAGTACCCTTTACGTTCCGGGGCTACGATAGCCTGGGTTAAGAAAAACCCGCGACCCCAGCAGGCATTTGGCGCGAAAAACGACGCGCCACCGACCTGGGCTTGGTCCTTGGTCGGACGGCGAGCTACCCATTACTCACCGCTCGCAAGCCCGCTCCGCCACTGTGCCCTCTGCTGATCAGAGGGACACGCGTTGGAGCGTCCACACGACAGGCTTTTCGCATACGGGCAGAGACCCCTTAGGTACACGCCTAAGGAAGAGTTTTTGCCCGCAACCCAGGGTTCACCGGCCCGAAAAACTGGTTCTCCCCCCCGGACGTATCCGAGAGGGAACTCCAGTCCATGGGCGCACGTGGAGGTTTCCTGTCTTAGCAAACTAACGTGTTGATCTTTAAAATTGTTTTGGTTGCTCGGTTTCTTAAAACACAAATACTACCGCGTTCTCATTCTTTGAATTGTCATAAAACGAAATCACAACTTTGCCGACAGACATCCCAGACAAGAGCAACTCGAGTACGCCGTATGGAAGAGTCTGCTCTTGAAAATCATCAGCGCATCTCGAGGAATAGAGAAAATATTTCGTAAGCACGCGCCGGGGAATCTAGCTCTGAGCGTTTACAGCGGCTTGCCAACCAAACTGGAGAACATCACACTAGCGCTTAACGTGCGTAGCGTCTCACTGTTTTAAGGCAGCATGTCTCTGCAACAAGGAAAAGGGAGTCTAGAGCTGAGCGATCGCAGATGCTCGCAAGCCAAAGCGCGAGCGGGCACGCTGCAATCGCGGCTGTTAGACCCCCTTTGAGAAGTGGCTGGTTAGGTCCCACGGCGTTCTCACCTACCTCTTGACGCAGGTCCTCACCGGACATGGATGCTTCGGGAGGTACCTGTGTCTGAAAAAGAAGAAAGAAACGCCCGAATGTCACCACTACAAGGATCGCCCAGAGGACACGGTGGAGCATACGATGCAGGACTGCCTTGCTAGGGCAGAGCACCGCCTCCTCACGCAGGCGATAGGCGGAGACCTACCCGCACCCGGCATTGGCCGCGGCCATGCTGCGGGGTGAGACGGAGTGGGAAGCGGTCCCCCTCCTTCTGCGAAGCAGTCGTGCTCGCGAAGGAGGAGGCGGAACGCGTGAGAGAGAGGACAGCGTCCTCCCTCCGCCTCAGCCACAGGGGTAGACGCCCACGGCGACGGATGTCGCGGGACGATCATCGGGCATGCAGGCGGCGGGTGAAGGGCAACTCGCTGTCCGACCATGGACCATTCCCGGATCGACGGCGCGTTTTGTTCCACGCGCGCCTCAAATATTGTCAGAATAATGACAGGGCCCTCTTATAGAGGGCCATAGCCTAGCCGGGGTTGCGGGACATACGGGTACCGCAACTCCTACTACCGAAGGACACCGTGGATTTTAGTCAGTACAAGTCTGACAGTCCCTACCGCCCAGCCCGGTTTCGCAGGACTCATTTGATGATATTACCACGAAAAAAAAAGTGCCAAAGCGCGAGAACATCGCAGACCCGAGCTCGGGAATCTAGCGCTGAACGTGCGCAGCGTCTCAGTGATTTAAAGCAGCATGTCTCAGCAACAAGGGATAGAGAGACTAGCGCTGAGCGCTCGCAGTGGCTCGCTAACCAAACAATGAGAACATCGCAGGCCCGTACTCGGGAATGTAGCGTTGAACATGAGCAACGCCAAGCAACAGAAAGACGGCGGGCTGTTACTGTCAGTGTGCAATAAAAACAAAATCCTCCTTTTGGCAGTCACGAAATAAATCATAGCACTCGGCACTCAGTACTAACCGAACCACATTCATCATTTCATCAAAAGTTAAAATGTTTACCGCCCAACGAAGTGGGCATGGGTCAGCTAGTCATTCATAAATTAAAATACATCATTCATAAATTAAAATACATCATTCATAAATTAAAATACTCAGCTATGTTTATTATAAATTAATACTACGCTAGTTTAGGTTCGCCGCTACCACACACCGAAGTTAGCTAAACTTTCAAGTGTTAATTAAATTATAAGGCACTATATAGTTTGCAAACCTTTGCACTGTTTACATGGTTTAGATGAGATAATTATTCTTTGTAGCTTTGTTACAACTGGACGTTAAAGAATATCAAAACTAGAGGCAATTAATGTCTTTAATGACTATTTTGATTTCAAGATTTATAATCACAAAAAGTCACGCATAAAAAAACAAAAACTCTTACTTCTAAAAAATTTTCAATTATAATAATTATAATAAATAATTAAATTATAATCAATTTAGAAATCAATACTGATCAGATAAATCGTAGCCAAAATCCTTGTCACACGACCACATGAAGCTTGCGATCGCCCTTACGTTTGCTCACACCAGCGTGAGCTCTTTCCGATTTCCCAAAAAAAGTGACATCAGGTTACGACGATCCTGTATTCTCTTAAATTATACGGTTTGGATTCATTTATTTCCTACAGATCACTTGTACAGATATAAATACTTCACAAGAATTTTTAGTGTTAACATTAAGAATAATACACATTATTATGAAGGTACCAATTTAAAGGTTTTTAAGTTAAAAGTTGATAAAAATTGTACTATCATACGGCGGGTCATGTGTATAGAATGCATAGGGATCGCTGGGCTAGAGACGTTACCCATTGGGTTCCAGATGGGTGTCGTTGCCGAGGGATGCCTAGAAAACGCTGGCGTGACGATCTAGACGCATTCATGAACGATTGGCCGGAGAAAGCCGCACAAAGGGAAGAGTGGAAGTGTATGGGGGAGACCTTGGCATAGCAGTGAGACATAATAATTTAAAAAAAAATTGTACTTTTTAAAACTAAAACGTAAATTAAACTTTTTTATTGGGACAAACCCACCACACTATTCCCAAACCACTGCAACTCCTGAAAGCCAGAATCAACAGTGGCAATCACCAGAAGCTCGACGTGTCCCGGAGAATGAATTTACCGGTCTTGGGTCCTGCAACGAAATTAATCAGAAAATAATAGTGGAGGGGTAGGAAAAATATGTTTCCACTTCGATTGTAGTGTCTGAAATTATCTTTTTAGTTAGTAAAACTTGATCCCTACGTATACCACTTTCTCACCCCAGCCAACAAGATGTAAGTACGGATATTCTGACAAGTAAGCATCTATTATAACTTTATCCTTTAAGAGAGAACTTAATTATCATGTTCATTAACAAACTATTTTCTATGAGAATCCGCCTCAGTAACGTCTACTTGATAAGTTTTCCGAGTAGCTTGTCTTAAGATGCTTTTACTCTGCCAAGCAAGCCTAAGTTGAGATTCAAGACATTTTAAGAACTTTTCCATAAAGACGGTGCTAAGATTTTAATATTTTGAGGAGCCACGTCATTGGGGGTCATAGGATTTGCGAACTAGATAATTTGATAAACATTTCCGGCTTATTCTTTATTAAAAATTAAATAAAATACGTAAATGTAGGTACTTAAAAGTTTGCACTATAATAATATTTGAGGAAAAAACTTTCAATTATTATTCAATGGTTTAGCGCGCAACTCAAAACATACATAAAAAACAACATAATTCAAAATTGTTTACCTCTCAAGGAAAATAGCGTAATAATACATAGCCTATTGACGGAAGCATATTGAGGAAAATTTTATCGGAAATTTTACAGTAGGTACTTTAGGAGATAACTCAAAACAAATAACTATAAAAAGGTGAAAATAATAGTTGATTTGGCATCAGAATCGATCCCATAACTCAAAAAAAAAAACAAAAAGAAAAAAAAATCAGGAATGAAAGCTCTACGATTTTATTATAATTGTAAGGATGACGTGTCCAAGAGACTGGCGTCGTTGCGTCTTTGAATGGCAGTACTTTGCCTCTCACCAAGGTAAAAGCCAGCTGTTAGAGTTATTTGTAAACTATTACTTGATAATAACGATTAAATAAAATTTATAGTATAATGTTGGCCAAGTTGAGCGTATGCACCCGGAGAGGTGGGCAGAGATCGAACCCACCTGGACGCCTGAGGGAGGACATTGCCGTCGAGGTCGACCGCGGCGGAGGTGGTGTGACGAACTGATCGTGTTCGCGCGGCAGGCATGGCCAGAAATTGCCCAAAATAGAGAGATTTGGAAGGAAAAAGCGGAGGCCTTTGCCCAGCAGTGGGACACAAGCTAGGCTATAAAAAAATGTTTACATATTATATTGACGGGTTCCATAAAAGATGAGTTGCTTATTAGTTTTGAGCTAATTGTTACATTAATTACGCTGATTAATATCTATCAATAGGTACAGCAATAAGGCCGTGGTAGACACTTCACAGATTTTTTTAAGGACTAGTTTGCGAGCTCGACTCGCACTTGGCCTGTTTTTCTTTCCCTAACTCCGTTGATTGGATGAACCGCCTAGTGATCTAGTTCGCGAGAAAGCGAGCAAATAATATGCAAACTGCCAGCCCGCCTGTCTTCAATAGTGAAGAGTACCCACTCAACTGGAAGCAAGACGGAATAATAATTCTGTGAGTTTACACAAGAAGAAATGTTTGTGTAAGCTTTGTGAAGAACAATTGGTTGCTACCGAAAATATTAAGGACTATCCATTAGTGGTAGTAGAGGACTACTACAGTAATATTATAGAAAAGAAATCTTGAATTATTCAAGTAACATCTATAATTGGGAATCAAGAATCTTGTAAGTATATTTGTAATGATAAAACAGCCAAAAATCAAAATTAAATGCTTCTAATTTGGGTCAAGCTGGCTAAGAGAGATACACCTCCTCCTATGGTCACAAATTATGGGAGAATCGGAACTCCCTGCTATGCTAGATTGCTCCGCGAATCCGCCCAAAGGTAAGATTGGTAAGTAACCGTGGGTGAGACTTTTGCCATGTTACGGTGTGTTTTGTTGTCTTGGTAAAATCATCAAACAAATCCTTCCGCCCAGCGCAGAGCGGGAAGGACTGTCAGACTCGTACTGACTAAAATCTAAGATGTCCTTCAAAAGCCGTTTACGTTCTGGGGTCACGAGATAACAATAAGATAAACTTCATCGATAATAATTATTGACTATCCAAAACAAAATCATTTTTAGAAGTAGTTCGTGAGATTAACGCGATCGACCAAACAATGTCTTCAGCTATACAGCATTACTATAATATTTTTTATCCATCCTTTTATTCATTTCGAATACTGTGAAGTGAAACCAACGAAAATCCAACCTGCAATCTGCCGTGGGTTAGGGTTTCACAAAGATAAAGGATGTCCATGTCCCAGCAGTGTGAATTTTAGAAATGGGACAGATTATTCTGTATAATAGAAATTATATCCTAGTTCAATTATGTCTCTGTTTGATTGCCAACACACACTGTATTAGAGATATTCATTAACGAGTTTGCTAATTGGAATATGACGCGAGCTAACGCATTGATAATTAAATGATCCTATAGTTATCAGTCCACTGACTCGCCCAAAATATTAAATGATATGTGCTTAGTTGAACATTTTCACTTTGCATTCCATTTAGTTCTAAACCTATTGGTGTGTAAGCGATTGTGCATGCGAGAAATTAATTTTGTGCAACAATGCATTATTTTTCGGTTTTTGGTATTCGTTTATATTTTAAGAATACGTCACGATTGTCTTAAGATAAGTTCAGACCACCTACATCATCATCTCAGCCATAGGACGTCCACTGCTGAACATAGGCCTCCCCTTTTGATCGCCACAAGTACCGGTTGGAAGCGACCTGCATCCAGCGTCTTCCGGCGACCTTCATAAGGTCGTCTGTCCACCTTGTTGGTGGACGTCCTACGCTGCGCTTGCTAGTCCGTGGTCTCCACTCTAGCACTTTTCGACCCCATCTGCCATCCGCTCTGCGAGCAATATGGCCTGCCCATTGCCACTTCAGCTTGCTAATCCGGTGGGCTATATCGGTGACTTTAGTTCGTCTACGGATCTCCTCATTTCGGATTCGATCACGCAGAGAAACACCAAGCATAGCCCTCTCCATAGCTCGCTGAGCGACTTTGAGCTTTGAGATGAGGCCGATAGTAAAAGACCACGTTTCGGTGCCGTAACTCATCACTGGTAACACACATTGGTTGAAGACTTTCGTCTTGAGGCACTGAGGTATATCGGACGAAAAGACACTGCGTAGTTTCCCGAACGCTGCCCAACCGAGTTGGATTCGGCGGCTGACCTCTTTCTCGAAGTTGGATCTACCTAATTGGACTACTTGTCCTAAGTAGATATATGAGTCAATAACTTCGAGTACCGAGTTTCCAACAGAGACTGGGGTGGGCACAACATTGACATTTGACATAATTTTCGTCTTGTACATGTTCATTTTCAAGCCCACCCGTTGCGAAACTCGGTCGAGGCCATCGAGCATCATGCTGAGTTCCTCCATCGACTTTGCCATGACTACGATGTCGTCGGCAAACCGAAGGTGAGTGATGTACTCGCCATTGATGTTGATGCCAAGTCCTTGCCATTCCAGGAGCTTGAAGGCGTCTTCCATTGCGGCAGTAAACAGTTTAGGGGAGATAACATCCCCCTGTCTGACGCCTCTTCTCAATGGAATCGCCTTCGTACTCTGCTCCTGTACTCGGACCGACATGGTGGCGTTATTATACAAACACTTCAACACCTCGATGTACCGACAGTCAATACGGCATCGCTGGAGTGACTCAAGCACCGCCCATGATTCCACCGAATCGAAGGCTTTCTCATAGTCCACAAACGCTAAGCATAATGGCAAGTTATACTCCTCGGTCTTCTGTATAACTTGCCGCAGCGTATGGATGTGGTCTATGGTACTATAGCCTCTTCGGAAACCGGCTTGTTCGGGAGGCTGGGCGTCATCAAGTCTGTGTTCGAGACGGTTCGTGATAACCCTTGAAAACAGCTTATAAACATGACTCAGAAGCGTGATGGGTCTGTAGTTCTTCAATAGGCTGTTATCACCTTTTTTGAAGAACAGCACCACCTCACCTCTGCTCCATGCTTCGGGCGTTTTGCCCTCGAACAGGACGGTATTAGAGAGCTTCTGGAGGACTTTAAGTACCGGTGTTCCACCCGCTCTCAGAAGCTCTGAGGTGATTCCGTCCTCGCCCGGCGCCTTGTTGTTCTTAAGCTGTTTCAGGGCCATCCTAATCTCGTACAGACTTATGTCCGGGATATCTTCGGTATAATGTCGGGACAGCTTGGCTCTTGGATCTCCTACCAAGCTGTCAACGGGCTTTGCGACCGAAGTGTATATAACTGTCCATAGAACCATTTAAATAATGTTACCCATTTGACAGATACATTTAACCCGAAAACATTACTACTTTTTTTTACTTCTTGATTTTATCTGTTACCCAGATTAACAGGTGTAATCAACCCCCTGCCAGGTCAACGGGCTAGATGGATTTTTTTTATTACAGACCCCGGTGGTGTCACCGTTGGCATATAACATAGTGGACGGCATAGGATAAAGGTTGGTCACACCACACTGCTGTTCCTGTCGTAAAAGGGATAGATCGAAAATACTTTCATTGACCCTACTAAAAAGATGTGAATGATATCAACCCGTTTTAGTCTATAAGACCAAGCTGCAGCGTGACATAACCGAAGAAGTTTTGATATAGAATCATTGTTACGTGGACAATATTCAGTCACTGACAGAATCGTGGTTGGCGTAAGTTTGCAACGTTGCAAAAACTCGCGATAGACGAGATATCTTGCAAGTTAACGTGAACTCCAGTGAAAGCTGTATTTACAGTATTTTCACAATAATTTCACACCTGACTTGAATCGGATAAACATCAGAATATAAGCAACTGTTCTGCAAAATTAGAAGTAAATAAATAATAACAAAAGGCTAGAAGTGTATCTTTCAGTACGTAATCTGCTGACAGCAGTACTTACCCAATTTCAAAGGATAATGTTACGCAAAGTTACGCTCATGTTCTTACTTTAGAAGTAAAAGTTCTGAATCTTAGTTTGTTTTTCCTCTCCGTCACTTTGTACGTTCAGCTTCTAATAAAACACGAACAAAACTGATGAAATAACAAACTTTGAAATCCGAAATACGCATATTGATTGAGACCTATTCAACGCTTGGATCTTTCTTTCAAACAATATTAAGGGAATATTTATTACACTTCGACTTTCTTATTTGATCGCACAGAGGGCCAACAACAATAAAACAGCAATAAATAAAACGAAATATTTGTGAAAATACAGAAAAGAGGCTTCGATTTGAATTAATTAAGTTTGTTAACGAAACTAAAACTTGTGCAATTATTTATTTATTTACTCAACTGAATCGGCACAAACACCGAAACAGCGTATCCACAAAATGACTTTCACAAATAGTTCTTTATTTAAGACAAATTGCACTAAATTGCGAGCAAACAGAATTGCATTGAAATGTTTACAGTAGAAACCGAAACGGCGTTTTCCGATACGCCATTTCGGGCACAATTAATTACAGTTTTAGTTGCGAACTTTGCAATCTGCGGCTTGGTACATACAAACTGGAGTCGGCGACTGTACATGAATAATTTATCAGACACTTTTTGTGGAAACACGAAAAGATATTTATGATCACAAATCTTTTGTACTACTTAAACAAAGCGGGAGGGGAGTTAAGCTTAGAAACAACTTTATGTCGATATGAATGTTGAAATGTTTTTGCTTTGCTCGGTTCGAATGTTCCAAGATTTGGCTGTTGTTTGTAACGCATTGCTCCACTTACCATGGGGTGTTGCAGGTGTGGGTGAGGGTCATGTAGCGAACTCCTAGCTGATAGTAGGACCGGAGGACTCCCAGAGAGTTGGCGATAGAGTGGCCTCCCTCTATGCCGATGAGAGAAGCGATCTTGCGAGGACGAGCGCTGTGCGCTTCCAGGATATCTGAAACGAAGGTACGTTCTTCATCAAGGTATTCATTTCGTGTTTGCATCGTTGGTGAAGTAGTTGCAAGCGCATCTGAACGTAGGGTCCTGGTGTCGATACATAGGACTGGTTTCCTAACACCGATATTCTCGAATTCTTAACAGCAGCCACGGAATCTGGATTTGTGTCAAATTGATAAAATTAGGCTCACCTCTTGCTACATAAGATAATGGCTGTATTTTTAGGTACTCGTAATCTCCCTTTGGTGTTTTCAAAAGTGTTTTGTTACGTGTATTTTTTACACCAGGATTTTACAAAGTTAGCAATGTCTGTTACCGACGTTTGTTTTACGCAGGGGCAATCAAAACGTGGAACGCAGTACACAAAACTCTGGAAAACCGTCTGTGTACGCATGCAATTAGCGTGTTTTTATTTTTGAATGAATATTGCATTCCGTGGTGGTAGGCGCTAAATGAATTAATGTCAACGCTTTTGAGGGGTGAAACTTTCGTATTCATAGCTGTCAGCTTGGGTAGGCTTCTATTGTCTGGCAAACATTTGAGAAGTTTTCTATTGTCATTCAGAAACTAAGGGAAACTTTGAGAAATATTTATTTATTTATTAAATTTTAAGCAACACAAAAAAGTTACTTTGGCGGACTTAATGCCTGAGGCATTCTCTACCAGTCAACCAAAGGTAGTAGAGAAATAACATGGCAGGTGCACAAAAATATAAGTAAACATAAAAATAGTGCCCTTGCGCTTCGCTTGGCTCGTCTTGGCGGGGGGCACTGCCGTGCCCCCAGATATTATGTTTTATGGTCTTTTATAAAAAAAATGTTAAGGCTGCTTTTGTTCATGATATTGCAGCATAATAAGGTCTCATACTCTATCTGGAATAGTTCCAAGTAAATACTATTCTGTGTTCATTTATTTGTACTGCAATATTGAAATAGTCAGATTGTCTTTAAATCAAATCGAATAGAAGAATTAAAATTGGATTGATAACCAAAATTGCTAAATATAGTAATATAGAATGACGTAACAAAATAAAACAAATATTTAACAGCAGTTGCAGTTGTCCTCCTTTTTTTTTCGTCGGTTAAAAATTAAAATGGAAATGAACAATAATGAAGATATTTTCATGATTCAATTAATTCAATTATGAATTTAATGAAGTATCAATGTTTGGTCTTTTAGCCAAAACATCGAAATATGTATTAAGTATCTATTGCCACAGGCTTCACCCGCTACAACTCCAAAATTATCCCACGGGAACATAAAATCGAGATAAAAACTATCCTATGTGTTAATCCAGGTTATAAACTATCTGTGTACCAAAGGGGTTTGCAACTTTTAGTACGGACGTTGGCATTAATTTTTTTTTCTTTCGCCAGTGATGAAACTTAGGGAATAATTAGACTACTACCTAAGAAGTCCTTAGAAAAAAAAATTAAGTTCCTAAACCGTAACCAACCAGAGATATGGCGGTTTGTATTTTGTTCTAATCTATAGTTATTTTTTGTAGGAATCCATAGATTTATTGATGTGCTAGCTTTTGCCCGAGGCTTCGCCTACCCCAACCGCTTTTATGTAAAGCCTATAACCGTTTCTAGAGTCCCATCTATCTCTATAACAAAATTCATCAACATCTGCTCAGCCGTTTTGACGTAAAATGGAACATACGTTAATACATATTTCGTATTTGTAATACCTACAAGTTGGTTAACGAGGAATAATGAGTGGTTTGTTTATAACACTGATAAGAAGATATTTTTAAACGACTTCAAAAAAGGAGGTTCCTCGAATTTCCGATGACGCCTGGACCGATCTGAAAAATTCTTATTTTGTTCATCACGGATGATCCTATGGTAATCAGGTCAGAATATGATGACAGGATGTTGAAGAAATCTAGAGAACTCTCTATAAAAATTACAGCAAATCAATCTAAACATTATTTACTTATAATCGTACGTATAATCTAAAATAGTAATTTGTTATGCAAGGCTGTAAAGTTCTTGGGCCCGCACCGCCGTGTCCTCGTGGCGACGATAGGCGGAGATATCTCCCGCCTGGCATTGGTCGCGACCATGCTGCGGGGCGAGACGGAGTGGGCAGCGGTTGAATCCTTCTGCGAAGCAGTCAGGGAGAGGATAGCGTCCTCCCTCCAACCCAACCCAGCCGCAGGACGATCTCCCACCACCGTAGGCGCGGTCATGTGGACGTCGAGTAAAAGGCAACTCGCTGTTCGACCATGGACCATGCCCGGGTCGACGGTGCGTTGTGTTCCACGCACGTCTCAAAGAGCGTCAGCATGATGATGGAACCCCACTCTAGAGGACCAAAGCCTGCTGGGGTCGCGGGAGTTACTTCAGTACCGTGTTTTTCGTTTTAAAGTTGTAAAATAAGAAAAAGAGTTCTTCCTCTTTGGCTGAAGACTGACAATCCTTTCCGGATTGTCAGACTCGTACTGACTAAAATCCATCTAGTGCAAGGCAGTTCGTTCTGTGGTCCCGACAGGCGCTCGTCTTTCGATTTTTTTATTTTGTAAAATCATCCAATGAATCCTCCCACCCGAGTAGGCTGAGAGGGACTGTCAGACTAAAATCCACGGTTTCCTTCAACAGCTCTTTACATTCCAGGCTCACAGTTACCTGATAAGACGGTACCGCGACCTTAACTCTGAGGCCCGCCCCGTCAGGTTGCCTACACCTGTTTGAGGAGCCCATGGAATACGACTCGCCATCGACCCGGGCATGGTCCATGATCGGACGAGTCACCCATTATTCACCACCGCCGTCCTACGGTGGCGTCCGTCTAGGTTGTGGGTGAGATTGAGTTAAGTTCCTTACGGAGGCGGTAGGTGGAGGCGACTTCTCGCTCCTGGCATTGGTTAAGGCTGTGGGGGGAGATGAAATGGAAAGCAGCCACCTTCTTTTGCGAAGCAGTAGTGAAGGAAGAGGTGAAATGCGTGAGGGAGAGGAAAGCCACACAGCCGCAGCGCGAGACGCCTAGGGTGTCGAACGATGTGAAGCGATTGCCGGTCGCCATAGGCACGGTCATGCTGACGACGGGTAATGGGTGAGTCAACGCGACGTGACGCGACTTATTCCACTTCGATCGGAAATGGAAGTCTGACAGACCCTTCTCTCCATCCAGGGAGGGAGAACTCACTTTTTGATATTTTTTTAACGTGAAACGTCCTTTTTAGTGGGTACAGTCAGAATATTCTGTTGTGTGTTTGCTTAAAAAATGCATAAATATGCGACACCAGCAATCGCAGATGACTTGCTGCCATTTATTGAAGAGATTCCTCGATTTCTTAGACTCTGTCATGATCTAGTAACCATGGGACCATCTATTAAGATCCACTTTCAAACTAAAGAAGAATTACCCAAATTGGTCCAGGCGTCATTGACAAGTAAGCGAACATAGGAACATACAAAAAATGTTCGACGAATTGTGAACCTCCTTTTTTAAAGTCGGTTAAAAAGATCTTCTAATCAGTGTTATAAACAAACCACTCATTATTCCTCGTAAACCTACTTTTATTACAAACACGAAATAAGTATTATGGTATGTTTCGTTATGACGTCAAAACGGCTGAACAGATGTTGATGAATTTTAGTACAGAGATAGATAGGACTCTAAAGACGGTTATAGGTATTATATAAAGTCGGTTGGAGTGAGGGCAAAACTTAGCACATCAATAAATCTATGGATTCCTACTAAAAATAACTGAAGTTTTGAACAAAATCAAAACGGTCATATCTCTGGTTGGTTACGGTTTAGATATTTTTTATTATTTTTTTATAACTTCTTAGGTTACGGTTTGCTAATGACCAAAATTTCATTACTGGCGAAAGAAAAAAAAAGGACCCGGGTACGTCCTTAAGGACCCGGGTACGTCCTTAAACTACGTCCAGCCACCGAAGGACGGGCAGCAGCGTCCTTGCCAAACCTCGGTGACTTCTGCGATCCCCAAGCCGCCTGCCAAGCGTGGGGATTATGGCAACCCCCCCCCCCCCCCCATTATGATTGACAAGCACAGCACACGGCCCCCAGTCCCCGGCAGCTCCGCTATTCTTGGTCTGGGTAGCGGACCGAGTAACGGCGGAGCAGGGGGTGCGAAGAATCCCCGGCAGATGCCCCGCTACCACCCCCAACGAACTTTGGCCCTGGCAACACACAACATCCGCACACTGAGGACCGATGAGAAGATTATCGAGCTGGAGGAAGAATTGAGCAAAATGCGCTGGGATATCTTGGGACTATCTGAAATCCGAAGAGAGGGTCAGGATACGATGGTTCTAGATTCCGGCAACATGCTCTTCTACCGGGAAGGAGACCGTAAATCCCAGGGTGGTGTGGGATTTCTCGTCCGCAGGTCCCTCATCAACAACGTTATGAAGGTCGACAGTGTGTCGAGCAGGGTAGCATACCTTATACTCAGAATAACCAACCGGTATTCGTTGAAGGTCATACAGGTATATGCGCCGACCTCGACACATTCTGATGATGAAGTAGAGGCATTGTATGAGGAGATATCCGAGGCCATACATACCTCCGAAACATACTTCACCGTTGTTATGGGGGACTTCAACGCGAAGGTGGGCGCACGGAATGGCGATGAGTTGAGAGTGGGGCCATTTGGGTATGGGCAGCGAAACCATAGGGGCCAGCGACTGGTCGACTTCATGGAAAAGGAAGAGCTTCATTTGATGAACTCCTACTTCCAGAAGCGGCCATCCAGGAGGTGGACGTGGATGAGCCCCGATGGTACTACCAGAAATGAGATCGTCTTCATCATGACGACCAAGAAGCGAATATTCAGTGATGTCTCTGTGATCGCCAGGGTAAAAACCGGTAGCGATCACCGAATCGTCAGAGGCACATTGAATATCAATGTGAAGCTTGAAAGGTCTCGTCTGGTGAAGTCCACGCTCCGACCTGGTCCTGCCCACATCCAGAACCCCGAACACTTCCAACTCGAACTGCACAATCGCTTCCAGTGCCTAACCGAATGCGAAACTGTGGACGAGATTAACGATGGGTTGGTGGAAACTGTCCAAGCTGTGGGGTCTAAGTTCTATAAGACCCCACGCCGCAATAAACCTCAAAAGCTCTCGAACGGAACCATCAAGTTGATGCAAGACCGGACTGAGATGAGGCTGCAATCTTCAGCTGATATGTCGGAATATGGCAAACTCAATAGACGAATCTCGAAATCAATGCGACGTGACCTGCGTGCCTATAGTGCAGCACGGATCAAAGAGGCGATCGAGCGGAACCAGGGCTCAAAAGTCTTCGCAAAGAATTCGTCTATTGGGCAAAGCCAAATGACAAGGCTGAAGATTAACGACGGCAGCATCATTTCGACGAAACCAGAGATCCTAAGAGAGCTTGAGAGGTTTTACGGACAGTTATACACATCTACACGACAACCCAGTGTCGGTACAGCTCGAGACGCAAGAGCTAAACTGACTCGGCACTACACTGAGGATATCCCGGACATCAGCCTGTACGAGATTAGAATGGCTCTTAAACAGCTCAAAAATAACAAGGCGCCGGGCGATGACGGAATCACAACAGAACTTCTGAGAGCGGGTGGAAAACCGGTACTTCTAGTCCTCCAGAAGTTATTTAATTCCGTCATACTCGAAGGCACTACGCCAGAAGCATGGCACAGGAGTGTGGTTGTTCTTTTCTTCAAAAAGGGTGACAACACCTTGTTGAAGAACTACAGGCCAATCTCACTTCTGAGCCATGTTTACAAGCTGTTCTCAAGAGTCATTACGAACCGTCTCGAACGCAGGTTTGATGACTTCCAGCCTCCCGAACAAGCCGGTTTCCGAAAAGGCTTAAGCACCATAGACCACATACACACGCTCCGCCAGATTATACAGAAGACAGAGGAGTATAATCGGCCATTATGTTTAGCGTTTGTGGACTATGAAAAAGCCTTCGATTCAATCGAAACCTGGGCAGTATTGCAGTCCCTCCAACGATGTCATATCGACTATAGGTATATCGAAGTATTGAAGTGTTTGTATAGTAACGCCACCATGCCCATCCGACTTTAGGAAGAGAGCACGAAACCAATCCAATTGCAGAAAGGCGTGAGACAGGGAGACGTTATTTCTCCGAAACTGTTCACGAACGCGTTGGAGGACGTTTTCAAGCTCTTGGAATGGGACGGACTCGGCATCAACATCAATGGCGAATACATCACTCACCTTCGTTTTGCCGATGATATAGTCATCATGGCAGAATCGTTGGAGCACCTCAATGCTATGCTCAGCGACCTCAGTATCGTTTCCCAACGGGTCGGCCTTAAAATGAACATGGACAAGACGAAAGTCATGTCGAATGTCCATGTGGCGCCCGTACCGGTTGTTGTTGGGAATGATACTCTCGAAGTTGTAGACCATTATACTTACCTTGGACAGATTGTTCAGTTAGGTAGGTCCAACTTCGAGAAAGAGGTCGCCCGAAGAATCCAACTAGGATGGGCAGCGTTTGGGAAGCTACGTGATATCTTCTCATCGAAAATCCCGCAGTGTCTCAAAACAAGGGTGTTTAACCAGTGTGTGTTGCCAGTGATTACATATGGCTCTGAAACGTGGTCTTTGACTGCTGGCCTTTTAGAGAAACTAAGAGTCACTCAACGAGCAATGGAAAGAGCTATGCTCGGAGTTTCTTTGCGGGATAAAATCCGGAACACGGATATTCGGCGAAGAACCAGAGTCACCGACATAGCTCGTAAAATTTGCAAGTTGAAGTGGCAATGGGCAGGCCACATCGCTCGTAGAACTGACAACCGATGGGGAAGAAAGGTTCTCGAGTGGCGACCACGGACCGGAAAACGCAGCGTAGGTAGGCCTTCCCACTAGGTGGACCGACGACATCGTGAGAGTCGCGGGCAACCGATGGATGCAAGTGGCGAATTGTCGTTCGGCGTGGCGGTCTAAGGGGGAGGCCTATGTTCAGCAGTGGACGTCTTCCGGCTGATGATGATGATGATGAAAGAAAAAAAAAATGAGGCCAAAAAGTTGCAAACCCCTTTTTTTTTTTTTTTTTTTTTTTTTTTACGTGGTAAAATCATCAAATGAGACCTCTCACCCCGGGCAGGGCGAGAGGTACTGTCAGACTTGTACTGACTAAAATCCACGGTGTTCTTCAGTAGCCCTTTATGTTCCGGGGTCACGGTGATGGTATGAGTCCCGCAACCCCGGCAGGCTTTGGCCCTCTGAGAGGGGGCCCCGTCATTTTGCTGACAGCTCTTTGAGGCGCGCGTGGAACACGACGCGCCGTCGACCCGGGCATGGTCCATGGTCGGGCGGCGAGTTGCCCTTTACTCGCCGCCCGCATGCCCGCGCCTACGGTGGCCGGAGATCGTCTTGCGACGTCCGACGCCGTGGGCGTCCACCACCGCGGGTGGGGCGGAGGGAGGACCTTGTCCTCTCTCTCACGCGGCCCGCCTCCTCCTTCGCGAGCATGACTGCTTCGCAGAAGGAGGCGACCGCTTCCCACTCCGTCTCGCCCCGCAGCATGGCCGCGACCAGTGCTGGGCGCGAGAGGTCTCCGCCTATCGCCGCCGTGAGGACACGTCGGTGCTCCGCCCAAGCGGGGCAATCCTGCACCGTATGCTCGACTGTGTCCTCCGGGCGATCTACGCAGTGGTGACACCCAGGCGTTTCTTCCTTTCTCATAAGACACAGGTACCTCCCGAAACATCCGTGTCCGGTGAGGACCTGCGTCAAGCGGAAGCTTAGGACGCCGTGACGTCTCTCCAGCCACTCCTCAAAGAGGGGTCTTATCGCCGCTATTGCGGCGTGCCCGGCCGTCGGTCGCGACAGTCGTGCCCTCCATACTGCCCTGAGATCGCGCCGGAGCTCTTCCCGCCGCGCCTCGACTTCTCGAGGCAGCGGGGTCACGCCCCGGCGCTGCGCCTCCACGCGCCATTCATAGACGCGCTGGAGGGCAGTCGCCTCCAGATCCCAGGGCAGCAATCCGGCGAGCAGGTTGGCCGATTCGCCGGCAATCGTGCGGTATCCCCGGATCATCCGGATAGCCATGACCCTCTGGCATGCGACCAATTTGATTGGTCGCGTCCGGATGCTTAGGGCCCACACTGGGGCCCCGTAGAGGGCCATGGACCGCACGACACCGGCGTACAGCCTACGGCAGGAGGCGTTTGGCCCACTGAGGTTGGGCAGGAGTCGCCTGAGGGCGCCCGCTGCCCGATTCAGTTTCGGGGCCAAACACAGGAAGTGCTCCCGGAAGTTCCACCGGCTGTCGAGGACGAGTCCCAGGTACTTCATCGTCCTCAAGACGCCGATGCGAACCCCTCCCACCGTGATGCTGTAACCCGACGTGGGCGCGTTGACGCGGCCATGAAAACACATGGCCTCCGTCTTGTGCAGCGCCACGTCGAGTCCCAACCGCCGGATCCTCTCCACGACTGTCGCGACCGCTCGCGTCGCCAAGTCGGCCGCCGCCTGGTGCGACTCTCCCTGTGCCAGGACGAGCGTGTCGTCAGCGTAGCACACCACGCTGACGCCGTCAGGGAGGTCGCCGCGCAGCACCCAGTCGTACCCGATGTTCCACAGGTGCGGCCCCAAGACCGAACCCTGTGGAACACCGCACGACATCTCTCGCCGAGTCCATTCTCCCTGGTGACCGGGGTAGATGACGGCTCTGTCCGTCAGGTACTCCTCGACTATGCGACGGAGGTAGGTCGGCACCCGGTGATACCGGAGTGCCTCCCTTATGCAACTCCAGGGCAGGGTGTTAAAGGCATTGGTGATGTCCAAGGACACCGCCAAGACGACCCTGCCCCGGGCAACAGCATCCCCCGTCGTGAGGGCTCTCACGCGCATGATGGCGTCCACCGTGGAGCGCCCCCTGCGGAAGCCGAACTGGCTCTCCGACAGGTCCGGGCCCTTGCAAACCCCTTTCAGCCAAATCCGTTCAGTAGTTTTTGCGTGAAAGAGTAACAAACATCCATACATCCTTATACAAACTTTCACGTAGTAGGATAGTTTGAGCCAGATAAGTGTGGAATAAAATTCGTTGACCCCGTGTACCAATGTATTCCAATATTTCAAAACCATTCGAAAAAATGTAAAGAAAGTGTCGTAACACGATCAAAATAAACGAATCGTGGTAAGAGGCGACCGTGACCTTACATTTTATTTTGAAATTCGAACGATGGTATAATGGAATTCTAACGATGCGTTATTAGGATCAATGACCTTTATTCCACACATAAATGGCGAGGACTATAGTAGGATCTTTATGAACGTTAACGTTTACGTAACATAAAAAAACGTATTCGTTGAAGACATGTTTTTGAGTTCAGAGTTAAAAGTTTAAGCCTCAAATAAAGTATCTTTTTCAAACGTTCTTGTTATCTCAATACGGGTTTGGAGTAAACTTTTACTAAGCTCATTTTTTACTGTTCTTGGACATGGAAATCTCATTAAAAGTTAAAGGTACTATGATTATAACTCTGGATTGCGGATTAGATTCCAAATTTCAAAGCCTGGCTTTTTGCCCTCATAATTATGTTTCTCGTAACTAACAAAAAATTACTATAAGTTACAGCTATTTGTGTTTACGTAGAATCCCATTATGTCCACTGTAATGTAAATTATGTTAAAGTAGGTATCCAAATGGTATTTAGGTTAAGTAATTTTTCTTTTTTTCTCATATTTATATAACTTTTATGGACCTTTTACCTTTCATACTGTAGCGAGTAGCAATTTTATAGTTTGTAAGTTGGCACTGCCGCCATATTTGAATGTGCGTCCTTTGCGCGCGTTATGTTGCACACCTGTTCAATACACCAGTTTACCGCTGATTCCCGCCTTTTATTGAAACGCTCCTTACATTGGCGACGATTTCGATGAATTATAGTGAACCGTGCGTTTAAAAAACTATTTGTAATTGACTATAGAGTTGGTATAATAGTGTGCAAATAATAAACATCATGCCTATCGGTAAATTAGAGCCGTTTAATGTAAGTTCAATGCAATGGGCCGCGTACGTTCGCCGCGTAAAACAATACATTTTGTTAAATACTGTGAAAAACGAACTAACAGTATCTTTACTGGTTACGGTTGTTGGAGAACCCACATATGCGTTAATGTGCGATTTGTGCGCGCCAAAGTTTCCCGAAGACAAAACTTTTGATGATCTGGTTAAGTTAGTGGCTGACCATCTAGAGCCACAACGGTCCGAGATAGCAGAGCGGCACGTATTCCGCTTACGCCGACAACGTGTTGGCGAGCCGCTTATGGAATATCTGCAAGCATTAAAGCATTTGGCAACTACGTGCAATTTTGGTGCACAACTCGAAGAGAACTTGCGAGATCAGTTTGTCTCTGGTTTAGCGAACGACGCGATGCGTTCGCGAATATTCGCTGAGAAAACGATTGAGTACAAGGCGGCGGTAGAGCTGGCGCTCGCTCTAGAGGCAGCAGAAAAACACGCAGAGGTAAGTGCCGCGACCTCAGCGGTGGCAGCAGTGGAATCAGCGGGCGGCAGCGCGACGGCTGCGACGGCGGCGGAGGCGCTGCACTACACCAGAGGGCGCCGCGGGGCGCCGGCAGCGACATCGGGCAAGCAACAGGGCGCGCGCGGCGCTGGAGGCGCCCGAGCGGCTGCAGCGGACGACGGCGGCTTCAGGCCGTGTTGGCGTTGCGGAAAGGGTCATTCCGCAGATAGGTGTCGATTTAAAAACTACACATGTGATGAGTGTAATAAAAAAGGGCATTTAAAAGTGATGTGCAAAAATGTGCGTGAACGAGAAAGTGGTACCAGGCAGAATTACGTGAGTGATTGCGAAGAGGATTTGTTCAATTTATCAAGTAAGGTGGAGTCTACGAGTACCGGTAATGAACCTTATTTCCTAGAACTGTTAATTGATAACTTAAAAGTTCGGTGTGAAGTTGACACAGGGAGTCGTATTTCAGCAATAAGTGAATCCATGTATAAACAATTATTTTTGCGTAAAGTATTGAAACAAGATAATTTAGTATTACGCAGCTATAGTGGGTCGCGGATTGATACTCTAGGGTATATTGTGGTAGAAGTTAGTTTTAAAGGAAATAAAACTCATCCATTAAGTTTGCATGTCATTAGAGGGGGAGCGCGCCCCATTATGGGGAGAGATTGGATTCGGGCATTGAAAATAAAACAAATGCAATTTAATAACATTTCTGATAGTCAATCCGTGGACCAACTAATTAAAGAATTCCCAACTGTGTTTACTGAGATACTAGGTACCTGTAACCGCGAAATTCGGCTATTACTCACGGACAATGACCCCGTGTACGTCCGCGCACGTCCCGTCCCACTAGCGCTACGCGAACGCGTCGAGAGGGAGCTCGCGCGGCTCGAGGCCGATGGTTCTATTTATCGTATAGATTATTCAGATTATGGTACTCCGATTGTACCGGTAGTGAAACGTAACGGGGAAATAAGAATTTGCGGTGATTATAAGATTACGATTAACCCGAAATTAAAGCGAGATTACTACCCCTTACCACGTATTGAAGAGCTATTTTCCACATTAAGTGGTGGTAAAAAGTTTTCTAAACATGATTTACGTCATGCATACGAACAGTGTTTATTAACTGAGGATTCGCAGTTGTATACCGCGATCACCACGCACATAGGTACATTTGCTTATAGACGCACTCCATACGGTTTGTCATGTATACCAGAGAAGTTTCAGAAAATTATGGAAGAAACTTTAAGAGGTATTCCAAATTGTGTCGTATTTTTAGATGATATTTGCGTAACAGGGGCTAATGATGAAGATCATTTAAACAATTTAAGGGCAGCACTCACACGGTTGCGGGACGCAGGACTCACCGTTAAACTTAGCAAATGTAGTTTCTTGCAAGATTTTGTTAAGTATGTGGGGTTTATAATAAATAAAGAAGGGTTGAAACCAGATCCTGAAAAATTAGAAGCCATAGCTAACGCACCTAAACCTGAAAATACGACACAATTAAAAAGTTTTTTAGGAATGTTAAACTACTATGGGCGATTTATACATAATTTAAGCACATTGTTACACCCACTACATAATTTATTAAGAAAACAGGTGGTATGGCAATGGAACTCTGAGTGTGAGTTAGCATTTAATCAGGCAAAGCAGGCTCTTTTAAGCACCCGCGTACTGGCGCATTATGAGGAGGGGCGACCACTCGTTTTGTCGGTAGACAGCAGCGCGTACGGGTTAGGCGCCGTGCTCGCGCACCGCTACGACGACGGCAGCGAACGCCCTATCAGCTGCGTATCGCGCACACTTAGTGCACCAGAACGTAACTATAGTCAGCTTGACAAGGAAGCTCTGGCTATACTATTTGGTGTCACTAAACATCACCAGTATTTATTCGGCAGAAACTTTATATTAAAGACGGATCATCAGCCGTTGACACATATTTTTGGTGAAAAGGGTGGTATACCTCAAACGGCTGCAAGTCGATTGCAGCGGTGGGCGGCACGTTTAGCAGCTTATGATTATAAGGTCGAATTCGTGAGATCAGTGGACAATGGTCCGGCTGATGCACTGTCTCGGCTACCTCTAGCTAAAGAAATTCGCGAAGAATGTACGATAGAATACTTGAATTTAATTGCAGACACGTTCCCAATTTCATTTAAAGATGTGGCTCGAGAAACAGAATGTGATGTGGTTTTAAATAAAATTAAGGGTTATGTTTTGTTTGGGTGGCCAGCTGCACCTAACTGCGAGGAAGAAAAACCGTATTTTACGCGAAACCTGGAACTGTCAGTGGATCAGGGATGTTTAATATACAGATACAGAATTGTCATTCCTCAAATATTACAAAAACAAATTTTAGCTGAAATTCACGAAAGTCATTTAGGGGTTAACAAAATGAAGAATTTATCACGTAGTTACGTGTACTGGCCGAACCTAGACCATGATATAGAAGACATATGTAGGAAATGCGATGCGTGTCGAGTTGTGCGCGACGCGCCGCCGCGAGCGCAGGTACACCCTTGGGAGTTCCCGCTGCACCCGTGGCAGCGCCTGCATGCAGATTTTGGTGATTGTGGCGGTATTAGGTACCTCATTATTGTCGATGCACATTCGAAGTGGATAGAGGCGTTACCAATGAAGGGTTCGGATGCTCGCTCCACTATAAATGCCTTTAGAAGTATATTTGCGCGTTTTGGTTTACCGGCACAACTTGTAACGGACAATGGTCCGCCTTTTTCAGCTCGAGACTTCAAAGAATTTTGTGATAAAAACTTAATTAGACATGTAACTTCAGCCCCATATAGACCACAGGCTAATGGCGCGGCTGAAAACGCAGTCAAAACTGTAAAAAAGGCAATTAAAAGAGCGCAATATGAAGGGGACGATGTGAACGCCGCTTTAAGTAAATTTTTGTTAAAGTACCGGAACTGCCCGCACGCGACGACAGGGGTACCTCCAGCGTATGCGTTGCAGGGGCGGAGGCTTCGCAGTCGCCTGGACGCTTTGCGGCCCGATTTAGGCGCGGTAGTTCGCACTGCGCAGGAACGACAGGTGCGCTACGGGCCGGGCGCTATCAGGGATTTTGAAGTAGGCGATGTCGTTTTTGCTCGCGACTATTCTGCGCGGGGGGAAAAGTGGGCTCCTGGCACGGTCAGTAAGAAAACGGGCCCTGTATCGTACAATGTGGACATCGGAAATGGTACTCAGTGGCGTAGGCATGCGGATCAAATTATTCCTGCGCGAAATAAAAATAGATTTTCACTGTCGCGAGCGAGTCAAGGGTCGCGCGATGGGCCGTGTGTGGACGTGCCTGGGGTCGTTGGTGAAGAACACGTAGACACGTCTGATGGTGCTGACGATATAGCACAAGCTGATCAGTGCGACGTGTGGCGTACTCCGGAGAAGGGCCCTGAGCCGACTGCTCAAGTGACAGCAGCCGACTCGGTAGCTCCACTGACGCCACCACCACCAGACGCGTCAGCTCGAGCACTGCGTGCTTATGAACGAGCGAAGCGTGCATTATAAATAGGTTTATAGATTTAAGTTTTGTTTTGTGTATTAGTCGTATTTTAATATATTTAAGATTTATTATAGCAGTACTCTGTAACTTAGGAGGGAGAAGATGTAGCGAGTAGCAATTTTATAGTTTGTAAGTTGGCACTGCCGCCATATTTGAATGTGCGTCCTTTGCGCGCGTTATGTTGCACACCTGTTCAATACACCAGTTTACCGCTGATTCCCGCCTTTTATTGAAACGCTCCTTACATTTACATATAAAGGTCCGTTGGACATGGTTTGCAGATAGATTTCTTGACATATTTGCACGTGAAAGTTAAATATAAATATGCACGAAATTGAAGCACGTATACAGTAACTTTTATTCTATGTGCAAACTTTTTACATGTATTCCGAAAAACATAAAATTTTGTACCTAAAAATATTTGTTTCTGTTTTCACTGGCAGTCGGAAATATACGTATTACTTTAGAGTAATTCAAATCTTGCGCCATTTTTTAAACTATCATTTTTGTATTTATTCAATTACGTTAAAAGTTTATTAAGAATTGCTACATCAGAAAACTCAATTACGAACAATACCTATACAATAACACAATGCAAATAAATCAAAAAGTAAAAGAAAGTATACAAAGAAAAACACAAAACGGTATAAATTACAAGAACGGAACACGACAAATCCGGCTATATCCGCCTCGAGTCGGTTTTAAAGTTACAAATTAGTTTAGTCGATACGAGACGGCGTAGTACTACGACGACTCGGGGTATCGTTTAAAACAAAAAACGGTTTTTCTTTTAAACAGTTTAAACTTGCATTTTTTTAAAGATGTGTTTTCGTTTGTTATTTTGTACGTTTGCAGGCAAAGGAAAGCTTTTGAAAAGCTTTTAAGTAATCACGTCTTTTTACTTATTGCTGATTCCAAAGCGCCCTTTCAAGAAAACTTCTTTCCAAAAATGATCAATTGTTATGACTACTAGGCCGTGGGATTAATGTTGATAACAATAATAATAGTTGTGTCGGTCCATGGTTTAATCGCCAAGAGCCTCGACCAACTTCTCAGGAGGCTGTCTTTAGGCAGCTGGATCAAAGGCCAGATTCAGAGAGCAGTTCTTCTGGACACGGCGTGCATTGTTAGGAGATTCCTTACTCTGGAGCCCTGACTGCCCTTAGCTTGGACCTTGTTCTCGATACTTACGAATTTATATTCTTAAGTGTATTTTTTTGTATTATTTTTTTAAATGTAATGGAAATAATAATAGTGATTTCTAAACCAAATGGTAGATATTACTTTGTTCACACTTTTAATTCTTATAGTATTGTATAATATTAGTCGCTATTTTGTCAAACGACACAACATTGTTTATCTATAACACTTTATTTTAAAACACACAATTGAATTCTCGAACAACAGTGCTACAGCTGTTGACCAAAGCATTCGATATTTTTGTAGCTCTGTTCACCTCTATTGTTTTTATTCGTTTTGTATTTGACAACTTTTGTAACAAAATCAACTTTTGTGGTGGCACAGTGGTATCGGTCCCGACTTATGAGATGTAGGTTGTAGGCTCATCACTAGCACATCATCTGTAAGACGATTTCCGGCCACCGTAGCCGCGGGTATGCGGACGTTCCACGCGCGCCTCAAAGAGCTGTCAGCAAAATGACGGGGCCCCCTCTCAGAGGGCCAAAGCCTGCCGGGGTCGCGGGACTTATTTCTATTACCGTGACCCCGGAATATAAAGGGCTACTGAAGGACACCGTGGATGTTAGTCAGTACAAGTCTGACAGTACCTCCCGCCCTGCCCGGGGTGGGAGGTCTCATTTGATGATTTCACCACGTAAACAAAAAAAAAAAAGTCAGGACCGATACCACTGGGCCACCACTGCCCCAAGCCTAGCTATAAATAAACACAAGCATTTATTCGACAACGTTAAAAATATTTGTCCATGCACATGAATACGGCTTGAATACAGAAAGGGGAACACAAAAGATTTCATTAGGTTTTTTTTTTTAAAAAAAAGCGCATGATTGTGTTAATGAATGCCTTCACAGGAAGTGAAGGAGGTGGCGAAATGCTGCCGTTTTATTTCACCCTTGTTTACAGTGCTGAAGCCAATTTCCTGTTTGTTTTCGTAGCGTTTTTAATGAAAGGGAACATGTTTTTCTCGTTACTTAAAGAGAAGAATTAAGCCCGTTAAAAATAGGGTATTTCACTCAAAAAAATGTGTTAGGCCGAAAAATACATTATTAAAAAATATTAGACCCGTATTTTTTCTTTTGTGACACAAACCAAAATTGACGAAGATACAACACTTTTAAAAATCACAAAACGTCACTCAGTTGGTACAATTTTACAAGCGTAATGACGTCACAAGCCCCCACTCCCAAATTGGGAAGCGTTTTATCTTTGTCAATACATTGTTTAAAAAAAAAAAACAAAAAAATACGTGTCCATTATTTTTCAATATTATTACTGACGGACTAAATAGATTTTCAATTTATTTATGCAGTAAAATACCGTATTCTTCTCTCAGACATATGAAAATCAATGAAGGGCCATTCCAAACTATTGTAATGGCAGGCTTAAGACCCTGGTTCCTCGAAACAATGAGGCCGTAAAGGTGATAGCCGGACAGACTGGCAAAGTTCCGTCAAAACTGAAAAGAAACGGCATAAGGTTTCGTGAGTAGCTGAAGGTGTGCCGAGAAGCCTTTTGTTCAGGAATGGTCTTATGTTTAGAGCAGAGATAGGTATTTATATTGCAGCGTAAAATGCATATTTTTAAGAGAATGTTAATTAGTTTCTCGACTTTCTTATATTAAACGCCATTATGCCATCTCAACCTATTCATTCGTAAAATTTTAATTTACCTTTTTCAAAACTCTTTAACATTGCTCTCACAATTGTAAACCGCTTCAAACAACGGTGAAAAACTGCAGCAGCGTCGAGCTTTCGTTCTCGTAATACAAATGTTGGGACATTTATAAACATAGATTACGGCGGAGAGAATTTATGATAGAAATTTTCTGATGTTTCAATTTATAAAGAGTAGTGGCTTTAAAAAATAAAAGTTAATGTTACGGGGCTATGTGGAATGTTCTTGCCGATATTTTGTTTGTTAGACGGCTATTATGTTCACCTACTTTTATCAAAAACAGGCATTATTTGGAAAAATGTATTCTATTCTTAATATTGTTTGTGTTAGAATCGATTTTTGTATGAGACAAAATCTTTTTTCGTAAATATTTTATCGTTAAAATTACTTAGGGTACTATGGACACGACGTTTTTTTAACGCGCCATCGACGCATGTTTTAAAAACGCTTGTAGACGCGCGACGGCGCCCTTTTATCAAATATAGCATTTTGTTGTCATTTGTATCGCTCCACCGTATCCTCCGGGAGATCCTCGTAGTGGTGACATCCTGGCGTTTCTTCCCTTCCAATCAGACACATTAACCTCCCGAAACATACGTGCCCGATGAGGACCTGCGTCATGCGGACGGTGAGGACACCGTAGTGCCTCTCCAGCCACTCCTCAAAGAGGGGTCTTACCGCCGCAGCGTGCCCGAAAATCTAACGGCGACGACAAATAAAATAATTCTGTTGGAATTGAACGTAAGTAAATAGGGCTTAACATTTTACTAGAAAACCAATTCGGCACAGTCTATTTATTTTCATGGATTTTCGTTTCGACAAATAAATAAATCTACCACTAAAAATGATATTCTCTCATGTAAATAGTGACATCATGTCCTGTAAATGTACGTACAATGTTTACTTCATTTGTTCCGTTAATTGGGCATACGACCAAGTATTGGATATTGGGTGTATGATCAGATATAATAGCCAATTTCTGGGCTTCGATATTCGCTTGATTGCTGACACTGTCAGTCGATTAGGAGTAACCGAGATGTATCTATGTTCACAGTTGTGGGAAATGCAAGCGGTTGAAGCTATTATACATACAACCATTTAACGATGTCGCTTCCAATTTTAGTCAGCACGTATAACTTCTCAAATTAATCAGAAGATAAATTATCACGACGTAAAGCTATTTTGTGGCAAGAAAAATTTGGTTCTAGCATAGCCAGTTTTAGAACTACTTTTCTACGTAAATTTTTACTATGGTGCCAATACCTTATTAAAATTTAAAAAAGAAGAATAAAGGGGAGTTTTTTTTAAAATTAGGTTTCATTAGGTTATGGTCCAAACCAGCCTTTTTTTGTGAAGTACGTGTTAAGGCTAAGAACACACGGCGCGTTTTTCACCCGCGGCCGCCGCGGTTTTGGTACTGCGGTTTTATTACTAAACACACGAAGCCGCTTATTTGATAACGCAGCCGCCGCCGTGGTTGCGAATTTCGCCAGCAGACGTGGTGGGCGATGACCGCAAGACGGGCGGCTGTGTGTTGGATTTCTATACGCCCCCGTGTATTAAAAAATAACACTTAATACTTAGTGTCCTTTTTGTGAAGAACATCACACCACACTTTATATTCGACTCTGCCGTTATAAGCCGAAGAGTGAGACTGACTTTTAGCGATGAATTAGTCATAAACTTAATTAAAATTAGACAAGGGATTGTGATGCGGAAGAGCGAAAAAGTCACATACGCGTGCATTCATTTATTTGTTTTAATCTCTCGTTTGTCTCAAATCGTTTCGCATATCGCATCGGGGCCTAATGTAAGCTCAGTCTTTCACTGCGAAAGGCCGCTGAGTTGAAACTGAGCACCTTACGCGCAGGCGCATCATTCTCTATTTAAAAATATACAACGTGTAACGTTAATAGCGCACAACCTCTCATGGGGTAATTCAGCCCATGTTACTGAACAATGTTTGTTCTAAGAAAAAAGATTTTTCATACGATCAATTTCTCATTTTTGCGAATTTCCAAAAGTCTTAGAACAAACATTGTTCAGTAACATGGGCTGAGTTACCCCACGAGAGGTTGTGCGCTATTAACGTTACACGTTGTATAGATAGGTAGGCGAAATAGAACCAAAGAGTAGGTCTGTGTTGGCATAATGAGTACACAAAAAACAATGAGCGGTAGGATCAATGGTACATACCAGTAACTGAGGTGGCGAACTGTAGATGCTGTGGGTACTTGTCCACGAGGCGCTTGATGACGTCTATCTGTTCCAGGGTCAGCTGCACAGCATCCTTGTTCTGAGTAGCGCAGGGCACGAAGGCCGACCAGAACTGTTGGAGATGAGAGAATACTTATTAGTTTATGAGGAAGAAGAAAATCACTCTACTGCTGTTCACCATGTTTCTGAAGTTTGAATGGCCCAATTCGGATCCTAAACGAAAGTAAGACTACTTTCGTTTAGGATCCGAATTGGGCCGTTCCAAAGGACCAGTTGTAAGAATCCTCAAACTTTAATGTCATATCAACATCATTTCTTGGCAATGTTCATTAGAATTGGAAAAATAAATGTTGAAATAAAAAAAAATGAATTTAGCCAAAAACAATTTTGTTTGACAGAAATAAAGATTTCAGCTGCCAAAATAACAATAGTTTATAACCATGTTTTTTTGTGAATACCTCTATATTCATTTTACCAGTTTGCAAATTAAAAAATACATTTTTTAAAATTGAGTCGCCCCCGACAGCCCACGTCATTAAACTGAACAGATGTATAAAAATTATGGCTAAGCGTCAGAAAAACGCATCATAATCGGTCAAGTCATCTGGAAACTACGACAGCAAAAACATGTAAATTTTAACATAAACAACAGTAATGTAAAATCAAAATCAAATAATTTATTTCAAGTAGGCCTGCTAGAGGCACTTTTGAATTGTCAAAAGACAAAAATTAATTAGGTAACATAAAATAGTTATGGTGCTACAGTCCCAGTCACAAGACATAAAAACGAGTGAAAGTACCGTAGGTGCTCATTCCAAAGCGTTGATCTCTATGGAGAAGAACAAGCAAGAAACTCCATGGACACTCTTTTTCAATAGCCTAGCTTTTTCAATAAAAACATTATTTCGTAATAACCTCCTATTTCTATCCACTGTAAAGTATGTTTATTTTTGAAAAGAACAAGATGTTCCAACTTAATCTCGTTAAAGGCAAGTGAACACTTCTCGGCGCGGCGTCAGATAAAAATATCTAGCAGATAAAAATACAGTCGCGAACATAAACATCTATATTGAGTTTCAGAAAAAAATGTTGAAAGTGAACCTTAAAAATATTTTTTAGAACTTGAAAATATTTCTTATCTCAATATAGTATCGTTTACGCCGAGAAATTTTCTATTGAATTTAGCTAAGTGAAACATATTAGTGTTCGTGACTGTACGAACCACGAGTCTGCTCTAAATTAAATTAGGTATCGAGACGTGAATGTTGCCGCTGCAGACATGTTCCATTTTGATTTAAATTCCATTCGAACCGAACGAATCTGTCTATTGATATTCGATTTATTAATTGGCCACAAAAAGCTTTTGTTTTAATTATCTTCGTTTACATATTTTTAAGACTCAGAAAAAATACGTTTAACGTTTGCCTATTATGTGTAAGCTCCCGTCCAATGGCAGAGACATTTGTTCGACACCAGCAGGCACTAATTGACTATGTTTATTGTAATTACTTTTTTCAGCAGTTCTTAAAAAACCGAAATGACAACGTCGTGAAATGTCGTAGAACCTAAAATCGATGGATAAGGCCCACTGCCTCCCTCAGTCTAGGGCGAAACACTTCCCAAGTTTTAATGAAAAATAAAATTATAAATTAAGTTAAAAAAACAACATCTCCATTTCCATTAACTAAATACCAAGACCAAGATTAAACCTGGAGCGATTGCGTAATCTGATCTCCTCTGAGGTCTGTGGGAAGACAGTAACATTTCAATTATTAAACCTCCTTACACATTGCAATAAACATAATAACCAGTCAATTGAGAAATCACGAAGGTCTCGATTTTGAAAAGATAATAACAATTTATTAGTTTAAGATAAATAAGAAAAATGCCTGGAGACGCGTTAGGAATAGTTTTGGATGCTGGGTCCCAGAACCTGAAGGCGGGGTTTGCTGGTGAACCGTCTCCAAGAGTCATGATACCCACGACTGTAGCCAGGTAAACTAGATTTTCATATTAATTGACTAACCCTATCCTCTACATCCATGATTCTTTGTCACCAGAAGTCTTCTTCTTAGTCTATAATAATGATAATATTCCACAACTATCACACAACGCCATCTAGTCCCAAGCTAAGCAGAGCTTGTGTTATGGGTACTAGACAACTAATAAACATACTTATATATTTCTGAATAAAATACATTTAAAGAAAATTTACACCCAGACACAGAACAAATGATCATGCTCATCACACAAACATTTGTCCTGGGTAGGAATCGAACACACAACCCCCGGCATAACAGTCACGGTCACTAACCACTAGACCAACACCACCAGAAACTATTGGTAGTCGTCACCGTTTTAAGCACATCATCAGTACCGTCAGCACGAGTTTTCAGTATTTGAGACGTAAAGTAAACTGGAACTTTGACGACTTCAAATTGACAATTTTCAAGGGAAAAATTGGTTCCTTCTTCGCACACCAGAGGCGCTGTTCCATATTTTCATATAAGAAACGCTGTAAGTACTTGGAACACTCTCTACAGTAAAATAGTGAAAACTCGTGCTAGGGGTACAGTTCCTGTGGTGGACGCCCACGGCGTCGGACGTCGCAAGACGATCTCCGGCCACCGTAGGCGCGGGCATGCGGGCGGCGAGTAAAGGGCAACTCGCCGCCCGACCATAGACCATGCCCGTGTCGACGGCGCGTCGTGTTCCACGCGCGCCTCAAAGAGCTGTCAGCAAAATGACGGGGCCCCCTCTCAGAGGGCCAAAGCCTGCCGGGGTTGCGGGACTCATACCATCACCGTGACCCCGGAACATAAAGGGCTACTGAAGAACACCGTGGATTTTAGTCAGTACAAGTCTGACAGTACCTCTCGCCCTGCCCGGGGTGGGAGGTCTCATTTGATGATTTTACCACGTAAAAAAAAAAAAAAAAAAAAAAAGGGGTACAGTTCCTATTTAAAAACATCTATATCTCAAAGAACAAATTGCAGTTCACTTACAGAGAAACTTAATTAAGCTAACATTATCTAGATTGTAGTATTGCGCCGTTCACGTCATAATTATATCCGGGAACTGAACACCGCTGTTTAATTCATAAAAGAATTGTAGCTGGTAAATAAAATACAAAGCATTTCTTTTACACATTTTGTTTTATTTGACCTACTCCATTGAGAAATTTTTAAAACAGTTTCGTATTTCTACACCGACGTTCTACAGGACTGACATTTTAAATGAATGGTTATCGGCATTGAGCTATTATTACTAAGTAGACGACACCACGCCTCACCACTGTGTCCCATCCAGAATAAGTGCGCGCGCCTAGAGCACGCCACAGAGCTGTCAAACAACTAAATGAACTTGTGCGCGTGCACTCATCCTGGATGGGACACAGTGGTGATACGTGGTGTCGTCTCTATACGTAGTAATAATAGCGCAATGATTATCGGTGTCAATTTTCGTTTTCAATAAGTTTACCATCTTTTTTATTGATGAGTCAATGTCACTGAGACGGCAGACTGGATCTCGGGACCGTCTGTAAATGTAACCGTGACCCTAGAAGGCAAACGGCGACTGAATGAATAGGGTAGATTTTTGGTAAGTAAGTCTCTGACAGCCCGTTCCATACAGAGCGGGAGGAGACTTATATAGAAAAAAATATCGTACGAAAAGAGAAATTGTTTTTTATTAAATTAACAAAACGGTTGAATAAAAACACCATCGTTAAGACATTAAAGTAATAGTAGATAAATATTTAATATTATGTTACAATAACGTCACATTAAAAATAAAATTTAACATGCAGCAATAGGATGCTTGAAAGAGTATTATTTTAAAAGTAAGCATGGAAGTACGACTGTAAAAACTTGAAATAAAACAGCGAACTTTTCAAAGAATATCAATTTCACCGGACCTGGGTTTGCTCGGCGCAATACAATGCAAATCAAGCTGATTTATTACTAACTCGCCCGTGGCTTCTATTGCCGCAGACTTTACTTGTTGGTAGAAGAAGATTGGATGGAATATTATCATTATAAACCATAAGCAATTCAAATAATATGTCCGTAAATTTGAAATATTTTACTGGTTGTTGATGCTGGTGACTCGAAAATCTAAGCCTCTTCGTACACAAAGTGACTCAAAGTATCCAGACGACTGTCGCAATAGACATCCATAGAGGTTTGTATAAAGGCACGCGTCTATGGATAACACGGTCGTAAGGTATCGGAGGCTTCTGACGCGTTGTGTACAAAGGACCATGGGCTTGCGACCACATCACACGCTAACGTGACCACATCCGCGGACCCTTCATATACTAGGCGACGCAAGTCTCCGATACCTTGCGATTTTGGTATTCATGAGACTATCGCAATACAAATCCATAGAGGTTCGTACATAGGAACGGGTCAATGGATGTCAAAGTCGTAAGGTATCTGCGACTTGCGTCGTCTAGTGTACGAAGGTAACCGAAATGATGAGGTAGTGAGGATAAATACTTTGAAGATCTAAAAATTAGATAATGCAGTGTCCAAAATATATCAGTTATGTACAAGTCTCCAGCAACTTCTGTCTTCTTTAAGTTTAACCTACTTTAATTTCAAGATATCAAACTTTCAATAACTCATGGATAGTTTCAAGACATTTTTCAAAATTGCTTTAGGTACCAAAAGAATGTTCCAAACTCTTCAGACAATACACACATCATATGGCACAGCGTGCGAGTGTAAAAGTTGCGGCTAGTCAATAATACGGTAACTTTTACCGCATCGGATGGAAATCCGGGAAATATTGGACTTGTCCGAACAACGGTCAAGTTGGATTGAACCGGGAACTAGTTTCATACAGACGGTGGCTACATAATTTGACTTTTATGAAAAACAGTAAAACCGTTTTACGTGTGAAAATTTCAATTAAGCAAGAAATTAATCGTCTACTAACTTAAAATTGCGAAACTAACCGAAAATTATAGTGGTTGGCGCAGTGGCTAAGCTATTGGCTGATGGGTTTCGTATCGCATGTTCGATTCTCGTACATACAAAATTTAGTATGTCCTACAGGTAGAAGGGGGTAAAATTGTGTATGTGAATTTAGATGTCCGTAAAAGAATCCTTCGTGGTACACTTAATTTAGTGCGGGGCAACAATCTTTATGAAAACAACGCAAGTGTTTTTAAAATGTCTGCAATTTGATGGGCCTTTATAGAAAGCTAAACCCGTGTCTAAGTCATGGAACTGTCCATACGGGTATCCGTGACCCTGGAACGACAAGAGTAATTTAAGGAACACGGTGGGTTTTAATTCAATACGAGTCCGAAACCGACACCTACATAGTTGGGAAAAGGCCGGGCAGATAAAGTGTATTTACTATATAATAAACCAATAAACCAGTAATATTTTTTGTTTGTTTTTTAAATATACGCGTCCAAGATAAGTCACCAGACATGCAGTCATTATAAGAATTACTTTTGAATACAAATCTCGTTATTAAATTAATGAGACGACACTATTGTTTTCTTTGTAACTGTGCACTTGGAATATAGTCAGCTCTCGGCAGAGAGACTTTTTTTTTTTTTAGGTGGTAAAATCATCAAATGAGTCCTCCCGCCCTGGGCGGGACGGAAGGGACTGTCAGACTCTTACTGACTAAAATCCACCCGTGTTCCTTCGGATGCCTTTTACTTTCCAGGGCCGCGGTATCCTGGGTTAAGAAAAATCCCGCGACCCCAGCAGGCATTTGGCGTGAAACACGACGCGCCACCGACCCGGGCTTGGTCTTTGGTCGGACGGCGAGCTACCCATTACTCACCGCCCGCAAGCCCGCTCCGCCGCTGTGCCCTCTGCTGATCAGAGGGACACGCGTTGGAGCGTCCACACGACAGGCTATTCGCATACGGGCAAAGAGACCCCTTAGGCACACAGTGCCTAAGGAAGAGTTTTTGCCCGCATCCCAGGGTGCACCGGCCCGAAACACTGGTCTTCCCCCCGGACGTATCCGAGAGGGAACTCCAGTCCACGGGCGCACGTGGAGGTAGGTTAATATCAACACTTTACACGTCGTTTTTATTTACAAACTAGATGAAGCCGGTGTTTCGTACCTGACTACTCTGAGAAGAAACAGCCGAAACAAACTCAGAGGTCACTGTCTCTTTTAAAGTCCAGACATTAAATTGGTAGTCATACGAGGGCTATGTAGGTTAACGTCTGAGATGGTCTTTTTAAGAAAGAACTACACACAGATTTGAGTGGACCTGTCCAGTCAATGCAAGCATTTGTCAGTTATCTATCGTGTAGCTCAAACTCGTGATTCAAGGAGCTCAACTCAAGCTCTGTGTTTACTGTAATCTCTAAACTTGAATAACAGCTCAAAGATTGCTATACAATGGCAACTCAAACGGCACTCACAGGAGTGCCAGCGGTTCAGATGTACGAGTTTATGAAAGAAAAGTGCAGCGTGCATTGTATTAAGTTTTCTCTGAGCACAACTTTCGCTGAAACTTTCACGCTTCAGGCGTACCCGCTGTGTGGGGCTTGCAAGTTGTTCAGCAGTAAATACAAAAACGCAAAATACATATTACATAGCTGATGCCAGTTTTTAACCGACTTCAAAAAAAATTTGGTTCTCAGTTCGACCTGTATGTATGTATGTACAGTAGAGACTCAAAAGCGGTGTGCAGCAATTACAAGGCAATAGCTTGAAGTTTAGTTGGACTTACGACCTTCTATTTTGAGAGACATATGCATCATCAACTACTGATTGTATAAGATTCATAATTTCAACAAATTACCGTGTGTCCAGTTGGCCTAGTGGTTAGCGTTTCACGTATTACTAAGTATGCGGTAAACAGCGAGGCGCGAGTTCGATCCTCACGCAGTGAAATTCTTTTTGTAAGTTTTGCTCAACTGTTTAATACTGTAATGGGACAGGAATATTATTATAATCGTTTGTTCACAATTTCTGTGAGGTATGCCATAAGGTTTAGAATATTTAACTTGATCGGAATCAAGTTGTCGTTCGATTGTGGTTTTCTGATTACTGACGTGTGATTATATGGATAGCGATATATTTATGTTCTCAAAATGTTGGCGAATATCAATATTGTGGCAAGAACGAATATTATTGCAATGTCATGTTGAAGTTCATCAAATGACTTGACTGTTGACTGAGGGATTGTCAGATCGTATGAATGTGATATCACAAATATAATAGAAGTTTGTTAATTACATAAATAAATAAAACAAACAAACATTTTAATAAAGCATGACTTTTTTATTTCCACCAAGACCAAAAAAAAACATAAACACATAAAACTAATATTTAACTTTTTTATTTAATAAATAATAATCATGAATAAATTGTAAATTAATATGATTAACTAACAAGTTATTGATTAATAATATCATGATAAAAAAAACTAAACAATAGCTTAACAAAATATTAAAATTAAAAAATTCTATATGAATTTAAAGAATATTATCCAATTTAATTTATTATTTAATTATAAGAATAAATTGCGTTTAATTATATTTAAGAAAATACAGGGTTTTTTTTTTATAAAGAGCAGCTATTTTAGTATGTTATCACATAAGAAAATTAATGTGTAATTTTGTCTAAATGTTAACAAAATAAATTATTAAAGATATGATTATTAAAGCCATTTGAAATAGTAATAGTTCAGCAGACCAATTTCTCTATGCGTTTCAAGGCCACGTTACCTTGTTACTATTTCAAACAAACATCCAATGGCACCGCGGTCCTGGAACGTAAAGCGCTAGTCGCCTTTTGCGTTCCGGGGCTGCGGTGCCAAAATTTTTATTTTAGTAAATCAAGCTTTTTGCATTCTACTAAGTGCGATTTAGCAAAAAAATATATAATATGGCAATAAATGTTCTATTACTAAAATAAAATCATGAAAATAATAACCGCTCTTCATAAAAATATCCTATTGAGGTCATTAGTTTAATTTTCGTTTTCTTTACGAAAAGAATGATTGAAACTTAGCCTCAAATCTAACCTCTAAAATAAATAAGAACTGTGAATAAAATGATGTTTTCGCTTACAGTCTATTAACAATTAATACAACAACAACCATATAAAAATAATTATGGTCGTGCTTTTAAAAGTTTCTTTAATTCCTATAAAAAAAACGGGTTTTAGCTGATATTCGGTAGAAGTTTTCAGTCTTGAGTGCACGATGAAACTGAACTTCATTTCGTGTTGAATTAGTTACTCATTGGGGGAAGCCATTTTCTTCTAATTCATTCAACATAATAATTATGATGTCTGACAACCGTCGACTTTGCTCTCGACAAGCTTATAGGGCTTGGCATTCCTCATATCTCATATCCACAGGACTCATAGTATTTCACTAGAACAAAACATGGAATACTATTATTATCTTTACCTATGCAAAATACAACTGTTAATTTATTTTACTAAAAGAAAAAACTATAAATAACAAATACTAAGTATCTTTTAAACAAACCTTTTAACAACTATAACACTTTTGAGTAGGGAATCTTATATAATAAATAAGAATATCAACATGTGAAATAATTAAAAAATAAATGTTAATACTCACACTTAGTCCGGTTTAATTTGATATTTGTATTGTTTCATCCATATTTATGCAAGGCTATAATATTCGCCCTCAATGATTATATTATTCTCACTGTAAATATTTCACTGCAAAACAATAACCTTAAGGCCCCTCTTCACCGCGGGCTCGAGAGAAAAATAGGTATTGAAGCGCTACTCACACAGCGATAGACGCGGTCGACCCACTCACACACACATCTTTGAACGCATAGTGTTCAAGTAGCAGTAAGCGCGTACCCAACAAATTAATATTTCTATCTTCTATAATAATTTCGTGCAGGGCTACGGTAGACTCGATCGAAAGCTAGCCTGAATAATAAAACATTAAAAAATAGGGATTTCGAGTCGACAACATATATACGCAAAATTCGGATTGTCGAGTATTTTGTAAAATTGTAATGATTTTCTTACAAGACAGATCGCAGCCGCCATTTTTGACATCGATTACCATGTTGAGAAGTTTTTATTTTTTCTCTTTATTTTCGGCCAGTGTCATGTGGTGTATTATGTAGTTCTAAACCTCCTTAGAAAAACTTATAAAATGTAACCCCCCCTGCCTCGACACGTTTAGTGCGGCAGTAAGAGCTCCGGCGCGATCTCAGGGCGATAATATAGAGATTTCGAGTCGACAACATATATCCGCAAAATTCGGATTGTCGAGTATTTTGTAAATTTGTAATGGTTTTCTTATAAGACAGATCGCAGCCGCCATTTTTGACATCGATTATCATGTTGAGAAGTTTTTATTTTTTCTCTTTATTTTCGGCCAGTGTCATGTGGTGTATTATGTAGTTACTAAACCTCCTTAGAAAAACCTATAAACTAAAACCCCGTGCCTCGACAAGTTTAGTGCGGCGGGAAGAGCTCCGGCGATCTCAGGGCGATAATATGGAGGGAGCGACTGTCGCAACAGAGGTCCGGGCACGCCGCGATGGCGGCGTTAAGACCCCCGGTAAGGTTGGAGGAGTGCCTAGATAGGCATCGCGTCTTGACTTACCACCTGACGCAGATCCTCACCGGACACGGAAGTTCCGGGTGTGGAGGTACCTGAAGAAACACCTGGGTGTCACCACTGTGTGGATCGCCCGGAGGCGGACACAGTGGAGCATACGGTGCAGGATTGCACCTCACGACCCAGCCGCAGTCCGGCCAACAGGCGCGGGCGTGCGGGCGGCGACTAATGGGCAACTCGCTCTCTGATCATGGAACATGCCCGGGTCGACGGCCCGTTGTGTTCCACGCGCGCCTCAAAGACTGTCAGCACAATGACGGGGCCCACCTTTGTGGGCCAAAGCCTGCCGCGGTCGTGGGACTTATGAGTTACCGTGACACCTACATTTAGATGTGTATTATGTATGACACACGTTTCACCCGAGCGAAGCCGGGTTTTCATCTATTTGAAATATATATTTATCTAAACTTGTTTTGTTTGGTTGACGGCTAATCTAAGGAGCTAGTTGGAATTCAAAAATTCTTTTTGCGATGGGTGATAGTTTTTGCTATCATGCAATTAAAAAAAAACAGGTGCAAGCAATTTTCGACTTTATGGACATTAATGCAAACACCGGATTTTAATGAAGGAGCAATGTTAGCTAACGAGAATATGAGGAAAACAAACTAAATTTTAAATGTCAATAAAGTCGAAAATCGCGTGAACCTTTTTTTTACTTGCTTTCGTTGAGTAAGTTTAAAAAACAGGTTCAAGCAATTTTCGACCTTATTGACATTTACGCAAACACCGGATTTTAATGAGGATCAATGTTAGCTAACGAGAATGTGAGAAAAACAAACTAAATTCTAAACGTCAATAAAGTCGATATCGCTTGAACCTGTTTTTTTTTTTTAACTTGCCGTTAGCAAAAAGTATCATCCATCACAAAAAAAAACTTCAATTCCAACTACCTGTACAAACATGCAACTACAAATTTTTACAATGTACAATTTTGTTTTATTTTCAATTTTTGATTTCCAACCACTGTGCGCACCTCGCACATTAGTCTTGTGTATGTACACGCCACTTAGCCGCGTAATTTTTTGGTAAAAAGCGACGTGCTCTCACCTTGAAATCCTGCGGACGACTGAGCTCTGCGATTCGATCTCGAACCAATGCCGGATAAAATATTCCGCCATAGTAAAATGTATGGAGATTTTCGGCCTCAAAATTCAGTTACTTTACGAATTTTTTACGCGAAAAATACACAATGTTTTGAAAAACAGAAACATGTAGACAGTACACCGGTCTTTGTTCTCTTTATTTATGTATAATATTAATTCGTTTTCTGCTTATTTACGCCAAAGTTATGGAAATACGGCAGTGCTTTTTGCGCGTTTTTAGTGATTTTCAGTATTTTTTTTTAACAATTTCAGCCCGGTTTATTCTCAATCCGATAGTTGTAGACACTGGGGGAACTCTTAAACTACCTAGATCTTTTTTTTCGTGGCTATTGTTTTAAGTTTTATACATAAACTTATGGAAATGCCGTAGCACTTTTTGCTTATACTGACCCTTAAAACAGTGTAATACGGATGTAAACATTCGCCACACAAAATAACCAAGAATCAACAATGTTCTATTATGAGACTCGAAACGAACTAGCATAGTTATGTCTACCTCACAAATCGAAATAATTTACTTTTGTAACTTTTGTTTTGTTTTCTCCGATCTACCCACAAACTTTATTATAATTTGAATGATGATAACGGACGACACACAACACTAATGACTAGAGTATTAGTAATTATTAAGAAAAAAACAATTTTATTTATCAAATTTCTACTAAAAATGCATTAAAAATAACAAAAAGAATAAAGCAATTATTAAAAAATATTAAATAAAATAAAAAGTTTAGAAAAAAGTGGGGATCGAACCTTCGCCAGTAAACGAATTATCCGAGCACGTTAACCACTGCGTCAGCCTAACTTATAGAACAATGGTTGAAATTATGAACCATACCATAACTTCCTTTGATTTGTATAGTAACAACTTATAATAAAAGGTCGTAAGTCAACGTGAAGCGTCAGGCCATTGCTTTTAGAAATTGCTGCAGCACTTTTGATTTCGACTGTACATATGTATGTTTGTCCGCGATTATATCGCGTTTGGCTTGACGGATTTTGATGCGGTTTTCAGGAAAGTGTTCATTATATTCCGGAGAAGGTTTTAGTATATAACACTAATTGATATCCCGTGACGTTGCCCACGTGGATCCGCTTTTGCTTATTTGGATTGTACATTTTCACAGACGATTGCATGTTTGTCCGCGATTATCTCGTATTTGGCTGAATCGATTTTGATGCGGTTTTTGGAAAAGTGTTCGTTACATTCTGGATTGAGTATATAACAATAATAGATACCTCGTGAAGTTGACCACATAGATCCGTTTTTGTTGCTTACTAGGATTGTACATTTTCAAAAGCACCGATTATGTTATTAAGATTTTTGTTGAATATTTAAACTAAAAAAGGAAAGTTTTATAGTTTCTCTTTTTATAACTCCAAAATTATCAAACGTGAACATAAAATCGGGAATAAACTGTCCTGTGTGTTAATTCAGATTATAAACTATCTGTGTACCTTTGATTCAAATCTATTTTGTTTTTCACCACAATCACTATCTCCGATGAACTGGGCAATATAACTCTGTCTGCAATATACTGCCCACCAAGACACAAAATAACAGAAGAACAGTTCTCCGCCTACTTTCGATCTCTTGGGAACCGCTTTTTGTCTGGGGGTGATTGGAATGCAAAGCACACTCAGTGGGGCTCCAGGCTTATAACAACTCGAGGCAGGGAGCTGAAAAAGAGCGTTGATAGATTGAACCTGTTAACATTGTCAACGGGAGAACCAACATATTGGCCAACTGACTCTGCCAAAATACCTGACTTGTTGGACTTCTTTGTAGTAAAAGGCGTATCATTAAACTATCTTAGCATCAATTCATGCCTCGATAGTAGCTCTGACCATTCACCAGTCTTACTAACAATATCAACAACAGTACTGATCAGACAGAGCAATGTCACGCTTCATAACCATAGAACTGACTGGAATTCATATAGAGATTACATAAATGAGAACATAATTCTGAGAATACCTCTTAAGTCACCCGATGATATCGAAGAAGCAGCAAAACATCTATCCCGGCTCATACAAGAAGCCGCGTGGAGAAGCACTCCAGAGACAACACATAGAAAGTCCACCTACAATACCGTCAGCTCCACCCTCAAAATCCAAATTGGGGAAAAAAGAAAGCTGCGTAGAATTTGGCAGAACAGTAGACACCCTGCTGATAAAAAAGCTCTTAACAAGGCTAGCATTGAATTAAAGAAGGCAATAAAGTTGTCTCAGGATCAGAAATTCCAGCATTATGTTGAGTCCCTAAGCGCCGAGAAAGTGAGTAACTACTCCTTGTGGACGGCAACAAAGCACCTAAATCAGCCCCAAATACCAAAACCTCCTATAAAAACAAAAAATAATAAGTGGGCTCGGTCCTCTGAAGAAAGAGCTGAAACATTTGCTAGACACCTGAAAACATCATTCACCCCCAATGAGGCAGACACCAACGGTCAAGACGATTCAATTGATCAAATTTTAAACCAGGACTTCCAGATGGAACCACCACTGAAGCTCTCAACCCCTAGAGAAGTAATGAGAGTAATCCGGAATCTTAAAGAGAAGTCTGCTCCGGGGTACGACCTAATAACTCCTAAAGTGCTAAAAGAGCTTCCCAGAAAAGGAATAGTATTCATAACAATGCTTCTCAATGCCATCATGCGAATTTCACACTTTCCTGATCACTGGAAGGTCTCTCAAATTGTGATGATCCACAAGCAAGGAAAACCAGCAAACCTAGCGTCATCATACCGACCGATTAGCCTATTGCCACTTCTGTCGAAGGTTTGTGAGAAAATCCTGCTTGCAAGGTTAAAACCAGCACTCCAGCAACTGAAGGTTATTCCAGACCACCAATTTGGCTTCCGCCAACATCACTCCACCATTGAACAGGTCCATAGGGTTTGTGATAGGATCCGACATTCGCTTGAGCAGAAGGAATACTGTACTGCAGTTTTTCTTGATGTGCAACAGGCCTTCGACAGAGTATGGCATAAAGGATTACTCTGTAAAATAAAAACATACCTTCCACACTCATTCTTTGTACTTCTAAAATCATATCTAGAAGATAGAATATTTCAGGTCAAGGAGGATGATGCCCGATCTAGCTTCTATGAAATAGAAGCTGGGGTTCCCCAGGGGTCAGTACTGGGACCTTATCTCTACACCCTCTTCACAGCAGACCTCCCACACTCTGACCACGTCACAACTGCTACCTTCGCTGACGACACTGCTATTCTAACAAGCCATGCTAAACCTGAGGTTGCCTCAGCCACCCTACAAACACAGCTCAACAAAATAGACCAATGGCTAAAGAAGTGGAGAATCAAAGCCAGCTCTTCCAAATCTGCTCAAATAACTTTCACCCTCCGCCAAGGTACCTGTCCCTCTGTATCCTTGGCTAATGAAACTTTGCCACATGTTGACTGCATCAAATACCTTGGCCTCCACCTGGATCGGAGACTTACATGGAAACATCATATCAGAGCAAAACGCGAGGCAATAAACTTGAGATTCAGAGACCTGCATTGGCTCCTGGGAAAATCTTCAAAACTATCTGTGGACAACAAGTTACTTGTATATAAGGTGGCAATTAAGCCCATCTGGACTTACGGCATCCAATTGTGGGGAAGCTCCAGCCACTCCAATGTGGAAATACTTCAACGCTCCCAAAATGGAATACTGAAAACCATCCTCAAAGCCCCATGGTTCATAACCAATGCCGAAGTACACCAGTTCTCAAACCTGCCTACAGTTCGAGAAGAGATTGTAAATACTAGCTCTAAATACAAAGCCAGATTAAGGACCCACCCAAATTTGCTAGTGAAAAGGCTACTCTCTAGCAATCCACCAAAACGTCTGAAAAGGGCACATATCCTAGACCTAGACAAAGAATAAAGCTAAACCCGGCACTGGAGTCACAAGGACTGAATTAAGAAAGAGTAGTGCACTCGCTGGACTGCACGCTCAATATCCAGCTCTACCAACACATCCACTTATAGTAGATTACTGATTGTGGATAAACGAAGAACAAAAAAAAAAAAAAAAAAAAAAAATCTATTCGGTAGTTTTTTGTGAAAACATAAAAAAATCTATACATCCATCCTCATAAACTTACACTTTTAAAATTGTAATAATATTTATTTGTGTATTGTTTATGGAATAGCAAAAGGACAAAATGGAATAACAAAAAAACATTACTTTTTTGAGCGAGGGATAAATCATCAAATGAGTCCTCGGAACCCAGGTAAGGGCAGGAGGGACTGTCAGACTTGTACTGACTAAAATCCACGGTCTTTTTTAATAGCCCTCTAAGTTCCAGGGTATCAGTATTCGTTAGTCCCTCGGCCAGGACCATTAGCCTTAGTTAGAATTAATTTGAAGAAAAAGTACTTAGTATATTCAGAATTATGGAAATGTGTTTATTGTACTGTTTGTGAAAAAGGATAAATGTATGTTATTTTTTGTCAAGTTGAGCAACTCTGTATGTTTTACCTTTTGAAGCCGTAACGAAGTTATTCTGAATTCAGTGGGATGTGTGTAGCGTTGTTCTAAGAAAACATGGCGTGTTTTCGGTTCGGAGCTCAAAAAATAATGATTCTGAATTTAACATAACTTCTTAATTAGAGCAAAAAAAAAAAACTGAAAATATTTTATTATGAAACAAATATGTGATCTTCCCATTAAAGAAAAAAAAACATTTAATGGACCAATTGGAATGTTTTCCGAAGCAATGTTTTTCAATCGTTGTTGAAGCCCACAAATAACTTGTTTCTACTATTTTTTATAGTCCGAGAACATTCGCAGCTGACACATTGTTGTTCTTTTATGCTCCACACGTTAAATGTTACATTGAATGGTTTTTATCAGAACAAGGATAAACTATTTTTGTTTTTGGTGTCGTCGCTATTTTGTTGATGGTGATTGAAAATAATACTGTCAAGGTACCAAACCAGTACAAAATTGAATGAATGAAACCAAAACTTGCGACTCAGTTTGGCACAATCGCTGTCAGATGGCATGGCCAATTAGATATTAGCGTTGAAAGAGACAAAGCTATTATTACATAGCATTGTCTCTTTTTCCCCAAAAACGTTTCAGCTACAAATTGCGATCTTTCGTTCATTTATAACAATCCAAATATCGCTGAGCGTATTGGACGTCAGGGTACGACTTTCAGCGATGTGATATGAACTCAAACTGAAATGTCTTGCTTTTTAATCGTTTTTAATAAGTTCGTGGTAGGCCTGCTGTTAATTGATAACTGTCAACAAAACCCTGTAAAACACAGAATATCAATGACGAACAATGTGGAGAACGACAAAGCAGTACCCTTAGCACAAGTTTTCAGTATTTAAGACGTAAACTGAAACTTTGACAATTTCAAAATGACAATTTTCAAGGAAAAAATTAGTTCCTTCTTCACACACCAGAGGCGCTGTTCCATTTTTTCATACAAGAAACGCTGTAAATACTGGAAAGTAAAATAATGAAAATTCATGCCATAGTAGATGAAGAATATAAAAAAATCAGGGTACTGAAGTATATGATGATTCCACTTAATAATTGACTTCCCTGACCCTGCTATTCCTAAAAGTTGCCATGCTATTCCTAAGTTCAACGGAACGCTGCCAGATTATAACTCGGAATACTGCTAAGCTAACCTGTATAGGTTCCCACTTCCCGTTGTCTATTTAAAGGCCGCTGCATACGTGACGGGATTTTTCACGTACGGGACGGAACGGGAGTTTTTGGAAATATCGTTTCATACAAAATGTCTATAGAAGCGCATACGTCACGGAGACACGGACGGGACGGGAACCTGCAACGACGATATATTACTAGACTTCGCATGCACGATCTAAGGAACAAAAACCATTCTGTCAACTCGCTGAGGTACTACATAAGCGAGGGGGACGGGGTACTGCGTTGTGATTGGCTAACTCAAGGTCTGTTTTGTCTCAAGGTATTTTTACGGCTCACAGGAGTGGTCGAAATAAGACGGATATAAGACTTCTTTGCCTAATGTGTTGACAGACATCGGTCGCCTGTTATGAGGAGTCTAGTAATATAATTCGACGTTGGGAACGTGCCAACGATATTTAGCACGTCCCGTCCCGTGCACGCCGCGCCAGAGGTTTTATCCCGTCCCGTATGCAGCGGCCTTAGGTAACACAACTGTAACTGTCGTCTCGATAGAACTGCAACTGTCAGCACACTTGGAACTGTCGACTTCAACTAGTTCACACTTTCACACTTCAGCTGGAATACTAAATGTGTAGGATGTGAGGTCAAACTTCTACATGTTGTGGTTCTTGATGTGCAAGAATGTTGCAGTGGGTTTAGCAACTGTGTTCCATTGTAGAATGTTTTGAAATTGTATTTGTTTTATGTTGTTAACTTTTTGTAACTGTTTCTGAACGTAAATACAAATTGTGGACGTAAATCGTGATACTGCAATGTAATAGATAATAATTAGACTGACGCCTTTTACGCATGAGGTTAGGAAAAACTACAGAACGCATTTATAATTATGTTATGTAAGTCATACCCAAGAGCATGCACTAGCACGTAAGTAGTTAGGTTCGCATCGATCTGCCGGGAGGAATAACATCACGATTTTAATGAGCCCTTGACTGCGGTTCCTCCAATAATATCGCAGCTACAATATTATATTTCCCTCCATCGAAGCAACGACAAGTCTAAAGGTTACATTATTCCCATTTTCCTTATAATTGGATATTAAAAGGTAAATTAAAGACGACTGAAGGAAAAATGTTGGAAAAATTTAAATGAGAAATAGGTAAGTCGACTCAAGGACAAAGTTAATAAAATTGCTAAATTGAAATAAAATGAAACTGTATTTATTTTTCAGTTTTCTTGTTACTAGGTAAGCTTTCATTTACGTCTACCTTTTCTAAGAAAACTAATCTTGAAAAGCCTGTTCTACCTCAAATTCTCTTCCTTCAGGGTCTGTTTGAAGAAATTTCTTTTAGAAATAAGCAGTAACTATGTATTTTCCTTTCCTATTAAAATGTATCATCTTTCTATGTGTGGGTGTGTACTTAAATTACTTACATACATTTATCGTCACTCCAATGACTAGATCTCTCTATGCAGAGTTAGGCCATAATCCACGAACTACGCCCAGCACTTATAACTCAACTTTTGAATATTTTCAGGTTCCGTCGCACAGGTCTCTTAGATGGCATACCCCTGGTGTACTGCGGAGCTGAAGCCATCAAGAAACGCGGCATCTCGGTGATGACCTGGCCGGTCCAGGAGGGCCTGATCCAGGACTGGGACGAGATGGAGAAGCTGTGGCACCACGTCTTCTACAAGGAGCTCCATGTGCCGCCCGAGTCTACTATGATCATGCATTCTATCCATCCGCTCGCACCGGATTCTGATAAGTGAGTGTCGAATCAATATGTAAAAAAAATCAATGCCGCTTTTTGTTGTAATGAATAGTGTAATACTATTGATTCTTTTGCGCTGCGAAGCTAGTTTTATGCAAACGTTTAGTACTTAATTTTTACTGAGTTTCAACTTTATTTAACCTAGACAAGCATGAGGTTATTCCCGAGAAAACGCTCAAGAAATATAATTTCTGGCGATAGTGTCTCTGGCGGCAAAATGTAAAAATTAAATCGATTAAGCTTTGCATTGCAATTTATTCTATGTATCGACTATTAATCATGACGCCATTATAACAACGTACCTAATTGAAAAACTTATGTGGAAGGAAGAATTCGATTTATTTTCATTGAATCACAGTCAATTGCGGAACAATAAATTACAACAAGATGATGCCAAAGTCATCATAAGACGTTAAGAATAAAATAGAATGATGATTTTGTAGAAACATAACTGCGATGGCTTATTTAGTTTTCAGGTTCAAGTTCTGCACCCAATCGAATTGATTTCCATACAAATCTTAATTATGTGTAATTTTATTTTAAACCTGACTACGCCCGAAGGAATTTAATTTTTTATTTTATTCTACCAGGGGAAAGATGGCTGAAATCTTCTTCGAGTCTTTCGCTGTTGACTCGCTGTACGTCGCAAAGTCACCGTCTTTAGTGCTGAACGCGTACGGCAGGACTTCAGGTGTGGTGTGGGAGCAGGGCTACTCCTGCTGTTATGCCACCCCGGTGTTCGAAGGGTTTCCTTTGAAGTACGCCACCGTCACCTCTCCAGTGACAGGCAAAATGCTCACTGATAGACTGCAGAATCTGATGTTCAAAGCTGGATATTCCTTCACTACGCCGTTTGAGATAGATCTGATCGACAAAATTAAGGTAAGATTATCAGTTACACTTCTTGTTTTGTGTTCGATTAGCAGGAAGAGCAAAGGGTTATTTCAAAATTTAATTTCAATAGTAGCTTGAGATCACGGGACTGAGTATACAGGTCACCGTGACCTTGGAACGTTGGGCAATTGAAAGAACACTGTGGATTTTAGTCACTGGGAGTCTGAAAGTCCCTTTCACTCCTTCCAGGCCAGGAGGACTTATATGATAATTAGAAAAAAATAACACGAAGTTTTAAAATTTTCGCTCGGTTTGAGATTAGGTATTAACTATTTCAATGAATAAGTAATAATAAAAAATATCCTAATTTACATCTCATACATTAGTTAAATGTGTAGCTATAAACCTCTGGCTAACACGTTATTTATTTATAAATCTTTGTTTATATTGTCTGCAACAGACAGATTTTATTGTAACCAGTATGTTCTTAAAAATCCAGAAAGACATATGCTACGTATCCCAAGACTACGACCAAGAACTAGCAGCAACCGCAGGCTTCGACGAGAGCAAGGCCCGGTATGACCTGCCAGATGGACAGCATATACTCCTGGGAGAGGAACGGTTTCTGTGCCCAGAGGTGCTGTTCCAGCCGGAGATGGAAGGACTCAAGTGTCGCAACATCATCGATGTCATCTGCCATAGTATAGACTTGTGTGATATTGATTATAGGTAAGTCACGTCTCTTTTCAAGAGAGGCGCTGAACGGCATCGGCCCTCATTCTTTTTTATCATCATCATCATCATTTCAGCCATAGGACGTCCACTTCTGAACATAAACCTCCCCTTTAGATCTCCACCTATACCGGTTGGAAGCGACCTGCATCCAGCGTGTTCCGGCGACCTTTATAAGGTCGGCTGTCCATCTCGTTGGTGGACGTCTTACGCTGCGCTTGCTAGTCCGTAGTCTCCACTCGAGTACTTTTTGTGACGGTCTGTGATCGTCTACGGATCTCCTCATTTCGAATTCGATCACATAGAGAAGCACCGAGCACCGAGATCATTTTATTAGAATGGTAAAATCATCAAATGTGTCCGGGATATCCGGGCCGGGCAGGAGGGACTGTCAGACTTCCCACGGTGTCCTTTTACAGCCCTTTAAGTTACAGGGTCACGGTAATTCGGTAGGCCCGTGACTCCGTCAGGCTTCGGTCCTCTAAAAGGAGGTCTGTCATTGTGCTGTGAGTAGCAATGAAATAACTTCAAGTGCCTGGTTTTATGTCGACTAGCTATTATAGCTATACCCGCGAGATGTTTTGTAAATTGTCTTAAATACTTACTACGTTATAACGCGATAAAAGGTCTATGTGTTAACTCAGCCTATAAACCATCAGCTTCGTAACAATTTAATCTAAATTTGATCAGCCTATAATACAACATACATTAAAAAAATACCGACCGAATTGAGAACCTCCTCCTTTTCTGGAGTCGGTTAAAAATATTGTGACCACAAACTATCCCATTAATAATCGTAGTGTGTTAAGTTTGACGATTCTTCCACAGGGCTATATTCTACAACAACATAGTATTCTCCGGGGGATCCAGCATGCTGACAGGTCTTGTCGACCGGCTGACTAAGGAGCTAACCCAGCTTCTCAAGAAGAAGCTGCCAGACGTCAGGGTCAATATTGATGCGATGACAAACAGGCAGAACGCTGCGTGGGCCGGAGGGTCCATGATGGCATCCTTGCCAAATTTGAAGGGGTTCTGGCTTACTAAGGAGGAATATTCTGACTCAGGCTCAGATAAAGTCCATTCCAAGTTCTTTTAAAGGAAAACACTAAAATCTTAACATCGGGAAGACGCGTCTTACTTCTTTACTAATACGACAGAATTTAGAGCTCCTGACTAATAATAGTAACTACTGCCGTTACTTTACGTGCTTTCCGAAGCACGGAAAAACTGACTATGACAGATGACAGAGACAGCTCACCCATCCACAGATCAAACTCGGCAAGCGCGGCTTTACACGGAAGGCCGGCCTGTGCGACTGTAAGTATTTAGACAAGAGCTCCTCCTCATCTTGTGAGATAATAATAATATTGTTACGGTTATAAGTAGCTTCAGTAGGTTTCAACTTGATTTTGTAAGCACCTCTTTGCATAGCGCGGAATATTTTGTTACATTAATTTTAAAATAAATAATGAATGTACCAAATCTGAAGAGTCCTTGGTTTTATTGTATGGAGATAATATTGTATTCTAGTAAAGCCCTCGCTTATTTCTTTTAAGTTGTTATTTCATAAATTACGGTGGGTACCTATACACATATATTCGAAATTGAGATTGTAACCTAAATTCGAACGTAATTTTTCGTTGTGTTTATTTCGTGAAGATGAAGAGATTTTTTTTTAAAACATTGAATTGTGTAAACGTTTTTTATTATAAACAGCCAAACCCGATACAACTAGTTTTATAAAATACAGAATATTTGTTCGGTGCGGGAGTCGAGCCTCTGACACGCACCGAAGCGTCACTCAGCCACATCGTCTACCGTGCCAAACGCGCCCCTTCATAATTATTATGCGAGGTTAATAATAATATGATAATTAATCTGAAATATAATAAATACTAGTAACTGTAATAACAAACACAAATGTGCTTGTGATATAAAAATATTTAATTCAAACACAGAATATGGTAAACAGTAATTTCTGGCTTTTTGCATTACTTTCTTTGATTAAAAACTACAGGAAGATAAATAAATATGAAAATTACCGATACCTGAGGAAAAAATCCATTTACTTACTTATTTAAATACTGTTCTCGGTAGTACTCTGTTATTTGAATAAAACATTATATAACTCATGTAGTGAGAACTGATCAAATTCGGTATTGAATTCAGGTAAAATATAGGGTTTTTGTTACTTATGAGAGAAAAATAATTTTCTTTTGCAGCGTAAAATATTATTCTTGGTATTCTGAATAAGTAGCGGTTATTATGTTTTACAATATTCCCTTAGATAGGTACTGAATTATGTCAGTTTGTACACATATTTATGTGACGCTCTTTTCCAAAAAAATACTTACATCGACATTAAAATACTCGTTTACCATGTTTTCTCAATATTGACTTATTAATATATTTAATATATACTGATTATATATTTTCCTAGGAGGACCTAATGCCTGAAGTATACCTATTTATATTTTCTATTCAAAAATCGGCTGACTTACTCGTAGTAAATATTTCTGATACTCACTTGGGCTATCCATGATATTGAGATTCCATTACACACGTAAATTTCAGGAGTCAAAAATGATATAAATTTTGTATTAAAATCATTTTTCATACGATTTACTTGAAAAAAAAATTTTTTTTTTCCAAAACTATCACACAACGCCATCTAGTCCCAAGCTAAGCAGAGCTTGTGTTATGGTTACTAGATAACTGATAAACATACTTATATATTTGTTAATATATACATATTATAGATAAATTACACCCAGACACAGAACAAATTTTATTATCGTGCTCAACACACAAACATTTGTCTTGGGTGGGACTCGAACCCACGACCTCCGGCATAGCAGTCAGGGTCACTAACCACTAGACCAACAGGCCAGTCAAATTCGAATGTAATTCTAAAGAAATTGCTAGAACAAGTTTTCCAAGATTTTCGAAAATTCGCATGATTCCAGGACGAATTCAAGACGAACCCTCAGTCGTAAGTGAAGTGCTCGGTTATTTATATTATATAAAAATATATTATATATGTAGAGATAAGTGATAATTAATTACAAGTGACTTGCCACAATCACGCCATTCGCGACCAGCGATCAATTTGCACAGAACACGGAATATCCATTATTATTTTCTACGAACAATTTATTTGGTTAAACAGTGCTATTGTGTACTCTGATTTGTACATAGATACGATTGCGGCTTGTGGCATTATTCCAAAACTCCAGGTGCTGTGGATGTTATTGGCAACCAGTGTTTTAGTATATTACAATTAAAATGAAAGTTTTTACAAAATGGTGGAAGTGTTTCCTGTAGTACAATAAATCGCTCAACACTAATTTACGCTATATTTTGGAACTCAGCGCTGCAGCAACGTAAAAATCTTCAATTCTCTTCAGTCTTTCGTCAATTTTCCCTACGCTCTAGTTAAAACTGTTTCAATCCCTACTGTCGACCTTTTGTACATTCTTTAAGAGAATAGCTCAGCTGGTTTTAGCATTCAGTTTTATAGAATTCATGCTCATGATAACTTCGTGGCGTCTGACCTATGGCTTACCATAGTATTCCACGAACGAAGCCAGCTTCCCAAATAAGGATTTATTTACCTCATTTCAGCATATAATTATGTGGTAAAGTGTTGTTCTCTTCATCTATTTCCCCACGGCAGCCAATCTCAGCAGAGATTAGCTATCGACGCGACAGATATTATAATACACAAGTTTGTGAGCAGGCACAAGTCCTCACTCTGTCTTTGTCATAATCCGATTACCAGAAAGAGATCAGGGGTAGGACCAACAATTTACGTTATTGTGCTTTTCCAGGCACATAGGCGTCATACCTAACTTCAAAACTCTAGGCTGGAACTGAGTTTTAAGCAAATAGTGCCCAACCATTCGAACGACCTGGTTGTAGCTTGCAACCACGAGCCGAACAGAGCACTGGCATGAGATTACGATGCTACTGAAGACCTTTTAAAAACTTAAAAGTCAAGCATTAAGGCGGCACTATTGCTTGCTCTTTCTTTTAGTCGTCTAAGCCCAAATCTTTTCATTTTACGTCGAAAAAAAAAAATCGAAAATCTAAATAACAAGACCTGCTTTATAGTTAGTTAAGATAGTAAAAAAAGTTTCATAATCTAATATTAAGGCGTATCAGGGGATTCTGGTAAGCCATTTGAGGTATCGGCGAAAAGTCCAAAGGTGAAAGAGTCTATTGGTGAAACGGCCTTAAGTGAATCGTCCTGTCGACGAAACGTCTAATGATGAACCGGTCGTCGGTGCATCGTAGCAGAATCAGGTAGTATGGCCTCTTAATTAATAAAATCACACCTCCAACACGTACTTATAGAGACCGCGACGACGACGACTGAAGTTCTTTAATTAAAAATATTAGTACCTCGACTTTTCCCTCGGACATCAGTCGTAACCTGACTCTAATTGGTATTTTGTAATTAACAATGAGGCAGACTAACTAAAAATGACAGACATAAAACACAAAACTAAAACAAAGTACCAGCTCTACGCCATAATTTAGTATTAACACAATATTTTAACGGAAATGACAGAAATACATAACGGAAAAAAATATCGGCGTTCCGTGCATGGAACACGATTTATTGGTATTTGAAGCGATAATAAACGGGCGTTATTAATCATGTAGCTTTAAGGTTGTTGCACACGGACAGCAAACAGTTTGATTTATTTGTTAGAATATCTTATGTACACTGTAGGTGTTTTTGTTTCCTAAAACAATTGTGTATCCATATCTATTAGTAGTTAGGCGCTGGCGACGCAGTCTTGGAGGTATACCCAGCTAAAAGGCGCGGTGGCGGACCGGTGTCCTAGCGGTGGCGGGACGGTGACGGCGCGGTGGCGGAGCGGTGACGGCGCGGTGGCGGCATCGTGCACACGAGCCCTTACTCTTTGTGGAGCACAGTACAACACAATAACATTAGAAATCAGTCTTCAACTTTTACTACTAACTAAAAATATTTTTTGTTATAGTGTTGCCTACTAAAACTGGGAAACGTTGCTCCACTTAAAGTAACTGCGATGCAATGTGGATGCACCCATGGAACCAATAGAAGTATTGTTTATTAGTTATTTTTGCATTTTCATAAATGTTCACTGTATTCTCAACGCTGAGAGGCCATGTCCTAGAAACACATACATAATTGGTGAGGTTCTTCGTAAAATTCAGTTGTATAATAGTTAGCATACGCTTATGAACAGGAGTATGATGTGGACTAGCCGAAAGAGAGCTGTTTAAGAATGATAGCTTTTGTTTTTTACTTTGCCCGCACTTATAATTTCTCTTGTTTCTTGGGTGCGTTTACAAACATTATAAACTCACAACACAAAGGCCCAGACCCGGAACAAGTATTTGTAGATCGTTATAAATATTTGCTCCGTGCGGGAATCAAATCAGCGACACGCACCGTGCCGTCGAAGTTCTTACCTAATACTGCGGGGAAAAAGGGGTAAGTTTATGTAGGTATATGCTCGTATGGTTCTTCTCATGCCTTCCTGTCTATTTTATGGTCATAGTCTGGTTTAGGAATCGAAAAAATATTGATATGTCTTCTGCGGAAAGTACGTCATCAGCCTATAATGTTCCCACTGCTGGGACACAGGCCTCCTCTCTGAGAGGGAGTGGGCCATAATCCACCACGCGGGCCCAGTGCGGGTTGTTAGATGTCACATATCATCGAATTTTATGGTTCTAGGACATGCCCAGGACATGGCCGGTTTCCTCACGATGTTTTCCTTCACCGTTTTTGAGAGCAGTATTGAAGAAACCAATTACACAAAGTAAGAAATGCTCCTGACGGGGTTCGAACCCACGACCTATAACTCGTAAGCCGGAATCGATACCACTGGGCCACCACTGCTCTCAGTCGGGACCGATACCACTGGGCCACCACTGCTCTCCGGAAAGTAAATGAATTTAATAACATGAGCACCGTATGTTCCCGCAATCCCGGACAACTTTATAACCCCACTTTATTCCCTCAACGTAAGTTAAAGCACGTGATGTGAAAGCCACCCCTGTTTTTATCTCGCTTGTCAAACTTCCAAGTTAAGTATTAACTTAACTCCCAAACTTTGTTTAAACTTGGGTTAAGGTTAAGCTAAGATTATAATTTTATGATTCCGTCAGACTTTACCCTTCAGAATATATATATATTCCGAGTTTGTCGTAAAGACACTTAAAAACATCGCGAGTTGAAGTTGTAGTAATTGAGTCAGTGTGTGATTGTCCTTATCAGCTGTCACATTAAATATAACTGGCTTTTTACAACGAAGACTATTAAGAAAAAAAAACTGCAATTGACAAGGTCAAATTCGTCAAAACTTCATAAAAGACTGTTGTAGTTTTTCATGATATTTTTGAAAACATGAGTGACCCTTTCGAGAAACCAGTGGTGGTAATTGACAATGGTAGCTACAACATCAAAGCGGGATTCGCCTGCGACAATCACCCGGTCTCTATCTTCAGGACTGTGGTGGGCCGGCCAAAGTACCTCCAGGGCCGGTATGGGAAGACTCCATACGAAGTGTATATTGGTGATGATGCTATCGACCGTATGGATGAACTGGATCTGAACTTTCCTGTCGTGAGGGGGAAGATAACTCATTGGGACAATATGGAGCGGGTGTGGCACCATGTCTACTATAGGGAGCTCAGGGCGGCTCCCGAAGACCGAGCGGTCCTGCTGTCCTGTGCCCCTGCTACTACTATGGAGGACAAGTATGTTTCTTTTTTTTTAAATCGCTTCACTTTCTTTTAATTTTTTTAGTAAACAAATCGCCGTCTAAACTGATGTAAGAGAGAGGGGGTAATTTTAAGCTTTTATTATCCTTACCGGAGATAATAATTTCGTTACATTTTTCTATCTAAAACTATAATAAAATTGATTTTATGGCGTTAGGCTTAAGCCTCATTTAGGCAAGAAATCGCATACAGTGGCATGCAAGTTTCTACATTGCGGTTTTTGTAGTCAAACTTGCATTGAAACTTCGTGCAAATTTTTGCAGTCATGAAATGGATCTTTATTAATAAAATGTCGTTATTGGCTGTATTTTCATCCAGAGACAAAGTGTATGGTGGTGTAGTATGTTAAGCTAAGGCTTTTGAAGATAAATAGCAAGGTACCTGAAACGTTTATTTCAGACACAAATATACATTACCGGTTACGACTGCCTGTATTTAATTGTCCCACGGGTGTACTAACTGAATAAAAAGTGCCTTCTATATTACTACCAATTTTCTCGTATCTGTTTCTGTTTAAGAGATTTTGATAGATAGAGTAACAAAACTTTTATTCATCCCATAACATACCTATTCATCTTCTCAAAAATAAGTAATTAAATCACAAAAAAAAAACAATTTATTAAAAAAAAAATTTATACATAAGATAGTTATTGGTTACTTCTCGCTTCTACTCACGATCTTCTATAATATAAAAAGGATCGCAAAATGTGTTGCTAAGCTCATAACTCGAAAACGGCTGAACCGATTCGGATAATTCTTTTTTTGTTGTGTTTGTAACCATCGGGACCGGGTTATAGAGAGTACCCTTCCACCCGTGAGAAGCCGGGACTGTCCGCTAGTTTCTCATAAATAACTCGGTTCACTTACAATGAATTTGAATGACTAATATTGTACGGAGATCAAACGTTGTTAATATATTTTATCATGTACATATTTCTTACTAGCTGTTGCCGGTTTCAACTCCTACAAAGTATAAACTTATCCCACGGGAAGATAAAATCGGGATAAAAATTATCTCATGTGTTAATCCATGTTATAAACTATTTGTTTGCCAAATTGTATCCAAATCCGTTCAGTGGTTCTTACGTGAATGAGTAACAAACATCCATCCATCCAAACAAACTTATACGCTTATAATATTAGTAGGATGTAATCTGCGACATGTGGCATAATATTAATTAATTTATATCCTTTGACTTCAGAAGGCCAAAGCCTGCCGGGTTAGCGGGACTCATGAAGTACCGTGAACCCGAAACATAAAGGGCTGTTGAAGGACACCGTGGATTTTAGTCAGTACGAGTCTGACAGTCCCTCTCGCCCTGCCCTAGGTGGGAGAATTCATTAAATGATGTCACCACGCTAAATATATCGATTGACAATGATTGTGAAATACATTTTCAGTGCTCGTAAATTTTTCAAGCTAAGACGAAATGGCGTGACAGTCGAGACGATTTCTATTTTAGCTTCGATCTACTGAATACATAATAGCGGAGGCAAGGTCTGTTGGACACAAACCCCGACTGTTGCGGGGTAATTTTGTGGGCGCATGTTTTGTCACGTATCTTCCGAGGTGGGTCAGTAGGATACTAAGAGAGCGCAGTTTCATGTCAGTCTTGAAGGATTTGGTATGTTATCCAAGGAGTTTGGAATATGTTGGTGGCGAAATTATTTATGTCCATTTTATGAGCTAGACTCCCATACTGTGTAGGTATTAAACGTAAGGCCTGGAGTTTCTGTCTATCAAAAAAAGACGCAAGTTCATGCATGTATGTTTTTACACACATCAGACATAGAAGCTCAGGTATTTTTAAACGACAATCCAAACATCTTTTTATTGTGTTAAAATTTATTTTTAAGGAACAATTTGACCGGGACATTCACGCATTAATCTTCTGAAAAAAATAAAAAAAATCTGCTGGATTCAGACAGGAAAAACCACAAAGTAAGGTTACTTTGTGGTTTTTCCTGTCTGAATCCAGTTTAATTTATAATTTATTTCATCATCACTTTTCACTCGGAAAGGAAAATATTGTGAGGAAATCGGCATGTCTTACAACAAAAAATTCGAAGACATGACTATGACATCTTCCAAACTGTACTGGACCCATGTGGTAGATTACAGCCCACACCCCAATACAATTATGAAGCTTGTGTCCCAGGAGTGGGAATATTATAATCAGTACACTTAGCACGAGTTTTCAGTACCGTCAGCACGAGTTTTCGGTATTTGAGACGTAAAGTAAACTGGAACTTTGACTACTTCAAATTGTAAATTTTCAAGGAAAAAATTGGTGCCTTCTTCGCACACCAGAGGCGCTGTTCCATTTTTTCATACAAGAAACGCTGTAAATACTGGAAAGACGCTGTAAAGTAAAATAGTGAAAACTCATGCTAGAGGTACTGATTACGATATAATAATTTAAATAGAACTATTTGTAGTTTTAACTCGACAACGACACAAAAATGTTTCTGACATGTCATTGAGACAAAATAATGCTGGTCATTCATTAATTACGATAGTTTCCACTGAGCTGCATTGTTCAATAACGATACAAAAATAATATTCTTGCTAATTACAATACGACTGCAATAATTACAAGCTGAACGTTTATATTTATGGTTGTAATAACGTATTGGACACTGAATGATTCCTCGTGTCGTTTTCAGTAATATGTAGTAATTGGAAATCGGGAGAGTGCCTTCAGGAAAATGGATACAATTTGGGATTTTCGTATTTATTCATGTAATAAATCGCAAGATTTAATGTTCGTGATCACTTATGTTAACTTCGAACCCCAGAACAGGTAAAGTAGAGGTACTTTATGAAGTATTTGTCAGAAGCACCTTGTTTTCTAGATTTCTTTTCGGTTGCTAGCAAACGGGCTTCCCCTCCACACGACTTAAAAAATAAATATTTCGGGCTGACAGTTATAATTTTGTCTAGTTTAAACAGAATAGTTTCGGAAAAAATAAGGTTAAAATAAAGGTTAATGTTATTAACATATTGTCGAAAATTATTTACATCCTGATGATGATGATGACTTTTTTCCTACTAGTCTACATACAACATCGCCATCATCTTCCTACTCTTATTCCATTTTCCTTGTAGTCGGCGCAACACGTAAGGGCCTTATCACACTAGCGGTTTGGAAGCGGTTGCGGGGCGGAGCGGCCGCACAGCGAATGCGTTGCGAACACGCCGCGGTTGCGCAGCGAATTCGTTGCGGACGCGCAACGGGATCGCCGCGAACAGCAAATTGGACGCCATTTTGTACTGCCTCGAACAAACGCCAAAACGTCCGCCCCACTTCAGATCAACGAGGAATTTTTTGCATGAACACTTTCGAAAAATTCCTCCAGCGCTGAAATTTGGCATAATGTGATAAGAGTAGGTGATACAGATTATAGATGCATAATCATCCAATTTTTTTTTAGCCGAGAAGTTTTTTTTTACCAAAACATGAATATTGTTTATAACTCTCTGCGTAAAATTCCTCAGCCTACTCTAATAATGGATCTTCCCAAATTCGTCGATGCTTTCGTTTTCGTTTTCGAAGTAATAACGTCAACAGCAATGTTTCCTCATCGGAATCCATTTTGTTACTGTGTGTACAAACACGCGACGAAAACGTAACGCATTTGCCACGCGTCCGCGACGTGTTCGCGACGGATGCGCGGCGTGTTCGCGACGGATGCGCTGCGCGTCCGCTCCGCACCGCAGCCGCTTCCAAACCGCTAGTATGATAACGGCCTTATCTTCTTCCATCCTCCTATCACACGCCATTCCCTCCTTTTTCTTTCATATAATCATTTTTTACACAATTCATCCATCTTTTCTTTCAACTGAATTTCATACTGATGACGTAAGGCTTAGAGGGCCTGCCAGGGTCGAGGGACGGATTTCATTACCGTGACCCTGGAACGTAAAGAGCTATTGAAGGACACCGTGGATTTAAGTCAGTACATGTCTGACAGTCTCTCCTGCTCTGCCCTTGGGTGGGAGGACTTGTTTGAAGATTTTATTACGCTTACAAAAAAAACTGAACTTCATACACTACACCATTATTACACAAAATCTAAAATACTTTCCCAATTTTAGTTATCGTTTATGGAGCTGTTACATTTAACCAATTACCCACGGCCGGGTGGGATATATGCGTCTTCTAATTTATTACCTCTGGCAAGATAATTCTATTCTAGCATTTGATATTCTCAGGAATTTTCTCTCTTGTGGGTAAGAAATCAAGTTAAGAAAGATTTACTAGTCTGCGGGATAATCGCACAAGTAAGACTTTTCTCACATTTTCGACTTATCGAAGCGCTTTATTATCAGAATGTTTTAACGCGTCGATATTCTTACTAGAGTTGAGAGTCACTATTTTGCACAAATGCACAGTTTATAATGAAAGAGATACATAATTCAGGAATCAGTACAAGACATGCAATACACTACTCATACAATTTAGATGAATTTGTTCTAAACACTCTCGGTATCCCTCTAAAAGCCAGTTTTTTTTTTAAATAATATTATTCCACAACAATCACACAAAGCCATCTAGTCCCAAACTAAGCAGAGCTTGTGTTATGGGTACTAGACATCTGATAAACATACTTATTACATACATATTATCGATAAATTACACCCAGACACAGAACAAATGATCATGCTCATCGCACATACATTAAGTCCTGGGTGGGAATCGAACCCACAATCCCGGGGCATAGCAGTCAGGGTCAGTAACCACTAGACAAACAGGCCGGTTTACCTATCTATTTTAATTATACCATAATTTTGAATTGTAAAAGTGTAAGTTTAGATCTCTATGGAGAAGAATGGGTAAGAAACTCCATGGATTAACACAATACCCTTTGACATGGTCCTGACAGTCAGAACTCGGGCATTTGTGTAGTATTGATGACAAAATTATGTAGTGATGAAAGTACTACTACTGAAGTTTCATCTTACGGACTGAATAATAATAATAATATTCCACAACTAACACACAACGCCATCTAGTCCCGAGCTTAGCTGAGCTTGTGTTATTGGTACTAGACAACTGATAATTTTTTTCTAAATACATACATATTAAAGATAAATTACACCCAGACACAGAACAAATGATCATGCTCACCACACAAACATTTGTCCTGGGTGGGAATCGAACCCACGACCCCGGCATAGCAGTCAGGGTCACTAACCACTAGACCAACAGGCCAGTCAGAATATAAGAGGGACCTATTTTTTCATAATGATTACGACCGGGCTTCAGGCAGCAGTAAATAACGAGAAGTGTTTGCGTCCGGTTGACCTGCATACATTTACATAACATTAGTGGTTGAGCTTTGCAACACTGATTTTCTATTTTCTTTTGAGTAACGACCCCCTTGTTAAGCAGATGCAATTTTTGTCTACAAAGGTATTCTTGTATATCTTTGTTTTTTTATTTTTTAAGAATTATGTACCTACAGAGTGTCAGCACGATGACGGGGCCACTCAGAGTGTGCGTCCACACTGAAAGCCTAGTGCGTCGGCGGTGGCAGGCGCGGTGGCGGGCGCTGCGGCGGGCGCGATACGTGTCCACACTGCCGATCAAGCGTTTGTTTTTGTTGCGGGTGTTGCAAACCGGCGGTACCTAGTAGTATCTACATGTCTTATTTAAAGTTTTTTTTTTTTTTACTCGTTATGTAGGATTGAATACAACTAAATTATTAACATTCTACATTTTTCTACTCATGTACGGTAAAATAATTTAAATATGTACAAAAACATCCAACGGTAGTACTTTAGTGCATGTTTTGGTAACTATATGGCGCTACTAAAAGACCGAAAAGGTTTGATACACCTGCCGCCCGCCCGTTGTATCGGTTGTTGCCTAGCAACGCCTAGGCTCGCAAAATCGCTCGTTTAACCACCGCGCTAGGCTCCCCGCCTAGTCACTTCAGTGTGGCCACAAACTGCGATTTCATACATTCATTATTGTCGCACCCGCCGCCGCCACCGCGCTAGGCTCCCCGCCTAGTCACTTCAGTGTGGCCACAAACTGCGATTTCATACATTCATTATTGTCGCACCCGCCGCCGCCACCGCGCTAGGCTCCCCGCCTAGTCACTTCAGTGTGGCCACAAACTGCGATTTCATACATTCATTATTGTCGCGCCCGCCGCCGCCACCGCGCTAGGCTCCCCGCCTAGTCACTTCAGTGTGGCCACAAACTGCGATTTCATACATTCATTATTGTCGCGCCCGCCGCCGCCACCGCGCTAGGCTCGCAGTGTGTTTGAGCCCAGTGAGGTCCCACTGTCGGGATCGCAGGAATAACGAGACCCCGTAACGTAAAGAGCTATTAAAAGACACCGTGCATTTTAGTCTGTACAAGTCTGATAGTCTTTCCAGCCCGGCCCTGGGTGCGAGGACCCATTTGATGATTTTACCAATTAAAAAAAATATTTACACATGGCTACACAAAACCAGCTTATTTTGGACTTTCTTTATATGATATTTTTGCAAATTGATCGGTCAGCTTATACCAGTTTTGTACCTACTGTTATATTTTCATGCTATCTAGTCTTTTTGCATTCATGCAAACCATTGGCAGCTAAATAGTTGTGTGAGAAATGAAATTACGCAAATTATTAAACACATAAAAAAGCATTCTTTATCTGAATCACTTATCTAAATTACATGTTTCAGAATAGTATAGATGATATATCTATAAAACAGTCTTTATATTTATTTACGGTTCTACACGAGCCGAACCATTTATAAAGCTAGGATCAACGACGATATATACACGATCTATGGAACAAAAACTATTCTGTCAACTCGCTGAGGTACTACGTAAGCGAGGGGGACGGGGTACTGCGTTGTGATTGGCTAACTGAAGGTCTGTTCTGTCTCAAGGTATGTTTACGGCTCACAGGACTGGTCGAAATAAGATGGATATAAGACTTTTTTGCCTAATGTGTTGACAGACATCGGTCGCCTGTTATTAGGAGTCTAGTAATATATCGTCGTTGGCTAGGATTATCTAAGTCTGGGTTCCAAGACCAACCAATCTAACGAACCAAACTATGTACACACGGCTACACATAAAGCTATACAAAACCACTTTAACGTGGTCCCGCTTCCTATTATCTCACACGTTCAACGATCAGCTGATTCTGGTTTTGCATAGCTTGATGTGTAGCCGTGTGTACGTACAAATTTACGATTGAAATTCTACAAATACTCGTCCCGATGGTCCCGTTAGTGAAACACCCTTTGTGAGTGTTTACATTGTGTTAGATCTCAGTGTAATTAGCACAGATGTTAAAGCCGAATTTGCATTGGAATTGTAGTAGCCTGGATTGTTAAGGGGCGGTTGCAGTACTTCTTCAGATAATTATCTAATCAAATAACAGATTTTTATTAATAAAATCATCTTTAAAAAAATTGCTTAACGTTGAGTGAATGGTAAGGAAGAAACACGATTTGAAATTATTGGCTCAATAAAAATGTCAAACATAATAAATGGCACTAAATCACAATTTTACTGTTTAGAGATTCCATCATGAATTTATATGAAAATTTCATCAATAGATAAGCTTTTAAAGTTTTGAAAACATATTTTGTAAAAAAATCTATTTTATTTTAATCCAAGAAGAAAAATCAATCAAAATGTAAGCATTATACAAGTATCGCTCCTATTTTGGCAGAGAGTGAAGTTGTGAGCTAATATTTATACACGGTACTGCAACCTCGCCTTAACTAACTGTACTCTAGTCTCCGTACAATCTAGGGCAAATTACACTATCAAAGTAAGCGCTTAAACACCATTTAGAGTCCGTTTAACTCAGTAAAAGTAATTTGAGAAAATAATTATGTATGTTAAATTCATTAACAGTCATGCTCTCTCTGCTATCGGGTCCATGAAGATAAGGACGGCACATTTTATTATGGGGATTTCTACATTTGACATTTTATCGTTTTGGGGTTCCGTACCTAAACCCCCATTATCAAGTCCCCGCTGTCTGTCAGTCCCCAGAGAGTCCGTCTGTCCAAGGCTTTATCTCAAGATCCGTGATATACAGTTGGAAATTTCACAGATTTCGGTTTATGCTAAACAGCATCATCATCTGCCTAGCCTTTTCCCGACTATATTGGGGTCGGCTTCCAGTCAAACCAGATTCAGCTGGATATCAAAATTTTACGTGGAGTGACTGCCTGCCGGACCTCCACAACCCAGTAACTGGGTAATACCATGCCCCATGGTAAACAGCAATTACTAAAAATACATGCATGACTGACGATACCATGGTATTTTGCTGTTATTATACATGATGATACGTAACCCTTCGTGCGCGAGTCCGAATCGCACCTTGATTAAAGTATAAGATACCATTATACTGACATTATTTTCCCGTGGGACAATTATTGTCACGGACTAAGTCACTGGCATCATAGTGATCGTCATAGTATACAATAAAAAAACCCTCGACACAAAAACAAAGTTCCCTTTAAAAAGTTAAAAATAAGTCGCGGGGGACTGCTCCAAATTATTTGTCATCTCCTGTTTTTTGCAGTCCCCCAACGCGACGTATTTTATTATTTTGTACTTTTTAAAGGGAACTTGGTTTTTGTATCGGGGGGTTTTTAAATTTTTAATTTATTTTATACTTTAGGCACATACTTTTCATTCATCATTAAGTCGTCAATATTCCCTTTCAGTACGCTTTCATTTGATACCCAACTCGAGTATATTTGCAGACCATCGGTTACCTTTCCTCACTTTCACCCCCACAACTTCTAAACGGCTCAACCGATTTTCATCAAACATGTCTAAGAACACTCGCAGATAAGTAACCTTTCATACGAAAAAAAACTAAATTGAAATCGCTTCATCCGTTCGGGCTCTATGATGCCACAGACAGACAGACACGTCAAACTTATAACACCCCTCTTTTTCCGTCGGGGGTTAAAAGGAAATTGTTCTGAAGCATAAAAGTCAACAATATAGAATTGTTCATTAGTTGAACAAATGTATCCATTTCCCGGCTGTCATTTATGTGGGGCATACCATTAGTGTTACATTATCCGGTCTAGATGTCTGTGGTCTGCAGTCTGTTGTCTATAGCTCTGTCGGGACAGGAAAGTGTATGTCATTGCGCAAGCTCTGCTCACTTCCTGTCATGTTAGGGCGAGGTGATAATAATCTATCATAGTGTGACTAATCTACGATTATTAAATTGTAGGCAGTAAAATGACATTTGTTCACTATAGAAATGTACTAAATTTCCTTGTATCAGTGACAGTTGCACTTGTCATTTTACTGACTACAATTAAAAATCGTACTTTATGTAAGTTACATCTGTACCGTTAGCACGAGTTTCCACTCTTTTACTTTACATTATTTACAGCGTTTTTTTGTATGAAAATATAGAACAGCGTCTCTGGCGTGCGAAGAAGGAACTAATTTTGTCTTTGAAAATTGTTAATTTGAAATTGTAAAAGTTCCAGTTTACTTTACGTTCGTCTCAAATACTGAAGACTCGTGCTAAGAGTACTGAACTTGGATTTACTTAGATGTGTGAAATTCTAAGTGAACATTTTTATGTAACATCTGCTCGGGGCATAATGCACGGAATCGTTAAGGTGGGTCTGCAAACCTTCACGGGATCGTTAACGTGGCCGCTTAGGTACAGCGAATATAACTGAAAACGATCAAAAAGATGGTTTTCCGTCATGAATGTACATTGTGTACCGTGTGCCGCGAGGAGTGAAAGCTCAGGCTTCTGGAAATTGAACCTGAATCTAAATCATTGGAGTTTATAGTCGTTTTAAGAGCCGAATACACGCTGACCCCATGCCAAGCCGCTCTATTTGTGGTCTCAATTGTGGACGTACAACAATCGCTCTCCTCTTGCTCTTCTCGAAGGCTTTTTTTATTACGTGGTAAAATCAACAAATGAGACCTCCCACCCAGGGCGGGAGGGACTGCCAGACTTGTACTGACTAAAATCCACGGTGTCCTTCAATAGCCCTTTATGTTCCGGGGTCACGGTGATGGAAATAAGTCCCGCGACCCCGAGTCTGTGATCGGGCCCCGTCATTTTGCTGACGCTTTTTGAGGCGCGCGTGGAACACTACGCGCTGTCGACCCGAGCATAGTCCATGGTCGGGCAGTGAGTTGCCTTTTCTCGCTACCCGCATGCCCGCGCCTATGGTGGCCGGAGATCGTCTTGCGACGTCCGACGCCGTGGGCGTCTATCACTGCGGTTGGGGCGGAGGGAGGACGCTGTCCTCATATACTGGGCGCGAGAGGTCTCCGCCTATCGCCACCGTGAGGACACGTCGGTGCTCCGCCCAAGCGGGGCAATCTTGCACCGTATGGTCTGCTGTGTCCTCCGGGCGATCTTCGCAGTGATGACACCCAGGTGTTTCCTCCGAAATATTTATGTGTTCGTCAAAAAAAAAACGACCATGCATGAACCGAACGTTCGAAGTCTGCTTGTTCTACACTCAAAAGTCGATCCTCATCATACGAATTTGTGCTCGGGTCTTGATCCGTTCGTGCTCAGCTTCTAAGCATAGACTGGAATGTTACTAATACAATTTGAAAATCGACAGTGCGTTGTCACGGATTACTGTTCAATGCTGTTTGTGTTTGCACTTAATTATTTTGTATTCGAGCAAACCTGTCGTTTTAAGTTCAGGAAGACCCCTTTGGCGTTTGTTTGAATTGGGATATGGTCACCTTCTTAAGAAAGTAATAATAAAAATTCCGACGATGTCATGAGAGTCACGGGAACCAATGGATGCAAGTGGCGATTTCCGTTCGACGAGGTGTTCTAAGGAGGTGGCCAATGTTCAACAGATGTCTTCCGGCTAATAATTATGATGTTGATGATGATAAAAATAACATAAAATTGAGGATTTGGAGTTCCGGTCCGTGAAAGAAGACTTTCTTAAAATTGAAGTAAATCTAAGCTGCCAAGCATACAGAGCACTGTGGAGCTTGTCATTAATCTAAGGACTTATTTTATAAAAATACCCTTTTTATCACACAAGGAATTTCTCGAATTGATTCAGGGGTGCGTTTACAAATATAAAAACTCATACTCACAAACATCAACGGGGACAACTTCATCATACAAAAATTTATATACGAGGATCAAATCTGCGACACGCTGCGCACCAGTCGATCGTTCAACCAATGCACCGTGTCATCAATTCTTAATTAACGTAGCATGCTACCAAGAACGTCACAATGGAGCACACAATATGAACACAAAGCGATACTCCCAAGCTTGCTACACGGGTATCGAACCAGCACTTCATCGGCAAAAATGGAAAATGTTCATTGTTCGATCTCTTTATAATTCTGAGCGCTATTCTTTTGTGCGCTCCAATATATTTCGTTGTTAAGCTCTTGAGATGCATTAAGTCAGGATTTTGTTCTCAGAGCCATCTCAATGGGAGGAATAGTCAATAACTCGACTTTCAATACTTCAGGACGTGAGTCTGAGTAAGTCGATCTGGGGCCTAAGTCTACTAATTTATAAACGTTACAATGGTCTCTCAATGGTGTGTTTTTGACAGTTTTTGTATGGTAAATCTGTCAAAAACTTACCATTGAGAGACCATTGTGACGTATATAAATTAGTAGACTTAGGCCCCTGATCTCATGGGCGAGCAGTCAATTGGGTATTTAATTTTGGCGTCTTGATAATTTTACATTTTCTTTTAAACAAATCAATGAGTATTTTAAAAACAACCTAGACGGAACTTTTTTAATGAGCGAGCATCGTCAGAAAGAAATATCGATAAGAAACTAAACCGATAATTATTATAACAATACACCTGTAATTGGGCTGCATACCTGTGGTATAATAATAATAGTAGATTACGCACCAAGGGAGTAAAGCATTGCCTTACGTCACGGGCGTATTGAATCCCGAAACGACACTAAGTATTCTGGGGTGAACCTCCGTAGCGCAGCGAGGAGGTTCAAGTGTTAATTCCCGAGTGAAACGAGGGAATTAAGTTAAGAATCCTTAGTGTAGCGAGGGATTCAAGTCAGCCCAAGACAAGGCAGCTTTACTCCCGAGGAGCGTACTCTGCTTTTCACACCTACTGCGAGGAAATAAATTCGATTTTTGAAATTTGATGTGGTACGACAACCTTCGAACGTGAAGTTGGCACCACTGTAAGCGATCAGCTGTTGCTGCCAGCGGCCGCCATTACTGATACGACTCCTTGGTGAAAGTTTTCATACGGTTTTCTTTGAGGTTCCAAATTCAAATCACATTATTCCCACGGGAATAATGAAATTCAGTACATATATTATTCCCGGCTCGAGCGAGGGGGAATAATGTCATACTTTACAGTAGGTTTGCCTGACGTATAATATGACATTTACGAGCAAGTAGTGTGAAAAAATAATTATGTGTCAGGAAATGGCAGTGCTGTGATTTTAGTTGTGGTCACCAAGGCTCCAAATTAATATTCAATAACAATCCAATCAAAACCGGCTGCTTCTGATTAGACACACTTAATTACTAAGACGTAAGATATGCAAATGCGTCCTTGATTGGACATAGATAAAGATCCAACCGAAGGGATTGATTAATAATTTCTAACCTTGTGTTACATGAAATATTTTCTCCCTCCCCGGTTGGTGATGAGAATTGAAGAAAACAATAAATTCACTCAAACGTTTTATTAGCCAAAACACCCTGTATTGTTACCTTGATTAATTAAAATAATTATACAATATAATTTTCTGACAATGGTGAAATAACCAACATTTCTTGGTGTTAACTATTTTATACAGGTAACGCTAGCCAGTTTCAACCTTTTAAATTAAGAGCTAGGGTCATGGGGAATTGGAGATAACCGGGTACTGATTCGATGACGACTACAAAAACAAAATGTTATCAAATATCCGAACCTTCCAATTAAAGTTACCTAAATTAAATTGAATAATGGGCGCCAGGGACTGGAAGAGTCCCGGATCCTGGAGCTGCAGATGTCCACTATTCTTCGGGATGAGGGTAGACAATTCCAAGATCCTTAATTTAAATTCGGTGAAGTACCGACATCAAAACCGGGTTCACCTAACACCGGTCTTTTAAGAGGCGGTTTGCACAGAAACCGTCTTAAGATAATCCGTAGAAATAATTGAAAGAAAAAAGGAAGTAAAAAAAAAAAAAAAAAAACCGTCACGCCTGCGCTATCGCTAGGCGGGGTCTGCCAGCCGCACAGTCGTCTCTGCAGGAGGCTAACGGCGTGCTCGAGGACGGGTTCCGCGTCTGGGCTTCAGACAGCACTCTGAATCCCAGCGGCGGAGCGAATCACCCGATGGGCCTCCCTGCAATCGACAATACGGAGGGCTAGGAATATAAACAAAACTAATTTGCTTTCCTCTAGGTGACCGAGCAGGGAAATCTAGCTAGTCAAAACAACAACCAATCTTTGGGGAATAGCAGGGGTTAATACTCACAGTTACTACAGGGGAATAGCCCTTGGACTGTGGCCTCGTGTTGCTCGACTGGCTGGGCCCGCACACGAAAAGACGCAGTTTGGAATCCTGGAATAAGCGTTCAATAGATCACCAACATATTCTCTCAACTACCAGGGGAGCGCTCACTGACTAACTCCAGACCCGGTTACAACAAGATTTCTTACCTTTTAAATTAGTCGCAAGATTTAAGGCGAGCGCTTCCCAGGCTGTCTTTGAGATAAATGGCTGACCTACTGTCGCTCCTGCCGGATCTGAGGTCAGGGTTCGGGTGCCAAGCCCCAGCCATTCTCCCAGACTTTCAGCAAAACACAATTAACCGGTCCCCATGGGGAAACACTACAACAACACAAAAACTTCACAAAAACTGTCTAAGGTCACGACCAGAAGCCGAAACCATCCCAAGCTTCAAAATCCACCTCAATTCTTTGCTCCATGATCAATATCTCGCAATTTTCCATAAATTTATCTTCCTTTTCATGGGGAAAATAGTATATTTATAACTCGGCAAAATAACCACTTTGAGCTGTCAACACCAAGGACGCAAACAAAACCACAGATTAAATATGCATCGCCTTGACGAAGTTTCTAGAAAAAAAGTTTATAATGAAAAAATAAAATCACTTCCGCTAATAAATTTATTTTAATTTATTATTAATTTCGTTTGTTTTCCTTTAACTGAAAATTATTAGGAAGGTGTTAGTTGATATTACTTAAAAGGTTTTCGATCATTATGTTAAAATATCGATTAATCGATAGCTGCTAACAAACTTCGCCAGATGGCGCTTTCACTTGTCAAAACTGACGTCTGACGAAATGTCATGTTGAAAGTAAACAAAAGCGGTGATTTTATCAAAATATTATTGCGAAACTGTTTAAAAAGGTTTTAGAAAAGTGATTTATTGTTGGGAAGTGAAACTAACGATACATAGGAATGCTAAACGGATGAATGCAGGTACTTGCTACTTTGCCTATTAGAAACGCAGCCGTGAAATAATCACCTGAGCTAGGAACAAAAAAAACATTGTAACAGTACCTCCCCAACCACCAGAGATTTGACCCACTAGGGCAAATCTCGACGCTGGCCCTCCAGCGTCAAAGCAGACTCCAAAGTATCAAGCTCACTAACCAATTCTCAACCGCTCAAACCTGAAAAGAGGAATGGAGAACGAAAAGAAGCAAAAATTAAATATATGAATACTGGTGTACGATCACAAATATTATATTTTATGTTGTAATATATTATGTCATCTTCATTTCTCCAGGGGCGAGTCTAATCCATTTACAAACATGTAAAAGACAAGCTCCAAAGAGTTTAAAAAATGTGTAATTAACTTTCCACGAACTATCCCAGTCTGACCTACTATATTTATATAGGACAGACAACCCTATTCAATCGTACACCACCCTTCACACTTCAAATGAGTAAACTGCCAGCCCTCATGCTGAGCTAGAACTCAAATAATACAATGAAATGATATAAATTAAATTTCATTTAAAAAAATGAAAATTTCTTCCCATAGAAGGAAAGTAACGGCCAATGGCCTAACAAAAAAAATCCAACTTGAACGTATTCCATCAATGCAGCCTACACGCCCGCCATTACGGCCTTCTACCTCAGGACTATCATTTTGCTGCCTTACCAGCAGTCCGGAGTTTCGGACCCCAATAGGGTTGTTAAACATGCAACAACCACTTCTAAATATGGTTAAAAACGTGAACACAGTAGGAACCTGTGTATCACTACAAACCGTAAAAACAGTGGAAAATAACTTTTAACCAACTGTGAACTAGGCACCGGGAAAATAAATCCACTAATGCTCAAACAAAAATCAGCAACCTCAAGGCATATACAGCCCTCAATGGTTACTGCGACCAACTACAACATGCAATTTTATATAAAAAAAAATTGTAATTAAATAAGTAAAAAAAAAATATTAATCGTGGCCACATGGCGGTTTTAAATCTTTTATATGCCATGTGCCAAGATTTTTGCCGGAACTACAGCCTTCTAATTCATACACTAAGGGTGAAAGTTTTTTCCTAATAATACATTTTTCGTATTTTGGTGCCAATTTGGCCATAAAGAATTTGGAGGCGTCACTCTGTGGATATGTTTTCTTCCACACAGTGTCTCCTACCTCAAACTCCGCGTGCTTCCTACCGCTATTATAGTAACGAGCACTACGAGTATGGGATTTGATGAGCGCCTCCTTAACTTTATCAAAGATACTGCCTAATGTTCCTAGCCGGTCTGCATAAGAACTGCGCGAAGAGCAAGCCAGAGTGAGCTGTCCTACGGTATCATTGCCGAAGACATCACCACTACTAACTGCCTCTCTGCCATGTACTGGGAAGAACGGTGTGAAACGAGTAACTTCATTCGTGGAGGTGTTCATAGCGAATTGGATCTTAGAGATGTTAACGTCCCAAGATCGATGATCATCCTCCACGAGTATTGATACCGCAGTCATTATGGTACGGTTATAGCGTTCTACGGTGTTCACGCTTGGGCAATAACGAGGTGTGAAGTGAACTTGGGGTATTTTGTACCTCTGTAGTAGTGAACGAATCTCATTGCCCGTGAATTGCGTCCCGTTGTCCGCTATCACCGTACGGGGTATACCGTGTACCAGGAAAACGCCGTCTTCTAGTTTCTGTGCTATAGCCTTACCAACGGCTCTACGTAAAGGAAACAGCAGACAATATTTCGTAAAACAGCACACGACCACCAACAGGTACGTGAATCCCGCTCTTGACCGTGGTAACGGACCTACCAAGTCAATGCTTATTGTTTCAAAAGGTTTGGAACAGTCTTTCGCATCACCTAAGAGACCGGAAGGAGGCTGTTGTGAGTGTTTGTATGCGGCGCACTTATCACATTTACTAACGTAGCTAACCACATCTTTGTACATGTTAGGCCAGAAGTAACAGAGAGCGAGTCTCTTATAAGTTTTAAACACTCCGAAGTGAGGTGATAATTCGCCACTGTGGTGAGTCTTTAGCAATTCCTCCCGACTGCTCTCCGGTACTACCTGCTTCCAATCATTGTCACTAGCTACTCCGAATTTATTTTTTGAATAGCGGTAAAGTTTATCCCCTTTAATTATATAGTTAGGGCACGACCTAGGCATACTGACGCATTTATCCCACACCCCCTTAAACCAAGTGTCAGTGTCCAACGCTTTAATTTCCAGCACCGGAACGCCACGCGATAAGGCATCTGGAACCACATTGTCCTTACCTTTGCGGTGCTCAATGGTAAAATTGTAAGGTGATAACCGACAACCCCAACGGGCCAAACGCCCAGAGGGATTGGTTAAATTAAAGAACCATTTCAAACTCGAGTGGTCGGTTATCACTTTAAACTCAGGACCGCCTTCAACGTAAGGACGAAAGTGTTCCACGGCGAAGACTACCGCAAGTGCCTCACGCTCCGTCGCTGAATAATTACGTTCCGCCGGATTAAGCGAACGACTGCAGTAGGCGATCGGGTGCTCCTCCCCATCTACAACCTGAGTCAGAGTGCCCGCTATCCCAAAACTGGATGCGTCACAATGAATCTCAAAAGGTTGAGAGAAATCTGGGCAAGCTAATACTGGTGCCGACACCAATGCCTCTTTCAAGGTTGAGAACGCGGATTCGGTCTCAGCCGTCCACTTGAAAGGCGGCGCTTTTTTGCTTGTACTTGTAAGCGCATTCAAAGGGGCCGCTATCGAGCTAAAGTTTTTAATAAAACGTCTATAGTAGGAGGCCGTTCCAAGAAACATTTTCACTTGCTTACGAGTTGTAGGGGTTGGAAAGTCGACAATTGACTGAATTTTCGACGGATCGGTGTGTAGGCCTCGCTCGTCCACGATGTAACCTAAATATTTTAGTTCTCGTCGAAAGAAACAGCACTTAGGTAAATTTATTGTTAAATTAGCCTGCCTTAATTTGTCTAAAACCCGTTTTAGAAGCGAAATGTGCTCCTCGAAGGTTGATGAGCATATAATTATATCATCCAAATACACAAAGACCTTATTATCGAACTCCGGACCGAAAAGTCTGTCCATCAATCGCTGTTGGGTGGCTGGGGCTCCAGTCAACCCAAAGCACATAACTTTGAACTGGAACAAACCTCGACCGGGGACTGTAAACGCGGTTTTTTTCTTTGGATGAAACGGAATCCAGTTCTATTTGCCAGAAAGCTGATTTTAAGTCAATAGACGAAAGATAACGCGCGTCACGCAACTGATCTAAGATGCGAGAGATGTAGGGTAGTGGATACGCATCTTGCTTACTGACCGCATTGAGTTTGCGGCTGTCCAGGCAAAATCGCCATTCCCCATTTGGTTTTGGAGCCAACAGAACCGGGTTATTCCATGCGCTATTGCTAGGTTCCACTACTCCCATCTCCAACATCTCATCCAGCTGACGGTTGAGTTCCTTGAGGCGTTCGGGCGACAAAGGATAATAACGCTGTTTAATAGGAGGAACATCTCCCGTGTCTATTTTATGACGCAGCAAATGGGTACGACCTAATCCTTTTACCTCAAAGGAGACTTTTTCAAAATCTTTAATTAATAATTCCGCTTCCTTCTTCTGAACCGGTGTTAATTCATCAAACGGCTGTAGGTGCCTAACCTCCGAGACGCAAGTATGACCTCTTTTACGTTTTATATATTGAAATGGTAAAGTATTAAAAATTTTTGGTGCCAAATTAAAGGCCTTCCAAAAATCAACCCCAAAAATTAACGGTGTGGTAATATCCGGAATAATATAAAATTTAATAACCTTAGTTACTCCCATGAGAGTTACTGGTAAAAATAAATAACCCTCCACTGATGCTCTCGAATCATTGGCAGTTACTATGCTGCCCAACTGTTTATCGGCGTGCACCGTTGCACCTGCCCTTATAAATTGTTGGCCAGCACCGGAACCTAACACCGATATGCAAGAACCCGAGTCGAGTAAGCCGTAATACTGCTCATCGTATATAGAAACAGTTAAATGCGGACGTCTATCGTCCGAAGTCTTATAATGTACTGTATTCACCCTTAATGTAATAAAAAATAATTTTAAAAATTTTAAATGTTTGTCCCAATCGGACTTATCAAAATTTTGGCTGCAGTTCCGGACATTTAGTTTTTTGAAATGCAGGTTGGGCAGGACTGAACCTCCTTCTGCTTTTTATTGCACGTAGGGCACGCTGGTGCACGTACGCCCTTTTTGCCGCAACGGTAACACACAATTTCTTTCGATTTACAATCTGTTAACGAGTGCCCCTTAACCCTACAACGAACACAAAACAACGAACCCGAGTCCGTTTGCACGGCCTCAATCAAAGTCAAAGTCAAAGTCAAATCATTTATTCAATTAGGCCATCAAAGAGGCACTTTTAAACGTCGCATAAATTAAACTTAAGGAAATGGGATGGGATGGGAATGATTCTACACCCATTCGCAAAGGTAGGTTGTATGAAGAAGAATGGGCAAGAAACTCCATACTTACTCTTTTTAAAAATGTTTTACAATATTTTTTTACATCCTTTGAAATAATAATGTAAAAGCAATGTACCTTGAAAAACTAGACTAAATATGATTAAAAAATAAAATAATAAGAAATAAAAAAAATGCAAAAAGGTACATGGAGTTCACATTTTAACAAAACATTGCAATTAAAGCTATTTTACAAATACAATAAAGGAGTGTGTGAGCATTAAAAATCCTGGAACCCTTCGGGGCTTGGTATGCTAGGTCTGCTGCGACGAAAGAAGACGTAGCTTTGGGCGGCTCATGGAACTGAGCCTTGCTGTGGAAGCCCAGCTCCAGTTGCCTGCACTTCTCCTTCAACTCGCCGAGCGTATTGATGGTGAACAAACAAAGTCCCGAAGTGTATTCTGGTCTCATATTGTACTTTATCCGCGCTAAACGATCGTGTTCTGGAACCCTATAAGAAAGCCTGTTGTACATGTTCTCCATAACCGCTATATAAATACATGACTGCTCGGTCGACCCCTGCGTCCTGTTTGTGATTTCCGACATGAGACGCATGTCGTAATCGGGTGGAGCGAAATCAATGAGCAACTGCTCCTTCAGTTCCGGCCAATTACTCACCCACGACTTTATGCCTCGGTACCATAATAAGGCTCCGTCGGAAAAAATGTCTAGAGCCGACTGATGCAATGACAACTCGTCGATACCTCTGGCCTCGCACAGCTCCTCAAGACGCTCAATAAACGCCTTCACGCAACCTGTTCCGTTAAACTTAACCCCCAAGGTTTTGACGGTGTCCTTCTTGCACGACATGGTGATGTCCTTCGTCTGCAAACTAGACAATGCCTCCGGAGTCGCCTCGGCGGAACAAAACGATTGGTGGAAGCTCGCGTTCACGGAATCCATCCTAGCCAGATAACCGCTAAGTTGCTTATCAACGGTTGCGAAATCAGCACTGAGCTCCGTTGGGGGAGTTATCCTACCCAAACGGTGAAAGAGATGAAATCCCAAAGCCCTGGCGCGGTTAAATTTTTTAAAATTGTTGGGGTACCTTTCCAGAACTTCGCCAATTTCTGGTAATTTGGCCTGAATAACTTTCAATTCCGCCTCAGGATCTCTATCAGTCTCCAGGACTTCATCGGAACTGACTAGTTTACCCAGATCTCTAATCTGGATACGAAGTTCCTCAACGGTTGAGGCGGGTTTAGCGTCCCGGATCAGCACCTCATAAACGAGCTCATCTTTTCGTAGTAAATTAAATTTAATAGGGCGTTCCATATTGAAATGTAAGAAAAAAAAAATAAGTTGAAACTGGCCGTCACAATTCACAAACTTGAGCAACGTTTAAATATTAACTAAAGTAAACACAGTTCCAGTAATAGCAGTCTTATAGTGCTAGTGTAGTACAATACTATATTAGGGTTTTCTTTTAAAATGGACAATAGTCCTGAAACAATATATTAGGGCACAGGTAAAACAAAGCTGAATTGTAAAACACAGCAAAAAGTAAAATAAAAAAAATGTAAAAAGTAAATTGTAAACCGTAAAAAATTGTAAATTTTAAAAATTGTAAAATATAAAAAATTGTATAAAACAGCACAAACAAGAAAAGGATTCCGCACGACGGTTTTTTCTTCCTAAATAATTAAATAACTGGAAGGTTCCAGAATCAGTACTCCGGTTTGTAAGGTACAGCAATAGACGTAACCTCTATCTCCAATTAATACACACGTTGGTCGCCACTGTTACATGTAATATTTTCTCCCTCCCCGGTTGGTGATGAGAATTGAAGAAAACAATAAATTCACTCAAACGGTTTATTAGCCAAAACACCCTGTATTGTTACCTTGATTAATTAAAATAATTATACAATATAATTTTCTGACAATGGTGAAATAACCAACATTTCTTGGTGTTAACTATTTTATACAGGTAACGCTAGCCAGTTTCAACCTTTTAAATTAAGAGCTAGGGTCATGGGGAATTGGAGATAACCGGGTACTGATTCGATGACGACTACAAAAACAAAATGTTATCAAATATCCGAACCTTCCAATTAAAGTTACCTAAATTAAATTGAATAATGGGCGCCAGGGACTGGAAGAGTCCCGGATCCTGGAGCTGCAGATGTCCACTATTCTTCGGGATGAGGGTAGACAATTCCAAGATCCTTAATTTAAATTCGGTGAAGTACCGACATCAAAACCGGGTTCACCTAACACCGGTCTTTTAAGAGGCGGTTTGCACAGAAACCGTCTTAAGATAATCCGTAGAAATAATTGAAAGAAAAAAGGAAGTAAAAAAAAAAAAAAAAAACCGTCACGCCTGCGCTATCGCTAGGCGGGGTCTGCCAGCCGCACAGTCGTCTCTGCAGGAGGCTAACGGCGTGCTCGAGGACGGGTTCCGCGTCTGGGCTTCAGACAGCACTCTGAATCCCAGCGGCGGAGCGAATCACCCGATGGGCCTCCCTGCAATCGACAATACGGAGGGCTAGGAATATAAACAAAACTAATTTGCTTTCCTCTAGGTGACCGAGCAGGGAAATCTAGCTAGTCAAAACAACAACCAATCTTTGGGGAATAGCAGGGGTTAATACTCACAGTTACTACAGGGGAATAGCCCTTGGACTGTGGCCTCGTGTTGCTCGACTGGCTGGGCCCGCACACGAAAAGACGCAGTTTGGAATCCTGGAATAAGCGTTCAATAGATCACCAACATATTCTCTCAACTACCAGGGGAGCGCTCACTGACTAACTCCAGACCCGGTTACAACAAGATTTCTTACCTTTTAAATTAGTCGCAAGATTTAAGGCGAGCGCTTCCCAGGCTGTCTTTGAGATAAATGGCTGACCTACTGTCGCTCCTGCCGGATCTGAGGTCAGGGTTCGGGTGCCAAGCCCCAGCCATTCTCCCAGACTTTCAGCAAAACACAATTAACCGGTCCCCATGGGGAAACACTACAACAACACAAAAACTTCACAAAAACTGTCTAAGGTCACGACCAGAAGCCGAAACCATCCCAAGCTTCAAAATCCACCTCAATTCTTTGCTCCATGATCAATATCTCGCAATTTTCCATAAATTTATCTTCCTTTTCATGGGGAAAATAGTATATTTATAACTCGGCAAAATAACCACTTTGAGCTGTCAACACCAAGGACGCAAACAAAACCACAGATTAAATATGCATCGCCTTGACGAAGTTTCTAGAAAAAAAGTTTATAATGAAAAAATAAAATCACTTCCGCTAATAAATTTATTTTAATTTATTATTAATTTCGTTTGTTTTCCTTTAACTGAAAATTATTAGGAAGGTGTTAGTTGATATTACTTAAAAGGTTTTCGATCATTATGTTAAAATATCGATTAATCGATAGCTGCTAACAAACTTCGCCAGATGGCGCTTTCACTTGTCAAAACTGACGTCTGACGAAATGTCATGTTGAAAGTAAACAAAAGCGGTGATTTTATCAAAATATTATTGCGAAACTGTTTAAAAAGGTTTTAGAAAAGTGATTTATTGTTGGGAAGTGAAACTAACGATACATAGGAATGCTAAACGGATGAATGCAGGTACTTGCTACTTTGCCTATTAGAAACGCAGCCGTGAAATAATCACCTGAGCTAGGAACAAAAAAAATATTGTAACACTTGATAAGGCTCATCATTCGTTTTCCGTTAATTTGTTTAATGTCATTCATAGGTATTTTCAACTAAGCCAAGCAAGGGAGAAGTTACTCCCCTCCCCAGACGTTTAATAAATACTCCCCCATTGTCGCCAACGATATTAATACCATTTCTCATAATAATCAATCATAGACCTGAACTAAGCCCGGCCGCACCCTTAGTGTCGGGTTCGATTCCCGATCGTATCTACCCGGAATTCATTAGCATGGTCTCGGAATACGAATGCCGTTGCAACAAAGCCTCAAGTGCTATCGACTATTGAATAAGGTTCAAATTCCTTCAAAGCTGAACGCCCTGTTGTATTTTTATTTAAGGGCGCTCCCTCACTACGAGCATCCACCTGTAATGTAACGTTACAGATTCAAACATTTCATCAGTGACGGCAGACAATAGAGCATCAAATCGCGCATTTTTATGTTACACAGGTGAATGCTCGAAATGTGTTTTGATGTTACCTAGTGTAATTGAAAAAAAGTGTAATGGTGTTTAGTTTTTGTATTATTGTCTCAAAATATTTATTTTAATATCTATGACCTGAATGGAGAAGAACTGGCAAAAACTCCGTATGTAGTTGCTGTTTAAAATGTTTGTTTCTACAATTTGATTATCGGACTATCTAATTGGAATATGAAAATCATCTAAGTTCAGTATATTTTGCAGATGCGCTGTAGATAGGTAGGAAAACTTGTACCTTATAATAAGCAACTTATTTTCAAAAAGGAATCTGAAAATAAATATTCTCTGTTAACCGTATTCTATATAATGATGTTTGGTTTTCATATTTCCTTAATTTGATGTAGTATGTAGGTACTTCGCTCTACTACGCTCTTCCAGATATCGCTGCGATGTCACAAATGAACCACCTGTATAAACTGACATACACAGTTTAACAATAAGTACATTGTTTTTTTGTTTTATTTTGATTTTCCTTTTTATTTTCATAAATGAGGTACCATTACTGGGAATAATTAGGTCATTTTCATAAGATCTAATGAAGTTTGACATATTACCCCTAATGCCATGTGCTTCTAACTTCTCAATAAGTAATTGTCTCAATAAGTTTTTGTTTTACCCTTTCTAAACCCTTTCTGTTCATTAGTGAGTATATTTTCTCTTTCGAGGTACGTATATAATTGTTTATATAAATACTTTTCAAATATTTTGGAGTTTATGCTTATAAGGGATACTGGTCTATAGAATTGAATTAGCTCTTTATTTTCCGTTTTGAATAGTGGCTTTACGATAGATATTTTTAATGCATCCGGAAAAACACCTGTCTCGTTGCACAAATTAATTATATAAGGTACTAAGCTGGTATGACCATAAATATAATGCTGGTACAAGTGTGCTACTTGGCAAAATTGTGAAACTTTTTAATCCCTTTCTCATAATAGTAAGTGTTACAAAATAAACATTTTAATCCATACTATTATAAAACAATAAAACTTTAATCAATTCAATAGAAGAAAAACCCAGCGGAAAGTTGTAACGTGTATATTATTAGTGCTTGTATCACGCTGATGATCAGTTTATTATCTAGCCGACTAGCTCGGATCATCGACGACAAGCAACTATCACACTTCATGCTACTAAATCATCACATAAAGGATTGTAGCTGTAAGAGCATGGTAGACATATCGGGCTTCAATTCAAAATTAGTTTCCCTTCTAAAACTGCGTTAAGCGAGCTACCGGTCGCAAATCCTGGCTAGTTTTATTTTGGGCTCTTTTAACTGCAAAAATTTTAATCATACATAAGGATTTTGAAAATAATTCAGTTTCAAATAATCACATAATTTTATTATTCCTGTATCATTCCAGATTAAAATGCTGCGACATCTTCTTCGAAACTCTCAATGCTCCCGCTCTATGCATAAAACCACAAAGTTTCTTAGCTCTGTTTGGAGCAGGGTGCACCACAGGTCTCTCCGTAGATCTGGGAGAAGACACCACAGAAATAAACCCACTCTACGAAGGAGGTTCCATCAGCTATGCAAATATGGTAACCAATATAGCTGGAGGCGAAGTTAAGCAATATATATTAGAATCACTAAAAAAGCGCGGCTATGACCTTGAAGAGGAGTTCGGTTCTCAGAGCGAGAGCATAATCAACGAGCTTTGGAATAAGATATACATCACTCAGAACCGCGCAGTGACAAGGCAGCAGTACAAGCAGGAGTTTACTCTGCCAAATGGCAAGGTGATAGATGTCAGTGATGAGCTGTTCTTCGCTGGTGAGTTGTTCTTTAGCCCGGAGGAGATTCTGGGTGAGAAAACGAATAAACTATCCTTACAGGAAGCTATGGTGACTAGCATTATGAAAATTGATGACGGACTGCAGTCTGAGATGTTAGATTCTATAGTGGTCCATGGAGGGCGGCTGACGATGACGGGGTTCAATAAGCGGTTAGCTCGTGAAATGCAAGAACTATTACACCGGCCTGTGCATATCCCGGAGATAACGGAGTCGTACGCGGTGCCGTGGATGGGAGGCTCTGTGTTCGCAAATATGGCGGGAGCGCCTCGACTGTGGGTGCTGAAGAAGCAATACGAGGAGCACGGAGCGAGGTATGTGAGGCCCAGGTTCTTATAAGATTCGTGTTGAGTTTTATCTTTAATATGAATAATATATTTATGTAATTTATTGCCTTCTTAAAAACCCGTTTTATTTGTCCCTGAAAACATTTATAACCCGAATGCAAATTAACTTTTGGACAAGTCAGTGTTTAAAATTTCTAATATTCAATTTACTTTACGGAAACAAAGTCAAGGTTATAAACTAAGTTGAACAGAATGTTACGCAAAGTGTCCCTCGTAAAAAGACATCGAAATCTACACGACGTAAAATTTATATGAGTATTGGTGAATATAAAATTTTGATGGCATACGATATATATAATTTTCACGAGTTTGAAAACAGTCGCGAAATCGTGTGGTTAAAAAGGTGGCTGTTTGTAGTCGCTAGCTTTATATTAGTTGGCAGAAGTTTGTACATTTGCACAACACAAAGATACTTGGCTTGATTCTCTGAGGGAAGGTCAATTGAGATTAAGGATTCTAGTCCATTGTTACTAATTCAATCCAGCCGGATTTCCATCGATCCGGCTGTGGTGCCGGTCGGACCCGTCAATTATAATAAGGGCTTCTGTACACGATGCCGCTGCGCGCCGCGCCGAGACCGTGCTACTAATATTGTATTTGAAGGTGACAAACAAGCTTACGGCCCGCCTGATGGAAAGCGATCTAATGACGTCTGCAGTTCCAGAGCTATCGATGGTATAGGTAGAGGTATACAGGTAGGTAGTTTCTCGCGTTGCCGTCTTTACAAGTTTTTCACGCCCATTTTGAGAGAGTTTAGAAAATAGGAAGGAACGCTGTGCCGTTTGGTCAAAGGACAATATTTCCTTGTGTTTACACCGTAGGACATCAGCTGTTGGCACAATATACCCAGAATGCCACATATACACAGAATACCTCTGGTGACACACGGTGGTGGTGGTCACAGAATATCTCTGAGCAGTGGTGGCCCAGTGGTATCGGTCACGACTTACGAGTTGTAGGTCGTAGGTTCGAACCCCGACAGGCGCATTACTTTGTGTTATTTATTTCATCACCACTGCTCTCAAAACGGTGAAGAAAAACATCGTGAGGAAACCGGCATGTCCTAGAACCAAAAAATCGAAGAATCGAGGCCTGTGTCCCAGCTGTGGGAACATTATAGGCTGATGATGATGATGACCTCTGGAGGTATTGATTAAATCGAATAGGGGCCTTGGTAAGGTAATTTACAAACTTTTACACCTAAATATATCCGTGCAATTTTTTACAATTCGAAAGTTATGTCCACTTAGGCAACCATTTCAATGGGATTGAATTTAACTGAGTATGAAACAAAAATAGGTATTATCAAATTCTTCCTATCATATTGCCATGGGTAAGTTTGATATTACATTACTATCATCCATATAGATGTGATCGCACGAAATCACAAGTATTCTTGAAAAACTCCGAGTCTCGATACACTGAACAAAACTACTTTCGCCGAGGAAATTCCCAACAAAGGAAACAAAACAAATCATTTCCTACCCGGGCCAAAACTGAAGTACAAAACTCGACTTAAAATTGTAGTTGCTAAGGCTTTTTATGGAAAAAAATGATGTAGATTGTGCGTAATTGAATCTGAGTTGCAAAGGGTTCTTTTTTTTATAAATTCGTGAACGGCTTGAGGTTTAGGAGCGAGATGTGAGTATTATCTGTGCGTTTTATGGGCGAGCGTGAACCTCCGCCGTTTAATAAAGGACTGGGATAGAGACAAGCTTCCTGATCATACTGCTCATATTATATGCGCTTGCGCTGTCCTACGGGGAGCATTCAATTTGCCTACAGTCTAACAGTTTATAACTATGTTATTTTAAGTTATTTTAATCGCATTCGCTACCAACAAAAATCCCTAGTGTGGTGCAATGTTTCTTTTATGAAATGCTGTTGATGAATAAGTGTTTTTCCATATCAAATATAGAATCATTCGACAAATAGCAAATTCAAGTTAACTGGTTGACTTCAAGAATGGCCACATTTGTAACCGGGAGGGTCTTCCGTTCCCTTCCCGATAAGGACTCAAGGAGAAGTTTACGAGTTTTACAAATAGTTGCGTTTTATCGCCCACTCGGGCCCTGAGGGTTCAATGACTCCCAATTTTTCACCGGTATATTACTATGATGTCGTTGACCTCAGTACAAATTGTCTGAGGGTAGTCCGACAATATTAATGTGGGACACGCATTGGGGGCAACGGACGAAATTGATTATTTATATTGAAGGATATTTTTTTCGGTATTTTGAGGTTTGCTCAAACCAATGTGGGAAATTGAGGACATAACATAGTGTCAGTGTCTGGTCCTCATGATGGTGGCCGACATACTACCTATAGGTGTAGCTTGTGTCCCAGCGGTGGGATTATAATATACTTCTGCTAACTGGTATTGTCTCCCGGCTCGACGGCGCGTTGTGTACCACGAGCGCCTCAAAGAGTGTCAGCACAATGACGGGGCCCTACTTTAGAGGGCCTAAGTCCAGTGGCGGATCAGGGGGGGGTCATGTGGGTCATGACCCCCCCTCCCTGGGCGGCAGGCTGGGTCATAGGTGGCTTCTGCAATTGCGAGTGGTTCAAATATATAATCCTGAGCGATCGTAGCGAAGTTTTCAAAGGTACGAGAATCAAAATAACTTTATCATCGTTGGCCTCTGGTCTGGTGGTTTTTTTTTATTTTTTTACGTGGTAAAATCATCGAATGAGGCCTCCCACCCCGGGCAGGGCGGGAGGGACTGTCAGACTTGTACTGACTAAAATCCACGGTGTCCTTCAGTAGACTTGTTTGTGTGCCGGAGTCGCGGTGTACGTATGTCCCGCGACAGCCTCTGGTACCTTTGAAAATTTCGCTACGCTCAGGACTCTATATCTTAAACCGCGAGCGAAGAGGCCTTCCCTTGCTTAGTTTTTAATTCAAGTACCTCCTCGCGCCAAAAACAACTTTGCAGCCTTGCATAACAAGTAGCTATTGTTTAAAAAAAGTGTTAGTTACTAGATTTTCCGGTAACTCCGTCCGCGACCAGGTAACTTCGGTGCAATGGAGGATCAATGCATCATCGATCCCATGAAATCTTATTCGTTTAGCGGTTTCGACGTGAAAATTGACACACTTTTGCGTTCTATAAAATATTAAGTATACTCATTAGAGGACTCATTTAAAGATTTTACCACTATAAAAAAAAGTATAAAAAAGTATAGTTAGCTACAGAGACAAGCTGTCTGCGTCATGGTGACCCCCCCTGTTGTAAAAGCTGGATCCGCCCTTGCCTAAGTCTGCCAGGATCACGGGACTTATCTCATTACTGTCCCCCGGAACGTAAAGGGCTATTGAAGGACACCGAGGATTTTAGTCAAAACGAGTCTGACGGTCCATTTGATGATTTTACCACGCAAAAGAAACAAAAACTGTTCATCATCTGCCTAGCCTTTTCCCAACTGTATTGGGGTCGGCTTCCAGTCAAACCAGATGCAGCTGGATATCAGTATTTTACATGGAGCGACAGCCTGTCGGACCTCCACAACCCAGTAACTGGGCAATACCATACCCCATGGTAAGACTGGTTGTCAGACTTTAGCTTCTGTTATAACAGTAACGACTGTCAAAGATTTACAAATGACAGCCGGGACCAACGGCTTTACGTGCTTTCCGAGGCACGGAGGAAACTCGCTATGAAAAATGGTCAGACAGACCAACCTCGGCAAGCGCGGTATAACCCGGTAGATCGGCTTGTGCGGCTGTAATTATTTAGCCACGAGCTCCTCTTAAACAAAGAAAAAAAGAAACAAAAACTGTTATTGTTTACTGTTCAATCCCGTTTTGCTAGAAGTCCGTTCTATCCAACTCCGCCAGTTTTGTTCAATTGCGTGAGTCCATTGATTCTGTAGGCTCCTTTTATTTGAACAGGTTGAAGTTACAAATGGAACTTCCACTGTTGTGTATCACTGTCATTGGAAGATAGATCGTTGCGGATGAATGTACACACGGCTACACAACAAGTTATATAAAACCAGTTTGTCTTGGTCTCGCTTTGTACGATTTTTACACACAATAAAAGGTCAGCTAATACTGGTTTTTTATAGCTTGATGTGTAACCGTGTGTACGTGTACTCGTGTTAAGTATTTATGTTTCCTGTGCGGAAACAGCGATGCTTACAAACTTTCGATCAACGTCAAAAGTCAAAGTCTAAAATTATTTATTTGCGTTAAATGTGGTGGTACAAAGATGGTAAAAATAATAAATGTTCAAACCCAGTTCGCCATAAAAATGGCATGCAAACATTATTAACTTTTTGGGTTACACATCGTTTGGTAACTATACATACAATAAACTTTTGGGCTTAAGAACGTGTAAAAAAAGTGACTGAACGGACTGATGTTAAAGAAAGTTTATTTAGCGGGATACATAGGTTTAAACCGATAACAGAGTACAAATTTCTAAATAGAGGTGCACTTAAAAATTCCCCGTTATAAAAAGTTTCATTACAAGTGGTTTATTTTATTAAATAAGGACTTGAAAGATTGTATTACATGCCATTTGGCGTTCATGATTTCAAGAGTTACTTACGGTTTTGCTGATAAGAAACAGAAAACTTCATTATATCAGCTCTTTCTCAATTACGTAGACATAGTATCCCCACGTGATATACAGCAAGAGGGAAGAAGCCCAAGATATAAACTACCCTGAGGCACTGTTCTGTCACCTTCTTTTTTGTAAACTTGGCTTTTATTTGGCATAGACTTACGGTACAGATTTCTGGTTTTCCTTTTATTTTCCCGTGTATCTCTTGAGTATAACTAAATAATAACAATTTTAAATTCCTTTCTTTGAAGCCCTGACCGTCGGTACCTTGGACCCTGTTCCCGATACCGGTTGGCCACTATTGTTTATACTTTTTAAGTTTCATAGAAATATTTAAAAATAAAAACTTTATGGAAAAACGATGAATAATAATAATATTCCACAACTATCACACAACGCTATCTAGTCCCAAGCTAAGCAGAGCTTGTGTTATGGGTATTAGGCAACTGATAAACATCCTTATATATTTCTAAATACATACATATTTTAGATAAATTACACCCAGACATAGAACAAAATGATCATGCTCATCACACAAAAATTTGTCCTGGGTGGGAATCGAACCGACGACCCCCGGCATAGCAGTCAGGGTCACTAACCACTAGACCCACAGGCCAGTCTCGCACAATATGATGATGTTAGTACTGAATGTAATAAATCTGGGTACTTTATCTCCTCAACTAAATCTTCGGCCATTTTTCTTTTGCTGCTAGAAGAGAGCATACCACTTGACAAGCTACTACCAGCTGTCTGACTCTTCAATATCGGTAAGATGGCCACCTGTTGTCGTGAATTATTACGTGAAATGAGAATCGTTTAGCGATAACTCTGAGCTAGGATATAAGGTAAAATTGAGACTGATATTATAAGGATAGAATAAATATTGTATTTACAGTGAGGTATGTCGATAGAATCCGTTTATTTGCTAAACGTAATTTTTAAGTGAGTGACATATGGAGGTTTTTGACCTGTTACTAGGAGAGCTCGCCAAATTTTTGCTCAATACTTCTTCAATCCCTAAACACAGAAATGCAGACCTTTCTGAGAGGAACTGGTTTTGAACGAAACCAAAAGTTTTTTTGTCAGGAGCCGTTTACGTCCCACTGCTGGGCAAAGGCCTCTCCCATATCCTTCCAAGTGCCATTTCAGACCAGCCATCAAAGTACGCGTCTAGATCGTCTTGCCACCTCTTTTTGGGCCGGCATCGGTGGCGTCGTAGATTCTCAGGCACCCATTGAGGGCATTTTGGCCAGCGACAGTTTTGCATGCGAATTACATTTTTTTTTTTTTTAGGTCCCAAACACTTTCTGAAATTCCAAACAGCTTTTAGGTCATGGTATCCTATATCGTAATGTCATAGTGCAGTATCGAATCTTGAGTTTATACCTTCCTACTATGTGATTGCTTCAGCGAGGGAATACCTTTTAAGACTTGACTAATTATTACTACTGTTTTGAGTATCTGAGTAGGTTTTCGAACGACGATTTTGTACAGGTTCTAATAAATCCTACTAATATTATCCTATTATAATTATGTGTGGATGGATGTTTGTTACTCTTTCACGCAAAAACCACTGAACGGATTTGGCTAAAATTTGGTACACATATAGTTTATAACCTGGATTAACACACAGGATAGTTTTTATCCCGATTTTATGTTCCTGTGGGATAATTCTCGGGTTGTACCGGATGAAGCCGCTGGCAACAGCTAGTACTCAATACGTAAAAGCTAAACGCATGTCCTACTAACACCAACATATTATTAATTATGTGGGTTTACATCGAGGGTAAAAACCCCTCGTTTACCCCGATCGGTGTTTTTGCACCCACAGTCGCAAACTGGGGTCTAATTTGAATTTATGCCAGCAATAAATATTTTTGGTGCCTACCCAAGAGTTATTGGGTACAATTTATTATGGCCGTAGAATTTTAAAGGGTTATTTTTTTAGAAATAGACTTGTGTATGTGTTTGCACATTTTTTGCACTTATCTGATGTTGATTTTCTGCAAACCGTGATAGTCACTCACAATGTAATTAAGAGAACTAGTTGATAGCGGCTGTGTTTCAGAACGAAAATATTGAATTTCAAAAAAGTTTGAATTGTTCTACCGATAATTTGGAAAATAAATAAAAAATGTTACAAGATTTTAGATTTTATTCAAGAACAAAAAGAAAACTTGTCAAAATGGAGTTAAAAAAAAATCAATATTGTATTATCTACTAGCCTACTAGTTACCATTATATGTTGCATATTATATCGATTTTTTATAAAGCTTTTTTTGGAGATTTCAATCCTAAGTACTTACTGATCGTAAAATATCGTGGAGGAGGCCCTTTCTAAATTAGGAAATGTTTGTAACTAAAGAACATTTTTTTTTAATTGCACCTATATTGCACCTCTTAATAGGACTTTTTTATTATTCGTGGCGCTGTTACGAACTTTAACACAGTCTAACGTACGAAAACTGACTATAAGCCATACAAATAACAATAGTTCTTGCGGGAATCGAACCCACAATACGCAGCCTAGCAACTAATAGCTCCGACACCGTGCTAACTTCAACATCATTGCCAAGTCTTAGTACAAATTCTGTAAACTAAACTTTGCCCAGTAATATCCATACAAGTGTGAAAACACTCAAAATGAAACTATCTAGTGTACCATCAATTAGTTTCTAGGTCACACTACGTACTACTAAGTTATTATCTAGACCTAGTTAGTTCTCGAACGATCTCGAATGTTCGTACAAGGTCAGTGGCCTGAACATAAAGGAATTCGTGTTTCTGATTTCGGGTAGAAACCAATGTCGGTTGTAATTATTTAGATCTGTGCGTACCGTGGCAAACAAGGTTGCTAAATTTGTAACCTAAGGTATCACTTGTTTCACTTGACACCAATTTCCATTTATTAACACACAGGCCTGTTGGCCTAATAGTTAGTGACCCTGACTGCTATGCCGGAGGTCGTAGGTTCGATTCCAACCCAGGACAAAAATTGTGTGATGAGCACGATCATTTGTTCTGTGTCTGGGTGTAATTTATCTATAATATTTATGTATTTAGAAATATATAAGTATGTCTATCAGTTGTCTAGTACCCATAACACAAGCTCTGCTTAGTTTGGGACTAGATGGCGTTGCGTGACAGTTGCGGAATGTCATTATAAAAAAACATTTAATAATATAAAAGTAGCAGCCCACCGGTGTGGAAGCATATTAACGGTGGTTAGGGCTCCAGAGACAAGAAACTCCCCAAAACGCGAGCCGTATCGAAGAGCACTGCCTTCTGAACAGGCTCTTGATCCAACCTCTTAAGAAGAGCCTCGAAAGGTGATTCATCTTTTTTATCATAGACTGTTTCTGTTCCACTGCTAGGCAGAGTCCTCCATCGTATTTGTGGGCTTTCAGTGGGCTGCAGCTGAAAATCAGCGTCAGTTGGCAAACTTTGCGTTGCCATCTGGCATATGCTGAGCTGAGGACCTTTGGCATTAAATTGTTAAGTTTTTTTTTATATCCTCTGTTTTTACCACCATCTTATCTCTCTTTATAACTTTTTTTTGTATTGTTTCAAGTTTGTGCCAATAAACACAATTTTCTTTCTTTCTATTTTTTCTTATACCTAGAAAATTACGATGGAAATCATATATAAACTCACGCCTTTATCCCATGGAGGTACAGAATACCACCTACTACGATCCTAACCTATTCCTTTTGCCCCGTCCGTAGGTATTTATGTGCCATACAAAAACGCCACGTCAGGACATCATCAATAAAGTCAGAATTTGTCCATATAAGGCGTCCCTATACAATGTTTCCAAATGCTTAATAATTTAAGAAAGTAGCCTTCTCCTTGTTTGTTTTAATTTCCGTTTTAAAGCGTCGAAAAGCGTTCCTATTAATAGTTCCACACAGCCTTTGCGACCTTTTTTTTTTTACGTTGTAAAATCATCTCGGTCGGTCTCTAAATACTCTATTTTGGTCTAAGAACGTCTTCTTCGGATGACCACTAATAATCAGTGCTATGCCTTTTTATGTATTTTTAGCGTGGTAAAACCACTAAATGAGGGACTGTGAGACTTGACTGACTAAAATCCACGGTGTCCTTCAGTAGCCTTTGCGACCTTACTCTTTTCAACGAAAACACTCTTCTTAAAAATTTTTTTGAGAGTAAATCTAACGATTTAAATATTTATAGTTTGTGATATGTTAACAAAACGTGACGTGATTCAAAGTTGTTGAAAGGGAAGTTTCTTGTCTCCCAGATGGAGTTCCCCGGTTATGAAATGACGTCCGGATCGTATACTATTCTCAATGCCTGTCTACGTTGCGTTTCGAAGAATTAAAAAAATAATGCATTATTTTATAAGATAAACGCTTTCTAAACTCCTGCCGCAGTGGTACACGCCCACGGCGTCGGACGTCGGCAGATGACCTCCGACCACCGTAGGCGCGGGCATGCGGACAGCGAGTAAAGGGTAACTCGCTGTCCGACCATGAACCATGCCCGGGTCGATGGCACGTCGTGATCCACGCGGCGGCCAATGGCGGGGCACCCTCACAGATACCGTGGATTTTAGTCAGTACTTGTCTGACAGTCCCTCCCGCCCTGCCCGGGGTGGGAGGACTCATTTGATGATTTTACCACGCAAAAAAAAGCCATGTACTTCGCTATATTTTTAAGTTTTGAAGGATACAGGGAGACAGAATCATAAATATCGTTTTTACAAAACCCATTTTCTGGGCTGTGGAGGTCAGATAGGCATCAGTCGCTCCATGTAAAATATCGATATTTAGCATCAGGTTTGACTGGAAACCGACCCCAATATAGTCGGGAAAAGGCTAGGCAGATGATGACGCTGTTTAGCATACCGTAATCTGTGAAATTTCCAACTGTCTATCACGGCTCATGAGATAAAGCCTTGGACAGACGGACTTTCTGGGTACAGACGGACAGCGGAGTCTTAGTAACGGGGGTTTTGGTACGGAACCCCAAAAAGATAAAATGTCAAATGTAGAAAAACCCCATACTAAAATGTGCCGTCTTAATCTTCATGGTCCCGATAGCAGAGAGAGCATGACTGTTTATGAATTCTAGGGAGATGATGATGATGACCGGGAGACGTTATGGCGGAATTATCCGTCTAATAGTTTTAATTTCGATTTAAGACATTTGGATTGACTGCTCAATCAATCCCAAAATGACTCCTTTCACGATTGCTTGTCTAGATTGAATCTAGATGGCCCACATACGGGGTGAATGAATGAAGCGTTCAGAATATAAATGTATAATAGGACTTGTCGTCACAGTGACGCAATTATATATTTTGATTGTAATAGTTTTATTACATATTATCGACTCACTACTCATTCCATGTTTTTGCCAGCTAGTTGTAGGAGACAGATTGCTAATCTTTTAGCATACACTATACATCTTTACACCGGTACTCGTATCGTACCTACGTTTTCTGTTAGTGGTGACACTAACGTCACTATTGATACTGTTAGTACTAACGTCACTTTAGATTCTGTTGGTAGTAATACTAACAATACTATACACACACCTAGTAGTTTAAACTGTTAGGTGCGACAACGGGTGAGTCGCATATGTTGAATGTTGTACATCAAAATATGCAGGGTTTGTCCGGCAAAGAATTGGAGTTAAGCTTATTTATAGAAAACTATGATGTTCAGGTTTTGTGTCTAACTGAGCATTGGTTGAAAGAACATGAAGTAGCGTTTATCAATGATGATTTTTTTTCTGTACAAAGTGCATTTGTGAGAAAAAATGCTATTCGCGGTGGATCTTTAGTTCTCGTGTCAAACAAGCTAAAATGCAAACAACGTTTAGATTTAGTCAAGCTTTCCATTGAGCGCACTGTCGAGTTGTCTTGTGTTGAACTAGAGCGGTACATTATAATTTGTGTTTACAGACCCCCTTCTGGGGACTTTACTACTTTTGAATCTGTGATGGAGGATGCACTTAATAAGTTAAAAAACACCAGTAAAAATATAATTTTATGTGGAGATTTTAATGTTAATATTTTAGATGTTTCTCCACTAAGTATAAGGCTTCTCAATTTATTTAAATCTTATAATTTAGTTAACTTGTTTTTTGAGCCGACAAGGATCACGGCGTCTTCGTCGACTTGTCTTGATAATATGTTTTGTGATTTTGATGTTAAAAATAAATTAGTGTTTAGTGATTTATCATCTGATCATTGTGGATTGATGGCTAGTTTCCCTATGCCGTCAAACAAAATGTCGCGTAAAATAGAATGCAGGCCTTATACCGTTAGTCGTTGTAATAAGTTTAAAAATAATATAGCTCTTAAGGTTACACCGTCCGTAGTAGAACACGAAAACCCGAATGAAATATATGAAGCTCTTTTTGATGTTGTGCAAAATGAATTTAAATCCATTTTTAAAACTAAAACTATAGACGTTACCGGTACTTCCGCTGGTTTCAACCAATGGGCAACACCAGGCATTTACAAAAGTCGAGAGAAATTATACGAGCTGTATGGTCTGAAACAGTACAGGTTTGATAGCGCCTTTCTAGAGTATGTTAAAAAATATTCTAAATTATTTAAAAAGATTTGTGGTATTGCAAAATCTAAATTTTTAAGTGATTCTATTAAAAACTCTAATAATAAAGTAAAAACCACTTGGAAAATCATAAATAATGAAACGGGTAAATCTGTTAAACAAGAAAAACCACTGGAAATCATCCTTGATAACAAATTAGTTAATAAACCAGCTGACATAGCTGAGGCATTTAATGAGTTTTTTGCCAGCATACCTACAACAACGACTCGTTCCTTAAGTTCGTCACCATCTAAGGCTGAAAACCTTTTGCATAGTAGCGTCCCTAAATGTAGTCACGTATTGAAATTCGAACATGTAACGCCTCATGATGTTGTTAGTGTTTTTAATTCACTCAACTCCAAAAACACTGGTGATTACTGGGGTATTTCGACTAAACTGTTGAGCAATATAATTGACATTGTAGCGCCTCATCTTGCTATAACTTTTAATAAATGTGTTGATTTGGGCACTTTTCCTGATCTCATGAAAGATAGTAAAGTGATCCCTCTATTTAAATCCGGCAGTAAACACGACATAGGTAATTTCAGACCAATCTCTATTTTGCCTGCATTCAGCAAAATCTTTGAAAAGTTAATTCTAAAACAGTTACTTAGACACTTTAATTTAAATAAACTCCTTCATAATGATCAATATGGATTTACGAAAGGTCGATCGACTACTGATGCGGGTGTTGCTTTGTTGAAGCACATATTTGACGCATGGGAAAACTCGCAAAATGCAATTGGTGTTTTCTGCGATCTCTCTAAAGCCTTTGATTGCGTACACCACGATATACTTTTGCGCAAACTTTTTCATTACGGTGTTCAAAAGGAAGCCCTTAATGTAATCGAGTCATATTTGCAGAATAGATTCCAATGTGTAGATATTAACGGCGCGAAATCTTCAAGGTTACCTGTTGAACTGGGTGTACCTCAAGGCTCAATACTGGGTCCGTTTTTATTCCTAGTTTATATTAATGATCTACCATATTATTTAAAGGGCGTTTGTGAATTTGTACTGTTTGCGGATGACACCTCTCTGATCTTTAAAGTAGATAGGAATAGACAAGTTTTTGATGATGTGAACAGCGCACTTTCAATGGTCACAGATTGGTTCACTACAAATAACCTTGTCCTTAATGCCAAGAAGACTAAATGCATAAAGTTCGCTTTACCCAATGTTAGAAATCTCGGTCCCAACATTGTCCTTTGCAAGGAAGAACTTGAAACTGTTGATTCAGCTGTGTTTCTTGGTATAACAATAGATTCAAAACTACAATGGGGCCCACACATATCAAACCTATCGGGAAGACTTAGCTCGGCTGCCTACGCTGTCAGAAAGGTTAGACAATATACTGACGTTGATACAGCAAGATTAGTCTATTTTAGTTACTTTCACAGCGTCATGTCCTACGGTATTCTATTGTGGGGCAAAGCCGCTGATATCCAGAATATATTTGTGCTTCAGAAGCGAGCGGTACGTGCAATTTACCAACTTGGTGCGCGAGTTTCACTAAAAGATTTATTTAAAGAGATTGGTATTCTCACAGTGGCTTCACAATACATATTCGCCAACATTTTATATATTAGACAAAACATTCATATGTATAGTAAAAACAGCGATATTCACAACTTTAACACTAGAAATAAGAATAAATTACGTGCACCCTTTCACCGGCTTCATAAGGTGCATAATTCATTCGTAGGGATCGGTATAACTTTTTATAACAAGTTACCGTCTTCTATTCTGGACCTACCTTTTAATGCATTTAAAGCAAAAGTAAAAGCCAACCTCTGTTCCAAGGCGTACTACTCTGTTAGCGATTATTTGGATGATAAAGATAGTTGGCCGCTCTGTTGATCTCAAGACAATGATTTTCGTGTTCTTTTTACCAAGATTAGCTTACTGACAGGTTATATGTTTTCATATAATTCTGTATTATTATTAGTTTATTATTATTTTCCCATTTATTTTAGTACAGGTCGTAGGATATAATTAATTTACTATATGTGTATTAAACACACATGTAAGCGGACATAGACAGCATTTTAAAACTATTGTCGGAGCTGATGAAGATTGTAAAACCACCTTTGCAATGTATAGATTCAATTTTCCTAGTATTATATAGCTGCATAACCGGCATTGTGTGAGTGCCATGTACATTAGAGCCGTTTTTGATTAGATACCTACGTACTTCACTTTATTGACTTGAATAACCCTGGCGGTTGAAAGTTATGTCATGCTCACTCGAATGTCTCGCTGATGGTGGCGCGTGTGTCGGGTCATTTAGCTCCCTTCAAAATGGTTGAGCTGAGTGGTGCTGATATATGTGTCATGTTCGTGAACGGGCGCTGTCAGTTGAGACTGGTCATCTCTTGGCTGCCACGGTCTATTCTAATTATTAATAACTTTATTTTTGAATTGTCTTTTTATATTTACTGTGGACACTAATAACATGCCACATCGTTCTCACATAATGTACCATCTGATGATGAATGATGTAAAAAAAGTTTTGTAATGATTTTGGCGATTGAAAAAGAGTGTCCATGGAGTTTCTTGCTCATTCTTCTCCATAGATCTACGCTTTGGAATGAGCACCTACGGTACTTTCACAGTTTTTATGTCATGTGACTGGGACTGTAGCACCATAACTATTTTGTACTAGTTTTATTTTTATGTCTTTTTGACAATTCAAAAGTGCCTGTAATGGCCTAATTGAAATAAACGCTTTGATTTTGATTTTTTGATTTTGAATATTTTTTGACCTATTGTTCGTTCATCATCATCATCCACAGCCGTCTTCACCCACTGCTGGGTTTAAGCTTTACTTACATAGTTAATATTTAATTTATTTATTTTTTAAACATATTTTTATTTGATTCTATGTAGCTTATGAATAAAAAAAGTTGAAATATATGGCAATTATGTTTTTTCTGGCAAAGAAGGAATCGTCAAATGTCCGGTGACAACTGAGAAACAAACTTCCCATTCTTCCCTTCTAGTCAGTTTTCAAAGGGAACAGTCGGCACAAATTGTCACCCCGGTGACAACTGGGAAGTTATTTCCCAGCTGTCACCCCGGAGGACAGGGCTAGAGGGGACTATTGGGAATAATTCTTCTTTAATTATTACATAGTGACCCACCAAGTTCGTATGTATAAAGCTAAGAATTAAATAGACCATTACTATTCCACCATCACTTTTGCGGGTATCGTAAAAGGTTATAGAGGATGTGTAACTACTGGACGGCTAATAACAACACCCTGTGAATACCAATCCGGCTGCGAGCCGTGATTATAGCCGTGATATTAATATTATACGATTGACCGTTAAAGGGGTCGTTCCAAGGTTTAGTGGTTGGTCTCTAAATGCTCTATTTTGGCCTAAGAACGTCTTCTTTGGATGACCACTATAATCAGTGCTATCTCGTTTTTTTTGTTTTTTTTTAGAGTGGTAATATCATCAATTGATTCCTCCCAGGGCAGGGCAGGACGGACTGTCAGACTTGTCCCCTGTACGTTCCGGGGTCACGTTAGCTTGTTAGTCCCGAGACCTCGGGGCGCTATGCTATGAGTCTCTCATAGCAAAGCATTATGCTGTACCTCTACCATGAGTTGTCATCGAAAACTTTCTCGCTAGCGTCGAAATCGCTAGCGTGCTAACTCGGATCAAATAGATTTCGATATTGCTGGTACCATGAGTTTATTTGAATCTTACGCAGGCGATAATGTAAGCTCGATAGGTGGTGTCGTGTTGCTAACTTCACTCCTTATGTTTTGTTTCTTTCTTTCCCACAAATAAGAAGAGAGAACGACTTCTAATACGTCACTGTCGCCCATTGTTCGTTGAACTTGCCCTTGTATCACAGTATCACTGACACTGCGTTTGTGGTTTGAAAGTTTATAACAATAGATTATTTGGATTATTTACTACAGAGTGCCTCACTGTTATAATTATTGGTGCTTTTCATGAAAAGAAATGTTTCTACTTGGTATTCATTTATTTAAAAAGTAGATAACGTTATAAAATAGTTCCACCTAAACGAAATTTAATGTGTAACATAAAAAATGTGAAAATGTGGTAGTGTAAGTTCAAGTGTCTAAAGACGTGAGAATCGCAAGAAATAAACCATAATGTGTCCAAATCGTTAGACGCTGCTTTTATGGGTCTCTAAATTTTAAGATTTTTTTTCACTTATATTGTAACTTGAAATTCACGTTGTAGTTCCCAAATTAAGCGGCCACTAACAGATTCCATGCTAAAAAGCTTTTGCAAGCATTATTTTGACTTTTTATACTCAAAAAAGTTTATAACGTTAATGTAAATACATGTTTCACACGCCAAAAAGCTAGTGAGCTACGTAACTACTATAGCAAGCGTATTGTTCGCTAGCGCCTGTAGTATTAGAAACTCATGGTACCGTTTTGTATGGTGACAGCTGAAAAACGTTAGTGACCGTCGTATAGATTACGTTAGGTTTTTAACCAATCGTAATCTACAGTGCTCATGGTATGAATTTTAATTCTCACTGTGACCGCTAGGGGCGCTGTACAATATTTCATACAAATAATTTACGGAGACGCTAGCGAGTTCTGCCTGTGCAAACTCATGGTAGATGTACTGGTTTGAAGCCGTATTGTCACAGTCATAACGAGAAACTCATTCTGTTTAATATGCTGTTTTTTACTTATTATTTGTTTATTTCTGTGTTTTTCTCCTTTTTTGGAGTTTGCACGAGTCTATAACAAATAATACTAAAATTTCTTTCCCTGTAACAGGCATGGGCAAGTTAGAGTGTAACAATAATAAAATTGCGTTGTGGTCGCAGCGTGAGTACTATGTGGTTAGTGACACAGCGGTCGATAATAAGAGCAAAATGTGGTCTGTGTAAATTCTAGCACTTATTTTCAATACCGTAAAATTTTATCATTAATTTGTTGCGGTTTTGATGTGGATATCAAACGTCTGAAATAACCCTATTTTAAGTATGACGGTGGTTTCAACACGTTTCCCTTGCTGACGTTCTTCGCCGAAACAATCGTTAATACAATTAGTCGTGGTCATTTTTCACTCGTCCTACCCTTTTATAAATGCTCTATTTCAGCCAACTATTCAAATATTTGAACAGCAATCTCCTGCTGTCAAATTTATTGCTCTTTGTATGATCAACGACCAACAAACCTACGGAACAAATTGCGACATACATCACTACACCAATTTCAAAAACTAGAACGCTGAATTTGTTAGAGTTTTAACAAACAAAATGTAGTAAAAAGAGTGGATTTATAATGAAATAAAAGTTCCATCAACATTACACAGAACACAGGTAACTGTAGATCTCTAGAAAACGCAATGGGAAAAATTATGATATTTTAAATTTATCTGAAAAAAAAAACGCAAGCGGCCGTAAAATGCATGTTATATGATACTGTAATAATTTTTTAAAATATTGGTGTCAGCAGTAATCTTTCACAGTTTCGTATTCAGATACGAAAGGAGGTGCTTTTACATTTTTCATACAATTTACATCAGATTACTTCAAGTTTGTTGTACGATAAAATACGGCAAACTTATTCTAAGGCTCCAGCACGCGTAGCATGGCGATTCTATCTTTATTCTACCAAGAAAATACAAAGTTATTTCATCGATATTTCCACACAAATCGACTTTTTTTCCACAAATATGACAGGATTCTTACACCATTAAAGAATAGAAGCATAATTATATTTTCTATATTTTAAACATTGCTATGCTAAAACCGATAAAAATCTTTTACGTTCTGTGATTGTGTCGTGCCGTTGTGTCGACAGGAGAATAGACAAAAAAAAATCAACTGGCGCGCCATGCTACGCGTGCAGGTAATTTTCACATTTGCTGACATAAATAATGGATATATAAAAATGCTTGACATACCTGTGCCCCCACCATCCCTGTCTTCAGCCTGGGCAGGTCAGTATGTGAGTACTTGGATATAGACCAGGGTTCCACCAGCGTGAGGTCCGTGTTCAGCTCAAACTCGTTGATCTGGTTGCGCAGGAACTTTCTGATGTTCCATGGAAGGTCGTTGTGTCTGAGGATAGAGAATAGCATTAGTAGTAAGTAGTAAGGTTGTGAAAAGGTAGGAGGTTTTTTCTTCAAATTTTATGGTATACTTGGACTGAAACTTTAAGGTGCGTACAGACCATGTAACATGTTATATAACATGACTTATATAACACTGCAACTCTATGTAAAATGTTATATAACGATGTTAAATAACATGACCACACTATGAAATATGTTATATAACATGTTATGTTATATAGTCTGTCCGCACCGTTAGTCTCTTATAAACCTAACTGTTTAACCACAACATAATAGTAGATTACGCACCAAGGGAGTAAAGCATTGCCTTACGTCACGGGCGTATTGAATCCCGAAGCGACACTAAGGATTCTGGGGGTGAACCTCCGTAGCGCAGCGAGGACTTATTAACTTATTAACTTAATTCCCTCGTTTCACTCGGGAATTAAGTTAAGAATCCTTAGTGTAGCGAGGGATTCAAGTTAGCCCAAGACAAGGCAGCTTTACTCTCGAGGAGCGTACTCTGCTTTTCACACCTACTGCGAGGAAATAAATTCGATTTTTGAAATTTGATGTGGTACGTCAACCTTCGAACGTGAAGTTGGCACCACTGTTGGCGATCAGCTGTTGCGGCCAGCGGCCGCCATTACTGATACGACTCCTTGGTGAAAGTTTTCATACGGTTTTCTTTGAGGTTCCGAATTCAAATCACATTATTCCCACGGGAATAATGAAATTCAGTACATATATTATTGCCCGGCTCGAGCCAGAGGGAACAATGTCATGCTTTACAGTAGGTTTGCCTGACATATAATATGACATTTACGAGCAAGTAGTGTGAAAAATAATTTTTAGTGTCTGATATTTTTTGGGTTCCGTATCAGAAAGGCAATCAACTGGACTCTCTGTTTATATGTCTGTCTGTAGGTTGGATCATAAAATTTCAAATAATAAACATGTACTTTAGAAATAGAACAGCATGTACTTCTGTCTATAAACAAATCTGACTTAACTTAAATCTAGCTAGCGGGGCCTTAGTCAAACAGCATACGCGCTGGGGTATAAAGCTGAAAATGTTTGGTGACTGATGAACGATAACGATTGCCGTCTGGCGTCGTATGCTTTTTGACTAAGGCCCCTGTCTTTATGCTAACAAATCGTAATGTAGACGGTCCAAATTTTCACGTTTTTCCTGTGGACGCTATGGTAATGGATAATAACAATAAATGTACGGCAGTGCTTTCTAATCGTCATTAAGAATATTTAAGTACAATTTGAGGTTCTAATTGACTAGAAAGTTGAAGCTGAATAGAAAAACCTTCACAGTATTACAGTTTTGGTGTACAAGCAGGCTGTCATCAGAGCCCCGCACTAAGTGAACCACTATTCTATTTGTGAAAAACAAAAGGCTAAAGCAACAGCCAGATAAATAACTGTTTAAGCCCGCGCTGCACTGTAAGCGGAAAGCGAGTCGGATAGCGGGAACCCACTGCTGTACACGCAGAGAAGAGAGATGTCTGGCTACCTATACGAGAACTTCTGGTTGCAACCGTGACAGCAAGACTACTAGTTGACTTTACAACATTTCTAGTAATATATAGTAGTAGTAGAGATAACAAAAATTTTGTATTTATTACTAGAAATGTTGTAAAGTCGACTAGTGCTTCTTGGTGTCACGGTTGCAATCAGAAGTTCTCGCATACATTTCTCTGTGTGTACACCGCAGGCAATAGCAGCATTTGTAGTATTTAGTGGTAAATCCCAGTAGTACACACGGCTACACATCAAGCTATACAAAACTAGTTTGAACGACACGATTTTTACACAGTGAACGGTCGGCATAGACTGGTTTTGGATGTCTTGATGTGTAGCCGTATTTACTTCTAGGGCCTATAGCCAAACGGCAAGTGTAAATCGTTAACGCTCAGTGCATAAAGATAATAATATAATATATAAACTGATAGATCGTTTTCGTTACTTTCGTTCGCTACCGCTCAGCAGTCTTTAATAGAATTGCAACTTTATGCGCTGAAGTATAGACTTGAAAAATATGTATTAGCGACTGCTGAGCGTTGACGATTATCGATTGCTCTTTGACTATAGACCCTGGTAATTAAGAATACTGAGAACAGATAACATCATCATTTAATTTGTCCGAATGACTACTGAACACTTCTCTACTGCGCTGTAACGTTGTACTTTTTGCATTCGACTTTCATTATTTATCATCGGTCCACTAAATCGAAGCTTTCTTATATTTTGAAACCAATAGGTATATCCTGCCCACTGCCATTTAAAATGTTATATATTTTTTAATTATAGAGGTCTCTTGCATGTATGTATGTGGAGGCGTTCATAAATATTAAATACTCCATTAAAACGCAAATAACCATGCAGACCCAGAACTCTGGAAGCTAAAAAAAATATTTTAGTTCTGTGAGGGAATCGAACCAGTGTCACGTAGCGCAGCAGCCAGTCAAACCACTGTGCCAACCATCCAGTTGATTTCCCAAGTATTTTTACGCATATTAATACTACATAGCTAATCCGCTTCAGCTTTCAGTGTAGCCACGACCTAAGTTTCACTCACAACGTCTGTTTGTCCGCTTGCCAAATTCCAGCTATGGCTTTTAAAAGTTTTCTAGAACAAAAACTGTTCTACTTAAAATTTCTGGATGAAAATGTTTGCGGTCAACATTCATAAATTGTTATTGTTATTGTTAATCCTGTTATGAAAGGATCTTAGGGACTACGGATGGATATCACGTTGGAAGGTCTAAAAAAAGTTGAGGCCATTCTCTGTTTTGAACAGCAGACTATAAAGAAAATATATTTTTTAAAGTCAAATAATAAACTCACGGATAAAAAAGAATAAGGTAACATTCACTGAATATTTTAAAAAAATACATAAAAACGTTGAAAATTTATGTAGCGTACCTACCCATCTGAAGTACGCTATAAGTTTTATGTAGTAAAAATCCTCATACAGAGGCTCTAGCATAAACCCTACTTATTTGGCCGTACGACGTATTAATACTGCGTGGGAAGTGTACAAACGAGGTATCACAAACGTCAGTCTCTTGTAGTAAAAACTCGTGATAACGCCTCTGATAGAGGCTTTCTTACTCAAACCAAGACAAAATAACGTTTTTTTATGTAACTATAGTCTAAAACCACAATGAATAGTTTACAGGATGTAACCAATTGTATCGTATTGACAAGCTCAGTATTGTTATGATTGTGCGAACACGGCGTATCAGTGTAGTGAGCGTATGAGCACTACTTGCGCTGTTGCGAACGTTCAGACAACTTGTTTCAATTGTTACCGAGGAAAATATTGATTTACAAGCCGAGGGAAACATCGCGTAAAAGTGTGTTTGTAGAAAATGTTTTTCATTTTGTTACGCTTGAACAAGTAATTGATTCGTTTAGGTAGTAACAGAGTCTTATAAAACGATTTATTTAATTTTCACACTTAATATTATTACTGACTAACCTTTTGTAAGCATAGGCTTGAATATCTCTTTAAGGTTCCACGGAGGGGGTGCTAAGACAGGAAACGTCCACGTGCGCCCGTGGACTGGAGTTCCTTCTCGGATACGTCCAGGGTGAAGACCAGTTTTTCGGGCCGGTGCGCCCTGGGTTGCGGGCAAAAACTCTTAGGTACTGTGTGCCTGAGGGGTCTCTGCCCGTATGCGAATAGCCTGTCGTGTGGACGCTCCAACGCGTGTCCCTGGAACGTAAAGGGCATCCGAAGGAACACGGTGGATTTTAGTCAGTAAGAGTCTGACAGTCCCTTGCACCCCACCCCGGGGGGGAGGAATCATTTGATGATTTTAAAACCTAAAAAAAAAAGGTGCCACGGAGACGCAACGTAGCGCCGCATATTTCTCTAAAGTGACTCAAAATCGATTTTTATATACTACACGAAAAGATACCATACTTCCAGTATCATGAGGTGTGAACTGACCCTAATACATTTAACGTAAAAGTGAGTGTGTTTGTTACGCTTTTACGTCGGCACTACGTTAAAAAAAGTTACCTACCGTAAATTATCATGTATTTTTATTAGTTTTAGAAACATTTCTGTGAATTGTAATTACTTTATTTAAATTGAAAGGTATTATCATCATATTTTGTGCTATCTTGTTTCTATAGTACTTTTAGTTACCTCTTTTTTATTTGTTAATTTAATTCCTATACCAAATTCTACGAGTATTACAGTTTTATCAACTGTACCGTCAGCACGAGTTTCCAGTATTTGAGACGTAAAGTAAACTGGAACTTTGACGACTTCAAATTGACAATTTTCAAGGTAAAAATTGGTTCCTTCTTCGCACACCAGAGGCGCTGTTCCATATTTTCATACAAGAAACGCTGTAAATACTGGAAAAACTCTGTAAAGTAAAATAGTGAAAACTCGTGCTAGGGGTACTGATCTTTGTGAACTAGGAAATTCTAGTATTATTTAAAAATGCCAATGTCCCTAAAGGATACTAAGCCCCAAGTTTGCGGTAACACGTATTCTTTATAAGTAATATAAATGTGAGGATCTGCTATTGAGGCAAATAAAGGTATTCTACTACTCCAACTACACATAAAATAGTCCCCAAATTCAGTGCAAATCCATTAGTCACCACCAATTCCCTAAGGAATTTCTAAGCGTGAGGTACGTACCTCCGCGTGGCTTGTGAATCAGGCAGCGCATTTAATCATTCTTTCAGCTCTACGTAACTAACATCAGGAGGGCTCCTCTCACTCCTAACCCCTCTTTCCTCCCTCCCTCTGGAGTAACTCAAGCTTTCACGTAATTATTCCTAATGCGGTTTGTGGTTCACTCCACGTGAAAACGGACTATGTTTAATGTATTAGTTTTAGTTCAGGAACTGTGTGATTTGTCATTGGTTTAACGAACTGTCGAGAATGTGGTCCTGGGTTTGATTTCTGAGGTTACTGTTTTCTCGTGTTAACTGATACATTTTAAATTACTTTATTAATTGAAAACTGAATAATGCTGCTTCTGTTTTTTTTTTTTGTAGTATAAACGCTACATGAAAAACATTTACCAAACCTGGGAATCGCGTTCAGCAGTCGCACTTGCTACCTCCGACGCGATATAAAATCACAATTTATATCCTGATCTTTTGTATTTGACCGTTCCTTCTATTTGGACATCTTGATAGAAACTTACGGGTAAATTCGGTCGTTAATTAGTTAAAGACAAAGATCTAGCCGAAGATAGCAACTGAGATAGATTACTAAATAATAAGTCATCATGGCAGTCATGATTTTTATCGTACGTAATTGCACTACAACAGTATTTAACAGAGAACAGAATACAAGTTCAAACTCGTCGACGATATTTATTATGATGTAAAATAGTTTGCGATGTGTAAAATGAATGTGTGACACTCTGATGGATGAACAGTCACAAACTGGACAGACAGACATGACACGTTGCATCTAAATAACAATGGAGGTTTTTGCAACTCTGATGTGGCACACTCAATCAACGTTTGTACAGTTTTATGATGATATGGTTTGTTTTTATTGCAGACGTTAATTTAATTGTACCTTGCAATGATAATTAAAGAAATATCCTGATATTATGGCCCGTGAGCTACGTGCAATTATTGAGTTAGCATTTCAGGTATGCTGAAAACTTGTCCAATACTTCCTTCATCATCATCAGCCTAAAATGTTCCCATTGCTGGGACACAGGCCTCCTCTCTGAGAGAGGGAGTAGGCCATAATCCACCACGCGGGCCCAGTGCGGATTGGTAGATGTCACATAATCTTCTAATTTTTGGTTCTAGGACATGTCGGTTTCCTCACGATGTTTTCCTTCACCGTTTTGAGAGCAGTGCTGATGAAATAAATTACACAAAGTAATGCGCCTTACAGGGTTCGAACCCACGACCTACAACTCGTAAGTCGTGACCGATACCACTGGGCCACCACTGCTCTATACCACTGGGCCACCAATACTTCCTTAATTTCCGCTAAATCTATATAAAATTGACCTGGCTGAGAACGAGCGTGATTGGACCAAGCCAGACATTTTGAGAGAGGCGATTTGCTTGGTCCTCAAAAATTGCATTTTAAAGGTCAAACATCAAATAAATGAATTTTAAGGAAACTCGGAAAATACACGATTTTACGCAAAAACATGCTGAAGATACCCACGACATAGGAGAAAAAACCTAAGTGGGGCAACGTTGGTTAAAAAAACAGATACAGCAAATTAGAACTCACCCATCAGTTAGAGGCACCTCCTCCAGGATTTGCTTGGCTATCTCCAGCCGCTCCCGGTCATAAGAGGCCGCTGCCACCACGGCGATGATGGCCAGCAGCATGCACGCCACAGACCGGCGCTCGCAAGGGTTTACCATTCTTGCTGTGAAGGGAAAAAGAACAATTATATTTCTCGCCTACAATTAAATAAGCTGATTAATTTTACGCAGATGGAAAAATACCCCATATTTTTCTTGCCCTTTTTTAAACAGTCAGTTTATTTTAAATGATAACCATAGATATGAAAAGGGCTTTGAGTTAGAAAAATACCTCTGTTATATGCGTAACGAATTGTTCAATCTTTTAGGAATTATTCTGATGCCTTGTGCGCATTTACAAAAATATTCAAACTCACATACGCAGATAGTCAGATCCGGAGCAGAATGTAGGCAATAAAAAAATGTTCCGTGCGGAAATCGAATCCGAATGCTCGCGAATCAAATCAAAGGGAATAAGAAAAAGAGCTTTTCGAACTGTGCCAAATGTCAAACAACTCGGTCCACGTTACTTTAAGTATTTTTTACTAAAGCGTACTAGGAATATCTCTTGTGTTGTAGGTGCGTTTACAAACATAGAAACATACATAAACAATACTTTATGTACATAGATAGTAGACGATTAATCATCTTAAATCATTCAAGTAGGTAACGCTATGTTACCGAATAATTTCCATTCCAAACAAGGCGCTACCAGCAGTATTTACTAATAATATTTACGTCACAAAACATAGTTTAGTCTTCCTGTACATTATAATATACACAGTTACAGTGTACACTAGCTCTGCGTCATATGTACATTGAGTTGAAACAGCGCCCAAACGGCTCAGCTGATTGACGATGTGAATTTCAAACAAGAGACGTGGATACTGAATGTTATCTACTGGTTACATATGGCCGTCAGGATATATGTACGTTTATGTGGACTGTTGCCTCAAGTAGAAGGTATAGAGTTAGAATAGACTGAGGGCCAATTCTCGGTATTAGAGATGGTGTCGAATTCGACAAAAAAAATTAATGCTGCCATTTTTTCGACAAATAAAAGATGCTATTCTGGGGATGTCAAATTCGCCATTTGTCAGGCTAGCGTTAGAGTTTGTTCAGTAAAAGTTGTCGAAAAAATGACGTCATTCGACACAATCTCTAAAACCGAGAATTGGGTCCAGGATTCTCTTAATTTTTTTTCTAATTTCGTAGTCGACATTAAAGTTTTGAATGAGGATAGTCGACATCACGGTTGATGCAGTGGTTGAGCGGTTGACTGTTGCAGTGCGTGTCGCGGCTTCGATTCTCACAAGGAAAACATGTTTTGATGTACAAGTAGTCGTTCTGGCTCGGGGTGTTGGTATGAGAGTTTCTATGATTGTAAAAGCACCCGTTTAAAAGGAATTAAACAAAATCGGATAATTATAATGACTTCGTATTTAGAGACATTTCGCTTATTATGGCCCATTTCAAATAAATAGTGTCAAGTTGATGATGTGACCGACATGGTTCCTAAGTCCTAACACGTTGGTCGCGAGACTAACGTATACCGTGGCCCCGGAACTTACAAGGTTACTGAAGGACAACTTGGATTTTAGTCAGTGCGAGTCTCACAATCCCTCCCGGTCAGCCCTGGCTCCCGGTTTGACGATTTTAACACACTAATAAAAGTCGTAACACCATTGTCACCCGTGTCATTTTTTTTGTCTCAGTGGGTAATTGGTAGTTAAATTATTGTAAGTGATTTAGTTCTATTTTGTCTCACACGGGATATTGCATATTTTGTACAAAACGCTGTGTGAGGTCCGCTTATAACTAAGACGTGTTTGTTATTTCCCTTCGATGTCATAAACTGTAATAGCTAGCCAATTTTAAGCCAATCTTTTAGTAGGATATTTGTGCCTTTTATTCTTTGCTGCAAGATAAGTCTACAACAATATAAGCTGAGGTAGAAATACCAACCTACTAGTTCGAGAATAGAAAAACTTTTGTTACGCCGCCGCGAGTTATATCAAAAATAGAGCAAAGTTTTCAGCAGTATGAAAAATAGGAATACGCTACAGGAACTAACTATGTAGGAGTAGTATTGATGTATGAATATAAAGTTCCGCAACAAACCAAAAATATTCGAAACATGAAAATTGAAAGCTCGTGAAAACATTACACCAAAATTACATAATTTCCTGGTTTTAAAGTACTTCAACGCCTTTTAAAAGAAAAGTTGTATGACGCTCAGGCTCTGAATGTCCACTTCCCAAAATGTCCGCCGGTTGCAAAACGTCCATTGGCCAAAATGTCCACGTTTTGGGGAGTGGACATTCTGGGAAGCGGACAATATGGGAAGTGAACATTTTGGGAAGTGGACATTCTGGGAAGTGGACATTATGGGAAGTGGACATTTTGGGAAGTGGACATTCTGGGAAGTGGACATTATGGGAAGTGGACATTTTGGGAGTGGAACATTTCGGGGAAGGGACATTATGGGAAGTGGACATTTGGGCTAGTGGAATTAGGGAAGTGGACATTTGGGAAGCGGACAAGTAGGGAAGTGAACATTTTGGGAGTGGACATTTGGGAAGTGCGACATATGGGGAAGTGGACATTTTGGGAAGCGGAAAATATGGGAGTGAACATTTGGGAAGTGGACATTTGGGAAGTGGACATTCTGGAAAAGTGGACATTCTGGAAGTGGACATTATGGGAGTGGACATTTTGGGAGGGAAACAATATGGGAAGTGAACATTTTGGGAAGTGGACCATTCTGGGAAAGTGGACATTATGGAAGGGACATTGGGAAGCGGACAATATGGGAATGCAACATTTTGGGAAGTGGACATTCTGTGAAGTGGACATTCTGCGGAAGTGGACATTATGGGCCGTTGCCTTTGGACGCGACCAATATGGAAGTGACCATATTTTGGGAAGTGAAGTGGACATTCTGGGAAGTGGACATTATGGGAAGTGGACATTTTGGGAAGCGGACAATATGGGAAGTGAACATTTTGGGAAGTGGACATTCTGGGAAGTGGACATTTTGGGAAGCGGACAATATGGGAAGTGAACATTTTGGGAAGTGGACATTATGGGAAGTGGACATTTTGGGAAGTGGACATTCTGGGAAGTAAACATTTTTGGATTCTCTAATCACACATAAGTAAGTCTCTAGATTCTTAACAAACTAAATTTTCAACTAACCAGAGGCTTTAACACAAGATTTCCTTATCTTTCGTTCAGCGTACTTCAAATTTTAACGGCGTCTATTTTATGGAAATGAAATTAAAAAGCGCCTCTAGAGTGCAAACGACGAACTATTTTGTCCATCAAGTTCACGTCACAGTTCTTTTATTGGTTAAGGGTCAGGTCATATCGTGGCGCGACGCGGCGCGCATATTTCAATGGAGCTTTTCAAAATCAAACTTTATTTCCTACACGAAAAGATGCACCTTTCGCAACGCAGCGCGATGCACCGCGGCGCCTCACTACATTTTAATAGCGACACAAAATCTAATTTTATTTACTACACGATAAGATAAACATTTGCAAAATCGTTGCACAACGTCGCATCGCGTCGTTTCTCGATGTGAACTGACCATTACGTCACAAAAACGTGCTAGAGCATCAGATTGATGATTACAGACATATAGATAGACAGAATGATTCGCAACTTACATTTTTTTTTCTATAAAACAAAATAACAACAAAATATTCAACATTTCAGGAGCGACTCCAAACCGAATCATTGTTCACACATGGACAAAACATGTTTAAAAAAACCCTTCTATTATAGACCATGCAAACATTTACGAAGAAACAATTTTATATTTCGAGCATAGATTTTACAATGTAACAACACAGTACATTGTGTTAGTCCAATATTACCAAGCGACTTATAAGACTGTATGGGATGGAGATTGCTTGCTTCAGTAATAGGTAGGGCCTGCAACCGGGAAATCCCGGTACCGAAAATACCGGGAAATCCCGGGAATTTTTTAAACAATCCGGTACCGGTTCTTCGCCCCGTAGTCCCGGTAATTTCGATACTTTCGGTACTTTTTTATTTCCTTATTTTTTCAATAAAAAGCAACAAATCATATCCAATTAACTATTTTTTAACAGTATTATCAACATAAAACATTTTTAATTGTTAATAATGAGAATTTTATTAATAAAAATTTTGATGAAACTAATCAAAAATCTACTTGAAAGACAGGCGCCGCCTCAAAAGTTATTTTTTGCTTTTCAGTTCGATGTTTCGTCGGTTTGATTTTTTTTAAAAAAGGACTTATTTTTTAATTTTGAGTTTCCTATCTCGTGTCATATATATTATACAATATACAACAGAGATGTGGAGAACATAACATGATGGCGTCACCATCATCAGATCAACTCCAGCTGTTAAGGATCTCTTGCTACTGCCCTCTGTTACCATCCTCAGACCCTCGATGACAATTATACCCCAGCTAGATATAAAGTTTTCATCAAGACTAGTAAAATGAGCCCAAACACGATAAAGGTGCTGTTAACTGTTGAGGACCTCTTGCCCCTGCTATCCGGCCCCATCCTCAGACCCTCGATGGCAATAATACCTCAGCTAGGTCTAAAGTTCTCATAAAGCTAAGTGAAATGAGCCCAAACACGGTATAGCTGTTGTTAACTGTTAAGGAACTCTTGGTACTGACTTCACAAAATAACAGGGATCTGGAGTTCTCACATCTCTGATATATAATAATGTCCTCAGAACTACGATTGTCAACTTTATTTCAACAGAATCGGTTCATAATTGAAAATTCTGTAGGAAGATTGACAATTAATTCCTTTTTTTCTACCCTCAGAGGCCGATTTTAGTTTTGAAATTTAAATGGGACCAACTTTGAGATATACTCTTTCCAACAAAAAAAGAATTTTTGAAATCGGACCACGTTAGGAAAAGTTATGCGTGGTCATACATAAAAAAATATACATGTCGAATTGAGAACCTCCTCCTTTTTTTTCGTCGATTAAAAGGCTTTTACTTTTCTTAATGAAATTTCCTTTATTTTAAAGAAAATCGCGTTTTCTACATTCAAATTTTAATGAATTTTATATTTTTTTCACTTCGATAAAGCATTATACCTAGTTTTGTTTTGCTGTTTGCTTAATGATATTTATTTATAGAGGAAGGAACAAAGTGATTAAGTGACGTAAAAACAAAGCAATCACGTGACAAAGATAGGCTTCTTTCTAATTCAAAATAGACTAGGAATTTAAGTTCTATTTGATATATTTTCATTATAAGATATAAAAAGGATTTAAAGGTTCCTTGAGATTGTGTACTGATGATTATTGTCAATTACAGATTTACGAATAAAACGAAGTTTTTTTAACTGCACCATCCCACTTTTGTAATGAGGACATTATTCAACCGATTTAGATAATTATATGTAGTGTGCACACACTCATGCCTTTCATACAATATGTTAATAGCGATTTGTACGCGAGTACCGAAAGTACCGAAATTCCCGGAAAATCCCGGTTCCTACTCCAGTACCGAACATCCGGTACCGGGTCTTTAAAAAGTACCGGTTCTGCAGGCCTTAGTAATAGGCACATTTTCCTTATTTCAGGTTTCAGCGGGGACACAAAGTTTATAGTGTATCTACGGACTGTTTTAAGTTTTTGTGACTGTTTTGTGTGTTTGTATGACTGGCCTGTTGGTCTAGTGGTTAGTGACCCTTACTGCTATGCCGGGGGTTGTGGGTTCGATTCCCACCCAGGACAAAATAATGTTTGTGTGATGAGCATGATCATTTGTTCTGTGTCTGGGTGTAATTTATCTATAATATGTATGTATTTAGAAATATATAAGTATGTTTATCAGTTGTCTAGTACCCATAACACAAGCTCTGCTTAGCTTGGGACTAGATGGCGTTGTGTGATAGTTGTGGAATATTTATTTATTATTATTTATTTGTACTTTCAGATAAGTAGATTTTTTTGGATGAGGTAAACTTGACTTTAACCAGTCGTGATAGAGTGGGTTTTGGATTGGAGGATCGATGAATAGTGGTCCAGTGTGAATGACTTCGACTTTCACGTCCCGATGATATGGAAGTCGAAAGGATTTTAAGTGAATTTGTGTCATTTGTTTCGTTACCACATCTTTCTAAATAACAAAGAAAAACGTGATATTCATAGCCTAAAAAATTCGATGATCGCGCATTGTGGCATCCACCAAATCACAGGACCCGATCTAGGCGAGACGAGTAGGAGCGAAAATGTATTTGTTTTGTTGAGGTGCATCCACCCACACTAAAGTTCCTTTTTGTATAGCCATGTCTTCAAGTGTTAGTGGGCACTAGCATTGAAATTACAAAATACTTTAATTTAGACTAGCTGCTGCAAGCGGTTTCACCCGTTACAACTCGAAAATTATCCCACGGGAACATAAAATCGGGATAGAAATTATCCTATGTGTTAATCCAGGTTATAAACTATCTGTGTATTAAATTACATCCAAATCCATTCAGGAGTTTTTGCGTGAAAGAGTAACAAACATCCATCCACACATAGTAGTATGTAGGAAATGTAGATCCAGTTTTAACCCATTTTTAGAAAATAAGAACGTATGATAGACTTATTCTAAGAAGCAAATGTATTTTCCTCAAATACTCTAAATCTTCACCATTAGGAAACTAAATTCCAAATCCCATGAAACATGCAGAGAATTTCTCGGAAACTAACACAACAAGTACTCTACTGCGTCTAAGATAATCCCATCTTGGTAGCATCCAATTTAACCAGCTGCGATGCTCGCTATAAATCTCACACGACCGTTCATCAACGAACACCGTCGTCCTTCGCACCTTAATCCCCAAGGCCAGGAATGTCGCTCTTTAATCACCATCCCTGAATAACTAACGCGATTTAGAGGAAACAACATCAAAACACTCCACAGGTCGCCAGCTTACCTCTACATGTCAAAAACAGGTCACCGCGAACGAGACAGAAACATAGCCCAACACGTGGGTGAGAGGGTCAGAGCATATATTATGACGGGTACCTGGTAATCCCGGTCTTGTTCGGAATACATAATACAGGTCTAACAAGGGAGCTTTAAAAGTAATTAAAATGCTCCTAGAGATTATCTTTTTGTACGGAATTGGTGTCTCTCGCTGGATTAAGGCATGATCTAGTACAGCTGAGACCCTTTTCACTTTAATTTTTTTGAGACTCTTGTGTATTTTAACTACGAAGTTATTTACGAGGGAAATGCTCGGACGTAATATCAAACACAGCTAAACTTAATTAAAGTCGCTTTAGAGTCGCTGTGCGTTAGTCGTCTTACTAAGAATGAAACAGATTTTTTTGCGGTTTTCTGTGACATTTTTTTATCGTGGTAAGATCGTCAAATGAGTGCTCCCATCTAGGGCAGAGCGGGAGGGACTGTCAGACTCGTACTGACTAAAATCCACGGTGTCCTTCAACAGCCCTTTACGTTCCAGGGTCACGGTAATTCGGTAAGTCCCGCGACCTTTCTGTAACATTTTAAGAATTTGAATCAAAAGTATTAGTTAAGTTTCGACAACAAGCAGTTTATTGTATAAAAAGTATGTCAATTAATTGGTGTGCTTAACATCCTGCAACGATTATACTCTACCTCACTATTTTACTTTCCAGTATTTACAGCGTTTCTTGTATGAAAAAATGGAATAGCGCCTCTAGTGTGCGAAGAAGGAACTTATTTTTTCCTTGAAAATTGTCAATTTGAAATTGTCAATGTCCCAGTTTACTTTACGTCTCAAATACTGAAAACTCGTTAGCGCATATTGTGACAGTACGCGTTCGTGTTTTCCAAAGGCCTGTGTCCCAGCCGTAGTACATTATAGGCCTATTACAGTTATTCAAAATAGTTCATAAATACATTTTAACATATCCTAATTACCATAGAAGTAACAATAAAATATATAACTGTGTTCGTTGGTTTCTAAAGCGTACTCTTGGCAGTCATCCCAGAAAATGAATCTGTACTCAAGCTTGCCGGTTGAGTAATTAAAGACCCTCGTTTAGTGTTTAAGGTAATTAAGGTATTAATTAATAAGAATGGAACTTGAAATGGCGACGTTTATTCCAGTAAATACCTGAATAATAACGTCCATACACTTTTAAAACTTGACTTTTTTTTACTTTTAAAACTTCTATTGACAGTTGTGAAAAGATTGGAAGTTTAGGTTTGCCATATCCACGATGTATGGATAAATTCGCTCTGCGGTTCATTCCCAATCGGGCAAAGTGATAATATGGGATTCTTCATGTGACTCCCGTAATAGGAGAAGGCTCTTACTGTAAGCAACCCTTTCACCAGAGATGTGCTATGTAGCTGTGCTGCGAGAATGTAAAAGTTGAACTACGAAACTGCGTGAACGTTTCCTCTGAACACTGTTTCTCACGCTATGTACCGGTGCGAGCAAGATGTGCTATGAAGATGCGCCGACGCAAAGTAGCTGCGCTATGAAGATTCGCAGCTCGAGCTATGTGATGTATCGATGGTAGGGAAGACGACCCATAGCACGCAGCCATAGCACGCCTCCTTAGCATGCAGTCATAGCACGCTTCCTGCCGTATAAAAAACACATCTTAGTTGAATCTGTTTTCACGAATGCTGTGCTATGTAAACCAATAAATATGTTTGGTGGCACATCTCTTATGGAAACACAGCTTTAATATGGATATGTGATCATTGGATATTTAACCTTCTGGCACATAAGGCTTGAATATTAATTGAAAAACTGTAGGTTTAATTATTTACGTACACCTTTACAGAAATTTACTTATGTACCTACGTACCGTAATGTAAAAAAGTATTTCATGACTGGATGGTTCAATAACCTCGAGTTACTCACGTGGCTAAAGTTGTAAGGCGAGGCCGTGTAGCAACATCCATCTATAACTCGGTAGCACAGGGCCACAAAGTGCGACACTTTTGTTCAATTTCTTGAGTAAAACATTAAGGCTAGGGACGGAGTACAATCACACCGTGTTGTAACCTTTTAGTAATCACGATTCTGTGTTGCTCTTAAAGCACAGTGAACTTTGTTACTACTATAATAAGATTGATTTTTACGCTGACCGAAGGATAGTGCGTCGGCGGCAGAAAAGCATGACATTTTGTCCGTGTCTCGGAAAGCAGAAAAAGCCATTGGTATACCCAAGGCCTTTTTCAGACCGTGGTAAAATCATCAAATGAGTCCTCTCACTCAGGGCAGAGCGGGAGGTACTGTCAGACTCGTAATGACTAAAATCCACGGTGTCCTTCAATAGCCCTTTACAGCAGGCTTTGGCCATATAAAGGGAACCCCGTCATGATGTTGCGCGCGTGGAATACAACGCCCCGCGCCGTCGAACCGGGCTTGGTCCAAGTTACCGTATACTGCACATAAGCTCAAAAAGTCTTGCTAGGGCCTCCGCTGTCAACTGTAGATTTTCTTGTCAGGTAGTCAGTAGCAGAGTTAGGTACCATTTTACCAATAATTGTGAAGGTCAGACAGGCAGTAAATCCTGTTAAATTTGGTGTTCAGTTGAAAAGACTAAGCAGATGATGAAATGACCTATTTGATCTCTATGATCTTTATCAGCGTTGAGAGGCTCATGGCGAATTGCCGTTCGGTGTGGCGGTCTGGGGGAGGTCTATGTTCAGCAGTGGACGTCATCCAACTGATGATGATGCTAAATAAAGCTCATGCAAGCACACAGTTGTGAAAACATTGTACAAACAATAAAAACATTGCTCTGTATTGGGATTAAAAGTGGATGTTTGCTTCGTAAAATTGTTGCACAAACAAGAACATATTTCATAGAATAAAATTTTTATTTGCAAAGTTAGATGTTTCATAGAAATTGTTATAACATTCGATATTGGTGCAGTATTATATTGTAAGTTCATGGAACTGCTGTAACCAACAAATATAAAAATAAAACTAAACAAAACGTTTGTCACCATGTATTACATCGACAAGGTACAGTTGAATCCGTTTATTATGACATTGAAGGGACGGTCATTCTAAGCCAGGGTTTTTCAACCTTTTTCATGGCACGACCCCTTTAGTATGAAGAAATATTTCGCGACCCCCCTACCCGTTGGATTTTTTTACATGTATCTTATTTTATGGCACATAAATATTCAATCCAAAATCGCTCTGATTAAATTACCGTGACACTCATTTAATTACCGTGACCCCGGAACATTAAGGGCTATTGAACGACACCGTGGATTTTAGTCAGTACGAGTCTGACAGTCGCCGCCCCCCTACCCGGGGTGGGAGGACTAAATTGATGATTTCACCACGTAAAAAATGAGCTTATTTTCATCGCGCATTCGGGTAATTTTTTTTATTGTGAGTGAGTGTCTCGGTGTCACGGTAATTTAATCAGAGGGACCACGGCAGGCTTTGGCCCTCTAGATTGGGGCCCCATCATCATGCTGAAGCTCATTGAGGCGCGCGTGGAACAAAAAGAGCTGTCGACACGGTCATGGTCCATGGTCGGGCAGCGAATTGCCCTTTACTTGCCACCCGCGCAGACGATCTCCGGCCACCGTAGGCGTGGGCATGCGCGCCACGGTGGCCGAGATTGTCTGCCGACGTCTGACACCGTGGGCGTCTACCATTGCGGCTGGGGTGGAGGGAGGACGCTATCCTCTCCTTCACGCGGCCCGCCTCCTCCTTCGCAAGCATAACTGCTTCGCAGAAAGAGGCGACCGCTTCCCATTCCGTCTCGGCCCACAGCATGGCCTCGACCAATTACGGGTGCGAGAGCACTCCACCTATCGCCGTCCTGAGGAAACGGCGGTGCTCTGCACAAGAGGGGCAGTCCTGCACTGTATGCTCCACCGTGTCCTCCGGGCGATCCTCGCAATGGAGACACCCAGGCGTTTCCTCCTTTCTCATCAGACACAGGTACCTCCACAAACTTCCGTGTCCGGTGAGGACCTGCGTCATGCGGTAGGCAAGGAAGCCGTGACGCCTATCCAGCCACTCCTCAAAGAGTGGTCTTACCGCCACGATTGCGGTGTGCTTGAATCACGTACATTTAGTATAGATTTGATACAAGATGCGCATAGTGATGCTCGATTGTTCTCCCTCACCAACGAAATGCTCGAATTTGTAACGTTACATTACAGGCTCGCGGTGAGAGAGCGCCTTAATATATATATTAAACTTAATTGTTTTTTTTAATGCAGTAGCTTTTCTAACCTTTTACAACTCCCCTATAAAAGTTTCGCGACCCCCCTGAAGAGGCTTCGCGACCCCCTAGGGGGTCGCGACCCACAGGTTGAAAAACCCTGTTCTAAGCGGACGTCATACAAAGCATTTTGTACAAAATAAACAACCTCCTGTTTTTGTCAGTATGTATTTATTTTAACAGAGAGACAATATAGAACTAAGTCAATAATATTAATTGTTATTACCCACTGCGACTCAAAACAACCATGCATGCGCCGAACATCATCGGGTATCACGTGACGCTTCCGAACACTTGTCGAAGTTGTTGAAAGAATTTTCTATGAAAACCAAACTTCGCTGTGAAATACGTCATAATAAGCGGTTGGTCATTATAAGCGGAGTCATAATAAACGGATTCTACTGTATTTGTAATCGGCATACAATGTTCTCACAGCTGGGGGTCAATTCTCGGTTTTAGAGATGGTGTCGATCTCGAAAAATATTTCTAATGACGTCATTTTTTCGACTAGTTGCTACTCTAGGGATGTCAAATTCGCCATTAGTCGAAGGCTAACGTTAGAGTTCAGTAAAATTTGTCAAAAAAATGACGTCATTAGAAATTTTTGTCGAGTTTGACACCATTTCTAAAACCGAGAATTGGTCCCCTGGGACCCAGACCTTTTTAAGACGGAGTGGACTGTACAATAAGTATCCATTGCAGCTTGATATTTTCATAATGCTAGCAGTAAATTTTCACATTACGATGCATAGTCCCATCAAAACTTCCAACTTACATATCTACGAAAAATTACAAGTTACGTATCACATAAAATATTCCCAATCGTCGTCGCGTCGCGATAACTTTCCTAACTCTGACGAACAAGTTTTGTAGAAAATGCTGGGGACGCCAGAACGTGGAGATAACCTCAACTTGTAACCAAACTGGATGGAGTGTCCTCGTAACTCAGACTTTACTCATTCATTAAATATTCTCTGTGTTATTTTATCGTGATTAAATCATAAAATGAGTCCTCCCACCCAGCCAGAGCAGAGTGGGACTGTCGGACTCGTACTCGGTGACCTTCAACAGCCCTTTACGTTCCAGGGTCAAGGCAAATCTTAAGTCCCGCGACCAATATTCTCTGTGTTAACAAATTGTATGTTTTATTTTAGGTGGTACAAAAAATATGTTATTGATCAATCTTTACTTTGTAGACATATTATTCTAAGTAAATGTCATGAAAAATATTTCCTTTTGATTCTGTGACAATAGATGTAGTAAAAAAAACTTTTTTTTATGTTTGTTTTCAATATGATGGATGCAGATGATGTTTAGATGTTCGTCTTGACGGATTTAGAGGCCTTTTTAGTAATGAGCGTCGATGATGGAACACTTTAATTTTCGAAGAACAAATGACCAAACAAGATAAATAAGGCATTATTACATAAAGACATAATTAATTTCGGTGCCTTAAAAGAGCGAATATCAAACAGTAGTCTATCGTTATTACAATCGTTAACATCTAAAAAAGCCACCCACTTAAATCAAAACCTTTTGCAAAAGAGAATCTTTCAGAAATCCGTTTCAGCAAAACTTTGATTTTAAAACTAGATTCAAACGTATGTTAAACACTTTTACAAACATAGACTGAAAAACTGGATGCAAATCGAATACGGTTCGTTCGCTCGTCGTTCGCCGACATGGCATCACATCTTATATGCACAAACGGACCACGTAAGCTTCCACGACACTTGGGTCTGCGATAACTTCACCCAGTACTTTCAACACACTCCCCCCCGATAACATTGTTGGAAAATATTTGTTACTCGTTTTTATTTTACATAGACATGTATAAAATTTCTATGTAAAATGAAAAGGAGCTTTGCCCGCTGTACGCATTGGGCCAACGTTTTGGCCCAGCGTATTGGGCCAGCGTGTACAGACTGTAGTACAGCGGGAATACTGGCCGGCCAACCGAAAGTTGTCGGTTTTTCGTGCACCAATCAAAGGATCTTGGCGTGCTTCGCATACAGTGTTCACACGTTGGCCCAATGTGAAAACAGCGACATTTGGAATTCATTATTTTTGCCCAACATGCTGGCCCAATGAGTTGGCCCAAAGTGTACAGCGTGCTTAACAGCTTATTAGTCTAATGGGTCTTCCACACGCAATAGCTTCACCACAGTGTTGCTTGCCTGTGTGTGTGGTTGGGCGTTCAGTGCTGCCGATCGTGTATTGTTTTTTCATACGAGAATCTTGCGCAGGCAGAACTGTGGTGAAGCTTGTGCGTGTGATAGGCCCACAATAGTTGTACTATTTGATAAGAGTTACCAGGTAGTCTAATAATTATGTACCCCGCTCTTACATCTAAAAGTAATTTCTCTATGATACAGTCATATGAGTAGGTGCGTTTACAAACATTTAAACCCATTTTTTTCACGTGGGTTTTTGTTTAAAAAGGGCAAATCTTGTAATTATATATATAATGTATATTATAAACACGTATTTGTTTTCGAGCGTATGGCACTCGTGGGCTGCAGCTGAAAATCAGCGTCAGGTGGCAAACTTCGCGTGCCACCTGACATTATGCTGAGCTGAGGCCCTTTGGCACTAATTTTTATTAAATTTGTATTGTTTTAGTTTTAAGTTTTAGCACAAGTGCCAATAAACGCAATTTTCTTTCTTTCTTTCTTTCAGATACACAAACGGCCAGATTTATAATTTGCGCTAGGTGGACCTGCTGGCGTCTGTACATGAATTAACTTTAATCATGTTGCAATAAAACTTATAATATCAAAACATATAACAGTGTCAGCAGTAGTCAAATACACTTCGAAAACTTATTTATTTTACAACATTAATTTCATAAAATAAAGAAATGAAGTAAAATAACAGCAATTTTTCGCGGATAACGTCTTTTTTTACGTGGTAAAATCATCAAATCAGGGCTCATTTGATGATTTTCCCACTCAGGGCAGGGTCTGTCAGATTCGTAGTTCGTACCGACTAAAATCCACGGTGTCCTTCAATAGCCCTTTACGTTCCGGGGTCACGGTAATTCAATAAGTCCCGCGACCCACAGGCTTTGGTCCTCTAGAGGAAAGTTAACGTTACGCTCCGGTGTGACAGGCGCGCCATCTTTAACGATTTATTGTGACGGTGTTAATAGCGCTTTTGAGCTACACTCCGCGCTCGGAGCGAGGGCAGTGAGCTGTGACGAGCGCACTTTCATTAGGACTTCATTATACAAGTCTAGAGTCAATTAAATTAAATCTGTTTTAAGTTCTTATCTTTTCTTGATGTCAAATGTTGGGAATTCAGAGAGAAAAAGGTAAATAATTATCTACTCTGTAGTAATCATCATCTGCCTAGCCTTTTTCCAACTACATTGTGGCCGGTTTCCAGTCTAACCGGATGCAGCTGAATATTAGTATTTTACATTGAGCGACTGCCTATCAGACCTCCACAACCTAGTAGTAATACGATACCCCACTGGTTGTCAGACTTAAGAGCTTCTGACTAACAGCTTTATGTGTTACGGGACCAACTGCTTTACGCGTTTTCAGAGTCACGGAGGAAACTCGCTATGACAGATGGTCACCCATCCACAGACCAAGCTCAGCAAGCGCAGCTTAACCCGGAAGATCGTCTTGTGCGGCTGTAATTATTTAGCCCCGAGCTCCTCTGTAGTAATAACGTTGCATTTTTGAACAACCTGCAAAGTCCATACTACTGGGACTACTAGTGAGGACTTTCCCCTAAGATGCTATGGATTAATGGAAAATTCCATAGAATATAAGTAATCTGCGAGGTCCACACGCTAGGCGTTATAGAAACCTTTTCAGTGTTTCATTCGCAAGCAAAAGGAAAATAAAAAATCATTGTCAATGCATATGTGCCAGTTTTGAACATGGTACTTCTATTACCTAAAATGATTTTTTTCAGTTCATGATAAAAATAACTGACACCCGAGTACGAAAAAATCGCGCACTGTAAAGTATATAACAAGAAATATCTATATAGATATTGTTCTTGTTTTGTAGGTACTTTTCAGTGCATAAAAACATCGTTCAATAATAAACGATATTTTTTCCAATTATAAATTATCCGTGGTCGTATGCCTAACCTAGGCAATAAAGATTGCGTGAAATTACCGCAAGTAGAAGTTATGAAGGAACAAACATACATACATATTACCCTCCTTTTAGCTTTGCCGTAGTCGGGTAAAAATGTTAGTAATTATTCAATTGGCTCAATTTGTAAAAACAGAGAAACAGTAATCCGACAAAAATGATAACTTGTCGAAATTGTTGCAAAAGCAAAATAAAATATTATTTTGAATTACTTGTTACAATTTTACGTTGTATATTTTGCCAATTTTATTGCTTATTTTGCCATGTATGTTGCATATTTCCATGCGTATAAAAGTACAAATAATAATCCGCTCCTAATAACAATAATTATTTTAAAATTTTATGAACTTCTACGGTTTATGTAAATAGGTACTTAATAGGAATATCTAATAAAAATGAACAAAGAAATTGTATTTCAATTAATTTGTCGCTCGTGGCTTGTGAATTAAAATTAACTCAACTGAGTTATCCTTTATTTACTGTCCGTTGTTTTCTATTTTTAATTAAACTATTACTTTCTTATGTTTTTCTTTACTAAGAAATATATCTTACTATCATTCTTTTAAAGAACTCATTAGAATTTTTTTGTTTATAAAAGTATTTATTTCGTACCTATTCGTTTGAGTCAACAAGATTAACCTCGTGTGGGTATCATCTATCTAAAAACTAGATTTGAAATCTATGTAATTAAATTATGTAGAATTTTATACATCAAGACAAATGACTTTGTCTTTTTAGAGGTTTTTAACCGACATCGAAAAAAGGAGGATGGTCTCAATTCTTTGGAACCTTTCTTTTGGTACAAATCTTTATCTCAGGAGTCCAAACTAATTCCAAAAAGTAACGAAATTACATTTTTTTACGGTCTACCAACCCACCTATTCCTTTATCACCGCATTTGCATAGTAAGCGCTTACGAATACAAGTCGAATTTAAATTTTTGGATAATTAACTTCAAGCTTCTGAACGTAAAAGGTTAAAACAAAGATCCATTCCGGCTAATTGGATGGCCGGAAATTACGTCATTCTGTTGAGTCATCATATCCGGTTGGGTTGACTCGACTTTTGTTCAGGTTTATCCAAAATATAAAGGAAACATGCATGTCATCATCATCAGCCTATAACGTTCCCACTGCTGGGATACAGGTCTCCTCTTTTGTGAGAGGGAGTGGGCCATAATCCACCATTCGGGCCCAGTGCGGGTTGGCAGATGTCACATGTCTTCGAATTTAATGGTTATAGGACATGCCGGTTTCCTCACGATGTTTTCCTTTCACCGTTTTGAGTGTGAAATAAATTACACAAAGTAATGCCCAGGCTTGGTTCGAAACCACGACCTACAACTCGTAAGTCTGGGCCGATACCACTAGGCCACCACTGCTCATGCAACATGCATGTATATAACTTGAATAGGTACCTTGATCTGATCTTACATACTGCTGAGTTTCAATTAAACTAAAGTTCAGGTTACACTGGTTTTGACACCTCATTTGAGTGAAAAAGTTTCGAAGGGATGGCCCTAAGCGCCTTGGAGGACATGCACTGGCCTTGTTTATGACGTCAGTTGGTAGTACCAGGTCCAAAGTACACTCAACAAGCGAAGTTGTTACCAGATGTCGGAACAGGTTATGTGCTTTTATAAAGAAGCAAGCTGTCGGTGCGGACAGATAAGTATGTATATGATATTCGGTCCGAGTAATGTATCACACATCAGAGAATCTTTAGATCGTAGCAAAATACTCTCTGTTATTTTTGGCTACCATTGTTGGAAAAGACTTGAGTTTAAATATGTATTTTATGTAATACGCTTTTATAATCCGCGTATATTACAGACAAGGTACCCTGTACCCCTAGCTCGAGTTTTCACTATTTTACTTTGCAAATTGTCAATTTGAAATTGTCAAAGTTCCAGTTTACTTTACGTCTCAAATACTGAAAACTCGTGCTAAGGGTACTGCTTGGGGCTATAAAGTTAGACGCACAGAGCTAACTGCTGTGTCGACCAACGATATAATTTAGCCTGCAATTTAGGAGTCTCGTGTGAGCGCGCTTGGATGCTGAAACAACGACACAGGACGACACAGCCATAATCATGGTTACGAAATCACGCCATAGAGCCATTGAGCTATTATTGGTCCCGGCTGTCATTTGTAGATCTTTGACAGTCGTTACTGTTAGTCATAAGCTCTAAAGTCTGACAACCAGTCTTACCCTACAGTATGGTATTACCCAGTTGCTGGGTTGTGGGGGTCCGATAGGCTGTCGCTCCATTTAAAATACTGATATCCAACTGAATCTGGTTTGAATGGAAGCCGACCCCAATATAGTTGGGAAAAGGCTAGGCAAATGATGAGAGAAGACACCACGCATCACCACTGTGTCCCTTCCAGGAAGAGTGCGCGCGCCTAAAACACGCCACAGAGCTGTCAAACAAATAAATGAACTTGTGCGCGCGCACTCAACCTGGATGGGACATCACAGTGGTGATACATGGTGTCGTCTCTATACGTAGTAATAATAGCTCATAGCATAGAGCTACTATTCACTTTTTTCACAAATGGTTTTTTATTTTTCTTATTTTAGTGTGTCTTAATTTGTGTTGCGTTAAAAATGCATAAAATATGTGACGTGATAAATACGAGTATTATAGATTGAACATCTATACATTTATTAAAACTGTAGAAAAGTTATTTTTGTACATTAAAAAAAACTCAAAAAATATAGCCAGGGTATTAAAGGACAACCAATAGAACCCATTTCTAGCATTTTTAGAATTTTTGTCTGTTTGTCTGTTTGTCTGTTTATCTGTTTGTCTGTTTGTCTGTGTATTTGTCCGGGTATCACATAAAATCTACGAAATTAATGTAGATAACTTTTATACACAACGATTAAGCGTAACTTGGAGAGGAATTTAGTTTTTGTTTCATTGGATTCGGTTCAGTCTATCAAAAGATATTTGAATTTAAAGTGTTTCAGAAGTAAAATTACGGGTGCACTTTCGTCTCACACATTGATTTCGTACGTCAGTCGCGCGATCTAACTTCGAATAGAAAAACTACATTATTCAAATAAATACATATTTCAACGCACGGCAGATGGCGTTAAAAGGAAACCTGGAATAGACGTGTTTATGTTGAAATAACATTATGTATTTTGTTTCATCGTAATCGGTTCATATAATATGAATGGACTGGAATGGACTGGAATGGACTGGAATGGACTGGAACGGACTGGAATGGACTGGAACGGACTGGAATGGACTGGAACGGACTGGAATGGACTGGAACGGACTGGAATGGACTGGAACGGACTGGAATGGACTGGAACGGACTGGAATGGACTGGAATGGACTGGAATGGACTGGAATGGACTGGAATGGACTGGAATGGACTGGAATGGACTGGAATGGACTGGAATGGACTGGAATGGACTGGAATGGACTGGAATGGACTGGAATGGACTGGAACGGACTGGAACGGACTGGAACGGACTGGAACGGACTGGAACGGACTGGAACGGACTGGAACGGACTGGAACGGACTGGAACGGACTGGAACGGACTGGAACGGACTGGAACGGACTGGAACGGACTGGAACGGACTGGAACGGACTGGAACGGACTGGAACGGACTGGAACGGACTGGAACGGACTGGAACGGACTGGAACGGACTGGAACGGACTGGAACGGACTGGAACGGACTGGAACGGACTGGAACGGACTGGAACGGACTGGAACGGACTGGAACGGACTGGAACGGACTGGAACGGACTGGAACGGACTGGAACGGACTGGAACGGACTGGAACGGACTGGAACGGACTGGAACGGACTGGAACGGACTGGAACGGACTGGAACGGACTGGAACGGACTGGAACGGACTGGAACGGACTGGAACGGACTGGAACGGACTGGAACGGACTGAAATGGACTGGAATAATAAAACTGGAATAGAAGTGTCAAATATTCTTGATAAATCTTAGAAAATTCTAAATACAGGGTTTATATGAAAAACGTGGCCAGAATTAAGCGCTTCGAACTAAAAAAATACATTGTTCGATTCCGACATCCACGCGAACGAAGTCGCGGGCACAGCTAGTGCATAAATATGATTTCTTGCTGTTTTTATTGAAGAGTTTATTTCGATTTCTCCAAGATACCTGATGATTAGGTAAAAACAAAGAAGAACTTTCAAAATCAATCCTGTTTCTTTGAGAAATCAAGTACATAAGTAACAAAATACATTAAAATACCCGTATTCCTCAGAAAACTAATATCATGCAGTAAACTAGGGAGTTTCCATAAATAAAATGAATAATCCGTCAGTATTGAAAAATAATTATTATTATTATTATTCATTTATTTCAACCAACTAGGATCATAATTATTATTCACAGTTACACAATAAAATATACACATAACATATATAAATAAAAGCAAATCAATTACTTAAATGAAAGAATATCAATTCAAAAATGAACATGTTTATTTTTTTTTATCAATAAATATTGACAAAGATAAAACAAACGGTTCGAAATTCGAGGGTGATGGTTTTTGACGTCATAAAGCCTGTAAAAGGGTTCTTGTCGTCATAACACCTGTAAAATTATACAGAGAGAGACCGACGTTTTATAATTTTTAGAATCATTGTAATTTCGTCAATTTAGGTTTACGAAAGAAAAGAAAAAATAAGGATCGTTTTTTTGATACGACCCTAAATCTTCAGCTCGAATCCCATTTTCTTTACATTTTTTTTATAATCACTGTTACTTTTTATTTTTAATGTAGAAATTGCTCTTATCTTTCCTATTATTCCTTCATTTAAATTAAAGAAAAGAAAAATACGGGTCTTTTTTTTGTAAAATAGCGTATTGGGGATCTCCTCCTTTTTCAGAGTCGTTTAATAAAGGAGAGACACGTGCCAGTTTCATGACTGAGACACTATCAGTCAGGGACGAAAGCTCTTTGTTCAAGCGTGCTGAAAACTATTGAACTAGACTGAAACTAAAATAAAATATCCGTTAATGTCCGGTGTCTGCAGCCAGTCCACTGCCCAGTCCGGTCGGTTTTACGACTTATTCGTCAACTGGCCTGCAATTAACTCGCTCGCTCGGGCGAGTTGGCACCTTCCGATTTTACCTATTTTTGTTGTCGTCAACTCGCAACTGACCGAAAAATGGTACAGTCATCTATAAAAGTGTTATAATAAATTAATATAGAAACCTAATTTATAGTATGAGGCGTTGTAAGATTTGAGTTTGAATATTTGAAAACATACCCACGATATAGGAGAAATCCCAAGCGTGGGGCAAAGACACCTTGTCAACTATCTGGTATTTTATATTAATTGTATTTTTGTAAAAACAGTGTAAAATACCTGTATACTATGAAGTACCTTTATTTAATGATTTAAATACCACCTTTTCGTGCAAGCCTAGTACTTTTGTGATAAATAGATTTTGCCCAAAACTTGTATGTTGAGACAGAACTGTTAAAATGAAAAATACCACCTTGATTTTATGCAGTCCTAGTACATTTTTGGGTATTGAGTATTCGCCAAAAGAAATTTTTAGTTTTGAAGACCGTTCGTTTTGCGGCATGAAAACCTTCATCATGATTCTGTTCTCCTAGTACTTTTTGTTCTAATTCCTCATTTAATGTCGGCACCAAAACCTTCTTCATGATCCTGTTCTCCTGGTACTTTCTGATTAGATTTCAGATTGAATTCTAACTTATGAGAAAAATCATTATTACATATGTCTTTGTGCTTATATTTTATTAAATTGATCTCAAAACAACTCCGCCCCTAAGACGACCCACTGGCCCTCAATTAACCTACTTTACACGTTTAGTGTCATAAAAGTGTGAAGAAGGTTTAATTAAATTAAATGTTAAATTTATAGAAACACTTTTGTAGACGACTGTAAAATTGTAAATACGTCAGATTTTCGCTTAGTTGCGAGTTGACGACAACAAAAATAGGTAAAATCGGAAGGTGCCAACTCGCCCGAGCGAGCGAGTTAATTGCAGGCGAGTTGACGAATAACTCGGTTTTACTGCAACGTGACTCGTGGTGGCGTACCACGAGTACGCCACCACGAGTCACGTTGCAGTCGATTGTCTAAATAATTTATTTATTTTATGGGCAGTCAATGTCATAGGCTGCGTTAAACTTGTGCGTGTATCTTAAGAAAATAAAAATAAAACAACCCATGTGCGACCACCAACATACTATCACGTGAATACATTCCCCCGGGTTGCTCGCAACAACCACAAATCGTAATTTCTAAGTAGCAACCAGAAACAACAGCTAATAAATTACTAAAGCTTTATTACTATAGCCTTTTTGGTCAAACTATCCTTTGTTCAGGCGTATTTATGTAAAGTTTCAGCTGATCGTAAACTGGTGAGAGACAGCCTTTCCCCTCGTTTACAGGGAAGTGTGTGCCTTATGGCTCAATCTGCAGCCGGGAGAAGAGCCAATATTGATACGTTCGCACTTCCATAAAAGTGTCATGGATTGTGTTTGTACATTCTGCATGCTTTTGTGATTTCAATAAAGTGATTGAATTATGATAGCTTTACAGGCTGATCTTCAAGATAAGCAAGCTACAAGCTAAGGTATGTCTATAGATGGGTGACCATCTATCGTTGCGAGTTTCCTTCGTGTCCCAGAAAACACGTAGTCTTTGGTCGCAGCTGTCATTTGTAGATCTTTGAAAGTCGTTACCGTTAGAAACTTTAAAGTTGACCAACAATCTTATCAAGTGTCATATTACCCAGTTATTAGTTTGTAGAAGTCAGATAGGCATTCGCGTCTTGTAAACTACTGATATTCTGCTGAATACCGTCCAACTGGGAAAAGACCCAAACATTATTGTGAAAAGTTTTTACACTGCAAGTGCTAGGCAGATGCTGATTGAAACTTAAAGGATGATTCACGCTACACCGTGCCGCGTCCGAGCATCGGACGGGCCACGGTGTGTGTTACTTTACTTTGTCGTTGATTAGTGGGGACGAGTCAAGATTGGTGCAATGGTTTCATGGAGCACCTGGTTTCATACCGTTGTGTGTCCTTCAACGGTCAAGTCACACAATATTAACTATAATAATAAAGAAAGCGCATTAAGGAGCCTTAGACTTGGCACGACTTTGTCTAGATTTCATTACTTTTCAGAGATAAACAAGCAGCTCTGTCGATACTTTGGCTAGTATTTTACAGAATGTTTTTGGTGGGATTTACTTTGACGGACTAAGATTGTAAATTGTAACGTGACATTACAGGCAAATGCTCGCGTCGAGGGAGCGTCCCTAGATGTATTCTATAGCGTTTACCATTGTCTACATAAATATCACTAGATTTATGAACGCCAAAGAATCAACAATTTTGATCTAGGAATCGTAGCTTCTCTAGCTTCCATTTTTTCTATAAGCAAAAGCTGCGAGATAATCTTTGTCTTAATTTAGAACCAATACGAACAGTGCTAGTATCATCTTATGACATTAACATTATCCAATTAGAATTACAAATTAAATATTAATTGAAGCTAATAATAATTACGTACCAAACTTATCACCACTGTAATATTAAGTCAAGTGCCTCTATCGAGGCAACAACATAGCCAGCAAGCATCCAATCAGTATGTTACATAGTTCCGCTACCTAATTCGTACGCTGGATGAGCAAATGCATACTCCATGCTCTAATCTATGCGCTCGGTAAGCAATTCTGATTTCCATTGATTATTTCAATTATTGTCTTGGAAACAATAGATAAATACAGTGATTTTGGTTGCATTGTGTATGTTGTTTGTGGTTGCAAGTCCCGTTTAGTATTGAACAACGCTTTGCCATGTAAATTTATGGAAAATATGTTTCTTTAGGCCATCTTTCACTATATTAATGTGTAGTCGGGCGCTGAAGGATTTTGTGGCAGGTGTCATTACATACAAGACTATGAAACGTATTCGTTTCCGTCTGGGAATCGTCTTAGCATCCAAAGACATTAAAATATATTTGTTGGCATCTAATAAAATCAATGGGCGTCGTTCAAGGGCGTTATCATGACGACTTAACTGAAGATTTCCCTTCAAGAATGTTGTTTTTTCCTGCTTGCGCGATGAATTAGTTCTACGCTAAAATTGATATTGTTTTCATTTCAAAATATTAGTGAATGTGTGACAATAAATATATTAGTTTGAAATTATTATATTTTGCATTTGCCTGAGAGTTGCGCTGTTAGTGAAAATAGTATTCGGATATTAGTTTTGAAGCTTTTAAGTACGATTCATACCAACCGGCCGGGCCAGACGGCATTTTACAATGAGGTAAAGAACATTGAAATGTATCAACAGTAATTACAGTTCATATTTGCATGCTACTACGAGACACGTCGCTACGTGTCGCGGGATGCCGACGGAGAAAAGTTTGCATGCAAATATGAATATCTAATTACTGTTGATACATTTCAATGTTCTCAAATCAAACAATGTCCTAATAGGTCTCTTAATTGATGGTTTGCTTTCAGGCTTACTGGATCTTATAAACAGAAAAACTGCTTGCCTAAACATCCAACGGGGTAACTTGGGTTTTAGAAAAATATCAAAGTTGGATATAAATTGGGAAACAATATTGCTACCAAAACTGCAAGTGGAAATATATTGTGGTAGTACATTTCTATTTGAACCCAAAAAAATATAAAACAACGTAAATGGTGAACCACTGAAAGTGCTAACACAACACTTGTACAAACCGTCGTACAACCTTTCGTTTGCTGACCTCCAAATTCCCAAAGATATAGTGTTATCGTTCGAATAGAAACTATCCCGAAACAGTAATGGCTGGGTTTTGTATGCGATCATTGTTTGCCGTCAATATATTACTTATGTAACGACCCACCGATACCACGGCTATGAATTAATGGTGCTAGGAAACTGTTTAGATGGTATTTTGAAAAGGGATTTGCTGGCGCGCTTATTTTAGGGTTAAGTGGGCGGCGCGGGCAAAGTTGGGTAGTTGTGTAGGGTAGAGTGGGCAGCGTTTAGTGAGCTGACCTAGAATATTTTTACTGGCACGCTTTGATGATAAAATTGTATGGTAGAGGATTTTCAACAAGGGCCCCAAAACCTACTAACATTCACCTAACCGTGAATTTTCTAGTAGCACAAAAAAAGATGAACAGTAGTGTCTTGCAAGAGCTAATTGGTTCCTGTCTTTATTAGAGGTGACAGTGTGAAGAAAAATTCGAACCACGAACGGGATTTGAACCTGCGACCTTTGGTTTCAGTACATCTGATACTCTCACCACCTGAGACATTGAGGTTCTTACTCACTAGCATCAAATTCTTCAATCCGTTTAACGTTTTGAAATTCACGTAAGATCTTCATAAGAGTCGGTAAACATATTTTTCCTATGGTATGAGTATAAAGCATAATTATGTCTACTGCATGCAACTTCACTGGTAGGTAATATTGTGATAAACATTTAAGTCAAAACAAAAAAAGCCAAAATATCGAATGCCGAGGTGGGCTCACCTTCGTCTTCACATTATCATGCCTACCTCGATGAACACTGTTACTAGCTGTAATTATTCCACAGAACCTTTGAAGTAGCCTACAGGCTACATTTTGAATTCTTGTTTTTCATAAAACTGGGTTAACCTAAGATTTATATCGCTAGATTCACTTTACCGCGAAAAAACAATATTTGAGTTTCACTATGACAATGACATTTTATTAGTATTATCTCACACAGTAATAATTTAATTTTCTCTTTGGAGCAGTCGTAGCTCAGTGTGAACGAGCTCGATTTGTGACTTATCAGTCGTAGGTTCGAAACCCGGTAGGGCTTAAAAAGGCAAACGAAAACTTTATGAAGAGACTTATCTACATGTTCTATAAAAATAATAAGTCATCTGATATCTACCATACCACATCAAACATTTCATGTTGTGACTAATAACCAACTCTGTCACATAGTAAGAGAAGTCTGTGTCCCCGTAGAATGAACCCGTAAAGCTGATTATGCCATCACCTAGTATCGGAAATTGTATCAGTATTATAATGTACTTTCATATGAAGGCTACAATAACGGGAAATACTGTTTAGCAATAATAGACTTTAAATTCTCGATAAAACGTCCATCATCGTCATAATAAAGGGGGGAACCCTTTTTTAGCATGACGTATAAGGCCTTACCACGAGCTCTTAACGCGATCCAGTTTAGACTGTGGGAAAGAGACAGAGCTATACAAGTCGCCTAGCGCCATCTCTTTCCCACAGCCTAAAGACTCACGCTTTAAGAGTTCATGGTACGCCACAAGCATCAGTGTGATAATTTTTTCACTTGACGAAAGTACGGTATATCGAACGTTTTAAATCTTTGGACTTAACAAAAAAACTTCTTCATTTACATGATAGAAAGGATTGAGCTCGTTGTATTAGATAGGAGAATTGTCATTGTGTGCGTCGCCCAGTCATTAACTGGACCGGATTAGTGGGCTGTAGTGGGCGATGGCAATAATTAGACCCTCGTGTTATGAGGACGGGTTTGAAGGTCAGTTTCCGAAGGTTTTTTCAAGGGCATCGGGATTGTATTAAACTTTTTAGGGATATTCATTGTTGATTATTTAATTAAACGTTCATACACCGAGTTTTTTTATTTTTATTTTTGAAACTTTTATTTTCTATGAAATTCTCACTTTTATATTTGTAAAATAAATGTATACCAAATTTTAATAAAAAACAGCGGGTATATTTGCTAGTGTAGTTGGTTAACTCATAAAAATCAAGAGAATTACAACAGTATGTTCAAATCTAAGAACTTGTTACGTTTACAATTGATACCTATAACAAATTGTCTACACAAGTTTAGAAAATGACAATAAAAATGAAAACAGTAGAAGATACAAAAAGTACAGACACGTTGTTAAAACTTAGAAAGTACGAGTAGTAAGACTTTGGCACAGGTTTGAACAATAACTCAAGTTGTATGAACTACTAGCTGTTGCCCGCGGTTTCACCCGCTACAACTCCCGTGGGATTATTAAATCGGGATAATAACTATCCTATGTGTTCATCCAGGTTATAAGCTATCTGTGTACCAAAAATAAACAAAATCCGTTCAGTCGTTTTTGCGTGAAAGAGTAACAAACATCCATCCACACATACAAACTTTCACGTTTATAATATTAGTAGGATAAACATAAGATAGAGAATTCTGAAAAAAAAACCTGAAGCAATGTTTGTAAACCGATGGAGGTGCTAATGAAAAAAAAACGAGTTTCTTTGAGTTCGGCGTGAAACTTTTCAAAATTGTCGGGCGGTGCGAAATCTAATTACAAAGGAGGAATTAAAATTGTGATTGTATAGAAGAGGAACTAGCTTTGGATTAGTTAGTCAAACGACTACAGTTATTTTCAAGCTATTATTTTTTTAATAATAAGTGACAATTTAATAATCTTAGTTTTTTTCTGTGTTTATTTCTCTGCTTAGAAGAAAATCCAACGGCCTTTGACTTATGGCATTTATTTAAGTGGAGACTTGAAAAGTCCAGAAAACTCGGGAATATTTAGCGATTTCTGTTTCGATATATTCGATGTTCTATGTGTTTTATCAATTGGATTGATAAATCTACGTTTGAAGTTCAAATAACTCGCATGAATTGAAATTCATTTTCATACAAAGTTTTTATTAAGTACCTACATGTTTCTGCATTTTTAATAATAAAATATCTCACGTGTCATTCTTTTGCGAATCCTACAATTCTGATTTCCGAACAATTTCTGAAAAATATCGAATACTTTTGCTGTAATTTTTTTGAATGTTGTGCATGCCTGTAAGTGATATATTTACACAGCACTGAACACCCGTAACTTAACAATTTGTCATCGATTTGTAAATATGTCGTTGGTATGCCTTAATAATAAATAAATAAATAAATTTCAACTCTCCAAAATAACGTACTGAATGATTTTGTACAAAATGAGATTTGTTTGTTTGTGCGTTTTTTTTTTTACAGATAAGAACATTTTTAATTGTTTATTAAACTTTTAGGAAGGAAGTAAGTGCACATGGCTGTTACAGTAAGTGTCATCTTCAATGTTTTATTACGGCACATAAACAGTTAACACAAAGTCCCAAAAATGTTCCATAAATTGGTTTAGAGCTAGAAAAATCTATACTAATATTAGGGCTATCTTCGACATTTGACATTCCAACGCCCATCTGGTTTTGAATATACGCCACACAAAACGGACTATTATCTGACTTCCATTGCTCTAAGCGACGCCACATGGCCACGCTACATTACAAAGGCATGCCATACGATTGGTTTCGAACAACGCACCCGCATCTCTCTGCCAGTGACGCTCTGCAGTGACGCGTGAAGCTTTGATAGACCCATCTGACTGGCGGAATTGGGGGATATGTAGGGTTTGTGTCGTGTGGTATGTGCGTCACGTGTTTACAATTACTAGCATGTCCACGGCTTTGTCCGCGTGGAATTCGGTAATGGTCCCATAAGATCGTACTACCGGGATAAATGTTTCTTCTGTTAATCCGGTTTATGGTTTATTTGTGTATCAAATAGGTCCCAGCGCTTTTCGTCATTGAATAAAACATCCATAGCATCCATACCATACATTCAACGACGATATATTACTAGACTCCGCATGCACGATCTAAGGAACAAAAATTATTCTGTCGCTGAGGTACTACGTAAGCGAGGGGGGCGTTGTGATTGGCTAACTCAAGGTCTGTTCTGTCTCAAGGTATGTTTACGGCTCACAGGAGTGGTCGAAATAAGACGAATATAAGACTTTTTTGCCTAATGTGTTGGCAGACATCGGTTGCCTGTTATTAGGAGTTTAGTATTATATCGTCGATGCATACATCACTTGCTAGTCTATTTTTACTACAAATAAAAAGCTTGAAGTGTCTGGACTTTAAACGCGCTAATGTCTAGAACTACATCACCAGAGATAATTTGAAATATTATGATAGCCACATTCATGAGGAATTTTGTAGGCTACTCAATATCACGCTACAATCCAAAGAAGCCGAGTTATGCGTGAAACCGCGGGATAAAGTTAGTTTGTGATAAGTACTGACAGACATATTTTATATAGAGGTATCTGTATTTAATAGCCTAAGAACTGTAAAATTAAATATTGTTTAATTAACAAGAAACTACAAATTAAATAAAAATACATTTTCCTTTGAGCTAACATTTTCTCATAATTAGTTACATTAAGGCGCTCACTCACCCGGGAGCATTCGCGTGTAATGTATAATTATAGATTCGACTTTGAGCATTACATTCCAATACTACCCTGCCTCCCTGACTGACGAGCATTCGCTTACATTTATTATAGATTTGATGCAAGGTGCGCATTGTGATGCTCGATTTGTCTTCCGTCACTGATGAAATGCTCGAATCTGTAACGTTACATTACAGGTGAATGCTCGCGGTGAGGGAGCGCCTTTATAGTTTCGTTTTTGCATTAAGGGTAACCTAAAAGATAAATTAATTAGCTTCTAACATTGCCTTATCGTACTGAACATGATTGTTATCATTACATTTTTTTTTACGTGGTAAAATCATCAGATGTGTCCTCCCACCCCGGGCAGGGCGGTGGGGACTGTCAGACTTGCACTGACTAAAATCCACGGTGTCTTTCAATAGCCCTTTATGTTCCGGGTTCACGGTGATGGTATACTAACGCGACCCCGGCGGGACATTATCATTTCATACGTGTTTTGTGAGATTGTGACCAACTGTGACCGCTGTGGATTTCTGACCAACATTTTTATAATCTTTACCCTTGGATTTATTTCTGTAGGTACCTATAGTATAAACATTACAACTCACATGACAGACAAAAAAGCCAGACCCGAAACAATTATGTACCTAGCGATACGCAGTGCCAACTGTGTCCTCATAATATTCACTTATAAATATTTTCCAAAATAAATCTGTATTAGAAAGTAATTTAGGAAGTGCCGATGTATACCATCAATAAAATGTACTTACCGCTCGCTAAGAAGCCGAGAAACTTAATTTTCCTTTTAGGAGCTGCAACAAGAGAAAGGGCCTTATTAATTGGGTGGGCACGTGAGTTGGGTAGGTTCTCCCTTATGGGTGTCTGTCGCACCGTCGGCGATTAGCGATAAGCGAGAAGAGCTAGCGATAAAATTGATTTGTGAAAAGTCAACAGTCTACTCCTTACTTTGTCATCATCATATCAGCCTAGGATAACCCACTGTTGGATTTACGAATGTTTGTTTTTTTACCCGCCTCAATTCCTTTGGTCCTCATTCATCAAATTTTCAAGATTTCGTCATCCGTCGTCAATAAACGAACGGTTTTGTTTTCTTTACCTGTCGATAAACTTAATTGTTCACACTAACATGAACAGCTCTAACATTGGATTCGTTTAAATCCCGAAAGGTGCAAGATTGACTCTGTATTAGCAGTTAAATAGTAAGAAACAACGTGCGTAAGAAAATGTATCCTATGACACGGCACGTGGCCTACTATGACATCTTAAAGCGTGTATAGTTCCACTCAGGGTAGGAAATGGCGCTAGATAACTTATATAGCCCTGTCTCTTTCCCACAGTTTAAACTGGATCGCGTTAAGAGCTCGTGGTAAGACCTCTGTTCGTTAATAAAATTGCTGTCGCTTCTCCTCGTCAAATCAGCCGCGCGTAACTCGCCGCCAGACGCACCGCTCGTCCTAGAACAAGGCCTTAGACAAGACACCTGGATTTACAGGGAAGTACCTATTACTGCAAGTGACAACTGACAGCCTTTTACCCACGACCTACAAATTGGTGTGCCTCCGATATAGCCTTTAATTAAAAAAAAATACCGTTTTCAAAGTGTCATGGTCGCCGGACTCACCGAATTGCCATGACCCCTGGAACGTTGGCTAATGAAGCACACCGTGAATTTCAGTCAGTACGAGTCTCACAGTCCCTCCCGCCCTGCCCTGGCCCCATGGGTAGGAGGATTCATTTGATGATTTTACCACGATAAAAAAAGTGTCACACTTTGATCTACGAGTACTTAACCCAAAGTTGGTAAACGGGTGGAGCCTTTTTTTTATCGTGGTAAAATCATCAAATGAGTCCTCCCACCCCGGGCAGGGCGAGAGGGACTGTCAGACTTGTACTGACTAAAATCCACGGTGTCCTTCAATAGCCCTTTATGTTCCGGGGTCGCGGTGATGGTATAAGTCCCCCGACCAAACAGGTGGAGGCTACATAGAGTTATTAATTACCCTATTAAACTTCGATGTCTACCCAACTTAAATAACACTGCTATATTAAACCTTAACATGATCTACAATCTTTCTAAACTTTTTGAGCGAGGGAATAGTGAGTCACTTCCGCATCGGCGGTCAGACCTTGCCTTATTTTATCTGTCCTCGAGATGCCGACTATTTATCTATGCTTCTTTTTACTTAAGGACACACTTAATTGGGTGCCGGTGGCGTAAAAACCTGATTAAAAGGGACTAGTGAATAATAAATCGATATTGCCCGGTACAACTCCATTCATTAAATATTCCCGGACGGAATAAATAATTTGTCACTTTGTGTAACTTTTGCATGCGGATTTGCTCTGGTTTTATTTTTATGAATTTGTTGTCAACGGTTCATTTTCCAAGGGAAAGAGCTGTTTTAGTCAGTACGAGTCTGACAGTCTCTCTCCACCCAGGACAGAAGGACTTCTTTCCATCCATAATAATATGAAATAATTACCGTCCGATGACATTTTAATTGATGATAATTTTCAGATAACATTCATTAACAATTTTATTTTTATTATTTCTTTTAAACCCACTGGCCGCTACAGATAGGTACAGGAAAATTATCTCTATACTTATAAAATTAATCCGATTAACCTTCGGCTCAGTAAACTGTAGAATGTGAAGTTCAGCAATGAATATTGGAAAAACAATTTGTTGAATAATTCAGAGTCACGATTTATTACTGTTTCACCCGTCAAAAGTAGGATAAAATTTAAATTGTTGTGATTCTCAGAAATAAATCAAACAACTAGTCCTTTGTTCGTAAAGTCTCAAGGAGAAACGTTTAGTATTTAAATAAAAGTGGAATTTTATTATTAAGGGCTCCCACACAAAACTGCGATGCGATGCGACGTCGCATCGCAGAAACATGCGATGCGAATTTCTGCGATGCGAATTCGTGCGGCGTATCGTAACGTTCCGGTGACCATACGTTCTAGATTAGATAAGATTAATTATGTATATTAGAATTCTTCTAACGGTTATTATTTTTTAGTTTTGCTTAATGTTAAACCATGCGATCTTACTAAATAAAAATACATTGAACTAAATTAAATTACATTACATTACAAATTCATTGACATGAAATCATTAACAAAAAAACATTATTATTGAGACTCTAATGAATCTAATTTATTCAAATTATTTACAATTCAAAACATATTATATTTTAATAATTCTATCCAAACTGCATAAAAAATAATACATTGTTCAGTATTTTACAGGACTGTCTCAGAGCAGACTGAAATGTTGTCACCAAGTATGACGTCACATCGCAGAAATACACGATGCGAATCAGATCGAAAGTTTTTGCGATGCATTCGTGCGAGATCGCAAATATTTGCGATACGATGCGAATTCGCAGTTTTGCGTGAGAGCCCTAACTGAAATAATTATAATTATTGTAGTTGTTGTTTTCAGCGGTTTCAGTGACTCCTATTCGTCTTAGCGTGGTGTTATGTAACCTATAGTCTTTCTTCTATAAATGGACTATCGGACACAACAAGTATTTTTATTTAGCCCGTTCAGCCAGTTTGACGTAATCAAAATCAGTAATGCTATTCTGTAACGTTCATGAGCTCACTTGAACCAAACGATTGCAGAATAAAATCTCATTTTTAAACTAAGATTCTGAACGAGTTAATAAAAGAATTCTCTAGACGTGCGAAAATCGAACGTGGTGTCTTGTTTAGAATTTGAGATGAATGATTTTTATTTCACTTCAAAATCTTCTTATTTAAAAAAAATATAATTTTTACATTTAAAAAAAATCGGAGTTTGATTATGGAGGTTCAAAATATCAATGTTCTATGAACGTTACTTGTTTGCACGGTGAGACAAGCCTTGCCAATATCACGTACTAGCTGTCAACACTGCCAACCAAACGTCCTGACAGTTGCCCACACAGTCACATTGACAGGTGGACAAGACCGACAGACGACGGTCAGACACCTCACAGTTGAATTAATACAACCCTGTTGGGTTATGTTTGACTCGAACAGGATATAAGAGTAGATTCGTAAAGGTGCATTGACACATATCCGTAACGCTACGTCACCGTCACGTCAACGGATGAAACTTGTATATAGGCATATTTCCATGCCTGACCGATGACGTGACTGATAGACCGCGTGCCGTTGACTAGCCGGTGACTGACGCGTGGAAATAAATGTCATATAGTAGTGTAGAACCATTTTGTTTTGTAAACCGGGCCGGTGACGTGACGTGACGGTGACTGATGTGTGTGAATGCACCTTAATGCGATTTTATAATTTCGGTTAATTATTGATGCAGCAGTTAATTTAAATGTAACTCGACGTTATTGATATAAATGTATGATTACGTAGCTATGATACTGGATTTCCGAGTTAATTACAAGTTATAGAAATGAAAAATTTAAAACAATTTCTTGTAATAATTAACACTTTTACCGGGACTATGTAATTCTTGCAACAAATAACCTTGAACCTATTTAATCTCGTATTTGTTGACGTTAATATCGAACTTTATATATTATTGCAATAATCACTTTTTGTCGTTGTTCTTTTCACTATTGTTCACATAAATATTATCACTTATCAGTCACTTATCTTTGCTATCGTAGAAGAAGCAATAACAGTATGGTCAATACAAAATTTATCTTCCAAAAAATTAGAAGTATCTGAAAACACATTACCCTGCTTTGCGTCGCACAGTCGGGTAAAAAGAAGAAAAAAGTTGAAGTAAGTTATAATGTAAGGATGCAGTTTTGAACTATGCCATCTTAATAACCCATTCTATTGTAACACGAAACTTCTTTCTAAAAGCATTGTGGTTCATTTTACCACTAAGGGCCTATGCACACCACGTTTTTTAAACGCGCCGTCGACGTGCGATTGTAGCGATACAAACGCGCGTTTGAGACTTTGTATCACGACAACAAACTACTCTGATGGACAAACTGCGCGTCGAACGCGCGTTTAAAAAACGTGGTGTGCATAGGCCTTAATGCCTCGCTGAACTTAGTCGGTAATTTTCAGATACAATTCCCATATTCAAAAATGGTAATAAAAAGTTGTTAGGTCTGATTTTAATCTTGAAATCGGGACAGCCAGCTGGGTCGGTTCCAGTACATAGCATGACTTAAGTATTGGTAGGTCGGAGGTACACACAGTAACTGGGTTGATTACGTTTTAATTATGATTGAATAGCAGTTGGCTGTCTGCGACATGTGGTACTTGTGAACCGAAAGCGAATGGTGAAGAGAAATAAATTGAGACTTAACTTTCTTTTATTGTCTTTTGTTTAATAAAGCGTTGCTCCACACTAGGAATTTCTCCTGTGTCGTGGTAACTCACATACACAAACACCCACATACGGAACAACTACTTGCAGATCATACAATTATTTGTTCCATGCCGGGACCGAACCCGCAATTGAACACCCTTAGACAGAAAGTTTCGCTGCAGACCTCGTAAGAGCTGGACCAAACTAACGACCCATCCAATAATACCCTGGATTGAGGAAACTGAAAGTCATGAAGTCTTTACTCAGTGGGCTGACGAAAGCTAGTTATATCAGTAATTACCGAAAAGCCGATTAACGATTTGACTACCTTATGACTCATGATCTATTTTTAGGCCATGATACCAGTCTTATCACTCACAACAGCGTGCTCCGCGCGTGGCGCGACGCATGGGTGGCGTGTCCTTGGCGTAGGTTGTCCTGCTAAACGCCGGCGCTAGCTTTAAACATTTTGTGTGTTGTAGCCTTTAGTCTGTATTGAATAAATCTGCTAATCCTATCAAACTAGCTGGCTAGCGTATGAAAGCTATAGTGTGTGGTTAGAGCTTACTGGAAACCTAATGGAGAATTGATTCATAGCTAGTTGCATACTACAACATTGCATTTTCCCATCGGGATTAGGATGGTTGCACAAGTTTTAGTGACGAGTGTTTTACGATTATTTTTTCACGATGGAACCGAAAATATAAAAATAAGTTTGTGTCAAGTTTTTTCGGGGATTTTTTTTTATTGTTATTATTTCTTTCCTTTATTTATTTTTTTGATTCTAAACCAGAAATTTCTTCTATTTCGTGGGCGAGTTTAGAAAAAAATCACAAACACGCTAACGCTAACGCTAGAGCTAGAGGCCGGCTGCCTCTAGCTCTGGCGTTATTGGTTTATTAGTATAGACTATTTATGTATGGAGGATTGGTACCTATATTGTCATTCACTAGAAAAAAAATGATGATGAAATAACTTACATAAAGTGATTGCCTGTTCGGATAAAAAGCCATAAACTATATATCATAATCATCACAGCCGTGATAACTTTGCCATCACTAAAACTGTAGGGCTTTTTGAATAACAAAATCATAGCACTTTTAACGAGACCATTATACAAAAGCTTAAAGTATTTATTTAATAGAGATAGATAAAAAAAGGGCATACTATTTACCATTCCATTGGATTTAGCGGTACTCAATAGCTACTGTATTAACATTTAAAAAAACATTTCTATCCGTTCAGTGTTTTATTTAGCATGTCAACATTTTAGTATCCAATCCAATTTGTACCAAGTGCGCTTAATGTAACCGGTTGTAAGCCTATTTGGTGTTGAAATAACATACATAAATTTATGTTTTATTATACAAGCAAGGCCAGATAGTTCCAGTCCAGACAAGATGTCGAAAGACGAATCGAAAATGCCTGGAAGAGCTACTAGTCCATGAAGGAGCTTTTGAAAGGACATGTGGTCCTTTGACACTCAAGCGGAACATCATAGACATGTGTGCATTCTTCCCATTGTGATCTATGGATCCCAGACTTGGTCTTTGACAAACATTAAAAGTGCAAACTTAAGGTTTGGCAACGTGCAATGGAGCGTAGTATTCTGGGTGTCAAATTGTCAGACCGCGTAAGCAACACCACACTGCGCTCCAAACCACAAATCGCTGACGTTGGTCAAAAGGCCGCTGCACTGAAATGGGGTTGGGTCGGCCACGTCTGCCGCATGTCCAATGAGCTGTGGGCCAAAATGACCTGACAAAGCCAGAAGGCGTCTCGGCAGACCTCTTAGAAGATGGCGGGACGAGCTTGACAAAACCAATGACCAGTGGTCCACTTTGGCTCTGGATCGTGAAAACTGGAGATTATAGGGAGAGGCCTTTGCCCAGCAGTGGGATGATGTAGGCTAGCAGTATTAGTATACAAGCAAGCAACCCTTGGCTTCACACAAGAGCAATTTGAAAATAAAATTGCTGTGTCACTCAATAAATTATGTAGCATTTACTTGTGATTTTTAAATTTAAATCGTTTTAGGAGTTACAAAGGTAACTTCCTGCGAACAAACTCACTAACTTGACGTAATAAACATCGTAATATTTACTAATATTACGAGTTTAATTATGTCAAATTGGAAAGATTAACTTATGAAATGGAAAATGTTAGTTAAATGTTTCGACATAATTGTTTCTAAAAAATGTTTCCTTGCCTACTACAGAAGAACAGGCAAGAAATCCGTCCTTTTATAATAAAACAAATTAAAGCGTGCATAGGTTAGGTTGGGTACTTAAATAAAAAAGAAACAAATCAAAGTATTTGTGAATATAGAGAAATAGAACGTTGAAGCAGTCACGAATATTAAAAAAAAAACATTGAAAAAATCATTTTAAAATTAACTTAAAAAAAACTCATGTTTAAAATAGTATTGTACTATTACAACAAAACATTATTAAGCTGTCAAAAAAGAAATCAATGGTGATTGTGAATATGTCCCTGGTTGGAAACGCGTACCCAATGTGCCAGTAAATCAATGAGCCGGTTCAACGGTACATGAAACTCAAGCCGTGGCTTTCACGCGATTTAATTTAATTGCAATTGTTTTCACACTCACTCCCACTTTGCGGTAAATTACTTGGAAACGAATTTACCGCCATAGTAATAAATTCGGGACAATCGCAGGTCTATTTGAGACTGTGGTGGCAGCTATTTGACTGTATATTTCACTGTTTTCTTGATTTTAAGAAATAGTACTGATAGTACTAGATTTATCTCGATTTCACTTGATTTTATAGCACATACAATTAATCTAAATAAAACATTTTTTTCGTTAAAACGCCTGGGGGGGTATGACAACGTCTTAAAACCAGGCTTGTTTCAATGAGTGAACGAGATGGCGCTAGACGACTTGTATAGCTCTGTCACTTTCACTCACCGGAATAATACCAGCCTGGTTTTAATACCAGCTGGCACAAAACCAGGGTTGCAAAACATAAAGATGTTTTGGAAAAAAATTGAATACGAGCGAGACTCCAACCTGTGCCTTTCTAGATAAGAAACAAGTCAAATAAGCACTCGGCGCGGCGGGCGGGCGGAGCGGCGGAGCATGATCCACGTTGCGCGCGCACAGTATAGGTTGGCGGCAGGATAGAAAACACCACTCCCGCACCGCTATCGGAATGGCTCCGTTTCGTGGCGTCACTCGCTGTCATATGATAGTACTTCTGTTCCCGCCACTCGTAACTCGCGTTTCCACTACTAACAATGCGTCGTGGCGTGCTTCAAACATTTCAATAAATTTGCCACCCCGCCCCCTCACAGAGGGCCAAAGCCTGCTGGGGTCGCGGGACTTATTTCCATCACCGTGACCCCGGAACATAAAGGGCTATTGAAGGACACCGTGGTTTCTGGCCAGTACAAATCTGACAGTCCCTCCCGCCCTGCCCGGGGTGGGGAGGTCTCATATGATGATTTTACCAGGATAAAAAAATCCCGCGCCATAGCGGCTTTTAAGGCCGCATCACGTACCTACACCTGATATCCGTCTCCATACTCATCTAAGTTGCTTGAAAGTTAATGAATAATTAATCCATGTTAATTTATTCCGCGCTCGGTGTGCAGGGAGGATAAGCAGGAGTGTGGCGACAGAGGCACAGATCAAACAAGTGTGAGACAGCGATCGATAGCTGTACAAGGACTGTAGAGGACGTGTATTCATTTATGGACCAGGGGCCTTAGCCAAACAGCATACGACAGTAAACGACAATCGTTATCGTTCATCAGTCACCAATACAATTTTCAACTTTATACCACAGCACGTAAAGTTGAAAATCTATTGAAATTCACAGATCGATCAAATCTATTAAAAACTGCTGAATTTCAACTTTACGCGCTGGAGTATAAAGTCGAAAATGCATTGGTGACTGATGAACGATAACGATTGTCGTCTGCTGTCGCCTGCTGTTTGTTTAAGGCCCCTGGTTCGTCTCTTCGTATATTTTAAAGTGGCTACGGAATTAATAAAAATGGCGGTCACACGTCAATAGAAACATGCAGGACTATGCCATAAAGCTTGTGTGCTATTTTTATAGTAGATCTTAGATAATAACCACGTATACTAAGTAATTTAAATTATAAAATACTAGTAGCCCGCCCCGTGCGTACTTCGATACTTCTACTACTCTACTGATTCTTCAAAAAATGTGACAAATGAAAAACCGCTCGATCGATTTTGTGCAAACTTCACATAAATAATCTTCTAAATAGTCCGAACAAAGCCTTTGGTTTGGATAGGTGAGCACGTTCTTGAGTTATAAAGCTACAACTAAACATAGACATTGCATTTTATAATATAGATAATAATATGTCTCTTGATTGTTGGAATGGAGGAAACCCTTTGCCCAATAGTGGGATAGTACAGGGTAATTGATTAATAAATGAGGCTTCTTGACATCGTGCGTAAGTATTGTTAGGAGGTGCTTTTTTCTGGAGCCGTGACCGCCGATAGTTTAGGCCTTTTTTATTATTTTTATAAGTATTAAATTAATGTCGTGTTTGCTCTCTGTATATGTAAATCTGGTTGAAAACAATTTTACAATTAATTCAAAATGATTGCTTTTTTATTTTATTTAGCATAGCCTCACACTAGACATTTCTCCTACATCATAGTTGCGTTTAGAAACATTTAAACTCAGATACCTACACAAAATATCAATACCTGAACTACTTCTGCATCGTACAAATATTATTTATTCCGTGCAGGAATCAAATCCGTGACACGCAGGGCATCAGTCGATCGCTCAATCCCAGCGCCAACCGTGACATGTCAAGCGATTGATCTTATCCCTTACAACTTATGGTTGAGTTTTGATTTCATCGAGTTACGGAAAGGTCTTGTGTTTCCTGTCTATTCTCATTTCAAGGGTAGGGTACTGAATGACAAGGGTGTCTCTCATCCGTTTTGTCTATACACAAACGATTTCTGGTAAGTGAATTCAACTTAGTACTGAAAATTATAGAAGGTACAAATTATCATAAAGCTAGACTTTATCATGAGTTTTCACGTTTTCATGTCGTAAAACAAACGATAACAGTGATTTTATTTTGATGTAAAAATAGCTACGCTTTCATACATTGTAGGCGTTATCATCTTCCATTCAAGGAATTTCTCCTGTATCGTGGGTGCGTTTACAAACTTATTAATTCTCATATACAGACACCTCGGACAACTACTTGTAGAACATACATACTTGTTTCATGAGTGGTTCGAACCCGCGACGACACACTGATGAACAGTCGATCGCTCAGCACCACTTTAAATTTATTATGAGTCGTTTATTTATTTTTGGTCCTTATTGTTACATTTTAAATATTTAATAAAAAATGACTTAAAAACATAAAACACTAGTCCGCCGGTGTGGAAGCAGGGACCAAACAACCGTTGGTTAGGGCTCCAGAGACAGGAACCTCCTCACAATGCGAACCGTATCGATTAGCACTGCCTTCTGAATCTATACAAATCAGTAAGAGAATTGCTATCCTGACCTGCTTTATAACTGAACAAGTTTTATAACTTGTAAAACATATTATGCGTTTGTTCGTCACCAGTTGAACCACGGAGCTTTTAACTTTACTTTATAATGCGCTATACTTACAGAATACATAATACTTTGCTGACGCTAAGTATTGGCACGACGTCTTCCCTACAATAAAGCACTTTCAAAATCAAATTATGACCCCTTGGCCACGATTTGCACGATAAACCGACACGCGTCTACGACGAGGCGATAGTGTTTCATTTAGATATTACTCAAAAAGGGGTGCCTGTCGATTTGAAGAAAAGTTAATCATAATCATAAAAGCTTTATTTTTCTTTACATCAATATGTTATGTATATGCACTATTTTACACATACAGTGTTACATAGAGATATGTGTCTGTAATAGGAAGATCCTGTGGTACAGATCAACTCACCAATTAATATAGAAAAAAAAAAAACTATAAAACTAAACTATACATATTGATATTAGAAAATTAAACATACTCGTGACACATATACACAGTCATGCCTGGCACGCAAAACTTGTAATGTTTAAGAACAATCATAGATATACCATTTCAGACAGAATAGATAGTTATAGGCTACTGTGACCACCCCTGACTACCGCGCGTATTTTTCATTTGACCAAAATACCGACACAAGTCTCATCGTACGAGGTCATGAACGAGGTTTAAGTGTGTCAGCAATGTACAGCCTCCCGCTCGTCTAGAATCAGCGAGGAGTGGCACGTCTCCAGTGATCTAGTGTTAATCTATTCAGCCGTCTCTGCGGTCTAGATGCTGCGACGAAACTGGGATGAAATTCACGACGAACTAGCTCCCAATTAGTGCACTTGTATTTTAAATTGGGGTATTGGAGGGAAGGCTTTTGTTACAATCACGAGCCATGCTGCCGATGGGATTTCTCATTTGCAAAACTGGTTGTCGTTTCAAAAAAATCTTTTGGATCATTTTCGGTTTAAAAATATTTATATGTAGGTTCATGCGCAATTGCTATCTATTAGTTATCTGGCCAATAAACGTAATAGGATTATTATGAACACGATACAATAGGTTATTTTCCCTTAATTACTGCAACACAAGTAATTTTCCCGTGTTGAGTACCGTTAGCAAATGTAAAAGAAACAGTCGGAGATTAAACACGACACAGAAATAAAAAACACTTAGAAGAGTAACAATCTTATTGAATAAGTAATTATCTATTTCTATGCTAATTACTTGTAAGGTTTATTAAACTACTGCATAACTGACAGTGCATGTACCAGGAGTGCATATGCGAATGGACTTCAAAATTCAATTAACATAGTTATCGCATCGACAATGGAAACGATGCAAACTGATGTAAAGAGATTTCAAGAACTTCGTCTCAAGGATTCCAGATCTGAGTGAGATTGATGTACATTATATATTAGCCTCGTATACCTAAGCATTGAGTGGAATTCTAATTTCATTTATTTGTTCATAAAAACGGATAACCGCTATCGACGGGACCATGATTATATTCATATAGCCAAACAAAAGATTTGTTTTGGTCGTTAGACGGTCTAATAATTTTATTTACTGGTTTACAAGTAACTCTTTTTTTACATTGGAGTTATAACAGCGAATATTGTTTTTGAAATTCCATAAAAATTAGTAGAATTAAAAATAATCTCTCTCCCTCAAATCAAGAGCAAATAATACGCACATTATAAAGACTCACACTGTTAAGTACGATTATTAATTGTAGTCAGTAAAATGACAAGTGCAACTGTCACTGATACTATGAAATTTAGTACATTTCTATAGAGAACAAATGTCATTTTACTGTCATTTTACTGACTGCAATTATTAATCGTACTTTAGAGTCTTCTTTTAAAGACATGCGAATGCGTTACAATTCGGACATTCAAACTACTTGACACAGTCGCCTATCGGATACTGACTGCTCAAGCAATCGATAACTATATTGTGAAATACAAGATACTAGTACGACAACATTAAAATAACACCATCTTTACTCTGGGGAAGTGTCAAGATGTTTACGTCTAAAACTCTAAACTAACAGTTAGACCGGAGTAAAGCGTCGCCGCATTTCACTGACGTTAGCCACAATAACAGCAGGACAAACGAGATGTGGCTATTAAAATCTATTTCAGGTAAGGCTGCGACATGTTCAAGAATAACCGAGTGTATTTACTAAAGGGTCCTTTATGTAAGGCTAAAAATAAATGGACAGTCTGGGTTAGAAGACCCTTTCCGTGTAATGTTCATAATATTTTAAGGGCATGACCCATTTTTTTAAGGTGGTTAAGCTTATCCTTTTTGTGGGTAAAGAACTCTTCCGTGATAATAAAGAATTGTAGTTGTACTCGTAACTGTACAAGTTTTATTGAGAAAGTAAATCAAACTAGACTCCTTTACTATAAAAGATTAGCTAAAAAGTAGATAGTTTACAATAAAGTTAGTTAATAGATTAGCTTTCTAATCTTTTCGTGTTTGTACGACGACATTTCACAGAATTAAGCTCATGTTAATTTTACCAAAAAAGGTCCCTTTTTGGTAAAATAACATGGAAACAAAAACCGTGGCTTAATGGGGTTGATTAGGGAGGAAAGTATGCCATTAATGCCGATGGGTAATCCAGTTGGGAACACAACTATCCTGAAACAAAGCCTCGTTTACAAAATGACCGCTGAAAAAACCTAACCAAATAAGTCAGGAGCAAATGTCCGAATTGTCCGATCTTTAGACCCCTGATCTGCCATCCCTAATCCTCGGAAAGATGGGCAGCAATGAATTTACGTAATTAGTTCCCCAGAGGTCGGCGACGGACGACCGTTACAAATGCGCTGAAAAAATACCGAAACTGAAGGATTCATGTGTTATCTCTTTGTGTGAGATAGTTGGGAGTTTGGGACTCCCATGACGGATGAGCAGATGTCTCTCACAGTATCATATTTGGAATAAACAAAGAGTTTAACACAAGTAATGTGATAAATATCATGCCTCGGTAGCGCAACGCGTAATCATTCATCATTTCAGCCTATTGCAGTCCACTGCTGGACATAGGCCTCTCCCAGCGCAACGCGTAAGTCTCATAATAATTAATGTGAAAGTTTGTCACTCTTTCACCCAAAAAATACTAAATGAATTTGAATGAAATTTGGTACACAGATTTATACTAATATTATAAAGAGGTATTTGTTTGTAAGTTTGCATGTAGAGGGTAATCTTCGGAACTAATGAACCAATTTTAAAAGTTGTTTCACATTTAGAAAGCTACATTATTCGTGAGTGCTATAGGCTACGAAATTATAAAGATATCATGCATATTTTACCGCCCAAAGAAGTGGGCACGAGTCAGCTAGTAGGTAGTTAGTAACCTGAATTGATACATAAAATTTTATCCCGATTTTAAGGTTCTGTGGGCTAATTTTACAGTTGTAGCCGATTTAAGCATGATCAGCATAAAGTTTTTGTAGAAAGAACAATTCGTTTGCGAGCAATGAACCTGCCGCCTTTTGATTCAGTACACCCCGGTGGGTGTACGTATAAACTATTTGTTATGAACATTTACGATGTTCCCACTGCTGGGCCTTACGGAGAACGTGGAGTATTATACACCAATTGGTGTATAATACTCCACGTTCTCCGTAAGGCCCAGCAAGTTTACAACAACACCCACCCACGTAATTACGTGGGTGGGTGTTGTTGTAAACTTGCTGATTTCTTCAAGTGTTTTCTATTTAGGACAGAAATAACGAATGAATTTCGTACTGGTTGTCGATACGGTTTGAATTATGTCGACAAGCTGAAAATTCTAAAAGCTAACGATCTATCGTTGACTTACCTGTTGGTCTAGTGGTTAGTGACCCTGACTGCTATGCCGGAGGTCGTGGGTTCGATTCCCACCCAGGACAAATGTATGTGTGTTGCGCACGATCATTTGTTCTGTATCTAGGTGTTATTTATCTATAATATGTATGTATTTAGAAATATATAAGTATGTTCATCAGTTTTCTAGTGCCCATAACACAAGCTCTGCTTAGCTTGGGACTAGATGGCGTTGTGTGATAGTTGTGGAATATTAATATTATTATATTATTATCTAAAATTAGTATTTATATGTTAGTAGAGGCAAACTTAGTTCGTGATAGTAATAAGCCTCAACGATGCTAAGAAGAGCTTCGTCGAGGAGCGCCCGTAAGACTCTTAACTCCAAAAACAATCGACCGATTTGCGTAATTCAAACTTCAAGTTGTTCGGTAGTAAGCTCTCAGTGCTCGTTCTGCGGAATATCTAACTATGAAGTTTGTTTTAGTATTTTTGTTCAATCACCAGAATTTACTTCAATAAAATCATTATTTTCCTTTACATAAAAGGCGTGGATTTGAGGTCGGGGCACGGTACTGTTTAAACAGGTAGCCCTGAAACGTATAGAGTAAAAGTAAACGGTGGAATTTAGTCAGTGCAAGTCTGACAATCCCTTCCGCTCCACCAAGGGAGGACTTAATTGAAGATATTGCGACATAAAAATAATTGAAATTTCTCCTAAATCACGAGTGTGTTTATAAATATTTAAACAAAAAACACAACTACGTGGCTATTGTAAATAATACAAATAATTGTTTTGCACGGTAATCAAACGCGCTTTGTAGCAGTCAATCGTTCACCCTCTGCGCCAACTTTGCCGTCATGGAATTAATTTTGTCATTGAACACATTGTCAATATACGTAACGTACGCAACTCCTCTCGGGCGAAAAAACGGAAATTAACATGTTCCCTTTAGCTGACTACATCAACAAATAACGTTTCCACACAAAATTATATTACGAGAAAATCTTTACCCGAATTTTGTACTGAATTTTGATTATAATAAAAAATGTCTATTTGGAACTTTTAAAACGTTCAATTTTGTGTTTTTTAAATAGACTGGGTATTTTCCGGGTCGATGACGCGGTGTGTTCCACGCGCGCCTCATAGAGCGTCAGCATGATGACGGGGCCTACAAAGGGCCAAAGCCTGCCGGGGTCGCGGGATTTATTTCTTTACCGTGTCCCCGGAACATAAAGGGCTATTGAAGGACACCGTGGCTTTTAGTCAGTACAAGTCAGACAGTATGGGGAGGGAGGACTCATTTGATGATTTTACCACGATAAAAAAAAAGACTGGGTATTTTACTCAAAAAGAAGTTATCAGTCCAAAATATAATTTATTAAAAAAATATTAGCCGTATTTTTTCTTTTGCCACGTAAACCGAAATTGACGAAGATAGAAAGCTTCTAAAAATCACAAAACGTCACTCGTTCGTTTCAATTTTACAAGCGTAATGACGTCATAAGCCCGCACTCCCGAATGTGGAAGCGTTTTATCTTTGTTAAAAAAAACACGTGTCCACTATTTTTCAATATAATTACTGAAACCGTAACAGTCCTCCAGTCTATTTATTCATTTCAAGCTAAAGCATAAAAGAGTCAAGCTTTTTCGTATTGTACTCGCTACAAACACTTTCGATGTGCCGATGAAAGAGACCGAGTCAAAGTTACGACGTAGCACTGTAGCCATCGTAGCACCCCGTAGCGTCGTAGCTCGTAGCGTCGCGTAGCGTCTCGTAGCACGTCAATTCTAATTTGTTTATTTGCATCTCCTAAAACTGAGAGCGGTTACTACGTTTTCTTTAGGTGATTGTTTTGTTAAACTTTTAATGTTTATACCAATATCTGCGGAAAGTGTAAACACAAGTTTGTGTTTTTAATATGAATACAAACCAAAATGGATGACGTGTTCTGAACAATTTTTGGCGATAGAATTAAAGAGTCAAAAATATTTATCATTTTGTTTGGCGATCAACAAACAATTCTGAGATTGTGTTCAAGATTTTCTTGGCATAAAACGAAATTCCCTTCCTTCTCAAGTATCATAATCCGTAAACTTAAGAAAATATAAGTAAAAAAATAAAATACAAGCAAAAAAACACAGACAGTTTTTTTTTCGAATACACAAACTTATCTACACAGAAAATAATCGTAAAAAATCACACTAAACTAAAAATAAAGCACCTTTTAAAGAAAACGTCCTTGCAATTTTCATTTCATCCAGTAGATTGAGATAGGTCCCCGCTGTGAGTGACAGTTAGATAGGCTCGCTGAATTCTAATCCTGTCCGGAGTCAGGCCGGGCCGGACAATGAACCGTCCGGGCCAGATTGTCCGGACATAAGGCGGAATATTGAAGGATATAAAGTGATGTATTGAACGGAGAATTCGCGTCGTCAGAGCTGAATTGTTAAACTGTCTGCATTGTTCAGAGTAGAAGTCACTTGAACCTCTAGACTCGAGCTGTGTCGCTCAAAATATTATGAGTCTTGTGTTTGCATGAAGTTGTGGAGAAAACAAATATCTACATTAACTATAGAAAAAATCCTCTTTAACCTGTCTAATATCATCTATAATCAATTTTTGTTGTATCGTGTGTGCGTTTACAAACATCCTGAACAACTACTTATAGGTCATGCAAATATTTGTTCCGTGCGAGAATTTCTTCTTTTCTTTCTTTAAAAAAAACGTTGCTCCACTATAGGATTTTATACTGTGCTTATAGAAACTCACATACACAAACACCCACAATTGAACCCACGATAATCATCGTAGCAGTCTATCGCGTAGCCACTACGCCAACTATGACTGAAATTAAGACAATGAATGAAGTTGTTTACAGGATCAGGAGTTATTTGTCTAAAGTTGATGCCCTTATCTTTCAGGTCTGGGTGTGTGTGGTTGTGAGTTTCAATGCTTCTCAATCATGGTACACGAGAAATTCGTAGTGTGGGGAAACAAAAAAAAAGAAAAAGACGTTTAAGAAACACATTTCTATTGTGGTAAAATAATCAAATGAGTCCTCCCACGTAGGGCAGGACGAAAAGGACTGCCAGACTTGTATTGGTTAAAATCCACGGTGTCCTTCAATAGCCCTTTACATTCCGGAGCCACAGTTACTCGATAGTCCCACGACATCCTTAAGGACCACACACACATTAAGCGAAACTAGCTGTTGCCAGCGGCTTCACCCTCTACGACTCAAAAATTATCCCACGGGAACATAAAATCGGGATAAAAACTATCCTATGTGCTAATCCAGGTTATAAACTATCTGTGTACCAAATTTCAGTGGTTTTTGCGTGAAAGAGTAAAAAACATCCATCCACATATATAAACTTTCACGTTTATAATATATTAGTAGGATTGCCCAAATGGCGTAATGTCACATAATGTATGTGTGTGTGTGTGTAATATTAGTTACACAAAAGAGAACAAGTAGCAAATTAAATTCGTCATACAACGCCGCTATCATCCACTGAATGTTTAATAAAAATAAATAAATCCTTCGCTCACAAAGGGAGAAACTTTTGTATTGTAACATACAAACCGTAAAACGCCGAGAGAAGTAATTTCAGGAGAAAAGAATAATTTATTTTTTCGCTGAAGACGAATCTGTGAAGTTGGTGCGTGGTACAAGTTAATGGTATGAGCGGGCAATTAGGACTAAAATTAGTCAAAAACCTTCAAAAATGAACCTAAATATAGTTGCTTAAGGAATTCAGTTACGAATAGTTATAATATTTCTAATTCTTTCTAAGTACGTTCGGATTCCAGTCTAAACAGCAGCATTAAGCTGTATTTCAAAATAATGGAACAACGTTAGTGAACGTATAAACTTAACATACACTTTTCCGAACAATCACAATTTTTTTTTTAATAATTTCATTTTATCAGTTCGATTCCCTTCACTAGCTAACCATCTTACAAGAACCTCATAGTTATAAAATGCTAAATACCTCCCTGCACATAGCAATATCCGCTGCCGCCCCCGCTCTTAACTCACAACAATTCGCGCAAGACAAACGCTGAAACACGCCACGGCCGCGACGATAAATCTACACACTTTACTTGTTCGCCCGGCGTCGATTTCCTCCCGAACAAAAGCACGTTTCTCTAAACTAAACACGTATTTCCTGGTTTGTTAACCGACTTTCAAAAGGTTGGATGTGTATCTATGTTGAAAGTTCGGGGACGTGTCTGTGGATGTAAGCCTAAATGTGAGGAAAGCCGAAGCAGTCTTGTGGATACAATCTCTTGAGAATAGTGAAAATACTCTACGAAGGAAGTTCTCTTCCTTTAAAGAATTGATGTTGTCGGTTGAGGCTAGAACGTTTATACTTTCATTAAAAAACTACAGTAACTGAATTGAATAAAGGTCCACTACTTTTTTATAAAAGAGTACTTTTTGTACCAATCACTAAAACGATGAAAGTTCTCGGAGTAATAATAATAAATTTTGGAATACCTATCTCAGTCATAAAATTGTTGAAGTTTAAATTGTGATCTGAATATGAATTACCTAACAGGTGCATACAAAAACGGCAAAATATTTCCCGTGCATACAAACCCCCGATCTTGGGTAATAAAATATGGCCAGTTCTCGCAAGATACAATGGAAGATGACTTTTTCTCGGAATAAGAACATTGGAACTCGGTGCGAGAATAAAAACGCGATAAATGCTGAAAGCGCTGTATTGTAGGAAAAGCAATTTCATAAAACTGCCTACACTTCCTCTTTTGTATAAATTGAATTATTATAGGGACAATTCATTTTACACATTTTATTATAGTTACGTTTATAATAATTAGAAGAAATTTCTTATTTTCTGTTTCAAGTATCTCTGATGGCAGCGGCTTCGCCCGTGTGTAACTCGAGAGATATCCCACGGGAACGTAAACACAAAGAGCATCCTTTGTGTTAATCCAGTTCATAAAGTATCTGTGTATCCAATTCTGTTCAGTAGTTTTAGTATTTTTTTATTAGCCGGCTCTGCCCCACTCGTGGTGGAGGCCTCGTTCTACTTCTCGCGAGCCCACGCGTCCACCATAGTCCGGACGGATCCTATCGAGTTCGCTCCTCATCTCTCTCGAGGCCTGCCGAGACCCCGTCTCACTGGCTCAGGGAACCAGTTTTGAGCTATTGAATTATAAGAACAAGTTACGACTGGTAATTTTGTTTTATGGTTTCTACAAGCTGCCATAGAGATCATTGCCAGCAGCAGCGTGGCAGACTGACCCAATGCTCCACATTTGTCAATGGACTCGTACTCGCGGCGGTTCTCGTGTGGCGACTATAAATTACGACCATCTTTAATACCGACGCCATGTCTGAGAGCGGGACGTGGTGCGATGCAATTCAAGAGTTATTTCTCGTTTTAGTTGGTGTGTGTAGTTTATGTTGCTTACATTAAAGACTAGAGTATACGAATCAGGGGCCTTAGTCAAACAGAATACGACAGTAAACGGCAATCGTTATCGTTCATCAGTCACCAATACATTTTCAACTTTATACCCGAGCGCGTAATGTTGAAAATCTATTGAAGTTTACAAATCGTTTTCGTTTGTTTCGTTCGTTATCGATTAGCAGTTTTTAATAGATTTTCAACTTTACACGCTGAGGTATAAAGTTGAAAATGTATTGGTGACTGATGAATGATAACGATTGTCGTTTAATGTCGTATGCTGTTTGACTAAGGCCACAGGGACAGAGGACTCGTTTGATGATTTTACTCAGATAAAAAACGACCACGCGTTCAGGATTTGCTCTTGTAACAAAAACGAAACGAGCTTAGAAAGTGATGAAAGCCTTATCGCACCAACACGTAACATTTTATTACTTCACAAATTCACAAATATTCAATAATTTCGCCGACGGAACATGAGAAAAACTATTTTTTTAGTCTGTGCTTATACGTGACCGGAATATGGAAGTACGTGGAGTCGCTTATTGAATTGTTCGGTACTTCAGTGGCCCGATACACGCGCTGTTCTGATTTCTGACTTCTGCCGTGAGTTGCGGTTATTATATTTCTTTTACATTTTTCTTAAAAAGGGTAAACACCGTTACCCTTTTTAAGAAAAATGTAAAAGAAAGGTTGGATAGGTTACAATCACGAAATGTGAAATTCTTATTATATCCAATTCCCAATTTTTGTTGCGTATTTAATAAAAAGAAACGCTAGATTTTTTTCTTTAACTTATTTTTTAAGTTTAAATAATTTATGTGTCAAACCCAAATGAGAGGCCTCATTCGGAGTGATTTCATAAATTTTTGATATTTTACTGAAAACTTTAAAAAAATAATCAATTCTTTCGGATCCCTACAAAAAAGCCTTATAAATGTTGTATTTATTTTTTGAATTAGCAACAATTTGTAAATAAACGAACTAATGTAAGATACTGAAGGGTACGCATTCCTCAGTAGTGTCTTCCCTAAGGGGTTACCATGTAGAGTCTCTGTCACAGTACACATTCCTACCCCTGTGCCTTCAGGGATGTAATCCCTGTCGACGAAGGTAAGGTCATTAACCGCACGTACGCTAAGCTATATTGTGCCTATTGCAAGGCCCATGCCTATCTTAGCAGCTTTATTAATGTTTTAGCTGGCTATTAACCAATTCTAGTACGTGACTGGTTTAGTTATCACAATCATTGCTGCTGTACATGAGGTTCTAGGTTCAATTCAGATGATGTACAGTATTAGAAGAATGTACTTTTACATATTTGTAGGCTTTAATTTTACTTTGGTGTTCGGTTGACGGCAAAAACCTTCCCCCTAAATAAATTGAGACTATTTCCTAAAATAGAGCAAACTTAGTCCAATCTTAGCCACAGCTCAGTCACGCTAGAACCAAATATTAAATTAGATTAAAATTCCTTGATTTCAGACTACTTAATGTCCACATTTTGTTTTGTAACAATGTGAACCATACTGATATATAATTAATATTTTTATGATACAGTTTGAATACAGTCGTCTGTAAAAATACTTATGCAATTCTGTACAAAAAATATTATTTATATTTAGATGAAGTGAAACTTGGCTAAACTTGAGCTAACTCTAAGTTCTCTCTATAGATTTTTCCCTTCAAAATACAAAAGAATGTGAGAGTAAAGATAATCTAATCCTTCAGGATTTACAGGCGTGATGTTATTCTATGTCTTCAGGGTGAACGCGGAAAGATTTTGTTATTCGAATATTTTAATCTTAGATCCTCCGCAACCTGAATATGCAACCATTGTTAATGTTTTCTTTCGAAGATTATTTGTAAGCACTTGTTACGAAAGCGTGTCACGAAACAAGTGATCTTGTGTTTGAAGAAGATTGAAACACATCACTGCTTTCAATAATAATGTTTCAGCGAATATCATAATACCTGCTGAAACTGCTGTATATAGAATAAGGATTAGGGGACTACGATACGTTTCGACAATAGGTTTAAGTGTCGGGCATACGGACAACGAGTAAAGGGCAACTCGCTGTCCGACCATGGACCATGCCCGGGTCGACAGCGCGTCGTGTTCTACGCGCGCCTCAAAGAGCTGTCAGCAAAATGACGGGGCTCCCCCTCAGAGGGCCAAAGCCTGCCGGGGTCGCGGGACTTATTTCTATCACCGTGACCCCGGAACGTAAAGGGCTACTGAAGGACACCGTGGATTTTAGTCAATACAAGTCTGACAGTCCCTCCTGCCCTGCCCGGGACTCATTTGATGATTACCACGCTAAAAAAAAAGAAAAAAAATGTTTTTAAGTGTCATGAGAATTGGTACCACAAACGGTTCAATTGTCAATGTCTGCTTTGACCAATGAATATCATTGACAAGCAAAATTGCAATTTACAAGAATTTGTTTTTGAAAAACCCAAAAATACTCGCTCGAGCTGGTAATCGAATTCCAGGCCCAAGTAGTCGCTACCACTACACCAACTAGGCAGCCAATCCTTTTATTCGTTTTTTCTCAACTTACCTCTGCTTCTCTATTCCCCCAATTCTATTCAGTCCCTGAATTTCTGCGAAACAACAACCGTCCAAAAAACACCGTTGTCAGACGTCAAATGAGAAACGAATTCGGACAAAACCCTTCTTCCATCAAAAGATCACGCAAATCTGAACTTATCTTTAGAATATCTGCGGCTTTATTTAACAGCAAAAGTGTTGCCATTCTTGTTTAAAATATTCAGAAAAGAAAAATAGATATAAAACTTGTCGACTACAGCTTTTTGTATAAAAGACTGTTCACTATTGCTCTAGGGGAAAGAGAGTTTGTGGGACTTTTCGTATATACCTTTTAGTTTTCACGTTGTATTTTAAAAACAGAAAATAAAATTGTAAATCCTTGGTCGAGGGCGTAAACTTTTCCGTTGTAAAAAGGTTTTGGTTTCCATTTTTGTTGGTTCACCTATTATTGACAACTGTACCCTTAGCACGAGTTTTCAGTAAATGAGACGTAAAGTAAACTGGAACTTTGACACTTTCAAATTGACAATTTTCAAGGAAAAAATGGAACAGCGCCTCTCATCATCATCATCATCAGTGTGCGAAAAAGGAACTAATTTTTTTTAATGCTGCCAGTTTTTTTTTAATTTAAATACATGTATACAATCAATCAATCAAGGGGTCAATCGCCTCAAGGGAAGCCAGTTCTCGTCAAGCTGGTCTAATTTGGCGACCATTCAGCTGTACCCCGAAAGGGTTGTAAAATATGTACCCCGATATGTGCCACAGTACAAACAGATTAAGGTCACGGCTCAACATTATACAAACTATAGATAATTTATTTATATTTTCGTGAAAATATATATTTCAGAATAATAATAAAATATATATAATTGAATAATTAACTTAAATTTTACAAGTTTAAAATTGCATTACCTGTACCGAAAATACTCGTTTTGAAATAAAATTCGACTCAGTTCATAAATATTAATTCATCACTGAAACGGTACTCCGTGTAAATATTTCGTAAATTATAATGTAAATATTTTATCACGGATACATATTTGTAAATTATCTGAATTTCGTCCAACATAGATAAGTAATTATAATATTTTGCACCATTGTTTTCAAGGCGTACATATTTTTAACTTAACAAAAGTCGAATTCGATTGTTATTACAAGAAAATGTTCCACAAAGTTACAATTCAAATCTCTTGATTATGTTTTTAGGAACCTGGTTTCAAATATTCTACAATCTTCATTAATAAACATTATTATCTACTAGATCAGACAGCGCTGAGCATATTGCTCAATTACGTTGGCAGACTCATCGGCCGTCAAATTTTATCTGGACCAAGATGCTGGCGTTTCCCTCAAATCACAACATAAAGTAGTTTTTTGCTATTGTATTTTATAATAATTGAATATTGTAAATGAATACATTTAAAGAAGACGAGAGATACATTGAAAGTAGGATTATAATTCTGACATGGTTGGTCATTAATTCATTGAAGTTTCTAACAGTAGTTTTAAGTTGTTTATGTTTTTAATGTTAATAAAATGATGACGATAAACAAAATATTCGAATTTGTAAACAATCGGCTCCTACCCGCTGCCGCCGGCCCAAATTTGGTCCCAGTGCGACGAATTTGTAAAACCCCACTGCGCAGAAAAATCTTATTTCTAAAAGCGAACTGGCGGGATCGTCCAGGCAATTTTATTTTAGCCAGAGTGTCGCAACGCCATTGTAAAGCAAGTAATGGGTGATTTCGGTTTTTTTATTAAAAGATTTTACCGACACGAAACGGATTTTTTAAGTGTCCCATTATAGAAAAATGAGTTGTGCTCATGCAGCGTTTTAAATTTTAAATTGAAGCACTGTTTTTATATTGCTGGAGGGTGTAATGATGAGAATCGCATTAAGCGATAATGTAACAGTAATGACGGCAATAACTGCGGGCAATTTAACGTCATTTGATCGCGCACAAAGACAGCCAAACTTCAAAAAATATTCCTGAAGCGGTACCTTCATAAATATTATTATGATAGTATTAATTACCCCTCTGTGCCACTATATTTTCTCTCGTTTGATCTGCATGATTAGTATTCAGCTATTAATTTGTGTAACAGAGATAAATCTGGAAAATTATGGCTGTCTACAAAGTATGTTTCTCAGTAACGGTTTCAAACGGAAAATGTGTTAGCATAATAATACTGAATTCTCTGAAGAAATATTTAGAAAACGGCCAAGTGCGATTCTTGTCACGCACTGTAGGCTATTCTGCTGTAGTCGGCACCAATGTTTACGTAGTTTTGGGCCATTTTATTTAATACTAAGTAAATATCATTCTGAATACTATTATAGCTCCAAGAAATCGAAAATGTGAAGTTTGAGGTCGATGCATGTCGGTGTTTGATGTTAAATTATAACTTCAGCATTTTGTGATTAAAATAAATGGATAGTATACAGCTGAACAAAGTTACCGTACTGTGTTTATGTCAGACTGAAGTAAGGTTAGCTTCGTTATTGATTTGAAGGTATTATGCTCGGGCATGCCGGCAGCGAGTAAAGGGCAACTCGCTGCCCGACCATGGACCATGCCCGTGTCGACGGCGCGTCGTGTTCCACGCGCGCCTCAAAGGGCGTCAGCATAATGACGGGGCTCTCAGAGAGCCAAAGCCAAAGGGCTATTGAAGGACACCGTGGATTTTAGTCAATACAAGTCTGACAGTCCCTCCCGCCCTGTCCGGGGTGGGAGGACTCATTTGATGATTTTACCAGGCTAAAAAAAAAGGTATTATGCTCATATTGTATTAACATACCAAGACTATGTCCGTCGGAGGACGCTAATCCCATACCAACTAATTTGAACTGCTAAGATGACACAAATCTAATGCTGGACCATTTGAGAACCACTTTACTTCGCAAACATTCTGCAGCTGTGACCTGGAACACTTTCACACTATCTTTTTATTTTCATATTTTTCTTTAAAAGGACTTCTTTAGCTCAGTTTCTTAACCAACAAAGTTGAGGTGTAACTTGGTACGCTCTTAATTAAACTGAGAGCTACAAACTTTAAAAATATGAAGGAATTTAATCGTATATTATGGCATGGCATGCAGCCAAGAAACCTAGCTCCAGATTTCAGGGTCCAGTTAGCAAGGTTTCAATAAGAAGTGGCCGGTAAATGGGTTCCGCCAAAAAATATTGGCTGGGCTTTCGGCTCTGCCGGGTTTTGGCTTCGGTCACGACTTTACACTTATTGTGTAGCAGTTGTATGTGTGTAAACATTTGGCGTTTTTTTTTCTTTTTAAATATTAATTCCTGTCCTAAAAAAGGAGCTCACGCGACGTGCAATATGGATAATTATATGAAAAGACGATTTTGCATTGACTGTTTGATTTTTATCTCAAAATTAAGACGACTAAGTAAAGTTTTATGTTATTGTGAAACTCGCTATGCATATTTCATTGGAATGAAAATTCATTCACTATTTTGCACCAATCTTTTATCGTGAATTGCTAACACTGCTAGCTGTCAATTCTGTTGGTATTTTTTTAAACTGTTGAAAAATAAAACTACGATTTGTATTCAGTTAAAAACCTTGCACTAACAATTTCTCCTGTGTAAACATTAAAGCTCAGAAACACCAAAACACTGAACAACTACTTGGCCATACAAATCTTTGTTCCATCCTGAATCGAACTCCCGACACACAGTGCAGGAGTCAATCGGTCAGCCGCAGCACCTACCGTACCAACAATGATATAATATTTATTTACTGAGTCGTGACCAATGATATTATAAATGAATAGATACGTTACCTACACGACATTCTATCTTTAAAAACGGCACACTAACTCACACATGAATAACTAAATATTGCAATAACACACTACATCACGATTAATCGCTAAAGCAGGATGACATCGCAAGTGAAAAAGAGACAAAATATAGTCAAGGTTTGTCAATTGACCACATTTGAGCGCGTCACTTTCTGAGCACGTGTAACGTATCTACACCCTTTTACTTATATTCGTCGTAACAGTACTCACGACACAAACCGATGTGTTTGGGACTTGCAAAGACCTATTGTTCCATTGTAGCCATTGAGAAGCTGTTTGGTTTGGACAGATACTCTCAGATTAGAGTACCTACATTGATCGCAGCATCACTCAAACTACACACTGTAAATTACATCATTATTGCTCAATATTACTGAAGACATACAAACAGATAAGTGCGCAAATTGTGTATTTAATAATTAATAGATTTTAAAAAATCCAAAAAAACACGTTTTTAAATGTCCTTAAATAAGAAATAACCCTACGGGGCTGAGAGAGGGGGCCACTCAAAACGTGGGTGTGTATATTATCTAAGGGATTATTTTTTTTTTTTTTTTTTTTATGTTAGATGGGTTTGCTCTTGACCTTAGTCTAGGTCAGGAATGACTAAGAAAAGGTCGACGATGGAGCGAGCTTACCCAGAAGAAGCCTGTTCACTCTAACTTTGAAGATATTAGGGTTGTATGCGTTCGGAAACACAGACGCAGGCAGAGATTTATGGGATATATTTACATGAAGTGTATAGAAAGTGGGTGTAACTTGCAAAGATACGCAAGTTTTGAGTGGCCCCTCTCTCAGCCCCGTAGGGTTATTTTCTTTTATTATTTTCAAACAAACAAACAAACAAGAAAAGTGAGTGTATAAAAACGTGTGAAAAATCATCAACATCTAGTGCTAAAAAAAAAATTGTATTATTAAATAGTTACTGTTTAAGGCATCAATGTCTCATACTTAACTGACGCTACAATGAATCTTTCAATCCTTAAGTTAGAAGTTTGTGACGTCACTGAACTTGAGATTTACTGGCACGGCTTTAACACTATGCTAACCTATTTGGCACAAGCTGATGCATGTTACATTCATTTGTATTTAGTAAGAACCACGCGTCGGATTTGATCTCTTATGTGAACTATGTTAGGGTACATTTTCTATAAAAAAATCATTAATGATCGTTTTGCAATTATAAAAATCTTTTAGCACAATGCAGAGTCTTATTTATACATAATACTTGCTTACTTTTTTTTGTGTATTTATACTAGCGACTTGCAATCTCTACTATATTATGCATATTATATATGTTACGGTAAATGTGATTAATTGAAAATTATTAATAATTATCTATTATTATTAATAATTACCGAAAGTCGAGGTTAAAGTGATTCATTAATCACATTTGTCGGTTATTATTAATAACTTGACCCTAGTAGTGATAAATGTAATAAGTAAACTTCCTTCACAGGAGCAAGTCGACGGAGCCCCGCTCCGCGGGGCTCCTACTTCTGCGTGGTTAAAAAAAAAATAACCACGAAGAGGATGGCGGGGTCTTTCAGACCCCGCCATCCTCTTCTAACCTAAATTGTCCGAGTCGGGTGCCAGCAAGTCCCGAGGTTAGGCCTAGTTCTAACCGGCTAAACCTAGGTGTAACCGACCACAATCGGTTAAACCTACGTGTATCATACTTATCTTCAGTTAGCACTAGGTTTAGCCGTGTAGTTTATTAATTTTATCACTTTTACCAATATGTGTCGTGAATTATTAATAATTACTACTAAAAGTAATAAATTTCGATCGTTTATTCACATTTACCAAAACATGTGATTATTATTAATAATTTTGTAATTATTAATAATTTTCAATTAATCACATTTACCGTAACATATACATAAAAACCTTTCTCTTGAATCACTCTATCTATTTAAAAAAACCTTATCAAAATTCGTTGCGTACTTTTAAAGATATACCTATGCAAACAACGACAACGAGAGCAGTGGTGGCCCAGTGGTATCGGCCCCGACTTACGAGTTGTAGGTCGTGGGTTCGAACCCAGCCTGGCGCATTACTTTGTGTAATTTCTTTCATCACCACTGCTCTCAAAACGGTGAAGGAAAACATCGTGAGGAAACCGGCATGTCCTAGAACCATCAAATTCGAAGACATGTGACATCTGCCAACCCGCACTGGGCCCGCGTGGTGGATTATGGCCCACTCCCTCTCACAAGAGAGGAGGCCTGTGTCCCAGCAGTGGGAACGTTATAGGCTGATGATGATGAAACAACGACAGGAAGCGGGAAGCGACTTTGTTTTATAATATGTGGTGATAATAATATAATATCTTACCATAGACAGTATTTTAAAAAAATATATATATCTCAGATTTTAATTTGTATGGCGTACATAATAAAGAGTATTCTATTCTATTCTCAGAAAGTTTACCTCCAAATCTTTCAGAGCATGCACCTGAAGTGATAAATTCTTCAGCCATTTTCAACATTTTACGAAAACAAAGCGTCCAATAAAAATTCTATGTGACGGCGCGATGTTACCGAAGGATAGTCGACCTTCGAACCCAAACATATCACTTTCTTTTTATTGAACTAAACTTTAGCAAGTCGGGATTCTCAAATATTCAGTATCAACTGCCTTAGTTTGGCCGTTTCATCGTATTGTTTGCTTTTATAGTCCGCAGAGTACTCGTCGTCGATTCGGGATTTAAGTCGTTAATTTTTATTTGCTACTTCAACTTTAATCGCAATCGCTGCTTAGCCACAATATATGCGTAATTTGCGATTGGGAATAGAATACCTTTTTTTTAGTAGTCATCTGCCTAGCCTTTTCCCAACTATATCGGGGACAGCTTCCAGTCAAACAAGATTGAGCTGGATATCAGTATTGTACATGGAGCGACTGCCTGTATGACCTCCACAACCCAGTAACTAGATAATACCATACGCCATGGTAAGACTGATTGTTAGACTTTAGAGCTTCTGACGAACAGTAACAACTGTCAAAGATCTACAAATGACAGCCGGGATCAACTGCTTTACGTGCTTTCCGAGACACAGAGGAAACTTGCTATGACAGATGGCCACCCATCCACAGACCAACCTAGGCAAGCGCGGCTTAACCTGGAAGATCGGCCTATGCGGCTGTAATTATTTAGCCACGAGCTCCTCACCTTTTTTTAGTAGTAAAAGCATCAAATGAGTCGTCCCGCCCTTGGTGGAGTAGAATAGACTGTCAGACTTGTACTGACATTAACCGTGTTCCTTCAGTTGTCCTTGACATTCCAGGGTCAGTTACCCGTTTCATTGCAACCCTGTTGGCCGCGTCAGATTTCTGACAGCTCTCTGAGGCACGCGTGGAACAGGAGACGCCGTTAAATCATATGAATAGAATATCTAAATGCTTGCAGCCACGAATCATTGTACCATGTGTTCACGCAGTTCGAGTTTCTTCACCAGAGTGTTCGCAAGTAATTTAGCCATACCAGTGTAACGATATAATTTACAGGCGAATACGGTCTTGCCGCGATCGTCAATTTGTATGCTCCTTCTGTGGTTTCTTGTTTTGATGATTGCGCCAATATACTTTAGGACCTATCATAAACACGCAGTGTAAACGTCACTTACTAGTACGAGTATAGAAATTATTATTAAAACTTTAAACTGTACATTATGATGCATATTTAATGGCCTTATATTATCATCACTGTACTGCTCTTATCCCAATTCATTAGAAATGGTCGCACGAAGACTTCGTCCTCCGTACTTCTTTAGTGCTCTTAACATCAACAGTAACAGGTGTAATTAGGGCACAGCTATTTCGAGAAGTCCTTAATTTATTATACAAACATCTTATTAACGTTCAGAATAAGGAAAATAAATACAGTATTAGAATTCTTACGATATTATTTTTAGTAAGTAGGAGACAGATTATAACAAACAAACGATACCTACTAATATTAGTCAGTTGTAACATTACACTTTTCAACCTTTTTCTCACAAATCTCAAGTTTTTCCTGTAGAGTTAAGTTATCTTTATCCTTCACCGGTCGTGTGATGTGACTGATCCAGTCCATGTAAGGACTCACAGGCGTTAACCCATTTGACATCAAAAACGTATTGGGTAACTTGAACCCTAAGGACATCACACCAACTATTTTACCATCGTAGATGAAAGGCCCACCGTAGTCTCCATGAAGAGGCTGGTGTAATTTGTCTGAACACTTTGGGGTGATGCATAAAACGTATTTGGACCACATTGTGAGTTCCATACCGCAGTTGATGACAACCGCTTCGCCTACTTGTAGGGGCCTGAACTGCTCCCCTATTCTTTTAATCGGAGTGAGATCTCCTGTGTTCTTCACAAGACCTCCCTTTTTATTCTTCAGACCACCATTGCTTTTTCTAGCACCAGCAACATACTTCGAGGCAACACCGGGCATAGTAAGATACTTAGCAGCAGTTCCGATATACTTCACGGTTAGCCCATACATCTTTGAATGGTCAATGTTCGACAATCTTCCATAGACAGGCACGATAATTTTCCCACATTTCAACAGGCTGACATCATTATCACCGAAGAAGAAGCCACGTTCTGTGAACTTCGTGTTGTGGAAGGCTGGATGGATGTAAATCTTGAGAACTGTAGAAAATTGTCCGGATAGTAACGGTGAGACAGTGAAATTGCCGTACCAGATGTAGAACTTGCGGTCCAGTAAATCGTGGTAGCAGTGTGAAGATGAGAGAACCCATGTTGGATGTATGAGGGAACCTGTACAGTGCCTGGTCACCACCAGCTTTTCAATAAATGCCACCGATACAATGTAAGGGTACTCTCCGTTTGCCAAGTCATGGTTGTGCCATATCACGTCACTATATTTTATATCCTTATTTATTTCATTTTTTATCACTTCATCAGTAAAAGCACAACCTCCAGAGAGCATTGCAAAAAACACTACAGCTGATAATTCAAACATGATTCCTTCAGAATTTTACGAAATACAGAAGTTATCCACACCAGCCATTGGCAATTGAGTTACGAAATTGTTCAATCGTATTATTTTTTACGATTTTGTGTTTTATGACTTTATTATTATGTTTCATACTTATTTTCGAAATACTATACATCTATAAGATGAAAGTTAAAACAAAATGAAATGTAGATAACATAATATTAAAATTAACAACCCGGTATACCTACCGACTTTTTCATCAACGCCACCTACTTTGGTTGGTGCAATAATTTCATAATAAATTACGGGTTTCATATTTAGCAACAAGCTGCTTTTTGCACGCGTGAAAGTATACAATATACCTACCTACTACGTTGATAAAAAAATAATCCTTACTGTTAATGAGTAGCATTACCAATTTTATCTATTCAACAGGCTAACTAAGAAAAGACAAAGTTACTTATTTCTGTGCGTTTTATTTGCCCGAGTACGGCACGACCCGAGACAATTGAAGAAAAGATTCTTTACATTTTAAACGAAACAGTTTTTAAGATGACAGGAACCGTTCTACATTTTGTAATTTTATCTATTCTTCTGTCGACAAACCTGTTTCTACGGTCCCATGCTACGCAAGGCGTGTCAGGGTTTATATCAGGCTGTGAGGCTGCACATCGATATCCGTTCACCAGTTAATATGATTTCGTAACATGACATACAGAGCTATGTTAGGAACTTGCAGGAGACGTGAATGATAAAAATAACTTTATTTTTTCCCTTTTCTTTGTAACCTTTTAGTATTACATCTCTTTTTTTTATCGTGTTAAAATCATCAAACGAGGCCTCCCGCCCAAGGCAGGGATAGGTACTGTCAGACTTTTACTGACTAAAATCCACAGTGTTCTTTATTAGCCCTTTACGTTCCAGGGTCACGGTGATGAGATAAGTCCCGCGACCCCTGCAGGCTTTGGTCTTTTTAGAGGGAAGTCATCACACCTACAACCACGAAAACACCCCCCTGTTTTCGTGGTTGTAGGTGTGATGAGTAAGCATATAATGATGAATAAGCAGAAATCGCTGCTCGACTGCTCGTGGCAATACTGAAAAAAAAAGTAAAGGTGTGGCGGGAGCCTAGCTAGCTGTTTCGGTCTTATAGCCGGTGCTATCTAGTTATCAGGACATACACTAAAGGTCGACCATAGTAGAGATTTGTACATTTTAAAATTATTTTTACTGTAACTGCAACGAATACAAAATATGCTTGTTGGGAACTACGGACACCGATTGCGCCCGCCACAGGCTTCAACTATGGAGGCACACTAAGGGTGTTAAAATAATGAGTCACCAGGATTTCAATTACTACTAACATTGTATACTCAAATTGGATTAGGAACAAAGAAATAAAAAAAAGATACATCTAATGGGCCACAAGAATCCAAAATTCGTTGTTGTTTTCCTCGTACAAAAACTGCGTCTAAGTTTGCATGTTCCCGGGCCATGGTGCCCGGATCCTCCGCCACGAACTAAATGAGTCGTAAGGACCGATAGAGGAAGTTCACCGCTAAAATAAATGATAAAATTTTGCAGATTGCTTTGATAAACGACCGTCGAACACTGACGTTATGATTTACGTGAAAAAAATATGGCTTCCCGTATTTTTCTCTTGGAAACTTTTGGTTAATGTGATCTGATTTCGAAAAGAGCCAAGTTGTTTGTTAGTGAAACAAAGAGCTAATTTTTAAAGATCTTACCACAAGAAAGATAAACAGCTGCTGAACACGTGTCTAAAAAAACTGTCAACGTCAAAACGAGATTTCACGTTGATATAAGGGTCGTTTTGAAGTTACACTTTTTTTAGACAAACGTTCAACAAATGTTTATGTATTTGTGGTAAGGCGATAGATGTCTGTCGCCAAGATCTTCTCATCTTGTCTTCTCGGGCAATGTGGCCCTGGAACGCAAATAGCGACCGAATGAATAGGGCAGACTTTTAGTCAGTGAGATTCTGAAGTCCTGTCCGTTCCACCAGGGGCAGGACAACTAATTTGATGATATTACCACCCCTAAAAAAGATATCTAATTCCAAGGTAATAGGTTCGCTTTTTGGAACATGGAACATACTAAATAAAAAAAAAAAACACCATGAACACGATTAATGCGACAACGGAAAAAGGAAATAATTTACGGATGTTACAAAAAGTCGTAACATTGTGAATATTGATGGCTAAGAGTAGGAGGGGATCACCGAAACGAGATGGATGGACCTTGTGTAGGATAATATTGTGTCTAGAAAGGGATGGGGACACTTAAGTGAAGTATGGAAGAAGATTATGTGCTGAAATGTGCATTTGTTTTCAGTATATTAATATTTCCTAATAGCTCTCAAGGTCTTTAAGGCTGTTTTCGGTAAAAAATGTAAATTTTCATAAAATCGGGGTTTTTTAAAGTTAAATTACTACAAATTGGCACAAAATGATTAAAAAGGAATTCTGGAACCGCATTAGGCATATTTTTATATTGTATTTGTATAGAATAAAAATTGTAAAACATTATTGAATACCAAAATGAAAGCTAATTTTGAACTAATCTTTCTGAAATTATACGGGAAGACTGAATTTCGGAATAAAATTATGAACCAACAACCTTGAAGTAATCTATTTACTCTTCACGAGTGAATAGATCACTTCAAGATAAGTGTGCTTCGTCGTCAACCACATCATAGCTTACCTTCAGGCGACTAAGTGGTCAAACGCTTGGTTCGCCTGACAGTAAACTATGAGTAAGTATAATAAAGAAATTACTAACCGAAATGTATGAAATCTTGAAAAATTATCCCACAGAATACAATATTGACATAGTTTTTAACTGCAAAGCAAATTCTCCGTAAGTTAATAAATCTTTATGTATTTCTCTGCAACGAATCCTTCAGGGAGTCTGGGATTTGTGCCGGATCTTTTATCTGATGTCCATTCTTTCGCAAAAGGGTTCCATAGAAATGGTTTTTATGTCCGTACTTGTCCTCAAAGTACTTTATTTTTATTTTCACTGCCTTTTTGAAATTGTGGCCTGAAAGTCAATGACCAATGAATTGTTATTGGGCATTTTGTTCAGTTCCTTTACTTTTTTTATTATCTTTTTATTTGTAACAAAACATGACGCCTGTATTTCTTTGAAGAAAGCAGTAATTTAGTTAAAGTTTACCTACTCATACTGAGCCTGTTTATTATAATTATGTTCAGTTTTTTCAAATACAATATACAATAGTGTGTTCCTAAATCAAACGGTCGCAATTGAAATCTGCCATCTAGATTTTTTTACATAATGATGAAATAAAGCTAACAACATCTCTATCTTATCAATGTAATGACACTAACCTTCATTTAGCTAAGATTATTATATCATTGTTGAAGTTACACAAATGCATAAATTGATTATAAGAAAGCAAACCACAGACTAACGTTAACCTCTCTAATGAGACCCAGCTCTTCAATCATCACGGGTAGTCAGAAAACAAATTATATTAATTTCATTCCACTATTGGTTTAGGGGTTAAAAAAACAGAGATTCCATTAAAATGATTCAAATAACATCCTAAAGCCGCAGAGGTCCAACTTTGAGAAGGGTCTGAGTCAATTTGAGAATTAATTTCACGTTATAACTCGCTCGATGTTATTTTAATTGGTGCTGGTTATAAAGGGTAATAAAACCTTTTTAAACATTTTATGTGTTTTAATTTTATTAAATAAATGTATTGCAGTGAAAGGGTTATGTTATAGTTATTGTTTCTGTTGCTGAATTTATATAGTTTTAAAATAGGAGTCGATTTAGACCATTTTTACACTGTATGTGTTTTTTTGTCTAAAATATCAAATAGTAGCCTTGAAGTTTTTACGGCGTTTATCTTTTGTTTTTTTTTATTTACGTGGTAAAATCATCAAATGAGTCCTCCTACCCCGGGCAGGGCGGGAAGGACTGTCAGACCTGTACTGACTAAAATCCACGGTGTCCTTCAAGAGCCCTTTATGTTCCGGGATCACGGTGATTGTATTAGTTTCGCAACCCCGGTAGGCTTTAGCCCTCTGAGAGGGGGCCCCGCCATTATGCTGGCGCTCTTTGAGGCGCGCGTGGAACACGACGCGCCGTCGACCCGGGCATGGTCCATAGACGGACAGTGAGTTGCCCTTTACTCGCCGACGGCGTTTATTATACGGGAATTAAAAAGTTGCCTTTGATGTTCGGAGTGCTCGAACGAGGAACTAATTTTTCCATCAAATTACCGTCAAAGTTCAAGTTTTCATCGCAAAACCGTGAGAAGTCATGATAGGGTCTCAGGTCGGACAGTATTATTTTAATCTTATTCCAAATTGGAAAGAGATGGAGCTATTCGTCCTATATAGCTCCATTTCTCACCCACTTTAGTAGTTACTGGGCCACCTGAGATGCACTATGTGTTGTTAATGACCGCTTAATTTTCAAGTAAACATTTACAATGATCAAGATCCCGTATGTGAGGTCCCTGAATTATTATTATTTTGTCAGGTTTCCTTATTTTTTTGGGTTGGTAAAATCAGAATCTTCAAATGAGTCTACCGCCCGTTAGTTCCACTCAGACTTTTACTGACTAAAAATCCACTAAATTCCTTCTGTTGCCCTTTCGATTCCGGGTCCTCACTGCCCTTTTAAAACATTCCCAACTACGGCAGACGTTTGAAATTATGCTATGGTGGACCCGACGACGGTCGCGGGACGAACGAATTGCCGTGATCTCGGAACGTTAAGGGCTATTGAAGGACACCGTGGATTTTAGTCAGTACGAGTCTGACAGTCCCTCCTGCTCTGCCCTGGGTGGGAAGGCCTCATTTGATGACTTTAACACGCTAAAACAAATGGTGGACCCGTCAGTGTTTTCAGGAAACCTGTTTTAAACCTTAGAGAGATAAGCTTGCTCGGTTAAATAATTTTATATCTTAGGATGATTTGTATATAAAAATTTCGTTATTGATAGAATTTCACATAATCTGAACCCCTGTAGTTTTTATGATTTGAAAAGCTCTGTACTTTCTATCAACATAGGTTTTTCAGCGCTCCTCTGTCACTAAGATAATGCGAGGAAATGAACATCTAGATAGTGTGCCTGAAATATGTGAAAAGCACGCACCAATGGCTCCGATATAAACGTGGATGTGATCACGTGACTGACCTGAAACAAAAGAAAGTTTGCTTTTAAAATGTGACAAAATGAAAGACAAAACTTTTTTTTACAAAAAACAAACAATAGTCAGTGCAAGAAAAATGTATCAAACAAAGATAAAGTTATATTTTTGCACACACTAAAATAATTGATTTGGAGAATCCAGGAATCCAGGATTCCATCATCAGATCCTGACTTGGGGACCATTTCAGAAATATCTCCTTTCGAACAAAAAAAGAATTTTGAAAATCGGTCCACAATTGCCGGAGAAATCGCGTAACATACACAAAAAAAACATACCGTAGAATTGATGGTGTAGGGTCCGCTCGCCCCTTGGATCTCGCCCCTTATGATTAAAATGACCGACTCGCCCCGTATTTATTTATTTTGGTGTACCCATTCGCCCCTTATGAAGGGGCGAGTTGAAAATTGACATTAAAATAATTATTTTGGTGTACCCACTCGCCCCTTGCGGCATTTCCATTGAAATTTAACCAAGAAAGGTACAGTCAGACAGAAAAATGCTTTTTTTTTTTTTACGTGGTAAAATCATCAAATGAAGGTCTCATTTGATGATTTTACCACCCACCCACCCCGGGCAGGGCGAGAGGTACTGTCAGACTTGTACTGACTAAAATCCACGGTGTTCTTCAGTAGCCCTTTACGTTCCGGGGTCACGGTGATGGTATGAGTCCCGCAACCCCGGCAGGCTTTGGCCCTCTGAGAGGGGGCCCCGTCATTTTGCTGACAGCTCTTTGAGGCGCGCGTGGAACACGACGCGCCGTCGACACGGGCATGGTCTATGGTCGGGCGGCGAGTTGCCCTTTACTCGCCGCCCGCATGCCCGCGCCTACGGTGGCCGGAGATCGTCGTGCGACGTCCGACGCCGTGGGCGTCCACCACCGCGGGTGGGGCGGAGGGGGGACCTTGTCCTCTCTCTCACGCGGCCCGCCTCCTCCTTCGCGAGCATAACTGCTTCGCAGAAGGAGGCCGACCGCTTCCCACTCCGTCTCGCCCCGCAGCAGACAGAAAAATGCTTACAGTAAGAATAACACTACGTTTAATTACTTTAGTCAACGATATTTGTAATCTCACAAACTCGTCGTGATACTTGTGATTGTTTGATGGTTTGTGCTACCTGTTGAGATAGTTTTATTACGTCGTAAGGCAATTTGTGAGACCACGTTTTCGCAAAAAAACTAAAGATATCGCGAAAATAAGGACAATTAGACAATGGCTGTAATCAGCAATACACACATCAACAGAATCTAGGGATATTTTAAATTTCATCAAATATCTAAAAATCTATGAAGAATTTTCTAATGTAGTAAATGGAGGAATGATAGGTTACTTTAAGGTCTATATTAAAATATAAAAAACATTTCGTGATTTTCTTGTTTCAAATAAAAATGCTATTTTTTTTAATCGCCGTAGCAAATTAATATGGTAAAAAACTTAATTTCTTCTTAAAAAGCTACTAATTTTAATGAAAATTGAAAAAACCTTATAAAATATAATTATGAATAATCAGTGTTGCCACCTCTTACATTAATTTCACATCCACATCGATTGTTCAGGCTTAAAATTAGATTGTCGATGTCTTGCTGCGGTATGAGGTCCCATGTTCTTTGCATGTGTTCGTAAAGTTGTTGTTCTGTCGTCAAATTTGGCGGGAAATCTCTCAAAGCTTTTCGTTGTAACATGTCCCAGGCATGCTCGATAGGATTTAAGTCTGGCGACTGTGCAGGCCAATCCAAAACTTGAATATCGTGGTCTCGGAGTGCGGCCGACACCAGCCGCGCCGTATGGGAAGGAGCATTATCGTACATGAGTAGAAATTCTTGACCCATTTGGATTCTGTGTGGGACAATAACAGGTTCTACTACCTCCTCGTGGTATTTTTGTGCAGTCATGCTACCTTGGACCCAAATGAGATGGGTTCGTCCGCCAAGATGAATTCCTGCCCACACAATGATTGTCCCACCTTGGTATGAGTGGACCTCCTGAGGGTGCCGTAGACGGCTAACTCTCCCTGGAGTTCTTCGAACGCGTGTTCTTCGTGAATCCGGATGAAATCCAAACCGGGACTAGTCAGTGAACAGCACCAAAGACCATTGTTCGTCACTCCATGGTAAATGCTCCCGAGCCCACGAAAGCAGCCGACCGCGATTGCCACGTCGCAATGCTGGAACACGCAGCGGTCTTCGAGCATGAAGACCAACTTCATGCAACCTCCTTCGCACGGTTTTGTCGCTTACCAACAGCTGGTGGTCCTCTCGGAGCCTTTGTACTAGTTGCATCGCTGTGATATTGGGTTGTCTTCTAGCGGTCATTTGGAGAAATCGATCCTGTCTCTGCAAGTAACGCAATATCTACCCGTGTGCCGTTCAGCTACATCTCCATTACTACGATAACGTGACCACAACCTTGATATCACGTTTTGGCTGGTGTGTAGGGCCTCAGCAACGACGCGTTGAATAGCACCATTTTCTAGCATGCCCACGGCTTGTAACATTTCATCTCGACTCAAATGACGACGTGGCATAACTCCTAAACCTCACAAGAAACGTAAAATTAAAAAAGAATAACAATCTAATCCCTTTTCATTAATTAATATTAATAAAACAAATTTAATTTTCCTTAACGTAACGAATTACTAACAATATTGCCGCCGTATTTAGTTTTTTCTTTTTTTTATATATTTATTTTTTAAATTTTGAAATTAGAATAAATGAGGTTTAAATCTGTATACTAACTTTTTATGAAAACTAAAAGATATTAAACTAAAAATTCGTAAACAATTTAGGATAAAAGAATTCCTAGATTCTGTTGATGTGTGTAGTACTAAGCAAGCATAAGTTCAAAGTTGAAAAATTACCTGAAATTGTCTTGTGCATTGACTTACTACCAGAAGTATTAGGCTATCATGTGTTCAAAGTGTTATTTATTTGAATATTTCTGGGTCGATTAACTGAAATTATCTTGTTCATTCACTTACCAGTAAAAGTACTAGGCTAGCATAAGTTCAAAATGGTATTTTTTTAAATATTTCTGGGTCGATTCCGAACCTAACCTTACCTAACCGTAGCCAACCCGGACCGAGTTCATGATAAAAAAAAACATTCAACTAATAATTTATATAAATAAATACATACCGGTTTGGGCCTATGCTAGCCTAGTACTTTTGCTGGTTAATGTTGCACAAGACAATTTCAGGTAATCTTTATATCTACCCAAAAATATGACTACCACTTTGTACTTATGTTAGCCTAGTACTTTTGTTGGATAGTCAAAGAACAAGGCAGTTTCAGGTAAACTTTAGAATTATTTAAAAACAGACTACCTTGAACTCATGCTAGCCTAATACTTTTTGTTAGCTTCTAATAGCCTCGCCTCACTGGTGTTAAAGCCAGTAGGGAGAAATGGGAATAGACGCTCGAAGTTGTAAGCAAACAATATTTATTTAAATATTTAAAAACTTGTGTTGCTTACAGTACTTTTAACTTATTAACAATCGGGGGCGAGTCAGCGTATCTAAAAGTGAAGGGGGCGAGTCGGTCATTTTAATCATAAGGGGCGAGATCCAAGGGGCGAGCGGACCCTACACCGAATTGAATTGATAACCTCCTTCTTTTTTGAAGTCGTACTAAAATGGAAGTAAAATCTCGCAGAGGGACTGACAAACAGCAATTGAAAAAAAATGGGTTTAAGACCACCAAAAGTATTATCGCGATTAAATCATTAATATACTAATTAATATATCTCAGAAAGAAATATAAATAGAATGGGCGTTTTTTTTGTATCATGGTAAAATCATCAAATGAGTCCTCCCACCCCGGGCAGGGCGGGAGGGACTGTCAGACTTGTACTGACTATAATCCACGGTGTCCTTCAATAGCCCTTTATGTCCCGGGGTCATAGTAATGAAATAAGTCCCGCCACCAAAATGGGAACATTACAGGCGGATTATGAGTTATTGATCTGGTAAGAGAAGTCTCTTAAGAATATGCAATTCTTTCCAGATAATTACTTTTCCGATTGACCTACCGTGGACAATAGATAATCCAGGGGCCTAAGTCTACTAATTTATATACGTCACAATGGTCTCTCAATGGTAAGTTTTTGACAGATTTGCCATACAAAAACTGTCAAAAACACACCATTGAGAGACCATTGTAACGTTTATAAATTAGTAGACTTAGGCCCCAGGTGTTCATTCATACCGCTTCATTTATGTATGTATGAAGAAATCTCCGGAACAGAAATATGTATACTGTCTTACGTATAAGTTACTAACGGCTAGTTATTTTATGGAATACCTAGATGAATTTTATTTATTTACTAGCCGACCCGGTAAACTTCGTATCGCCTCTTCTTCTCATCTTTTAAACCTTCCCTGGACTTCCAGAAATCGTTCAAAAGTAAAATGAGCCAAATCGGCAAAGCCGTTCTCGAGTTTTAGCGAGACTAACGAACAGCAATTGTTTTTTATATACAACGTGTAATGTTAAAAGCGCAAAACCTCTCGTGGGGTAACTCAGCACATGTTACTGAACAATGTTTGTTCTAAGACTTCTGGAAATTCGCAAAAAAAAATGGTTTTTCATACAAAATGAGAAATTGATCGAGCCCATTCATTATGTTTTTTTTTTGTGAAGTTTTATAAGATAAGATTTCCAAAATTTCACCAGTTTCTAAAAGTATCACTGTGCCATCGATATTTCAAGTAAATCGTATGAAATTTAAATTCATTTTCATTCAAGTTTCATCCCATTGAAAAAATTAAAAAGCTAAAGGCAAAATCCTTTAAACCTAACCTTAAAAACAATGCCTTTATTTTATGTTTTACTCGTGTTATGTATAGCCGTACACTGTATACTTAACTGCATAGCCCTTTCATCAAGTTTCTGAACAGTATTTACCGTAAACCATACATCAATTTCCCCTTTCTCATTATAAATAGGCAGTCGTACAAGCAACCGAAGTAATTGGTAATTATCTACATAATTAAGATGTATTTACATATTTTCCCTTTACATATTATGGCAGAATAATGCCCCAAAGCATTGTTTAATCGCCAGGTAACCGTGGCTCTGGTACGTAAAGGGCTATTGAAGGATCATCGTGGATTGTAGTCAGTCAAGCCTGACAGTCCCTCCCATACCACCCTGGGCAGACGGACTCATTGAATGATTTTACCAGGATAAAAAAGGCATTGTTTAAATGACTGGAATATTTTAATGTCCTTATTTAAGTTAAAATGGGTGCAGAGGAGCTGATCGGGTCACTCACTGGACGCCCAATGCTGGTGCAGCTAGTGTAACCTGTAATGTAATCCACCGTGTAATGTACCACGATTTCTACGTATGGACGGCACCACGAGCGTTACATGAACCGGGTAAAGGGAGGACATGGCTACCATAGTCAGCTGCCGCGTAGATAATCTATCGAATTGATCATGTTTGCAGGACAAGTATGGCTAAAAACTGCCAAAAAAGAAAGGCTTGGAAGATGAAAGTAAAGCCTATGCTCGATAGTAGCATATAGCGTAGAGTATATGTATTAAAAAAAACCCTACAAATTAATACACATCACTAAAATATCCCGAACTGGGATCAAGCACTCTTCAATCAGTTGAACAGCCAAGAATCGTCACAAAAATCACCCTTATTACAATGTAACAGGTTACAATCTTTCATAGCACGTGGTTGGCTTCCCTCGCTTCCCCTGATTGTGCTTTTTACGCTCAAGTTTCCTGCTGTGAATGGAGGCGGATCGACTCAACCAACTGTTGTTAACTGTATCTTGTTTTTTTTTTTTAGTATTGTGTTGAGGAACATGTTCCATACCTAAAAGGTAAAACGAGACCTTATTACTAAAACTCTACTTTCCGTTCGTCTATCTGTCTGTCTGTCTATCCGCCTGTCTGTCTTTCTGTCTGTCGCCAAGCTGTACCTAGTGAACCGTGATAGTTAGACTGTTGTTTTCAAATTAATGTACCACAGGAAATGAACTAATTTGCACAAGTAAAAGAAGCTCCATGAATTCGAACCTACACAGTACATTTGAGTCGCGGCCACTGGTTATTATATTTTACAGTGCATTCATAAAATTAACCAGAGTTACCGACATAGCTCGTAAAATTTGCAAGTTGAAGTGGCAATGGGCAGGCCACATTGCTCGTAGAACTGACAACCAATGGGGAAGAAAGGTTCTTGAGTCGCGACCACGGACCGGAAGACGCACCGTAGGTAGGCCTCCCACTAGGTGGACCGACGACATCGTGAGAGTCGCGGGCAACCGATGGATGCAAGTGGCAAATTGTCGTTAGGTATGGCGGTCTAAGGGGGAGGCCTATGTTCAGCAGTTGACGTCTTCCGGCTTATGATGATGATGATGATTCATAAAGTTAACTTTCGTAAAGTAACTACAGAAGTAAATTATATTCTAATACGTCAGGTTAAGGTAGATCGTGAAAAGAACAATCTATCCGGGTAAACGTATCGGTCTCTTGGGATTAAAGTCAGATCAGAAACGTAGCGACTACGGGAAAAAATAAGCATTTTATATTGTAACTAGCAACCCGCCCTTTTTGAACGTGGCAAAATCATCCAATGCGTCCTACCCAGGGTGTAGCGGAAGGGACTTTGGACTTGTACTGATGAAAATCCACGGTGTTCCTTTAATAGTCCTTTACGTTTCAGGGCCAGGGATACAATGTTTTATTTATTCTCTCATTTTAAAGGAATTTTACAACAAAGTAAAATAAATACCGCATTATATCCCGTCAGACTGCAACAATTTTGAGAGACGAGACGACTAACGAGTATTTGAGCTCAAGGAATGAAAAGTACAGTAATTTTATGTTATTCTCGTAATGTCTCGGAATCTCTGCATGCCCATTAAGTATTTCTGTGTAAGAGCTAACTTTTATATTTTATTAATATAATAAATTGCTTGTCATTTCCTGTCGTACCGCCTTAAGGCATGAATCGCGTTTCATAAAAGAATTTCATTTTACGTAAAATTGGGAGCGGAACCTTATTGTTTTTCAAAATACTTTAATACTTACAATTTTGTTTTGAAATAATATTGGTTAGAGTAGCTTGCGTTATTGGATACCCTTTGGTTATATAAATAACGTTAGAACTCGGAACTACCGCGGCTGCCTGTTCTATACGACTTTATAAGATTTAGACTTTGTGTTTCTCCCGCAGTAGTCTGCCAGGGAACACCACCTACGCTAGCATAAAAAGGACGTCTAAAAGGCGTGTTTCTGACTTTGACAACATAAATACGGGTACACTTTTCAAAAGATTCGAGAAACTTCTTGCCAACGACGATATATTACTAGACTCCTAATAACAGGCGACCGATGTCTGTCAACACATTAGGCAAAAAAGTCTTATATCCATCTTATTTCGACCACTCATGTGAGCCGTAAACATACCTTGAGACAGAACATACCTGGAGTTAGCCCCTCGCTTACAGCGAGTTGACAGAATAGTTTTTGTTCCTAAGATTGTGCATGCGGAGTCTAGTAATATATCGTCATTGCTTCTCGCTATCGAAAGAGATAGCGCGAAGAACCTCATCAGCCTATAACGTTCCCACTGCTGCGACACAGGCCTTCTCTCTGAGAGAGGGAGTGGGCCATAATCTACCACACACATATCTTTGATTTTTTGCTTTCTTATATTATAACCATTGTTAATTTTAGACGTTAGTAATGTAGGTAGTTCAGGGCAAAGTATTTTACATTTGTTTTAAGTCATCCATGTCTTATGCCTGTTTGTGGCTTATCTTAAAAAAACCGCCGCTTTTGAAACCATTGTGCGGATACTTAAGACCATAGCTCTCCGGCATACGATAGATATGCCTAAGCCAGTTCCAATTATGCTTAGAATGTGTGCCATGTAACCTACATCAGTAATTTGAAATGAGTTGCGATTTTCTAATGCTATCAGTGAGTTCCGTTAGTAAAAGTATGCATGATATCTTCAAATCATTTGTATTTTAGTTGGTAGTACATTTCGAAATCTCATTCGTGTTTTAGATAAAAATCCTGTAGTTGGTAGTACATCGGAACTGCAAGGTTTGGATTTAACACAAGCTTCATCATCATAATTTGGGACTTTTTGATAAGCTTCTGAATAATTTATCTTCTCAACTAACAGGTTAGAGGAGATTTTTTCTTTATACATAAGAGAAGAAACATAGAAACTCACGTACACCAACCCCTGACCCGGAACAACTATACTTGTAGAACATCAATGTTGTTTCGTGCGGGAGTCTGAATCTGAGCGTATTGTTTACCGGGTTGAACTTAGCTGTGTGTAGTGCATATACAACACTCATGATATCCTATTAGATCAGTGTTAAGCTCACTAAAATCCTGTCACAAGCGGCAATGGTCGAAAATGTCCAATTTGATTCGGCATCGGAAAACTATTACAGTCCGGATATAGCCGTGTTTGGACGGTATGTCCGAATTCGTGGTCTCAGATTAAACTAGGCACAACCGGGTGCGTCTGAAAGAACCTTACATGTACAGGATGGATGAAAAAATTGTTACCATAACGATATTTGGAACCGTAAGAGAAAAAAAATCTATGGATCTAACTTCGCCAGTTGTGGACAAGGGCTCTGAAGTGATGTTTTTAATTAGACTTATTTTCACCTTTTCAGACTTCATCATCATCATCAGCCTATAATGTTTCCACTGCTGGGACACAGGCCTCCTCTCTGAGAGAGGGATTGGGCGTAATCCACCACGCGGGCCCAGTACGGATTGGTAGATGTCACATATCTTCGAATTTTTGGTTCTAGGACATGCCGGTTTCCTCACGATGTTTTCCTTCACCGTTTTGAGAGCAATAGTGATGAAATAAATAAAACCAATTATTGCGCCTGGCGGGGTTCGAACCCACGACCTAAAACTCGTAAGTCGGGACCGATACCACTGGGCAACCACTGCTCTCTCTTTTCAGACTTATTTAACTTTATTTTGTAGTTTCTAGTTTCTAGGCTTGTCATTACCACCAACGAGTGTGATACGTTACAGGACCCTGAAAGTTATTTTACTGTAAAAGTTGAAAACAAAATCCTTAGTTTACTGCCACGATTTACCTGTATAATTAAGCAGCTGTTAACTTTAGAGCAATTTGGCTGGTTCTTATAAGCAACTAATTAAAACTACATCTAAGTTTGGAACTCGATCCCATGGGCTGTGATTTATGTGAACGACGGACGCCTAAGGTTGACACGTTCATAAAATATAGTTACCTACTTGATAACATTATCTGCCTAGCATTTTCCCAACTATTTTCATCTCTTAGCTGCCTCGGTTTATTTTAATTATAAATAATTTTATTTCTGATTTCTTTTGGAAACTTTTTAACTTGCTACATCGTTCTCACATAATGTACCATCTTAAAGGAATGATGTAACACAAAGGTTCTGTAATAATTTTGGCGATCTAAAAAGAGTGTCCATGGAGTTTCTTGCCCGTTCTTCTCCATAGAGACCAACTTCTTGGAACGGGCATCTACGGTACTTTCACAGTTTTTATGTCGTGTGACTGGGACTGTAGCAACATAACTATTTTTTAACTGTTTTTATTTATTTAAAGTTACTATTTTTGAACTGTACCCTCAGCACGAGTTTTCAGTAAATGAGACGTAAAGTAAACTGGAACTTGGACACTTTCAAATTGACAATTTTCAAGGAAAAAATGAAACAGCGCCTCTGGTGTGCGAAGAAGGAACTAATTTTTTCCTTGAAAATTGTCAATTTGAAAGTGTCAAAGTTCCAGTTTACTTTACGTCTCATTTACTGAAAACTCGTGCTGACGGTACTGTTTTTGTCTTTTGATATTTCAAAAGTGCTATAACTGGCCTACTTGAAATAAATGATTTGATTTGATATGTTAGTTTCAGCTTCGTACTGGGTGGAGCTGAATACCAGAAAACATTTATTGTCTGCCTATCTGTCTTCCCTCTTCAGTTGTAACCCATTGTCAGTCTTTAAGGTAACTCTGTCTGTAACAAAAATGTCTAAGGTCTTCAAAGTCAAAGTCAAAGTCAAATCGTTTATTCCAATTAGGCCATCAAAGAGGCACTTTTGAACGTCGATTATTAAAATTAAAGGAAATAGGAAGGGATAGGATTGATTCTACACCCATTCGCAAAGGTAGGTTGTATGGAGAAGAATGGGCAAGAAACTCCATACTTCAAACTCAATTTTAACAAATTGAATGAGAATTGGCAGCTATAATAATTACTTTTGCACTTTATTATGCCTTGTTGGGACTACAGTTTTTTTTGACAATTTTCATAATATATCGATAAGATCTAATTTAAATTATTTATACTTTGAGTCTCAGTTCGATTATTGTTTACAACTGGCTATCCCAGTTTGAAAGTTATTGTTTTTACGCCTGAAATTAATATCCTTTAATATTGACGGTTGTTTCTAATTGGATACCTTCGATATTTGGATAGGTAATTGTTGATTAGCTACAAACAAAGATCGGGATCAAGACAGCAACAGTTACGGTGAGTATTAAATAATAAGTTTTAGTTTATTCTACGTTCATAACATCTACATAGTATAAGTATCCCTACAAATAAGTAATAATAGGTGTATATTCCCCACAGAAGGTCTATCCGCAAAACTAAAGTTAACAAAGGTCTCAGCAGTTTCAAAACTATGATTTATAGGTACCCCGAACAGGTGACGGTCCTCGCTTCCCGGTACTTCTATACATCAGTTTAATTTTGTACACTACAGTGTTTTAAACTTTGTTAAAATGTTGGTATCATGAGGGACTTTTCATATGATGTAAAGCAGTTTAAGAAGTATTCGGGCTCACATTCTGCCCTTTTTCAAAGGTAAAACGGGACACTATATTAGTAAGATTCCACTGACCGTCTGTCACCAGATTGTATCTCATGAACCATGATATTCAGCCTGATGAAATTTTCACAAACAATGTATTACTGCAGCTGGTATACCAACTACTAAATGCAGAATAAAATGAATATTTGAGGGGCTCCCATACAACAGACATGATTTTTTCCGTTATTTATAATTGGTGCGGAAACTTTCGTGCGCGAGTCCGACACGCATTTCGACGGTTTTTTTTATGTGGCAAAATCAACACAATGATTCTTCCAGTCCTGTGAGAAGAGGAAAAAGGACTGTTAATCTCGTACTGACTAAAATCCACCGTGTTCCTTCTATTGTCCTTATCGCTCTTTTACGCTCATCATCAGCCTGGCTTTTCCTCAACTAAAGGGTTACATCCTTAAGTAGAGGAAAAGCCAGGCTGAAACAGAAGCCTAGTGTCACTTGTTGTCCAGAGAATGTTTTTATCGGAGACATAAGCACAATTGCCCAACGTAAATAACAAGTAGGGAAACAGTGTATAAAACGTGGACGCGAGGTATCTGGACATACACACTTAAGGCAAACTTAAGACAACACTAACGTAGCGCAAGCGCCAACAAGACGTCATTTGCAAGCGGCCATTAACTACTGGCGTCCTGTTGGCGCTTGCGCTATTTTTATTTTGTGTTAAGTTTTCCTTAAGTGTGTGTTTTACTTGGAATTCTAGCTACGACCTTTGAAGAGAAATATAAACCTCGCAAGCAATTACATCAAGATCAAAAGCCCTCAGAGTACTAAGTACTTTATTGTAGTTTACATTACTTTAAGCAAAGAGATCTTTTAAAGTCTGTTGTAGTAGTTTCCAATTACCTACTTTTATTTTCAGATGAAAATACAAGTAATTGGAAACACATGGAAGTGAATTATTTCCTAAGAACTTATAATTGTGGGTATCAGGTAAACGAGGAGGCTTTCACCGTGTTATGGGACATCATTCAAAACTGAAAAATAATATTTCAACCTAAACCTTCGGGCATGGTTTGATGCTGAAAAATACTGTTGAAAAAGTGAAGAAGCGCTAAAACTTTATGAGAAGGCATTAAAATTGTTATTCCAATGTTTAATATTCCATAGGTTTGAAGAGTAAATAGCGAACGAAGAACAATTAATTTCCTTTCTGAAAGCTAATAGAGTATCTGAAGCGTTGATACAGCGGTCGGCATGTTTGTGTGGCGGTTGTTCCACGTACAGTACAAAGTTAGATTGAGTTGTGTCAAACGACGCCGCGCCGCCGATGATAAGACTTGTGATTTCATAAATAAGTTTTCACGTAATCAAGTTCTACCTGAAGTTTGGAACCCCGAGGTTAAGATGGCTTCTACGATTTCGTGGAAGTATGTCTTGTCTTATCTGAAGCCGTATCACTAGATTCCGTATCGTATTTATATCCGATACGGTATCTATATTCCGTATCGTATCGTAGTTGGAGTTTATAGGAAAGTAATTTGAATTTTTGCAATGAAATGAGAGGAAGGGAAAATATACTATCACTAGCTGTTGCCAGCGGCTTCACCCGCTACAACTCAAAAATTATCCCACGGGAACATAAAATCGGGATAAAAATCCTATGTGCTAATCCAGGTTATAAACTATCTGTGTACCTTTCAGCCAAATCCGTTCAGTGGTTTTTGCGTGAAAGAGTAACAAACATCCATCCACATATATTAGTAGAATTGTAGGATAGTAGGATTAGCATCAGATAGGTTTCAGATGCTTATTGATGCTAGATTATTGTAAGGCAAGATAAATACTGAAACGAAGCTTTTTAAAATTAATTATGATATGCTCGAGTTTGATCACCATCTCTTCTGATGGTTAGCAGTGACTTGGTCGACGGTGAACCACGATTGCCTATAATAAGCCTATTCACTCCTGACTTGAAGATCCCTACCTACTTTCAAATTGAGCGTACTGTTATTTTATTTACTGAATAATGTATGGGACATTAAGGACATTCCGTAAGTAAGATAACATTTTTTACTTTCAAAAGGTATCCCAGACAATGGAATAAAAGTCAAATTAATACTGGTTTATAAAAACAAAGTATCAGATGTAAGTTGATAATGGATATTTCTTTGCAGATAACTCAGAAAACAATTAAAAGCGTTGAAATGCAAGAGATTTTAAGAATTAATAAAATAATAATTGTTTAGAGTAGCAGGAATTGACACTGTACCATGTGTATAGTTAGTGAGTAGAACAGAATAGTTATTAGTATATTTTTATACGGTTTTTTGTGAAATAAATATAAATTAAATAAATTCATTGACCGTAGATCGATACGTATACAATAAACAGGACTTACTTAAATAAACATTCTTTAAAAGCCTTCACAGCGACGTCCAAATTCGACGAGCGGGGCAATCAAAACAACTGAAGTGTCAATCGCTTCCCGGACGCCGCCGCCGTACCCGACCCGTCAATTTGAGCGTATTTACCAAGGATCCGCAAAATATTTATTGACTTAAACGGAAAATGAAAACAATCGAAATTTAATAAATAACGCCTTCGTCGGATTTTATTTATATTTGTGAACCGGGGTTAGAATCAATGTTTTCGTAAAGGGTTTCAAATAGGATTATGAGTTTCAGGGTTGACTGGGGAACAGAAAATAAGCAACCATTCAGCATTGAGTTATTATTACTACGTATAGAGACGACACCACGCATCGCCACTGTGTCCCATCCAGGATGCGTGCGCGCGCTTAGAGCACGCCACAGAGCTGTCAAACAACTGAATGAACTTGTGCGCGTGCACTCATCCTTGGACACAGAGTGGTGATACGTGGTGTTTTCTCTATACGTAGTAATAATAACTCAATGCCGTTCAGTGAATAAAAACAGCAACATAATGTTGTAATCGTATTAAAAAAGGCAAAAATGACAGACCATTATGTAGATTAAAATAAAAACCGAATTAAAAAAAAACAAATAAACAGTGAAACAAACCTTTGTAGTAATTTTGAACTTAGTGTGTCTTCAAAACAAAAGTCGTATCACAAAAACTTTTAAATGTCTGTTGAACACTTGTCTAACAAAATATCAGACTATGACGTTGAAATAAGGTCAGTTTTGCAGTCACACTTTTTTTAGACAAGTTTTTATAGTAAAGTTGCAAATGTCTAAGTTTATTGAAAACTTTTCACTTAAGCCTTTTTACCTATACTATCATTGATTTAAATCTTGAAAGCAGAAACTCACAAAATCTTTTCACTTACTCGAAGTGCATAAAATATTTCAAACTCTGTGTATTCAAAGCGACACAATTTATCAGAAAGCAAAGATTTTTCGATGCGAAAACAGAATCAAAAGGCAGCGATCAGCAAATATTCGCAAATTGACACAAGTAAATTGAAAACGAGCGGGGAACGTGACGATTTGGGTAAATATTCCTTGTTAAGAATACGGTAATGTGTGCAACGTGATTTTTGTGCCAAAAATATTTACTGTATTCCTGGCAACAGTATTATCATGGTTAGGATTCCATACCCAAAGGCTATACGTGATTCTATTACTAAGACTCCACTGTCCATCTGTCTGTACATCTGTCACCAGGGGCCTTAGTCAAACAGCATTCGACAGTAAACGACAATCTTTATCGTTCATCAGTCCCCAATACATTTTCAACTTTATACCCCAGCGCGTAAAGTTGAAAATCTATTAAAAACTGCTTATCGATAACGAACGAAACAAACGAAAACGATCTGAGAACGTCAATAGATTTTCAACTTTACGCGCTGGGGTATAAAGTTGAAAATGTATTGGTGACTGATGAACGATAACGATTTTCGTTTACTGTCGAATGCTGTTTGACTAAGGCCCCAGAGTGTATCTCATGAACCGTGATCTATGGATAACAATTTCAGTTGAATATTAAACGCATTAACGCATGCGTAGCGAATTTTCAAAGATTTTCTTTGGAAAGTAAAATTCGAACCGCGGGCCGCGACCACCTTGAGACGTTAGAAATGCGGCAGGTAAGATCCTCGGTAGCTCGGTTGGAAATGAGCGTCGGATGTAATGAATCCGAAGATCGCAGGTTCGATCCCTGCCCGCGGTTCGAATTTTTCTTTCCAAAGAAAATCTTTTAATTTCAGTTGAAATCTTCATACAAGCAGTTAACTAGAAACAAAGCGTGTCGAACCTCCTGTACCAATTCTTAAAATATAAAGAACATTGTTAAAAGGCATTCCTTATAAAATATCTCATAAATTCAGTCAACAAAAAGTAAAAACTTTTGTTTTCTTGCAATTATTCATCGCACAAGTTAACTGCTGTAACGACTGTTTTTGAAAGACAGACACTTTTGTTTTCGTGATGAATAACTTCAGTTTCAGTACGCATAGCAATATCAAACAGTAATTTGATAACTCAAACACGGAGGCGACGACGTATATGCGTGTGTATGTAGGTATGTACGTACGGAACAAGCGAGAGGAAATATTTCAAACAATGGAGTCATTTAGCTCCGTAATTAGCGATTAGGTTACCCCTACCAAGCGTCTGTTTAGTTCAGTTAGTCTTTCACTCGAAAACTAATGAAGAAATCAATCATTCAAGTCCTAATGACTTTATGAAATGTATGCTTTTGGCGCTTCTGTGTGTGGTTATTTGGAAAAGTGAGAGTTTCTCTTGTGGAATAAATGTCGTTAAAGAAAAGCGACCTGCTAGTCAATTAAAATCGTGGTTAAATAACTGTCGCACTGATAGATTTCTAAGGTTAGTAGTGCTAGCTAGTTTGGTTCGTTGACTGTCATTCCATCTTCAGCCAATAAATGTTCCCACAAGGGCCTCTTCTCTGTGGGCCCAGTGGGAACTAGGAAGTAGGAAAAGTAATTTTTGAGACGACCCTTCCCCACGTTACCAACCATGGGTGGCCTGTTGGTCTAGTGGTTAGTGACCCTGACTGCTATGCCGGGGGTCGTGGGTTCGATTCCCATCCAGGACAAATGTTTGTGTGATGAGCATGATCATTTGTTCTGAGTCTGGGTGTGACTTATCTATAATATATGTATGTATTTAGAAATATATAAGTATGATAAACATACAGTTGTCTAGTACCCATAACACAAGCTCTGCTTAGCTTGGGACTAGATGGCGTTGTGTGATAGTTGTGGAATATTATTTATTATTATTATTGAGACTCGTGAAACTCGAAATCAACATTGGCGAATGTCAGAAAAATGCCAAAGCAATGCACGATAAACTCCCCAAGAAATAATTTAATTACAAATAGCGCCGCTTAAAGAGCAAATATCCTTTTTCAAAATTATCCACAACTCTCTGCCTGCGTCAGTGTTTCCGAACGCATACAACCCTAATCTCTTCAAAGTTAGAGTGAACAGGCTTCTTCTGCAAGCTCGCTCCATCGTCGACCTTTTCTTAGTCATTCCTGACCTAGACTAAGGTCAAGAGCAAACCCATCTCACATACAAAAAAACTCGCTCTTTACCCGTAGTAAGGGTCACAATCACCATACGCGCCATAGACGGTTCGTTAAGGCCCACATGAAATTAATTTTTGAACTCGGCTTTTACTACAGTGTGCTCAAACGATTTATGATAGTTCAAACTCCGTATTAGCTCTCTTTGTTTACTCAAACAATATTTGTTCACCATTCGTTTCGGCCATTGCGTATCTAATTGAATGTTTGTCGTTGGTTTCACTCTGACGGCTGTGAAACGGAAACATATTTATTGTTGATAGGTCTTTATTGTGTTATCAGAATTGATGTTTTAGTACAGTTTTAAGTAGGAATTGTTTGGTAACTAGTTACATATAGATAGATGGTCAAAAATTAAATTTCGAGTTTTCAGTATTTGATACGCAAAGTAAACTGGAACTTTGACAATTTCAAACTGACAATTTTCAAATAAAAATTTAGTTCCTTCTTCGCACACCAGAGGCGCTGTAAAGTAAAAGAGTGAAAACTCATGCTAAGGGTACAGTGGAATAAAAAACAAAATGATGACCTGAGACGTAGTTGGTTGGTTAGGTTATGTTTCTTACAAAAGTTCATCATCATCATACCATCGCACGCCATTTTACTCAATCACCAGTTTACTCGCATTCAGCTGTTGTCATTAAAAAGGTGTTTTTATTTCCTAAAAATCTTCTTTATTTATTGTATCAGCGATAATAGTGGCAATGGGAAAATAAACAATTTGAAGAAATAAATAGGTATCATGCGTGCGATAAGCCTAAATCAATTCGTTGCGTAAATTGTGTCGTGGAATGACAACACGCTTTGGAAACGATTCCCGCTTGTCAAAGCTTATAAATTCAATGAGTCATGCTGCCATAATTATTCCAGCTCCCGGCCTGGAATCCCCGGACTTCCAAATAACACAGCTGTCCACTTGCGTACAATCTGGTCGTCAGTTCCACATAACTGTTATAGGAGCCCGTTTGACTCTAGTGCGTCACAAATCGGGAGCAACCGGGCACAACGTACGAGTATCTGCGTCACGGGTACATTGCGTTTGTGTTTGTGTAGCTAACCACGACACAGCCTGGCTCGGACGCATAGAAAAGGTGGACAAAATAGTAGTAGGCTCCAAAGTTTCACCGTTTTGTGGCTGCAATCACGGCCTATTTAAACTGCAATCACTATAGTTTTGATTGGGAAAATGAAGTCATTCAAAATATACCTATACCAATGCAGTCATAAAAGTGTTTTCTTTGGAATGACTGATGCGATTCCATAGTATAGATCTTCTGTCATAGTAATAGGAGGATTTTCAATCATATAAAACTAGTTAATCTACGGTTAATTGCCACATTGCAGCATGCCACCAGTCGCACGACTTTTTAAGTCGACTCGCAAATCCGATCGCTAGAAGCCGTGATTTTAAATATTCTTTAGGGGTTTCGTAGAACGGACATTTGTTGCGGGCTACTTTGACTAACCGTCCAGCATATCGACCGCGTATGGCCGCAATCCCTCGGGACCACCCTCATCCACTGGATCTCAGATAGTAAATAAACTTCTCTCAATTTGTGTTCAATTGCGTATTTGTCTTCGTGGAAAATTTTCAAGAGATCAATTTTTATTACGACTAACTTGTAGTGTAAAACTGTTTGAAAAAAGCAACTTCAACCAAATTATTCACCTACGCCATGATTCCCATAAAAATCTGATGTGTGATTACGAACAGTCCAGCTGTTAAACCGACTCTTGACTTGCTTGTGAGGATGGATGGATGCATGTGTTGTGAATAAATATTTCACAAAAAAAAACTCTCGAATAGATGTAGTAAGATACACGGATAGTTTATAAACTGGAATAACGTATAGAGTATTTTTATTGTGGTAGATAGTACGATCCCGTGAGATAATTATTGAAAGGCATACAGGCGATGCCACTGACATAAGCTAGTGTTGAAACGAATAGAAGTAAATTACTATTTTAATTCAAGTGTGTGCGTGATACGCAAAACTTTTATTGTCCAGTGTGGACCCATGTAAAATCATTTTCAAACTCCTAAATTGTTTCAGATTTAACTTTCCTTTTACGTCGGTCATCCGCAACTGGACACATGAAAACATGAAAGTATCAGTGATGCGTGAAGTACACTGGAGGGATTAGAAGTAACGCACGAAGGTGTGTGAGCGTGGCCGCCAGTGTTTGATCACGCGAGTGTACACATTACAACCACTTGTTTTGCACGCCGGTGTACCTAATGTTGTGGTTTACTGTCACGAGTCCATCATCACACCAAATAAGACTTTACATCTTTCAGAAAAGTTTCATTTCCACTTGTCACCATGTTGATTAATGTGCAAATACGAGTACGTGCCGGTGGAAATCTGCTGTTGCTTTAGAACCGTAAGGTCGTTTTTCGTATGGCATGATTAGCACAACCTTGAACTTTTGTTTTTACTCAAAAATGTGCTTTAAAAATAAGGTAGTAAGGTTTAAATTGTGGTAGCAGGTGGTTTGAAAGGAAGGTGACAAGAGAAATTAATGATTTAAGCCCGCGAACCTTGAGTAATTGCTGGAAAGTATGTGCCGCCCTACGGAAGGTTTTTGGTTTTCCAATTCGCTGGATGTTTTGTGAGTTAGCGCAACAGGGGTTCAAGTGTGCTATATAAACATACAATGCAGATCTACAGTAGGATACATACACTACAATCTTTATTTTCTATTTTTTTAATAACCAGGGATTTTGTAAACTATGAGACTCACATCCGTTTAAAAATCTCATAAATATCAGAACTACCTAACTTGGCAATTTGACAGTTTTTTCTGTCTTTTTTTTTCCTACCTCTGGGATAATGTTTATGACTGATTACATTCTAACGTCTAGGCTTTGGATAAAAGGCGAACCTCCTCCTCCCACCCGACCATTCCTATCAATTCTTGTTTATGAATTACGTTGGCCGTTTGGCCGAACGTTGTCCTTTGAAGGAGACGAATGATCAGAATAATAATTATTAAACAAGACACTGCAATTAATAACAAGTTTTAATTGAAACTGTAAATGTCGAGTAATTGATTGCTTCTAATTATGACTTTCAATAGAAATGATGCATTCTCTTGTTATTTATTAAAGAAAGAAATAACGTCTAGTAAGAGACAGTTGATAGGTTTCTGCAAAATGATTTCAAATCAAGGTTTATTTCTCACAAGATTAATAAATCAATTGGCGTAAAAACCATCACAATTTTACCACGTGATTTTTTCAATATAGCTTTTTTTATAATGTTATCGTAATAAAGCCTGTTCCAGGAGAGATACCTAGTACCTACAATAATTTTGACAATACAAATATACTTTTTGTAGAAATTGCAGTACCAGTCGTTGGTTTCCAAAACTTCAAATAAAAAAGAAACCTGACTAGTACAGTACAGTAATTACCTCTAAAGCGCACTGTTAAAATAAAAACCGTACCTACTCCTGCGTAACCTAAATACAGACCATATTAAGTGCTTAGAGCTAAAAAATCGGAATTAAAAACAGCGGGGACCATGCCCGCTGCCCACCCTTTGTTCGCAAATGCTCGGTTATGCGTTATTTACGACCGCTGTTAACTAGGGCACCTACTACGGAAATCTTAGAAAATCGAGGTTAGACAAACTCACATTATTATCTCCTTAGGAAACTCATTTTGTAGATCAGAAGATTGAGAATAAGTACCTATTTATATCTCAGTTCACACAACCCTTTTTTCTATCGTGGTAAAATCATCAAATGAGTCCTCCCACCCCGGGCAGGGCGAGAGGGACTGTCAGACTTGTACTGACTAAAATCCACGGTGTCCTTCAATAGCCCTTTATGTTCCGGGGTCACGGTGATGGTATAAGTCCCGCGACCCCGGCAGGCTTTAACCCTCTGAGAGGGGGCCTCGTCATTATGCTGACGCTCTTTGAGGCGCGCGTGGAACACGACGCGCCGTCGACCCGGGTGTTTACAGAACCTTAAAAATATTGTATTAAAGGCATTTCATGTTGTATTCAACATATAACCTACTTCTTACTAATATTATAAACGTGAAAGTTTGTCTGGATGGATGGATTTTTGTTCCTATTTCACGCAAAAACCTCTGAACGGATTTAGTTGAAATTCCGTGCACAGATAGTTTATAACCTGAACTAACACATTGGATTTAATCCCGATTTTATGTTCACACGGGATGATTTTCAAGTTGTAGCGAATGAAACCGCAGGTAACAGTTAGTACAACATATTAATGTTAAAAATCTAGTCGAATTCTGTGCCAAAAGTGATACCGTATTTTTTTTAAATCGAAATAGGTAGTATTTGGTGGAATGACTCTGTAATTAAACATGAAAAAACACGGAAATTACAGCTCTAATAACCTCATTATCTCAGGTTTAACCGTAACTTTTTATTACAACACTCACTATTTGGAGAACTTTTATACTAAGAAGATTTTTTTGTTGAAAAGCTACACTTCCAGATTACAACTTCAAGATAAGTGAGAACCAATCGAGCTAGTGCACGTGGTAGACCCCAAACCTGTAACACACATTTCATGTTGCCCGCTAAAAATGGCGCTACAGGCAATCATCGCTGTAGGTGCTATGTTATAAGTAATAATAGCCTTTGTTACGTCGGACAATGGTCAGTGTCTTGTTGCATTACGTGCTCAAGCGCAAACATGGTTGGAGCGGTGAGTTAAAACAGCCCGAGTAGATTGGGAATGAAAAAGTTATTATTTTTTAATTATTTTATTGTCTGGGTGGCAGTAGAGAAGCCAAAAAGTCTTATCTCCATTGATCAAACGTGATTGTGACGAATAGTGAATGTGACAAACCGGGAATATGACGAACAGCGAATGTGACGAACGGCGAATGTGACGAACAGCTAATGTGACGAACAGCCAATGTGACGGACCGCGAATGTGACGAAACGCAGTTGTGACGAACCGCGAATAGGAACAAGTGCATACGCAAGACAGAGTGCAAATGGGACCATGTGCGCATAACCCTTGTATTACTCAGTTACTGGGTATGCGAAGGAATATTTTCGCCTAACATTGCGCTTTCGTCTTTATGTGTGTATTTAATTTTAGTATCTATTATAGAATTGAGTGATAGAATTAGCAACACCACAATACGCTCCAAAACTAGAATTGTTTACGTCTGAAATAAGACTGCTAGATTGAAATGGGAATGGGCGGGCCGTGTTTGTAGAATGTATGGGGATCAATGGGCCACAGTTGTCACACAGTGGATACCAGTTTCGAAACTTAATTTCCAATTAGTAATTAAGTTCTAAGTTTGTATTTTTGCATCATCTTCCAAAATTCCATCAAAACCATTAGAACCGTTTTCGAGAATCGGAAAAATTATATTTACTTAGACAAATATGGACATTTACTGTTGATCGTTGAAGTATACGATTATGCAGCGTAACAAATTCAGGATATAAGATCAAATATTCTAGCTACATAAGTGGTATGTATTACGCTTCATTAAAACACAATGCACAGTAGCTCTACACGCCCTAATATACAATGCAGACGTTATAACCGGGAATAATAAATGGACATGTTCGGTTTCTTTGACATCCGGACCGTGACTTATGGACAGTGCATCGTCTAGGACCACAAAAGTAGCAGTTGAGACAAGTGCAGTAACTAATAAACTGGTTAATTACAGTAACCCACTAGCATTTACCCGCGAACTTTGTACTACAAAGAAAGTAATCGCTACCGGTCAATCTTTCGGTTAAATTGGTCAATGATTGTTATGAAAAGTACAAAATACTTATAAAACGGTTTGTGTCTAAGTGAAAATCGTTGCCTGCCGGGGTCGCGGGACTAAACAGCAACCATGAATTTTAGTCATAACAAGTCTCACAGTCCTCCTGCTCTGCCCTAGGTGGGAAGACGATTTGATGATTTTCCCACGCTAAAAAAAAGTTAAAATTGTTACAGAAATACGAAACACCTTGAACGTTATTCGAAAATAAACATAAGTACGACGCCACGGTTAGTGAAGTGGCTGACACAATGCAATCGTTACCCACCCACAACAATTCTGAATTTTAGGAGAAGAAATGGAGGTAGGTACTCGTAGATAGTCAAAGTCTTTGCCAAGTTCCTCTCAGTACATTAAACCCAGACTCTTGAAACTTTTTCAGTCACAGTATGCATCCTGGTGGAACAATTGCAATGGCAATTTGGCGCCGAGGTTTTGTGACGTAATTAATTAACACCAGTGTCGCCGCGATTAATGATGACGTCATAAACAGTAGACAACCGAATTTCTGCATGAATGTCGATTTAATGACAGGCTTATTGGTCTAGTGGTTAGTATGCTGATGCCCTGATTGCCATGCCGGAGGCCGTGGGTTCGCCAATTGTGGACCGATTTCAAAATTCTTTTTTTTTGTACCTACTAGGGATCGTTCACTTTAGGGAATACTACAAGTTTCATCAAAATCTGTTCAGCAGTTTTTGAGATAGAAAATTTTATTAGCTTATTGTGTACATGAGCGATGTTAATACCGGCGCTACGGATTACAAAATTTTAGTGCACATGTTAGAAAATTATGTATTTGACAAGAACTTGGGTTGAATATTTAAACTAAAAAGAGTAAAGTTTAAGACGTCATAGTAAGCCACCTGAACTGAACCGTAATGTTTCTCTACAGGGTGTCCCACGGCTATGCCACATGGAGGGAAAGTACCTCAAAAATTGTAGATAGAACATTTTACTGAAATCGTGAAGCGGGTTCGATTCCCGGTTCAACCATGAATAAAAAAAATTATGAATGCAGTTTAAAATGTTTTAAAAATAAAAGTAATGTCTTCTTTCAGTAAAATGTTCTATCTATAATATTTAAGGTATTTTCCCTCCATGTGGCATAGCCGTGGGACACACTGTATATTGTAAAAGATAAAATACATCTGCGTATATGAACCAAACTCTTTGTTCAACGGCATCTAAATCTAGCCTAGGATGTTTAAGAAAAATATCAATGTGAAATTCTAGACCGTTTGGATTCCTCAGTGAAACTGATTTGATTCCAAACTGATATCTGCTGTAATATCCGTCTTGCAAGCCTACATCCACTGAGCTAGGATTTATTTGAAGAATATGAGCTAGGTAAAAAGTGACTAGAGAATATTATGATATTTGCCAAACTTTTTTATCACATTTACACTACAAAATCGAATATTTTTCCGTTGAATCTCTTTTTTATAAATCAAAATTTATTTTTTATTTTAAAAATAAAAAGATCATCGAAGTTTTTTTTAGCAAAAGTTGTTTATAATCATAATTAATTTCAGTCCATGAAAGGTTGTTAATGTTTTACAATTAACCCTGCATAAAAATAAAGGTATATTCAGTCACACATAGTTACGAATAACCTCTATCTTTCTACCCTGAACTGTGACATAAAAATAAAGCCACCAATTCAGTCACCTTTATACCGAAATGGCAGTAGAAAGCAAAAATGTAATTGGTAAAAAATCTCGTGAAACTGGCAACCTGCCCACCCCGTTCTCGTTTGACTGGCTTGCTGATATTCATTCCAGGCGGGATGGAGTCAGGCTGATTAAACGCGGGCTCGTCAGCTCACCGCTAAACGAGTTTGAAGGTAGTCTTCCTGTTCTACCGGTAGACAATATTCTTTGTATAAAGGTCAGGTTTTAAACTGTTGTGTTATAATTGTGTTGATCGCGTTTTATTAGATAAATGTAAATCAGTTGTAAGTTGCGGATGACGACTCTGTTTAGGTACTTGTTTTGTAAAGTGGAACCTGATTAAGTATTACATGGCTTATACAGTAGATTTAGATTAGATAGTATTAACTTTCAGTTGGAAAACACGCTGTTATCCCGACACTTTAACTCCAAATTACCTCTTTTAAGGCTGATTTTTCAGTATAGTCAGTAACTTTTATATGAGGAATAAAAATAGCGATTTGACATTTTATCTATAGATAAGCTGTCAAACTGCCATTTTCATTCCTCAGATAAAAGTTATCAGACTTTTGAAATATAAGCCCTTAGTGGTCAATAATTACCTCTAGAATTGACTAAATTCTCACTTTAGCCAGAGTGTAACTAAGGATGACGCTTGTGAAAATTAAACGATAGTAAATGAACATAGAATTTTAACATAGTATCAACGTATAAAGTTCGCCGTCGCCCGTATATGAACCACTTTATCTGGTCAAACTGCCCAGATGACCCGTAATTCCTCCGAGTAGATTTAGCCCCGAGATCTAGGTCCATCCGGTGCCCACATACTGAAAAGCTCGATTAGAAATGTATGTCACATAATCCAATAAACTACTGCAGAGAGATACCTAGGTATTCAGAATAAACACTTTTTTGTATTCCGTACCTTTTCATAATACCAGCGAATAAGCAGTTGTGTAAGAAGGAAAACTGAATTCCCCATAAAACGTTGAGATGAAGAATTCAACCGTGTTGAACATGACTGCATGGGTAACTGCACAATTATTTTGGGTTCAGCTTCTAGTCTTAACAATCAAGCGACTGCCTGTCATTTTTCCAGAACCTACTTCCTGAAGAGTATCCTACAAATGATTGCCGAGAATCGTTATTTAGCTCGCAGAGCATCCTCAAAGACCGTTGCTTAAAATAAAGGCACGATACGCACCGCTGATAATACTGAGCCAAGAGCCTCTTGTTATATCTGAACTCGAAAATATTTTCTCTTAAAAATAGACTCGTAGACCTTCGTAATAATATAATGGATAGACAAACATATGGTACTCTCTGAAAAGACATCCCTGGGTGGGCTCTAGTTGCCTTTCACATCCAGGTAAATAAAAAGTGCTCCTACTGAAACTGATACCCTGATCCTCTCATTTTTAATAAGTGACATAACAAACGTAGTATAATGCTCTTGTGAACATTACGGGCCTTTTTAAAAGTCACTTAGGAGCGTTATTTTGTTAGTAACGAAAAACCTTTTCTGTTTAAAAAAACGGAATTTTCTAAACTGGATGTGATGTTATGAATATTTCATGAAATACTTTGCTTAGCGTGCGTTTGTTGGGCGTATTATAATTGTACGCGCCCCTCAAATGTTGGGGGAATGTTTTATGAGGGGATGTTGTTACCGAGTCCGTCCGAGGAAGTATCATCATCATACTTGCTACTACTAGAGCCAGGGGGGTGTGGCCAAAGAGTCATTTAGTCAGCAGTAACTATGATGGGAATAGCGATTAATGATAATAGAGCTTCGATCAACACCTTACGAGCAGGGGTTTGAATTTTGAATTCAAAAAATACTTTTAGACAACATAATACCCCACACGATCAATTAAGGGTCAAATCAAGTTTGCTGTCAAGTCAAAGTCAAATGTTTTTATTTCACATAGGCCCATGAGGACACTTATAAAACGTCGACAAAACGTGCTCGGTTCGGGTTGGTCGATTCCATTGAGAAGAACCGGCAAGAAACTCCATGGTTACTCTTTTAAAAATATAGTTTACAAGCTGATTGTTACAATTTATGAATTACTTAGATATGTGAGAAAAACATAGGCCTGGTAACAAGGAGAAGTCCTTACAAAAATTAGCACAAAAAAAAACAAGAGAAAATAAATATATACACACGACCTACAGTGTTCTCAAATTCACAAATAAGGACTATATAGGACTAGGCTGTCTGTCACAAATCCGTTTGCTACGCAAGTCAATAATACTTTACTGACCTTGTAATATCTTCTTTTATTTTACTAGAAGCATGTTTGTTTGATCGTGAATCATATCAAAACATAAATCTAGATCGACACATAAGAGAAAGTTAAGGCGATCACTCCTTATGAATACTTCAGACGAAAACTCTAAAGCGCATCTTACCAGCTACTTATGTACGTAAAAGAGAGGATTTGCTATGGAATGGAATATTTCTTTTACCTCCACGATACAAGGAGCTTTAGCATTTTCAGTTTTTTCAGAAATCTGTAACGTGTGCCTTCAATGCGATTATTTATCTTTCTGTAGTGTCTGTTACATATCTTTTGTGTATGCGTCACTGAACAAAACGGCTTCACCTATTTTCATGAAATATGTCACACTAGCTTCTGCCCGCGACTTCGTACGCGCATCCTTATGCTTATGCCAGTGACAACGGGGTAGTCGAAATCGATAATCTGAAACGTCTGATGCCCAATTCCAAAGGCCCGAGTTAAAAAAGTAAATGGGAGTTTTGGTCAGTAGATTCAAATTATTCGTAATCCTAAACTGTTACCGCCTTCACTGCTGCGTGTAGGTACATCCAGCTTATGTCATATTATACTTAATTAAACAGCACAATCGGTGACAGCTTTGATCTCCACATCAGGTGTTCCAGATCTTCACGACTTCTTGACTTCATTCCTATAAATGTTATAGTTTAGCTGGGCTTTTGGTGTTCCACATCAGGTGATCCAGATCTTCAATTTTTATAACTCAACAGAGAGTGCTCATCAGGCTGAACAACTCTTGCTAAGACGTTATTCCTATATATGTTATAGTTCAGCTGGGCTGTTGAAGTTCCACATCAGCTGTTCCAGATCTTCAAATTTATTCTTTCAGCAGAAAATGCTCATCACGTGGAACATTTTTTGCTATCGCACCATTTTTGTATCTCTTATAGTTAAGCTGGTCTGTTGCGGTTCTGCGCCAGCTGTTCAAGTTTCCAAAATAAACTATAGCCTATGTTTTAGCCAGACTTAATACCTAAACAACAAAAAAAGAATCATTTAAATCCGTCCAGTACTTTTTGAGTTTATCCCGGACATACATGACTTTTCTACTATTTTATTATATGTATAATATAGATGTATGACTGGCGCATTTAGATTCACAATTAAACTCAGTGGGTGGCGCTGTTGTCAACATCAATAATGAAGAGATAAACGTCTATTATATAAAGAAAAATAACACTTTATGAAAAAAATGTATATCACACTTATCAGTATAATATCACATAATCCCAAAGCATTATGCGGCGAAAGGCAGACACCGACGTGCCACCAGATAAGTTTCAAGTGCCATTTACATGGTAATACTATGTAAAAACAGCGAGTAATAGAAAATTGAGTAAGACATCATGCCGGGAAATCTAGCAGGGTTTTGACTATCTTAATATATATAAATCTCGTGTCACAATGTTTGTCCTCAATGGACTCCTAAACCACTTAACCGATTATAATAAAATTCGCACACCATGTGCAGTTCGATCCAACTTGAGAGATAGGATAGTTTAAATCTCAAATTTTAAACCGGGTCCTCCAACCGTGCGAAGCCGGGACGGGCCGCTAGTATTATTATAGAATATCTGACTAAACCCATAAAGTAAGATTATAATCATCATTGACAGACCTCATCTATCCGCTACTGAGCCTAAAGCCCGGTTTCCACCGCGAGCGGAACGGACCCATTAATGACTTAGTTAAACTCGCAAGCGCAAACTGCATACTTATATTTCCACCAACAAATAGTTTTTGCGTTCTCAGAGCGAGCTCATTTTTACTCTTTTCAGCCGCTGAGTCATTAATGTATCCGCTCCGCTCACAGTGGAAAACGGGCTTAACACCTCAAATACTAGCTTTGAAACCTATTTTTTTTACCAAAACAATACAAAATAATAGGCAATCTTCATCTGAATTAATCTGACATTTCAGTGTAAAGCGTAACATTTTCTTAGGAGCCACAACAAATTTAATCAGCAGGAAAAGTGAGAGGAAACACAATTTCCTTCTCCGGTTTGGGTCAAGTGTATAGGCAAACAAGACGGCCGACTGTCCGTGTACCAGGCATTCAGGGTGCGCAGGAAATTAGTCCCTGTTTCTTTATTATTCGCTCTGCGTTTATTGCGTTAGTGCTTAGTAGGCCAGAGTTGGTTATAAGGGTTATTTTTCTTTGAAAGAGGTCAAGAGCATGTCGGACGGGTCGTCTAAATTAGGTCTAAATGTTAAAAATCGTGATTTAGACAGGTTGGACACCTCAAAAAACTACCACAAAAAAAGTTAAACCTCTGTTGAACTTTTTTGTCTAAAAGAACTGTTAGTAAACGATATTTCACGTTGCTATAAGGCTCGTTTTGCAGGTTCACGTTTTTATGACAAGCTTATCATTTTGTGGTAAGGCGGATAGTTGCAAAAATAGTTTTGTAAATCGTGCATGTTTTTTGAGATGATCTAATTTTGTTGCTTAATATTGATAAACAGATTTATACATTAGTAAATGGAAAATCAGCTTCAAAAACCACCATAACAACAGTATTGTAATATTATTTTGATTAAACAAAAATAAAAAATCTTTCATTATCAAAACGTACTTAAAATTCCGAATACTAAACTGAATCGAGGTCAACGACCCCACTTAGCGAAAGTAGTCGAACCAAGGCATCCAGTGACGTTTATGAAAACGCTGTTTGACAACAAAGATCACATCTTCAAAGTGCTCAAAGGAAGGTTGTCGTAAACCGTTGATATGGCTATGTAGATCTGTGTACTTAGGTTTCTGAAAACCCTTTCCTTTGGCCGTAGGGTTAGCAAATAAGGAGAGATATTAGTTTGTATAAGACTTTGGCTTGACCTCCGATGTCCAATCTTAGTGTAATGAATATCGCAGTGGGAGCGAGGTATTTTTTTTTAACGTGTGTTCAACAATTATGGCACGAATAGCGATTTGAGGTCTTGCTCAGTTGAAACTGTTTGTGATTATCAGGGGACTGTCTTATCAGGTAACCTTGATCCTGGAACGTTAAGGGCTGTTGAAGGACACCGTGGATTTTCATCAGTACGACTCTGGCAGTCGCTCCCGCCCTGGGTGAGAGGACTCGTTTAATGATTAATTTACCAAGATAAAAAAAACTTCAAATGTTTGTGTAGTTACAGTTGGTCAGTATATGGAGTTTACAATTAAGACGAACCACGTCTGAGTCAAACCGGTCCTTGAACAACGAAGAATCGATATTAAGCTTCATTTCCAGAGATTAAGGTATTTATTAACCACATGGCCTGAATTTCATACAACAATTACCTAAAAAAAGGTATTTCAAATCCGAGGAATACAATAATAAAATTGAGCATCATTTGTCATCCCCAGCAAAAAAACAGCTCAGATTTTACACTTCCTGCATTAAATTTGGATAAAAGAATATTAATAGCGTTGAGTTATGATGCTCCGGGGACACGGAATCGTGAAATACAGTGACACTGATTGAAGAAGAATTTGCTTTAAATGTTGTTTTTTTCCTTAGCCGTTTTCATCTCATTTTGGTACAAACAACTTATGCTTGTCTATGACTAATCATACTCTCACGAGTTCGTAGACGCGGGTTGTTTATAGTTCCGCGGGACCGTTCTATATGCATTAAGGATTGTGTTAATTCAAATTACAACAATCTAGGAGCCAAACTTCATCCAAATTCATTAAGAATTTTTTGCATTGAAGTTTAATAAATATCCATCTATCTTCTTCTCTCCGCCTGTATGACGGAGGATGAGACAGTGGCCTATGTGCTCCTACACTGCCCTGAGATTGCTTCATACAGGGCAAAGTACTTCGGTAACCCAGGTACTCTCCGCGAGATCGTCGGCAACACGAAGGCGCTGCTGGCTTTCCTCGGCGAGCTGGGGTGGATCGAATAATTTCTTTCCCACCCGCACGCAAAATACATGCATCTGACGTGGAGTTGCGGATACCAGCCCGTTTTACAATACAATACAATCTTCTCTTTAAGAATATTGCCATTTTTTATTGGTTTACTAACTCCTGCTTGATTGGGCCTTTGTCTCGAATGGAACGCGTTCACATAACATTTTAATATACATATATAAATGGAATAGGTCATTTTAGTGATATTTTCAAAGAAGAACCCTATATTTTCCTAAAATTCACTTTTTAATTTTACTAAGTGTGGACAGTACCAAACTCTCCATCCCCTAGACCATTATTAAACTAATCCTATAAAATCCTCAGAGTTCTTTTCAGACTAAGATTTAAAGTAGTTACTTGCATCTCGCTAGAGGTAACTTAAACCTCAAGACTGAATTCTATAATAAGATCACCTGTTGCTTCCAGGCAACCTTACTATCGCACCCATTATTCAATATGTTGTCAGCATATCGAATGCATCACGTGTTGTTTGGTTATAAAACTGTATTCCCGGGAAAATGTGGGAGGATCGAGGCTTTTAACATATAAATAAAAAAGGAAAGTTCGCCACAAAAATAATTCACAACGAAAAAAAAAATTTGTAAGGGCTGATTTTTCAATAGTCAAAACTTTTATTTATGTTTTAAAAATAGAGGTTAACAGCTTATCTATAGAAAATATGTCAAACCGCTGTTTTTCTTCCTCAGATAAAAGTTATTTGTCTATTGGAAAATCAGCCGTAAATTAGTCAAAGGTTTTTGTTTTTTTTTAATTATTGTTTCACCCATTTCTATTCCCGCACGAATAGCAGAACAATTAAATAAAAAAAATCCAGCGCAAAACTACCAAAAACGAGGACTAAATATGGAATCTGAACAGAAAGTACTAGGAGAACAGGATCTAATCTTGTTTTCGTGGGGAATTATTTTACTGGCGAACTTACAAAAACCCTTTAAATGCTAAGACTCCACAATCGGGAGTTCTTCGACATTCTCAAGGAATACTTTATACAAGAAATAATACTTTATATGGAGATGGACCTGTTTATGTCGAAATCTAAAGGGGAGGCCTATATTTAGCAGTGGACATCCTATGGCTGAGATGATGATGATGATAATGATGAATACTTTATGATATATGCAATATAATATTTTTGTGGCCAACGACGGCTAGAAATAACGTTCATAGATAATTACAAAATCTGTATCTAACCTATGTTCAACAATATATGTATTTGTGTACTTCTGAGAAGCCGAAATTGAAGCAATGCTTCGAGATTACTATAACAAAGTTGAGACTAGATCAAATCGATCGCAGCGCGCAATTCGACAGACATTTGAATTACTCAGGACACCAGTGCATGAAGAATTTTCTCTCGCACCCGTCGCGTAGAGGGGCCTTAATACATACCACAACCTTTTTAAGAATGCCTTTCAGATTTTAAATACTTTTTATTAATGAAAAATAAACTCTTCCGATAAAAAAGTGAATGAAAACTGTGAAAATTGCAAAACTTTGAAATATTATTCAATGTACACTGAAATATATTTGTTAATATTGAATCACCTGCACTATAATGTTCACCACTTCATTGTTAATTAATTATTACTCTGTCATTATTCCAATTGGCTTCATAAATTCATAATACCGGCTCAACTTCACATTGTGACGAGTTTCTTGCACCAGATAGTTTCTTTAAATAGGTATGTAAAGTAAAGATATTATTAGTGTTGGATCAGAGACTGATGTATAAATTGATTCTCAAATTGTTCTTACTAAAGTGCAAGCATACTCGCCCAATAACCACAGTCGCCGAAATAGCTCTTAAAAACATCGCAAGTAGAACTCATAACCGATAGGGTAGAAAAGTTCTCGACTGGTGACTTCAAACTGGAAGACGCAGCGTAGTCAAGCCTCCCACTAGTTAGCCGATGGCATCTGAGAGTCACGGGTAACCGATGGATGCAAATGACGGAGTTTCGTATGTCGTGGCGGTCTAATAGCGAGGCCTATGTTCAACAGTGGACGCCTTCCGTCGATGATGATGATAATATTTTTGGGTTTTTACTAAGGATCGGATTTAAAACTTTATCATCATTTTAGCCCAGCTCGTATGATTACAAAAAGATTGAGCAAACATCCTGTCATATCGAATTATTTTTATCAAAAAGAAATTGATACAGACTTAATATTATATTTGTTTGTCGAAGACAATCTGATAAATATTTCTTATCCATACAAATCTAAAGATTCTTAATATCCTCACATGATTGTTGACAGGATCACTGATGATTTATCAGTGTTACAATTTATCGAAGTAAAGATAGAATGCAATTGAATTTAAGAGACAGAAAGATGATTTTATCGCTCACATCCATATCTACCACAACACCGTAAATCCATTGAAGTGTCCACTGAACGTAATTAAGCTGCACTTGCCACTATCTCCCCAGTTTCTTTTTAAGTGCTGATAAATTTGAGCATTCACTTGTAATGAGCATTCTTGCGAATGTTACATCAGAGAAAAATAAACGAGAGCGTTTTAGCGAGCATTGTGACGAACATACCAGCGACAGGACACTAAAGCTTCGAATTTGTTCCGAGCCGCGCGAAGAAAAGGTCAACGATGGAGCGAGCGTACCCAGAAGAAGCCTGTTCATTCTAACTTTGAAGAGATTATGTAGGGTTAGTGTACATGCAACCGTCAATTATGATAAATCTTCATTAAATTAAGACTATACTTGACTACAGCGTTCCCTAGAAAGATCATAAAAATGTTCGTAGCGATGTTTGGTTCCATCCGTGGCTTTGTTCGTTGTTCAAACAGCGAATGCTCGATGTTCTGTTACAAGTAAATGCTCAAGTCTGTGAGCACCTTTAAAGCACTACTTCATGCGTTTCCAATATATCGCCTATTTTACAATATACCCGGCAATATTTTAGCAGCTTCACTTACCTTCCTGTCTACCCTGCCTAAAGTTATGGCGTAATTAGAACAGCAAGGGGACATCGGCGGGCCAACTGTTCCCATAAATAAATAGTAAATGATTTTAACATTTTGGGTTACATTATTTATGTTGACCATAGTAATGCATATTTTTTGTTGCTTTTTTATTGTTGTTGTTGTTTCCCGTTGTACCCATAGGGTGACCCCCATACTAACAGTCCATCTGTCTGAAGGTATGCCTGTCCATCTACATCAGGTTATATCATTGTGAACCGTGACAGACATTATTGAAATTTTCACAAATAATATATGTCTGTTGCAATAGACATGTTTTTTTTTGCCGTTTTTATAGCGTCACTTCATGCGGGAATCTCACTCGCACTTGGCCGGTTTTTGACTGCTTTTTAGGATTACGTAGCCAAATGATAAAAAATGGAACCCTTATGTATTCGTTATGTCTGTCATTCTGTCTGTGTCACAGCCACTTTTTTCCGAACACTAAGAACTATATTGTAGAAACTATAGGGATGTCTATGTATACTGTGAACCCGATGAACCGCATGTGTTATTATTGTTGTTTTTTTTATCAAGGGTGCCGCGAATGTTTTTATGCGTTACCGCAATTTTGGAACAAAAAGTGCAACTGAAGGACCAGTGTCGTTTACAGTCAGTCCCTTTCGCCCACACAAGGAGGATCATTGATTTTCTATGATTGATGATTATCTGCCACCGCCACAAGTCCTCGTCACGTCTGTCCTGTGTTTCGCGTCTTAGACCTTCAATTATATAATTAATCCCGAGCTGCTTTGAAGCTCCCGTAACCAAACCCTGTTTATAAGGGTTCGCCGACAACAACGTGATATTAACTTTTTGGATTGTGGCAGAAAAAATGCTAAGTTGGCGTTATAATTGTGTTTTAGCGGTTCTTTTGTGCTTTGTGGTTCTTACATTTGGTGGGAACAGTGGGAGTTAAAATTTTTTCAAGTAACTAAACTTGGTCGCGGGACTTATTCCATCATCGTGACCCCGGAACATAAAGGGCTATTGAAGGACACCGTGGATTTTAGTCAGTACAAGTCTGACAGTCCTTCCCGCCCTGCCCGCGGTAGGAGGACTCATTTGATGATTTTACCACGTAAAAAAAAAAGTAACTAGACTTCTATATGAATCTCAGGTAAATAACTTACTTTTTTTTTTAAAGATTATTTTGTTAACAAGAGTTTTCATGATGACCTACCTAGAAGTCTTTAAACAGGGTTACTAATTAATCCGTAGCTTCGTTAGTTCGAACGAATTGTACTCTTTGTCATCATTTGCATAACACAAGTACACAGGACATGAAATTTGTTAATGATATGAACTAAGAATTGGTAACAATATGATTTGCCAGTTGTCCCAATTCCCGATGTGCTGTGCTGTCACAGTTTCGAGTAACTTTAGTACGGACCCGTATCTTCGTTGACGGGCTAAGAGAGTAGACCCGCACACTCCGTGCCCAGGTTTGCCGAATTAGAGAAAATCTTATCTTATGGTGATTTATTGAAGACTATGCTCTGGAGGGTGAATGGAAATTATGCCCTATATACCCTGCTGATTGTTCATTACAGCAGCTGATAGAGTGTGCCCGCGCCACATTCGCATTTTGAGTCGAAGTTAGTATCAATAAATTGTTCATAAATTGTTCATTATTGTTCTAAATAAAAAAAAAATGTACTAGAAAGATTTGCGAGATATGTAACTAAATTGGTGGCGCGGCCAGGAAGGATGCTTTCTAGCCGCGCCACCGCGTACACTACAACAAATAGGATTTTGAGACACTTTTCAGGGCACTACATTCGTGGCCCAGTTCTGTTGCGACTCCATCAATAAAATTGGCGTGTCCGTTATTTTTCAAAACTCTAAATGACGGACTAATAACATTATTTTGCAATTTATTAATACGGTCAAATAACCTTTTGCCACTCCCACGCTATCACGAGTTAGATTTACCATATTAGTTTGATTTACCATACTTTTTTTTGGTCACTGTATTAAGCTACTCTGTATTTTCAAATAGTCGTAGATATGACCGTATGGAGTACAGAGAATTACTTTATACTACTTTTTACTATATTATCGTAAATAGTACACGGTACATTAAACCTACAATTTTGTTATAATTTAACTGTAAGTAATTATAAAATTGAAGTGCATTGATTTGATTTTTGCGATCCGTTTATTAAAATTAAAAAAATCTCGATTCTTGCGCTTTAAGTTTGTAGATATTTATGATACTCTAAGTCTAAAAAGAAGTTACACAACTTCCTCCTTCCTCCTTACTCCAGTAATATATCGATGGCACAACTTGCCAGAGAGGCCAAACTGACCGAAAGGTCACAAGATCGGTGCCCGGTCTGAACCGGCGCCGACCTCAAAGCCTTGGTAATTGATGGGCCAACTGGAATATTACCAATATGCATCACAAGGGTTATTCACACCACCCAATTATATTAAATAGTTAGGGATAAAAGAGGATTAAAACAATTCTTAGCTGTAATTTATGAAGCTTCATTAGAATTAATAAAAACTCCATTCTTATTTACAAATACAGACTACGGTTTTCCATTTCAATATTTACTTTTCAGTGAGAATTAATTAACAAAAGATCTGAAAACAGAAACAAAAGTCTCTAAAACAACGAAGGTAGATAAAACAATATTTTTAATGAAACGGCAATTTCCGATAGTCAATTAATGGAAAATGTAGGAAACGCTACACAATATCTCAGCAGGAAAGGAGATAAAAAGAGTTGTTCGATAATGTTCTTTGTGCGGATAGAGTGAGGTTAGAATTTTGTTACAGAAAATTCCTTCAAGCCCTGTTTAGGGTTCCGTGAAGAAACAAAGAACCTTTTTAATTACAGCGTGTCCGTTGGAGCGAGTGACATGTTTCACTGGGCGTCCGGGTTTATGTCCAAAAAGGTTCGCTTTTTTATATCCATCGTTGTGGTAATATTATTTTTTCAAGTTATATGGTATTCTGTGTTTAGCAGTAAAACCTTTTGTGCTTATGATAGGGGTAGCACCAGGTTGAATAAATATGAAAATAAATTATGTTACGAAACCATTAATGTCAATTTTGTCCGAACATTTCAATGTTCAATAGGATTGTTAGATCAAAAATGGAAACAATATGAAAAGTGAATGGTTACAAAGCTAAATGTGCGTCAAGCAAAATGACAATTAGCTGGTAGCGTAATTTCCATAACCATCGAGTACCATTCAGTATAATTCATTTACGGTCTAGTCAAGTTGAAATTCAGTTACGTCGATAATATTACATTAATGCAATATTGATTTATGACTAGCTTCTGCCTGTGGCTTTGTTCGCGTATTTACTTTTAATTTAATTTCTCTCCTATAGCTGGACTTCCACACACGTCAAGCAATAGGAAGAATCGGATGAATGGCATGGAAGCGTATTAATCTTAATATATATAAATCTCGTGTCACAATGTTTGTCCTCAATGGACTCCTAAACCACTTAATCGATTATAATAAAATTCGCACACCATGTGCAGTTCGATCCAACTTGAGGATAGTTTAAATCTCAAATTTTAGACCGGGTCCTCCACCCGTGCGAAGCCGGGACGGGCAGCTAGTTTATATATATAAATTATATTATACATATAATTAATATTCGCAACATCTCTACCATCGACATAGAAACACCTATCAACTACCGGCAACCATACCTATAAAACCTTTTAATATTTCCCGAAAAAGTCCATAAATTATGGTTGGATGTACATTTCAAACGCATTGCTTGTAGATACTGGATTAATGAGCAGCTAACATTTCACTACTAATTATTTGCAGTATTTTCCTTTATCATTATAAAGAGAAAACGTAACTACTTTTAAAGCCTTCACTTGTAAAAGCCACATTTTAGACTGCTAATATGACCGCTTGTCTATGAATTATAAGCTCGAAACACACGTGCTGCAAAAAACAAAACTAGCAGCATGCACGAATCGTCTTGTCGGCGAAAAGTCCCTAGCTGAAAGGTTCTATCGATGAACCGGGCATAAATGAATCGTCGTATCGGCGAAAAGTCCAAAGGTGAAGGAGTCTTCGGTGAAAAGTCCATAAGCGAATCGTCCTGTCGACGAAACGTCCAATGACGTTTTATATAGCTTGATATGTACGAGTACGAGTCTGACAGTCCCTCTCTTCAATAGTCAGATGATGATTTAACCAGGCCCATGAAAGCATGCCACAAGTGGAAGAAAAAATAGTAAATAGAACAAGTGAATTACGATGGATGCAAGCGGAATCTCTTCGCAAACAGCGCTTCAAGTCGCATCGACTCAGTTTGTGAACGAAGCTAGAATTACGAGCTACGGAACCCAATTATTAAGCGTAGTGCAGCCTGTGTGCAACGTATGATGTAAGGATCTGAGATGTGAGCACTTTCCTTTTAATGTTAGTTGACTACTGATGTTTAGCTCAGAGGCAAAGTAACTGTGAAACAGTTTTTACATTGGATCGTCTTTTTTTGTTTCACATAATATACCTAAAGTTTCTGGTAGGCTTCAGCATTCACTTGTCACAACATCGAGAATTCGCCATTTTTATTTTTGTCAAAGTAAATAAAGAACAGAGCAAAGCTTCGAGCCAAAAAGCGTTATAAACATTTTCACGTTCTTATTTTAGCGAACGCTCTAATGATCGTCAAAAAAAAATATTTCATGTCCCTCGAACGCTCGTTACAATGCTCGCTAAAGGCGCTCCCTCACCGCTAGCATTCACCTGTAATGTAACATAAAAGTGCTCAATTTGATGCTCTATTGTCTTCGAATCTGTAACTTAACATTACAGATGAATGCTCGCGGTGAGGAAACACCCTAAGACTTCGTTTGTTTCTCTGTATTTTCTTTTTTCATTCGGATGAATGCTCATTACATGTGAATTCTCAAGTTTATCAACACTTTACAAATAGAAAGTTCGATTTGGCGTGACGTTAGCGTGGCGTGTCGTTGGCGTGCTTCGTCTGCCTGCGTAGGCAAGGAGTGTTTTGTGTGACGACTTGCTCAAATTTCCATAGGAAAGTAAACTGAGACGCTAAGCGCGACGCCCCGACAGCGTCGCGCCGCGACGATCTTGTTGTTTATCTTTTGTACCTGTGCGATCTTCAAACGGTGAAATGAAAAAGGTGCAATTTGGATTCTCTTTCCGAACATTTTTTCTTTTATTTACTCGTAGTCTGTCTGTACTGTGATCCGTACCTACACTAATTTAAAAAATAGATAATTCAACATGGCAGATGCTCTTGGGAAGCTATAGAACGGATATTTGTTGTTATGGGAAAAGGACTGTCGAGTATTCCAAGTAAAATCCTCTTTCCTTCAATTCGTTCTTTATGTTCCAGTACCGTGGTTATCTTATAGGACTTTTCCGGAGCCCTAACCTATGTGGTATTTGGGATAACCTTTAAATGAAAAAGAGACTACAACCATATAAGACGGTCCCTCCCGTCTAGGATTACCAGATTACAGGAATTTTCCTGACATATCCTGAATTTCAGCTCTCTGTTAGGAAATTTAAAAAAAGAGAAAATCTATAAAAAAATAAATTTTAACCAAAGAAAGAAATCTTATAACTGACAATCAATTAATAAGTTGTTGAGTATTCATGTGATCTTGATATATTTTATTGCTGGATATAGATTTCAGCAGTTTGTAAAATAATATAATTTTCTGCCAAAATATCAGGAAAATAATTACTGAAACAGGGGTTTTTTTCGGGTCTGGTAACCCTACTCCCGTCCCACCCTGGATAGGACTCATTTGATAATATTAGCAGGTTAAAGGAAGGGACAGTTCACGACGAGACGTAAAGTGACGCGGTTAGTACTGGAGGCCAATCGCGCTAATTTGAAACGTCTGCAAACGTATACGATAACGTTATGGTTCGATTGCAACAGTGGTTACGTTTCCATTCAGTTTTTCTGATTTTGGTATTGCGTAATAAGTTCAAACGCTAACCAAAGTTGGAACGTTGCGTAACTAAGTCTATCTTTTAAGTTTTTCCTTTTGATTTCGGCTACATCTTATTTATGAGATTTCTCCAATAAACCTATGTAGGCGTACATAGTAATGTTGTTATTTTTTCAACATTTTCACTAACAATCACTTCACAACAAAGACAAAACACTCCAACGATGCAGTAACGATCCTAAAAAAGTAGCGTCCCATCAACTTTACGTTTGACAGCGGTTACGTTCCAGCTACGATCGCGGTGCGTCTCGACTTGCTGTCAAACGCTGTCAAAATTTTAGCGCGATACGAAACGGTCAAAAAGTTGTGTTATGGTAGCGGTTCAATTGCGATTTCGTTGAAAAAAAATAGCGCGATTGGGCTCCTGGTAAGGTAATGTGTATCTTTTCGTGTAGTGAAGAAAGTTAGATTTTGTATCGCATTATTGAAATGTGCGCGTCTCGTTTTGGTGTAAACTGACCCTTTTTTTTTGCGTGATAAAATCATCAAATGAGTCCTCCCATCCCAGGCAGGGTGTAAGGGACTGTCAGACTTGTACTGTCTTAAATCCACGGTGTCCTTCATAAGCCCTTTGTGTTCCGGGGTCACGGTGACCGCGACCCCGGCAGGCTTTAGCCCTCTGAGAGGGGGCCTCGTCATTATGCTGACGCTCTTCGAGGCGCCCCAGGTGTTTCCTCCTTTCTCATCAGACACAGGTACCTCCCGAAACTTCCGTGTCCGGTGAGGACGTGTGAATTGACCCTTACGTAACGTTTATGACTGATGGTTCATATATTATTATGTAAGTTTACCATAGATACGTCACATGCTTATACTAGTATTTTACCACACTTAAACGCACAAGGCTGTAAGGGCTCCCACACAAAACTGCGAATTTGTATATTTGCGATCTCGAACGAAAGCATCGCAAAAACTTGCGATCGCATCGTGCCTTTCTGCGATCTGCCGTAATGCTTAGTGACAACGGCTCAGGCGCAAAATGTCTCTTTCGCAAAATGTCCCCTGGTCGCAAAACGTCTCTTTCGCATAATGTCTCTTTCGTAAAATGTCTCTTTCGCAGAATGCCTCTTTCGCAGAATGTCTCTTTCGCAAAATGTCGCGCTAGGGACTTAATAATAAAATTTCGAATTTCAAAACAAAAAATAATTTATTAAAATTATAGTGCAATTATGATGTTAAAATTTTGGTACTTTTTACTTAAGTATAAGATATGTCATATATTTATAAAAATGTGTTTTTTTTATGCAATACTTGATAATAACTCAAGTAAATTATAATGCCAAAATTTATTTAGTTGACATTTTAATATTAAATATATATTTTTTAATCATTTTAAAAATGGTATAAAAATTTTTTTCATTTGCAATACTTAGTTAATGTTGAGTTACTATTAGTAATAATCTGTTGCGACCCACACGGACTTGATCTCCCGGGAGGTATCTCGTTCCTCATCTCTGGTATGCCTTTATTGGCCGGTCAGAGTGAACACTGACGACGAACAGACCTCCTACCTCTTTCTTGCCTTAATCGGCTGGCTAGAGTGGAGATTCGCAAGAGCAAACGTGCTCGGAGGAAGGAATGCCCGTGCCTACGGTGGCCGGAGATCGTACCTCCCGAAACTACCGTGTCCGGTGAGGACCTGCGTCATGCGGTAGGTAAGGACGCCGTGACATCTCTCCAACCACTCCTCAAAGAGGGGTCTTACCGCCGCGATTGCAGCGTGCCCGTGGAATACATACTTAAGTAAAAAGTACCAAAATTTTAACATCATAATTGCACCATAATTTTAATAATTTTTTTTTTTGTTTTGAAATTCGAAATTTTATTATTAAGTCCCTTTTTTTTTTTTTTTTTTTAACGTGGTAAAATCATCAAATGAGACCTCCAACCCCGGGCAGGGCGGGAGGTACTGTCAGACTTCTACTGACTAAAATCCACGGTGTTCTTCAATAGCCCTTTATGTTCCAGGGTCACGGTAAGGAAATAAATCCCGCGACCCCGGCAGGCTTTGGCCCTCTGTGAGGGGGCCCCGTCATTTGCTGACGCTCCTTGAGGCGCGCGTGGTACACAACGCGCCGTCGACCCGGGCATGGTCCATGGTCGGGCAGCGAGTTGCCCTTTACTCACTGCCCGCATGCCCGCGCCTACGGTGGCCGGAGATCGCCTCGCGACGTCCGACGCCGTGGGCGTTCACCACTGCGGCTGGGATGGAGGGAGGACGCTATCCTCTCCCTCTCGCGGCCCGCCTCCTCCTTTACGAGCATGACTGCTTCGCAGAAGGAGGCGACCGCTTCCCACTCCGTCTCGCTCCGCAGCATGGCCGCAACCAATGCCGGGCGCGAGAGGTCCCTGCCTATCGTCGCTGTGAGGACACGGCGGGGCCCCGCCCAAGCGGGGCAGTCCTGCACCGTGTGCTCCACCGTGTCCTCAGGGCGATCCGCGCAGTGGTGACACCCGGGCGTCTCTTCCTTACCCATCAGACACAGGTACCTCCCGAAACTTCCGTGTCCGGTGAGGACCTGCGTCATGCGGTAGGTAAGGACGCCATGGCGTCTCTCCAACCACTCCTCAAAGAGGGGTCTTACCGCCGCTATTGCAGCGTGCCCGATTATTAAGTCCCTAGCGCGACATTTTGCGAAAGAGACATTCTGCGAAAGACACATTCTGCGAAAGAGACATTTTACGAAAGAGACATTATGCGAAAGAGACGCTTTGCGACCAGGGGACATTTTGCGAAAGAGACATTTTGCGCCTGAGCCGTGACAACATTTCAGTCCGCTCTGAGACAGTCCTGTGAAACTCTGAACCCTATAATTTTTATGCAGTTTTAATAGAATTATTAAAAATATTATGTTTTGAATTGTAAATCTATACATATAATAAAGCAGTAAAAAAACTGTGTCTGTACATTGAATAAATTAAAAAAATAATAATTGAGGGGGATTCAGAAACAGTAATAGAGCACGAAACGAAAAAAAAAATCTGTCTGTTTGTCTGTTTGTCTGTGTGTCTGTTTGTCTGTTTGTTTGTACACGCTAATCTTCGGAACTACTGGACGGATTTGAATGATTCTTTTTTTGTTGTATAGGTATTAAATCTGGTCAAAGCATAGGCTATAAATTATTCTGGAAACTTGAACACCTGGCGCAGAACCGCAACAGACCAGCTAAACTATAAGAGATACAAAAATGGTGCGATAGCAAAAAGTGTTCCACGTGATGAGCATTTTCTGCTGAGAGAATAAAATTGAAGATCTGGAACACCTGATGTGGAACTTCAACAGCCCAGCTGAACTATAACATATATAGGAATAACGTCTTAGCAAGAGTTGTTCAGCCTGATGAGCACTCTCTGTTATCGTATAAAATTTGAAGATCTGGAACAGCTGATGTGGAACTCCAAGAGCCCAACTATACTATTACATATATAGGAATGACGTCTTAGCAAGAGTTGTTCAGCCTGATGAGCACTCTTTGTTGACATATAAAAATTGAAGATCTCGAACACCTGATTTAGAACAACGAGACCCCAGCACTACCTATATCATATACAGGGATGACGTCTTAGCAAAATCATTCCGCCTGATGAGCACTTTTTGTTGATGTATAAATATTGAAAATCTGGAACACCTGATGTGGAAATCAAAGCTATCACTAATTTCACTGTATATTTATAAAATAACATAAGCTGAGATTACCGTAGTAAGTCCCCTCTTTGAGGAGTGGTATATAGGCGTTACGGCGTCCTAACCTTCCGTGTGACGCTGGTCCTCACTGGACACAGTTGTTTCGGGGGCTCCTTTCTCATAAGATACAGGGTCTTATGAGAAAGGAAGAAACCCTGGAAGACACAGTCGAGCATACGGTGCAGGATTGCCCCGCTTGGGCGGAACACCGACGTGTCCTCACAGCGGCGATAGGCGGAGACCTCTAGCGCCCGGCATTGGTCGCGGCCATGCTGCGGGGCGAGATGGAGTGAGAAGCGGTCGCCTCCTGCTGTGAAGCAATCATGCTCGCGAAGGAGGAAGCGGGCCGCGTGAGAGAGAGGACAATATCCTCCCTCCGCCCCACTCGCGGTTTTTGACGCTCACGGCGACGACATGCGCGGGCATGCGGGCGGTGAGTAAAGGGCAACTCGCTGTCCGAGCATAGACCATGCCCGGGTCGACGGCGCGTCGTATAGTCAGCATAATGACGGGGCCCCTCTCAGAGGGCCAAAACCTGCCGGGGTCGCGGGACTTATTCCATGACCGTGACCCCGGAACATAAAGGGCTATTGAAGGACATCGTGGATTTTACTCAGTACAAGTCTAACAGTAAGGGGTGGGAGGACTCATTTGATGATTTTACCACGTATAAAAATCTGGGATTACCTCTACGCAGTGAAGGCGGTAACAGTTTAGGACTGATTTTCATTAACGATGAATCATCATCATCAGCGTATAATGTTCCCACTGTTGGGACACAAGCCTCCTCTCTGAGAGAGGGAGTGGGCCATAATCCATCACGCGGGCCCAGTGCGGATTGGTAGATGTCACATGTCTTCGAATTTTTGGTTCTAGGACATGTCGGTTTCCTCACGATGTTTTCCTTCACCGTTTTAAGGGCAGTGGTGATGAAATAAATTACACATAGTAATGCGCCTGGCTGAGTTCGAACCCACCACCTACAACACGTAAGTCGGGAGCGATATCACTGGGCCACCACTGCTCTAGCAATGAATATATGAACAAAAATTTTACTCTACTGGCCAATTTCCCATTATTTTTTAATTGGACTCTTCGAGTTGGGTGTCAAAATTATCAGATCTTTGATTTTGACGATCCCGCTGTCGCTGACATAAGCAACAGGATCCGCGTACGAAGTCGCGGGCAGAAGCTAGTTATTTAAATAAAAACATTTCTGAAAGTCGAGTCTAGTTCACATCAGTTCATAATCGTTATAAATGGATGAACCCAGAATCTTCTTTTTCTTTTATATCTATTTACTTAACAATAACAGCATTGCAATATTCTTTTGTGATCCATCTTACGCTTCATAAAAAACACGTCCAATATGGCTGACTATACCTTGAAGATATGGTTGTCCTACCAAACGATGCGATGCGACATCGCATCGCATCGCATCGCAGTTTTGTGTGGGACCCTTAAGATCGACAACTTCCCTAGGTATTAATTGATTAATCTGCGCTAGCAATGAGCTTGACATAATATAATTAGATACGGTAACTGACGTAACTCAGATTATTCTAGTTAGACAAGATTATATTATCACTCACGTTAGTTTGTATTCTGAATAACAATGTTAACTGAGTTGGTTACGTTCGCGTTCTAACTAAGACGTAGTTCATACAGAAGAGACGTGGCGTGTCATCTGGTGGCAATGACGTCATGGAAACCTTTAATTTTTTCTGTGGATTTTATGTTGTGGCCCATATTCTAATAAATGAGAAAAAAACATTAGTGTGAAATACACTACAATCATGACAAAGCTAAGAGCTCTTACACACGAGCGGCATGTTCCCAACGGCAGAGGTAACTGCAGCCGTCACTACAACTGCAGCAGTCGACGCGCGTTGGCGGCAACCGTCGACGCGTCGACGGCAGCAGTCGACTTATAACACTTGCAGTTATAGCGACGGCTGCCGTCGACGCGTCGACATGCAGCCGACGCCCGTCGACGGCTGCAGTTACCTCTGCCGTTGGGAACATGCCGCTCGTGTGTAAGAGCTCTAAATCTTAGTGCGAAAGAGCCAGTTTTCGAGAAAACGTATTGAAATTAAAGGTATTTTCTGACCAATATGGCAGGCCATTGAAATTAGACAGTTATAAAAAACCGATTTCTTTTTCTCTAGCGGCTTGCGGCTGGCTGAGTCACGAAACGCCTCTTGTTAAGAACCTTGCATACTAATTTCGCCTCTATCACTTTAGTAGTATATAAGCGCCTGAACTTTCTTACGATCAACAATAACGGCCCGTTCACGAGCTTGCCGGTGTGAAAAGTGAGCGGGGCGGCGAGAAGTTCATCGAATGTATAGAAATGTTTGAAACACCACACGATGCGCCAGTGGCCACTTCGCGTACTTCCATGTTAATGCCGCTCCGCTCCCCGCTAAGACCAAAATCGTGAACTGGCGGTAAGTCCCTTCGTACACAAGGTAACACAAGTCTCCGATACCTTAGCACCGCAGTATCAAAGTGACTTTCGCATACAAATCCATAGAGTTTACACAGGCACGCGTCAATGGATGCCAAAATCGAAAACTATCTACTAGGAGACTTGCATCACCTTGTGTACGAAGGGGCTAATTAAGGTGGAAACACATAATAAAAACGCGACGTGACTCGATGAAACGTGATGCGTGTTGAGTCGAATCAAATGTACCTATTGTTTTCTATAGACCACAATCACACTACAAACATCCGACGCGACGCCATATGCCTGCACATTTGATTCGAGTCAACACGCATCACGTTACATCGAGTTGCGTTGCGTTTTTATAATGTGTTTCCGCCTTAAGTATCAGACAACTCATTTTGTTAAAAAAAAAATTTGAAAATCGAATGATTGCCCAAACTAACCGTTATCACCCCTGAAAGGCCCCAGAGGGGTGGTTCCACAGTCTGTTGGGCTATTCCCGGCTAATCATGGCTCTATTAGCGTCCTACTAAGGGGGGTGTCTATCTAATATCCGAAGCAATTGCGGAGCTCCTGCTTAATATCCTCCGAGCTTATTTAATCGATGTACAGTCATGAGCTCAAATACGTGTTAGTATGCGTTACAGTACAGACGCCAGCACCACAATCTGTCCAAGTTCTTTAATGAATCAACCTTATTCTAATAGTGGAAGGTTAATGTTTGATTGGTAAAATTTGGTGATTTTTTGGGTCGTAGGTAAGTATTGCAATTTTAGGTTAAATCCCACTTTTTTTTACTTTGGCTTTTCGTATTTAAGCAACGACTTTCAACCGGATTGATTATTAAGAATTCGTTAATCTCTGCCTGTTTTTTCAATTTTCCATCATCCTTATGGCTATCAGAATAGAATATCAGTTTTCCAAGCCTCTGTTAGTGGAAGAAAAAGATGGACGCTACAAAGGTACTGAATAAATACTAGTTACTGTCCAACAAACAGAATTTGAAATGATGCCTTGAAAGTGATGCCATTAACGCAAAGAGAAAACTATTCAAATCAGAAAAGAAATAGCTAACTGAAATGTATAAAGCCAGTTTTATCTGTTTTGCCCTTATCTGTCGTGCCAGAAAACAATACATGTAATAATCTTCACAGGATGTAGAATAGGAATCCTTTTTTTATTAATTGTTTCTGTGCAACGACGATATATAGACTAGACTCCTAATAACGGGCGACCGATGTCTGTCAACACATTAGGCAAAAAAGTCTTATATCCGTCTTATTTCGACCACTCCTGTGAGCCGTAAACATACCTTGAGACAGAGCAGACCTTGAGTTAGCCAACCACAACGCAATACCCCGTCCCCCTCGCTTATAGTCGTTGTTTCTGAGTAACACAGCGCCACAGGTGCAACCGCGGGCGGGCAAAAGCTAGAATTACATACATGGCTTATGTTTGGGTAACCTACCCATTTACCGTTCGGATTGAGTGACCACCAATCAATAGACATAATTTCTATGACCTGTCAAAACGCGAGACTGCTATACATTTTGTTTAAAAAAAACTTAATTATTGTGACGTCACTAATTAGTTGACTCAATGATCTGTCAAAGTTCCAGTTTACTTTACGTCTCATTTACAGAAAACTCGTGCTTAGGGTACTGACTCTTTATTGATTTGACAATGAATATAATATTTTTAAACGGATTTTTTTTTACTTATTCGGGTTGTCGGGCCTTTATAAAAGAGCAATTTTGTTTATGAATTATTGGTGAAAAGAGTAAACTACCTTATTGTGAACTGGGGACCTAAAACAGTACCTTTAGCAGAAAAATACCGATCTCAATCATATTACAATATGTAATGTAATCCTATTAATATTTTTTTGTTATGATGGATGGGTGGATGGATGTTTGTTCATCTTTCACGCAAAAATCACTGAACGGATTTCGGTACACAGATAGTTTATAACCTGGATTAACACATAAGATAGTTTGTATCCCGATTTTATATACCTGTGGGATAATTTTCGAGTTGTAGCGGAGCCGCTGGCAACATTTAACTGTGGTCAAATTGAAAAATATTATTCTGCCAATCCAATTTGAACCTTCTACAATTGTGAAAAAGTTGAAATACTGTTGAAGACATTTGACAGATTGTTGTAGCTTGATGTGCTGGCTGACGTTTTTAAGTTGATGAACGTCTTCATTGTTTCATAGTATTGTAGAATCATATTGTATTCTGTTCACTACAAGTTTGCAAGTAAACTTGTATTGTTTGTGGTTAATGATAACGTCTATTATTGGATGGATTTTTTAGCGTTATCTTTATAGATTATATAACTTTATGTAATGTGTTGTAGATATACCCAGTTACATACATTTATAGTTATTAGTTACATCGATTACGGTGTTTATAACACTGCATGGTTAGCACAGAGCTGAGCTTTTAACTGCTGTGCGAAGTGTCCCGGTTTCGATTCCCGCATGTTAACACATATTTTTGTATGATCTAAAAGTAGTCATTTCGTACCTAACTCATAATTTATAGTAATTATGAGTTAAAATGTTTACAATCATTATAAAGTTTAGTAGTTTCTATGAAGAGGCTTTCCTTTTACAGTAGAATATTATATAAAATTATGTTCTCTTTATGGTTATCATATTTATTAACCGACAATTTAAATGATGTTCTTATTTTCTACATGCTGATCATTATAACCGCACTCATAACCTGAACATGAAAATGTATTTATTTAAATGATATTAAAACAATTACAGCAGTGGTATAATAAAATCACGTTTTGTGGACGATTCGATGTATGGAGAGGAAACCAAAGGAAAATTATACAATTTATAAAATGTGATCACTCCTGTAATCTCTGAGCGGTAAGACAGATGTGTACTCAAATAGGACAATAATAATAAAAAATAAACTCTTTGACGGCACGGTTAGCGCAGTGGCTAAGCGATTGGACTGCTGCGCTGCGTGTCGTGGGTTCGATTCCCGCACGGAGAAAATATTTGTGTGATCCACAAGTAGTTGCTTCGGGTCTGGGTGTTTGTGTGAGTTTATATGTTTGTTAATGCACCCACGACACACAACCATTTAGTGTGGGGTGTGTAGGTATTAGTGTGGGGCAACGATAAAAAAAACTGCAAAAATGTAATCAGACTATATATATAATATATTTATTAAATATTTTGGGCAAGACAAAGCCATGACACTGGGTACAAGTTAAGAAATGATGAAAACATTTTTTTAAACAAACAAACGCAACGTACTCTTAGAAATACTTGATCAATTTTTACTATAAAAAGTATGAAAATATCATTATGAAAAGAATAAAAATAACCGTCCAACTCTGAAGATAGAAAAAAAAAGGAAAACCATGTGTTTTCACAATTGATTGTCGCGATATCGCGAACCTGTCACGTGGTTGTTGGACAGACGGACTTACACGGTCAAATAACACCAACTATGGATCTCACAGACGCGACAGATGTCTGAATGCGATAAAACATAAACAAAAGAAGGCTCCATTGATTTTTTTAGCATTATGAATGGAGGGTAGTTTTGAACTTCAAATAGTCCAAGATCAGAAAATAAGTTAGATCTCTGGACCCTGGGTTAGGGTGATCGCACATTTTGTCGCCGCCTAATTTTAGAATTAATTGTATAACCTAAATCGGAAAATACTGCCAGCATCCCAAAATTGACCGATGTTAACAATACTGATGACGTCATTATCTAATATATAAAATTCTCGTGTCACAGTTTTCGTTGCCATACTCCTCCGAAACGGCTTGACCGATTTTGATGAAATTTCTTGTGCTTATCCGGTATCTATGAGAATCGGCCAACATCTATTTTTCATCCCCCTAAATGTAATTATTTATATGGCAAAACAACGTTTGCCGGGTCAGCTAGTTTCTGATATAATAATGTCATTTTATATCAGAATTTTAATTTACTTTCACAGCACAGACTACCTAGTCCTTTGTAAAATACAGGCGTAAACGTAAATTTTAGCCTTAACTAAGGCAATATTTCAGTGTAAACCACAGAGCTTGCTACATACATTTTGTTTCAAGTTAAATGCAGACATTAATTCTAATTTAAAACAACGCACCGGTAACTACACGAGTCTTGTTTTAAACTCAGATATGAATTCTCATTAATGAGAGAAATTACTTTATTGGAATTAATGAGGGTATTAATGACATTTGTTTTTGGGCAACATTTTATTTCAAAGTGCCAATTAATGTCAATACTGAATTAACATTTTTATTAGTTATTGATTTTCAAACTTTAAAGGTACTCGTATGAAAGAGGATAAAACGAATAAAAATGTAGAAAGGGTAAAATAAACGGAGTGGTAAGAAACGGAGGAAAACTTGAAAGAAGTTGGGGGGAAGGAGGCGTGACGAAACATTTGCCTAACAACAACAACGAAGGGTGATTCACCGGCACATTCCACTTCTGACCACCATAAGGATAACATCGTCACAGGAGTTAAGAGCAAACCAGTAATTTTCGCGTTAAAATCTCATAATAGTGTAGTGTAGTGTAAATAGTCACAATACTATGTTACCACCAAATATATGGTAGTCATAATTTTATATGTTTATATTGGTTATCAGAAAAAAATGTTGACAAACACAATAATCTTCACTCACTGAATTGGTAAGGCATTCGAAAGGAGATAAATAATTACTTTGTGTGCTTAGTTCAGAAAGTTAAATTTTGTATACAAACAAAACGTTGATTAAGTCTCAATTAATTCATATTCAAAGGACAATCTGTCATCTTCATGTCCTCTTTTTTTTCAGATTTTGTCAGATTTTTTTGCCAAAAACTGAAAACCACCGAATATCTTTAAAACTTTGAAGTGTTGGTTAAAATCACAATAAAACACAGTTTTCCACAACCATTTTTAAAATTAATCGCGTATCTAATGACAGATCTGAAAAAAATCCCGCGTAAAAAGTTTGCAAAAAGTTTTGCATACACTCCACTAATATTATATTTTACCGGCACACCAGTAACACACAAAATATCCGAGATACCCGCTATAAACACTCGAATTTTTTTCTCAATTGTAAACAATTTGGCTGTCACTTATCTGCCGGCCTAAGACGTTCGCACGAAATACGAAAATAAATAAAAATGTAATATTTTGGACATAGAAAATTACGTGTGGCGTGTTGGGAAAAGGTTAGTATTGGTCTAAAAAATAAATCGTGTTTGAAATTAGAAGTTTTTAGTGACGTACCTTGTTCGCGAGGGATGTTCGCTGTCCGTGGCATCAGGACGTCTATCGCACACCGGTTGCGCGCGGATACTAACAACTGCTTCTACTCTACTTGCGGGTTTCGGCGGGATTCTCACGGTGCAAGTGACGCGACTATCGACTCACTTGACCGCGTGAACTATCGATAAGTATATCTGCGTCTAATTTTGTATTTATCATTATTATAATTAGTATATATCATCATTATTTACAGTGTTAATGACAGTCATGTCGTCTAGGTCTGTTGAATCAACAAAATTGTTTTATTTGTATTTATGATTTATTTACGCTTTACAGAAATTAATAAAACATTTTAACTTACTTAAAATGAAAACCTGAAAACATGAAAAATATTGTTTTCATAAAAAAAATTACTTGAAATTATGCGCGGCGACACGGCGCGGCGTCCCACCCTATCTTCAAGACGCCCGAAAATTCGATAGCCGAAGTTGTACGCACAAAAACATCGAGTCTACCATCACTACTGGAGAACGCATGCGCGTTAGCTCTCCCCAGCGATTGCCCAGCAAAATAACCACGTTGATTGATTCTGCAACTTGTGCGCAGGTTAACTCGACACGTGCGTAAGCCGCCAATTCTTTGAGAACTACCCGACGCCCCGTTCTCAACAGAAACGAGAGGCTCCGGGGGTGTTTAGACAAAAATTACAGTTCAACCTTAAGTGGTCGCTGTTATCTGGGCTCGGTTGTTTTAAAAATGGTACACGCAAGTTTCGCGCGCGGATTTTTCTTGCGGTTGTTTTTTTTTTGTTTTCGAATTCTCCATGAGATTTTTTTTTCAGCATTTGACTAGTATAGATAAAACGTCATATTTTTGTGTTTATAAGTTTGGTATGTGGCACAATTACTTGCTCACGATTGTCATGAGGCGCCAGTAGCAGGTCAACTAAAGGGTACGTTTGTAATCAAGTTGGCTTAACGGCGCCATTACACAATGGCCCATGCTGGCTTCAGTTGGCGTCTTGCCCCATTCAAACTAACAACATAACTGAGAGATTGACTTCTGTGATACGCGGGTTGCGGGTTCGATTTTGGGCGGAATAAATGTTTGTATATTTATTTGCTAAGATTAGTTCGGTATTTTGTGTGCGACAGATATGTTTTTATTACGTTTGGGTAAAACAAGATATTATATTGTATATATTATATTGATATTATATTATATTGTATTCTACTATTTTGATTTCAGATAATCCAGGCGAAACGGAAAACCAATTCGTTAGTTTTCAGTAGCCATCCATTCAATGGTATCTAGTAAAACACGAAAAGTCACTACTGCAAACTATGTTCAATACTTATATACTGATTCCCGCGGGTTCACCCTGCTCTGTTAGTTGTAGCATGATGTTAAATCCAGGATCGTGGGAGTAACGAATACCATGACCCCGGAACGTCTAACATCCCTCCCGCTCTGTCCTGGGTGGGGAGGACTCATTTAATGATTCTGGCAAGCCTGATATTAAATAGCATATTATACCCTTCCTCCATAAACAGTCTTTCCAGCACAATAAGAAAATGTTCAATACGAACCAGTAATTCTTGAGGAGCTCGTGGCTAAATAATTACAGCCGCACAGGCCGATCTTCCGGGTTAAGCCGCGCTTGCCGAGGTTGGCCAGTGGATGGGTGACCATCTGTTATAGCGAGTTTCCTCCGTGCCTCGGAAAGCACGTAAAGCCGTTCGTCCCGGCTGTCATTTCTAGATCTTTGACAGTCGTTACTGTTAGTCAGAAGCTCTAAAGTCTGACAACCAGTCTTACCATGGGGTATGGTATTGCCCAGTTACTGGGTTGTGGAGGTCCGACAGGCAGTCGCTCCATGTAAAATACTGATATCCAGCTGAATCTGGTTTGACTGGAAGCCGACCCCAATATAGTTGGGAAAAGGCTAGGCAGATGAATGACGAACCAGTAATTCTTGATATCAACGCGTTCAAATAAACAAGCTCTTCAGTTGTATAATATGAAAACAGCAATACTTTCAAAGACATGCAAACTAAATCGTCTCCGTAATCCTGATCATTTAAAAAACTGTTACTGTGTTACTTTTCCCCTCACATATCCTTGATAGAAAAAGGTATGAACTAAATTCCGTTATCCTATTTTCCGCTGAAAGATTTTCCACTTACTTGCGGATTACTTTCAGAGAACAACACACACGGGTGGCTATGTGACGGACGGGTCTAAAGATACACAGCTATGCGTGCTCTTATTATTATAATTCATTGTGAAAGGGATCAAAAGTAAGGTGACATTCGTACACGGGATCGTGCCTAAAAATGTAGCTAAAAGATATAATTTTAATAACAATAAAAAACTTTGTCTGTCCTTTCAGAGAAGATAATTATATTACCTGGGCATTTTATTAATATTACTCCAGAGTTCTCTCTTTTTACCCAACATGTTTACTAGGATCGCGGGACTGTCTCATCAGGTAACCGCGACACTAGAACGTAAATGTCTCTTGAAACCTTAGTTTTTAGTCAGTACAAGTCTGTCAGTCCCTCCCGTCCCGCCTTGGGTGGGAGGACTCATTTGATGACTTTACCACTATAAAAACGTTGACATTCGTTGATTGAGTTTTGACATAGGCTAACATTCTTATGTACCTACAGATGCGAAAAGGTCAACCTACCCGAATCTATCAAATTTTACAAATCGAACATTAACCTTCGCCTATTGTGATAAGGTTGAAAATGTATTACTGAAATTTGACTGATTAAGGTAGGTTATGTGCTGGATCTGTACCACTATAGAGTTAAAATAAATATAAAATCGGAAATAAATAAAATCGGAGCTGAAGCCTCGAATAATGCAATTTTAAACAGCTGATAGAAGAACCAAAAGAAAAAATAGTTTGCATTACTCTCTAACTGACTCATAGGAATAGCACATAGATTGAACCAGAGTAAAACTGCAGCTTTTCACCACTTTGCAAGTTTCTCCACCTCGCAGGAGCTGGCAGCATCGTTATAAACCCCAAGATAAAGTCGAAAGATTTAAGAAGTATTGAGGACTTTGTAGACCAAACAGTTGACAAACTTTCCGCCGTCCCCACTCATAAGTTAAGCCTTAAACTTAATAAAGTTTACTTACTTAAATTTAAGCATCATAATGCCACCGAAGGAGGAATAATAAAGAGGTAAAGAACTTGTTCTTTCTTTTAGAAAAAACAAGTTAGTGTGGCCATTTTCCTTTCCTCTAATGCTAGCCATACACCATACTGCCTATTGTCCAATCGGCATGACACTGTCAATTGGATCAGTTAGAATTGACCTGACCTGAATAGTGTATGGGCGTGGAATCCATCAAATTGGCATGATCATGCCGATGCAGTCCAATCGCTCAGCTACTGCACCAACCGTGCCGATATGCATGTCTCCTGCATCGTGGTAGCGTTGACAAACATTTAAACTGACGTACACAGACACCAGAACAATTAATTGTAAATCGACAAAGCGGAGCATTCGATAGTTCATACTCAACTCACCAACCGTGCCAGACGAACGAGCGTTAATTTTTGCTGTCGATTTGCGCATTTATTACATCTGTTTCATAGAAAAGTCTTTCGCGAAGCAAAATAAATATGTTCGTTTGTCTGCAGCCTAAAGACACGATTGGTTTTTAGGCTGAAGACAAACGAACAGGGTTTGAACCCATGTCTTGTCAGTTACCATTGCTACGGGGACCGTAGAGCTCATCAATGTCACGTGAGTGTAGCGAATCTCCGTGGAGGCACGCTACCTGAGCAATAGCATAAATATCATTCGATAAAGGAATGCTCCGACGCTCTAGCTCTTGGTCTTTGGGGAATTAAAGTCGGTTCATATTTTACTACGAATAAGAAAAGGATGTAGATCTCCAGCCAGTTCTAGCACGCGTAGCTTTGAAGAAACGGGTTTTGTCGACGAAAGAACATACAAAATGATAGATCGTTAAGTTTTAATACATGGCTAAATGTTTAAAATATAGAAAGGAAATGTTTCTATTATTCAATGGTGTACGGATCGCGTCATAGGCGTGAAAAAATACAGTAATTTGTATAGAAATAACGACGAACTTTGTCTATTCTAGGTAGAATAGAGATAGAATTTTATATGTCACGAGTGCTGTTGGTTGTTGCCTTTAAAGTTTGACTAAGAACAACTTTGGATCTGTAGTTCATGAACAGTGACGAAATGATAGTGGAAAATAATATATACCATTGTTGATATTAATAATTTCTGGCTGGGATCACCTTATGAGCATCACCGCATCCCGTCGGCCTATTGATCCAAAAACGACTGTATTTCAGAGGTGTGAATGTTAAAAAAGTTCCTAGTAGCTATTTACGATGGTAGTAGAAATTGAATGCAGTCAAAGAGGGTCATTAAAATAGACTTTTATAGTTTGGCTCTTAACCCTTAAAGTCACTTTGCATAGTATACTATACACTTGAATTAAAAAAAAAATATTTTGATGAAACAAATATTTTAAAGTGAAATGTTTTTACCAAAAAGGAATTTCAGAACATTTTTCTTTTTAATAATAAATAAATGAAAGTTTTATCTTCGGTATATTTGACAATTTTGACATAAATGCGAAACCATACCGGAGGAATCCTGTTTATGTCAGTGTAAAATTTATTATAATTTCTTATTCATTATGAAAATATGTTCTGTGTTTTTTGAAATTGAAATTATAAATATATTGTGCTCCTGCTAGTGCTAAATTATCCACGTCATATACAAGTTTTCATCGCTTTTTACGACCACAATCTTGGGTGTATAGTATACTATACATTGCGACGGTTTGCTAAAAAAATATATTGATATTGATGTATATCATTCTATACATTGCCAACTAATGGGTGGTGGTGATATCATTGATGATTCTTCATTTAGAATTGGAATCTAGATTTTTGAAGCCCCAAAACTGTTTCCGAAAGCGGCAAAGACCCAACACCACTCACAATCAATAATTTCCTTTCGAACGCAATGCAGTTTCAATGATATACCATTCTATCGTATCACTACCCTCCTTGCAGTTAAACTGTCACTGTTTACGCCGGAAACTTCATCAAAATGCGACCATAGCAAATGCAGAGTTCCTATAGTTGCTGTTTACAGGATAAAAAGACGAAAAATACCGAAACTCTAACTTTTTTTTGCAATTGAATAAGAGAAGATTACAATAGGCAGCTGGATTGCCTTATCAAGGCTTTCAGGAAGCTGTTTCATGAAATTGATTGACGGTGGACTACTGCTATCGATTTTCCCTGAAGACCTAATATCTGATATAGCAAATAACACTAACTTATATACCATTTTTGACGGGAAACTCGACACAAGCACTTAGAAAGGATAAAGTTGATATTTTTCCATCAATATGTTGATGGGAGATGTGGTTATGCCATTTATGTAACACCACAGGGATTATTGGTAGACTACGGCAAGATTACAGACGTTATGTTTTTCAAAAGTTTTCAACTGAAAGGTCAGTGGATGGAACATAGCAAGTACCTGAAGTGCAAATATTGCAAAAAAGGCCAAGGTAGTACTCGTTGTACCCAGTGGAATGTCTACCTTTGTTATGAGGTTGAAAGGAATTGTTTCGTGGCTTATCATAAGCACTGATTGTCATTATTTTATTGTAATTTGAAGCACATTTTGTTGTTATATTAATTTGATCAACCTATGTCAAAAGTGTATTTTGTATATTATACTATACGCCCCTTACAACTCAGAATTACTAACGTTGGTGGCAATGTATAGTATAATATACACTAATTATCTTAGAAGACTAGCTAATTAGATTTTTTATACTATTTTTCCTACCCTTATTATTGGTCAAATAATCATAAACAAGAATAATTTTGTTGTTTTATTTCGATGAAATGTTTTGCGACTTTAAGGGTTAATTAGGTGGAATCGATGCCCGGCGCAACTTGGGCACAAACGCTGGAAATTACAAATGTCGGTTACTAACTTCGGTTCAATCTTTCTAACCAATCAACGATTGAATTTGCCTATCCCAGTCAGTTGAAAACGAAAACGGGATTTGGTTTGAGATTACCAACGACGACTCCTAATAACAGGGGACCGATGTCTGTCAACACATTAGGCAAAAAAGTCTTATATCCGTCTTATTTCGACCACTCCTGTGAGCCGTAAACCGTACCTTGAGACAGAACAGACCTTGAGTATAAGCCAATCAAAACGCAGTACCCCGTCCCCCTCGCTTACGTAGTACCTCAGCGAGTTGACAGAATAGTTTTTGTTCCTGAGATCGTGCATGCGGAGTCTGGTAATATATCGTCGTTGGAGATTACATATTAATCTCGGATGTTAATCCATCACACTATTATTTTCTTGTCTTACGTACTTTTACACAGTTAATTTAACTAGACATGAAAACCCACTCCATAAAAAGCAATATCTAACGGGCTCCGAACAATCGGATTACTTGTTGAAATGTCCAATTTGATCATTAATTTATTTAATTACTCGCCGGCACCCTTCCTCCCGGGGGGTTTATACGGGACTTCTGAGGGGTCTTTTTCATCTCATCTGTCGGCAAAAAAATATCTGCATCCGTTAGAATAGAATATTTCTTTATTTGCACAGAAAGTAGGTACAAGTTTCAGATGTTAAGTTTAAGATTATCCATATACTAACTACCTTAACTAAGGCATGCAAACAGTTTATAAACTACAGTAGAAACGACTGGCTCAATAAATATTACTATCACATTCAATCCAATCAATACAAATAATTATAATGTCTTTCATAAAATAAAATAGGGTTATATATATTTGTCAAATTCGAGGCCAATTCAGTTAAATAATAAAAAAAAATGATTTGATACAAGTCAGGAGTACAGAGATGTCATATCTTCAGATTATCGGTCAAAAATTCGCCAATTGAATAATAACACTTTTTAATTAATAAATCTGTCAATTTTTTTTTGAAAACTGGTAATGTCTCATTTCGTTGTACAGGATGATTTTGTGCAAGATAAAAAGTCGAAATTTCATAGCTCGCAACAAATCTGCTAGTTGCTAAAAAAATGTTAAACACTAACCGCCTTAACTATAACTTTTGGCCTACAAACATTCTTAGAAATGAATATTTTTACTAATTACATGTCATTTAATCAAGCAAAAATTGCAATACTAATATTTTTAGTAATTATGTCTAAAGTTATTTTCACGAATTTAATTCTTTCTTTGACACATCAGTCACCTCGTTTTATCACTATCGGCGTTCTCGAATTTTGAGTACGCTTTTAATTTTTTCCAAAACATGTAACATAAAATCTTGGATTGTAAAGAAGTTATTAGAAAGAAAGAAATAAAATTGCGTTTATTGACACTAAAAACTTAAAACTAAACAATACAAATAAAGTTATAAAGAAAGTGATTCAGTAAAAATAAAGGAATTAACAACATAAAAATTAATGCCAAAGGGCCTCAGCTCAGCATAATGCTAGATGGCAACGCGAAGTTTGCCACCTGACGCTGATTTTCAGCTGCAGCCTGCATTAATTAATAACGTTTTGAAACTTACATTAATTCCCTATTGTGAGTCAAGATCGCACAAGAAGGGTTCCTTTCAATATTTTGACAGTTTGGCACTACAAGGACAACAAGTAAAAATTATATTTTGTTGAATATCATGTATAAACATTTGGTTCCATATTTCATGAGATTTGTCTGGGACTGACAACAAATAATTGAATTGCCAAAAAACGTAAACTACCTACACGAGCTCATATCATAGCCAAATGACATGTAATCGGATTGGCCTGAAGCTGACAGAAAATTGGCAATATGAGGATATTTTCTGTATTTTTAATTCTAGTGAAGTGAGGTGGAAAATTGACGAAAACTGGGTTAATACGTACTTATCTACCTACAAGCGTATCGTATGGTTTTATTAGCAAATTATTATAGGGAACCAAGTACTGTATCGTGTACATTGTTAAGTCACTACATATGTATACAAATGAATTATTTACTTAACTTGGGCATATCGATGCGTGGAATTTCAATTTAATTGAAACTTTTTCAAGTCTATACGATTTCTTTGAAAAGAAATGATGAAACACACCTTCCCTTTTATGTTCTCTACATGTGTGGAAATATTATCTAAGGTAAGACCATGTGGGTACCTATAAAAATCATACATTGGTTATTACTGGCAGGTCTGAATGAGCTTACGCACACAGAATCCAGATTTACAACTACCAAACATTACTATTCTAAAATAAGCTTTATTTTCAGCTATTTCAGGCCCACATACATCACTATAAAATTTAACTCCTACTACTGTTAGTCGTGACATTTCTAATGTAAAATACAAAATAATATGTACGTAGTACGTACTTATATAGGTAGGTATTCTATACATACTTTAATTAATTATTTTACAATATATACAATGTGTAACATTAATAGCGCACAACCTCTCGTGGGGTAACTCAGCTCATGTTACTGAACAATGTTTGTTCTAAAAATTTTGAAAAGTCGCAAAAAAATATGATTTTTCATACTGACGAGCCCGATCAATTTCTCATTTTGTATGAAAAAGCAATTTTTTTTTGCCAATTTCCAAAAGTTGTATAGGTAGGTATTCTGCTTTAAATAATTATTTTCAACATATATACAATACCATTTACACGAATTTAAAAGCTCCGTGGCATCCTCATTCAAACAACATTTATTTCGGCGGACTGTATCAATACACTTGCAAAAGAGAGCAATTATTAACTGGCGTCCATTTAAATGAATCCGAATTTACTCAAACAGAAATACAAGCATATTTGGGAATGCCTCGATGTACGAATAATTTCCGTACAGTATTACATTTAGTCCGGCTTGCGATTGCTCGATGTGCAATTACGTTTTTGATTGAAGAGAAATTTGACCGTTTAATTATTTTTTTTGAGATGGATTTGTAATCGAATATCAACTTTATGTTTAATGAAATTGTTATTTAGAAGTTGATTTACCTTTAGGGACTATATTATAGTCTTTAAACATTTGCTTATGAATTTAATTGTAGGAAACACAGAGTCGATTTTGAAAATTATTTTACATAGGCATATTTAATTACATAATTGCACCTTTGCGAAGCCGGGGCAGGTCCCTAGTTGACAACAGAAAAGTATCATAGGTGATCACCGACATTTTTAGAGTTATCATTATTAAAAATCTGCTTCTGTTACTTAAGTAGGTAACTATTGTCTTCTTCTTTCATTAAATATTGTTTTCTGTTTTATTTTGTCGATAGTAACTACTATTTCTAAAGGCGCTATTTCTGCCACACAGGATCAATAGCCCTTTAAGTTCCAAGGTCACGGTAACCGGTATAGACAGTCCCGCGACCCTCATTAATATTTTCTTTGCACACGTACTAAATTAACTCTCCAGTTTTCGCTTTTGAGAATACTAACCTTGATAATACCGACATACATTCTGCTCCAATTACTGTTTACCCCCTTAAAAAGCGTGCAACGTTAAATTTTCACATATCTCTCCCAGAAATTTTACTTGGCGTATGAAGTGAGAGCACAGAAATGGTGCCACAAGAACATTGTGTTGTTGTCACTATAATATGATCAAAATGTACAGGAAACTAAAAGATTCGCATCTCATCAACAAATCAAGTGCGTGGCAATGCGACAACTACACACTTGACTTTACAAGTAGAAGCAATTTACGATTTTGTTATGTACTTTGTTAAATTACTAGGTAATAAAAATAAATGTAGGTGTGTCTAGCATCATCTCCATAAATTGAGATCCCACCGCATTATTTCTGTAACTTCTGAAAGCCATAACAGAGGCGACCACTAGAATTAAGCGCTGAGACATTGAAGCTCGAAAAACTCCCAGAGACTGAATTTAACTGTCTTGGATCCCGCAACGGAAGAGTCACAGCCACTTTTCTCCATATCGAGTAGGAAATAGAAGAAAACAATGCCAGAAAGCAACAAATGGACTTTTTCTAGCACCACACATACTTAGGTTTAGGAATACGAGATGATTTACACATTTTACATACACACGTTCTGCCCTAGACTGTAAAGTCAAGACGTAACGCAAAAAAAATTAACATCAGAGCCCTTATCACGAGTTTTCAGTATTTAACTTTACAGAGTTTCTTGTATGGAAAATGAAACAGCGCGAAGTAGGGACTAATTTTTTCCATGAAATTTGTGTCATAATTCTAGTTTACTTTACGGCAAAATAACTGGAAATTCATGATAAAGCCAAAAGTACGATCACCCTTTCTTTTTATTTTCAGACCTTCGTTGCTTCTGAATTCCGAGTGTCTATTATGCTATCAAAATTCATACAGCTACTCAAACGATGATTAAATAAGGGGGACGTGGTATAGGGTGGACGGGGGGGAGTGAACTCTGTGACGATGTGAAAGTACGTACGTTGACAAATTGTCTTGTGTGGATTACATTAATCACTTATGTTAAGCAATTTATGCATAATGTTTATAAGAAATTCTTAGGTTTTCAAACTTGTATATCACCATCATCTTCAGCACTAGAATTTCTAAATAAACAGTGAATAATAGGTACTTTCAAAATTACACAGAAACAACTTGAAAATATCGGAAATCAATATCGTATCGAAACGTAACGAACTCATCCAATTACATGCCTTTCCCTTTTAAAAAGTTTGAAAGGAAAAGATTGCGCCTAAAAGTTTCACTCAGCGGCGCGGCGAGGAATTTTCCATTTTTCTTAACACGACGACAGAATTTTACCGAGTTATTTTTAAAGTACACCCGATATGGAAATAGAGATAACGAACATCAACTTTAAAGGTAAAGTGACTGGGAAGAACAGACGACAAGCTTTTTACAAAAACCTAGCTTTTATCCGCGGCTACGCTCACGTTACCATCATTTATGAACGCTATTTTTGTTTTATTTGGGAACACCTTTTTTTTTGGGATGACTACTCTACATCCCTCCATATGAGAAGATTTTTCGACAAAAATTACACTGCTCAACTTTGGAATCGAACTCAGTATGTTATGGTCTGCACTATTAACAGCCACCAAGACTTTAAGCTTCACACAACACAATGTATATTCATAAACCAAGGATACACTGTACTAGGGGACAATTAATGTGCCACGACATGTATTGGCGACATGTATCGGCGACATGTCAAGTGAAGCCGACCAATTTCACCCGACAAATATGGCGACAACGCGCGACTTTTGTCCGCGGCGACGCGACGTAAGACGAAGTCGTGTGACTTCGCGAAACGACATAATTGTGACGTTACTTTACTAACGCTACTTCGCTCAATGTACTCTTGGCACGAGACGCGCGACGTTACCAGACATGTCTAGCGAAGTCCGGCAACGTCGCGCTACCTCATCTGACGTCGCTGGCAATACGTGTCGTGCGATATATTTTTTTTTAAATATACCACCGATTTGCAACACCTGAATTTGCCGCAGAAACAAATTGCTTGATAGGCAGTGTGGACACTGATCGCGCCTGCCACTGGCCCTAGGCTTCTACTATGGACACACACTATGACTTCAGGCCTAAGCCAACAAGACAGATAACTCGATTAAATCAATATACGCCGGATTTGTCATAATCACGTATGAAAAAAACATGAGCCTGTATACGTCGTAACTCAATATGGATCAGTGAAGCGAAAAGAACGGAATAGACTCATATAATTTTTACTAGAAATAGGGTAAGACTCGACTTTGTATATTGAGATTCTTTATTCATCTATCCCCAATGCCGTCATCTTATAATATGCCAAAAAGACTGATAACGATGCTTCGTTGTATGGCAATTTTTAGCCTCTCGCCAAGGTGAAACTCAGCCTTTAGGTCACAAGAAGCGTCAACAAAATCGTTTTGATTTCTCTTTGAAGAGGCTGTGAGCATGTGGACCTGTGAATTACCTTGTATTATTTTAGTTTACTTTTGTTACATTCGAGAAGCTCGTGGCTAAATAATTACAGCCGCAAAGACCTATCTTCCGCGTTTCGCTTGCTAAGCTTGGTCTGTAGATGGGTGACCATCTGTCATCATCTGTAAGCCGTTGAAATAAAAAAAAATGTAACCGCCTTCAAAACCAACCACTAAAAAAGAGTAAAATAACCTACAAAATAACTTTTCTTTCGGAAGTCGGTTTTTTTTTTTCATTGTCTTTTTTGCCACCGACTTCCGAAAGAAAAGTTATTTTGTAGGTTATTTTACTCTTTTTTAGTGGTTGGTTTTGAAGGCGGTTACATTTTTTTTAAAAAAGCTTTTATTTTACTCTTTTTAGTTTAAATATTCAACCCAAATTTTTGTCAAATAGGTACATCATTTTCTTACATGTGCACTAGAATTTTGTAATCCGTAGCACCGGTAATAACATCGCTCATGTACAAAATTAGCTAATAAAATTCCCTATCTCAAAAACTACTGAACCGATTTTGATGAAATTGCAGTGTTCCCTCAGTTGAACGATACCAAGTATAACAAAAAAAAGGATGACTTAAATCGGACTTGTAGTTCCGGAGATAAGCGAACAAACTAAATCAGTCGATGCCTACTCCTTACAGTTAAGGAGTTGTACCTTCCATCATCAGCTCAGCTACATGAGATTATGATTACCATACGCAAATATTTAAATTACTTCATAATATTTGCGAAAAACTATGCGTGGGCCTATAAAATTTGAGGGTTGCCCTCGATTTCTCCAGGATCTAATCATCAGATCTTTACTTGGTGAATATGGGACCACTCCGAAAGCATCTCCTTTCGAATAAAAAAACAATTTTGAAAATCGGTCCACAATCGCCGGAGTAATCGCGTAACAAACACACAAAAAAAAAAAAAAAAAACATACCGTCGAATTGATAACCTCCTTCTTTTTGAAGTCGGTTTAAAAGCCGTTGGTTCCGGCTGTCAGCTTGTAGATCATTGACAGTCGTTATTGTTAGTCAGAAGCTCATGAGTTTGATAACCAATCTTACCATGGGGTATCGTATTACCCAGTTACTGGGTTGTGGAGGTCTGATAGGCAATCGCTTCATGTAAAATACTGATATTCAGCTGCATCTGGTTCGACTGGACTCCGACCCCAATATAGTTGGGAAATGGCTAGGCAGATGATGATTTGTTACATTTGAGTGAAATGTATAAAAGCTAGTTTTCACCTAAACTTATGAGAAACATTCTAAACCAAAGTACTGATACATACTGAAAGCCTGTACTAACCCACTCCTGGGCAAAGGCCTATCTCCCACGAACTATACGGCCAACCTGCCATTTATCCTAACTTCAATCATCATCATCTGATTTGAATCATCATTTGGATTGAACTGAATTTCAGTATTTTAAAGGCCTATTACGTTAATTTTTCAATAATGCCAAGTCATAAAGTTGTTTTCTTCCATTACACATAGAAAATGATCCGCAAGGTCGACGTGAGATGCCTTATACACCCACACGTCGATCTACGTCGTAATAAAATCTCCGTCGTATCGACGAATCGTATGAATACTGAGACGACTACGTCCTACAGTTATTATGTATACAGACTCAGTAGACTTGTTGACGCTGGGGGCAGTGGCTCTCAAACTACAGATCTTAGATTTTGAGGAATCTTTTCGAAGCCGTACCATATACATCAATTAAGCCATTGAAAAGCACCTTTTAATAATTTGTCTATGTTAAAGGCTTTCGTGGTTTATGCCAGTATACTTTTTTCTCTTTACTTTTGACGGTTTATTTTTATTTCTGTCGATGGCAACTTAAACTAAATCGCCCCAAAATTGGGAAGCAACTTACAGAAATTTAAATTTTTGTCTTTAGACTTGTAGGACACGATAGTCAACAGCCTTCCTTCATCCTATAGGTGTCTGAGCCCGGACTCCGTTTAAAGACTTCCAGTTCGATCCTTAGGCCTATTGTTCATATTAAAGACTTTCATAAAATAAAGAAATGTAATCAGTAGTTGTAATGCATTACATTAAGCATAAAAAATATGCAGTTAGACAATCTTTAGGACACTGAATTTATAAACCGTTTAAGAATCAATTATTTATTGACGTGAAATAATAGTAGATTACGCACCAAGGGAGTAAAGTATTGCCTTACGTCATGGGCGTATTGAATCCCGAAACGACACTAAGGATTCTGAGGTGAACCTCCGTAGCGCAGCGAGGAGGTTCAAGTATTAATTCCCGAGTGAAACGAGGGAATTAAGTTAAGAATCCTTAGTGTAGCGAGGGATTCAAGTCAGCCCAAGACAAGGCAGCTTTACTCCCGAGGAGCGTACTCTGCTTTTCACACCTACTGCGAGGAAATAAATTCGATTTTTGAAATTTGATGTGGTACGACAACCTTCGAACGTGAAGTTGGCACCACTGTAAGCGATCAGCTGTTGCTGCCAGCGGCCGCCATTACTGATACAACTCCTTGGTGAAAGTTTTCATACGGTTTTCTTTGAGGTTCCAAATTCAAATCACATTATTCCCGTGGGAATAATGAAATTCAGTACATATATTATTCCCTGCTCGAGCGACGGGGAATAATGTCATGCTTTACAGTAGGTTTGCCTGACGTATAATATGACATTTACGAGCAAGTAGTGTGAAAAATATATTATACTTTTCACCCATCAAGTAGGTGACATCACATATCCATAACAAATACAAAGCGAAGTCTACACGGGGAAAGACCACATACTACTAATACCATTATGACATGTTGAACAAAGAAAGAAAGAAAACTTGAACGTAACTATACCTTCGTACCACCAAGAACTGAGCAAGACAAATCCAATAAAGACCCTAGCACGAATTCCACGTATTAGACTGAAATTGAACTGTGTAAAGTCTACGACGCGGCGCTAGTGTCTATGTCATTTAAACATCAAATTGCATTAATTAATGTAGTACCACGAATTTTCAGCCGGACATCAATAGACGAGCGAGGAACTAATTTTATCCATCAACCATCACACTAACGTCATTGCTCACGTTTACTTTACGTCACAAAACGTGAAGTCTTTGGCTAGGGGAGATTTTTGAGGTATTCCACGAAGAGCACCCGCTGACAATAGCACCTGAGCTACTTGCACCATATCTATTCGACATAAGGCACCTGTCAAAATCTTTCGCAGTGGCAAGTGCCTTTCGTGAAAAACCTCGTTTTTTACATACACTCTTTATACAAAAAATACTAGACAGGTGTATCGGGATACGCCTATGCATACTATCATTAATCTTGGAAATATTTTTCTACTGGAAAAACGTTTGAAATAGTCCAATTTTTAAACTTTGGGAAACTGTGGCCGATCATAATAAATTTTGTGTGTTCTGGAGGGGCAGTCTTTAGATTTTATCTTGTGTCTATGTGGGAAGGAGTGGGTAGTTGTGTAGCCCTGGTTTTATTTAGGACTACTTTATGCCCGATTGCCCGCGTAATCACATGCATGTAGTTTGGTTATCGTCTCATGGGATCTTAATAATTATACAGTTACAGAAAACAGGATTAACAGAGCGTTTTTCCACAATATTTTCCTTAATTTGAAGTCAAGTAATTTTCCAAAGTCGTCATTTTATATTTGATGGTACGTCTTGTGAAATTATCAACATAACCGCGCCATCGTCTTTTAAAAAGTTATCTACTTTAAGGCTAAGCGTATGCTGAGACGCAGGCAATGCAGCACAGCACAGTACAGCACAGTGCAGGGCAGGGCAGTTGAGGCAGACATATGCCCCCTCCGCATGCTGCGACGCAACTGACATTCGCGTCATAAACAAAGTTACCTAGCAACGAATGTATCCAGCATACACAATACACGCGTCGCGCAGGATTCTGTGCCGGCACTGCAACGAGACGCAGAGCAGGACAGACACATGTCTGCGTGGCATGTGCCTGCGCCGCAGCGTACGTAGTTCAATGACGTTCCATGCTTTACAAAATCTACTCTGCTCTGCGCTGTGTGGACCTGCGTAACCTGCGTCTCAGCATACGCCTAGCCTAACCGTTACCTACGGAGTTTTTCTGTATAAAGCCAACAGATAAAACAAAATATTTATACACAAATTGCGACCCATTTCTGCTTAAACAAGATTCAACATCGCTAAAGTACAAAGGACAAACAAAATGTTTCATCAACAAAGCAAAGTAGTTCATAACTCACCGGGGTATATAAAAACGTTTATTATAATATCATAGTTACGCCCTTATTACCATTAAATAGTCATAAATACATCTCTTCCCAACCCAAAACCTTCTGTAAGACCGAGGAGTAAAGTTGGAATTTCTCTGACATGTTCTTAAAGAGTATTTGTAGGGCCGAACAGTAGTTTCTTTATACGTAATAGGCCGTATAAACTGTAATAACAGGAGTCGTTTTGTTATAGAACTTACTTCGGGAAAAGGGACATGAAAAAGTTGTTAAAACTTCCCTGTAGTTGTTACTTTAAAAGTCGTAACTGTGATATTTTATGTTTAGTGAATTGTGTTCGGACTACAGCATTCTTGCTTTCCTAGAGGGTAGAGGAGACAGATTTATTTGTAAAAAAAGCCATACAAATAATCGTCTGTGTCTATCTAACAGAGATTTTATTCTGTGTCAAAATCAAAGTCAGAAGTCATTTATTCAAATAAGGCTGATTTATCAGCACTTTTTGAAGGTTATTTTTTACATAAGACAGTCCCCCAAATTGCTTCGACACTTCCTAGTGTTTTGGCTGGGAAGAAAAAGTGGCGGAAAAAACTCCCCAGCAACACTCTGTACGGTTAGTGTATAGGATCCACCTCCTAAAACTTGACCAATGACGCTACAGTCCACCAGTAACCTGTTTCTTTAACATGCAGTGACATCTGACCGATTCCTCTACTACTTCTATTACTTCCCACGATTTGTCGTGTAATCAAACCATCAAACACCAACAGCCAGAAAACTTTGTGAAAACCGAATCACTTGAACCGCAGGAAAACATCATGAGAATATGTTCTAAATCCAACGTAAAAGGACATGTGCAGAAAGAGAGGGGTTTTAAATCGGTAGGAGTCTGACAGTACCTTCTGCGAGTCCACCCTGAGCGGTAGGACTAAAATATTGATTCTTGGAAAAACGTGAAATAAATTCCGAGCAAGATATTAGTTGAGTCAAAGATATACTTTCGTGTGTAATGTAACGCGGTCCGAGCCGATATGTCAAGCTGGGCTCAGAAATGAGCTGCAACCGACACTGACAAAGTGGTGTAATGAGTTCACACTAGGTGGAGGATGGCCTCGAAATCAGCTGGAAAAGAAATATTAGTTCTTTCACAAAGCGACTTGATACGGGCGGATATCAACGAATTTTATTTATGAAAGCAACACATTTTATCTGTATTACATAATTCATGAGATCATAGTTGCAACGGGTGACGCATGTATTACCAATTCTTTCATGAGAATTCAGTCCTGTCACAGTGTTTCTCGATACATGGCTTAAAAATACTGTTTTGTCCGCAGTTACTATTGTAAACCTCTGTCGCTTTTTTTTTTTACGTGGTAAAATCATCAAATGAGACCTCCCACCCCGGGCAGGGCGAGAGGTACTGTCAGACTTGTACTGACTAAAATCCACGGTGTCCTTCAATAGCCCTTTATGTTCCGGGGTCACGGTGATGGTATAAGACCCGCGACCAAACCTCTATCGCTAGAGCTAGTGCTTACAATGATTTGCATTTTTACAGAAACATTACACAAACTTTTTTTTGCAGTACGTTTCTTAATTTGCCCTTAGCATAACGTTAACTTATATTTGTAGAGAAAGGTAGATTGAATTTGACATAAATTCCAGTAAATGAAAAAGAAATTCGCTTCTTTTAAGGCCCATATTTTACGGTGTATTTATACAGCACGGAACGCATTACAGCTGAGAAAAATATCCACTCTTTATTTTCTACGAATCTATTCAACTACACTGTTTGTAGGGTAGCATCCGGTAGTGACCGACAATGTACTTACTTGAGCAATCTACTCTTTTTTTATCGTGGTAAAATCATCAAATGAGTCCTCCCACTCCGGGCAGGATGGGAGGGACTGTCAGACTTGTACTGACTAAAATCCACGGAGTTCTTCAATAGCCCTTGATGTTCCGGGATCACGGTGATGGAAATAAGTCCTGCGACTCCGGCAGGCTTTGGCACTCTGAGAGGGGGCCCCGTCATTTTGCTGACGCTCTTTGAGGCGCGCGTGGAACACGACGCGCCGTCGACCCGGGCAGAGCAATCTACTCTAAAATATTCGTACGAAAATAGAATACAGATAAACACTAGTTCTCCAATGATTAGGAACTATATATTTATACAGTGTTATTTGTAAAACATTAACAACCTTTCATTAGCTGAAAGTGCTTATGGTTATGAACAACTATTACTATGAAAATGAAAAAACCTGATAGGTATGTAAAAAAAACAATCAGGTGTTTCATACAAAATGGTATTTTTTCCGTTGACAATGTATGAAACAATAATTGTTTTAAAACCACCGATCATGCACAGGGTAAATTCCAGCCACCGTAGGAACTGGCTTGCGGACGGCGAGTAATGTGTAGCTCGCCGTCTGTCCCACGCAAAGGAACTGACGGGGCCTCCATATTCCGTCTAACATTATGCGGGTGAAAACGCGGGCAGAAGCGAGTATATCTATACAATTTCAGTGCTTGAACGGCTTCTATCAACAACAGCCTATCGCATTCCACTGCAGCTGGACATAAGTCTTGCTCAGGCTGCGGCACATCACCCTGTCCTTTGCCTTCCGCATCCAGTCTGTTCTAGCCATCACCTTCTTTTTTGAGGTCGTTGCTCCATCTAGCTAGGGAGCGACCCACAATTCGGCTGCCGATACGCGGTCACCACTCCAAGACGTTTTATTATGTCAAAATTAAGGCGCGTCGCTCATTGGTAAGTTGACCCCAAACAATGTTGGCCAAAACCTAGGCAGATAAAAAATAAAAATGCAATCCACATGTCCCTCGTATCGTCGTATGTAAAGCGGCTTCCCAGAATTGTGACGTTTTTCTCAACCATTTCGAGCCAACGTAATGTATTTGAATGTCAGATGAATGAACAGCATCAAAACTGGTTGTGTGTTGTCTGTTATATTATTTTAAGGAGTTAAAGGAAATGTGGCGTACATAATGCGACAAATTGCACAGCTTCTCATTTATATTCAGGTAATCCGTACACAAATTATATCTTTCTTTGATATACTTTGTGGTATCTCTGTATATATGACCTTAATTTTAGGTAACACAGAGTTCAAATGTAAGGAGATCTAAGTTTTTAATTACTTTTATAATGTTAAAGATTGTGAGAAAGAACGAAGAACGGTTGTTTGTTACTCTTTCACGTAAAAACGTCTGAACCTAGGTTTATTTCTAATCGGATATAATATTTCTGAACAATGATTTCCCACTACCAAACGGGTGCGCCCGCGGGCTAGTAAGTACATCAATAAATTGGAATAGATACGTCAAAGTTTATGTACATAAGTACTCGTAAATACGTTGTAGATGTGAGAGTTTTATGGGATCACCAGCTGAATTGCTCTAGAGTTAACAACTCCTCCAATATAATGCAGGTAGGTCGAGGTAATAAACTAAGGATTTCAAAACTTTTACACTAAAATGCGAGTAACTTACCTACTTTAAATAAGTGCCTGTAACTTACAAGCTTTTGCCAACGTTACCGCCAAAAAGGATGAGAAATTCGTTTTATTTTACGTAAGGTACATTATTCTGTTACGTTGGACTCTTATATAATATAACTACGTTTTGCCCAGGCTCAGTTCACGTGGAAATACCAAGGGAATGTCTATATAGGACACTTAAAAAATACTTAATCTATTAGCACACAGCAAGACGATACTATTTTATAAGTATACTATAAAAACAAAAACATTTCTCACTTCATGCTAAGCGATATGTGGTCGAAGGTGAAGTAGGAATAAAAAAACATTATTACCTACTGGAGAAATAGATTAAAATCTCCAATACACTTCTAATTAAAAAATGTGGCTTATGTCAAAGGAGTGCTTTCACATTCATACTAGGATTCCTATTTATCACGAATGCCATTACTTTCCTCCGGTATTCTTACCTAGACGTAACCTATTCACTCTTGACTTATTAACTCCAGGGTAGGAGCTACCAGGAAACAGAATATAATACGAGTACTTTGAAATATTAGTTAGGTACTTTAAATTATTACTCAGGGTAACTCCTCTGCTTTTCTGTTCCAGTGCGATCACGTAGCTATGAGCAGATGGTCGGACGATGTAGGCACCTGTGCATTTTGCATGTGCAATACTTTGATGTAGGTAGATGTGGGCGGGTCACGTCCTCGTACAATGTTCGTACGAGTCGCTGCATCGTGTCCTGTGGCCCGTACCTAGCTGTTCACACGCTTCGGTTACCATGTATTGCTGGGTGGACGAATCTATAGGTAAGTCATTTGGAACAAGTGGACGTCGTGTCTAACGTTTATCAAAAATATGCAGTCATTATTATGCCATCTACGGTTTTTTGTACGTAAAGGAAATCTCCGGAACTTATTATCCAACTCAATTTCGCTCTTATAATTGTTTTTATCTAGATATATTTTCGCAACTCGCTGTCCGACCATGGACCATGCCCGGGTCGACGGCGCGCCGTGTTCCACGCGCGCCTCAAAGAGCGTCAGCAAAATGACGGGGCCCCCTCACAGAGGGCCAAAGCCTGCCGGGGTTGCGGGACTTATTTCCATCACCGTGACCCCGGAACATAAAGGGCTATAGAAGGACACCGTGGATTTTAGTCAGTACAAGTCTGACAGTCCTTCCCGCCCTGCCCGGGGTGGGAGGACACATTTGATGATTTAACCGCGATTAAAAAAAAAAAAGACATATCTTCTGCCCGCGGTTTCAATCGCATCATGTCAGACGTTTGGCCCTAAGGAAGCCCTATCAGCTCCCTCAGGAACTGCATAGAACACAAACCGCGGTCGTCTGGCATTGTCCTTGGTCGGACGGCGAGCTACCCATGACTCTCTCGTAACGCATTGCCAACACGGTGGCTAGAATGTGCCCCCCAATGTTCGAGCGATTGACTACTAAGCTGCGTATCTCAGTTTCGATTTCCACACAGAATTTAATAAATATTTGTATCATCTATAATTAATTGCCCCGGGTCTGATATAAATAAATATTCCAGATCCAGATCAGAAATAAATAAATATTCCACAACTATCACACAACGCCATCTAGTCCCAAGCTAAGCAGAGTTTGTGTTATGGGTACTAGACAACTGATAAACATACGTATATATTTCTAAATACATACATATTATAGATATATTACACCCAGACACAGAACAAATGATCATGCTCCTCTCGCCCGATACCGTGTTCGAGTGTGGACGTGTTTTTGTGCTCCTAAAAACTATTCACTTTATGTATACGTAATTGTGGCCCGTGGTTATCTGGACCGAGTGCTTATAATCCTTTACATATAAATTAACATTTAATTCAACGAGCCCGTCGCGCGCCGCTGCTACGACGTCGAACAAGCAGCGTGACCTCGTCCCGCGCGCGCCGCCCTCTCCTCCGCGGAAACGGCACCGTGGTCATAATTACCGTCTCGCTTCTTTTAAGAATCCCGTTATCGACGCTGTCGCCGTTGTCAATGTAGGACTACGTCACGCATCGTTCCATACGACACTTCATTGACTTAATTACCGTGAGTACTCCTGTGTTTTTTGCGCGCCGGCCGCTATCCACCATTCAAGATGCCTCGCACTCAGCGCTCTCCGCCACCGTCAGCTCCTACCGATCAACAGTCGCCTGCGTCCGCGAAGAGGTCGCCTTCATGTTCTAATATCCACACGACTTTGTCTGACCCGGAGCTCAGCTCTCAATCTTCAATAAATAAGGAACAGATTCGCGATATTTTCGTTAAAGCAAACCGCAGAACAAAACGTCGCCTCGGTGATGGTTTACGTGTTAAGGAGAGTGAATCAGACAATAAGCTACTGCTATCCGAAATCTCTAAGCTTTTCGCTGACTTTGAGGCCAAACAAAGCTGGAAATTCGATTGCCCAAAGTCAACCATGGATGAACTATCAGAACAAAACTCAAAGATTCAATCTTCAATGGACTTTGTCAGTGGAAAGTACGACGAAATATTAAACCGACTGGATGCAACTGAAAGGGAAAACAAAATTCTCAAGAAAACTGTCTCTTCGTTAGAATTAAAAATTGATTACTTGGAACGTTGCTCTCGTTCTGCTTTGCTCGAAATAAATAACTTGCCTAACACCGTCTCGGAAAATAAAGATACCTTAACACAAAACCTTTGCAAGATTGGGTCTGTGATTGGTGAGGAAATAATGCCATCTGAACTCAACAACATATACAGACTGAAGGCAAAAAAAAACTCGGACACTGTAGGTACTGTAATTGCGGAATTCAAATCATCCACTAAAAAAGAAATCGTCTTGAAGGCCGCGAAAATCTTCAATAAGCAACCCGGACACAATAAACTGTGCACAGCCAGTATTGAGTCGCCTGGCCCGTCGAAACCCATCTACATATCGGAGTCCTTAACTTCCTATGGCAAACACCTTTATTACTTGGCCCGTAAACTTCAGAAAGAAGGTAAATGTGATAGCTGTTGGTCCAGCCACGGGAAAATTTACGTAAAGAAGGCTGCAGATTCGATTCCGTTTTGCGTTAACTGTGAAAGCGACCTACACAAAATTGTTGGCGCCGCTTCGTGACTGACTCCTAACACAGTTTTGTTTCGTTATTACTGCTTTGTTTTTATTGTTACTTTGTCCATGTTATTATTACACTCTGTACAAAACTACACAGAACCATACTATATAACCATATCCCCATTTTACACACTACACACACCGATAGACGTCATATATTTCAGTACTTTTCTTTCCTCTTGTTTAACTAATAACAATGCTAAAAATAATCAGATAAATAAGTTTAACTCTTTTGATGGAGTCTTGGCAATTTATTACACGTATTGCGTAAATATTACACTCATAACTTTTGTTCCATATCCTTTTATTTTAATGTTACATACTTATCTTAATATTCGATCACTTAAATGATATTGTAGCTGATCTGGACCGTATTTCAGTAGCTGAGTCTGCATACTGTATGATTGAGGATTGTGAGGACTTTGGTCGTTTGCACAAGGATACCATGTCGCTTTTATGTCAAAACATACGTAGCATAAATAAAAATTTTGACGGTCTAACAACACTCGTGGAAAGAAGTAATACACCCTGGGATTTTGTTGTTCTAACGGAATGCTGGCTTTACAATTCCCCTTTCCTACCAACAATCCATGACTATACCTGTATCACAACCAAATCGCATAGAACTCAGAATGAGGGTGTGATGGTCTTTTACCGTTCCCATCTTCAAGTTTCTGTTTCAGAGCCCCTAGTCCAAGACGCTAACTGCTTACTGTTGAAACTTAACAATGATACTATTGTGATCGCTGTCTACCGCCCGCCAGCTGTTCGTAACGTCTCAAACTTCTTAGAATCTTTGGATGAAGTACTAAAATCTGTATCTTCTTATAATAACATTGTCTTGACCGGTGACATAAACATCAATATCTCTGACACTAGTAACGACCCACGTGCGTCAGAGTATCTGACTTTGCTTGCCTATCACGGTATGCTTCCAGCACACACTCTCTCCACGCATCAAAGTAACTCCTGTCTTGATCATCTTATTTTAAAAACGCGAAAACCTGCCTTTTGTTTCGTTGCAAACACTTCCATCACTGATCATGATACTGTTTTGTTATTTCTTGATAATAAAAAATCTAACAATTGTTCTCGGCAAAAATGTAAAAAGGCTCGGGTTCTGGATTTTGACAAAATTGAATCAGACTTACAACAGACCGACTTCAGCACCATGTATAGTACTCCAAATGTTGAAGAAGCCACGGATTTTTTCATCAACACTCTTAACCTAATTATAGACCGGAACTCCATTTCAAAAGATGTGCCTAACCGGAAAAGGTTGAGTAAGCCCTGGATGACCCCAGGGCTCCTCCGATGCCTACGAAATCGGGACAATTTACACACAAAATTAAAAAAAGACCCTGGAAATGAAACACTACAAATTACGTTTAAAAGATATAGAAACTACTGTTCCAAAATACTTAAATCTATTAAAATAAATTACGATAAAGCCCTTATAACTAATTCTAAAAATAACAATAAAAAACTCTGGGAAGCTATTAAAACCATCAGTCACACATCTAAAATAAAAACCCATGCTAACGATCTTTTGTCATCCTCCAATCCAAAGCGCTCTGTGAATGAAGTAAATTCTTACTTTGCCAACATTGGACGTACATTGGCAGAGAAAATAACTATTTCCACACATAGTCCCCCACAAACTGATGGTCAACCGTCTCATCATAATACGTTTGTCCTGCTAAGCACAGACGAACTTGAATTAGCTACTCTTATTGACAAGTTAAGAACCGATTGTGCAGTGGGTTCCGATGGCATTTCGGGTACTTTTCTCAAAAAATTTAAAAATCTTCTCACCCCACATCTAACTCATATTTGTAATTTAGCCTTCACATCCGGCATCTTCCCGAATGCATTTAAGCTGGCTGTAGTGCATCCTGTCCATAAGGGAGGGGATAGAGATCGATCAAACAATTATAGGCCTATTGCAATTTTACCAACACTTTCCAAATTGCTTGAAAGGCTCATAAATAACAGATTAGTTAAGTACTTGGAGCAAAATCATCTGCTTTCTTCCTCTCAGTATGGTTTCCGTTCTGGAATCTCTGCAAACGATGCTGTACTAGATCTTACTACTAACATTATGTCAAATTTGGACAAGAAACAAAAAGTCATTGGAATTTTCCTGGACCTAGCAAAGGCTTTTGATACGATCTCTATCCCCAAACTTATTGGTAAACTGGAAGGAATCGGTATAAGAGGCACCCAACTCGCACTCCTAGAAAGTTACCTCACAGATAGACGCCAACGCCTCAAGATCGGAGACTGGTTGAGTGACGAGCTCTCTATTTCGTATGGGGTCCCCCAGGGCAGTATTTTGGGGCCGACCCTTTTTCTCATTTACATAAATGACCTTTGTCGATTAACGTTACCCAATGCATCCATATTCACCTACGCGGACGATACTGCCTTACTGTTCCACGGTGACTCCTGGGAGCATGCATTTCAGCTATCTCAATTAGGACTCGACCTGGTTACGAACTGGTTAGCTCATAATCTTCTCACCTTAAATGTTGACAAAACTAAATACCTGACCTTTTCTCTATCTGCTGCAGGGAAACCTCCGATCTCACTTTTCTCCCTGATAGGCCACTCCTGTACTTTGCCTTCGCGGACTGCGTGTAATTGTCCCTGCCTTACCCGCAGTAATTTAATAAAATATCTTGGTATAGAGATAGATGATTGCTTGTCGTTCCGTGCACAGATAGACACACTCACTTTACGAGTACGAAGATTAATTTATATTTTTAAATCCCTCCGTTTCGTTGCCGACACCAAAGTACTGAGACTTGTATATTTTGCCCTCTGCCAATCGCTGTTGCAATATTGTATACCTGCATGGGGCGGAACAGGTAAGACCCATTTGCTGAAATTAGAACGAGCCCAAAGGGCAGTCCTGAAGGTTGGTTGGCGGTTGCCTTTCCGCTTTCCTACCACCGATCTGTATACCAAATGTTCTGTTCTCTCCGTCCGTAAGCTATTCATTTTAAATCTTGTTCTGTTGACACACTCCAGAACTCCTTATGACCCTTCCAGATTTAGCTCCCAGCGTCGCAAAGATACTGTTTGTCCCTCGATCCAAACGAAATCTCGTTCAGCCCAACGTAGTTTCCCTTTTATTGGTAGTCACGTCTATAACAAGGCCAATAAAATATTGAACCTATATCACATGACTAAATACCAATGTAAAAAAACTGTTACGGACTGGCTACTAAAATTAGATTATGCAGGGACTGAGGAAATCCTAAGCATTGCGAGATAATTTCGTCTATCGGACATATTTACACATACGGAAACAGCATGCTCCACTTTGTAATCCACACACACAAGCGCGCACACACTCTGACACGTAAGTTCTCTTGCCCAGTATTCTGTCGAGATGCTGGGTGTAGGACTTGCATGTTACACACGACATTCTCCATGGACTGAACACTTTTCAAAGACCGTTTCTATTATTTTATTATTTTTTCTTTAATTAATGTTACTTCCTTCTTTTTTTGCATTTATATTTTTTGTTAACTCTCAAAATTTGGTTGTCTTGCCTTATTTTAATTATTATTTGTGTAGTTTATTTTTAGTAAAAATGTCTTTATTTTAATGCAGATATCGAGTGTGAGCCTGGAGATCTGTCACACAGGTCCAGTACCCAGTATAGACTCCAGCTCTCACAAAGGTTAAATTATTATGCTATAATTATGATTACAACTTGTGACCATTATTGTACCTTTTTGAGAGAAATAAACAAAAATTATTATTATTATTATTATTTCGTTTATTCATTCTTTTTACATATCTTTACATTTTTAAATATTTTATAAAACAAAAAAAAAAAAAAAAAAAAACATTTAAAAATATAAAAATAGTTATCCGCCGGCGTGGGAGCAGGGTCCAAGCTACCGGTGGTTAGGGTTCCAGAGACAGGAACCTCCTCACAATACGAGCCGTATCAAGGAGTACTGCCTTCTGAATCTGGCCCTTGATCCAACTACCCAACGAGAGCCTCGACAGATGTTCGTCGAGGCTCTTGGCCATCAAGCCATTGGCCGTAACAACAATCGGCACAATGATAGCCGAGCTCACATTCCACATGTCAACAACCTCGCGCGCCAAGTCAAGATATTTTATTTGTTTATCTTTCTCGGCTTTCACGAGGTTCTCGTCATGTGGGATGGTAACATCGATTATCATTGCGCGGCGCGCTGATCTGTCTATCACTACTATGTCAGGCTTATTGGCGACAATAGTCCTGTCAGTAATGATAGGCAGATCCCAGTACATCGTGACATGGTCTTTTTCGAGAACTGGGTCGGGCACATACCTGTAATACGGCACCTCAGAATCCACAAGACTGTATTTCAAAGCAAGTTGCTGGTGGATAATTCTGGCTACTAGGTTGTGCCTATGCAAGTACTCGCCGTTAGCAAGACGAGAACAACCAGAGACAATATGTCTAATGGATTCACCTGGACGATGGCATGCCCGACACACGTCAATCGTCCCATCCTTTATTATATGTCTCCGGTAGTTGTTCGTCAAGATAACTTCGTCCATAATCGCACAAACAAAACCTTCAGTTTCCCCGAAGAGGTCACCGAATCGTAGCCAGGACACGGACGCTAGAAAATCTACATCGGGTCCATGAAGGGCCCGGTAGAAGCGTCCGTGAAGCTCCTTGCCTTGCCATACCTCATTGCGGTCTTCGGTACTGAGTACCATAGGTTTGCGCCAGTTCTCTTTAGCCATGGATAGCGGGGTGAGTCCGTTGTCCACTGCGACCACATCTCGGTGCATACCCACTTCCATCTTTAAAAAATATTCTCTGAGACTGCACACCTCGCGGTTGTGAAGGGTCTTGGCATTTAAAAAACCTCGACCCCCGCACTTCCGCGGGATGTACAGCCTCATCACCGATGATCGTGGGTGATGCATACGATTTGCGGTCAACAGCGTACGAACTCGTCTATCCAAGGCGTCGAGTTCAGTTTGAGTCCATTTGAGTATGCCGAAAGAGTACATTAGGACCGGCATGACCCAACCGTTGAAGGCGCGCACCTTGTTTCCGCCCGAAAAGAGGCTATTTAAAACCTTTTTCAGGCGTCCAAAGAAGCGCTCCCTCAACGATTGTTTCACGTCCGGTCCATCAATGCCTAACGCTTCCGACATACCCAAATACTTGTAGGTTTCGGATGAGGAGAGTGATCTAAGGTGTATGGAATCTGAAAGCTGAATCCCTTCAGATTCCATAATCTCCCCTCGCTTTACATACATGACTGCACATTTGTCAACACCAAATTCCATCCTGATGGCGCTACTGAAAGTTTCAGTGACCTTCAGTAGCTCCATCAGTCGCAATTTGTTGGGGGCAAAGAGTTTCAGATCATCCATTTGTAAGAGGTGAGATATGACCTGACCACCTCTCCTCAACCGATAGCCTAGACCTGAATCCTCCAACAATGTGCTTAGAGGATTCAGGGCCAAGCAGAACCAAAGTGGACTCAAACTGTCGCCCTGGAATATTCCCCGCTTGATCCATATAGGTTCATCGTTCGCCTGGATCTGTCGACACCCTGGATAGCGAAGGACCGTTCTCCATTGCCCCATACATGACCCAAGGAAGGCGCGTAGAGTTGCATCTATCTTGTACAACTCCAGCACCCTCATGAGCCATGTATGTGGCACCGAGTCGTAGGCCTTCTTATAATCTATCCAGCATGTGGACATATCCTTGCGAGATCGACGAACCTGTTGGCTAATGGCCATGTCAATGAGGAGTAGCTCCTTAGTACCACGGGACCCGTTCCTACATCCATTTTGAGAGGCAGACATAATTGAGTTAGTTTCAATATGTGTGTTAATTTTCACTCTCAAAATGGATGTAAGAAGTTTATAGACCGTCGACAAACAAGTGATCGGTCTATAGTTCTTGGGTTCCGTGGTACTACCTGATTTATGGAGCAGGTGGGTAACACCAGTTGTAAGAAACTGTGGTAGCGACCCAGACTCTAAGGAGGACTGGAATTGAGGATTATTATTATTATTTATATCTTTTTAGATCTCGGGATAATGGGATCCCGGACTTTTAGAGGGCATACCAGGAGCCGAAGCCATCTTGCAGAGGCCCATTACGCAATTTAAATGAAATGAGGCCCCAACCGGCAGTTGTCCCTGTATGCACTATGCCAGTGTACCCAAGGACAACCCCCGGTTGGAGTTGAACTATTGCGGAATATGGAAATAAAAGACAGAGTTATGGCGTTTGGTGGGTTTGGTGGACTGGTTACTTATAACTATGGAAAAACTATGGCCCCTGCCTAATCAATGTTTAATATACATAGATACGCTGGCAGGGGGTGACTTGCACACTCAACAAATGGGCCCCCGAACATATCGCTAGCACTAGGTGACGTAGCGACAAGGGGCAAACATATCCTGAGGTGCTTGAGGAGTGGAGAGGTATTTCACGGTTCTCAGAATCGACCAGGAACCCGGAAGTATGGTCGATCCCTACAAACACTTACTGGAATACTTCCTTCCTCCGAGCACGTTTGCTCTTGCGATTCTCCACTCTAGCCAGCCGATTAAGGCAAGAAAGAGGTGGGAGGTCTGTTCCTCGTTATGCTCATCACACAAACATTATTTTGTCCTGGGTGGGAATCGAACCCACGACCCCCGGCATAGCAGTCAGGGTCACTAACCACTAGACCAACAGGCCAGTCAAAATGATGATGATGATGACGAAGGAGTGGCAAAAAAAAAGGAAATCGCAAGTAGGCTACAAATCTACCATGGTACAAGTAGATACCAAATATTATGGACATAACACATAGAGAACGTTGTTTATTTATTAAATAGAACAGATCCAAATTGAGTTCACAATCGCAGTGAGTTTTAATGAGTATTGGCGGGTCGCGCTTCAATTAACTACGAGTAGAATGCAGAGTCTTATAGTTGAGATTAAATAAGGTCGTCTGGGCAAATCCTGAACTACCGCTAGAAGTTTCTGAAATTTATTTAGGCTTCTAAATCGGTACTTAGCTCCTACGGTCGCAAGACGATCTCCGGCCACCGTAGGCGCGGGCATGCGGACAGCGAGTAAAGGGCAACTCGCTGTCCGACCATGGACCATGCCCGGGTCGACGGCGCGTCGTGTTCCACGCGCGCCTCAAAGAGCTGTCAGCAAAATGACGGGGCCCCCTCTCAGAGGGCCAAAGCTTGCCGGGGTCGCGGGACTTATTTCTATTACCGTGACCCCGGAACATAAAGGGCTACTGAAGGACACCGTGGATTTTAGTCAGTACAAGTCTGACAGTACCTCCCGCCCTGCCCGGGGTTGGAGGTCTCATTTGATGATTTTACCACGATAAAAAAAAAAAGCTCCTACGGTAGAGCAAGTTTAGGACGAAGAAAGAGGCGTCCTTTCCCACGACATTGACGGGCAAAACTGTGCTTAAGTTTTTTACTGTAACTGTTACTGTCTGCCTGTATCATCCCACTGCTGGGCAAAGGCCTCTCGGCTAGTTTTTATATCGTGTTAAAATCATCGATTGAGTCTTCACACCCAGAGCGGGACGATAGAGAGACAGTCGGACTCTTACTGACTTAAATCCAAAGTGTCTTTCAATAGCATTTTACGTTCAAGGGCAGCGGTTACCTGATGAGACAGTCCCGTGACCCAGACAGTCAGTTATTCAGTAGTGGCCGTCATTCTTTGGCAAACACCGCTGTCTCGCGTCCCATCTTTAATGTTTATAAAATATTAAAACAAAACTTTTTTCAGTAAACATTAATCAAAAAACAGGCTCATGATTCTAAAAATATACAACAATAGCTGTCAAAACATTAAAAATTCAATCTCATGCTGTGCAAATCGATCAGAATGGGCCATCAGTGCTGTCGTCCGGAACGTCGGCATTGGGCAGAGTACACTCAACAAAATTGTCAGGTATGTCAGCGAGTTTTCATAAGTCTTCCTATATACTATAATTATGCATACTACATGCAGTATAACCGCACTTCTTGCATGCATTCACTTTTCGGCTGTATGCATGTAGCATACAGCAGCCACAGTTTGTTTTGCAGACGCATAACACGAGCCGCACACGCCCTGATGGGTTAACCCGCGCTTTCCGAGGTTGGTCTGTGGGTGGGTGACCATCTATCGTAGCAAGTTTCCTCCGTGCCTTGTAAAGCACGTAAAGCCGTTGGTCCCGGCAGTCCTTTGTAGATCTTTGACAGTCGTTACTGTTAGTCAGAAGCACTAAAGTCTGACAACCAGTCTTATCATGGGGTATGGTATTACCCAGTTACTGGTTTGTGGAGGTCCGACAGGCAGTCGCTCCATGTAAAATACTGATTTCCAGCTGCATCTGCTTTGGACCCTAATATAAATGGGAAAAGGCTAGGCAGATTATGAAGCTCATAACAACGTTAGAAAACTGTTTTAAAACTTGCTGTAAGGCCTGCACACTAAACTCTTTTGTTGACGGTACTGCAACCTGCATCTGACAGCTGATTCAAACTGACTGCGTTCGTCCAATCTTTGCTGCACTCGTTCTCTGCGCTGGCACCAATCAATGACTACAAACTGCGAATTGTGGTAACAACACTAGTATTTCAAATATTTTAGGTTCAAATACAGTGAAAGTGAGGAGCTGGAAAAATCCCAAGTGAAACTTTCATGTAGCTATCACATTTGTATGCACCTAGTGTGTTTATAAGAATAAAACTATATCCTATATATACATATATGAAGATATAATACTCGTAGAAACTAAATTTTAAAATGTCCAATGACAATAGCAACCTATTTCCAGAGGTCGATAAACTTATGGAACCAAGCTTTCCATAAGTTGCTGCCTAGTTGCCTACCCGTTCTGCCTAGCCGTTTTTTCTCTAATTATGTTTCTTTATTATTTCAATACACGAAAGAAATGTTGACATATATACCGTTCATTGTAATATTGAATTAAGTATACGACATTAAGAAAAAATAATAACATTGGTCGATGAGGTTCAAATTACATTGTTTTAATAACAAGAGTCATTCATTGCACGATCAAATTATTTTCTTAAATTATTATTTTGTTAACTTTGTGCACCGGCCGACTTTTTTAAACAATAGATGGAATTTCCTACAGATTACAACAGACAATTATAGTTTTGCAGTTTTTATAGATAATGATATGTTTGGCAGAACCTTTCGACTCGCACTTGGCATTTTTAGTTTTCCTGTAAATATCCTGTAAATTTCCTGTAAATTTCCTGTATTTTTCTTATTAAATATACCTGGCAGTTTGGCAGAGCTATAATTAAGGTAAGTTTACGCATCAGACTCGTAACATTCATCAAAGTAAAGACATACTTGCACCCTCCACAGTATTCAAGGTCCAACGTTCACCTCCGTCAGTTCGCGAGCCTCCGCCATCTTCCACCAATGTTATTAACTTGCGGTTGAGTGATGCCTCGCTCAAGTTATTCTGTGTACACAACTTGCAATTTGTATTCTATCAGCCGTGCTACTAAGTTTAGTTTCTTTTGTAATTGAACGATTAAGTGAGTGTTTTCTTAGTTCAAGCCAAATAATGATTATTTTTCTTTAGTTTTAGTTTAGTTATTGATGTTTTTATTGTACTACGGGAGATGCGAATGTTTAGCGCGTCTTTGTAGGCCGTGATAACGATGAAAGGAAATGTCCTAAAAGGACATGACGTTATTAATGGCATGAACTAAAGAGGGATTGTACACTTTTTAATGATTTTTTTAATGAATTGTATATGTTTAATGATCATCATGACATTATCTCTAAAGTTATAACTAGATAGTGACAGCCTCTGTTTAATGTTATATCTACTTCTTTAAAAATACTTTTGCCCAACACTTGGAATTTCTTCTGTGTACGTTTACAAACAAACACCAAGACCCGGAACAACTACCTGTAAGTCATACAAATATGTGTTCCGTGCGGAGATTGAACTAGCGACACGCTGGTAAACAGTCGATCGCTCAGCCACTGCGTCAACGGTGCCGACAAAGGAAAGATGTGTAGTATCCACAACTGATGTGAATTTATGGTCAGAACGAAGAATAAGTTCCTGTGATAATCCCTACAATGCCATTTAGAATTTCAATTCCAAAGAATTCGCTCAGTAGTTTTTACTCACTCTCATGGGAATGAGGTGTGAGTTTATGTACATAATATGTATGTTTATAGAGCCCACAGGTGATTACAAGCGGGAAGGCAATAAAAAGGGGTTTACACAAAGACACACGTGACAGAAAGGGGCCTTCAAAGTTGAATGTAAGGCTAAGATTCAGTATAAACACCCCCGGGAGGCAGGCGAAGGATGCGAGAGACGCTATCCTGTGGTTATATACGACTTGTTGTTCCTACTGGGAACTCTCTTACCTAGATAATTATGCAAATATTATTGTTGCACTTCCATTAATCCAAGCTTGCACAAACCAAATAATAACTTACTGTGAATATGAACAATATTCCACAACTATGCAGATGCAGATATAAGCTAAGCAGAGCTTGTATTATGGGTACTAGGCAACTGATAAACATACTTATAGATTTCTGAATACATACATTATTAAAAATAAATTACACCCAGACACAGAACAAATGATCATGCTCATCACACAAACATTTGTCCTGGGTGGGAATCGAACCCACGACTTCCGGCATAGCAGTCAGGGTCACTAACCACTAGACCTACAGGCCAGTCAAACAAAACAAAACTTGGTGAGTTGTCGAGTCATACCTACCTACAAGCTAAGATGTAAAAATCGATCAGACCAGTACCGTCAGCACGAGTTTTCAGTATTTGGGACGTAAAGTAAACTGGAACTTTGACTACTTCAAATTGACAATTTTCAAGGAAAAAATTGGTTCCTTCTTCGCACACCAGAGGCGCTGTTCCATATTTTCATACAAGAAATGCTGTAAATACTGGAAAGTTGCTGAAAGTAAAAGATTGAAAACTGGTGCTAAGGGTACAGATGGGTTCACTAGCTTTCTGAGTTTAATTTACAGAATACGATCCACTAACCCACATTTGCAAGAGTGGTAAAATAAAGATAGACTAGCAGCTGTTACCATAATATCCAAAAAAACGAAATTATTTCTTTTTACAACATCATCTGCCTAGCCTTTTCCCAACGGGTTGGCTTCCAGTCGAACTAGATGCAGCTAGATATCAGTATTTTACATAGAGCGACTGCCTATCGAACCTCCACAAACCCAGTTACTGGGTAATACGATACCCCATGGTTAGACACCCTGTCTGACTTTCGAGCTTCTGACTTACTACTGTCAAAGATCTACAAATGACAGCCGTGACCAACGGCTTTACGTGCTTTCCGAGACACGGAGAAAACTCGCTGACAGATGGTCACCCATCCAGACCAACCTCGACAAGCGCGGCTTAACCCGGAAGATCGGTCTTTGCGGCTGTAATAATTTAACCACAAGCTCCCATTTTTACGAGCTATTTAATTTTACAAGATGAAAAATGAAAATAAACACACGAGTCTTGTCTCCAAGCCTGTCAAGCCTGGTCATCAAAGTAATGGTTACAAATGGAACTTTAAGACCGCACCACCAGGTGGAAACATCAGTCACAGAGGCGTTACGCACTCGACATTAATATTAAATTCCTTTGGCAACCTTGTACGGGGAGAAAACGATAATTTTCACAGGATATTTTATGGTGAAAACAGATGCCGCTGAATTTTTTATTATTTTCCGTCGGTCCTGTTATCACTCATCATAAGACTTCATGTATTCAGGTTAAATGATCAGGGGTGTGGGGGGTATTGCAACATCTTAAAACCAGGCTTATTCCGGCGAGTAAAAGTGACAGAGCTATACATGTCGTCTCGCGTCGTCTCGTTCTCTCACTGAAACAAGCCTGGTTTTAAGACGTTGTAATAGTAGCCCAGGTTTTCTGTTTACATGGGTTTGAAACGTTATAACTTGAAGGAAAGTTGGAACTTTAATACCAAATTCAGTTGCATTGTTACCATCTCAGTGAGGTTATTTTATTTGACGTACTTAGAAAACACGAAGTCTCTGAAAATTAACTTAAGTGCAGCACCGAGAAGAAAATACGTTGAATGTCATTTTGTAGGATAAGTACAAAAAAAAACCATGAATAAAGACGTGGATAAAGTGCTTGTAAAGTAATATTTTAGGAAAAACAGTGAACATGAACTCACAAAAAACATCGACCCATGTCAAGTATTCTCAAATGAAGAGTTTTCGTTGTTAACGCTGTTTCATTGTAAATGGTTTACTTTTATTTAATGTTGATGTATTTAAATGAAACATAACAAATTGTGTCATTTTGAAAAACTAAATCCAATTATCCTAAAGTTACAAAAACAAATAATATGTTGTCAAAGCATTCCCGATTCAACTGAGGACGTTCAAAGAGTTATTTATCTTTATGTTTGTAAAGAGCAGTTTTTCGCTGGTGTGTGTACACCTTAAGTCAGCACTTTGTTTCGCATGAATAAGTAAGGTGATGCCGCTCTGTTAACCCTTGTCTACCGCTGCTGTCCTTAGTGTAATGCATTTGGCTGCCTTTTTAATAGATGCATTAAAAAATGGTGCTATAAGTTATTTTGAAGTAGCTTTGTCGTTCTCATAAAAGTCATTAGTAGTAAGTAAAGTATATCCAATACTTATCCAAAAAGCCAAGTATATCCAATACTTATCCAAATGACTATTATGAGAACGACAAGAAAAGGTGTGAAGGCGTTACTACGCCTGCACACGGTAAGTCCCATTTGTTCTATGGAACATTACGTAATAGAACAAGTTGAGATAATATTGTCCCGATTTGTACTATAGAACTACATACTAGCTTTTGCTCCTGTTTTTATTTGTCTGTGAATGCACAGAACTAAATGGTAATCGTTTTTCCCAAATTGTTCCATGATGAGATATACAATGTGTAACATTAATAGCGCACAATCGCTCGTGGAGTAACTCAGCCCATGTTGCTGAACAATGTTTGTTCTAAGACTTTTGGAAAAAAGCAAAAAAAAAAAAAACTTTTTCATACAAAATGAGGAATTGATCGGGCCTATCAGTATGAAAAATCATATTTTTTTATGCGAATTTCCAAATGTCTCAACCCATGTTAATGAACAAACATTGTTCAGTAACATGGGTTGACTTATCCCACGAGAGGTTGTGCGCTATTAATGATACACATTGTATAAGACATGACAGATATTTATCACAGACAGATACCAGGTACAGTTGACTATCAAAAAATTTATTCTACTCGCCACATAATGTTTTTATTTAGAAAAATGTTCTATTACGTCATGTTCCATAGAACAAATGGGACCTACCGCCTGCACATCAGCAGAGTTTCATTGCATAGTCCAGGGGCCTTAGTCAAACAGCAGACGACAGTAGACGACTATCGTTATCGTTCATCAGTCACCAATACATTTTCAACTTTATACCCCTGCGCGTAAAGTTGAAAATCTTTTAAAAACTGCGAAACAAACGAAAACGATCTGTGAACTTAAATGGATTTTCAACTTTACGCGCTGGGGAATAAAGTTGAAAACGTATTGGTGACTGATGAACGATAACGATTGTCGTCTGTTATCGTCTGCTGTATCTAAGGCCCCAGTATTTTCCAACCAGTCGAGATTAACTTCTATCTGACATAGTCATATTTATATCGGAAACGAATGCTTATTTTCTTTTCAACCGACTTATAAAAAGATGGAGGTTCTCAATTCGTATGTTTGTATTTTTTACGATAATGAAATACTCAAAACAATTTAGTAGAGTTCATAATAAATTTATTTTATGTTACTGGGTTGTGGGGGTCCGACAGGCAGTCGCTCCATGTAAAATCAGTATTTTACATGGAGCGACTGCCTGCAATCGGACCTCCATGATATCAGTAGGTATATCTAGCTGCATCTGGTTTGACTGGAAGCCGACCCCAATATAATTGTGAAAAGGCTAGGCAGATGATGATGATATTAAATGAATTTAATATAATGTAATTTAACGAAGTATCGTGGATGCTTGCATGCTCTAAAATCCCAGTTATTCCCGCTGCAAGCAAAACAGCTTTACTAAAGGTATATTATGTCGGTGAAATTTTGCTCAGATTAAATGCGGTATGTATTTCTGTTATTTCTGAGCTAATTAGCACCCACCGAAATAGTTCATTCGTAGTATTTCTGTGTACAAGCAACTGAGTACCCGTCTCATTTAATTGGGATATTAAACTAAATGTTACAAGCAAAATATAATTTTAAGTTTTTCAGTAAAGCACTGGCATAGTATCAGGTATCTTTAAGAAGTGGTGGAGCCACTAATGAGTCCTTGGAATATGATACTGTATAGGAATATGGCTTTTTTTTTAAACCGACGTCGAAAAAAGGAGTAGGTTCTCAATTCGTCGGAATCGTTTTTTAAGTAGTAAAATCATCAAATCAGTTCTCCCACCCAGGACGGGCCGGGATGACTGTTAGACTAGTAGAGACTAAATTCGATGGTATTCCTTTAATAGCCCTTATAGGGTCCACCTCCATGGTTACGATTTCCAAATGAGACAGTCCCGCAGCGAGAGGCCGTCTTAACACAAAATAGACTTTTTTTGTGTTTAGACATTTATATGTTTAACAATACCTAAGCAACCATACAATATTATAGTACCTAGAGGCAGTGAGGCACTAGTTTGAGTAGTAGTTTGTCAGTGCACAGCAAGTCACGCTCGATTGGGCCACACACAGGTGAATACACCAGGTGTATGATTGTAAAGGCCTATTCATACCTAAGCGGTGTTCAATACCGCTTTGGGTACAACACACATACCGCGCAGGGTTCCGCAGCTACAGCGACTTGAGTGATTATCAATGTTGTTGCTGTGCTTAGAAGTGCATACCATGCGGGCACCCTAAACGAAGAGAAATCCGCTTTGGAGTAAACGTAATAATTACCGCAAAATCCAATCGGTTTCCTCTACACCAGACGGTAGTCAATACTGCTAAGGTTTTAGTAGGCGTAAATTTAGACATTTGTGCACTTGTGTAGCCCTCTGTTCACTGGGCAGTTCTATACAGCGTGACGGCGTGACTCGCGGTGACTGGGTCACAACTCCGCTGGAAGCTTGAATTTGTTTAGCGGCCCTAGCACGAACTCACGTATTCGACCGTCCTTCGTATTTGGGTGAATCTTGAGAGGTTGATTTTATGTTGTCCGAAGAAAAAAAGTACCCGTAGTATTTAAATTAGATGTCAAAATATTTTTTTTATGCCACGTTAATGTATGATCTAACTGTAGCACGATAGTTTTTGGGTCTAATTTGGTACTAAATAGTCGAAAAAAAATCCAAAAGGCCCAAATATTGATACCCCTGGCGCGTCCGCTACACATTTTGCAAACAACAAACCGACAAAACCCTAACTTACGAACATAAACAAAATAAACAATGCGGTCTAATCGCTAACAGGGTTGTTGTAGATATATAAAAAAAATATACGCCTTGTGTATTTATGATAGTTTTATTAAGAACTATAATATAAAGTTTGTCCGAGACTAAACAGTGATTCCCCTGGCGCGTCACTTAACTTCGTAAATCTTTAGTAAAATATTCTAGAACAGTGTCTCCGAGCCGTCGCACGAGCGCTGCCGGTAGCGCTTCCAACGTAGTTTTAGAAGGTTGCGCTGCTCGTTGGTCCAGGACGAAATTACGAAGGTAAAGATTTGATTTCCCTGGTTTTGGTTCGCTAGCTCGTTGATTACCCTGATCACGTTTATAAATGCAATTTGAGTTTCAAGGATTTGTTTTCGGGTGTACATGGAACAGCTTTAATGATCATTATTTATTTATTACATTCATATTATTTAAAACGTATTGTTTTTATCAGAATCGACAAAAACATCGTGTTTTTTGATTCCATTGGCATTGATTCCCTAGGTATTTGCGCCAAGGTAATCAAAATGTGTTATGGAAATCAAAAGGTTTCTGTGAAAACAAGAAAGTTTTCGTTATATTTCTTATACATAATTTTTTTAGACCGTCTTATCGATTAAATATCATTTATCTTATTTAATTCGCACGACTTTCCTGCCTGTTTTTTGAAAACAAAAATTTTATCACTATTAACAATTTATATGAATTTCTTAATGTCTTAAACAAATATTGATCAACGATGTTAAGTTTTTTAAATTACCTACGTTTATATTTCAGATTTGAGCAATGCCTCCAAAACAATCAAGGCAAGAAAGATTAAAAAAAAAACGACTTGCAGAACGTCTTAGACTACAAAAAAAAATAGAGGCTACGTTAAAATAATAATAAAACTTCATTTTCTTTTAAAACATTGTTTAGATTTTGATTCCCTTGTCGTCTTTTTTGATTCCCCTGGCCAGAAAAAAATTAAACTGCTATATATTGAGAACCATCCGGCCAAAACTGATGCCAATTCGTTTAATGTGTTTATAATGAAGTTTAATTTTATATTACATAGTTACTTATAAAGAATCTGTGTAAATAAATTTCGCCAGGGGAATCAACTGAATATCGCCAATCTCAGGATTCACCCATTTGCTTCATACTTGTTTATTATGTAAATGAAGTCCTGTAGTGTACGATCAAGGAACTAATTTTATCAAAAAATAAGAGAGAGCGAGCCATAATCCAAAATGCGGGTCCAGAGCGGGTAATGGATGTCACATTTCTTCTAATTTGTGTTCTAAGACATACGTTTTTAACAAAAACAAAAAGGCTTTTGTGCTCCCAATAATGTTGTGTTAAGATTTCCTATAGTGTCCTGAAACCGTGTCATAGTTGAAATATGTTTTGATAAATTATTTAAATTATGTATTTTTATCTATTCAAAGCTAGATTAATTCGCATTTTGATGATACAATGTACTGACGCTCGAAAGCAAACTATTTTGTATGTCAATTTTCCCAATGCCCGCTTTATGATTCTTTTAAATCTTGCATGCATACGACCTGACAGGCCGACGACTTAAACTAGACCACTATAGACTTAGTGACTTGTTACCTAATGGTAACAAGTAGTGGATCACGATTTTCTTCGCGATGTCCCGTCTATTGCTCGTAAATATTTTAATGATAAATGATAAATGATAAATGATATTTATTCAGCAAATTGGTTTTTACAAACTCTTTTACACGTCAAAAGACACTATTTTTAGACTAGATGGGGCCGGTGTTTCGTACCTGACTACTCTGAGAAGAAACATCCGAAACAAACTCAGAGGTCACAGTCTCTTTTAAAGTCCAGACAATTTTGTATTGGTAAAGTACTATGAGAACCATGCAGATGTCTGGGGTGGTCTTTTGAAGAAAGAACCACACAGATTTGAGTGGACCTGTCCAGTCAGTGCAAGCATGTGTCAGTTACCGTGTAGCTCAACTTATAACACTAGGAGCTCAACTTATAACACTAATGTCTTTGTTATTGAAGCTGGTAATACCTTCCCATTTTCATTCTCAATTGGATCCTTGAATTCGAATGATAAATGATATTTATTTTGTAAGTTGGTTATAAAAAACACTTTTACACGTCATAGTCAATATTTTTAAAGCTAGATGAGGCCGGTGTTTCGTAACTGACTACTCTGAGAAGAAACAGCCGAAACAAACTCAGAGGTCACAGTCTCTTTTAAAGTCCAGACATTGTTCAGGTCATACGAGGACCATGCGGGTGTCTGAGACGGTCTTTTGAAGAAAGAACCACACAGATTTGAGTGGACCTGTCCAGTCAGTGCAAGCATTTGTCGGTGATCGTGTAGCTCGACTCAGACCACAAGGAGCTCAACGACACGACGAACAATACCAAAGAAAGGACATTTGGGTAGGCCGCTTAAAGTACTCAAATTGTCAGACAATTATTATGATTGAAGAGCAAAACTTCCCCACATTCGTCCTCGCATTCACAATGATAAAATACACAAACAAACAAAAAAGATAAAATAATTGAAAAAACATGTCAAATTGTAAAAAATAATAAATCAATAAAAAATTCAAAGTCACAAAGTAACTCACGTCAGATTGTAAAACGATAAAAAATAAAAAATGTCAGATTGTAAAAAGATAAAAAAATAAAAAATGTCAGATTGTATAAAAAGAAAGGAATAAATAACAAAAACAGACAAAGTAGTAAAAATATGAAAACAAATAACAAAAAAAAAAAAAAAAAAAAAAAAAAAAAAAACACATTCTACAATACGATAACATGATTATAACAACTACATTCAGTGAGTAAATTCAATTGGAGCAGCTTAATCCCAAGCTTTTTTGTCTTCAAGATAATGGTTTACATGATAATATTATAGGCTTTCTGAACCAGTTTACGTTTAATAAATGATTTGAATTTATTTATGCTCAGTGCTTGAATAGAACTCGGAAGCTTATTATAAAAACGTATACACTGACATCTAAATGTGCCCCCTATTTTTTTGAGCCGGGTAGCTGGAACCATGAATTTGTCCTTATTTCTTGTATTTATTTTGTGGAAATCACTGTATTTTTTAAAAAGATGAATATGCTTATGTGCGTACAAGAGGTTTTCATAGATGTACTGAGCCGGCACAGTCATAATATTAATCTCTTTAAATTTTTCTCTGAGGGAGAATCTGGGACTTAGTTTATAGATGGACCGAATTGCCCTTTTTTGCAAAATAAAAATTGTTTGAATTTCAGCGGCATTGCCCCACAACAGAATACCGTACGACATTACACTGTGGAAATAACCAAAGTAAACTAAACGGGCTGTCTCCAAGTTAGTTAATTCACGAATTTTCCTAACAGCAAATGCCGCAGAGCTGAGCTTTTTTGACAATTTGTCTATATTTGCCCCACTGAAGTTTAGAATCCAAAAAAGCCCTGTACGAAAAGGGCTTAAGTAGCTAGTTATCAAAGTATTAGTTTTCGATTGCAAAACTTTACAGTCTCTTTGACCGGAGTAGTACTGACGCTGCAGTCACGTTAATGTTCTAGGTTCTAGAGAAGACAAGTTTTTCAAACAACTAAATAGCAAAAAGGAAATTGCAATTCGAAACTTTTTGGTTAAATATTTTCAAGTGACGCAAAACTTAACTACTACTCAAATATCTAAACTTCATAACTACGAGCAACGACGATATATTACTAGACTTCTATTAACAGGCGACCGATGTCTGTCAACACATTAGGCAAAAAAGTCTTATATCCGTCTTATTTCGACCACTCCTGTGAGCCGTAAACATACCTTGAGACAGAACAGACCTTGAGTTAGGCAATCACAACGCAGTACCCCTTCCGCTACCCCTTCCGCTTACGTAGTACCTCAGCGAGTTGACAGAATAGTTTTTGTTCCTTAAATCGTGCATGCGGAGTCGAGTAATATATCGTCGTTGACTACGAGTCACTCCCATTATCATATTATTATCTACTAGCGACTTGCCCTGGCTCCACACATGTTGTGCATTCTCTACTATATACTGCATGATATATACATAAAAACCTTCCTCTTGAATCACTCTACTTATTTAAATCGTATCAATTTCCGTTGCGTAGTTTCTAAGATATAAGCATACAAGCGGACAGGAAGCGGGAAGCGACTTTATGTTATACTAAGTATGTAGTGATTTACATAATTATTATGAAAGTAAAAATATTATAATGATAAATCTTACAAAAAAAACAAACAAAATACATACTGAAATAAAAAATCTAAAAGCCATTAGTCACAGTTCAGCGATCAATCTCTGTTGTATTTTTCAAGCCTACGCTGTTAGCTCGTCAATCTTCGGCCGAGCTATTGGCAATTCGAGCTGCAGGCAGTAAACTCAATTCAAGCTGCATACAGCAATGTGCTGGTAGACTGCTCACGGACATTTGCTGGTTGAATCGAGCGTGAAATAAAAACACGGCGCATGTCAACTATTTATCCAGTAGCTTTGTTGGTACAACAATGCGGTTCTATTTTTAGATGTAGTAGCCGGAATTGAAAGAATAAAAAAAAAATGGGTAGCTTGCCAAGAGACCAGAAGTAGCTAGCAAGGACTGACCGGGACTGAGTCAGCGGTGAATGGTGTTTCACGCGCTCCTCAAGTTCTCGCTAAGGCTAAATGTTTTCCGGGGTCAGTCAAGTCTAACAGTTCCCTCCAGAATAACCAGTGGTTGGACTCATTAGATGACATTTCGAACTTAAAATTTAAACAGTACCTACCTATTATTGGGTCTGAGTGGGTGCTATAAAGATACACATCTGACGAACTTATCAGCTGTTGTAGGCGTGATGGTGTTATTCATAAACCTAACTAGATTTCATTACTCACAGTGACTAGAAAATCAAGCTAGTGAATCAAAAAGCCTTTACAAAACAAACTATGAATAGCGGCGAGTGTTTAAACTTCCATTCATTCATTTCAAAGTTAGTTTGATTCAAACATTTTCACAGCATTCAGCAGAATCTCGACGTAGAAATATTGGCATTTAACTAAAAGCCGGTCGAAATGAAAGCGTTTCCATCAGTAGCCATTACCCGGGTCCATACCCGGGTATATACTATCCATCGCCAGGCTCGGTTGACCACGGTTCCGAGTATTTCCGGGTACGTTTACATTTACTGATTGCAAAAGCAATTTTTCAGGCTGAACCAAGTGCAATAATCAACACAATCAAAATAATAATTTACCAACAACTCGGCGTGGTCAAGAATAATGGTAAAACTGGAACAAAAATATAATTAATTTCGATTTTTGCTATAGAATAATAAAGAAACCTGTTAATAATTGTCAAAAATATTTGCAATGTTGATAAACTTATCTATTTTCTTCGGCATTTCGGCAAGAAAAAAAGTTTAAGAAAATACTTTTGATATTATAACCGATCCATCAACGCTTGAAATTAATATTCTATATATTTCAAACCAAATCCTGATCCGTTTTCTTCGAAATTAGCTTTTAATTGGATGTTTTTAAGAATCGGATAGAAATAATCGAACGTTGATTGGTTACAGATAAAGATTAGGATCAAGAAAGATAATTATGAAATTCCATAGTAACTCAACTCCGCGTAAGGTTACTAAATGTAATAGTCATCAACTACGCACACTCACTAATGCATTGTGTCCTCTTTAATTTTCCATCATAACTTATAGCTTAAGTTAGCAGCGTTTTACATTTCTCTGGCATGTCGCCAAACTTTTCTTTAGTTCTAAAAACTGCAAAGCTTTTTTCATTAATTTGGAATAATATAAGTTTGTTGCAAAAGGGTTTGGTTTAAAACAAAGAAAGAAATAATATTCGTCGTTCTTTATTTTCACATTATCGTGTTATTTCGCGCGAAGGTTACATTGCTTATGTACCTACTACTGAAATTCAGACCTTCACTACAACTACACAGATTTTACATAAAACTTTAGTGAGGGAACGCCGGAGGATATCACTTTGGTCCTCTTTGAGGGAAGTTGAAATATACCCTTGTGAGTTTCAGTTTTGTTTTGAACTGACATAAAAATATATAGGTAGTATAGTTGTTTTTAATAAAAACCTTGATTATTATAAATTACAACTACTGCAAGAAATAAGCATACTTTTTTTATTATCTATTTTTGGTTTCCTCACGACATTTGCCTTCACAGTGATGATGAAATAAATTCCACAAACAATGCGCCTGCAGGGCTTCACTTTGTAACTGCAGTCATAAAAAGCCAATGAATATTTACACGATACAAACACAAAAAATAAAACATACGATTCTTGGAATGGAACACTTCAAAAAAATTCAGAATAACTGATTTAGTTACAACTGACAAGCAACTAGCAAAAATAAGCGCGACCGCACAATGTTGCGCGTCGGGTCACCCACTGTTTGCACACCAGGGCCGCAGGGGCCACCAACAGCTTCTGTTGAAAAATAAATGAACTCAACCGCACTCGCGACCAATCAGTGACCATTTTATTTTTTACGGTGAAATGCATAATTTGTGAACAGTGACCACAAACGTGAGAACAGTAGCTGAAATATTAATAAATTGTTAACTTTTACGATGTCAAAATTCTATACTTCATGAGGAGAAGAAAGAAGAAAGTTTAAATAAAAACCGTTCAATGATAGATCAACAGCTGGTCAGATCAACGACTAAAAGATAACATCATACTGAATACCAAATGAGCAAGACTATCTGTTAAGGTTAATGGAACGTAAAGGGCGACTAATGGAATATGGTGTATAAAAAAAGAGTCTGTACCCCTAGCACGAGTTTTCACTCCTTTACTTTACAGCGTCTTTCCAGTATTTCCAGCGTTTCTTTTATGAAAAAATGGAACAGCGCCTCTGGCGTGCAAAGAAGGAACTAATTTTTTCCTTGAAAATTGTCAATTTGAAATTGTCAAAGTTCCAGTTTATTGTACGTCTCAAATACTGAAAACTCGTGCTGGGTACTGACAGTCCCGTCCATTCCTCCCATGGCAGAAGAGCACATTATACCAACCTATATGAAATGATTTAGAAATGTTAGCGGAGCACAAGAGAAACCCAGTTCCATCCAAACTGTTTGCCAGGTCAAAGTAATTGAGAAAACAGCTTAATTCATACAAAAAAAAATGTATCGACACTTCAGTAAAATAAATATTCGATTTCGCTCAGTATTTCATTTAATTGTTTACATGATACTGTGCCGCGTTGCAATTTGTTTGCATATTCCTGATTAAAATCATACGAGCTGATTAAAGTGACCGAATCAATTATGCACGCAAAAGTACGACCGCTTTAATTACACAGCGTAATTACATTCAGGAGGAATTTCAGTGAAACTATACACTGTTGTATTCCACGGGTAGGAATATGGGTTATTTATTTTGTACGGTAGTTACAGTAAAACAGACGATTTAAAAACCATGAATGTTCTTAAATCCTCCTAGTTATCCTACTAGCTCAGAAGTTACTGACACACAGCGGATGATACTGGGAGTATTCTTGAATAACTTGCGACGTTTTGGAAATTTTGTACCTACACTAGTTCTTCATATACTTTTTAATTATAATGTTTATCAATCATCGTTATATCGCCTGTATCTACTAGCGTTGGTCGCAGGACTTCTACTATCACCGTGACCCCGGAACATAAAGGGCTATTGAAGGACACCGTGAATTTTAGTCAATACAAGTCTGACAGTCCCTCCCGCCACGCCCGGGGTGGGAGGACTCATTTGATGATTTTACCACGCTAAAAAAAAAAAGGTATTTGGGTGGATATCTGCTACTCTATCACGCAAAAACTACTGAACGGATTTGAATTAAATTGCGTACACAAATAGTTTATAACCTGGATTGACACATAGGATAGTTTTTATCCCTATTTTATGGTCCTGTGGTATAATTTTAAAGTTTTAACGGGTGAAGCCGCTGGTAACAGCTAGTAAATAATAAATTGTAGTGTTAATGAAAAGGGGTCTAAAAACGGGTTGACGACACAGTTGGCACAGTGGTTAAGCGATTCAGTCGTCGCGAATTCGATTACAGCACCGAACAATATTTTTTTCTACGAGTAGTGGTTTCTGGTGCGGTTGTTTGTGTGTTCATACATAAAGATTCTTCTTTTACAAAGAAGATACAGTTCCCCTTACCCTTCTTCCGTACGTCCTTCTATGTAATGCAAACGTCAAAAATCATGATCATTTAATTTTGACAACATCCATCATCAATTCATCATTCATCGGCTGATTGTTCAAAGTGACGCCGCTAGCCGTAACATAAGCATGCTATAACGTTGAGCGGTAATGCAATCACGCCACCACGAGAGCGGGCGCTGCAATCAATCGCGGATATCGACAGCCCTCCAAAGAGATAGACGGCCTGCATTCACACTGCAATATTGAGGGAGTTCACTTATATTTGGGGAATATCACATTTAGTAGAACAAAGCTTTAAAATAGCCAAATTAAAGAATCGTCTTTATCGCTTGGACAGGTGCTATGATAAGCGATAAGCGTGGAGCCATAACGACTGCAGAAAAACCAAATCGACTCATCCGAAGAATAACGTCCGATTTGCAAGATTGCTAGTTTTCAGTAGAGCTTATAGAAGTTGTTGACTTGTATAACCCTAAAACTACGATACTTGACATTTTGATTTTTTGGCAAGTTATTATATCACCCTAGACTAGTTAAATGACCGGTAGTATATATTTATAATCCTTTTAGTTTACGATATAGTGAGTTCCATATAAACATAAGACGTTTTCTAGCGAAAGAAGGAAGAAAAAAGTGCGTCCGTAGGGAATATAAGACGTTGTTTTACGGAAACAACTGATTTTAGTGGCGTTCTATATTAACATGAGTGTCTTTTTATGGAATATCCCACCCCTGATGAGTCCTATGTGAACACCTTCCTTGAAATATTCAAGTATAATTTTAGATGTGTTCAATAATTACCTTTCCTTAGAGTCAATAAAATTGATATTATGATTAAAAAGTTTATTATATTTTAAAAAGGAGTGAATAATTATGTCAGAAGCTTGAAAGTCTGACAACGAGTCTTACCATGGGGTATGGTATTACCCACTGGGTTGTGGAGACCCGACAAGCAGCCGCTCCATGTAAAATACAGATATTTAGCTGTATCTAGTTTGACTGCAAGCCGACCCCAATACGGTTGGGAAAAGGCTAGGCTACTTTAAAAAATCTCAAATATGAAACATAACATAACCGTTACGCCTCGTCATTAAACCTTCCTCTGCCTGAAATACAGGATACCTAGTTCAGGCATTGATCATTTTAGTGAACTTGACATTGATTTAGGAAACATTGTATTTAACGTATACCGGTATAGATTAATATTTATTGTTATTAAATAGCATTACCTATAACAGTAATCACATCACACTTAGGGAATAATTAATCTGTATGGTAAATACGCCCTAGCTGACAAAACGCTCCAACAGTCAAGAACTCAAACATCGGCTCAACTTATTCTAAAACCTAGAGCTAACAAAAAACTGCGAGTACCTATTAGAACAACGCACAAAACATTATTAAATGCCTTTGTTTAGACAGAAAGGAGAATCGAGATTTCACATGTACATTTAAATTAAATTAAACTCATTATTTGTATGATGAAACTTCACTAAATGCTTCGATCACCTAGTTGCTTTTCATTACATATAGGTTGACAAGAGTTTAAAATGTTTAATTAAATATATTAATTGTGATCTTTGTGCTTTTTTGAACGAGAAGAACCGACTTCAAGGGTGAGGACCGAAAACAGAACCAAACCGTACTGAACCATTTGGTTAGGTTCCTATAAACAATGTTGGCAGATATAGGAGTCCCGCCAAGAGAGGCTCCATCGACTTGATTCAGTCTTGCGAAATAATTGAAAGTGTGTAGTGCAGGGTTTCAGCAGTGTTGGTGGAGGCGGGGACTTTGATGCAGGGCGGTCAATGTCAAGTCAACAGAGATGCCTATTACCGTCGTCAACCCTTGGGGTGCCCTGACGTTGACCGTTTTCTTCTGGTTCATACGCGTAAAAAATGGGCTTGTATGATGCAATGTTTAGAATAACGTCACATCTGAAATTTGTTCCGCGGAACAAAGCACGATGTGTATAAGTGACGGTACGCAGGGATCTGGGGCCGCGTCCCTTCGTCAGATCGGCCATTGTTTGTTGGAGGGAGAATATTTTCGTTTGCATGGTCTTATTTTTAAATGCTTTTTAGTCTAAGTCACAGATTATGTTTATATACGTTTTAGTCTAAGTAAACAGTTGTGGACTATCGATGTTTCCACAGAACGGTTTTTGACGGAAATATTCAGAAACGCATTTTTTTACGCGAAAGTATGATTAAATTTATAAATATTCGCTGGTTACTAGTTCTTTCTGCAATCATAAGTAGTAGAAACATTAAAATGTGGAAGACTTATGAACTTTTAAGACGATGTTATACGAATTTATATAATCTTCTAAGCGTTTTATTTTAAAATACAACGTTTTTGTATCCGTACAAAAACGTTATATTTTAAAATAAAACGCACACAAAACCTAAAATATACTTAAATGAAAAAGATTATAATAAATAGAAGAAATATACATTATTATATTTATAGTCATGTTCATGTTGAAGGCGAATTTTTTTTCAAAAGAAACTTTGCCCCGCTCTAGGTCCTTTTTTCCTATGACGTGGGTGTGATACAAACATAGAAACTATCATGCAAAAACACCCAGACCCGGAACAACTACTACAGTAGGTCATACAAATATTTGTTTCGTGCGGGAATCGAACCCGCGACACACAGCGCAGCTGCCCAATCGCTGAGCCACTGCGCTAACCGTGTCGTCATCTACGGTACTTTCACAGTTTTTATGTCGTGTGACTGAGACTGTAGCAACATAACTATTTTTGAACTGTTTTGTCTTTTGACCTTTCAAAAGGGCTATAACTGGCCTACTTGAAATAAATACTTTGATTTGTTTTGATTTGTCATGCTACTCGTACACGCTTCTTCTACTCGCTAATCGTTGACAATGGGACAGAAGACGCCTGAGCAATGCTCATCGAAATCACGTCGATCCTCGATACGCGAGCGCGGTCGGCGCGATCGGCGGTTTCCATCCATTACCAAATTAGGACTGATTGCTTGACTGAGGCCTGTCATTATTGGAAGATTGATAGCGGGCCTCTACGAAAAACTTTTCCTAATATCTCCTAATTACATCTTTATCTCATCGTAACGACGTTGAAATATTATTACAGAAGACGGGACAATGAGAATAAGATGAAGGTCACACGATGCGGTAACGATGCGATGTGGAACCGTCATCCTACTTACTAATTACTATACCATGTCTCAACACGTTGCACAGCAATTGTGACCTACGAGAAGAGGCCGAGAGGGAGGAACGCGGACGCCGCTCTTCCTGTTACCACTGCGGCGCCGCACCGCCTGTGTAGTGCACTATAACTAGAAATAAATACGATGCGACACCGCATCGCACCGTTACCGTTTCGTGTGGCCTCGTACTGACACATCATGATTGTAGGAGCGTACATTACACACTCTTTTAGTTTAGATTGTTTTAAGGCGTCACTCTGAAGTCAGTTCTCATTTTTCTCATTTCTTCTCTTAGCCTCTTTTTGTCCCGGGTCGCCGGCGCGTTGTGTTCCATGCGCGCCTCAAACAGCGTCAACATGATGACGGGGCCTACAGAGGGCCAAACCCTGCCGGGGTCGCGGGACTTATTTATTTACCGTGACCCTGGAACATAAAGGGCTATTGAAGGACACCGTGGATTTTAGTCAGTACAAGTCTGACAGTCCCTCCCGCCCTGTCCGGGGTGGGAGGACTCATTTGATGATTTTACCACGATAAAAAAAAGCCTCTTTTTGTAGAAGAAATAGACTAGCTGTAAGTTCTATATGTTCCCAACTAAATTGGGATTAGGTTAAAGGCAGGGGTTCATAAGATGAAATTATTAGTCTCATCTTGAATATTTTTGTTTTTTTTTAATACGCCATCATCACAAAATATTACGCCATCGCAAACTCCAAAAATATGGCTGCCATGACGTCATTCCAGAGCACACACTGACAGGTCTCTCAACACATTGTCTTATCTTTATTGTATGTTTGTTCTGTATAATAATCAGATGACACGGCACTATTGCGAGGGGTTAAACATACAACCCTAATTATACATTCTTCGACCTCATTTCACGCCGTTTTCATGAAAATTTACAGAAGCTTAGAAATTACACACGATATTGATACATATTGTACAAACCACCCTTTTTTGTCGTTATGAAATCGAGACGGGACAGATGTCAGACTCGTAATGAGTTCAATCAATGTTGTCTTTCAATAGTCCTTACGTTCTACAGTCACAGTTACCTGATGAGGCTGTCCCGTGACCCCAGTACCACACACCCTGTGTCAACTAGGTAAATTATCTATTTTTCCTTTTTTTTAATATATCCCCTGTAAAAATATCTCCCCTATAGACTTTATAAACATTTAAACTATTCCTCAATACACGAACAGCCAAACTCATAACGCTACATGTTGGCTTTAGGTATATTTAGAGCAAGAATCGAACCCGTCATCAAAAAGGTCCTAAGATAGCAGTAACAGCTCTTCCATTGACGTCAACAATAGGATCTCCTCCTACACACCAGTTTCAATACAACTGTGTGGGCGGTGGGCGGCGTGTTCTTAGCTTGATATTTAAAATGAAGTAGGCCCTGTCAATCAACGCCCACTATACCAAAGTTGGGAGAAACTCCTGATCCTTAACGACCTACTTTGAATTCAAGGTTTCAAATAACGTTGTATGTCTTTGAAAGATAACTAATGAAATTGAAAATGCTTATAACAATATTTAAAAATCAGACTTTATCAATATTGTTTTAGTTTTTTTAGGCCTAGCTTCTGAAATACAAACAAAATCACAATTTAAAATACTGTCTTAGGTTTCTTTAGATCTTTGTACTAATCATTTCAGGGTATATGATTACTTATATGAAGCGCCATAAATTGAAAATCTTTCAATAAATAAAATAATATTGTTTCAAGACATTTATGTACCACACAAAGCACGCTGAGGAGGTGCGGTCGTAGCTCGTAGCGGGTTACGTCGTAGCGCGTAGTCAGCTACGCCGTAGCACGTAGCACATTCCCTTTCCTACTCGTAGTCTACGGATTAGAAAATCATTGGGAGACAAAATAAGTAAAATCAGGAATGACAGCAAGAAGGAGATTTTATAAAACTTGTGGTTGTATACACTTCTGATCTCACATAATAAATCCAACCATTATGTCTCTGACATTTAGACTAAACTGACAACATTTAAAAAAATTGAGTAGGCGAAGATTCATACAAAACCATTAAAATCCGTTTCTTCCTTTTATACCTGTCCCTAAAAATATACTATGGTGAATTTAATGTAACTACGACAAAGGCACAGCTGATAAAATTACTAAAGAAATCTTTAAACCAGAAAGTGTCGATGTTTCAGAGCTAATCAGAGAACAATACAATATGGCGGTTCAAATAATGAAGTATGAAACGAGATTCCATCTCTTAATACCACTTTACAAGAAACACAAAGTTTTAATATTAAATCAAAGGCTTCCACAAGGAGCCTGCAAGTCTTGTATCCCAAGTTCTGGGGAACTGCGTCGAGCTCAAAACTTGATCGCACAAAGTTAACTACTCCATCAGCTCAGCGAGGATATTATGAGCTCGGTGACTTGCAAGAAATGTATTTGTTATCTAACTTACATAAAACATTACCGGGCTCAATTCCCGGATCGGGCAATGTACAATCAGCCAAGAATCAAGACCCATTTCGACGATAAATCGGTGATCGTACACTCTGATCTATGATCGTTTACCCAGCAGCTTCTAAATTTACGGGAAAACGTCATCAAAGCATCGCCATCTGTATACCAAAATTTTCATTGACAAGCCTACGTTCGTGCAAGCGTTACTAACAAACAAACTCACATATAAACGTACTTATTTCATACTTAAACCGATCGTAAATCTATCATCTAAATTATGAAGCCCCATTACACTAAGTAGTTAGTTGTGCGCCGTTAAACATACGTCGCCTAAGTAGTCTGAATCTCAGGAGTTGGTGAACACTGCACTCACGAAATAACTCAAAGTTTCGGAGCTATTCAAACTGCGGCAGCATCGCAGATAGATTCTCTTCTACATAATAAAATATTCATTCTATGTAGAGCGTGCGTTTTCCTTATAACTATACAGCCTTGGGGTCTTTAAGTTAAGAACGAATATACCCACGACCACATCTTCATAAACCATCAGGTGGGACAGTAGTCTAACTAAATATGTACAAAAGAAAGTTCGGTTATGTTTTAAAGTCTGGTGTAGATCACCGTTGAGAACAACGTTTTCTATGATATAGACCAGGCGGCGTAGAAGACATCCGTATGCAAAATATGAGGACCGAGTTTTGAGTTTTTTAATATATTTTTAGGATTGTCAAGATATATATTTTCGATGTTGCCAACAATAATCGTGGTCCAAAAAAAAAAATCCGCACCTTGGTCTCAGATCAATAAAACGTTGATATTTGTGGGTTTCGATCTGAATAAATTTCATAGGATATGGAATTACATACTGATTATAATTTATTATGACGAGATCTTGATAAAATGATTAGCAAATACAGTAGAAAAACATATTAATACATAATTATCTATATATTTAAAAGAACAGGGTATGGTCGTACGACTCGCCCACAGCCGAAATAGCTAAACGTAGAAACTTGGGTTTTGGACAATAGTTGCAGTCTACCATTTAGAGGGGCGTAAAGACGGGATTTTGTGAAAATCGTCCTCTAAAGGTGTGAAAAGGGGTGAAAACTACTGTATGAAAAATCCTATTCCTTGGGTTTATACATTTGAAACTAGTCATGAATAAGAATACAAGTAAATAAAATATATTGGCACTTTTATTTTTTTAAACTACCCTCCATTAGTGATCTAATCGATGTTAAAGTTTGTATGGAAAATTATAACGCGTGATCCGATTACTTTGAAAATCAGTATTTATATAAGAAAAAAGAAATTATCAAACACGTGTTTTTGGATTTTTCAAAAATCTCCCCCAAAGTTAGTGAAAAGGGGTATTCAAGTTTAAAGGGAAAGGATTTTAAAGCGCTATAAGTGTAACCTGCATTTTGGATGGTAGTTGCAATTTATCATGTAGGTGAGCACCCAGAAAGGATTTCACCTTTAAGGAGGTGACAATGGGCATTATTAGTTTTTTTAAACTACCCTCCAATGATACTCTAGACGATGTTAAAGTTTGTATGGAAAAATCATAACGTGCTAACCGATGAATTTGAAACCTGGTATATGGAAATTAGATCAAAAATAATGAAACACGTGTTTTTGGGTTTTTCAAAAATCGCCCCCTAAATTGGTGAAAAGGGGTGATTAAGTTTTAAGGGAAGGATTTTACTACGTGTAGTGCGGTAGTATTTTACAAATTTCTGGACCACTCCAGACACTGGCAACATGCATTTTTAAATAGTCCTAGAACCCATTTGCATACTTCATAAAACAGATTGCGGTCCTCACATTTTGCAAACGAAATTCCTTCTGCGGCCTGCACTAATATAGATATCATCTGATACAGTTACAGTTACAGTCATCATGATGAGTTTCATATATGGCGTCGCCCTACTAATTTTCGGCGTCGCCCTGCTCATTATCGGCGTCGTCCTTCTCATTATCGGCGTCGCCCATTTCATTATCGACGTCGCACAACTCATTATCGGCGTCGGCTTACTCATAGTTGGCATCGTCCTACATTTCGTTTGCTGAAAAAATGTCCCATTTTACAACGGATAGGAATTCCTGTAAAATGAGGCATTAAAACTGTTTGAGAAATCCAAATAAAATTAACACAACCAGGAGAAGGTCTCCACCTTTCTCTAAATATCTAAAAGAAGAAACGAAACCACTTATAATACAAGTTTAAAAAGCGCCATTGATCCGCATAAAGTCTGGGCTCGAACTAGATCCGACCCAAGCCATAAAAGACCCATTGAATATCAGTCCCTATTGAACCGACCACGGCAATGAAGCGTTTGATTACCAGTGCCCAGCAGTGGTACACACCCGACTACACAATGGAGTTCAACTGCATACACAGTGGAATCGAAAATATTGCCGGCATCGAGTGAACCGGAACCTTTATTGGATGTACCAAATTCTATTCTACCTTTTGAAATGTTCTACGATTTTTTTTACGGAGGGGCGAACGTTTTGAATACAAAGTCAGGTATTGGTTTTTCACACAGAAATATTAAAAACAGGAGAAGTCGGATGGAGATGGATGTCTGAAATCCATTGAGCTGAGCGTAAGGGTGCCTTTCCACAAGAGTTATATTATGCTGAGCTGAGCTACGAAATTGTGTGACCGGTTCCACTGATGCTACGCTATGTACTGCAAAGTAGCTGCGCCAGGAAGAAGCGCAAGTCGAGCTATACGATGTATCGATAGTAGGGTAGACGACCCATAGCACGCAGCCAATAGCACGCATAAAAAATCCTTCCATATAAAAAACACATTTTTTATATGGAAGGATTACTTAGCTAAATCCGTTTTCACCAGTGCTGTGTAATGTAAACAAATGAATATGATTGGTGAATATCAAACGCAACATAGCATAGCTCATCTCCTGGTGGAAAATCAGCTTTCAGAAACCGCTCGAGTTGTCCGTTACCGCGAATTTTGACATTTTCGAATTATTCGATTATTTCTTGTTAAAACATGTTAGTTCTTCTCTGCAGGGTCAGCAACGCGCAAGCGATATCTTTGTTGCTGAAGGCGTGTATTGAATTCGGTGAATGCTTGATTGTCACCTGTTTAAAGTAAGTACATTTCTAAACTGACAACAAGCTAGACACAGATGTGATTATTATATGGTAGATATGACTTAATCCGGCAGATAAGCTCATCAACTATAATGTACTCTAACACTGTAAGGGACAAGAGCCTGAAATAAATGAATATTTAATTTTATATGATAGAACCCCTCAACAAATAACAGCACAGACATGAAACATGGCAACGAACATGTGTGTAGTGTAAAAATATTTTTTACAATTTTTCTTTTACTCTTTTATTCTCTGAACTGTCGCTGTCTTAAAAAACATGTTGCTTGAACTCGTAGATGATGATGAGATGGTAACGGTAGTAAGTACAGGCGATTTAACATCATAAAAGTACGTGAAAAACTAGTCATCATCAGCCTATAATGTTCCCACTGCTGGGACACAGGCCTCCTCTCTGAGAGAGGGAGTGGGCCATAAACCACCACGCGGGGCCAGTGCGGAATGGTAGATGTCACATATCTTCGAATTTTTGGTTCTAGGACATGCCGGTTTCCTCACGATGTTTTCAGAACAATGGTGATGAAATAAATTACAAAAAGTAATGCGCCTGGCGGGGTTCGAACGTACGACCTACAACTCGTAAGTCGGGACCGATACCACTTGGCCACCACTGCTCTCTAAAAACTAGTGTAGGTACATTTCCAAAGCGTCGCAAGTTATTCAAGAATACTCCCAGTATCATCCGCTGTGTGTCAGTAACTTCTGAACGTGTTCAAACTTGTTCCCTAGTGGCGCGGCCGCGGCGCATTTGCCACTGTTGTTGCTGCAACTTGCAACATGTTCGCAACTAAACAGGGGTACGATATGTAAGCATGAAATCCGTAGATACGGGTGTAGTTCCGGCGCTTTTTACTCTTTGACTTATGGACTTCCATATCTTTGAAGGAGGCCTTTACCCAATGTGCGGACCTTGCAGGAGATGATGATGATGTAACAAAAACATTGGAAACTGATTCACTACACTTACTTGAAAGAATTTACCTTAATATTGTACATTGAGCAAGTGATAAAAAGGCTTTTTTAATTATGACTAGCGGATATAAGATTAGTTGGTTATACTTTAGTTAGTGAAACTAAAAGAAAAGTGAGTTTATAAAAACTTTGGCAAATTAGTGACAACAGGATTGGAAAGCTCTCCCGACTCCCGATGTGTTGTCTAAACAATTTTGACAACACATCGAGGGTCGGGAAACCTTTTGAGTGGAGCCCACTCTATTAGCTGCTGATAGAGTGGGCTTCAATCAAAAGTTTTGAGTGATGTACTTTCGTACGAACCCTTGTTGTCGTTGACGAACTAAGAGAGTAGACTCCCACAGTTGTTATTCGGTGTTTTAGTGACATTCGATAAGAAAAAAACTGACTTGTGTGGGGGACAAACGTTTGCTTTTCGCATAAAACTTTCGAGCCCCAATATAACTGACACGATATAAATCCTAATATAACTGCATCGAAATCCATTGAATATGTTTGGACAAAGTCGTCACAGCGTCAGGCGCACATTATAAAGGAAGCTATTGGAAAATTTTACGTTCAAAAGCGTTGAGTTTATACAGTTAACATTTTAAGATGAATATGTGCCATAAAAATGCAAAAGAAACCTAAAATTCAAAAGTCATATACCCATTTCAAGGTATTCTATTAAGTCAATTACCAATCAACCTGTACATTATCATGGTCATCACATCAGCCGTAAGACATTCACTGCTGAAACCTACCCTGTATAGTTTACAAAATATAATAAATGTATGAGGTCTGCTCTATGTATCAAATAAACATTATCGACACATATACCACTTAAATAAACTCCGACAACTAATATCAGTAGGCGGTCGAGCAAATATTTGTTCTTAGCGCAGACAGTCAACAGTCTCAGTGCAAATAGAAGACTCACGTCCCCTCATTGTGTTATCACTATCAGGGGATCTGAAAAGGCCATATCATAATATGAATTGTGAGAGTAAGATCAAAATCAAAATCAAATAATTCATTTCAAGTAGGCCTGCCACAAGCACTTTTGAATTGACAAAAAATAAAATAGGTAATATAAAAACAGTTATGGTGCTATAATCCCAGTCATATGATGTAGGTGCTCATTCCAAAACGTAGATCTCTATGGAGAAGAGAGAGCAAGAAACTCCATGGACACTCTTTTCAATCGCCAAAATTATAACAGAATCTTTCTAAGGGGTTTTCAATCAGCTAACCTTGAAATGAGAATCTGTATTTCCTGTACCGTCAGCACGAGTTTTCAGTATTTGAGACGTAAAGTAAACTGGAACTTTGACGACTTCAAATTGACAATTTTCAAGGGAAAAATTAGTTCCTTCTTCGCACACCAGAGGCGCTGTACCATATTTTCATACAATAAACGCTGTAAATACTGGAAAAACTCTGTAAAGTAAAATAGAAAAAACTCGTGCTAGGTGTACTGATAGGCTGCGACCTTGGTGTCTCTAAGTTAAGAATGAATAGGCTTTTTCGCTAACCATTGGGCAAGATAGTAGGCATAGGATAAGGGCATAAAAGAGTGTCCATGGAGTTTCTTGCTCATTATTCTCCATAGAGATCTACGCTTTGAAATGAGCACCTACGGTACTTTCACAGTTTTTACGTCTTGTGACTGGGACTGTAGCACCATAACTATTTTTAGTACTAGTTTTATTTTATGTCTCTTAACAATTCAAAAGTGCCTGTTATTTGCTTAGTTGAAATAAATGATTTGATTTAAGCGAGCCTATCGTAAAAAAAATAAGTTTAATAATAATACGTGAAATCTGATACTGAGTTTTCAAATAAAATTAGTGAAATTGGGATGTTAAATCAACTTTAAAACATGTTTCTATCAGTAAGCAAAACACAAATACTTCAATATTCGTTAAAAAATAAATGTTTTCTTTCTGTGTGTACTCAAAAAATACAACAAACTAAGTACTCACAGCGGTTTAGGGTCCGCTTGCCCCTTGGATCTTGCCCCTTATGATTAAAATGACCGACTCGCCCCTTTCACTTTTAGATACGCTGACTCGCCCCCGATTGTTAATAAGTTAAAAGTACTGTAAGCAACACAAGTTTTTAAATATTTAAATAAATGTTGTTTGCTTACAACTTCGAGCGTCTATTCCCATTTCTCCCTACTGGCTTTAACACCAGTGAGGCGAGGCTATTAGAAGCTACCAAAAAGTATTAGGCTAGCATGACTTCAAGGTAGTCTGTATTTAAATAATTCTAAAGTTTACCTGAAACTTCCTTGTTCTTTGACTATCCATCAAAAGTACTAGGCTAACATAAGTACAAAGTAGTAGTCATATTTTTGGGTAGATATAAAGATTACCTGAAATTGTCTTGTGCAACATTAACCAGCAAAAGTTAGTACTTTTATATAAATACATACCGGTTTGGGCCTATGCTAGCCTAGTGGCTAGCATAGGCCCAAACCGGTATGTATTTATATAATTCTGGGTAGGTAGTTTATTAGTTGATTTTTTTTTATCATGAACTGGGTCCGGGTTGACTAAGGTTAGGTTAGGTTCGGAATCGACTCAGAAATATTTAAAAAATACCATTTTGAACTTATGCTAGCCTAGTACTTTTGCTGGTAAGTGAATGAATAAGATAATTTCAGGTAATCGACCCAGAAATATTTAAATAAATAACACTTTGAACCCATGATAGCCTAGTACTTCTGGTAGTAAGTCAATGAACAAGACAATTTCAGGTAATTTTTCAACTTTGAACTTATGCTTGCTTAGTACTATTGCTGATTATAGCCATAGTCTAATTGTCCTTATTTTCGCGGTATCTTTTGTTTTTGTGCGAAAATGTGGTCTCACAAATTATCTTACGACGTAATACAACTCTCTCAATGTGAGGGATTTATATTATTGAAAAATATACATGAATGCTTCTAAACTTTTTATTTGACACCACAGTTATTTTGGTCGCTAAGGTAACAACGTAAAACACTAAAAACGATATGCTGTGTCAGCTGGTATTATGGCCAGTACTCACACTCCTCTTCACAGCATTGTCGTGATCATCAGGAGTTCAGCAAACTCCTAAGCGGCTTCGCAATTTCAATAGGCGCGGGCCGGCTAGGGCTTTGGTTAAGATATCTGCCTCCATATCTTCGGTTCGCAGATACCTGACCTTTATTGCTCCGTCCATTATGCAATTTCGAATGAAGTGCATTTTTAGGTCAATGTGCTTGGACTTCGAAGTGACCATTGAGTTCTGACTCAACTTGAGAGCAGCTTGGTTGTCATTTAATATGACTATGCTTTCATAGCTGGCTCCAAGGTCTTTGAACAGACTCTTCAAGTGAATAGCCTCTTTCGCAGCTTCAGTCAAGGCGACATATTCCGCTTCGGCAGTCGAAAGCGCCACACATTTTTGCTTTTTCGACATCCAGCTTATAGCCGTTCCAGCGTATTTAAAACAATAGCCCGAAAAAGACTTTCGGTCGAGCTTGCATGCGCCCCAATCAGCGTCAGCCATGCCATGTAAATCTTGTTGAGTTTTTCGGAATGTAAGACCAACGCTTTTTGTTCCTTTTAAGTATCGCAGCACTCTTTTTGCGCACTTGAAATGTTCTTCTCCGTAACAATCGTTAAATTGGGAGAGATAACTTATAGCAAACATTATATCGGGGCGAGTTGCTACTGCCAAGTACATGAGTGTGCCAATCAAATTTTTGTAGGGCAGATTATTCCTTTCGTCTCTTCCTCCTTTCTCTAGTTTTAGACCTGGTTCTATGGGCGTAGACGTGGCCTTGCAATCTTCCATTTTGAATTTTTTGAGAGTGTCTTCTATGAACTTCTCCTGGCTCAATTTGATTTCACCTCCCTTATAGGTGACGTCTATCCCTATTAGCCGTTTAGGTGTACCCAAGTCTTTTAACTCAAATTTCGTATTCAATACGTCTTTTATTTCTTTGAGCTTTCTAGGACACGAATAGGCAATTAACAAATCGTCGACATAAATAATTATTATGACCTTAACTCCTCTTTTCTCTAGTAGGTATAAACATGGGTCAGCTTCCGACGCTTTAAAACCAATGTTCTTTAATTCTGTGTCGAGTTTCTTGTACCATTGCCTCCCTGCCTGTTTGAGTCCGTACAAGGCTTTTATGAGATGACAAACTTTCTCGTTTGGATTGCTTTTTATGTCTTTTAGCATACTCATTGTTTTGTTGTACAAAGTTAAATCTTCTGTTTTACTTTCTTCAACCATGATTTCAGTCAGGTACTCCTCTAAATAGTCAGGATACTTCATAGTTATCTTTTCCTCTAATTCTCCATTAAGGTACGCCGTTGTAACGTCCATCTGGTTCAATTTTAAACCTTCTTCCATGGCTATTCCAACAACAGATCTTATTGAACTAAGTTTAGCTACAGGAGCATATGTTTCGTTATAGTCAACGCCTGGTCGTTGAGTAAAACCTCGTGCCACAAGTCTGGCTTTCTTTGTGATACTGTTGTCAGGTCCTATTTTATTTCTAAGAACCATCTTGTAGTCCACTTCTTTCATGTTTTTGTCTTTCTTTTCTATTTTCCAGGTTCCATTTTTAACATGTGCTCTAATTTCGGATTTAATAGCATCATGCCAATATTCATCATCTTCATTCTCATCGGATATATAGGATATCTCCGAGAGTAGGTGACTTTCTTCAGTCTGGTCCAGTATAAAGTCCCTGGTCCACGCTGGTGGGCGCCTCTCTCTTTGCGGCCTCCCATTTTCAGGTATTTCTATAATATCTGATGCGTCATCGTAAGACTCAATTTCAACTTCCGAAGAAACTTCATCTTCTTGCTCATTGAAACCTTGTAATATATTTTTATTTTTGTTCTCAGTGATTTCAATTTCAATTTGGTTTTCAGGTTTCCGAGACTGTTCTATTTCGTTAATAAGTTTATCATAGTCCTGACTTTCTTCTTCGTAGTACATTTTATCTATGACTTTTATGTCCCTGCTTATTACTACATCATCGTCTTCCGGTATGTACACTCTGTAAGCCTTTGAGGTCATCGAGTATCCCATGAATACGCCTTCTTTGGCTTTTTGGGTCAGCTTGCCTCGTTTCTTCTTTTTCAAAACGAAAGTCTTTCTGCCGTACACGTAGAGATGATGTGCGCATGGTGTTCGGCCTAGCCATTTCTTGAATGGAGTTTCACCATTTAGTGCTTTGGAAGGACTACGGTTTATGAGGTAGTTTGCGGTTGCTACCGCTTCCGCCCAGAGCTTTTTAGGTGCCTTGGCCTCGATCAACAGACATCTGGCTTTGTCTAGCAATGACCTGTTCTTTCTCTCGCTAATCCCATTTTGTTGAGGGGTGTAAACTGTGGTCAACCTTCTTTGGATGCCATGCGATTTAAGAAAGTTATCGAATTCCTTGTTGCGGTATTCAGAGCCATTGTCGGTCTGCAGGTTCTTTATTTTCTTATTATGGAACGTCTCAACTTCATTTTTGTATTGTTTGAAAACGTCGAGTACGTCACTCTTTCTTTTAATAAAATAAACGTGACAATAGCGACTATAGTCGTCTATGAAACTAACATAATACTTTGATCCTGCTAGTGTATCGCATTCAAAAGGTCCACAAACGTCGCTATGGATTATTTCCAGGTTTTCGGTTGTGTATAGATCATTATGTCTTATAAACGGCAGCCTGGATAATTTGCCTTTAATGCAGGTTTCGCATGTGCCCATGTCTTCATCTTTGAATTTTAAACCATACATAAGGTTATCTTTAGCCATATTCTTTAAATCTCTTTCGTTTATGTGGCCGAGTTTGCGATGCCATTCCATAATGTCACTGTTGGTTTTTTGTGTGAAATTTGAAGATTCTTTAGGCATGGAATCAAAGTAGTAGAGCCCATTTCTCTTCCGAGCAGTCAGTGTTTTTTCGCCGGTTTTTTGTATGACGTAGGCTTTCTCTTTTTCAAAAACTACCTTATGTCCTTTGTCCGTAATCTTGGCGACGGATAACAGGTTTACTGAAATATCGGGAACATATAAGGTGTCATAGAAATCATAGCCATGTTTATTGGTACTGACAGTAACTCTTCCTTTACCTTGAATTATACTAGTACATTTATCTGATGCTAACTTTAAGGTGCCATTTTCAGGGGTCATTGTAGAAAACATTGCTTTGTTACCGCATACGTGTGATGAGCAGCCGCTATCTAAACACCAGACGTTTTTATCGGTATCTGAATCTGCAGTGCTCAGACAAACGTTATTACCGTATTTGCTTACGTTTTCTTTTTCATTTGAGTTTTTCTTCTTGCCCCAACATGTCTCGATTGTGTGGCCTTTCTTTTTACAGCTCTTGCAATATAACATCTTCCTGTTTTTCTTGATGGGATATGCTTCTGAACTTTCTGGCTGTTCACTTCCACTCCTTGCCTGGTATTCTTCCAGAATCTTTACTCTCAGGTCTTCCGGATTAGGCAGGGTGTCACGAGATTCGATAGCTATTCTGAAGTTTTCAAAATTTGCTGGCAAACTGTAGAGAAGCATTATGCTAAGCAGTTCTGGAGGTACCTTAATCTCCATATCGGCGAGTTTGTCCACGATATCCATGAAGTTATTTATGTGGTCATGAATGTCTTCACCTGTGGTCATTCGCTTCAGAACCAATTTTTTTAACAATGTTGCCTTCCTAGCTGGCCCAGTACTTTGATACGTAGCTTTTAATTTTTCCCATACAGCTTTAGCTGTCGCGCAGCCTTTGATTTGTTTCAATTCGGACGGTGACAATAAAAGTAGGATTTCAGCCCTTGCCTTCAGGTCCTCTTTATTGTACGCTGACCTCGCCGCCGCATCCGTAGCTGATGGTAATGATTTTTCGCCGCTTACGATGTCCCAATAGTCATTTTTAATCAGGACCGCTTGTGCTTGCAAACACCACGTATCATAGTTTGATTTTGTCAAAGGTTCTATATTGCGATAACTCGTAGTAGATGCCATTTTTCATCCTTTCAAAATATAACCACGCTCTGCTACCAATTTGTGAGGGATTTATATTATTGAAAAATATACATGAATGCTTCTAAACTTTTTATTTGACACCACAGTTATTTTGGTCGCTAAGGTAACAACGTAAAACACTAAAAACGATATGCTGTGTCAGCTGGTATTATGGCCAGTACTCACACTCAACAGGTAGCACAAACCATCAAACAATCACAAGTATCACGACGAGTTTGTGAGATTACAAATATAGTTGACTAAAGTAATCAAACGTAGTGTTATTCTTACTGTAAGCATTTTTCTGTCTGACTGTACCTTTTTTGGTTAAATTTCAATGGAAATGCCGCAAGGGGCGAGTGGGTACACCAAAATAATTATTTTAATGTCAATTTTCAACTCGCCCCTTCATAAGGGGCGAGTGGGTGCACCAAAATAAATAAATACGGGGCGAGTCGGTCATTTTAATCATAAGGGGTAAGATCCAAGGGGCGAGCGGACCCTACACCCTCACAGCGTCTTTTAAAGATCAAACATGTCTTTAACAGACTGTGATACTATTGAAAGTTCACACAGGCTCGAAAAGACCTGCCCATTGCCCAGTCAGTATATGAAAGCTACAGTACTCGAGTAGCTCGACCAAGCACTCACCAGCTAGTCGACCGGGGTCTGCTCAAAAATGAAGATGATAAAAAAAAATGAAAAAACAATGAAATGAAAGACTAAAAAACAACGGAAAACAAAACTCTAAAAAGTACTGGCAAAACAAAAGCTAAACCTGGCCTGTGCTGGGTTTTAAACCTACGGTCATCAATTTGGAAATAATTAAAAAAAGAAATAACTAAGGTAAATCTTTCTACGTGAAAACACAGAGGAAAAGTATTTCTCCAATCATGGAATCTAACTATATCAATCCTTTGACTTCCCTTTCACAAGTTCCCCATATTTTTTGGAAATATTGGACGTTTAATAAGGATTTCAAAGTGATACACCAAAAGGAGATTTACACTTCACAGTTCACACCTCTTGTAATACCAAGAGCAGCAGGTGTATGATTTTTTTTTAACGTTGCCCCTCACTATTAAATTTTGGAATCCTCACTATGGAATTTCTCCTGTGTCGTGGGTGCGTTTATAAACATCACGCACACGACAACTCACATACACAAACGCCCAGACCCGGAACAACTATTTGTAGATCATACAAATTTTTGCTCCGTACGTGAATCGAACCCGCGACAGACAGCCCAGATGCCCAATCGCTCAGCCACTGCAACAGCAAACTGCAACCGTGTTGTATTCAACATACACAATATACAATTTGATGAAATACATAACTTGACACGTTTGATTTACAAATATCTGTCCACAATAACACAATTTAGCACTATATCATAGTAACTGTGACTGTCAGCTAGGATTGCCAACATTTTTTTGTCTGAATATAATATTTTAGTAGGGAAGAAATAAAATAGACTTCAGTTATATTTTTAACTCATTTGTTTTTAATAAAAACTATATTTCTTTGTACTTCTTGCACTTTAAAAGAATCGTTGGAAAATTGTATATATTGTTTTTTAGTATTGCAAAACAAAAAAAAATCACTTGTACTTAAATATAGTATTTTTGCGTACTATATATTTCTTATTATCTTCAACAATATACGTGTAGTGCGGAGACCCTAAATACAGCACAATACTATATATTATAGTACGATTGGCAACCCTACTGTCAGCGTCTGTCAATATAGTGATATACCCGTCCTATACCCGCTTGACCTACGCCCGAAGCGTTAAACTGCGACCATTCACTAGCTCTGACCCCTGGCTCTGACTGCACTATTGTTTGACGCAATAACAAAGACAGACGACGTCGATTGGCTATTGTTGCATATCTTAGCTCCAAGATAAATTATGAGGCGGCTGACAACGTACCTACGTCCATGTTATAGAACAAAGAGATTTAAGAGACTGTTGAGAAACTGTTAGACGAACAATCGTACAATATTGTTTCAGAAACACTTTATTACAACACGAGAGAGCAATCTTGGTAACTATGGCAACTGCAAATTAAGATTTTATACTCACTTTCTCGTTGAATTCCCAGAATTATTTGATAGTAATAGCGCTACTCTAGATGAGGTATACAACCACATTTTAATTAACTCCTGTAAATACATCTCTATTATCATCAGCCTATAATGTTCCCACGGCTGGGACACAGGCCTCCTGAGAGAGGGAGTGGGCCACAATCCACCACGCGGGCCCAGTGCGGGTTGGTGGATGTCACAAATCTTCGAATTTTTGGTTCTAGGACATGCCGGTTTCCTCACGATGTTTTCCTTCACCGTTTTGAGAGCAGTGGTGATGAAATAAATGCGCCTGGCCACCCCTGCTCTATATGCCTGTAAATATATAACGTATCAAAAATACACCACAATGCATCACAAAAAAACATTAAAAGACAAAAGAAAATAATTCTGACTCCTGAATAAAGCACCGCGTTCTGGAGAACGAAGCGAGGGTAATTAAAGTCAAACAATGCCAGCGATGGAATGATACAAAGCTCCTTACCGACAAAGTATGGTATTACTACATTGTTCCCGCTGGTAACGAATAGTCTACATCGCATGAACTAGCTTGGTAACACATTCGTACACGCTGCACAACATTCCTCACTTATTGGAACGAAAACAATAGCGGTCCGACTTCTGCGACCTGGGTTTTAATATTTATATGTGTGTTCCATGCATGAGAACATGAAAACATGGAACCATATTCAATGGTTCCATGGTAAAGTTATTGTGGGCGTTTTACCCCAAAGTATTTTTACATAAAACGTTGAAAAGTACGGAGAGAGTAATTTGTTTTCAAAGAAGTCTGAAAAGATTTTTAATTAGGCCACTTCACAAAAGTACTCTAGGTAGTTTTTTTAAGAAACAGTAATTCACAAAGCAATGTAAGACCCAAGACATTCTTGTTCGTGTTGTACGAATGTTTGAAAAACGACCAAGTTGGCTCTGTCTGTAGTGGCACCATTAGTTCTTCACACAATTTTGTCAGTACAAACATTTTTTCTCGAGAGTACAGTGGACCTCAAAGGCATAAAATGTACTTTCGCTATTGATTTTACGTACCTACACGTATTATTCGGTGTAGTTTAAACGCAAAAGTTACCTACAACGATTATTAATTAACCTCTCTTAATTTCCTTCATATTAGATACTGTGCACGACAGTGTCTATCATGATCTCATTAAACTTTTGGTCTCACCCAATCGATGATTAAGTATGAAGACAATTAGAAGTCAAAATAGGGTTCTGTTGGCACCATTATTTTATTTTTGGAACCCGTAAGAGTCAGGTCTGTCAATACCGTGGTGGCTTATTAAAAATTCAAGGCGGAAAACGCGAGCACAATGAGGCCCATAGCGCGGGATCCAATTACACAGCGTAAAAACATACGATACGCAAACGATGTTCAATTATCCGAAATTGTACATAAGTACTTCGTTCCGGCAGATTTCCTTTTCATTCCACACGGTATTAGGTATGGGATTTTAATTTGATGAATACATAATGTATTGACGTAAATATAATACTCGTATTTCGTTCTGTTATGTTTTTAATAACGTAAATCAATTTTTTTGGACGGATATGAGGTATATCAAAGAATTAATCTGATTGAGTACAAATGGAAAGAGCTTTACTGAAAATATTAAAGCTTTGATGCTATAGTTTTAAATATTTATACGCTATAAAGCCTGCGTCGTGTTTTCGTAAAGTATTTCAGGAAATAAAAGTTCAGTTGCGAGTGAGACTCGAACGCGTTAGCAAAATAATGCCAGAAGTTTTTAATCAAATTTAACAGGACAAACACATCAAAATTGACAGCGTGTGCGTAAGAAGTGTTTACACAAAAGCTATAAAAGGCTTTATAATAATGTAAGGTAAATATAACATTCAGATGTAAACGTCGGCGCACACTAGCGGCACAAGGTGAAAGTCGAGCGCATACCATAGTTACCTAGATGTAAAAGATGAGGTGAGTCTTAAATTATTATAACAGTAGGGAGACTCACAGCTCGGTAAGGAAAATTTGGTATAAATCTTATGGCTTTACTACAACTCACGGGGCCGTAGCTAGATCAGTTCGGGCATGCGGACAGCGAGTAAAGGGCAACTCGCTGTCCGACCATGGACCATGCCCGGGTCGACGGCGCGTCGTGTTCCACGCGCGCCTCAAAGAGCTGTCAGCAAAATGACGGGGCCCCCTCTCAGAGGGCCGAAGCCTGCCGGGGTCGCGGGACTTATTTCTATTACCGTGACCCCGGAACATAAAGGGCTACTGAAGGACACCGTGGATTTTAGTCAGTACAAGTCTGACAGTACCTCCCGCCCTGCCCGGGGTGGGAGGTCTCATTTGATGACTTTACCGCGTAAAAAAAAAAAAGCTAGATCAGTTGAGTTGGTCAAACGTAATTCTAAGCTTCAATAAAAGGAATATTTAGCCGAAACTACAGTGTTTGAACGGAGTATACAGAGTGAAGTTTTCAACTGGACGTGGATGGTTACTTTCGAAACTATGAGGAATATCGAAAAACGTTGAAAGGAGTTTCGAAGCCGATTTTGACGAAAACTAAAACTGCATCATTGGATTTTAGAAAAATCAAAAATCCGGGTCAGGAATCGAACCCGCTGATTTTGGAAAAAAATCACACCCTGTATTATTACACCGTTCAATAGTGTTGCTAATAAGGATCAAATTCTGGGAAGTAATCATATACGGCAAACTTAAGGAAAACGTATAATTACAAAAAAACATCACCCTGTATACAAGTGTAGGTGTACACTTGTACACCCGTCTTTTATAAAGACTTTATAAGTACTCCGAGGCAAGACCACATGGCTTTCACAAGCCATTTAATGTACTTACATACAAATACTAAATGAACACGCCATCAAATTCTCAAACATTTCTTATTTACCGCTACTAACATTTTAGGAGCTTCCACTCACGATTACTTGCGGCGCCGCTGTCAAGTTTTCCAATTTTAGATAGAGTATGCGGCTTCGATTCCCTGTCAGAGAACTTTTCAAGTTGAATTAGCGTACTATCAGTAGGTTGTTGAACACAAGTTGACTGACGATTTATTTTATTCCAATATGTGTTGTATGTGGATCGGCGAACTGTTGTAAGGTTTTAAAAGAATATCTCAATAGCAGACCAGGTACCCCTAGCACGAGTTTTCACTATTTTACTTTACAGAGTCTTTCCAGTATTTACAGCTTTTCTTGTATGAAAAAAATGTAACAGCACCTCTGCTGTGTAAAGAAGGAACTATTTTTTCCTTGAAAATTGCCAATTTGAAATTGTCAAAGTTCCAGTTTACTTTACGTCTGAAATACTGAAAATTCGTGCTAAGGGTAAGTAACCTACCTCCGTCGCATAGTCGAGGAGTACCTGACGGACAGAGCCGTCATCTACCCCGGTCACCAGGGAGAATGGACTCGGCGAGAGATGTCGTGCGGTGTTCCACAGGGTTCGGTCTTGGGGCCGCACCTGTGGAACATCGGGTACGACTGGGTGCTGCGCGGCGACCTCCCTGACGGCGTCAGCGTAGTGTGCTACGCTGACGACACGCTCGTCCTGGCACAGGGAGAGTCGCACCAGGCGGCGGCCGACTTGGCGACGCGAGCGGTCGCGACAGTCGTGGAGAGGATCCGGCGGTTGGGACTCGACGTGGCGCTGCACAAGACGGAGGCCATGTGTTTTCATGGCCGCGTCAACGCGCCCACGTCGGGTTACAGCATCACGGTGGGAGGGGTTCGCATCGGCGTCTTGAGGACGATGAAGTACCTGGGACTCGTCCTCGACAGCCGGTGGAACTTCCGGGAGCACTTCCTGTGTTTGGCCCCGAAACTGAATCGGGCAGCGGGCGCCCTCAGGCGACTCCTGCCCAACCTCAGTGGGCCAAACGCCTCCTGCCGTAGGCTGTACGCCGGTGTCGTGCGGTCCATGGCCCTCTACGGGGCCCCAGTGTAGGCCCTAAGCATCCGGACGCGACCAATCAAATTGGTCGCATGCCAGAGGGTCATGGCTATCCGGATGATCCGGGGATACCGCACGATTGCCGGCGAATCGGCCAACCTGCTCGCCGGATTGCTGCCCTGGGATCTGGAGGCGACTGCCCTCCAGCGCGTCTATGAATGGCGCGTGGAGGCGCAGCGCCGGGGCGTGACCCCGCTGCCTCGAGAAGTCGAGGCGCGGCGGGAAGAGCTCCGGCGCGATCTCAGGGCAGTATGGAGGGCACGACTGTCGCGACCGACGGCCGGGCACGCCGCAATAGCGGCGATAAGACCCCTCTTTGAGGAGTGGCTGGAGAGACGTCACGGCGTCCTAAGCTTCCGCTTGACGCAGGTCCTCACCGGACACGGATGTTTCGGGAGGTACCTGTGTCTTATGAGAAAGGAAGAAACGCCTGGGTGTCACCACTGCGTAGATCGCCCGGAGGACACAGTCGAGCATACGGTGCAGGATTGCCCCGCTTGGGCGGAGCACCGACGTGTCCTCACGGCGGCGATAGGCGGAGACCTCTCGCGCCCAGCACTGGTCGCGGCCATGCTGCGGGGCGAGACGGAGTGGGATGCGGTCGCCTCCTTCTGCGAAGCAGTCATGCTCGCGAAGGAGGAGGCGGGCCGCGTGAGAGAGAGGACAAGGTCCTCCCTCCGCCCCACCCGCGGTGGTGGACGCCCACGGCGTCGGACGTCGCAAGACGATCTCCGGCCACCGTAGGCGCGGGCATGCGGGCGGCGAGTAAAGGGCAACTCGCCGCCCGACCATGGACCATGCCCGGGTCGACGGCGCGTCGTGTTCCACGCGCGCCTCAAAGAGCGTCAGCATAATGACGAGGCCCCCTCTCAGAGGGCTAAAGCCTGCCGGGGTCGCGGGTCTTATACCATCACCGTGACCCCGGAACATAAAGGGCTATTGAAGGACACCGTGGATTTTAGTCAGTACAAGTCTGACAGTACCTCTCGCCCTGCCCGGGGCGGGAGGTCTCATTTGATGATTTTACCACGTAAAAAAAAAAAAAAAAAAAAAAAAAAAAAAAAAAAAAGGGTAAGTGTCCTGACGAGGCCCCCCCGAGGCCCCCGAGGGCTAAAGCCTGACGGGGTCGCGACTCTTATACCATCACCGTGACCCCGGAACATAAAGGGCTATTGAAGGACATCGTGGAACACAGTACAAGTCTGACAGTCCCTCCCGCCCTGCCCGGGGTGGGAGGCCTCATTTTATGATTTTACCACGTAAAAAAATAAAAAAAAGGGTAAGTGTCCGTTGGAGAAAAATTTTCGTCGATTTATGACGTGCTAATTTAAAGATGTTTATTATAGGTCGCTGTCTCATCAGCCGTGATCCTGAAACTTAAAACTATTGAAGTATAACCGTGGATTTTAGTCAGCACGGGTCTGACAGTCCCTCTCGTCCCACCCAAGTGCGAGGACTCATTTGATGATTTTACAACACAAAAAAGGGATTATTTTATATAAAGTAATCCCTGTAATCACATTATACAACTATAATTAATTATCAATCGATTTTGGACTTTTGCCAGCAGAAAGCTACGCTAATCGAGTGTAGCAGCCTATATTTCAATTTATTTTGCGCCTATGCGAAGCCAGGACGGGTCGCTATTGACATAATAAACTCGTATATATAAATTACAGACGGTTACTATCATAACAAAAACTTTTATAATATAATTATTTTCCATGTCTGCCCTTCACATTTTTCATCGGACAACTACACAACTAAGTTTTCGCCCCGAAGCAAAGTTGCCAAGTTAAAATACTAGCTTTAATATATTCGTGAGCTTCGTATTCGAGCTAATGTTTTAAGTTAATTAACTGTTGCCGACTCGCTTCAAAATTGTGTATAAATTCCAACTTGTTTTCTCAAGACTCCTGTTAGCTTATTTAGAAACAATAACACCGGTCGACAAATAAAAAAAAATTTTTTGCGCATCGGTTTTACTTATTATATTCTGATGATACAAGCATATTTACTTAAAAAAATGTGATAACAAATCAAAAATATTTGCTTTAAGAGTTTTTTTTTTCAAAGCTTTCAGAGGCGAAAATTAAAGATAGAGTGTCTGTTGGCGCTCAAATAAAAAAAAAACCAATTGTGATATTTTCCTGACATTACTTAGGATTGTAGAGAAAGAAGCCAGGAACAGTTTTAAGTCATTAGTTCATGGTTTTATTGTTAACCCTAGAGCTAAAAGTTATGTTGAGCTGATCACTGACAAGATTACGATTTTTTTCCATCATCAGAAGTAGAATGTCTCTAAAGATACACTAAAAATACATATGCTACATTCTCATTTGGATGAATTTAAAGATAACATGGAAACTTGTACGGAGGAACAAAAGGAATGCTTCCATCAAGACAATTTGAGATTTGACAAGCATTTTAGAGACGTTACAAATGCCAGTACTGAAAGGGACATGATGGGACACTATATTTGGGAGTTAATAAGAGAAACTTCTACTAAAAATAGCAGGAAAACTAAAACTGTTAATTTTAAATAATTTAACTTTATTTTAAAACTTATTTTGTAAAAAAAAACGTGAATGGATGTACAGTTTCCTTTGTAATAACCCATCTCTGTGTCAATTTTTAAGTATTTTCAATGATTTTAATATACCCATTTTTTTCTCACAAAAGCAAATTCAGAACTTTTTTTTGTTCATATTCTTGTTTCTAGATATACAAACAATAAAAATAACGTATGTAGAACCCATGCACAAAAATGCTGTTGACCTATGTAATATAAACATGACGCGTATATTGCAGACTTGACGAGTCGAGCTACAGGAGGACTGGTCCACTCAGAATTGATTACATGATTCTCGTATGATTTGAACAATATCATGTCTGAACTTTAAAAGAGACTCTGACCTCTGAGTTTGTTTCGGATGTAGTGAAGACGAAACAAAGATCTCTTCTAGCTTTGAAAATATTGTTTGAAATGTAAATGTGTTTTCTAACAACCAACTTACAAAATAATAGTAAATTGTATGACAAGAGAGCAAAATAATATTTTTACGGCGAGGGCGCTATTATGAATCCAGAGCGAAGTGAGGGATTCTTTAGTAGAATCCTGAAATCCTCACTTAGAGGCGAACCAAGTCGTCCTTTTCGAATAGATGGAATGAAAATATCATTTGTGATACGATCATAAGATGTATAAGGCATGAACGAAGCCGCGAGCAACTTATAGTATCATGTAAGTTTAAAAAGTTTAATATATCACAGATTAAAAAATAAACATAATTATTTACGACAATAAGCACTAGCGTTCATCTCATCAGTAAAGTAGGGCCACTTAATAAAACGTAAATTGCCCGCACTACGTATTATAAGAGGCTTAATATTCTTACGGAATCAAGGTTGTGGGAGCCATTTGGAAATTCGCCAAGGGGAATACAAAACAAATAAAGAGTGCGGCAAATGCGTAGCGGTACAAGTTGTAAGAAAATGGCGGGATAGAGGATCGTCACGGTCTTTAGAGGTCTTATCACGAGTTTTCACGTATTTAGTCAGCACTTAATATGTTGAGATCATTAGAATAAAGTATTTAAAAAAAAAATATCAGTCTTTGTGGTTTGTTTTCTTTAGATAAAATATTTAACGACTTCGATTTTTCAACGTGATCGCAAACTTTTTTTGATGGGTGTAAACTACAGGCGTTTTTTAATATTCCATTTAATTATGCTCAACGCTGTACGGTAAGATAAGAAAAGCTTGTGCTAAGGCCTCAATTACCCATTGTTTCCAATTTCGACGTAGTACTGTCGGAAGCCAAACACCCATCTACTCTCAACACATCGAACTGTACCTAGTAACTTTGTATGTACTTAGGCACTGAAGCTTCACAGCCTGAAGACCTGTTTGTACTCGCTATGTACTCTACTAATTACTAGCCACAAGTCAGGTGTGAACAGAGCTCGCTTGGAGCGGGGAATTGACCCGGTAAGTGATCAATAGAACTTGATTGATACTGGTCACATTGATTTGTGTTATGTGATACGTTCCTGTTGGAACACAGGAGTACTATTCTGAAACGTTCACGGTAAATCATTCCGAATTGTCAACAAGACATACTGAAGATAGAATCTGCGACAACTATAAAACAAGGGCTGTCGAAGGATTTAATTCAGTACAGTTCTGACAGCCTCTCCTGTCCCGCTGTGGGTTAGGACCCATTTGATGATTTTATCACGAGAAAAAAACGTATTTAAAAAAAGCATTTGCTGAAAAATAAATTCATCATACGATTAACCTTCTCCAACTATTTTGGAGTAGCTTACATACAACCAGATGCAGCTGAACATTAGTATTTTACATGGAGCGACTGCCTATGGGACTATCACAACCCAGTAACTGGGTAATACGATACCCCATGGTATGGAAAAAAAACAACGCAATAAAGATTTTTCCGTTTCATTAGGTTTTTGTGAAAACGCAATATTCTCTTTGTTATTATTGAAACTAGCAGAAGGGGAAAGGTTTTATAATATGCAGGACACATGCCATTACCTCTCTAGTACCCCAGGCTCCTGGAATCTGAGGCAACAATGCATGACGTTCACCCTCCATACAACCGACGAACAATTCCCTTTTGTCAGCGACGACTGAATGCCACGTCAATGAGAATTTAGCTCGTGAACGTGTTAAAATTTATCTCCTTAGTGTAGCATCACGACTCTATTTGATAAATGGTGAGCACGAGTGTCTAATAAAGCCATATAGCCAAATTTTTAATTGGTGTAATTATAGACATTGATCGAGGGCAGATCAGTGAAGGGACATGGTGGTTTTTTTAGTAAGTAAGAGTCTGACAGCCCTTTTTGCTAAACCGGAGACGGGAGGATACGTTTGATGATTACATCACACAAAAAAGCCGCTTTGTCTCAAGTTCACCGAAGCTACTAATTCCATTTCGGCTGGAGATTGATGAGTCACAAACAACACGACTACAAAGTACGTAATTAATATCAACCCGTCTTATTCTATTTATTTATTTTTATTAAGGTTAACCAACAATTGTTTACACAGTACATTACTAACTTAATAACTAGGGTTGCATTGACAAGTACAACAATTAATTAGAGGTTAACACCACATTCACAATGAAATAAAAACGGTTTTAAAAACATGTATAAGGAATTAATATAGGAACATACAGGAAAAAAGAAACATATTTAATAAAATGTAAAAAAGATTTACAATAAGTTCCGAAATATTAAAAAAAAAAACATTAGTATTAAAATGTATGTATAAATTATGATTAACTTATCTTGATTGATGATTAATTTATCTGTCTTCCCTGCAGTTATTACTGCATACGTTAAGAAGTCGCTAAGCTCATGCCTTAGACTAAGCCCCAAGAATCAAAGCCAGAGGGGACAACACAAAATGTTTTCCATAGCATTCATTATGTGCTCGTAAATACATCTGTAGTTGCACAGACCGCGACAACTAATAAGGAAAAGGAATAGAATGTCTTATCCACACTAAGGAGTAGATTTTTAAATTGAAATAGCTATTATAAGGGATGATTTGATAATGGTTTTTATGAAATAACGAGGCGTAATTGTATATTCTTGTAAGAGTAGAAATAAACAAATATGTTGGAACTCTAGGGCCGTAGTTTCCTAGAACTTCCAACCTCTCCAAAGAAATGTCAAAACCACTTGTTGACGCTTTTCGTGACCCAAGGGCTGGCTTGTGCCTTGTTAAGAGGCTAAGCATTGGCATACAATGAGGTTTCGCCGCCCTCCTATTCGACACATGCTGACAGCGTTGAATAGTATGCGATGATTTTTAATAGTTCTATTATCTTTATTAATATTGTAGCAGAACTGTTTGTTTGTTTGTTTGAACGCTTTAATTGCAGAAACTATTAGTTTGAATTGGGTGGAAAAAGGCTATAAGCTACATAATATCACGCAACGACGATGTATTACTAGTCTCCGCATGCACGATCTAAGGAACAAAAACTATTCTGTCAACTCGCTGAGGTTCTACGTAAGCGAGGGGGACGGAGTACTGCGTTGTGTTTGGCTAACTCAAAGTCTGTTCTGTCTCAAGGTATGTTTACGGCTCACAGGAGTGGTCGATATAAGACTTTCTTGCCTAATGTGTTGAAGGACATCGGTCGCCTGTTATTAGGAGTCTAGTAATATATCGATATCACGTTACGAGTAAAAGGAGCCGAATAATAGGTACATATAAATGCCTCAGTCCGGTCAATAGTAAGTCGTTTGTTTGTGTAGTGAACATAATAGCATGGTTCGTGGTTACAAACAACCACAAGCTGTAATTACAATGTGCTATACTAATACACTTAATTGATATTTACGACTTACTAAGTTGCTATATAACTTGGTATATAACTTAATGCTATAGTGCTGTTCCAGTTAGTTTTACTCCTGTTTATTAGTTTTACGATTCAGTGCAATTACTGTGGATATTAAATCTTGATATTATAAAATGAGTTGGTTTTTAATAAAAGCTGATATTATGTTACTTTTCAGTCAAATCCTTGTTATTCCAATCAACGAGGCTTTTGTGAACCAAATAAAATCCTCCAGCACTGAAATTTCGAATATGGTGAAAGAAGAGATTACAGATGCACAATTAATCCAACATTTTTTTTCGTATACTCTTGTTCCTATGTTTCATTTTCACGTCAAATTTACTGGAATTTTAATGATTTTTGGTGTGATAGCCCCATCGATTTAAAGACAGTTAAAGGCTAGCTTAGCTAGGCTAGCTTTAATTTTTTTTGATTTGCTGACACCTTGTGTTTCAGATTTATTTATTAAAATGAATGAATAGTCTTTTAAAAATGTATATGAAGGTTTTTATATCCTTAATTCCTGCGATGTTTGCAAAAGAAATCATAGTTTTACCAAAAAATATTCGTCAGTACATACAACGTACACAAAATCTGCAGCTCCTCATTCATTACAAAACTGTGTTATCCGGCAAAATATCACCCCTAAATAATTTACGAGATCGCGGGAAGGGGCCGAGGGGCCTAAACCCGGGGTAATCCAGTGTATACTGCAAGTCACGCTTGGGGAAGAGGGGAGGAAAGACTTGCTGACTTTTACTGACTGCTTGAGGAATGACTGCCTGCTTTACAATGAACCTTGGCAGACAAGAGTTTGTAGGTCGAGAGCATTGCTTACAAAATTCTAATAAATCTTAAGTAATACTTAAAGCTGAAAATTTTGTATGCTCGGTTGAACGCGCTGATTTCAGGAACTATTGATCGGAATTGAAAATATCTATAACAGTTTTCTCGACCCAGCCATCGAATCCAGGGTAAGAAAAACGAGCTTGCAGATGGAGAAGTGAGTTCAAACGCAGCTTGCACTACCATTACATGCGGACGGCGAGTAATGATGGGTGAGTTGATCATGGACCACGCCCGGGTCGACGCTTCGTCGTGTTCCACGCGCTCCTCAAAGAACTGCCAGCCATCTGACGGGGCTATAGAGGACCAAGGCCTGCCAGGGTCTTGCAATGTCTCATCAGGTAACAGTGAACGTCTGTCAAGGGCTATTGAAGGAACACACTTGATTTTAGTCAGTACAAGTCTGACAGTCCCTTCCGCTCCACAAAAGACTAGAGGATTCATTTGGTGTTAATATCACTTAAAAAAGAAGGCCCTACTTTAAACATCATAATAATAATAATATAATATTCCGCAACTATCACACAACGCCATCTAGTCCCAAGCTAAGCAAAGCTTCTGTTATGGGTACTAGACTACTGATAAACATACTTACATATTTCTAAATACATACATATTATAAATAAATTACTTTTATACAAGTATGTTTTGTTCCTACCATACCACGTGTTATCAATTTTATCAGAAACATTTCAACTATTAAATTGAACTTGAAACAGTTGCTAAACTCAATTCAAGTTTACCGGCCGGCCATCGAGGCAGCACTCAAGCTTGTTACATTTCGCTGATGAAATTAAAAGGATACTCATAGATATAGAACAATTTTTTTATGGAAAGGTTGCAGTACTTTTATGATTTTTGAACATCTGTAAATCTAATAAAACGTGAGATTTTTTAATAAATAAAATTATTTAATACCATTTACTATAGATAGAAAAGCGATTTGGAAAAATCGGCTCGATAGAAAAAAATGCCAAATATGGCTCTAAATCACAATTTTAAACGCGTACTGCTATGAGATTTCATCATGGATTTATATGCAAATTAAATCAATAAATAGAGCTTTTTATTTAATGTAAATGGTAAAAGCATATTTGATAATTTATTCTTTGTTTTTCTACAAGGAGCGAAAAACAGTCAAAATGCGGGTTATTTCGCTCGCATTTTCATGGGGATGACGTCCATCGGTCGTGCGTCCATACATTTACACACTGTATGATTGTACTGCAACCTCGTCTTAAGAACGTTGCCCTATTCTAGCAATTCCTCCTGAATCTTAGATACGTTCACAAACATTTAAACTGATACAAACAACCAGAAGTTATGGAATTGCCTGTCAAATCGTAATATGACCTATAATCATTCTTAGTTCGGGCTCGTTATCAAAACGGATGGAACCCTTAGACTCGGAAAAAATATAAATCATACAAATATTTGTTCCGTTCGGAAATCGAATCCGTGACAAGCAGCGCCGCAATCACACGGTCAGCATTTACGCCAACAATGTCATAAAATAATAGTTGTATTACTGACAAAGCTGGACGTTCCCGTGGATAAACCCGGATTGTACTTATTTGGAATAGAAAAAGATAACGTTACGAATATTCGCGTTTGTTTGAGAAGACGGAGCGAAAGGATTAACTTAATTACATGATAATGAGATGGAAATTAAGCTTTAGCTTACTAATTCCACCGTATTTATGATTACAACATGTAACATTGTGTTCGTATACACTTTTCACGACATTTAACATAACATCACAACTGTATATTTCTAGTTAATTAAGCACAGAGTAATATATGTATTAATACACCAACACTTCGCTAGTCCCCTGGAAGTGAGGTCCTAAACCTCACTTTTTACGCGGTTTGATACGCGCTGAGGTTTGAGTTCACAGTGAGGCATATTTTTATGTGGTAAAATCATAAAATGAGTCCTCCCACCGCGGGCAGGGCGAGAGAGACTGTCAGACTTGTACTGACTAAAATCCACGGTGTCCTTCAATAGCCCTTTATGTTTCGGGGTCACGGTGATGGAATAAGTCCCGCGACCCACAGTGAGTCATAGTGTCAATGTATATTTTTATGTCGATGCATTTACATCGATGCGAAGCAGGTCAAGCTACCCGAATCTGTCGATTTTACCAATCGAACATTAACTTTCCACTATTGGAATGAGGTTGAAAATCTATTAAATAAATAATTTGACCGATTAAGGTAAGTCTGAAGTCTGTACTTTCTAAGTTAATCATGAACATCAGACATCGGTGACGGAAAACATCGTTAGGAAACATTTCAGAGGATATCAGTTGAATGAACCATGTTAAAAGCCAGTGGTGTTCCCAGGGGCGGTTTAATTAACTCTGAGACCAGACCAGACCAGACCAGACCTCTTAACACGAATAAGAAAGAACTAAAAGTGCAAAATCTTCTTTACAATTCTATGTTTATTTTTATAACAGCACAAAATTCAGTTTTATCTTATAACTTACTTTGTAAAACACTTAAGCACCGTTAACTTTGGAGCCAGCTCATCAATCAAGATTCCAGTGAATCACAGTGCAACTCATAACGAAGTTAGTGAACAGAAGTATTGAGGAGCGAGCCGGCAACTTGGCAGTCGGCACTCGGCAGTCGGCATTCGGCACTCGGCAGTCAAATGCGGCGCACATCAAAGTGACCCATTTTACTGCCAAACAGCTACAAGTCAACCAAGGAAACAGACCAGAAAATTGCACGAAACGTTGTTTGTTGATGATAATTATGGAACTATTAGTTTTTCACGCGGCTTCACTCGCATTTGTTGATCTCAGTCTAATATTATCAGTAGTAACCTGTTGCGATCGGGAGTGATATGAAATTTCGAATGACGTTATTTCGACGCACGCTATTCCGAAAAAAAAATCGAGTGGTACGCCAGTTCGAAAACACGTTAAATCGAAAATCGCTATATCGAATGACGTTATTTCGACGAACGCTATTTCGAAAAAGAAATAAAAGTGGTACATCAGTTCGAAAACACGTTAGGTCAAAAACTACTGCCCCCCAGCGCGTATGCGTAGCGCGTGGAACCGCGGCGCCGGCCGGGGAGAATTCCCAATGCCCCGACAAGTCAAGGCGCAGCGGGAAGAGATCCGGCGCGATCTCAGGGCGGTATGGAGGCAACGACTGTCACAACCGAAGTTCGGGCACGCCGCTATCGCGGCGGTAAATTCTTTCAGGAGTGACTGGTAAAACCGCTATATCCTCTTGGGTGCAATGATTTGATATTTCGTGGATTTCGATACCAAGACTTTTGCATAAGCGTAAAAACTGTTTAAATGGTTTAAACAGTATTTCAAATCAGTGTGTTCGCGACAACGTCATTCGATATAGCGGTTTTCAATAACGTTTTTTCGAACTGGCGCACGGCGCACCACTCTTTTTCGAAATAGCGTTTGTCGAAATAACGTCATTCGATATAGCGATTTTCGACTTAATGTGTTTTCGAACTGGCGTACCACTCGATTTTTTTTTCGAAATAGCGTGCGTCGAAATAACGTCATTCGAAATTTCATATCACTCCCGTTGCGATCTATCCAATTCAGTTGCTAAAAGATTATACTTAACAGTAATAGTGTTTATATCCTATCAATTAACAAAAATAGCTACCATTCAGGATGGATTTGGTTCCGACCCCACATTTAAAATATTGAGAGAATTGAGCAACCGAAAACGGACATGATACAAAATAAAAAAGTCTGCAATAATCTATATAATTATATAAAAGCAAAAGGTCACTCACTCATAGGACACGAAATCTCGGAAACTATCAGTGCTAGGAGTTTAAAATTTTGCATAGGGGTTCTTTTTAAGACGTTAGTACTCGCTAAGAACGGATTTTGCGATATTACGCCCCTAAGGGGTTGTTTTTGGGTTGACAGTTTGTAAGCTATTAAAAATAGGCAATCAGCACAACTGTAGTAGACCTATCCGTAACCTAGGCAGTGCTCTTGTAGTTGGAAAGATTATAATTATTAAGATCAATCTTCGTATAATCTTTTTATCCCTACAGTTTGTGCAATAGCTGAGCGAAAAAATGTTTATATTGATTACGGGTAGTTTTTCTTTTCGTTTTGGCAATAGACAATGGCTATTTTGCAAGTGCACAGTAACAGCCGAGCAGCAAGTTCAGTCGTCAAACCGTTCTAAGGAAACAATTGTTCCGTGCATGACTGTCTGTGTTTGCCGGTAACTTGTTTGTGTACGCACCCACGATACAGTTAAAAGAGTTAAATCAACATTTTAGAAGAAAACATCAAATATTTGATTGTACACAATTCATCCCGACAGAAACAAAACACTCTAATTTCAATAGTACCTAACTAAGTGAATTCATAACACCGTGTAAAGTTGGCACAAAGTTAGCCGGCCGCCATGATTGCCGACTCATATAATTTAATCGAGTTACAAAGCTTTTAACTTCGCCTTAGTGCTTCTGACGTGATGATTTTAGATCTGATTGCTGGTGGAATATTTGGGTAGCGTAGTTGTAAACTAGAGTAGGTACCTTTTGACCAAGTAAAGGTAAGGCCACATTTACCAATATCGATCCGTGTAACCATACCAAGTTTCTTTCAAGCCGTAATAGATAACATGTGTCATTTCTCGACTATATTCAAATTTGTTGATCTTTCAGGTAGAGAGTGGCCCAAAAGTCTGAGAAGTTATACTCGTATTATCTGGCAGTAACTGAATTTTGGAGGTCATGTAAGCGTGTCGTAATGCGTGTCGGATGTTAATTGATAACACGTATTCAATTTACATCCGGTTAGACTAAGCTAGAAAAAAATCTTATTTTCTTCACGTCACTTATCAGATCCAGACACAATTGGAAACACTATAAGGCCAGGCTAGATAATAACAGAAGAAGCCCTAACTGTATTAATCTTTAGTCGACAATTATTTATTTTAAAAAATATCCTTTGCCAGACGCCGAGCCATGATTAAATTGAAAAATATATAACAGGAGTGTCCAAAAATGACAAACTGTAAACTTTGAAGAGGAAACAAATAATATAAATAGAACAGCTCTTAAGGGTGCTCTCACATTTATCGACGCGGAGCACCAAACATTTCTATACTTATCGCCGATCATCTAAAGGCGAACAGCTCGTTTCGCCGTCGGCCGGCGTCGTGCCGCGTCGTCCGAGCCGAGCCGATACGAACGGTATTAGTAACACCCTTATTACGTAGACATAAAGACTTTTTTGACCGGCGTTAGCCGATTCCGCGTTATTAGATGTGGGAGCACCCTTAAACATTTTATTTTCCATTTATACCTATTTGCGGGGACAGTGTATCAACAAATCCCATTTAAAAGACTTCGCACGTTATTATTAGACTCGACTCACAATAAAGTATTGTAATGTTAATGTGAGACGACAAAATTTTAAAATAGCCATAAGTGTTATAAAAAATTCTACCTTAAACAACACGATATAAAGCTCACATTTCAATATTCAACTGTGAGTCGAGTTGAGTTGGAGTGGAGTCGGCGTCGAGTCTGCGTAATGTGCGAAGTGCTTAAAAAGGCACGTCGACGAACAGCTATCAAACCAGCAATTATAACTAACACAGCGCTTTCAACTTGTTTGATCAAATAAAACAGTTTTTCACCAAACTTTCAGGATAAGTACACATCGTTTAATTTTCTGTTTGGCTATGTTTCAGCTAATTTGCGGCGCTGCACGAGAATTTGAATTAATAAAATCTAGTTTGTGTGCTTAGCTTGAGAGGATTTTTGAGGCGTTCTGCAATAATCATAATTTTAGCATTCGTTTTCCAGAGGAGCGGTCCAAAGAAATAAAACTTTTATTTTCTGCCTAACCTTTTGATGATTTTGTGCTTCTATCTACCTGTAGCCATAAGTTTTTTAGAATAGCAACGCTGGTTCAAATAACTTGGATATTCTTCTTAGCGTGTCAATGGCTCTTGGATTTACATCCCGACGTAATGAAGGAAATTGGAGATCCTCACCAACATTTTCTCCATTCCTCCACAGCTCAGAATACAAAGTTATTTTAATTATCTATCTCCGTAATTAAACAGTTGAGTGAATTTCAACAGGTCCTATAAAATCTTCATTTCCGTGGTTTTTTTAATCTTAAGCTTTTTTTAAAAAAAGAAACGCTCTTATTAAAGTTTTTGATAATTTATATATTCTTGCTTAATGTCTAGCAGATAACTTAAAAAACTAACGAGATATAAGGATTTAAAAATTTCGTGCCACGGCGATGAAACATGCGTGCACGGCAATGAAACAAGCGCCCACGGCAATGAAAGAACTGTGGCATGGCAATGAAAGAATCAATCAACGATGAGTACAATATACACTTCTGGACACATCTATTGGCCCACCTTAGAGTTTAGGTTTCGATGGCCCCTACCGAAATATGATTGCTAGATTAAACAAAAACTGTTGATGCAGTTTTAAACCTGATACATTTTACCATCTTTTTCGATCGTATTGTTTTAAATTTGAATTCAGAATACCATACGACATGGAGCTACGCCTAACAAGTCGGATATGCGCCTTGTTAAAGGCAATTGATTTTTGAATAAAAAACATGTTTTATCAAATAAAGGTTTAATTTAATAACGCGTGTTGCCTCCATGGGCATCTACCACAGCTCTCATACGATTAGGCATAGAGTTTATCAACCGCTCTATGAAATTTTGAGGGATCATCTCCCATTCCTCTTCTATGGTAGTTTTCAACTCCTGCATCGTCTGGACAACTGGGTGACGAGTCCTAACACGTCTTTTTAGCTCGTCCCACATGTGCTCAATGGGGTTCATGTCTGGGCTTCTGGCTGGCCAGTCCATAACTGTGATGTTCACATCCCGAAGATATTCCCTGACGATGCCGGCAGCATGGGCTCTTGCATTATCATGCATAAAAAGGAAATTTGGGCCCACATAGTCCGCGTATGGTATCACGTGAGGTTCTAAGCACTCACGAATGTACCTTTCAGCATTTAATGTTGGCAGCCGTGGTCCTGTAACAACCTCAAGTTGAGTTTTGCCGCTCGCGAATATACCGCCCCAGACAGTCCATGAGCCACCGCCATAAGCAGTCCTCTCTTCAAAGCAGCATTGTGCGAAACGCTCTCCCTTACGTCGGTAGACCTTCTGCCTTCCATCATTGCCATGTAACACAATTTTAGACTCATCAGAAAAGAGTACACGGCTCCAATCTTGCTGTGTCCAATTTAAATGACTGCGTGCGAAATGAAGGCGCGCTGTTCGGTGGGCTCGCGTTAGTTTGGGCCCATTGGCTGGCTTGTGTGGTACCATATCGCGTTCTTTTAACCTTCTCCGAACAGTTCGAGCGCTCACGGATACTCCGTGGAAGTCGCGAAGTTGGTTTTGTATCTCAATGGAGGTAAGGTGACGATTTCTCAAGCTGGTCGTCACGATGAATCGATGCTGCCTTTCAGTTGTGATCCGAGATTGTGGCCTTCCTTGGCGACGAACAAAGCCGCCAGTCTCTAGGTACCTTCGATAAACATTTCGGACCGCAGATCGACTTAAATTAAGTTGAGCACTCATGTTTCTTTGGCTGTGTCCGGTCTGAATAAGTGCCACAGCTTGGGCGGCGACTTCAGGTGAAGTATCCATAGATTATTGATAGAACCTCACCTTAATGTTAAGAATAAGTAATGTTTGTTGCAAAACCAAAGATATCAATCACTTTTACAAGAATTAAATCCGAGTAAACCAATAAAACCAAGTTTTCTTAGTATTCGATTGTTTGATATCAACAAACAGGCTCCAAATTGTCTTTTGTTTCTTTAAATTCTGTATTCGAAATTCAAAAAAAGACTATTGAATTAAATTGTGAATGTGCCAGGTTCAAAATTGTATAAAAACTTTTTGCTCGACCTAATATAAAATTTTAGCTAGGACCAAACGAAACTGAAAATACAAGGTGGGCCAATAGATGTGTCCAGAAGTGTATGTTAAAATTAGAACTACAATTATATTCAAACTGATTGGCAGACTTTGACAAAATAATATTATGCATCATACCGACATTTGAAATTTAAAAAAAAAATCGTCTTTTACATGTTTATTTTCAAGCCCATAGCCCACCCATTGTGAAACTCAGTCGAGGCCATCAAGCATCATGCTGAGTTCCTCCATCGACTTGCCATGACTATGATGTCGTCGGCAAATCGGAGGTGAGTGATGTATTCGCCGTTGATGTTGATGCTAAGTCCTTGTCATTCCAGGAGCTTGAAAGCGTCTTCCATTGTGGCAGTAAACAGTTTCAGGGAGATAACATCCTTCTTACGCCTCTTCTCGATGGAATCGCCTTCGTGCTCTGCTCCTGTACTCGAACCGACATGGTGGCGTTATCATACAAACACTTCAACACTTTGATGTACCGATAGTCAATACGGCATCGCTGGAGTGACTCAAGTACCACCCATGTTTCCACCGATACGATGGCTTTCTCATAGTCCACAAACGCTAAGTATAATGGCAAGTTATACTCTTCGGTCTTCTGTATAACTTGTCGCAGCGTATGGATGTGGTGTATGGTACTATAGCCTCTTCGGAAATCGGCTTGTTCGGGAGGCTAGAAGTCATCAGGTCTGACAGTCATGACTCAGAAGCATGATGGGTCTGTAGTTCTTCAATAGGCTGTTATCAACTTTTTTTAAGAAAAGCACCACTTCACCTTTGCTCCATGCTTCAGGCGTTTTGCCCTAGAACAGGACGGTATTAGTGAGCTTCTGGAGGACTTTAAGTACTGGTATTCCACCCGCTTTCAGAAGATCTGAACTTAGATATACGTCTATTTAGCTTATATGACTTCGCGTCATTGGAAGACTGCAACTGTAGCAAACCTCGTTCAGACATGAGGTTTAAGGTTTGCTCAGTCAATAAGTTCTCAGGGAAAGCAAAGCGATTAGAAATCTCGAGTTGATTTCGGGGTTCTGAATATGGGACCGAGTAGGTGGGAGCGTAGACTTCATCGGGCTGGACCTTTCAAATCAAATCTAAAGAGAGACCAGAGAGAAACAATCTAGAGTTAACTTGACGAGTTTTGTACTGTCAGTAATCAGTATTACCTGAATCGCAGGTGACAAAAGATGTTTTCTTTGCCTAATCATACCATGGCGATGAAAACACAAGTCACGGAAATGAAATACCTGGCCACGGCAATGAAACTAAATTGTTTTACAAGGCATGGCAATGAAAATTTTTTAATTGCCATGTCTTTTTTTTCATTTCCATAGCAAATTTCGGCCACGGAAACCACGGCAATGAAAACACGTCGATGAAAATCAAGGCAAAAAATATAAATAACAAAAAATCTATTAATTATTCGAAGAAATAAACACCTCACAAATGAACATATGAGGAATGGTGTTCTATCGAATGCTTACTCATGAAGACAAACTTATTCAAATATCAGTTATATCTATCCACGGCGATGAAAGAAAAAATTTCCAGTAACATAAAAATTGATTATTTAAATTTATGGTGCGAAAACGCAGGCACGTGTGTACTTCCTTCCACGTTGAGCACTTAGGCAGCACTAATATGCAACGTTTAGCATACCGGTAGGGGGGAAGAAAGTAGTAGGTAAAACAATATCCTTGAACATGATTAGGACACGGCGATGAAGGGTAGTTCTGGGACAAGTGATTTTTTATTAACCATTCGTTGTTTTGTTTAAATATTTGAATAAATGTATTCTGTAGCAATACTTTAACTATTCATGTATCAAATAAAACGAGGTTTTAGTATAAATAACCAATAGATTTTTATCAATGTGGAATAATACACAACAAGGTGAAGTGTGGACAAACACGGCAATGAAAGATTTCGAGGTTTAATATTTTTTTTTGGAATATCCATTAATCCAATTAAATAAACATTTAGTGCTACACATAGATTACTATTTCACCTACCCGGAAATAAATTTGAGAACGTTATAACTATGTTTTTTAGTACCGATTTCATTGATGCCACGCAATTTTCGGTCCCGGGAAATTCACTCAGTTATCCTGTGCATCTCTCGGTGAAGTACACCAACATGGCGTGGCGAGTGTTTACATTTCATAATAACTTCTCTTATCAAACGTACCGAGTACACGTGCCGACCATCATGAAAATGATGAAGGAATGTTATAAAATATTCATACTCTCATTTATTTGCAAGGAGCCTGTTAACGCGTCGAGGATATGCTTCTGAAGTAAAGTATTCATCATGCAATCACGTATGGGTTTATGTGGTACATCGGAGATCAGGAATGGATTTCGATATTGTAACTTATTTTTAGGGTTCAACGCAACGTACTGGATAAAATAAAGTGTACAAAGTTGCAGTGGTGGCCCAATAATAATAATATTCCACAAGTATCACACAACGCCATCTAGTCCCAAGCTAAGCAGAGCTTGTGTTATGGGTACTAGACAACTGATAAATATACTTATATATTTCTAAATACATGCATATTATAGATAAATTACACCCAGACACAGAACAAATGATCATGCTCATCACACAAACATTTGTCCTGGGTGGGAATCGAACCCACGACGGGGCATAGCAGTCAGGGTTACTAACCACTACCACTAATGGTATCGGTCCCGACTTACGTGTTGTAGGTCGTTTTTATTTCATCACCACTGCTCTCAAAACGGTGAAGGAAAACATCGTGAAGAAACCAGCATGTCTTAGAACCATAAATTCGAAGATATGTGACATATACCACCGCCGCTGCTGGCGACTGCCATTTCGGTGTGACTCGGCCCTAATATGCGAACGCTTTCATTTTGATTGTTTTTTTGCTTCTTGGGAAAATTTATAACGACTTCTTAAACATTAATCATGACATGTATTTTGTAATTTCATTTTATTTTTCAAAATTCTGTTTAAAAAAAAATATCTTATAAGTACGACAGTTGACGTTACCCTTAAATTAAAGTCTCATTTAAACCCGTACGAACCATCAGACAGATTCTAATCGTGTAAACAAATAGTTAAAAAAATAGAAATTCCATGAAGATGAAACACTAAGCAACCTTGTACATCGTACACGTTGACCCACTTTTAAGTAAAGAATGTTTTAACAAAAACAATAGAACACGCGCGCATTGTTTACCGCACGGTATGATTTTGAAAATTTTTCGCTGCCTAACACAAATATTTGAAAAATGTTTTTGTACTCATTCCACCTGTGTCAGTTCAACGAATTTTATATTTTGTTGAGCCAAGTGGATACATCATTTTTCGTCTTATCGTTTAAAATTACCTACGTCAAATTCTTCACGGTTTTTCATAAGCTTGTCTGCAAAATTCATCATAGATTGAGTAAACCTTTTCTTTACCTTTGTCTAAATCTTCCAGTATTTTAAATACTATTTGCAACACAAAGCCAAAAACATTCACGCTACATTAAGTATCTTCCTCGACTGGAAAATCATTTTGTAAAATCTTAAGAATACACTATTGAACCTGTATAATACGTATGTTTTTCTATTCCTTATAATTTTCTTGTATGCCGCAAAAATTAAAATTCTCCTTTCAAAGTTTGCTCTGTCATACTTATCAAAGAAAAGCGATCGAGAATTTCTGTCTAAACTTTAAAGCGGCCATTATTCAAACTTACTGCTGGAGTTTTTTAATTTCCTTGAAACATAAATTTACAAAGTTTTTGGGTACAGTTGCTTCGGTCCCGAGAGTCAACAGAGAACAGTCGAGGCGAGCCCAACTCGGGTAAACATTGAGAGCGGGGCCTGTGTTTGTATAGGCAGCGTCGACACTGTTCTTGCAGACAGTGTCTAGAACAAACATGCTGATACTAACCTAGATCCAAAATAGAACTGAATCACGATGACGGAATTTAACATCATCGATCTGTGAGCTCTACAGACATTATACACTGCCTAACGAAAAACTTTAGGCATGTCCTAGGCAGCTTAATTTCCTAAACGTACTCAATTGTCATAAACTACCGAATAGCCTTCAGCAATATTCGTCATACAGTTGGAAATTGTCGACGAAATACGAAAAGCTTTAAGCTTTTTTTTTACGGAAATTGAGAACATAAAGATCAATTATGCAACAACAGACAGCGTGCAAGACTTAAAAGTCGAAGTTATGCGAATACGAAACGACTCAATACCACCGACGTCTGCTTTGAAAATAAATACAAAACGCGGAGCGTGGCTAGATAGTGGACCCATGGGGTTGTCGCATGACTACATCAATGACTCGACAAACGAAGCAATGAGTAACATATCTCATTCTCCTCAATATAGAAATTTGGGAGTAATCAAAGAAAAAAGAAGTTATTACGGTGAGGAAGCACGGGAGTGGCGGTTGTCGCGAGCTACGCAAAGTAAACAGGCGAGAGCGGTAGCGGGAGGGGAGTGCTCGCCACTGCGGCAGGCGCCCGAGCCCCCGCTCGGCCCAGCGCCCGATCCTTCGCCTGCGCCTGCAGAACCGGCGAGTCAGATGTGCGGCGGTGAGCGGGCCGGTACAACGAATGCTTCGGTGACATCATCAATACTTAGCCCAGCGGCCGCTGCTACGATAAATGTAAATAATGACGACGGCGACGGATGGCAGCGGGTATCACATCGCAAGCAAAAAGTAAAATACCGATTTGTGGGAAAGTCCGGCATAGCGAAGGATATGGAATGTTCTTTTAAGGCGGCTGAGAAGAAAATTCCTATGTTTATTACAAACGTACATATGTCAACTAAAGAGTGCGATATAGTCCAGTATATACAAAAGAGGACTCAGGAAACTGTATCTCTAGAAATTATAAATATGCGAGTACTACGAGGGTATAAAGCATTTAAGTTTTATATACGGGAATGCAATCTGCCTACGTATATGGACGAGAAACTCTGGCCGACGGGTGTCATATTTCGACGGTTTGTTAGTTACAGACGAAAAGACATGAAACGGCAGAATAATACTGCTGGCGGCACAAATAAGCCAAATAATGGATAGTCGGTCTTATCGCTTGGCAAGTTACAATTGTAAAAACGTGAAGCGAGCTGTCTACGACATCAAAGACCTGTGCCGTACTTGTGACGTGATATGCTTGCAGGAGACCTGGATACTTCCACACGACATACCTTTTATAGGTACGATTGACAGCGGATTTGGCTACACGGCAACGTCAGCCGTGGATACGTCGGCGGGCATTTTGCGAGGTCGCCCCTACGGCGGCGTCGCGGTGTTATGGCGGTACAGCGCCTTTCAAGAAGTGTCAGTGATTCAGTGTAGTGAGCGTATATGTGCCATTAAAATAGCGGCCCATGACAGGTCAGTGCTAGTGATAAGTGCGTACTTGCCAACGAACTCCGTGAACAATTTGCCGGATTTCATTGACTGTCTAAGTGAAATTAGTGCGATTGTCGATGAGAGTAACATCGAGTCTGTTTTTGTGTTGGGTGACTTTAATGCGGCGCCGGGTGAGTTATTTTACAGTGAACTTGTTAATGTATGTAGCGAGGAGAGTTGGTTCTGTATAGATGTAGAAATGTTAGGGAGAAATTCCGGTACCTTTACATTCGTCAGTGACGTACATGGGACGTCCAGTTGGCTCGATCATTGTGTTGTAACTCACGCGGCGAAGCAGTCAGTTACAAATGTTTTTGTTAAATGTGACACTCTTTGGTCGGACCACTTTCCTCTCATTGTGGAATGTAATTTAAACATGTTAACGCCAAAGATATATACACGTACGGTTTGTAATGAAAATATGCATATTAAATGGGGGGAAAGAAATAAGAAACAGGTTTTAATGTATAGTGAGGAGTGTCATAGGAGATTGAAATGTATTGATTTTCCCGCAGACTGTGCACAATGTGCGGACTATTTGTGTAGTAACCATGACCATGAACGTGTCCTGGATAAGTTATACTCCGACATTGTGTCTGCCTTACGGGGCGCGGCAATGGTGAGTGCGGGAAGCGCGCGGAAGTGTGGGGGTGGTGCACGCTTGGCGGGATGGAATAGGCATGTAGGCGAGGCTCACAGGGTGGCCAGGTTGAGGCTTAAAGAGTGGATTCTGTATGGCAGACCTAAATCCGGTATTGTGTATGAGGAGATGCGAGAGAGTAGAAAAGTGTTTAAGTCCAGGTTAAAGTGGTGCCAGAATAATCAGGACCAGATTCGGATGGACGCCCTCGCTGAACAACACTCGAAAGGAGACTTTCGTGATTTTTGGAAAAAAACAAGAAAAGTAAACTCGCGGCCTGGCCTTCCTGGGAGCGTCGGTGGCATGAGTGATCCTAAGAGCATTGCGAACCTGTTTAGAGAACAGTTCTCGATTCGGTCGCCGCTCGGTCCGGCGAGTGGGGTGCACAATGCTGATACGAACAATAAAATTATAGGAATGCGTTTCCTTGCGAAAGATATTGCGAATGCCATAAGCCAGATTAAGAAAGGAAAGTCGCCAGGTCACGACGCACTCAGCATTGAGCACCTGCTGCACGCCGGGCCGCACTTAGCTAGAGTCCTTGCAATGTTTTTCTCGCTGTGTGTGTGTCACTCCTACCTACCTGCGGACTTCATGAGGACAGTGATCGTACCGGTGGTAAAGAATAAAACGGGAGATATGACAGATAAAAACAACTACAGGCCTATATCACTGGCTACTGTAGTGGCGAAGGTGTTTGACGGTGTGCTTAACACACAGTTAAATAGACATGTAACACTTCATGATAACCAGTTTGGTTTTCGACCTAAACTGTCCACAGAGAGTGCAATACTGTGTTTAAAGCACACCGTTAAATACTACACGAAGCGAAGGACCCCGGTATACGCGTGCTTCCTCGACTTATCCAAGGCATTTGACCTCGTTTCGTACGACATCCTTTGGGGGAAGCTGGAGAGCACGGGTGTACCGTGGGAACTCACCAGCATGCTCCGATACTGGTACGGGCACCAGGTCAATAGTGTACGGTGGGCGGGAGCGTTGTCGGATCCTTATAAAAATGAATGTGGTGTGAGGCAGGGCGGTTTGACCTCGCCAACATTGTTCAACATTTATATGAACGAACTGATCGTCTCGCTCAGCAGTCAGCATGTCGGATGTTATATAGATGGAGTTTGTGTCAACAATATGAGTTATGCTGACGACATGGTGCTGCTGAGCGCATCGATCTGTGGGCTAAGGAAACTTCTTAGTACGTGTACGGACTACGCGCATGGTCATGGTTTAAAATACAATGGTAAGAAAAGCCAATACATGGTTTTTCGGGCCATCGGTGTGTCGAGCCCTATGAATATTCCAAATATTAACCTAGATGGAGTCACAATTGAGCGAGTGGAACAATTTAAATATCTAGGGCATCTGCTCACCGAGGACCTTAAAGACCATGCTGACATGGACCGGGAACGGAGGGCGCTGTCAGTGCGGGCCAATATGATAGCCCGCAGGTTTTCGCGTTGTACTATGGGTGTGAAGGTCACGCTTTTTAGAGCGTACTGCACATCCCTATACACGTGTGGCCTGTGGGCTGACTACACTGAACGGGCATACAGTGCCCTCCGTGTCCAGTTCAACAACGCGTTCCGGGCGGTGTTGGGGCTGCCCCGTTTCTGTAGCGCATCGGGGATGTTCGCGATGGCGCGCACTGATTGTTTCCACGCTACTATGCGCAAGCGGTGTGCATCTCTGGTGCGGCGGGTGCGGGCCAGCCCCAACGCCATCCTGGCAATGATAGCCAACAGGATAGACTGTCCCTTTGTCCGGCATTGCTGTGGTAGGCATGTTGCTGCTCCGATGCCGGTTAGAAAATTATAATTTGTTGCATGTGTTTAAAAGTATGTCACAAATTCTGACATGTATTAGTTGACATTTTATTTTTATTTTTACTATGATTCTGATGTTTGTATAATTATTTAAAAAATTATGTTTTCTTTTATTTTTGTATGTGAATATGGACTAACATTGTCTGATTTAAATAAATTATTATTATTATTATATTTAAGAGATTGCCCATTAATGCTTTCTTAACGGCTCTGTTGATACAGCTCGTACGGACACAATAGAAAATAGAAGAGTATTTTTATAGCTTGATATTAAGAGGCTCCTTTGTCATTAGCACTCGTGTCTCCCACGCTATATTGCTTCCCGACACTCGTTTAATGTGAACACCTCTTCGGGCTAGGTCAGTTAATCTCGTGGCTTTTTATTTTGTACCTTATCGTCTTGGTAGTACTGTGTTTTTTGGTTTGAACTGAAGAAAGGACTGCTACTGGCCTTTAAGAAACAATACAAAATATTTTTTCTCTTGGCCTTAATCTAGGCTACAATGTAGCCTAAAATGGATCTAGCTCACCTTGGAGGAACTGGGTATCATGGGCAACGACTGGACACCCAGTGCCCCTTTTTTTTTTTTTTTTAAAATCATCAAATGAGACCTCCAACCCCGGGCAGGGCGGGAGGTACTGTCAGACTTGTACTGACTAAAATCCACGGTGTCCTTCAGTAGCCCTTTATGTTCCGGGGTCACGGTAATAGAAATAAGTCCCGCGACCCCGGCAGGCTTTGGCCCTCTGAGAGGGGGCCCCGTCATTTTTGCTGACAGCTCTTTGAGGCGCGCGTGGAACACGACGCGCCGTCGACCCGGGCATGGTCCATGGTCGGACAGCGAGTTGCCCTTTACTCGCTGGCCGCATGCCCGCGCCTACGGTGGCCGGAGATCGTCTTGCGACGTACGGCGCCGTGGGCGTACACCACTGCGGTTGGGGCGGAGGGAGGACGCTGTCCTCTCTCTCTCGCGGCCCGCCGCCTCCTTCACGAGCTTTCAGCAGCTTCTTTACTGCCTCGCAGAAGGCGGGGACCGCTTCCCACTCCGTCTCGCTCCGCAGCATGGCCGAAACCAATGCCGGGCGCGAGAGGTCTCCGCCTATCGCCGCCGTGAGGACCCAGTGCCCCTAGCCCCTAGTGAATTCTAGCACCGCCAGTAGCATCGCTCAGACGTCACTGAAGATAGCATGTGGTGCTATTACCGAGGGGTGGACGACTAGGAAATGAATCCTACCCACTCTAATAATTCATACAATAATATGGAGAGACATATGGTATACACATAGAAATCTAATCTTTACGATTATGATTTATTTCATTAACACTGCTCTCAAAGTGGTGATGGACAACATCGTGAGGTAAAAGTAAAGATTTTTTACTAGGACCTTATACAGTGTTGTGCCTCACGGATGTGACAAATAGGCTCAGTCCAGCATAGTGAGGAGACCTGTGGCCGATCAGTCATAACCATAGGTCGGAATTAGGTAAGTACCTACAGTTATTTCGATACTAGCATTGAAATATTGATATTAATATGGATCTTTCCGGGATTTCTAATAGACAATCTTGTGTTTTAAACAGTATTACAAATAAATAATAAAAATATCAAAGATAGATTAGATAGCTAAATTTTTAGAAAGTGAAAACTTTTTATTTATATACATGCTGACCGAGCAAACTTCGTGCCGCCTCAGAAACAAAAAAAAAACCTTTTAAACCTTCAAAACCAAAATCAGCCAAATCGGTCCAGCCATTCCCGAGTTTTAGCTAGACTAAAGAAGAGCAATTGATTTTTATATATAAGAGGACTAGCTGCCCCGGCAAACTTCGTACCGCCCCTTTTTCTCACCTTTAAACCTTTCCTGGACTTAAAAGCATAATTAAAAACTAAAATTAGCCAAACCGGTCCAGCCGTTCTCGAGTTTTAGCGAGACTAACGAACAGCAATTGATTTTTATATATTAGATTTTTTATTATATTGATAAATCCGGATTTTTTCTGCTCTTTAAAAGTAATTCCGGGATTTCGGGCAATTCCACTTTATCCTTTCGCTGTATAAGTACATTAATAACTCTACTTAATTCCGAATTACAGTGATAACAATATCATTTATACAAACAAAACATATGTTTTAAATCCTTTAAAAAAATAAACAGTAGATAAGAAATTATCTCATTCATGTCTAAACACCCAGTGCAAAGAGATATGGACCGTTCTATCTCGAGAGTGTTACAGCTTCCAAGTTGGGGCCATTAACTACTTCAACGAGGTAATTAAAAGTGGTAGCTAACGCAAACGCTGCATGTGTTTACATTACAGAGGATAAAATGAGATATCACACAAGACTGAAAGGATTAAATAATTTAAAAAGAAAACGTGTTAAAATCATCTAATGAGTCCCTCCCAGGGCAGGGCAGAAAGGACTGTCAGATGTGTACTTACTAAAATCTACGGTATAATTCAATAGCCCTTTACGTTCCAGGGTCACGGTAGCTCGTTGGTCCCACAGCAACAGCAGAATTTGTCCCTCAAAGGGTGCTCAGTCATTGAAAAAAAAGATGACATAACACGCCTATACTCATAGAGTTAGGAAAAAAATGCACCTTTGCTTCACTCCATGAGGATATAATAAGTAGTAGAATATTATAAGGATAACGTGGGGCGAGATTTTTGTCATCACCCGAGCACAAATTGTTACTCCTGATGACTACTGAGGAATCGTAATGGAAAAATCGAATAACTCTAACCATGAATTCAAACTGCTCATTCTCGAATTGAACCATTTGAAATATTGCTAAGTGGCTGTTTTAGACCCGACGTAGCTGTCATGCCTTATGATAGTGTCGTACTACAAAATATGGCGCAAACAATTCGTTTAATGCACCACTGAACTTCATAGAGCGGGACTTATACCATCACCGTGACCCCGGAACACAAAGGGCTATTGAAGTACACCGTGGATTTTAGTCTGTACGTCTGAGCGATGCTACTGGCGGTGCTAGAATTCACTAGGGGCTAGGGGCACTGGGTCCTCACGGCGGCGTTAGGCGGAGACCTCTCGCGCCCGGCATTGGTTTCGGCCATGCTGCGGAGCGAGACGGAGTGGGAAGCGGTCCCCGCCTTCTGCGAGGCAGTAAAGAAGCTGCTGAAAGCTCGTGAAGGAGGCGGCGGGCCGCGAGAGAGAGAGGACAGCGTCCTCCTTCCGCCCCAACCGCAGTGGTGTACGCTCACGGCGCCGTACGTCGCAAGACGATCTCCGGCCACCGTAGGCGCGGGCATGCGGCCAGCGAGTAAAGGGCAACTCGCTGTCCGACCATGGACCATGCCCGGGTCGACGGCGCGTCGTGTTCCACGCGCGCCTCAAAGAGCTGTCAGCAAAAATGACGGGGCCCCCTCTCAGAGGGCCAAAGCCTGCCGGGGTCGCGGGACTTATTTCTATTACCGTGACCCCGGAACATAAAGGGCTACTGAAGGACACCGTGGATTTTAGTCTGTACAAGTCTGACAGTCCTTCCTGACAGGACTCATTTGATGATTTTACCACGATAAAAAAAAATATATTCACCTCTGAAATCGAGTTTGATACCTTACTTCCAATTCTGTAACCAGGTGTTTGCATCGTTGCGTGTCTTTAAACCCTAAATGTCTAGATTTTCCAAACAAGAGCTGCTATGTGCTGGAAACTGCAGCCACTACAGAGCTCATTGCAGTTGAAGTGCTCCATAAAATATAAGTATAATGGCATTACTTGAGCGGAGACAACGACGCGGCGGGACGCATTCAAGACCGCCAATTTGATGTGGCTGGAGGTAAAACTATTTCATTCACGTATATTTTAAACAAACATAATATCACGCTGTAATCTCGGAAAGGTTAGGGTGCTTTGACATAGAAATAGGCTGTCGGTGCAGTCAGGTCGGTACGGATAAGTACTGTTAAAATAAAGCAATGTTATTTTATGCGGTCGCACACTTATAGACCAGAGGTGAGTAATACAGGCATTAGTATACGTACTCGCCTGCCCGTACCGACAACCTGTTTCGTTAAAATAGCACCCTTAGGCAGCTAGGTGTTATAACTGACAGTACATCCAGTTATGTTTAAGTCCCATGTAATAAGGAGCGAGCCTAATGCCATCAACTGGGCATAAATTTAGGCTCTGTGGCTGGTACCGAAATATTTCCAAATTATTTCACGCTTACGATCACTAAACAAAGAATTGTTTAATTGATGTATTTTAAATGTCAGATTTAAAAGCCATCTACTGGACCCACCTGATGAAAATAACGCAATCACTCTCACAGAGAGGAGGCCAAAACTAAAGTTGATTATAAAATAGACTAGCGTTGATGATAATGATAAAACCTAGTATTTATCATTTTCCTTCTCTCCTAAATTGTAGGCAATGCAAAAAACCTTCTCACAGAGATAAGGCCTGTGTCCCAGCAGTGGGAACATTTATAAGCTGATGATGATGAATGCAAGAAGAAAATTTTAAGGTCCCTAGCTCCAGCCCTGAGGAGGCCTGTATCCCAACAGTGGAACTGTAGTGGGCTGCTGCTATGCTGATGGTAAAGCTGTTAATATACCAACTCAACAAACATAGATATCTTCTCCTAGATCTTTGAACTGAATTACAGTAACTGCTTTTGTCTAGTATGGTAAGCTTCAGAGAAAACTCAACCCATTTGATAGTGACGTCACTACCAAAGGGGATGAGATATCTTTGAAGCTGTACCTTGTACCACACATAAAACCATTACTAATTAATAAAAGAATTCACCAGATAATGATATCTGTTGAATTTTATTCGGCTAACCGCCAACAAATGACACTTTTAAGTTTTCCCAACAAACCGCTTCAGAGTAAAATAAATCATTAGCTACCAATAAAATATTTTATAAGGATCACATCTACTGATCACATTTAAAGTTACCAACCTGTACATACACAGAGGGTGCTCTGGATGCGACCAGGGGCAATGGTCGCGCAAATTGTTATGAGCATCATTAATTAGGACCGCCGTATCACGGCATTTGGAACGCATTCAAAAGCTCTGCTTACATACCACTATAATTCGACTCAGCCTTGCTACTACCTACGTGTAGTGTTTTCATAAGACCTCATGAAAACACAACTTGTAGGCACGTAGGTAGCAGTAAGATTATTTGCTTATGGTGTGAAATAAACGACGGTCACCACTTTGAATTTGACATGAAGGAGCTTTTTCTGACATGAAGGACCCAAAGGTTGTTAAAAAACTTATGAAACCTTGGGAAATTAAGCGCTATAAAGTTCCTGTATTGATTTTTTCTTAATACGCCCCTTGTCTTCCATCAAGGCATACATTTCTCAAAATAAATGCAAAAAAACTTTCTTGTCTCATACTCTTTCCAAAATGGTGCCACTGTACCCACTTTTTGTCAGTATCTGACTGGAAAAAAACTGTTGCTGACAAGGTAGTATTTGAACGGTAACATTACGCTCAAGAAGTCCGCCACCAAAGAAAGAAACTCTTACCTTTAGCCACGAAAGTCTTGTCCAGAGGGTACTCTGCGGTGTACCTAGCTGGCAGCTCCCACGTTGTGCCTCGTTTTGCTAAGTCGCGCGCTAGTTTTGGTAATAGTTCTTGTCCTGGGCTTCGAGGGTCACAAAGGTTGTTCAGAACACGTTCACACACACAAAATATTGAGAAAGTTCCTTATATTCGATTTTTATAACGATCGCACGTTCTACGTGCGCCGGTGAATCTTGCACACAGCACGCGCCATAGAGGGCGCAGGGAGCGCGGCCAAAAGGCCTGTGATTGGATGGGACGTTAGAACGTTGACATAACGCTTTGCCATTGGTTCAATTTTCTACTTCGGAAACGGAAGACTCGAACGCTGCTTTATTCGATCTTTTTGGCTAGAGATTTGACTAAGAATGGAAAACGATGTTTTTTGAATTTAAATATGAATTCGAATTAATGATTACGAAACAGCTTTTTGACAATATTCAAAAAAGACCGATACTTTGCAAAGCTCTCTCGCACACTGCATGGAACGTTCGATCAGCTGGTCGGGATTCGCTTTTTTAACACATTTATTCGACAGTTCACGGGACCGGAAATGGAACGTGTCCTCTTTTTGGCTGTCATTACTTTCCAACGCGGCAGCAATTCGTGCTAGTTGACTTTTTAAGTCTAAAGAGGTCATGGGATTTTGGTACTGTAATCTGTTAGTTTGTCAATATCTGAATTTGAATTATACAAGCATGAATGCAATATAGCCACACTGAACTGTTAAGCAACGTTTTACCATACAGTATTCAACAACAAAGTGCACGTATAATTAGGTACGCTTAAATCTTAGATTTAGTCTTTGAGGATTTCAGGCGTGATGTTATCTAACGTGCGGTTTCCTAAATCGACATCCGGCAGCACAAGGTTAAGTACATCTCCGGTTACCTAAATAAACAAACAAATTGTTTGCCCTGGTGTCGCGACTGAAATGTGCGGTTACCCTCAACCAGTAAATTACGACAGGCTAAGTTTATATTCTGAAATTTAACCGAAGCCTTAAAAAAACTTCTGTTTTTTCTGGAACTTGTGTCACGTTGCTGTTGTCACCAAGGAGCTGTTAAAAAAAAACTGTTTTGAAACTCGAAAGAACAAGAAGCCATGATATTTTTCTTTGTTTGTTTCAGTTTTAGAAAAGGGGCTGTTGATATTCATAAAATGTCACAGTACTTACCAAGATCAGTAGCAATCGTGAAATAATAGGTCACAAACATTTAGGTTGAGGAAGTTTGGAGATTAGTCCTTTGAAGAAAGTTGGATGGTCTGCCCTCAAGTATGACTATACCATTTTCAGTTACATCGAAATGATATTTATTTGTGCAAGTACGTAGTTTGAGAAAAACAATTTCACATATCTTCTTTTTTCCAACTAGATGAGGCCGGTGTGTCGTACCAAATATGAGAAGAAACAGTTGAAACAAATTCAGAGGTCACTGTCTCTTTTAAAGGCCAGACATTACGAGGATATTGATCGAGTTATTAGAGGACGATGCAGTTTTAAGATTTCCTTTATAAAGACACTTAATACTACCTACTTTAGCTTCCAAATCAACTTCCATAAGTCAATGTAGATATTTGTATGAATTTATTCAAATGGAAGCTTCGAATGTTAGCTAAATAATTTTAGTAATAGCATTGTACATGTGCAATGTACATTCTAAATTTAATGTTACTATGTTCTCAAATTGCTTTTTGATATTTCAGTGGCAGCATTCGTGTACCTGCATATTAAAGCATATTGGAATTATGACTCGTACATGATGCTATGAATGAAATATGAATTTATATTTAAACCGTTCATATTTACTCCGTTAAATTGCAGTTCTGCATACCTCGGAAGACTGAGCATTCAACAAACAATTCGTCCAACTAAAACTACGGGTAAATACCCACGTAACTAAAATGAAAATACTGCCGATTACCCTCGCAGAGGTATTCCAATTAACTATATTTCTGCATTGCAAGTATTTTCATGTTATATCATATTTCATAGATCGGCAACAGATGCACCCATATTATTTTTTCATTACTTTCGCTTGACAAAAGTTACTATCGAAAAACGACAACAAATTAAAAGGCACTCATATTATTCTCGTCTAGTTTTCATAACTTTTTTTTTACGTGGTAAAATATTCAAATGAGTTCTCCCATCCCGGACAGCCCGGGAGGGACTGTCAGACTTGTACTGACTTAAATCCACGGTATCCTTCAATAGCCCTTTATGTTGAGGGGTCACGGTGATTGAATAAATCCCGCGAGCCCGGCAGGCTTTGGCCCTCGCCCCGCCCCGTCATCATGCTGACGCTCTTAGAGGCGCGCGTGGAACACGACGCGCCGTAGACCCGGGCATGGTCCATGGTCGGGCAGCGAGTTGCCCTTTACTCGCCGCCCGCATTCCCACGAGTTTTCATAACTTGGAAGCATAAAGCTCGTCTAATGCAAATAAATCAAAGAAAATGATTGATGAATTCTTACACATATTACGAAATTGGATTCCATTCGAGATTAAGATCTTATTGGAGGGAATGAAAGAGACTTCATATTATGTGATTGGCCTCCTTATTATGTTGAGCCTATTACAATTACACTGTAATATAACTGGGAAGGCCCTTCATCTTGTCGTATTAGAACAATTTACGAGGAAGAGGAATATCTTCACTGAATGCTCTAATTATAGGACCTACACTTTTATTGCGTAACACACTTTAATATCACAATCAAAAAGATTTTATTAGGATACTATTGTTCACAAACTATTACATCATCATCATCATCATCAGCCTATAATGTTCCCACTGCTGGGACACAGGCCTACCTCTTTGTGAGAGGGAGTGGGATAATCCACCACGTGGGTTCAGTGCGTATTGGTAGATGTCACATATCTACGAATTTTTGGGTTTTAAGACATGCCGGTTTCCCCACGATGTTTTCCTTCACCGTTTTGAGAGCAGTGGTAATGAAATAAATTACACAAAGTAATGCGCCTGGCGGGGTTCGAACCCACGACCTACAACTCGTAAGTCGGGACCGATACCACTGCTCTCAAACTATTACATAATTCGAGACATTCGAGGTTTTTTTTTTAAACAAAGCTACGCTGCGTGAGAAGATCTGCTGATCTTGAAATTAACATATTATTTAAAAGTGTTATATATGACACAGGTTGAAAATGAACAACAAAATACCCAAACGGTCTAGCAGCATGTACCTGGAAGTGGGTACTAATACTACTCCCAGCTAAAAGCCTCGACACAGCTACAATTCAGTCAGTTACATTCGTTGACCAGCTCACTCGCGAGTATCGCAGGACTCATATTTCCCGCAGTCGGTGCTAAAAGCTTCCTTACTGAATGTGCTAGGGACGGGACGCATGTGAATTCCGCTAATGGCTACACGCCGATGTCGCGTCACTCAAATGCCGCGCCTCGGACATTGAACACTTGACAGCTTTTGAAGAATGACTGTTTTCCGATTGCCGAACGCAAATTGACGGTACTGTTAAGCGGTTGGACTGCTGCGTACCGTGTCGCGGTTCGATTACCGCACGGAATAAACGTGCGTATGACCTACAAGTAGTTTTTCCGGGTTGGCGTATGTGAGTTTCTATGTTTGTAAAATCAATCACGATACAGAAGAAATTCCTAATGTGGAGAAAAGTTTAAAAGAATAAAATATAAATCGTTACTGTATAATTGTGCCTGTGGCTTTGCTCCCGTGAAACATTAACAATTTTCTATAAGCTTTAATTTAGCCTGGCAAAGGTGACCTCACACACACGGAAGGAACCGAAAACCCAGCACACCAATGGAACATAGTAGGTAAATACTACTTGGGTACCTATGTGGTCAGCATTGCGAGCGGCACTGGTGCAGGCTACTAACGCCAGTGGAATCCCTAAGCCATCATCGAACCCACTGCAACGGACGTCGCAAGACGATCTCCGGCCACAGTAGGCGCGGACATACGGGCGGCGAGTAAAGGAGAACTCGTCGTCCGACCATGCCCGGGTCGACGGCGCGTCGTATTCCACGCGCGCCTCGAAGAGCGTCAGCATAATGTCGGGACCCTCTCTAGAGGGCCGAAGCCTGCCGGAGTCGCGGGACTTGTACCCTGGAACATAAAGGGCTATTACGCAGTGCAGGGCATTACGAGTCTGACAGTCTCTCCAGCCCTGCCCGGGGTGGGAGGACTAATTTGATGATTATAACAGGTAAAAAAAAACAAAGGTTGACGACAATGTTCTTTTGGTATTTATATCAAGTGACTATAAATTCACCAAAAAACTCAATGGTTCTTAAAGACTTATAGTCACGCCCGTTTACTGAAAATGGTATTGTTCGGTTTCCTGGTCGGATTTTATTTGTACGCTACTAAACCTATTCTAAGAGTATGAGTAATAAAAATTAAGATTGTTGATAACAAGTAGTGTGAGTGTTCGGCGTGTTGTCGTGCGGGTATCGAACCCGAGACACACAGAGCAGCAGTCCTATTGCTCAGCCACTATACAATTGGGTCTTCAGCTGCTTTCAAATTAGCTAGTGACATACAGTTTTAATATCTTCCTGCCTAGTTTCAGTAAGTTTCATTGCCTCCATACTAGTGCAGGCCGCAGAAGGAATTTCGTTTGCAAAATGTGAGGACCGCAATCTGTTTTATGAAGTATGCAAATGGGTTCTAGGACTATTTAAAAATGCATGTTGCCAGTGTCTGGAGTGGTTCAGAAAGAAGGATGGACAAAACGTCCCACCCCTTGTAACACTTCCAGCTATATATCAAATGAAAGCACTTGGAAAGTGTATCATTTCATTGTATGACAGCAAACCTGTAAACTATGGGAGAAAAAAGTTATTGAGACTTTTATGTTAAAATACCAACGATACATAATGTTAGGCAGAAGTCATGTATGTCTTAAATTATATTAATCCATACTCAATACTGTGTGCTCATGCATCGTTGACATTACTGTATTAAAAAAAAATGTCACATGATATGCAAAAAAAAAAACTTGCTAGTTTCTTTAACCGATTCTCGGACTACCTTCAGCTCGTCCACGGTTCTGTGCCTTAACGATTGGGTAGACTATGGCAGTAGAAGACAGGCGTCAACTATGTGTTACGTGTTCGCTATCTTTACTTCGAGTCAGAATTCGTCATAGTATGTTATTACGAGAATATGTACATATATGGAAGATCGGCCGGGATTCACAGAGTTTATAATGGAACACATTGATTTTGAAAATGTCAGTTTTAATTTATTTAATTATAGCGTTTTAATGAAGGTCGCCGGAAAACGCTGGATGCAGGTCGCTTCCAACCGACGGCTGAGATAATGATGATGATGATAGCGTTTTTGAAAAAGAATAAGGCGCTATCTCCACATCCGATAGAATCGCGGCGATATTATAGTCGTGCCACATATTTCCATATACTCTATACGAACGTGTCTCCACACGGCGATGTTCATAGATTTTCACATGGAAATGATGGGTACAAGCGTTGGCGTTGGTACGCATCATTACCATGACAAAAAGCTATTCAGACACTGTTAGCACTTCGGACACTAATGAAGGAAACCAAAAAATGACTCCAACGACCATCCATAGTACACTGGTGTTTTTTTTACTCCTTTGCTTCCTCGTTAGTCAGTTGAGTACCAAACGTTTTGGTTGTGGCGGCATGTGACGGTCTTATGGCCATGTTCTTCTAAGTAGGGGCTGTGGTATCCCTACCACAGCTTTGAGCCTCTAAAGCCCCAATCTAGTTTAAATTCATTATTTTCATACAATTATTACTACTAAGTACTATGATTTTCTTTTAAAGAGTCAGAAGTGGGTGCCGCTAAGTCAACAATGTTACTCTTTCTCATGATCTATACACATATTATCATGAGAAAAAGCTAAGAGCAATGTTTTCTTCTGAAAATCGAAATTCATCTTTTGACATAAAAGTCTCAATAACTTTTTTCTCCTATAGTTTGCAGATTTGCTGTCATACATTGAAATGATACACTTTTCACGTACTTTCATTTGATATATAGGTGGGAGTGTTACAAGGAAAGGGACGGGGTCCATACATTTCTGCCCATTCTTCTTTGTAAAATACTACCGCACTACACGTAGTAAAATCCTTCCCTTAAAACTTAATCACCCCTTTTCACCAGTTTAGGGGGCGATTTTTGAAAAACCCAAAAACACGTGTTTCATTATTTTTGATCTAATTTCCATATACCAAGTTTCAAATTCATCTGTTAGCACGTTATGATTTTTCTATACAAACTTTAACATCGTCTAGAGTATCATTGGAGGGTAGTTTAAAAAAACTAATAATGCCCATTGTCACCTCCTTAAAGGTGAAATCCTTTCTGGGTGCTCACCTACATGATAAATTGCAACTACCATCCAAAATGCAGGTTACACTTATAGCGCTTTAAAATCCTTCCCTTTAAACTTGAATACCCCTTTTCACTAACTTTGGGGGAGATTTTAGAAAAATCCAAAAACACGTGTTTGATAATTTCTTTTTCTTATATAAATACTGATTTTCAAAGTAATCGGATCACGCGTTATAATTTTTCATGCAAACTTTAACATCGATTAGATCACTAATGGAGGGTAGTTTAAAAAAAAATAAAAGTGCCAATATATTTTATTTACTTGTGTTCTTATTCATGACTAGTTTCAAATGTATAAACCCAAGGAATAGGATTTTTCATACAGTAGTTTTCACCCCTTTTCACACCCTTAGAGGACGATTTTCCCAAAATCCCGTCTTTACGCCCCTCTAAATGGTAGACTGCAACTATTGTCCAAAACCCAAGTTTCTACGTTTAGCTATTTCGGCTGTAGGCGAGTCGTACGACCATACCCTGTTCTTTTAAATATATAGATAATTTTGTATTAATATGTTTTTCTACTATATTTTCTAATCATTTTATCAAGATCTCGTCGTAATAAAGTATAATCAGTATGTAATTCCATATCCTATGAAATTTATTCAGATCAAAACCCACAAATATCAACGTTTTATTGATCTGAGACCAAGGTGCGGATTTTTTTTTTTGGACCACGATAATTGTTGGCAACATCGAAAATATATATCTTGACAATCCTAAAAATATATTAAAAAACTCAAAACTCGGTCCTCATATTTTGCATACGGATGTCTTCTACGCCGCCTGGTCTATACCAGTAATCCTCCCGACATACGTAGACTACGCAATGCTAGAGGTATTCCTTGCCATTGTACATCAAAGGGTAGCAAACGTTTGTTTGGGCAAATATTTGGCCGGTCCTAACTACATGAACCCATATAACTGTCTTTTAATATAACTGTAGTATCTATGTACATAAGAAACATAATTATTTACGTATGTTTGTTTATATTTGTTGGATTTCGGATTCTAGTATATTATTGACAGTAGTAACGAGTGGCCTAAAGCCATAAGTCCCTGTTTTGCAACTAATACTTGTCTATTATCTTTTGTTTGAATGGAATAATAAAAGCCAAGCCAAGTACATACAAACTAAAGAGTACCGTACCGAAGTCTTAGTTAAATAATGAAAAACAAAACCTATGATGACCATATACCATGATGATGATATACCAAGATGACGGGGCCCCCCTCTAGAGGGCCAAAGCCTGCCGGAGTCGCGGGACTTATCTCATTACCGTGACCCCGGAACATAAAGGGCTATTGAAGGACACCGTGGATTTTAGTCAGTACATGTCTGATAGTCCCTTCCGCCCTGCCCGGGGTAGGAGGACTCATTTGATAACTTTACCACGCAAAAAAAAATTCTTGCAAACTAGATGAGAATCAATTAATTATGAGTGCCTTTTATTTTGTAGTCGTTTTTCGATGGTTACCTTTTTCAAACGTCAATAATAGCCAGTCTCTTGATTACCAATGGCGCTGAATAAACGAGACCAAAATGCTGGATCTTTAAAATACAAAATTAAATAATGTAAAGATACTGCGGAGCGGTCGTCCGTCACAAATGTAGAATATGAACATTGTCGCACCGCCTTTGATTCCTGCTTCGTCGGAGAACAACAATAGCTGGCGGTGACGAATATTGATGATGACATCTAACGACGTGCCGCCGCCGCAGATATATACCTACGACGATATCAAACATTGACTATTATTTATTATTCAGTATCTATTTTGAATATGATGATGATCTATGATCGTTATGTATTTGATGTGAAAATAAATAAAATTTGTTGGTATCACGATACAAAATTATCAATGAGTCTCTCTGCCCTGTGTGGAGCGAAAGGCATTGTAGGACTGTTAATCTGACTGACTATAATCCACCCTATTCAGTGTCCCTTTAAGACGACCCCGCTATAAATCTGACGGGGATAGACGGGGTCTAACCCCGTCAGATTTATGAAAGCTTCTAGAGGCGCGCGTGAAACACCATCGACTTTAACCTGAACTTTTTTCTGGACTGCACCTATGGAGATATTCCACGAAACGCACCTGGCATCTGCGAAAAAATTTTACAGGAGCTTTATATCGAATAGATAAGCAAGGTGCAAGTAGCTCAGGTGCCATTGTCACCGGGCGCCCTTCGCGGAAAACTACCGCTTATGGTGGCCGGAAACCTCGCCTGTCTGCTGCATCAGCTGGGGCGTGAGATATAAGATACCCTGATCCTCACGCGTTTTCTTCATCAATATCTGGTCAACAGTTGCTGTTACTTGTTTAAGGTCCCATTGTTCTTATGGTTTCCTTCATAGATCTAACAAACTTATTCATTAGCAAGTTCTCAAAAACAGCCCGGAGATTCTAAGATGGTCATATCCCGTGCATTTAAAGGCATTTAAAGATGTTGGAAATGCGCCATATCTCCGGTCTTGTCCGAAACCAGGTCTGTAGGTCCTAACTGCTCGGTTATCGGCTGCAAGCTGCAAGTGCCGAAAATGTTCAGGTGGCAATGTCTCTTTAAATAATCTAGGTAGACTGCCACATCTGTCTAGTAATCGGAAGCTGAATATTGGGGTCCTGTGTTGGGTTCCCAGGTGAAAGAATGTTTCATCAGGACTTTTTGCCTGAATCTTAATTGAATTACCAGAATCATCAAACGGCGTCACCTGTTTAATTGGAATGTGTTTACCTCAATAACATGACACGTTTAAGTAAATGTCAAAATGAGAGTGTTACAGGCATACGCCTGCTTATCCTATCGGGGATTACAGGTGTGATGTTATGATATTATGCATAAAAAAATCTGTTGTTTTTTCAAGAAACTAACTTATCACTAGTATCGCTAAACCGACTCATTCCATATTGACGGTTTTTCAAGAGAAATTGGATAGGATTTTTATAGGCCATAAAGTTTTTATAGCACGCTTCTGGTTGGTGTACTGAATTATTGAGCATTGCGCCAAATCTGACGTGTTAGGAGAATCGACGGCTCTCCTATAAGATGGTTACTAGTCAATAAATTATTGTATGTTATTGAAAGTCTAATGGTGTAATACTTTTTACACGTAGGTACATCTACCATGACTCGTTATTACTGTACCTCGTTTTGTTGGAGGAATTCCTAGTATTCCGAATTTCCTTTAAAAATATCCTGTATAAAAAATCTCCTCTTTTTTTCGTATAAAAAGATGGGTTTCTCTCGCTCAACGCTCTAAGCGTCAAAATATAACAAGCTGTCAAGTACTTTTAAATTAACGTTATCAAGGATTCAAGGATTTAATGATCTATGATTGGTACTCATAATGCCATTCAATAAGCTTGAATCCGTAGAAAGTAATTAGAATCTCTGGTATAAGTTGGTTCATATTGAGGCGAGTCGAAGGCCGTTTGCTTAATGCAACGATATCTGTGGTCGGGACCGCAGTGAGATTATGCCGAGATTTCCATCTGTTTGTTGGTCCGGGGAAAACTTGTTGGATAGCCATGAGAGCTCAAACGCCAACTAGGCACTATTGCCCCCAAGCTACGACATAGGTTTTGCGGCTGTTCCTCTATACATTGATTTGATGATTGATGACGGGCCTGTTCGTCTTGTGGTTAGTGACCCTGACTGCTATGCCGGAGGTCGTGGATTCGATTCCCACCCACCCAGGACAAATGTTTGTGTGATGAGCACGATCATTTGTTCTGTGTCTGGGTGTAATTTATCTATAATATGTATGTATTTAGAAATATATAAGTATGTTTATCAGTTATCTTGTACCCATAACACAAGCTCTGCTTAGCTTGGGACTAGATGGCGTTTTGTGATAGTTGTGCAATATTATTATTTGTAGTTTATTACACGGACCAATATAACGCTGAATGACTAATAGGTTCCTTCATGAAAGCGCCTGAGTAAACGCCTACAGAGTATTGTATTGAAGCGGTTCCAGAGTAAAGCCATTCGATACATCTGCAGCTGGATATTAAAATTTATTATTAGCACTTGAAAGCGAGAGAAATTGTGAAATGGTGCCCCAGTGGAAACAAGCCCAATTTGCGAAACATAAGTTGGAAATTAAGCAGGCATTTAAACATTTCTTAATATTATCTAACAGCAACACTTTCTTATTTATAGTTCTGATAAATAAAATCTTAAGCTAACCCGACTTGTCCTAGAACCAAATTCAATATCACAGTGTCACAGTTATATCGAAACACTGACTGAAATCACAAGATCATTAGTTTGGGACTCAGGGTTTTAACCTATTTAAATGACCTTTACTTTACCAATTCATGTATCCTAGATTTACGAAACGTCAAAGGTTTTTGTATCAAAAAAGAATCATACAACCCCAGGGGTCATCGTCGTGAATGACTTTCTCTATCAACCAGGCGGCTTGTCTCGAGACGTGCATGACTTTGAGTGAAACCTCGATCCACCCTCGTTATTTTATTCCTAGAGTGCTACTACAGACATTTTCTCATTTTATTTATAAAGGCACACTGCCATACATGTCCAGTAAAATATGCTTATCTACTTTCCATTCAGTTCAATTATATTTGCTACGGTTACAAATGGACTAAAACAAAATTATGTTACAGCCGTTAACTAAGAGTGTAACTTAGTCAATTCCTATCGATGTCGTCCGCAGCTTCCGGCGAGCGAGCGACCGTCCAATTTTATGTGTTTGTTCGTCCGCTGTAATCTCAGGAATGGAGGAAGTTTGCACACCGTACCTGCCCCGATAGGGTAAACAAATAAGGAGGGAGTAATATTACCCTATTGGGGTAGAGCTGGCGTGGTTAACTACTCTATTAAGAGTTGTAACTCTTTGACGCTTGTTGTTGAATTTCGACTGCTGAAGGGAGGTCTTTAATGTGCTGGATTAATTAACTCCAAGCGAATGCTTTCAGCTGAAATTAAATGAATTATGAAGTCAACGGCGGGCGTGACGTCGACAAGGTTGCGGGGATCGGTTTAATCATGTTTTAATTAATCTCAGTGATTGTGTTAAGTATTTACGTTAAGGGCGTAAAGCTGGTCGCGGGACTTATTTCCATCACCGTGACCCCCGAACATAAAGGGCTTTTGAAGGACACCGTAGATTTTAGTCAGTAAAAGTCTGACAGTATGGGGTGGGAGGACTCATTTGATGATTATACCACGCAAAAAAAAAGGGCGTAAAGCTATTTTATTTATGTTAGCTGTGCCCACGGCTACGTTTGTGTTCACCTTTGAGTGTTTAGACGTTACGATCAATGGGAGCCCAACAGCGGGTAATACCATACCCCGTAATAAGACTGGTTGTCAGACTTTTAGAGCTTCTGACTAACAGCAACGACTGTCAAAGAACTACAAATGACAGCCGCGACCAACGGCTTTACGTGCTTTCCGAGGCACAGAGGAAACTCGCTATGACAGATGGTCACCCATCCACAGACCAACCTCGGCAAGCGCGGCTTAACCTGGTAGATCGGCCTGTGTGGCTGTTATTATTTGGCCACAAGCATAACAGCGGGTAAAACCACGGGAAACTTTATAAGTTACTTATATAAGTAAGTGTAGTCTATCTACTAGATCTTGACTTAACGTAAAGTTTATTTCAGCCAATCAGTTTTTAATTCTAGCAACTCACTTTTAAAAAGTTACTTCTCAGCCTTAATCCTAAGAAATATGTTACAGCCACAAGTTCCAGTGTCGGCGAGCTATCGTCGACTATGTAACCGTAACTGGGCATAAATCTAAGGGTTTACGGAAGTGAGGCTATTGGAAATATATACTACGGTTTGTTAAGTAATACAAATCTTTTTCTTTTAACATCATTATTTAATGTCACATCAATCAAATAATGATGTTAAAATGAAAAAGTTGAACAGACCAGTATTTAAGAATAAGAAATCAATATAAGAATAATTAAAATCGGCAGCAATTTTTCACTAGAAGTTAGAGCATGATGTTTAATTTGGAGTGACTCTGAAATCGAAGATTTGTTGGATATGTATCATTACATTCATACAGTTTAAACAGTATTTGAGGCTGAGGTATTTTTCACTGAGAGTTATAAGCAATTTTCATCTTTTGGTCTTCTCGAAAAAATAAGTTGGATTATTTGTGGATCTGTAATCAGTGTCACCTTCTTTCATTATCATTATATTTCAAATTTCATTGCCGGTGTAAATTTTTTAGCTCACAAAAGCTTCGTTGATTGGAGTATAACACTGGTAAGGGTAGGTAGGTATGTAATTTGGCTGTTTTAAAAATACCTAAAAATTAGAGATAGGAGAAGAGAGCAATCATTTTAAAACGTCTGAGTAGATCAAAACACGATCGGCGCCAGTCAAAATATAAATTGTAAGCAAAATAATTTAATTGATAAATTACAGTCTTAGCCACCACGTGCCGCTCCTGATCCTTAGGTAGTCGGGCATGGCCTCAGAGGGGCCCACCACGGCCACGGTAGGGCAGCGGTCGTACAGGTAACGGTCGGCGAGCTTGCGCAGCTCTGTCACGGTTGTAGTCGCCAGAATTGTATTCACTGTCTTCAGTGACTTCCTATCATTAATATGCAGAATTTTCTTCCCCAAGTCATGCGCATTCCACACCACACTGCTGTACTGTCGTGCTAGGTTCAGACGAGTTAGTCTAAGACCTCTCTCCAGATCCGGAGCCCGTAGCACTGTGCACATTTCCATCCATAGATCCTGAACCCTGGTTACTACTTCATCTAGCTTCCACTTGTCCGCGATGAAGTACACGCCCCACAGGCCGATGTCATGGTACGCCGTGTAGAACGGCTGGTAACGCTCGCATAGCTTGTCTATGGCCACCCATTGCGCCACCGGTGACGACTGCCCTTCGCCGCGTCCCTGGCTGCGGTCCCATGCTCCTATAATGTAGTTCAACACCATCATCTTGTAGTAGTCGTTGCTACCGTATCCTGGTGCTTCGAAAGCGATCGCAACGTGGCAGAAAGGCATTGAATCATCGCGATATACGACCTGGGAGCCGGTGTACCTAGTGGGTCCCAGTTCTCCGACCGGCACCGGTGGTATACACGCTAACGTACAAGCAGCAGCATCAATTATTGGTTTGGGGTCCAGTGGCCCTGTAGTTGCCAAACACAGCCTATAGGGCACGTAGTTTTCGCAGAAAAAGTTTCTAGTGACATCAGCATTAAATCGGACTAAATTTTCTGACGAACCAATAACTCGCTGACCAAGCGGTGTGCCCTGAAAAGCAGTTGCGTTAAGGTACTCGAAAAGCACTTGTTTCGGATCGTTGTCTGTATCAACGAGCTCTCTGCAGATGTTCTCTCGCTCCTCCTTTATCTTGGTGTCGGTGATGTCTAGTTCAGTGATTACCTTGCACAGAATGTCTACTGCTTTGTACGCGTTACTGGAGGGCAACACTACTGAGAATATTTGCTCCTCTCTCGACGTTCGCACTGACATATTGCCATTCATATCGAAGAGTGCGTTTTCCAGAGCATCCTTCTTCAGAGATCGGCAACCTTTCAAAGCCAAGTGTTCAATGAAATGCGTGAGTCCGTTGGTGTAACCGGTCTCGTAGCGCGGACCCGCGGCGACTGCCAGCGTTACGCACGTGAGCGGCGTCTGCGTCACCTCCGTGGCAACCTTCACGCCATTGGGAAATGCAAATACAGCCGTATCAGTGTTTTGTACTTCCGACGAACTCGCATGCCTGACACTAATCCTGGCGATTCTTATTGAAAAAGATTTTAGTATCGTTTTGAACATTTGTATATAATAAAATGTAGTGCGAATAAAATGTCATGTGTTTGTGTCATTCGTGTCATTCTCCTTTTTTGCAAGAAGGTTTATGCAAGAAGGTTTATTAAAGAAGGTTTAAGCAAAAGGTTAGGTTTTGGCATAGAGTATATAGAATAAAGGGGTTATGGTGCAGCGCAGTCGACTGAATATCTGACACTGTGAAAATAGAACCTATAGTAAGAGAGCTCGGTGAATTTTTGCGAAAGTGATTGAAGCGCGCGCAGGAGGCGCACGAGGCTCAATACTCCTTCAATTATCCTTGAACACAGAAATGCAAACCTGGCTGAGAGAAACTCGTTTCGAACGAAGCCAGACGTATTATGAAGGATAAATAATCCGAAATGTATTGAGCAAGTTTCCAGCGAGTCTCAAGCACTTTTATAAAAAATTCAAACAGTTCTTAGGCTAGTGTGCAGGTCGCGGGACTTATTCCATCACCGTTACCCTGGAACATAAACGGCTATTGAAGGACACCGTGGATTTTAGTCAGTACAATTCTGACAGTACTTCCCGCCCGGCCCAGGGTGGGAGGACTCATTTGATGTTTTTACCACGCAAAAAAAAAAGGCTAGTGTGCAAGAAATACCAACAGGTTCCAACCAAAGGCAGTAAGGAGCTGTGTCCCACGTGTATGGTCGCGACTTTGCCGATGATGACGATGTAGCGGAACAGTACTTAATCACTGTCACGGTAGGCATATGTAGCTGGTGCGACTTCAACACCGCTGCTGTCACCATTAAAATACGTATCACTCATGATTTTTACTTTCACGAACGTTTGTAAAATATTTTGTGCCCAACTTATCAATGCACCATTCTCACTTACCAATACAATACTCGTAAATTTTTTATGAACTTCTCGCATATTAAATTAAATAAAATAAGTCACAGCGTTCAGTACAAAATAAAAAATAGTATAAGAAAATTTTAGAAAACATAGCACTGTACTTTTATATACAAAAACCTTTGATCTTGTTTAGGGTGTTAACTACGCAAGCTATTTGTAAAACTTAACGCATCATATAGTGGGAAAGTGTGACATCATGAGTGTACGAAGCTTGATGTTGATAGTGGCGGTGTGGACGCACCAGCTCCACGCTCACGATCTTTGCGATGAGGAACACCTCCGCTACATAGTCGGTCTGTTTAGAAATGGTGGTGATATCTTTTGTTTCGGCACGCTCATCTCGTCCAACTGGGTGCTGACCGCTGCGAACTGCCTCAATGAGACCAAGTCCATACAGTACGGCAACCTGTCCATACCATTCAACGAATCGTCTTCCGTACGAAAAGTCCTGCTAACGGAACGACCACGAACATCCAAGGTCATGGAGCCCGACCTCGGCTTGATCTACATTAATTCGGTGCCCATGAGTCACTACGGCCAGTTGTCGGCTGTGGACTACAAGGCCATGGCGGGCCACATCGCAGAGTATACCGACTTCGAAGCCTCTCAAAATGATTACGTTAAGGAAGGTGTTGTTAGCAGGTGTAACACTGATGATAAGGTTTCTACTTTCGCGGCCTATATATGTGTCGCGCCCAAGTGCTCGGAAAAGCAGCAGCTGTCACTCCCGGGCGAGCCCGGCACCCCGCTTTTCTACGACGGCAAGGTGGCAGGCGTACACGTGGCAAACAGCCCCTTCCTGCCTAAGAGGGAAACCAAACTGTACGTCTTGCGCACCTACACGCCTATCAGCCCTTATTTGTCGTGGTTACATCGTACAATCAGAGAACAAAAAGAATTTCTATCTCGACGATCGGCGAACTATGAGTACAATAGATATAGGACCCTCCCAAAACTGATTCAAGACCTAAAAGATGAACTAAGAAGAAGTTATAGATTTCCAATGATATTGCCTTCGTTGCAACCGGGCAGACGAGAGGCATTCTGAGAAGTTAAAACAATACTCTAGTACGCGTGTGTATCACTGGTAAAGTGGCAAACCAAGAGTACAGCAGCACGATATACATGATAATAATGAATGTTGTGGTTAATCTATCTAAGCAGCCAGTTTTTGTTAAGGATGGCGCAAATTAATGGTTCTCCCATTTTTGTTATTTTACGCAACAACATGGTTTTTTCTCTCCAGCCACTAATTAGCATAATGTGAAAAAGACCATTAGGGAAGTACATAACTACAAATATTCTAGTCTGTGACAATAATGATTGCTCAACAGTGACAACATCATAATTATTAAACTGATGATGCGTCTTTGCATCATTATTCGAAATATATTCGTTTTGAGATTTTGAAATTGTTAAAGTATTTTATACGTAGCCATTTTAAGTCACTAAACACAATGTTAAGAATAAGATTAATGTAGGTAAGTATACTCTACAATTTCACGCGCCAATTATAATTGATTATAATTAACTTTCACACCTTAATAAGTAATCTAAAAACATATAAAGAAATAAGACGTAAAAAAGGAATGATTATTTTCTTTAATCATAATTTTTTTTTTTTAATAGTTGCCCATCTGCACCGTAAACGGGGTCCAAGCTGCTGGTGATTAAGGGCATTGGAGAGGCTCCTCACAATTCGCGCCCTGTCTGTGTCCATTGCATTCCAATTGCTTTCTACGTAAAGCCCATTAGCCAGCCGGAAAATGAGAGCCTCTTAAGGTGTTGGTCGAGCGAGACTCTTTGCAATTAGTCTATTGATCGTATCGACTATCGGTGCAATGGTCAATCATTGCACCGATAGTCGATACGATCAATACACACAGTTAGCGCAGTGGCTGAGCGATTGGAATGCTGCGCTGTGTATCAGGGATTCGTTCCCCGCACGGAGCAAATATGTAGGTATATGATCTACAATTAGTTGTTTTGGGTCTGTGTAAGTAGCTGGGTGTTTGTGTATGCATGTGAATTTTTATGTTTGTAAACGCACTTACAATACAGGAAGAAATTCCTGGTGTGGGGCAAAGTTTTATAAAAAAAAGAAATATGATTACAGAGTCCGCACCCCACATGTCGACAATCGTGTGTTAAATCAAGATACTTAATTTTTGTATCGAACGATATTTAGATTATTTATATTTCTTAACTGGATCCCGTACAGTAGAGTGTTATCTTTGAAAGACCGACAAAAAAGTATGATTTATCTTTTGTAACCTCCAGAAGACTTGCTTCTTGACTGTGGTAATGTTATGACAACGACACGTCAGACGTCAGCTTGAGCATAACCAACCGACTCATTGGCACTGCACTTTTTTGTTTATTTTTATTTGTATTCTATATCTAATAATCAACGATGCTCAAAACAACAAGAATTCTAAAGAGACAATTCAATCCTTTAAAATTTTACACAAGGCATATGAGTCCCGCGATAAATTTTAATTTACACCTTGCAAACTTGCCGGTCGCTTGCTACTCCAAGCTGCTCAACGGTGTCACCATCGCCACTGAAGAGCGTGAAAGCTGCAAAGCCTGCATCGGGCTCTTCATAGACGCTGGCTCCCGCTACGAAAGTATTTGTGAAAATGGTATAGCTCATTTCTTCGAGCATATAGCTTTCAAAGGCACTTGTGGTCGAAACAAAAATACTCTCCTGGCACAAATGGAGCGTATCGGTGCGAAGTTCAAGTGCAGCGTGACTCGCGAGCTGGTTGTCTTTTACGTGGAGTGCCTCTGTCAGGACGCGCCCCTCGCCACTGAGATACTTATCGACTGCGTGTTCAACAACGCTCTCAACAATAATGAAATCGAGTATCAGAAAAACGTAGTATATGCAGAAATGCTAGAACATGACAAGAAACCCGGGGCAGTCGTAGAAGACTACTTGCATGCCACTGCGTTCCAAGGCACACCCCTCGCGCAGACCGTGATGGGCCCCTCCAGCAACCTGTACTGCTTTAACAGTGCCACCATCTGCAAGTACCTATCCAAGTGTTACAATCCGTGCCGTACGGTGCTGGCCGCGGTCGGCGGCATCAACCACGTGCAGATGACCGCGCTGGCCACCCGCTACATGGGCTGCTTGGAATCGCTCAAGTTTTCCGACCAGGAACCCTATAGGTACACGGGCTCAGAAGTGAAGTATCGTGACGACTCGATGCCCACAGCGCATGTCATGTTAGCCGTGGAAGGTCCATCTTTCAGTGACAATGACAGGATCGTGATGGAAGTGGCAAGGTTCCTACTGGGCGGCTGGGACCGGTCGCAGCCTGGCGGAGAAAAGCACCCCTTGCGAATCGCCCGCGAAGCCTCCTGCTGTAACTTATGCGACTCTTACCAAGCATTCAGTATCGCTTACAAAGACTGTGGACTATTTGGAGTACAATTCGTGAGCGGTGTGATGCAACTTGACGACATGATGATGTTGATACAAGACGAGTTCATGTACATTTGCCTCTGCGTCACAGAGTCGGAGGTCGAAAGGGCTAAAAAGTTTCTGAAGACGAAAATTTTGTCAAAAACGGACAGTGAGTTGGGCACGTGCATGGATATAGGGAAGTGGACGCTGTACTATGGCTGCCGGCCGACGCTACTGAACCAGATCCGCGCGGTGGACCGCATCACGGTGGAGCACGTACGCGCCACGTGCTACCGCTACCTGTATAACAAGTGCCCCGTGGTGTCCGCCATCGGGCCCCTCGAAGGATTGCCCGAGTACCCCAGAACTAGGGCCTCCATGTGGTGGCTTAGAACTTGAGATTTATATTATGGTTTGCAACAAATGGGAGTTATCAGATTTCTCATCGTAGTTCATAATAAGTGTTGGACAAGGTTATGCTCGCGTTTTGTTGTTCTCAGGCGAGTTCGTACTTAAGATTGTCCACAAATGAGGTGTGATTGACAGAAGTTTCACTGGCAGTACCCCAAAAAAGGCCATCCCTGTCTACCAATACAACAATAATCAGTATTCCCACCAAGGCCTGCGCAGATGACGAACAGTCCTCGGGGTGCTTCTTCGTCCACGAAAGTAGATCCCTTATGAACTATATTAACGCAGACAAAAAGTCCCCCGAACATCCGAAGACATCGAGAGACCGAACTATACAAAAGTACGGGAGACTCCCCGAAAAAATAGAATTAACGTGTGTACCTAAGCCCAGCAAAGCACATAGCACTCTATAATCTGCGTGAAAATATCAAGCCGAAATAAAATAATGTTTTCTAAATATTTTCTTATAAATCGTTTTTTTTAACTTATTTTAATTATTTATTAATTTACACATAAAATGTTGGATACTTCGATGTATCGCTGAAAACATTGCGTTTAATTTAATATCTTCGAAATCTATTAGATTGAATGATAGCTAATTTCGTTGGTAACGGTAACAAAATGCTTAAAAGTTACATGTGATCAACAAACAAATGTTTAGTGAAGCATGTAAATTAAACAATATTCATATAAAAATTATAATTTATTATCTTAGTAAAGCTAAAATATAAAAATATAAAAGGTATTTGAGTATAAACAGAGCACATAATATGTCACGTCGACATTACCATATATACATATAAATGTACTGCTCCTAGCTAGAAATACAAAAAAAAAACACCCAAAATCTTTTTCGATAATATTTCAACCAGATTTGAGATACATGTATAATCAAGAACTATTTTAAAATGGACCATGGTGGGCGCAGAAGAAAGTTAACTTAGGCTAATCATAAGAGAAGATTTTGGCCAACCTGAAAAGGAGCCGAAACTTTTTCATTACAAAGTGAAAATACCGATATCAATGTCGACGGACTTTATAAGAAAAACAGATAAATCAGAATCATGTATAAGAAATTCAATTTATAGAAGATAATTTTATATAGGTATCCATTTGATATTATGTGTTAGTACACATAATATCAACTGAATACTTACATTGAGGCCCATAGACCTTTTTATGGACAAAGATTGGTAAAAGTAATCATCAAATAATCAAATTGCAAATCCATCAAAATTGACATTGATAAAAGTAAAATCAACTAACTGAAAATGTAACTTAATAAATAAATATGATCACAACTTAGAGAGCTTAAGAGAATACATCGAATCAAACCAAAATCATCTTCGTTGTACTAAATAAGAACAGGGTTTTATCAAGACAACCGGTAGCAATGCTTTACGTGGTCTTCAATATTTGAAGAAATTGAACTTCTATAACTTGGCAAAAATTGAAATGAATTCATTTCACATTGTTTCATACATGATAATATTAATTAATTCCATAGATAGAGATTCAATCCATTATCGAATCCTTTTAATAAGCTCATGAAAACAGTTTAAATTCTTTCAGTTTTAAAGATTAAATATTACAGATACATAATTGTTTCAGCATGCTACCGTGTAGAAGCTGAAAATACATAATTTCGTTTGTAAATTCGATACATGTACGTTATAAATTCGACAAGACTTATTTTGTTAAATATTACGTTAAATAATGTATTGAGCAATTTTGTTGAATGCGTTCGAAAATGTAAATCAATGTGTAAATAATTCTTATAGAGACTCTGCAATGCAGTTTACTAACCAAATAAGGAATGATACTGACACAACGTTACGTTTGAATTCAAAATGTTTCGCGTCGAAACCATCTTGGATACATTTTGAGACAAGGATTCCTTAGAATTTTACAGTCAATGTTTCAATAGCAGCCTTATACGAGATTCGATCTCTATAGGACGAATACATATCACTGCATTTTATCATTCACGAGCTACAACTCTGAACAGACATAAAAGTCAGACTTTTGTCACAATCACTGCTGCCTTCAAACAACTGCCTTAATTATAATGCAGAGATACTTTTAATCGCATATCCTAGTCTCAAAGAATACTGGCCAATTTTTGGACAATTTATTGTCAAACTTTTACATACCATAATTTATAATTTCGAAATATACAGATATAGATACCATAAATAATGTGAAAATAGCTTATCAAGTATAAATATCATAACTAGTGGAATGTAGAAATTATGTCTGACATAGAGACAGTACAAAGAAAACTTGAAAAAACTACATCTACTCTACGAATATCATTCTATTGGTTATTTTGCTTCGTAAAAATACTTAATTATAAATGTTAAGACGGACAGTTTGATATTAATACGATTGATTAGTTGCCTAAACGTGTTGTATGGCCGAGTGATCGTTGTCAACGAACTACTTCACGATTTAGTCAAGTTTGAATTTCAGGATGGTTTTGCTAGATTGGGAAATAAAGTTGAAATTGTAAAAAATCTAGTTCTGTAAATTAAGGATCAATGGATCAACAACAGCAATATAGCAAAAATATGTGTTATCCTAGATACCTTAGTGGTCTTTAAACCTTAGTATTGCAATTTTGGATGCCCTAAGAAATAGTTGTACATAAATTAATTAATGACATTGATTGTAATTAAATTAACTCATTTTTAGGGCTTGGAAAAATAGAAAAGGTAAGAAAAGCAATTCGGGTAGACAATCCAGAGCTAAGTAATGTTTCGAAGAAATATGTAGTTGTATAGATAAGTTCGTAAAATGAAGAAGCGAAATCAAGCCAAGAAGGAGAAAACAGCATTTAAATCATGACCAAGGATCAGTTTCCTTGCAATTCGGTAAGAACACAACCTAACGTGAAATTCAAAACTGACTAAACTATCTTAAAAACTAGGGCTTTGTCATGGATACATAGATCTGTACTTTCAATGAATATTTGAGCACAATGTAGAAAGCTTATCATAAGGTTAGATACGTTAACATATACAGTAATCATTACTGACACATCAATCTAGAATATGAGTTAATTGATATATGTGCGATAATCGCGTCTTACTCTATAACTGTAGAATGAAGATTATTAATCATTTTATATCCGAGGTCGCCTCGCTGCTTTAACATCACATACCATTTTAAATGTCTACTTTCATAAACATGCTACACAATTATTATGTTTCGGCTTTATTTTTAATATACTTGCCAATTCAGCCGTTAAACGACTAGGAGAGTAAATACAGCAACATCGAATCACATTGAATACACGATTTATAGAGAGAACATTAATAATTAACATCGTCCGAGGCTACCTCGCGTCTGACTTGATACCATACTAATGACAGTACATCTATTTGGCAACACATTATACTGAGTATTAAATAGAATAAGAGTAAAAATATATTCTGAGCGCTTCCATCGAGTACTACACAGACTTGAGCGGACTACATAATGTTTTGAAGGCAATGGCGAACTGAACACGATTCATTGAATAATTTAGGTTTCCATTATAGCTGCCATAAAGCAATTTCTTTTCAGGACAGCCTATAATCATAGTCAATATATATTTATGCATAGTCATAATATTTTTAACATAAATGTTATGTATGCAATACATAAAGTATTGCCAGGTTTGAGATTCCTCTCCAACATCGTCCCGACATAATAATTATTTTCGTCTGTTTGCCAGAAACAGGTTGTTTGTTTATCTCACTGGTCAAAACGAAATCATCTTTAACGCTACGCTAGTGAACGAACACTGCAGTGCAACTTGTCGTGAGTCAAACTTTTTTTTTTTTTTTTAGAAGACAAAAATGTTTAATACAATACTTGTACATTATCGCCCGAAATTAATATTCCATCTCAATCCAAACACCGTTCCTTTATTTTGAACGGCTGCTTCTAATTGGACATCTTATAGACTCGGATAGGCAAATTCGGTCGCTGTTTGGTTACAGACAAAGGTCCAACAAGATAGGAACCGAGATAAGTTATTAATTCCCAGCGTCAATCTGTAAAGATATAATGTTTTGGAGTACAATAACAACCGATGATTCTTTAATTTCATTTTGCTGTGGATCTTAGGAGGTTCTTAGTTTTGATTTGACTGTTGATGCTTACTGTCCTTGATGGTAACGAAAGATAGTGACAGAATGCAACATACGTCCTAAGTTAAACTGCAGACCTATGTTGTTAAACTTTAGACTTGACATTCCACAAAGTTTTGTTTGGAAAGCAAATATACCAAGTAGCGTAGCCTTGAAGTGATTTAAGTTTAATTGTTTATCAAAAGTTTAATTTTTGAGTGTAACTACAAATTGCTGCCATGGTTAATTTTCATTATATTGTTTGGGATAGAATTGGACTGTAATCGGAAAAATATCGCTATTGCCTGCAAAACAAGACGTCTTCATAATTATTGTATGGTGGGCGTGTCGACGACAGACGCCTTACAGTTGTACCTTATACACTCGACATATACTATAATGTAAATAGCATTGGTATAAAAATAATTTGGTAAAAACACATCATATTATAATTATCAATATAAATGCTAAAAATCTACAAGAGCTATCGTTTCTATGGAATGTCCTTAACTCGTACCTCTTAATAATCTCTTTTAAAATCTTAAAATCGCTACATTACTTATTTATAAATATCATATTATATAAAGTTAGAAAAAGATTCATTTTTTTTTAAGATTATGCATTTTATATCTAGTGGAATGTAAAGAGATTTTTTTTCAATATCATAGTGTTAGTGACATAACCCCTTATAATTAATGGTTAGATACCCAAACCTTTGTAAAAATACACCGATAATTGGACGTACTTGTTTTTTTTTATACATTTTGTTTTTAAAGTGCGCGGGCCAAGGCGCGCGCTCGTACTAAATATACACACACTGTGGCGACACGGGGCGCCCGCGCTTCGTCCGCTACTGTCTTCGAATCCAAGGTTCACCTCGATACAATAAGAGAGCTAATGACTACAATACATTTCGACTTCATTACGATGGGACGATTCTTAAAACGTTAAAGCTATACACGCTTTAAAGCCTGACCAGAAAAACGTTAACACGAGTAACCACAAGTTACAACAACGACATTATCAACACCCGTGCCATATTTTCCGGTCACAATTTGACGAAAATTTAATACCTTATCATTATTATATTGGAATGTGATTTGTCACCGACCAGAGACTCCACGAGCCGACACCCTACTCTCGTTCTAGACAACAATTGAACCGCGTCATGTTATAATGCTAACAATATCAGTCCGTCCTATAAATTATTATTTTATCGTAGTTTGTTCGCAAACTTTTACTTCGAATATACTAAGGGATACAGTAAATTTATATCCTGTGTCAAAATTTGAACTTTCGCGGAACGAGAGCAGTTATTTTTTGTACGGTGAACCGAAGTAGCATATCTTACATAAACAGTCGCTTGAAAATATTGAGGTATAATTTTATAATCTTAATACACCTAAACAACCCTTGTATAGAATTAAAAAAATGTATACATCGCTAAACCTATGTTGTACGTATAAATTGTTCACGTTTATTAACGGGACTTAATTAAGAACTTAACAAAATTAACTTAATGTCTAAGTAAAGCATACATAGATGATTAATATACGATATCGTATTTTGTACTGTAAGGTTATGCTTTATGCGGCGACACGTCACGCTCGGTGAGTATCAACAAGTAAAGAAACGTTTGTTTTGTACACTTCGACGCGGAATGGCAACGTTTGTTTGTTCATACAATCTAATCGGTTTCGGTCTAGCTGCCTAAAATAACTTGTACTTGGACTATTTTTATTATGAAAAATCATCTACGACCCATTCTTTTATTTTGGATCCTTTAATATCAGCAATCATAATTTACAAACCAGTTTTGAGCAATTTCTACGCAATAAAAGAATGGCCGATAGAATACAAGTTACGTTGAATAATCTCGTTTTAATAAAAGCGCAGGATGTCTTCAGTAAACTTGACACATAGTTACTGACCTATGCTACATGTAGATCCGATTTCCATAATTGCAGAAGTGCAGAATCTAATAAATCCTTCAAAAATCCTTAAGTAATACTTATTAGTTAAAGTTAAGATAGAGAATATAGTGTAGAAGATATTATAAGAAGAATGGCATCAATCGCAGTCTTAAATCTAAGCAATATTGCAGAGTAAGTGAGATTACAGACGAATTGCAGACTCTCTGCGCACAGTACACCCAACTATTACATTAATATCATCCTGCGCTTTTGAAATACTACATAATATGCAAGTTGTATATTGTTTCAGTCTTTGGAATTTGTGTATTGGAATGTATAATATATTATTATAAAAAAGTGTATAATTAAGACATTTTTTATGCTCGTTAATTTCGAAGGCTCCTTGATGTCTGTTTATTCAAAAATTATTGCATTTCACAACGCTTAACACGACGATATCAAAATTCTACAATCAATGAGTTATGGCCGACTATGTCTACTGGGGGCCACGTCTACACAGCACATCAAGGATCACGCAATAATAAATCTCGAGGTACAGTTAATACTAACAATAAGTAAAAATGCAGAGTATACAACTCATCGATACACTTCTAATCTCAAGTTACAAAAATGCGTTCATAATACGTCCGTTCGACTCTAATAATGTACGTCAAATATGTAAACGGAAGTGGATACATATACCTGATAGTGTCCTATATATTTATGGACATCGAACCTCTTTGAATCTCATTTTAAAGATGAGGTTTTTGGTCCAGTACGATTGTTCAGTGAAGATGGAGTATAGCCGGTCGGGAGCCACGTAGTCGTAGTTGAAGGCAGGCCAAGTTGGTGGACATCATACGGCCTCAGAGTCAGCTTCGGTCTTGGGCAGAACGGCCTCGGGGAACTTGGCCGGCTCGGGCGTGGTCGGGAAGTTGTTCGCATCGGGGGACGACTTGGCCTCCGGAGTCGATGATGAGAAGCTGGAATTATTTACAATATTAAAGACAATACTAATAGTAGATTATGCAGAAATTGTTAACTCTCATTCGGGTCGGCACTAAACACAAACTCTGGTTATGATTTTGAGTTTTTTGATCAAAGAATATAAATATTATGGATACTAGGAATAGATCCTCTGTCATGACGTTTACAAACATACAATAAACCCACCACTCTCGAAACAACGACTTGTCGATCATACAAATACCTTTTCCGTGTGGAAATCGAACCAGCGTCACGCAGCGAACGAGTCTTCCCTTACCGTCAAGTTATTTGACATAAATATAATACTCACACTTGCCTCATAGCCTCGCTCTGTCCTATCTGCGCGAGGAACGCCTTGTTGGACTCCGGAGTCGAGCCGGGTGAGAAGCTGCGGACAAAACGGGAAAATCATATGTTGTTCGTTACATACATTAGCATATTTAGCCACTGCTGGGACACAAGCCTCCCTGTGAAAAGGAGCGGGAATAATAAAAATAAAAACATTATGGAGCACGTCTTGCACCGTCTATTGATATGTAATAGAATGTAAACATGTTTCTTATACACGAGAAACGGCCGCGAATAAAATAAATAAATAAATATTCCACAACTATCACACAACGTCATCTAGTCCCAAGCTAAGCAGAGCTTGTGTTATGGGTACTAAACAACTGATAAACATACTTATATATTTCTAAATACATAAGAATTATATAACATAACTATGCATCTATAGTTCACGGCGCTTTTTTAATTTGAGATGGTTTTGCTCTTGATTCTTTTCTGGGTCAGAGGTGAGAAATACAAGTTGACGATGGAGCGACCTTGCACAGAAGAAGCATGTTCACTCTCACTTTGAAGAAGTTGTATGAATTAAAATCAAAATCAATGCATTATTTCAATTAGCCCATTAGTGGCACTTTCGAATTATCAAAAGACTAAAACTATAACAATAACTTAAAATAATTATGGTGCTACAGCCCCAGTCACAAGACATAAAAACTAACAAACTAACATAAAAACGGTACCCTTGGTTGTCCATTACAAGGAGTAGATCTCTATGGAGAAGAACGAGCAAAAAACTCCATGGACACTCTTTTTCATTGCATTTGAAAATACTGATGCAGGTAGACCCATAGGCAGAGGCAGGTAGCCTGGCCGTCTAATGAGCGTGAGGCACTTACAACCGTTACAGTAGTGTAGTTGATTGCTTAGCCGTGTGAACCCATATCTACTAATCCGTACTTCCACCAAAGTTGCATGTAGTAAAACCAATATCTAGCATGATAAGATTACAGACACTAATGCCATCTATTAATATGTTTTTGAACTAGTTGCGATTTGTGATCGACCAATCTATAGAAAATTGCAGCTATTTCAGGTAGATGTCGCTTTCCTAAACATAATTGGTGTAGGATATCGGCCATTTTCTGTACTTACATTACATTGAAGATACATTTAAAAGCTTGCTTATTTTTTTTGTGTGTTATCAACTATCTTAATGATTGAATGAACGCTTACGTGTCTCGTATTTTTTATGGAAGCAGATGAGCAAAAAATTTCATATGGAACTATGAAATTTTTCTGTACCATGTCATTTAATGTTTATCAAGCATAAATAATGTTGTTATACTACTATCTCCTATTTTTTACGCATGTAATGAAATGAAGTAATTTACCAGCTTGGCACGAATTTCGAGGAAAGAATACGCTGTAATTTTCTTGACAAATCATCAATGAATTCTAGGAACACGGTTGGACTTACAAAGGACATGGCTTGACCTTAAATACCTAGGATACACTTGTGTTTGTACAGTTTATGCTGTTCCCACAGCTGGGACACCTGTGTGTGATGAGGGGAATAAAGAGCCATGCAAGATCAGTTGGATGTTAACGTAAGTCATGAAGCTTTCCGGTGCATATAATATGCCGTCCCTCGTTTTATTTAAAGACTACCACCAATACTTTATTCAAGATGGTTCTCCTAACTGTTCAAAATTTTGTAAGGTAACTCTAATTATGTATTAAAAAACCGACCGACTGCGAGTCGGACTCGCGCTCGAAGGGTTTCCTAGCACTATATACAATGGTTTTCGTGGAGATCGTTATTCTTGAGTTATCTACATAATTATATCTCTATATCTGTGGCTCCAACTTGGAACCAAAAGTAAGGGTTGTCACGAAAGGCCACTGGGCGCTGTTTTTATTGCTATTCTAGTTGGTATAAATATCCTGTACAGCATAGGGTACAAAATGTCAGTTATATTGCTACTTAAAAAAATACTCTAAACAACCCATTTATTTTTAGAAGCATATTTTTTAAACCATAATTTCTAACTATTATTCAAAAAGTTTCAAGGGAGTTCAAGATATAAGGAGGCGGTTCGTTAAGTTCAACACTGGAAACCTTGTACAACTAAATAAATGTTCTTCTTTTTTCTAAGAATACGACCACTGATAGACTAATAATTGTAAGAAATAAACATTATCGCTTTAAACATCTAGCTGAATAAATATATCTGTGTGTGAATCTTAGAGACAAAGAATAAGAATACGGATGAGACCAAACGGTTCTGTTATTATATAAAATCGACCATACGTATAGAACTTCATTTCTTTCGCATATAGCTATGACTTGGCATATTGTCGAGAGGGTACAGAATACGTCACTGGAAAGGCAAAATTACTATATAAGCAAAGTATTTTTTTCTACATAGCATTATTTACTTTACAAGTAATTCAATAGTTGAACAATTTGGCGGTCAAGTAATTTCGTCTTTCCAGTGATGAATATAACAAGGGTGTTGTTAAACAAAGCGTGCATTACACATATTGCGTAAGCCTTAAAAACTGTCGCTCGTTTAATTCTATTTCTTTTCTTTAATTTATTGTCATAATCGCATGGTCGCTGTTAGCAAGTTGTAATGTTTACATTACCTTAGCCATGCATAATTCATTTAGTACACGTGTATTCGCTTAGTCACGGTGCATTTAGTGAATGCATTCGCTATAATGCGTTTCACAGCTTCGCGGCAATTTAACACAATGCAAGATAAATGAGAACATTCGCATAATGCATATTGTAACGGAATTTGCTTATTCGCTGTGTAATTAGATTTATTTTGCACATTATTATTTTTATTTAGGAATACGCTGGCTGTTAACTATAACTAGCCTTTATTGTAATGTGTTTAGAGTTGTCTCTTAAAGATGAAGTGTGGAACAAAAAGGCTTTTCCTGGCTGACTTACTTTATAATTATTAAATTTATATTCTTCATATTTCCCAATTTATTTTTGAAAGGCGCCTCAACTTACTTGACTAAGTTGGAACAGTCTAAAATTATGTAATTGGGTACCTTTATTTGGTACCCAGGTTACCGTGGCCCCGGAACGTAAAGCATCCGAAGGAACACGGGTGGATTTTAGTCAGTAAGAGTCTGACAGTCCCTTCCACCCCAACCAGGTTGGGAGGACGCAATTGATGATTTTACCACTTAAAAAAAAATATTGTTCCTTAGCTTAGCGTCATGGTTTCTGAAGTTTCATGATTATTATCAATGACATAAACTGCCCAGTTTCTGAGACGCAAAACAAACTGTAAAATACTGGATATCGCTCAGCAGATATTAGTACAAAAATAACTTAAACATATTATTCTATATTACGCCTTAGTTTTATAGTTTCTAATATTTTTAGACGAGTAATTCATAACAAGTAACTAAATGGAGCACAACAGCAAGCGTTCGACAACGTTATTTAAATCAAACTTCTACGCACAGCTTACTAATATTATAAGAAAGCCGATAATTTAGTGATAATGAACTTCGTTCGTTAATCAAACTAATGACGGTACTACTTTTAAAACAATGCTATATTCAATCATTGTTAACAGTGTAATCTGTGCCACTCATCATTGCCATCGATGACAGGTGACGTCTGTGTAGCCATTAGGTTACTAATTACATTACTTTCTCTTCGCCGTTCAAGCCGTTAATAGACCATGTATTATAGTGCCTACGTTTTATCGGCAATTGTGCTTTGTTCTTCAAACGCTGTTTATAAAATTTGTTGGTTATGCTATGAAGATTATTTCATTAGTACATAACAACGCTTGTTAAGTAAATGTTATAAGCCTTTTGTAACATCCATGTAATAGGAGTCGAACCTAATGACATAAATTAGGCAGGAACTCAGCCAACCTGTTTATTGACAAAATAACATAATTATATAAATATGTTAATAAGCTCTCCCGCTGGGAATCGAACCCACTATGACATAGTCAGCAGTAGCGTTGAGGAGCAGTTTACAAGTGTCGGGACTTGAACTCAGGACCGAGCATGAATGACAAACGAGGCGGTGTAAACCACAGTAAAATATTTCCACAGTAAATGTTTTAGTAAAACGGTATGTGGCTGTTAACACATAAAAGATCTCACAAGCGCTGCGCTTTTTTTAATTTTTCTGCGTCAATTTAATGTTTAAATTATTATGTGTATATATGTATGATAAAATACAATGGCAAGTAGTTCGCATAGCAGCGAGCAACGAAAATCATCGCAACGTAAGAGCATCGGCTTTTGAGCGCATTGCACTTAATCTTATTACTAAATAATTCACATCCGACGAGTGTAGTATGGTGTGTGTAGCGGCCATTTTGTTTACGGTAGCCATTTTGTAATTAGTATGATGATGTGGGCAAGATAGTTTGTTAATTATGTTTATTCTTTTATTTTAAGAAATCTCATCCCAACTGTGTCGTGGGTGCATTTTTAAACATAAATATTTACATATACAAATAATAGACTTAGATTAAGTATTTTGTTGGGGAGTTTGTTCCGCCACTTCTTCTTCCTAGCCAAAACACTAGGAAGTATCGAAGGGGGGCGCTTTTGGGGACTGTCTTATGTAAAAATTGACCTTCAAAAAGTGCTGATAAATCAGCCTGATTTGAATAAATGACTTGATTTTGATATTGTATTTATAGATCAATTAGTTGTTTCGAGAATTTGCTCCGTGTGGAAATCAAACTTGCTATATGCTGCGCAGTAGTCAATTGTTCAGCCACTGCGCTAACGGTGTTGCGAATCGATCTTTTGGTGCATTCGATTCTTATTTATTAAAGTCGTTTATTATATAAATAAGTTAAAATAATTTTAATAAGTAGATTTTAAACACTTTTTTTAAGCGTGGTAAAGTCATTAAATGAGTCCTCTTATCTAGCGCAGAGCAGGAAGGACTGTCAGACTTTACTGATTAAAATCCGCAATGTTCTTTGATAGTTATTTAAGTTCCGGAGTCAGGAGTTGTGGCATTCGTTAGTTTTGTGACTAGATTGTAAACATTTATTGCAAATACAGTAGAATCCGTTTATCATGACTTTCCTTATAGTGACCAACTGCTTATTATGACGTGTTATACAGAGAAGTTTGGTTCTCATACAATTTTTTTACAGAAAGTCGGATATAATGACTTTTCATTTAGAGACTTATTTTTTACGTGGTAAATTCATCAAATGAGTTCTTCTATCCCCCATTGTCAGACTTGTACTGACTAAAATCCATGGTGTCCTCTAATAGCCTTTTATGTTCCGGAGTCAGGAGTTATGTCATTCGTTAGTTTTGTGACTAGATTGTAAATATTTATTGCAAATACAGCAGAATCCGAGTCTAATTGCTAATTTCCATACGAGTAACATTGCCAAATTAATGAAAATTTGTAAATATTTGACAGCTATCAGCGACGTTCCCTCTCACAAGAGAGGAGGCCTGTGTCCCAGCAGTGGGAACGTTATAGGCTGATGATGGTGATTAGCGACGTTGCTAACTTTCTGATTATGCGCTTTTAGTGGTAAGTAAAGTATGTTGTTGCTATTAGTTTTGTGTAGGCGCGCCGCGGTACTAACAACAATGAACTTTTCCCGCTTCTTTACGACCCCACGGCGGTCCGCCCCCACCGAGTGAGACCCCCAGTTACCTGGGGGAGGCTCAGCGGAAGGCGACCAGCGGCGTGGGGGCCGGCTAGGGCGCTCCTACACGAGTGTGAGGTCCCCCGCCCGACCCGTGTTCCAGAGCTAGCCGGTAGCGACCCGGGCTGGGGACCGAGGTGAGTGTGTGGGCGGTATTGTACTGTGTAACGCCGCCCAGTGGTTGCTTGAATCACAGCCCACGCTGTGCATTCAGGCGTAAGTGTATAGCGCCTGTGGAAAAAGTGATAGTGTGACGCGCGCTAGTTGCGCGGCGGACCTATATTAACTTAGAATCCGTCGCACAGTAGGCGTGCATGTGTAGTGTATTGTTTAAGTAAGTTACGTGTTGATTCTGCAACTTACCCAGAATATAACACATACCAATATTATAACACAAATATAAAAAAATCAAAACTATAATTACAATACAACATAGATATAATATTGTAACTATTATCAATAGGTAATACCATTCGCTTCAACTTCCAAAATCGCAAAAATATTCTTTAATTTTACTTCTACCTACGCAAAATAATAAAACAAAATATTCATCCTTTTTCATTTACCAAGATAACACAAAACAATTTTTAAATTTTATCAACCTAACTGCAACACAGAACAAAATAACAAGAACCGCTTAGTCTCCCGTGTATAATACATAAGTACTCTTTTTTAAACCATAATATTTCATCCGTAAATTAGCAAACCTTATCTTCCACTATCTTTTAACTAGAACTTCATACGTAAGACAAATAACACAAATTATATTGAAAAACCCTACTAAAATATAATAGTGTGGTCGTATTTTACTCAAAAAATTGCCATAAAAAGTATCCTTACTTCCCTCTGTCATTAAAATCCGTTCAATCACATAATTTCAACCAATCATAAACCTCACTCCAGACCTCCAATAATAAGTTAGCCCTATTCCCAAAGACCTAAGTTCCTTAAAATATTTACATGCATTAAATGTTAATTGTTTTAATTTGTACTCACTTATCAACATCCTTGTAATCTCCGCTGCTCATGGACGAGTCGGAGCGCCACTTGCCTCCCACCATGTTCTGCACACTGTAATATTTACATGAAAACATTACATACTCGTCTATACATCTATACATATAATAAAATAGTAGAAAAGTCATGTATGTCCGGGATAAACTCAAAAAGTACTGGACGGTTTTGAATGATTCTTTTTTTGTTGTTTAGGTATTAAGTCTGGCCAAAACATAGGCTATAGTTTATTTTGGAAACTTGAACAGCTGGCGCAGAACAGTAACAGACCAGCTTAACTATAAGAGATACAAAAATGGTGCAATAGCAAAAATTGTTCCACGTGATGAGCATTTTCTGCTGAGAGAATAAATTTGAAGATTTGGAAAAGCTGATGTGGAACTTCAACAGCCCAGCTGAACTATAACATATATAGGAATAACGTCTTAGCAAGAGTTGTTCAGCCTGATGAGCTCTCTCTGTTGACCTATAAAATTTAAGATCTGGAACACCTATGTGGAACTCCAAGAGCCCAGCTACACTATAACATATATGGGAGTGATGAAAGAGTTGTTCAGCCTGATGAGCATTATCTATTGATGTATAAAAATTTAAGTTCTGGTGTACCTGATGTGGAAAAAAAAAAGCAAAGCTATCACTAATTTCACTGTTTAATTATAAAATCACATAAGCTGGGATTACCAACACGCAGTGAGGGCGGTCGTAGTTAATGACTGATTTTCAATGACGATTTAGTAGATAATAAAAAAAAAAATCTACTGACCAAACTCCCATTATTTTTTTACCCGGCTCTTGGAGTTGGGTATCAGACTTTTCAGATCTTCGATTTTGTCGACCCCGTTGTCGCTGGCATAAGCAAAAAGATCCGCGTACGAAGTCGCGGGCAGAAGTTAGTTACACAATAAAATATTAGCCTTTCTTGTCTCAGTGGCTAAAGGTTCTCTTGTATTTTTCAGTATCCAGTGTAATTAAATGAAAATCCTCTAAAATATAATCTAACTCGTTTAGTATTTTCAGGACCTGTTCATACAATAATTATCACTATTTACTGTTCCAAAGAATAGGAAACGCCTTATCTCCTTATAGAAGAACTTTTTTTAAACATAGCCCCACACTAGGGATTTCTTCCCATGTCGTGGCCATGGCCAACAAACATAGGCCACATACACAAACAACCAGACCCGGAACAACTGCTTGTTGATCATACAAATATTTGTTCCGTGCGGGAATCGAACCCAAAGCACACCGCGCAACAGTCGATCGCTCATCCACTCGCTAACCGTGCAACTCTACTCGGCACACATGAGCATTGATCACCACCTCCTTCATGGTCATTTCAGACTTATTTTGATTGTCAATCCAAGTTTCCACACAAGCGGTATCTTTCACAAATGTCACTAATCTCCAAGATAGACTAAGAAAGTACTAATAAACTAAAAAGCACAGCTTGTATTGCCCAGGCCCAGGTTTAAGCATACAACCTTGTACATAAAAATGTATGCCAGCCTATCATTTATTTTGTCTTGTTGCACCCAATGCTGGGTATAAACCTCTTCCCTTTTATACCCTCTTAATTTGTGGTGTCAATGTTATTATATTTTCCAGGTTCTCCTAACATAAGCAAGAAGTTGTAAGTGCAGCGCAAGCCAATTATACGATAAATAGCACTTTGTCATTACTTAATTCTTGACCCAATTTGACAGTTAAAAAGTTAACTAAACATACGTAACATCGCGCATAATGATCGTGGAGTTAAATACAATTACAATAAATTAATATTGCACTAATTATATTTAATTTCTAAGTAATAGAATGCGAATACAGTGCTAAAACAGGTCATTTGACATCTACTTCTGAGTTTCAGCATGAGCCATGATCACTGAACTAACTAAAGTTACGATCCCATGCAAATAATTGTAATGATTATGGAGATGTAAACTTCGTGCACCCTTTTTCTTTCCAAGTTTTTCTCCATTCAGTCAGAACAGTCATTTGATAGAGCGTCCGCTTACTAGATTAACGACATTCAAGAAGACTTTCACAAGTAAATGACAACGTGTGATACTTACACATGCTTCATCTGTTCCCCCTGCGAGCTGAGCTGTGCGAGGTAGGCGGCCTGCTTGCGGTGGTGGTACATGTGCACGCGCAGGCAGCTCGGGTTGCGCATGCGCTTCTGGCAGATGTCGCACTGCAGCGTGCCCTCGCGCGTGTCGTGCTTGTCGCGGATGTGCACCTTCAGGTTGTAGCGGTTAGCGAAGAACCGGTGGCACGAGGGACACTTCACCCCGCCCGTCTTGCAGTTCCATCCTGTTAAATGGTAGTTGTTCATACGTATTCTTAGATCTATGGGGTACAATAGGTGATGAAACGTGCTTGTCCGTGACTAAAGAAGGTCAAATAAACAGCGACTACTAGATAGCTCCCCAAGGTGCTTCAAGAGGTAGACATACAAAATTATATTGATACATGATAGTTAATTATATAAGATCAAAATAGTAATAATTAAGTAGTCATTCATGTTCCAAAAGTTATGCAAAGTTAATGTATACAGCAGATGATGATCCACATGCAAGTCTATTGAAACATAACCGGACTGCTACTGTTACAAAGGAAGACCTAAAACGGAGTAATTAGGGTTGCCACACACATAAGCGGGCAGGGATTTTCGGCACAATCGGGTAGTCCATTTTGATCTACACATCACTCGAAATTCAAAGACATGGATAAATAATAGTTGATATGTGTTTGAATGTTTCACCAGCGAAGCCTGAAAGAACAAATATAAAATAGTAAAGATATAGAGCATATAAAGCAGTTGTGACTTACCAGATTCCTTAGCTGACTCGGGCAGCACAAGCACGCTGTGGAAGAGCTCGTTGTCGAAGTCAATCAGCGGCTCGCTGCAAGCAACGGCAACGTAAGTCTAAAGCGATGCTCATATGGAAGCTACACTATATAGAAGTGTGTGGAAGCTACAACAGTGGCAGTGAGTAGTATGATAAGAAGCCGCCTTATGCGTTCAGGCTGGAAGCCGACCCGATGACAGACTGTGGCCTCTATGCAAAGTATTGTTCAGCGGCATCTAACACACATAGTTGGGAAACTGCTAGACTTACACTGAGACTAGATAATGATGAGAGAAAAACTGAAATATCTCACGTGTACTACGAAGGGTGATGTTCTCAGATGCTTGCACTAAGAATTTTATTGCTTTTTACATTGCCGTAAATTGGCAAAATACGTCGAGCCAGTTTTGGGAGTGAAATGATATGATTAAATGGATTAAATTAGATATACAAATTACACGTAATCATAATCATGATTATTTCTGACCTTGTTACCAGTTGACCAATATTTTTGGAAGTCGGTTTTTAAACTCTTTTTATTACAAACTATATGGGGTCAGTGTTGCGCAACTGACTGCTCTGAGAAGAAGTAATAACCGAAACAAATGCAAGACTCACAGTTTCGATTGTACCTTTCAGTGCAGGGATGTGTATGTAAGCCATTAGGTCAACTTAGAACTTTTGAAGCTCTATCCGACGAACTATACCAAATAAAATTTGGGTAGGCCACACAAGTATTTACAGTCTAACTTAACCATAGATATCTCTCTCCATATCCTCAAATGGCATCGGGCGTTTAACTGTGCGAGAAGCAAGCCGTCAGATTCATAGCAGCAAGCGTATAAGTGCTGAACAAGCATGATTATTTAAATGTATTATAGAAATATTTCATTTATTTACAATAGAACCGATCCCGGAACAGATGAAAAACGGGCCAGCTAGTAGAACAAGCCTAAAAGGTACGCTGGGTAAATTAAATAGTCGTGTAAGGGTACATACCCGTCGTAAGCATAGTCAGTGTTCTCCGGGTGCGTGGGACTGTCCTTGATGGGACGCGGCTTCTTTTTCACATTGTGGCTGTTCTTGGTCGGGGTGTTCTTCAACAATCTGTAGGGAAATGACCGTGTCAACTTGATGAATTATACAACGTGTAACGTTAAAAGCGCAAAACCTCTCGTGGGGTAACTCGTCACATGTTACTGAACAATGTTAGTTCTAAGACTTTTGGAAATTCGCAAAGAAAAAAAATGATTTTTCATACTGATGGGCTCGATCAATTTCTCATTTTGTATGAAAAACCAAATTTTTTTTTCGCGAATTTCCAAATGTCTTAGAACAAACATTGTTCAGTAACATGTGACGAGTTACCCCACGAGAGGTTTTGCGCTTTTAACGTTACACGTTGTATTTAGATGGATGTATGTGTAATCCAGTTTTTTTTTAGCGTGCTAAAATCATCAAATGAGTCCTCCCGCCCAGGGCGACTGTAAGACTTGTACTGACTAAAATCTACGGGCTCCTTCAGTAGCCCTTTAAGTTTCAGGATCAGGGTAGCTGTTTAGTCCCCGGCAGGCATGTGTATCCACTTATCCCTTTAAAATAGTTTATTTTTTAGGACAGCATAATGAAATACCGAATTTTGTGTCTTCGTAAAGGTTACTCATTTCTTACGTAGAACGGAAACTACCTCAACTCTTATCTTTTGTGAAATTGTTAATTTTAAAACATGGAAGCCTTGTCACTACGTCACTGTTCTTTTTCCGTGTGAGGATGTGACCACCATTCCACCAGTCAAACATCACGAGGTAAAAGTAGAAGTCAAAGTTTCCTCACGATGTTTTCCATCACCAATTACAGTGATGTGAAAAGATAAGTTTAGAAAATAGTATTGAAAATCACACATTGGTCACAATCATTCACTTACCCTGTGTATGAAAAGCGAGGTATAATTAAAAAGTTTTGTTGGCCCAGAGGTAAATACCTCTGGTCCAACAAAACTTTTTAATTATGCAATTTCGAAGCTCCTTTTGTATACTTTAAACAACAGGAGTGGTGTGTTTTTTTAACTGGAAACCCTAGCAATGGAATGATCAGCAATGCTAAGATAATTTGGAAAAAAATATAATAGTTATGTGTTACCTCTTCAGAGGGCTTCTAGCTGCCTCCTCCTTGATAGTGACGGGATCGGCGGGCTCTGGCGGTGGCTCCGAGGACGTGGTGTCTTCCACTGCCGGCGTCCACTCGTTGACGGGTTCAGGGACCTCAGGCTGCGATGGCATTTGTTTCGGCACCTCGTCAGGCATGGCTGAGGGTGACTCGCTCCGCTGTGAACAGCGAGGAACTTACGTTGAAGCGGACTTGTTTTAGGGTAACAAAATTTCAATATATTTTGAGTGTTGCTGAAATCATGTCATGCCATAATTACTTAGATATCCACCTGACGTGGTCACTATAATATTTTGAATGCGCACTGCAGCGAAAGAATACCAGCATTAGATGAAGTTCCCATGATAGAAAAGCGTGAATGAGCAAAAACAACAGAATGCCTTTTAGCTGCACCTGCTTTGTTCGTTGCATTCTCATTTCTCTTGGTATAAGTTCATATTATAATATCTGCTCACAGAAGTAGAGAAATACGGCTTTTAAAAAAGTTAAAATTACCGCCGCTGGTGTTGTTTTGTGGAAGTGTAGATTATACCTACCCCTTTGGAAAAAAGTGCTTGTACATAGAAAACTGAAACACTTGACTTCCAATAATGCAAAATACATACATCTTACTTGAATCACCTAAATATAAAACACATTCAAACAATATAAAAACAATGTTACTTACTTCCCGTCCGCCAGTGAGACCCTTGACCTGCAGCAGTTCTGCAGTGTGGAGGAAGCCAGACAGCTCCTGACGACGTACGTGCACCTCCCCGCGGTACATGAACTGTAGCAGCTGACGCAACTCCTGGTGAGCCACGTCCTTGAGAATCACTATGGGATGCTCACATGGGTTCATCTGTGAATTAAGATATTGGTTAATTGTAACATAGACATGTAAGCTTTGGAATGGGCAATACCAAAGTGCCCATAAATAATCAACTGGAAATAAATGTTTTAATTTTCATTTTGATATAACTTATATCTCCCCTGTGGTAATAGTTTTAATAGTTAACTCACATAGTTAACATCAAAATGTTACAGGCAAAATGTTTAATTAAAACTGAAATCTTTTTTCTGTGATACCACATTTTGCATCCCTTATTATAAAAGGACAAGTCAGTTGACACACAACACTGCAAGTCTTGCGAACACAACCCAAAACTTTATGCCCAGAAGTAAATTAAGGCAATGCAAAGTAATGTCACCAACAAATAAAATGTTTTTATTACTTTCCATGTTAAATTTAGCATGAACTGTAGTTTAAAGGGATATTCTGATATTCTATTCACTTATTACAGTTGCTCACTGCAACTTTAATTTTTAGTAACTCACAGTACTTGACAAATCACTCAGAGTCTGGACAGATAAAATCCCTAATTTTAATTTGAGACATTAAAACTTGGACTAAGATATTTCCTTAACTTTATTATGTGAGTAGTATTGGATTATTAGTAATATTTTTTTACAAAAACAAAGCAGGACGAAAGGGGAATAAAGAATAAGAGAATGATTTCTTTTGTTTGCAAAGTGAACCCAAATCCCTTGGTGTCTTTAATGGGTAATTATCTGTTGTGCGACAGACTCACTCAAATCAATCAAATCAAATCAAATCAAAACGTTTATTTCAATTAGGCCATAACCGGCACTTTTGAACTGTCAAAAGACAAAATAAAACTAGTACAAAAATAGTTATGGTGCTACAGTCCCAGTCACAAGACATAAAAACTGTGAAAGTACCGTAGGTGCTCATTCCAAAGCGTAGATCTCTATGGAGAAGAATGAGCAAGAAACTCCATGGACACTCTTTTTCAATCGCCAAAATTATTACAGATCTTAGGTTACATCATTCATCATCATTCATCATCACTAGTCTTGAGGACTCACAATCACACAACACATAATTCTAAGGGATTTTATTGTTATCAAATTATAGAAAATTGTTTATTACCAATAAACACAGCAAAAACAGTTATAAACAATTTTCTGTTAACTCCCAACTACTTCCTATAGAGTAGAGTAGTAAAGTGAATGATATGGGCATGTGGGGTGACAAGGCCGTATTCATAACAGTTGCAACAAGCACTGATAATATGATTGCAGCTAGATAGATTGGCGCATATGAATGCCTCTGCTCTTTTTATACTATATTATTCTATTATGACAACAACAATAGGTGAGGGAGAGTGCCTTTTGTCGCCTACAGCCTCTACAGTTCTACACATACAATCTAGAATACTTCTCTCTCATAGATCAGGTTGTTTGTGAAAATCAAGTCTATTTACTACATATCTAGATATTTGAACAACAACAAAGTGCACTTTCACTTACTAACCTTATCATGTTTTAATTTAATTTTCTCATATATATAGTATTATCTGTTTGATAATGTTTGCAATAACAACTGGCCTTATTGTGCTATGTAAAGTCCAGAATCATTATGTAATATCTTTGTACTTAAAATAAGGACTATTAAACTGTCACAGGAATAATGACAGAGGAAATGCTTACAACTGTAAATATGTAACTAACAACTGCACTACTATGTGTAGGTACAGTCAAGTTTATTCATGAACCACATTCATTTAGAACTCTGAAAACTACATTAATTTATTGTCTGGTCCAGGTTATTAGGGAGGCTAATACATAACGAGGAAGGCAAATGCTAACATTAATTTATGCCCATATTAGTTTTGTATTAAGGCAATGATAGTACTAAAGATATTATTATCTTGTTTCTAATGGACATTATTTGAGAATGGCTCTTGAGCATACTCCGTCTAAACTGTAATTTCCAATTAATATAGATAGCTGAACAAGCCAAGTGTGTAAAACTATTCAATAAACAACTATTGTATTAGCCTGCATGCTATTATGATAGCTGATATGTATAAGTTTTTATTTGTTTTAGTTCCAATACAGAGATATGGAACAAAGGTCATTGTAACAATAATAGAAGTGATTCATTGAATTTCTTCACTTTATGTTATGTTTCAAGCAAAATTTGTATTGTTTAACTATTGGATGACATTGGGTTTGGTATTTGATGAATCATGATCATGGTAAATGTTCACTGGCGTGCAGAACGCTTTCACCATGAGACAGGATACAGGTTTCTTTTTTTTAATAGGCTCATGAGTAGCAGCAGTCAGCTACAACTTTTTCTGTTGATACTTTATCTCTGTTACAATGTATAGAATGGAGTATTCATTTTGTCTCAGCAGATAACAATAATAACCTTTGTCAGGAAATGACAAGGGAAAACAAAACTTATATATTATATCCATGAATCACTTTTGGATACTAAATATGAGGCACCTAATAGAATAATAAAAATACACTGCAATTTAAAGAGATAACATACCCAGCATGAGGCAATTCAGGTTCACAAACAAGGCAAATATTATAACTGCTCTGAAAAGGGCTTTCAGATACTGCATTTAACGGTAATAACAGAGGGCCTCCCTTTGATCTGAGAGGTGAGGTGGGCAGGGGAAGGTAACAATCAACCCTCCTGTCTGTCTGCATGTGAGGGGAAGGGGAGCAGATCACACAGATACCTAATCATCTATAGACAAAAATCAATATAATTAGCAGCCATGCTGGACACAACAATATGTTTGTATACAATATTACATTGAAGGTACATACCTACTTATCTTCGAAATGAATTTATTGTTTTTCTTCATCTTTTTATCTATATGGGGTAAATGTAACAATACTAAATGTTATTTTGCATGTAAACAAACAAAGGTTACGTAAAAATATGTTGAATACCTCAACAGACTATGGTATTTTCCAAGAAAATCTGTAAGCTAATGATGCAAAATTATGCAAAATTAGTGAATCATACCTTAAAAAGTTCCTTGAAGTAGGGGCTGCATACTGAGAGGATCAGCTTGTGAGCGTGCACGTACTGCCCTCCGGCTGCCAGAGTCACGTCCACCAGATCCTCACCCTCCAGCAACGCATGAAAAGATTGCGATAAATTCGAATGGAAATCGTTCCACCGAAGCGAGAACTGCTCGGGAACCGCCATCCCGCCGACAAACCCCGATAATCACGACAAAAAAAACACTAGACGCCCTCCTAACACTACCTGTAACACTTTCAGAATAGCAACGCGTCCCAACAGTGATACATAACTGAAAACTCAAACGCGAATTATTGCCCACGTATACGAATCGGGTAGGAACGTTCTATTTCTTAAACATTATTTACAACGCATCACTACGACGGTACCCGTATCCGCGATCATTTATAATACACAAACAATATTGACTGACATGGCAATACAATGGAATAATAATCAAAATGTCGCTTGGTTTGGTTTGCTACGCGGATTCTTCACAATGCACCGTTCATTGTCCGACAAACAACATGAACATTATGTCAGAGTGTATGAAAAAAACTGAAAATGTGCCATAGCATTGTTAAGTTAATTAATTCAGAAAAGATAAATTAATTTATTTTTAAAAGTATTTTTTTTATCGAATAATTATTATTTTCAAATTTTAAAATTTATAAAAATGTTCAAAATAACATTGAACCATAGACTAAAGATTTTTTTTATAAATTGTATTGGCTAGTGCTAATTTTCTTTTTAATCTGTGGGCCGTCGATGTGGGTTACATGATGGGGAAACGGGATAATCCGATGAGTGTGAGTAGTTTAAACTCTCTACTAGGTCTGTGGTGTGAGTGGTCAGGGGACTGAAGTGGGGATGGTATGTGGTTGTGGTATGTCATCATGTATCAAGGTTGTACAGCGTGTAGTCTTGATACTTTAGTTTGAAAATATCAGAGTATTCAAATTACCTATAGATACTCGCTGCCGTAGATAATCTGGAAAAAACAGGCATTGCACCACCATGAAACTTTGGTTCACTTTGCACTACACCTACAGAGAAATACTACTATAAAAATAATGAAACAATCAATTTAAGACGTGGATTTTTACAGATACCAGTGAACAGGATTCAAATATTTGTGGATTATTATAATAGATGACGTCTTCAGAAACATCGCTAGGGTCTAATGACAGCAAAAGTGCATTAAAATTTTATAAAAATCTATAAAGAAAATTATTATTTCCTATTATTAAATTATCCTCTATCTCAGAGTGCTTCGGGTCAGCGCAACACGTTTTTTTCTTCCATTCTCCCCAATCAAATGCAGTACTGGTGTTCGGATAGGGAGGTTTGGCGATCGCCCAGGACGCCGCACCTAAAGGGCGCCGCGCGCCGGCTTCTTGTAAATTCCCTAACATTTACAAAAAAATCGTTATGTTGGCATTTGGCAACACTAGAATGGAAAGCAGTCGGAGAGTAGTTGACGCAGGATTCGTTCAAAATCAGAGAACAGCACTCACAGACTAGATAACAGCACTGCATGCATTTAATTTTACAAGGACTGTTCCGGGCATCACAGACTACTTAGAGATACTACGTATCAGACTGCCAACTTCGGAACAAAAATTTTCGCTGTAGGCTTTTGACAGCTTTTGAGTTTTAATGGTGTATGACGTTTGTTTTTTTTTTTTAAATCACTGTTGCTCAATGGCAAAGGAATAATCGTATACAGCCTAAACGCCGTATTCGATATTGCTATATTACTGAAACTTCTCTGAAAAATAATTTTGGGAAAAAAATTAAATAAAAAAACAATTACATATTAAAAACATTTATTTTTCAATTTCCTTTTAAATTTTTCGATTGCTTGATTTTGCATCGTAGGCAAATAAAGAAAATCATTAAATAAATGTAAAATTATCATAGTAACAGTTCATTGTTGTAAACCTTTTGACGCAACATTATTTTTAAGAGCTACTATCACTGTACCGAAACACCTCACTGCACCTTTGGATGGGTAATTTAGTATTTTGTTACTGCCGTATATTCTTGATGGTTTATCAATCGCCTCTTTCCAAAACGATGGTGAGCTGATTTTTCTACAACTGCTATTCTCTAGATTTTCACATGTCTTCCATCTGCATAATGAGCTGGAAAAGAAGAAACACTATGTTTATTATAAAGAAATATTATGAACCTCGGACCCACTCCAATGAATGAGGTGGGTGCTTTATGTAGTCACATAGTGTAAATCAGTTGAGTTTTATGAAAACATTATATTATTATGTATTCAGTAAAACATATTATTTTATCATGTAACTGTATAATAAATTATCTTAAAAAGATCTATTAAACTAAAGGAACAATATATCTCTGCCTCCTACCACGCTGGCGCTGTTAAAATTTAGCAACCATACTAAATAACAATTTAGGATTCAAAACATACATTTTATACTAGTCATCGCCAGCGGCTTCGCCCGCGTTTATGATGAAAATTAGACAGGAATTTAATCCTGGGATAAAAGTATCCTATTATGTTATAATAATCTGAGTAACAAACATCCATCTATCCTAACAAACTTTGTTAGAAGTAAGATTAAGAAAGCAAGAAGTAATGATAGCTGATGTTTTATCATAATATTTACCTTTTATACTGTCGAGTTGTTGTTGCACTCAAAATCTCATCTTCAGTAAACAGGAAAGGATAGGCGCTGCCGAGACTTGGACGAGATTTAGACGTAATGAACTTCTTTTCGAAGTGCTTTGACAAAAAAACGCTTCGGAAGTTGTTCAGGTGATAACGATTGCAGTCTTGCAGATCATCACGGTTTAGTTTAGACACTTTAACCACACAGCGAGTCTTTTCTTATTACACGGGAAATGATGCCAAATAGCGTCCTGTCGCGAAAATTTACAAACAGAGCACTCGTAATACATTTTGCAAATAGTAAAAGTAATAGTAGACACACTGGGGATTTATTACTACAGAAAAAGCGGACAGGATAAACAATAAAGATCATTATTAGCAAAGCAGTAATGTCAAACACACGTCATATGAAAGAAAAACAAATGGCGGCCTACCAGCGCCTGCGACGACCACAAACGTCAGTCATCATTAAAACAATATGGCGCTACGTCGAGCGTTTCGTTGTATGAAGATTATCAGCCGTGCCGGGCATTGATAATAATGGCCGGTATGTACCTATTCATAATGCCCGACTCAATTGGGCATTGTGATTAAAACAGCATGATTAATCACTTTTCCCGGCCATTATGAAAAATGGTGAACGGAGTGTTTTTGTTTTTTAAATGAAATTAAACTTACAAAATGTTCATGAAAAGTTAACAAAAAAAGTAGAGCTAAGAGCGGAGCTAAGAGAGTCGGTGTAAGGGCGAGCGTAGCGAGTGCGAGCGTAGCGACAAGTGCCGACTTGGGGTACCCCAGTTGCGACTTGGACAGGTTACATTAAACCTTGGTAACAAAAAAGAGGAGCCCCGCTTTGCGGGGCATGACTTACGAGTAGGTCCTAGGTGCAAATCCAGGTGCATTATTTTATATAATTCATTACGTCACCTCTGCTCTCTCGAAACAGTGAAAGAAAACATGGTAAACAAAGTGAACGGAAATGTTCCAGATCCAGAAAAATCGGAGACTTTTACCAACTTACCAACCAGAACTAGGCTCGCGTAGTGGACTATCCACACATAGACTATAAAGTCGTTGGACTATAATATCGCAAACAGATTTTAATCAAATTTATTTCTCATTCAGATTTCCCGCCTCGTCTCTTTGTCTGCCAGATGTCAATTTCAAAGTCAAGTCATTGACACCCGTTGATCTGTCATTAGTCGATGTTAAGCACGGCTCTTGGTATGCGGCGTAATCAAATTTTTATTTCTTTTATTTACGTTTATTAATGAAAGGACCATTGAATTGACCATGAAAGTGTAATGTGCGTGAATAAACAGCCATAGTATGTAAGAGTTCGTGACCGTCCGCGAGGTTTGATGACGCGTTCGCTAATCGATCATGTTAGTTTAGCTCGCTGTTAGTATAATTATATACGTGGTGGCACGATGACGGCTCTGAGCGCGCAGGAGCGAGCGGAAGCGGCGGACCGCGCGCAGATGCTGAAGAAGATCCTGAGCGCGTCGTTCTACGCGCTGGCCTCGTTCATGATCACCGTGGTGAACAAAACTGTGTTGACTACATACGCCTTCCCGTCGTACCAAGTGCTCGGCCTCGGGCAGATGGTGGCCACCATCACAGTGCTGTGGGCTGGCCGCTTCTTTAAGGTGGTGCAGTTCCCTCCACTATCAACGGACATTTTGAAGCGAATTTGGCCCCTTCCTGTCATCTACTTAGGGAATATGGCTACCGGGCTCGGTGGGACTAAAGAGCTCAGCTTGCCAATGTTCACAGCTCTGCGGCGCTTCAGCATACTCATGACGATGCTTGGCGAGAGGTTCGTGCTGGGCGTGCGGCCCTCCTGGTCAGTACAGACCAGTGTGTACGCGATGGTCGCCGGCGCCATGCTCGCCGCTGCCGACGACGTCACATTCTCGTGGTCCGGCTACACTCTGGTGCTGCTCAATGATGTTTTCACTGCTTCTAACGGAGTGTACATGAAAAAGAAGTTGGATGCGAAAGATCTTGGTAAATATGGTCTGATGTATTATAATGCTTTATTTATGATAATCCCAGCAACACTGATTGCATGGAGCACTGGAGATCTACACAGCTCAGCTGCATATGCGCATTGGGATGACTCATTGTTCCTAGCACAGTTCCTAATGTCATGTGTGATGGGATTTATACTGTCTTACAGTGTAATGCTTTGTACTCAGTACAACAGTGCACTGACTACCACAATCATAGGGTGCCTGAAGAATATCCTAGTGACGTATTTGGGAATGGTGATAGGTGGTGACTATGTGTTTTCTTTGCTGAACTTTGTGGGGCTCAACATTAGTGTGCTAGCCAGCCTTTTGTACACATATGTCACGTTTAAGCGCAAGCCCTCTCCTGCCTACACCCTGATTGAGGCACCTAAAGTGGACACTGTATAGCAGTACCGGAAAAGGAGACCGACTCAGTGCTCTACATATTTAGTATAGTATTGAAGGTGGTGCCAAAGATGACTGTCTCAGTGAGTGCTAGAAATATAATATAGTGAGTGTATGGAAATTTGTTTTAAGTCTAACATACAACACAAGTTGTTGGTGATTATCTCTTTATAATTTTAATCTTGAATGCTTAACTTATTTGTGCAAACCAGCAGCATTTTATATTATAAATATAATAGTCATAATTAGAGGGCATCAATATTTTTTTTGTATTTGCGTTATGTTCATTTTGTGTATCAGAATTATAAATATATGATTCATATTTAAGCTGTACATTCAGGAAACCATTTATTATATTTTATGGTTCAGATGTAAGTCTCATCAAATAATTGAAACCGCTCATTTATTGAGGCATGAAGAAAATAATTATGTTAGTATACTTATATTTAAAAGTAAATTTATTTAAACAAAGCTTCATAGTACGTTTAGAAATTTTAACCATTATTTCTCCATGTAACATCAAAAACAGTATTTAATATTGTAAATATTATATTCAGACTGGCAATGATTTTAGGATTTACAGCTCTTTATAAGAGCTTGCAACTTTAATCCATCAAGAATTTTCTATAAGCTATTTAGCTTGTTTTAAAAATTTGCATGGTTTTAAAGTAGATAAAACCTATTTATTTTAATAAATGAGTCTGAAAATACCCGGACACTTATTTACAGACCATGAAATACAAGACGAGTGACATGAATAGATAAATTTAAGATAATTATTTGAAATAAAAATATCTTGTAAATAGCATATCAGTGTCTTATCAGCAGATGTAATGAGCATATGTTACACTAAGTACGCTGTTCACTGTGGAAAGAACTAATTGCATGTAACTTTAATAATCTACAGACTTCAAAGCAATAAAGTTCATTTTCATATTTCAATAATTTTGTTATCGGTATTGAGCTGAACAATAAATTGCTGTTTTATTTTGCATACATTGGTAGAAGGTTACTAATCTGTTGCTTGAAGCCATTATTACAAATATGATACTGTCCAAATAGGTAACTGTGTACTTGGAACGTAAAGGGGTACTGAAGGTACAGTGGGTTTTAGATAGTATGTGTCTGACAGTTCCTTGTGCTCCACCCAGGGCAGCCACTTAATTATTTTACCATATTAAATAAAGTACTGCCTCTTATACAATTAACAAAACCAAATGCTTCAAAATTAATGTTATGTATCTTTAATTTCCGATCCAGAAATCAGATTCTTTTTGTTAATGTAATTCAATGGCTACCATCATTCTTACCACTGGGAAGATGATGGAAAGCCTTATGAGTAAAGATATAGAATGAACTGCATCTAAAGTTATGCCTTAGATGCAGTGCATATGTTTGCATATGTTTTGGTTAAATATATCCAATATTTAACAGAGGATATATATAATAGTTTTGGTAGCTATTTCAGTCTGTCTCGAACTTCATTAAACAAATTATTATTTTCAAACACATTAACGCATGCGATGTGCATCGTTAAGATGATTTTTTTTTCATTAAAACAGCAAGTAACACTATGGTGAAGCATAAGCAACTTATGTCTGCTCGAAACAACATTTTGAAATAGAAAAATGAAACTAATCTTAAAATGTAAGGCCCATTTATATGCTGCTGTAAGAAATTTCAAGCGAGTTGCATGCAAGTTAGACTACATTACAGACAAGAATTCAGTTGAAATACCGTAATGTCAAACGGACATGCAACTAGCATTTAATTTCATGCATCATCTAAATAAAGTTTTGCTCTTATTAAAATCTCAGAAAGAAGCTAGTACAAAATATGTAGTAAATTATTAAGGTATTTAATAGTTAAGATATTTTCTTAGATAGAGAAGATCATAAAATTATTTAAATAGTTTCACTTAATTCATCACTTTTGATTGAGGGAATATGCATGGCGTATAATTGAAATATGGTTTCAGGTATCAAACTCTGTATTTCAGCATCTGTGTGTTGAGTGAAAATTCAGATACATAATAGCATATAAGTATTACATAATGTTGTGATTCTATAATCTGAGATACGAATCCCAACTTGTTACACATTCACATACAATAAATGTTATTCCAATTCTCTTGCTCTCTTAAATTGTGCCTTTACAGTTGAGCCTGTAGCTTGTATCTAAAGCCAGGCAACATGCAACATGTAGCAGTTTATTAGTTAACATTTACTAACATAGACCTTACATTTGTTTTACAGTTATATTTATGTGTTGTTTACTGAATTATGACTCGTGAAATCGTGAGCATTATATTGTAGAACATTATTTTTAATAATCATATTTTTAAGTAGCCAGTAAATATCGAATATCCATGATTAGAATATGCATTTACACTTAAATTACAAATGCGTATACATTAAACATAATAGCAAATGGTTAATGTAATATACCTAGTTATTTAGCCATTGGAAAAATATTACTTTATTTCTATAAAATTTAAAAATATGAGTGTTACTACAAGAAAATAAATGTGCTTTGTAGCATTTTTTCCTGTTTCATGACGTTTTACAGCCGTAATGAGTGCGATAAGATAAAACGAGAGAGCAATCATACTAAATTGAGTTTTAAGACCTACTAGTTGTTTAAAATACCTAAAACTTACATAAACGATAATCTATTAATTAATGCCGTATAATTGATTGTTATTTAGTCCCATAAAGTGCCTCGTCCAACAGAATATAATGTCCGTTATGTGCAAAGAGGGAATTTGGTCCGGAAGAGTAATTGTGTAACACACTTAATAGCAATGTCCTTCAATATGATAGTTAATTGCTTTGTAGCGTGGCTAGCACACGAATTTTCGATTACTTTAAAAATACTTTGCATTAACTGTCATATAAATTGTATTACGCAATTAGAGTGGTGATTCGGGAAGGGTAGACGAAAAATTCCGCCATATTATAAACTAAACTATATGTAGGTACACTACCGACATAATGTGAAGCAGGGCAGGCGTGCTCAAGTGTCAAGTAGTCTCGCGTGTGCCAGCCGATTTTTGGTACCGGGTGCATGTTACGTGAAGCTCGATTTCGGCCTAAAATTCGCTTACTACACTCTACCAGGCCGTGGTCTGAAATTACTCATGAAAACGGCCTCTGCACGCTGATGGTGATTCCAAAAACTCATCTCGGAAAAGCAGTTTACTGAGATACTACAGTACCTCAATATTGTCCGGCCCCGCTAGTAATAGTATTAGGAAACTGCTATTTGTAAAAACGTAAATTAAAATGGCGCACTGTTGGTATTTAATTAAATAACGGAAAGTTTGAAATTAATGCAGAAAATAACATGACGCCTGTATTCCCCAAACTATAATCCCCTTTTAGGTGGATTCATGTTAGTGCACTTACATTCCGTCAGTCATTTAGGTGTAGTAATAAAGTAAACCTAGTTTTATAAGCCGCTGAACAGTTATTTCAGTATGGGAGCAAAATAGTTTTATCTCAGTAGTCTTAAACAACAAGCTAGCTAGTATCGCAATTGCGACGGCCAGTGTGCTAGTGCTCTCTCTTGTGTAATGAATTGCATCACCAATAGTTTAATAGAACAAATTGTCTGCCACTCGATAAGTAAAGATATTATAATGTTGAATTGCTCTTCATCTACTGAACAATTGAAATTGAAGGTATTGTATTATCGTTCAAGTGCGACACAGAGGTCACATTTCGTAAGGTAACACTATTTTAACAGGTGTCACCTGTTATAATATTCCACTATTGTAATTTCTGCGATCATGAGTATAGTCTGTTTTTAACTTGTTTTTTAAAATTTTGTTACTGCGACCTTGCCTATATCTGTTTGTACCAAGGCACTTTGTACAGTTTATATGATGTAAGTAAAAACAGGCATCACAGTTTCTTTCACTGCGTTACTGGTTCTTTGAACTAGTCCCAGAGGCCTTCTCATAAGTTTTCCGTATTTTATCGTACAATGTATATTGTAAAAATGAAAAAGCACCTCTAGAATACGAACAAGAAAACATTTTTTACCATTATGTTTACTTAGCGTCAAACTCGAAAAGTCGAGCTTGGGCCTCAGGTCGAGCAGAGCTAATAGGATTTTTTTATACTTAGATATGGGAATTTTGAGTACTTTTCTGGGATCTAGATTTACCTGTATCCGACGGGAGGCACGCTCCTGACAAATGAAACAAATTACAGTAAACGAAATTTAAAATAACTGGCGCATTGTATGTGTACCTTCTGAAGATACGAGGCGTAGTAATATTTTATATGCAATAATTTTTTCGCGATAAGTACCATAAGTACCCACATAGATAACAATACCGGCTCGCCATGTTTCAGTAGAGCAAGGTATGCAAAAACCACTAATTGCCACGTGCAATATTAGGCCAATAGTAGGCCTCTCCTACCGAACGCGCCTGTTACACGTATTCAGGATGTGGATATTTAATATAGACCTTCCATTGTTCTTTTTAGAACTGTTTTCTCTGATCAACACCGTCTTCTATGCGCCCAGTGCGAGCTTCTTTAAGTACGCCCTGGGCACCGTTGGTACACCCCTATTTTTTGGCACAACACTTGCTCATCTTTCCCGGACCAGAACCCCACAACTGGAAATAATTTCCAGTAATTTAACATTAACGATTCTTTTACTTTGTGTCTTAGAAAATAGAGTTCAAATACCGTTATTTGAGAGTAAAAGTCTGCACAAACGAACGACTCGAATGATTCAATAGTTAATGTTGCTACCTCGTTGCTACATTTTGTTTCAAAGATGTAAATGATGTTTACCTTGAGTTCTGAGTAACTCCAAAATACAATTTCATACACTGAAATTAATACTTACTTAATAGCAATTAAGTACATGCATACACAAAGCAAAATTCAAAAGCAATGTTTCCTACATACTTATTAATTAAACTTTTGAGTAGTAATGGATCTTCTATTTTGGAAGCCAATCTACGAAATAGCTCTTATTTCAAAGTGGAGTAAAAGACAAAATCGCTTTTGAATTTTGTTGAGTGTATACTGTACCTATACATTTTATTGCTCGTGACTGTACCTATTGTAGCGATATTTGTAAACAGGAACATACTTTTTTTATTAAAGTGATAAACTGTAATGTACAAATCGGTCGTGTAAATGTATAATTCTTGTACCCAAAGTCTTGTAAGTAACTCAATAATGTCAACATAGATAAATTTGCGGATATTTTTCTATTATGTATCTATAAAGATTTTATCAAACTATCTTATCTTAAAAGTTGTCTCGAAGTACACTTAACAATAGATTAAATAAATTGCATTACAATTCACAATATCTAACATGATACTAGATATTTATCAAATTATAATGGACATTCTAAAAGAAAGAATAATCTAATCTAATAATTTTAATACCTGATACCTGATGTTGAAACCACAGAATTAACTGATCCGTGATGGAAACAATACCAAAACGTAGCCTGAACATTTTTGGCCTGTCTGTGCAAATCTAAGACTAAACACAATCCTGGGTTAAATTGCCAAGAAAGTGGTTTAAGTATTTCACATTGGAATACATTCCGTTTTCCAATTTTATTCCCATGAACATATTAGTGATTGGATCCAACAAGCGTGGTGCGACGATCGGATCGTTTATAGAACAAAACGGTGCGATATACGAGTACTAGTATACTACCGAAGATTCAGAGGAACCTGCCGCCATATTTAAACCAAAAGCACTGATAAAAATAAACTATCTGAAGACTTAATTTCAATTAGTATTCATGACACATCATTGCGGACTGAGAACCTACATCTACCACAGAACGGACTTTTTTTGGCTCTTGTTGATTGTGTCCGTTTAATTTGGAGCGCATTTTTATCTAAATTAGTTCCAAATCAGATTAAAACATTTAATTAATTTGACTCTGATTCACCCACTGAACCAATTAGTACAAACGTTCTTACAAAATGTTGATCAATAAGTGCTTTAAAATATGAATAGTAAAGTTCCTCAAACACCTTTTCTGCACAAGTGCACGCTAAACCACTGTTAACTTGAAATTAACTTTCCTTCTACAAACTTGAAAGTCCCGTACGTCTCTTGCGAATTTGCTATGCAAACAGAGTATCGGTAGAAGCTGTAATCTGTGCACATCCTCAAAGATTTTTTTAGACGTGTCTGCATACATCTTCATATTCCCAGACGGCCTTATATATACATAGGTATACAAAGAGACTCTTCACATTGCAGTGCCTCGGACCGTCTGACATTATATTACGGTTTTCCTCCTACACGATCGATTTTAAAATGTTCGGTTTTTCGAAAGAATGTAAATCAAAACTCAACGCTAGTTAAACACTGAACAATCAATAGAAATCCAACTGTTTCTAAGTGCCTCGTTATTTAACCGGAGTTTATATTTGTAGGTCTATTTATACATTATCGTATTTGTTATACTTAGAATATAAAATAATGTTTTGACTAGTTAGTCAGTAATTGCTGCGCTACTGTACACACTAATGTGCAATATGTTAAAACACTCTTTTAGTAAATTCGAGAGTATGTATTTATAATTCTTTTTGTACACGTTATGATGGTTAATAATATAAACCCCGCACAGTGTTGAATCGGCTAAATGTTTTTTTAGCAAAGCATTTATAGAGTAATTGTTTATCGTTATCAAATGTATATATATATAAGATTATAAGTTCATGTAATGTTCGTGTAATTCCAACAATGTCCACGCTATATTGGTGGAATCACACGTCGTATAAGGGTTTATTATTATATGGCACTATTGTATTTTTTTAATATACCTTCTAAGCAAATTTCTGATTCTGATGCAGTGTTCCTACGGCTGCGTGTTCGGAGAGATGTGGCAACATGTTAAACTTTTACATAGTTTAATGACTTATTTTCGTAAACGCTGTGATAGGGTACGTTTTTGAAAATGGAAACTTCCCACATGCTGGCTTAGCTCTAACATCTATGCGTATCTATGCCTTTTAAACAACACGTTAAAAGAGAATATGCAAACTACACATTTGTATTTTTCACGCGATTGTGCTGCAGCAGTCCTTTGATTTATTATTGAACAAATCATTCTGTTCTGCTGTAGCGTGCACTTATATGTAGATACGGTATGCCTAATCGCTCAAAATTACTAAGCCAGTGCTACTTATAGCTGAAACGGCTATTTAAAATGCTTTGTCGTTTTAAAATTCAATAAACGATTCAAATCGATATCGGTCTCACTCGGTACATTAGCCTACTTAGGTACGCTAAGCTGTACATTTAAAATATTCAAAAAGCCACGGATCTCCGACCACGATTCTGTAACATGTAAAGGAATAGACTTATTGATTAAAAGTAATTTCACGTAATTTCGAGATTACATATTATTATTAGAGGTAAAGTTTTACGCACACTGTTCTTATTTTATTCTGGAGCGTAAATGAGCACACATATGATTAATAAATGACATGTGGATATTATTAAAAAATATGGCAATTACTCAAACATCAGCTACATGGCAATGACTGTAGAAAATTATTAAAAAATGTTGTATTATTCATATGTAAATTCAGATCATATTTAAACATGTTACTATAAAGAAAAGCGTTATCGAAGAATACAATATTTTATCATTCTCTCGCTGCGAATGAATCGAGGTTGGGCTAGAGCAGAAGAGCTACAGTGTTGAAAATCTAATAGTTGAATTGAATTTATTCAGCCACCACAGCCCGAAGTTACATTTTGACCTGCCAATAAACGTAAAAGGCAGCTGCCAGATTGTAAAACGAGCCAATTTTAACCGGACGTTTAATCCAAAGTTCAATGAGGTCTATAAGCTAGTTGCCAGCCGTTAGCTTTTGTTGTTATAAGTGTCTTAGCTTCTTGGGGTGCTATTTTCTAAGAATACAACCTTATTTCAACAGTTTGTCTTTAAATTAGATTTTAAATTTTGTGCCCTAGGGCATAAAGATTCGTAAAATTTGTATTTATTGAGGGGTAAACAACTTAGGGACTAACATACCTGGACTCGTGTGAACTCCATCAAACAATTAATTTGTACAGAGAAACTTTACGGCACTAACTGGCAACTGTCACACAACTTCACCAACGGATTTTCAACACGTCTGAACGTGGTGCAAGTTTAAGTTGGTGTTGATTGAAAACAAATTAGTAATAAAGTAAGATCGGTTTCGGGAGTCCTTAGGTTTAAAAATCTTGCGAACCTGCCCAATCCCCACGGAACATAAACTGCTGTTATAGTTCTCAAATATGTATGTAATTTACGCTTTAATTTTGATGTTACAAAAGTAGAGACCGCGCTTGTTTTTTGTACTGTTTATCACTTCCATGCAAAACTTATGTGAGACTGCAGTAGTGTAGTTTAATCACTATGCAAATCGTTGTAATTGAAGATATAATAGTTTATTAATTCGCAGCTTGATGTTATAATTTCAATATTAATAAATAAATTATATAATTAATTTATCTATAGTCACAGACAGATTCTGGATATGTGTGCCTGGTTGGTAGCAATTGGTTCGCTCCTTATTACCTGAGACTTAAACATACATAGCTGGTGAAACGTCTGCTTATCCCTCCAGAAATAACAGGCATGATGGTTATTAAAATTTGTTATAATTTAGACCAGAATGTGTACGTCGTTAGGTAGGTAATTGTATTTAAATAGCATTATTTAACTATGTTTTCTTTTACTATATTATCCATAGGCTTATCACTACGTAATTATTTTTTTAACGACATTAGAATAGTAAATGCTATCTCGAACTTATTTTTAAGAATTTGCTATTATATCAAATCAGTTGCAGAGAGTAACAAAAAGTTAAACTTTACCATATTACTTTATAGAAGAGAATGAAAATATTAGTACTACATTTTTAACTTTATTACAAAGGCAAAAAGTTTTTAATCAATTGGAAAAATTTGGCAGATTGTCGTAGTTTGACGTGGTGTCTGTACATACTTGGTTTGAAGAATAAGCATCAAATCGAAGTGAATTGGTCGAAAATTTACGGGAGAAATAGTATTTTTCCTTACTCATGTAAAAAATGGAGTAAATGGAAAAACAATACGTGTTTCTTAGACTGCAAGTAAAATGGAATGAGGGCAGGAACATGATGATGTTCTCATTGATGCCCAGCTTGATGCTCCTGACCACCGCCCAAAATATATCGCGCAGGTAATAGTTTCGTGTGTGGTTCTAACATTGGTTCTTTTGCAACTGATATTCTTATTCTAGTTTAAATACTTAATGTATCAATTTATTGTAATGTGTTAGAATATCAAACCTTTCATCAACTGCTACTGATCTTGTAATTGTTGCCGTGATCATATGGCTGTGTTGTTTATTAAAAAAATTTGGCTATTTTCAAGTTCCTTTGTCAAAGTATTTTGTAAAATTCTAAATTTATTGTACTACTTACGTAGCATTTTATTTTATTTTATTTGAAGTCGCCATATTATTTTGTATAATTCTATTTCGATAAATGAATATAGATATTTACAGAGGAGATTTGTTTTATTTCGTGATGACCTTTACCTTTCCTTCAAAATGGAAGCCAAACCAATTATTATAGAGACGCTATTGAATATCAGACTTTATTATGGAAATAGAATTCGATATATTTGAGCAGTGAGCACTCGAAAAATTGGGAACAGTATTTTTGTAAAAAAATACAGAAAATAAAGAAACAAAAACTAAATTGGCTCTGTTCGAGGCTAAAAGGTACGTGCTTCACCGCCTTTTCTACCATAGAAAAAATGAAGTCCAAAAAAAGTAGGTACATCATCCAGTGTCTTTCTCTATTGTGACAATGGCGATGTTACCATAATCTAAATTAATCCGCGCTTGGGTAGGTTGGTGTAGATGGATGGGTGAGCATCTAACATGATGTGTTAACTCCGTGACTCGAGTTACTGTTAGTCAGAAGGTCGAAAGTCTGACAACTAGTCTTACCATGAGGTATCGTACGGTATTACTCAGTTACTGGGTATGAAGTACTCATATTCAATTGCAATCTGGTTCGACTGGAAGACGACCCTAGCACAGTTGGAAAAGGCTAGGGGAGGTGAAATGATTACCTATTTGCAATTAGCGAATAGTAGGCGACAAAATGCACTACCTATCTATATAAAATTACAGTTTTTTTTATGTGAACTAATGTTTATGTATGCCAATCTAATAGTTCACAGGTTTTCGTATAAAAAAATGGTATCTACTTAATTGAAATGGACAGTACGGGATGAATGTGAATAGGAAGGCAGTGCGAATACCTGTGAATCGAGCCAACTGAAAGGTATTTTTTAACATAGATTTAATATGACATGGCTTATGGACGTTTCTATACACCTAACTAGATAAGGCAGGGGGCATTAATGAATGTATCTACTGATATAATATTAATAAGTAGTAGGTCTAGGTAGGTAAATAATGTCAAATTCTCATTAGCTTTGTTTTATTCTTATTTGAAGTATTTATTGTTAAGATCACATACAATAGTTATTTGTTATACAAGAGTGCAAAGTTGATTTTTAACCGCGTGCTCATGTTTGATGACCGAGCAAGCGAATGATTCTAAAATTGAATCACGAGTGCAACGAGTGATTCAAAATTAGAATCATGAGCGATAGCGAGGGAATCAAAAGAGCACAAGGTGAAAAATCTTTGCACTCGAGTGCAACACGTAACTTTTCATCCCACCTCAGCGAGGAAATGACTAAATGGAAAAACAAATAAAAACAGATGTACATTGTACAAACACAAGATAGGCTTTTATTTCAGTTCAGGTATTAACTAAGACATTATTATAGAACAGAATAATTTTTAAATTAAAACAAATAATACTTAGGTAGTTACTGATTTTTATCTTGGTTTGTCATAACATAACAATAAGACGTGAAAGGAAAACCGCACAAAGCAAATAAAAAAGGTAAAACAAAGTACTAAGAATGTTTCGGGTCTGAGATTTTAACATAATAATTGTAGATTACGCTCCAAGGGAGGCGTATTGAATTCCGAAGCGATACTAAGGATTCTGGGGGTGAACCTCCGTCCGTAGCGCAGCGAGAAGGTTCAAGTGTTAACACCCGAAAGAAACGAGGGAATAAAGTTAAAAATCCTTAGTGAAGCGAGGGATTCAAGTTAGCCCAAGGCAACGCAGCCTTACAGCCGAGGAGCGTACTCTGCTTTCCCACCTGTGTACCACATCAAATTTTAAAAATAGAATTTGTTTCCTCGACAACCTTCGAACGTCAAGTGGGCACCACAGCAAGCGATCAGCTGTTGCGGTCACCGGCCGCCATTACTGCTGCTACTCTTTTGTTCATATGATGTTCTAAATTCAAATTTACTTTATTCACTAGAGGATAAAAACGACTTTTAATCACTTGAGGATAAAAACGGCTTTTACGCTCAGATATCGAAGAGCAAAAGTACCCTTTCCGAGGTGGGGGGATGAAAAATATATTATGTAGGTCCTAACTACATTTTTTAACTATTTTTTTTTAAAACATGTATTAGTATTTCAACAATATGAAGCTGGACAGTATACCGATTTTTTTTGAAGAATCAATTTAAAAAAAAAAATGTTCGGTATTCGCATTACTTAAATAGTAAGCTATAAATAATCCAGGTTTCAATGCTTGTTATTGGAAAACAAATCGATAGGCCAGGCCCCTCACAACCACTGATGTTATTTTATTTCTCCGTTGACTTGTACCTACACCTGAGACATTTTTTTATCGTTGTAAAATCATCAATGAGTCCTCCCACCCAGGGCTTTGGCCCTATGGCTATAGAGGGGGCCCCGTTATAAAAAAAAGAATTACTGATTTACATCATATAGGTACCTAGTTTTTGAGTTAACTTTTAAGGATAAGTAAATATACTTTTCTCAAGTTTCGTAGCGATGTGTAGGAACCCCCGACTCCCTTTTAGCCATTTTTACCGATAGTTACTCAAAAGTCTACATATCGTTTCCAAGAATTTGATGCGTGATGTACCCAATTTTTTTACCAATACATAGTTTTTAATTTGTTGTTAAGGTCGTGACCACACTGGCCTTCTACTTCAATGTCTCAAAGATGATTGCATGCCTGGGGTCATATCATTCATGATTATTAAATTATTAGGTAAAGATTTTCTTTAGAAAGAAACATTCGAACCGCGAAAAGGATTTGAATCTGCGACCTCCGGATTCAGTATATCCGACGCTCTCTCCAAACAAGTTTTTCTCCCAAATCTTTGTTTTCATGGGATCCCGGATTTTTGGAGGGCATGCCAGGAGCCGAAGCCATCTTGCAGGGGCCCATTAAGCATTTTAAATGAAATGAGGCCCCAAGCGGCAGTTGTCGGATGTTGTGTATAGTGCATACAGGGACAACTGCGGCGGGTATACTGTAGGACAACCCCCGGTTGGAGTTGAACTATTGCGGACTATGGAAACAAAAGACGGAAGGGTTATGGCGTTTGGTGGACTTGGTTATATTATTATTATTATCGTAAGTGGTAAAGTTAATGCGTAAAAATATTTATACCTAAATTATTTATTTATTGATCGTCAGTAAAAAATATGTCGCAGAAATATTTTTATTTTTTAAAGCTTTAATTGTCACACTTACTTTGAACTGAATAAAAACTCAATTCCGCCAGATATTTTATATCTAAAGCAAATAGAAACCTGCAAGGGCATTAATTAGTTTGCCTATTGAATGACTCTACGATTTATTAATGTCAAGGCAATTAAAAATCTTATTGAAAGTACAGTTTAAAAAAACAATTTCAAGCCAGTGTTTTTTAGAGTTGTTTGAATAGGTACTTTATACTAAAAAAGGATTGTTTTCCTCGTTTTACGTCCGCTATAACTAAACTGATATGAATATCTATGTATGTTTTTTGGGAATAAAGGTATCTATGTTGGGTAGGTAGATATTTCTTCATTGGTAGTATGGTTAGTAGCTAACGAATAAAAAAAAACAGTAGATAACTGTACTTAAAAAAATGTATCATTAACAAAGGTGAGGCATTTGTTAATGACACAATTTTTTTTTTGCAAATGCAAACGATAGACCTACCCACCATTTTTATTACCTGGAAATAGGTTCTATTGGTTGTCCTTTAACACCCTAGCTATTTTTTGGATTTTATTTTGATGTACAAAAGAGATTTTTCTACATTTTTATTATAAGTGTAGATAATATCATTGGATATACCTCGCTACTGTCTCAAAACAGATAGATACCAAATAAAACGCAGCTTTATGATAACTGGATAAGATGGGAAAACCGCTTTGGTAAACCGCACGGCAAAACAAATAAATACTAAGTGCCTAGATGCCTAGGTAGCCACGATCTCTCTCGACTTGTGAAACATTTCGCGGCCGCAAGAATAGGATTACCCAAAGCATGGCGGCGCGAAATTGAAATAATAGGAGGTAGGACCTAATCTAGGTGGACTTGGTTACAAAGCAATTATTATAGCGAAATGCAAATTAGGTCCATTTAATTCGTATTTAGGTGCACAGGTGCAGTCAGTTACAAGGTGTCGGCTCAGTGGTGGCCTTTGCGTTCAGAGCCGCGGTACCCTGTTTTAGACAGTGTAACGAATAAAAATGTGACTGCTTTCGTAGATACGACGCGTATTTTCGTGCATGTAGACTACAAGCTTGAAAAGTCAAGCAGTAAGTACCTATGTAACTAAACCGTGTGTTTAAATAGGTGTAAGATGTCTATTCGGTGTTTGTGGCATGTATCACAATTTGTTAATAATAACTTGTAGATTCTAAGTGTATTTGTTATTTTAATAAAAGTCAATGTCGTATAGGGCACACAAGGCGTTGAACGCACCTATAATAACAGGTAGGTATTCATATAAAATATGGTTTGATTATAGTTTCTTTTGTTTTTTATATATTTGCAATAGATACGTACCTACTTATTTAATTAGAATTCGATCAATATTCCCGCCACAGGTCCAATGTGGGAACATACATAGTTATATCAGGCATCTAGACACAGATTATTATTAATCAATGATCTAGATTCATTGGTATCAACTGATTCGATTCGAAGTACAGATAAAAGGGGGGTCATTGTCCTTTACCTGTTGTCTGTCCAAGACAAACAAAATGACAAATTGTAATTTATCATATTTCATTCATTTAAAATTGTTTACGATGAGTAATAACAGCTGAACTTATGCTGACGTATTGTAGGGTACCTACAATGGATGCGTCACTGGACTGTCTAACCTCAGATTTCCGTTACAGTGAATGAAAATGTATGATACGAAGTAGACTGTTTAGCTTTTAATAGAAAGTCAAAAGCACTTACCTGTAAGTGACGATGGATGACTACTTACTAAACGATGTGATTTTACCTAAAAGTTTACCTAAGTATATTTACAAATTGCGATTTCGATTTATGGTGGAAAAAGTAAGGGCACACTGGGTTGCGTATTTCCCTTTCCGTGTTCAACTGGCGTCACCGGTCTCGCGAAATCCACACGCTTTTGTTTTACTACGGAATCCTACGATCCCGTGTTCAATTCGCGTCAATTGAGCACGCCTTTGTGATTAAGTGGCGCTGGGTAAGGTTTAACAAAATCGTGTGCAGTTTTTAAGAGCGAGCGAAGCGAGCTCGGGACTTGCTGGCACCCCGACTCGGACAATTTAGGTTAGAAGAGGATTAACAGAAGAAGAGGAGAAGAGGAGGAAAAATAACCTCGGATGGCGGGGACTTTCAGACCCCGCCATCCGAGGTTACTTTTTTTTAAACCACCCAGAAGTAGGAGCCCCGCGAAGCGGGGCTCCGTCGACCTTTTCGTAACCCAGTTAGAATTTGTTTGTTTTAAATAACAAACAAGTAACAAATTGCAATGAGAAGCGCGCGAATCCAACTTCGGGCGTTCTCGCTCTCGCCTGCTTCGGCCCGCACGATTTATCCCGAACATTTACGAACGGACTAAATCAGTACGGATTTGTTTCGAATGGACAGGTTAAAAAACCGAGTTCAATTCAATTACACACTGTTTTGTAATGTAAAACTTCTTTTAACGTTGCTTGATCGCAAAAGCGTGCTCAGTTGACGCGAATTGAACACAGGATCGTAGGATTCCGTAGTAAAATGAACATTTTTGTTGAATATTTAAAGTAAAAAAGGAAATAATAAAAAAACTTTTTAAAAAAAGGGAACCGACTTCAAAACCAAACACAAAAAAAATGTAAAATAACTTTTCTTTCGGAAGTCGGTGGCTTTGTTTTTTATTATTTCATTGACTATGGCCACCGACTTCCGAAAGAAAAGTTATTTTACATTTTTTTTTGTGTTTGGTTTTGTTGTCGGTTCCCTTTTTTTTTAAAGTTTTTTATTATTTCCTTTTTACTTTAAATATTCAACAAAAATGTTCATCATATAATCGGTGCCTTTGAAAATCTACAATCCTAGTAAGCAACAAAAACGAATCAATGTGGGCAACTTCACGAGGTATATATTATTTTATATACTCAAACCTTCTCCAGTATGTAACGAACACTTTTCTAAAAACCGCATCAAAATCGGTTCAGCCAAACGCGAGATAATCGCGGACAAACATGCAATCGTCTCTGAAAATGTACAACTCAAGTAAGCAAAAACGGATCCACTTAGGCAACGTCACGGGATATCTATTAGTGTTATATACTAAAACCTTCTCCGGAATATAATGAACACTTTCCTGAAAACCGCATCCAAATCCGTCCAGCCAAACGCGAGATAATCGCGGACAAACATACATACATACATACATACATACAGGTCGAACTGAGAACCTACTTTTTTTTTTGAAGTCGGTTAACAAAAGCGTGTGGATTTCGCGAGACCGGTGTCGCCAGTTGAACACGGAAAGGGAAATACGCCACTGGGTTGACAATATCGTCAAAATCGTGGGAATCAGAATAATGGATGAGGGGTATACAGAACCAAAAAATATAGTAATAGTAGAAAAAGGGGGAGTTTTATACACAGCAATGGGTGATCCTGGGCTGAACTGACAATGATGATTCGTGTTTACGGTGTCAAAGTTTCACCCTGTATACTTAATTGAGTGGAGTTAACTTAACAGTTGTGCACTAACTTAGCAAGGCCAGACCTAAACCAATTAAGTTCATCAAGGTGTCCTTGGTAAGCGAATTACTGGCGAAGTACCATAGAACATAACTTTATGGAATTTATTAGTAGGGGACTTTGTGCTGCAGTTTATCTTACAAGATTGTAGCTGGGTTGGGCAGCGGGCCTGATCTGCTCTTGCCTAGGATCAATAGATAACGATAGATAGATACTGTATCAGAATTGAATATGTTGGCAGGATTAGCGCAGTGGCTGAGCGATTGGACTGCTGCGCTGCTTTTCACGGTTCGATTCCCGCACGGAACAAATATTTGCATGATCTAACCTAAAGGAGTGAAATGATGATTAGATGACGTGATCTTGGAGAAATCGAGGAAACTCTTGAATTAATGTCAGCAAATCTTCGGCGACTGCTACTATCAATATTTTAACTATGATTTTTTACGGAATCACACAACACTATAATACCTAGGTACTCCATTACCACGCAAAAGGGTAAACTAAAAATGCATAGACAAAAAAGTGCACCTACCTAAAATAATTTGTGGAATTGAGTGGCGAAAAAGTCAAAGGAATAAATAACAAAAGTCGACGACTTCCGAAAAATAAATAGGTAAATTAAAATTCACTTTTTGAGTTTACAGCTCTTGTTTTATCTACGAGACACGTGATAGGAGTACGGTGACGAAAACCTGCTTTTGAATTTTTTCTTTTCCGAATTTTCACATTTATAAACCACGTGCAGCTTCCCGTAAACTGCCCTTTATTGCCAGCCGTCACGTTGCGCCGGATTGCGTAAAGGAAGCCTTTAAAATAAGCGAGTGAACGGATAGGAAAAACCAACTGGACCCAACGTCAGAGGAAACGGAATTAAAAAGTTATAGGGTCTTGTGTTTCAGAGGATTCTATGAAAGTTCGTGATGTAGTTTTCAGGAATGACGCTAGGCAATATTCAATCTTTTATAGACCACTGTTATTTTTCGGTTTTACTACCCGTGTTAAATTACTTCTGATTAAATTAAAATATTGACTACACTATTGTCGTTTTATTATTCGCCTGTAGCGAATTCATTCCTACCTGCCTATACTCAAGGTACCTATTGTAATCGCTAATATGCGATTGTTTACTCAAAAACGTATGTTACACAATATGTTTTGATAAAATAATGGAATACTTAAGTGGGTAGGTACTATGACAAAAATCAGTAGGTAAATACCGTTAATCTGACGAAAAGATAAAGGTAGCCTTTCGAACTGAGCGTCTATGGCGTCAATGGCGCCGCGGCTGTGACGCCGCGACAGTGCGACAGATAGATGTTCTATGCAAATGTAGGGAACGTCATTCGAGCGCAGCGTCACTGTCGCGGCGTCAGTGACTTCACAGTCAGGTCATTATGACCATTATGACAGTGACGCTATAGACGCTGCGTTTGTGACGAAAAGCTACCTTTACGATACTCGTCTGCAGCGATCAGTGTAAGCTTGCACTCGTTGCATACAAGCAAAAAAGGAGTTTACGGAAACAAAATATATTTCTCCTACACAATAGGACGTGTCTGCATAGAGCTGTGAAGAATTGATTCCTATAAATCCTACATAAAAACTTTTTCAAAAAAATGTAACCGCCTTCAAAAACAACCACAAAAAAGGCGGTTACATTTTTTTAAAGTTCTTATTTTACTCGTTTTAGTTTAAATATTCCAACCAAATTCTGGTGGGGGCAGGGGCTAAGCTTGAAGGGCCCGGGTGCTTCCCAAAAGCCGAACTTATAAGACTGGAGCTCTATCTTATTCGTTACCCGTGCTCTATAGTGAACTGAAGACTGATACTGTCTTCCAAGAGTTATTAGATGCAATGCGTTACATGTACTTAATTTTCTTAATAAAATACTGTTACAGCCATTAAGCAGGTAAGCGGGAAGTAACATCCTACGTCTGTAACAACCAATTTAAACAACTACTAATTATAAGGATGTCGTAGGTACAGCGAATATCTTTGGAGGAGGCTTACGTTCAGCAGTGGACGGCAACAGGGTGCTAACGTAAAATAATACGCCAGGGTTCAACTCGTAAGTCGGAACCGATACCACTGTTAGGCAACCACTACTCATAGCATTGATAGACCTCAAGAAGAATATTTTTTTTCTCTGATGACTTCTTTAGATTGACAGTTTAAGAGGAGCTTTATAGCTCCTCATTGTGAATAATTAAGTATGGTTAAGTGCAAGTTATACCCACGATACAATATAGTTGGTAGTGAGAGGAGCAGTCTTCTCTACATCCATGTCCCCCCTATTATTAGCGCCGAACGTGCGTCAATACGCACTTGTAGGAATCTAGCGCAGGTATGTTTACATCTTAATACATTGGTGAAGGCAACGTGTTTTTAAGCTATTCAAAGTTCTTAGAAATTGATAAGGAGCTAACAAGATGTGAGTTCTACGAATGTTAAATGAAATAATTGATTTTTTTTAGAACATGTATGTGTACCTTGGAAAGGTAAGAAATAACAACACCTCATAAATATCAATAGTTTATTACATAAATTATAGCCAAGCTTACACTTCATTGTTTCTTTCACCTATACTGATTCATAGTAAAGATTTAAAACTGCGCTAATTTTTACTATCTCTGTATACGACGCAGACGAGCGGCCATCAAAATATACTCGAGGCAGGACAATCTGCCCTAACCGCACGCCTGCTTAATCTATATAAAAAGAATACTTATAAATAAAATCTAACATCACTCTATGTTATAATTAATTAGGCTATGATTGGTGTTACTACGGTTTCTATTCCAATTGCGTCTGATAAAAATTATTCCTAATTTGATCTGCATAAGCATTTAAAACTAATTAATCATTTAAGGTTATGGCTTAACAGCGTATCACATATCGGGGACCTTCTTATTGATTTGCGCGGTGATTTACTATTGATCAAACAGATATCGTTTTAAAACAAGTCTAAATTTGGATTGCAATGTATGGGTATTACAGTAATAGGTACTTTACGATTCCGCATTTTACGGAATCTTATTGTTTTTTAAGTAATTAACCTTCACAGCTCTTTTAATGAGTACCTAGTCAAATATAAATTCGGCATTACAGATGAAATCGAGAAATACGTATATTTGCTCCAAAAGTGGTGATGCAAACTACTGTTTATTGCAATGCTTTTGTGGAGCTACAGTGATGAGAGTTAAGAAGGCTTTATTTTAATGGTTTCAGTTGGATCACCTTCAAAATTACAGCGCAAATCAACAAGAAAACATTTTGTGACATAACACGTTTCAAGATGGCGCCTGCAGTCTGTCCGCCATCACTGTCTAAACGCGGAATACGTCTTATTGCTTTAGGGAATACAGTTTATTATCGGATATAATATACATCTTATTACATAAACAATTAGATTCATTTTCCATAACACAAAGGACGAATTAAATTGACCCACGTGTGAAAGGACCAATGTTTTATCCGCCATTTGCATTACCTGTTGTGATTTAAAATGTCTGATAAACTAACTTTCAAATATTGGACTTATTTTGTTTGCGCTTGCTTGTCCAACGTATCAAAACTCTTACTATATTCTTTATTTATACTAGCTAATTCTTTATGTATTAGTAAATAAATGTTATTTTTTATTAGATTATTATAACTATTGTATGGGTTTGGTGTTATGATGGAACTGCCGAGGTTGTCGCATGTCGCTGTTTGAGTAGTCCTAAAGATTTCTATCCCCATTCACGAATAATGTATTTCGTTCGCAAAAACTATGTGATTCACGTATAAAAACTAGGTGTTCTATGAGCATGACAAGTGACAATCTCGGCATTATATTCTATTCATGAATTTTTAAAATTCCCTTCATACTATGTTTATTATTGCTAATGTTTCACTATCGCCGACCAAGAATAATGTCAGCCATGTGTAAGCTGCACTGTTCATGTAAGTATATCAAAAAGTTGTCATGAAAAATATTCGAACTATATTATTATTATAAAATGTATGATTAAATATTTGAATGTCAAAAATTCATGAACAAATGAACAATGTAGATATAAATTTCTATATACTTAATGGTTTATAATAATGTACTATGATTGGTGTGATCGTGGCATGAAGGCAATCCTAATTATGTCTACTATAAATATTATATGATCACAGTAAAATGGGAATACAAAATGGTGGATCTTGCAACAATTGTGCAGAATTCAAACTGTTCCAAAATGTATTTGAATATGGAATTAAGTACAAAAATAAAATGGCAAGGAATCATACATAAATGTGAAGACGGCAAGAGAATACAGCTGCAGCGTAAGTACTATGAAGTACCCTTGATAAACTCATCGGCACTAATTTGTATAAGTACCAAAACACAGACATGTTTAACTAATATTAGTTTTATAATGTCCAGAACCTTGGGTGCGCTACTGCACTTATATTTAGTTCGTGGTCGCGGGGTTCACATATTATTGCTTATAATCTCTCTTTGAAGAATTATCTAACACTTAGCCAAAAATAAACTTTAATCATTTCTGTGTTTTAAGTACCGTAATAACATTAACCTTTGTACGCATATTTACATTTGCAGATCGCATAAGGGCAGTTTCACATTAGTTGTGATAGAACTACACAGTACACACAAATCGGCACAATCTTATAATGAACATTATAATATATGCAGGCGGTATGATGGTTTCAAATAAATTCGATACATGTTTTCATATACATATATGCACACACAAACTCCACCATGGGAAAAGGGGAGAGATTATGTATTTCTCATTATAATTTTTACTTCGGTATCCGTAAAAAACTTCATCAAACAAACAGCTGGAAGACAATACATACATTGGAAATCAAAATATATATTGATGTCATTTCAGTACGTAATAAATAAAATAATCGATATACTGCGGTATATTTATGACAGTTTAATAATATTTGAGAACAATTTGAAGTAATTATAAAAGTCCGCATGTCGTTTAGTATGCTATACGTACCAAGAATTACGCCACTGTATATCGGCTATTTGCGAGCGGGGTTTCACACTATTGGAATACGAATAATTAAAGACTTATTTTAAAACAACGGTCATTGATCTCTTTACGCTATATCCAAAGGTCCACCAATTAAACCGAACATGTTTAGAGGACCTGAACAACGTTCAAGGACTCCGGTATCATCAGTGCTGTGGAATATTAAACTGTCTGCACACCGAAGCCGCAGGGCCCACCGGCACAACCCGGCGGGCAAGGCGGGCCTGATTGAACAATGCCAAATCGTCAAAATCAGGCCTCGCCCGCCGGCATGTGCCGGGGGCCTGCGGATTCGGTGTGTAGACAGCATTAGACAGCTCTTGAAGTTGGTTTATACGTACTGAAAGTTCAGTTTCATAGGATAAATTCTCCTATAATATGTTATCAATGGAAGCAATCGTGGGTTCAATCAAATAATAGAATAGTTGAACACAAAACGGTTGTCAATCAGCGACGTTGGTGTATTGTCACCTCGCTGATATCGACACAACAGATTGGCCCGATTGATTGAATCCGACACGTCACATGCATAGTTGCATAGCGCTATATTGGATGTGGTGTGGCCCAGAGGCACCACTAAAAAACTGAGCAAACAAAACGTTCGTTTAAATTAAACATACATATAGTATGGTTTTATAAAATCTATTCTGATAGAAGCAGCAATTAAAGTTTGTTCGTTAAAACTAATTATAATTTTGTATTAAAACGAATTTCTCTAGTTGTAGAACTATAGAGGTACAGATTAGATGTACGACGTCAGTTCCTTTCCATCATTCCGAATTCAGAAATCTTTAAAAGATGGAAAGCCTGGAAAACCAAACCATTACGGAGTTTCACAGGACGACGTTACGCGGATGACATATCGCGAGAAGCTAAGTTAGGTATTTCATAAAGATGATAAACAAAATATTGGCTTCTCTGAATCTCCTTAATTTTATTGAGCCTACTTGGATTTGGAGTATACCGAAGGATCGGTATTGGAAATACATACATAAGTGAAACACGAGGCTTTGTTTAAAAAAAACGCTATGCCCGGCAAAGCAAGTACATAACACACATAGGGAGCAGAGCGGAGACGAGCTGTGTCGCGATTTTTATGCGCGAAATTTTGAGAAGCTTTAAAAACCTCAAACAAATTATTAAAATAGTGCAAAAACGTGCGTATCACATGAACGCAAAAAAGCTAGGTTACATAAACCTGCATTAAATACAGGAAAAACGAACTCAGAGATTTTAAATTAATATGAATTGCAATTTAAATTTTATTTACTCCCAGCGAAGACTGTTTTTCATTTTAAATTTTTCAGTGCAATACTTAAGAGACAGTACAGACGAATAATTAAATAACTACTGCCTACTAATAAAATAAAACGCTCGGGGTGCGGACCAGTGAAGGCATTATAAAGAGACGGGAGATGTTTTTACAAAAGCAGAAAATATTCAACAATTTTCTTTTCAAAATAATTCAACTAGGTATACGAATATTGAATTTCAGTAAATTATTAATAACGATTATTTTTTTGTGAATTCTGTACAGTTGAATACTTCATTTCCAGATCATATTGGAATAGCAATTAATAAAATATTGATATTAAAGAAAGAAGGTACAATACGCGCCAACTATAGTTTTAAATAGATTTGGATTTCCTTTTTCCATTATTTTGGACTTCCGGAAAAATATCAGAAGAATACAATACGCATATGTTTTTACGGTATTTCAAAATATAACACGGCTGCCGGAAAAACAGTATAACGCACTATTATAATTATATTGAGGTAAAATCAAGGAATAATAATTTTAAGTCAGTCATTCAATATTTTGCTTTGGCTTAACTGCAAAGATCCTAGAAATTGTAATGAATTCGCCCGGCAGCCATTTTGAGAAAAGCTACACGAAACAAATGAAACCTGTTTTTCCACAACAGTGTTTATCTCGTACGGTCAAAATAATTCACTAGTAAATATTTAACTGCTACTACGAGATAACTGAAACTTCATGTGTTATTTGAAGCTTGTAAAGCAGAGCACAGACCAGAGATGAGTGCACAGCAGCTGTCATTGAATAATGAACCTTATGTCTGTGACAGTAAGCGCAAATGAAACTAATGTGAGTGCGTTCAAGGGCGCCCGAGGAGCCCTTTGATGTCTGCGTTGATGTTCGTACAACTTTGCACTTTATGGCAAGGGTCGTAAAGTGCTCTGCCCGATGTTATGAATATATCCTTTGCTTTGCGCTCCATTTTGGTCTGCGCAGAACCTAAGGTTCATAATGAAGTGGCAATTAAAATCCGCGGATCTATCATATTCGCTAACGTATCGTGGTGCACTTCAGTGGTAGAAGAACCTGTAACTAGAAATTAATAACCTATCTTGGTTTCCATCTTTGGCTATCAATCGACGACCGAATTTACCTATCGGAGTCTGAAGTACTATCCTAGAAATCCATTTCCTACAATTTATGCGAGCTGGTGCATCCATTTTAATGCTAACAAACAAGTACCTTGTCAGACAGAAACAAGTGTTAATAGAAAATATTTTCGCACAAGACTAAGAAAGCATTGGCATCTTTATCAAGGAATCTTTTGAAAAGGGTATATTATATTTCTGGTCGTCAAAGCGCATGGTGCATCGCTGCCAGAAAACGGAACTAATTTTCGGTATAAGCCCTGTATTCAGTCGAGGCAACTGCTGTCGTCTGCAATCTGCAACAAGTACCTACTTAGATACTTGTCGTAGGTCATTTTCGTTATTTTTTGTTCTACCAGACATGTCGCGCGGTCCTCGGCGTTTGTGACGATGTGAAAGGAATGTACTCCCAATATTTAGCTCTTTAGTGGCACAGTACATTTCAACTTTTAAACTCTACTATTCCCTACTTACTGGTTCATATTTGAATTGTGAATAAGTTATTCAAATTCTTATAATTAAAGATGTAAGACAAGAGACATATCGATGCACAGCGACGCGCGACGTGATCAATGTATTCGTCATCGAGTGACGTCACCGTGTGATGCACACAAAATGAACGGGCCGCGGATTTTCTCCTTAGGTATGTCGGTAGGTACACGAACGTTTTGAGTCTCACGATTTACGTAAAAGTTTAAACGCAAAGATAATAAACAAATAAAACCAGTTTATATCACTACTAAAAGACAAAGAAGAGAAAATAAACAGAACAGTAGAATCGAAACAGTTCAGTGTAAGTCATAAAGCGGTGAGATAAACACACGCAGTGTGAAGCACTAGCGATGCCCGGGAAGACGCTGTTTGGGATCAGCACGCCATGCTCACACAAACAGGTTCCCTACCTGACCCCAGACGCACAGTTCTCTTTAAAAAATATGTTATTAAACTTAAGTCGCAGATAATTTGCATACGTAATGTGTAGCTCGCTCCTAAACTGGATGCATTTTTGAAACATTGTGCTGATGGCAAACGCAATGCTTTGAGATCTAACTGTCCCATCGCGTTCTTGGACTTATTATCTGCCTATTCAATTCAATGCAAAAGTGTATTTAAAAAAAAGTACTTAATTTTGTCAAATAAGCGTGAAACTTCATGTCCGCATGAGCAGGAGCGTGAGGCGCGCTCTTATATAATTAACTTTTTACACTACAATAGCACAAAAACCCGGCTCGCAAATCGCATTGGCAAAATCTTACACAACAATAAATATATCATTAAATAGCAGCCAATATGTACAAATAACATGTTAAATAAACAAATTGTTTAAATGGTGTTTTCTCAACCAGATGTGTGAATACAGACAGTAACAGCAATTTTTCTACACAAATTGTAGTCATCGAATGTACAAGATGAAATGGCTAATTGAGCAATTTTGATGATCATGAATGAGAATTGACCACAAACTACTGCCACCACATAACATTACGTTTGTATAAAAATATAAACTAAACATCTTACATTACGAATAAACGATTATAAACTAAATACAAAATCACTGATTACTTAGTAGGTGGTGCAGCCAGTAGGTGGTGCGCCTATCCTGCAGATTATCGCTCAGCTGTCGTCAGAGGCGCGAAGCATTTACACATCTATACATTCGCTTTGTAACATCACAAGCTGGGAAGCAAAGCACTTAAAACTATATTGGCATTTCTCAATAGGTACAATTTATTACGAATCGATTTGTTCAGTAAACAAAATTAATACTAGCGTCGTTAACATTTGCAGCACGCGTAGCAAGACCACCGCAGAAACGGGTTTTGTTGACGGAAGAATCGACAAAATTACTGAATCAAATTGATTGATAACTCATATTTTTCCACTGTTCACACTCTTTCTTATTTTATATTTTCTGCTAACAGAATACAAATAGAATGAGCTGAAACAAACTGAAAACTCGTGCTTTTGACACGTTTAGGTTGACTTAATGTATTATTATCTTAGAATATGTACCTTGTACATACATCACTAGTCACCTCCCCATTGGATATATATTGGATAGAAACGCAAGTGCACCAGTCCCGCCATGCTCTGGCAGCAAATTAAATGTCAATTCGTATAGAAAGAGCTTTGTCTATTCTTGGTAGAATAGAGATTAGATTGGTCAAGCTACGCGTGCTGGCAGTGATAAGCTGGGTGCAGACAAACAACTCCAACTTTATGTTCAACATAGAACATCGCTTGTGAGGTCAAACTTCGAGACATATCTTTAGTTAATTACCTAGGAATAATGTGAACTGTCTGTCATTGAGTACAGCATAATTTGGGTTACATTTTGGTACATTAGTTAGTGCAACTAGTGCATGTTTCTAGCAAGCTAGAATTACATAATTATTAGTTTATTGTATGTTAAGTCTCATTAAGTTAAATATAGTACTGTTGATGTAGTGTCACTGTACTTCTTATATTTCAAGTACCTATCTGACGAAAGTTATGAACCAAACTATAAAATGTAAATCAGTCTTTAAAATGCAATATGTTGGATATAGTGTTGAAGTTGATTTATGTGCCGACACCCTTACCAAATCAAAAATCACAAAATAAAGTATTAAAATATATATAATATTCTTTTGAGTTACATTTTAAAGCAATTTAACACTAAATTATTCAGCCTTATGTACATGCGATGTAAAAAGGGAGTAAATACGTATGAACTTAAATGCATTATTGTGGCAATCTATAAATTAGTTAAGTACTTCAGTTCAATCACAATTTTTGAGGTTCAGCATAAAGAAGCTTCGAGTATTTTATAAGAGGGTTAATATTGATGGCATCCATCAATTGGCTAGAGCTACCTATTAACTGAAGATGTCAACATTAATTTACATTAAACACCTGAAAGCAGCATCAATATTAATCCTATTATAGAGCTGCATAAGAGACCCTAAAGCACACCTATACACTTTTTCAATTAAAAATCTCATGAATATACACATATTTCTCCAAAAGATTACAGAAAAATTGGCTAACTACAATTTAGACGTATATTATGTATCTTATTTTTACAAAAACTGTTCATTTTCTTGACTGTGATGGCATATTCAAGTTATGTGTAAAGGAAACTTATGAAATAAGCTTCTAAAGCGTAAAGAGAATGTATCAAAGTTTAAAAGTACAAAAATATTAGTAAAATAATATAAACATACATCAGTCTACATAAATAATGTTGTCATGTATGTTGGCTAGCAATTAACTAAAAATAAATTTATCACCATATTTTTAATTTCTCATTATTAATTAAATTTCTTTACCTCTACATTCAACCCCGACAAAGGGATGTGATTTGTTTTGATTATCAAAGTGAAATTAAAACTTAATTTTCGTTGTAAAGTAGATAGTACCTGTACAGTAATCATAAAGCTTTCATAAATGGATGTCTTGAAATTAGGCCGGCAAGTCAGTAGCTGCCAATCAGCTGCCATTAAACAAATACAATAGTTTAATAAAAAGAAATATAAACAGCACAATATCATAGACAAATTTCCTTAACATCACTATGAATAGAAGTCCATTTTTTACCCCTATATCTAAACTCTATGGCAGTTTTTTAGAAAAATATACAAAATGCATCATTTAATTATTGAAGATCACTGTCGCATGTAGTTGCACTTCGAGATCAAGTCCGGTCTGGGCGGCCCGAGCCGCGCGCCGCGCACTAACACAATGTCACTTACACCAGGAAACCATAGGGGCCACTGCCGCGGATTTGTGCGCGCATGCTCTGCACGCTGTTCATGATCTTCTTCTGGTGGCCGACGAGCGTGACGCCCAGAGACGCCAACTGGTGCACCGTCAGGTCCACCACGCCGTCCATGTCCAGAATGCCCGCCGCGCGGAACTTCTCGATATAGCGTGACATCTTGATGCACTCCAGCCACTCTTCCACTGATGAGAACTGAATCAGGTCAGGAGTATCACCCGCCAAAGGGTCGGCTGAGCGATTCTGTGCGATTTTTCTCAATGTATCTGGACAGCGGATCAGTTTATCTAAAGTTTTCACAATGCTAGCAAATGTGGGACGGTGTGTACGTTCTTTTTGCCAACAATCGAGCATCAGCTGATACACCGCCTCGGGGCAGTCCATTGGCGCCGGTAGACGGTATCCCTTCTCTATGGACTTGATCACATCCTGGTTACTCCAGTTCCAGTATGGTCGTTCACCGAAACTCATAACCTCCCAACAGACGATACCCATGGACCAGACGTCACTGGCTGAGGTAAACTTTCTGAACGCGATAGCTTCTGGTGCAGTCCATCGAACGGGAATTTTGCCGCCACGTGTCGTGTATGCACCATCGGCGGTTGACTCTATCTCTCGTGATAAACCAAAGTCAGCGATTTTGCACACGAGTTGAGAATTGACAAGCACGTTTCGAGCGGCAAGATCACGATGAATATAATTCATTTCTGACAGATATTGCATCCCCGTCGCGATACCACGTAGCATTCCTACTAATTGGACAACACGGAATTTTCCATCGTTAGCTCTCAAGAAAGTGTCCAGAGAACCATTCTCCATGAACTCTGTTATGATCATGATTGGATTACATTTTGTGACTACTCCTTGTAGGAAAATAACATTAGGGTGTTCAAACTGTCCCATTATAGAAGCTTCAGCAAGAAAGTCCCGTCTCGCTCGTTCTGTGGAGCCAGGTTTCAGGGTTTTGATGGCAACATCAATCTCTTGGCCACAGCTGGCTGGTAATTTCAGTTTTCCTCGACAAACATCTCCAAATTCACCGCCGCCGATAATTGCTTCTATAGTTATGCAAGAAGCGTCAATTTCGCGAGCGAATTCTCGAACCGCCTGGTTAGGGTCTTCATATGTATGAGGGTCAATATAAGTTCTGGAACCGGTCCCTGCGAATAATGGCGTCGTAGCATTGCTACTTGTCTTGGCAGGGCGCTCGGGACCCGTGTAAACTTCTCCATTTCGGTAGTTAAGCGCATTGCAGTCGCTGGGCTGCTTCTTGTCACATTCGTCATCAGTGCGCGATCGTAAGAACAGTACAGTAGCTATAATGGCAACCACTGACAATACTACAACTGCCACCATAACTCCAGCCACTAGACGTACCTGCGCACCTTCCTCTTCGCCTACGAAAGTTGTCTCCAGCACGGATCCTGTCCGCGCGTATACTATGCCACTGAACTCACCCCAACCTCGCTTCATCTTAGCTCTGACTCTAATGCCATATTCCGTATCCCTTTTCAGGCCTGTGATTATAGCATGTGGTTCTTTAGAGATTTTGAGGGTGGCATTTGCACTTTTCTCCATGTTATCTTTAGGGAAGCATTTGACTTCATAACTTTCTATAGTATCATCAGGATCAGTTAGGTCTATTGGTGGCGGGTTCCATGCTAATGACAACTTGTCACTTTCTACACTCAGAATGCGCAGTTTTGAGACCACACTGACAACAGACGCCTCCGTGACTGCAGTGATCTCAACTTTTTTAGGTTCTTCACCTGTTTGTTCTGTAACTCCATTTTCAGCATAAACTTGGAATTTATACTCTGTCACAGGCTCCAAACCCATTACAGTAACTCTTGTGTTATTTAAACCAATTGCAGCCGGTCTGTATTCAATATTAGGACCACAGTTAGAGCAGAACACCCTATAAGTTATGTCATTGCGTCCTCCAGCTTTATGTGGAGGCTGCCACGCAAGGGAAATTGAAAACTGATCAGCAAATGTAACTGTGAGGTTGACAGGTGCAGATGGAGGCTGAGTGCAAGGTACATTCTTTGGATCCTTCTTGGCTCTAAAGAAGCCCGGTACACATTTACATTCAGCAGCGGCATATGCTGTGGATTCTGAATAATCTGGGCATGTTATACATGGGTCATCACCAGTATGAGATTTGAATTTCCCAGGTGAACATTCATTACATACTTGGTTGTTTAGGTCAGGTTCAAAGCCTGCTCGGCATTTGCATGACCCACTGGGTAGAGTCCACTTGCCATCACCCTTGCATAAGTAAACTGGAGGAGCCTCACCTGGAGCCGTCTCTGCATTCTCCACACATGTGCCATTGGCTTGTTCGATGACAGTAACCTCACGACCTGTTGGAGTCGCTGGAAACCTGGCAAAGTTGACTGTTACTTCAGGGCATGTTATATAGTAAACTTTCACAGCCAATATTGATATACATGCACCCTGGTCTCTAAAGGCAAAATAAACACCTCTTTTAGTTACTGCTATGCTCTTAACCTCTGTGTTGATGTCCACTTCAGAGTTGGTATTGAAGCGGCCCTCGCCTGCAGCAATGCGGCCAACTAGCTTGTAGCTTTCAGGCTCCCACGGCGGCTGCTCGCGCGTCGCCACGTCAAACTCGTAGTACAGCAGACTGAATGTTTCCTTGCAGCTCAGTGCATTACCAGGGAACAAGGAACAATCTCTTATAGTGAATTTGATCTCAATATAAATACGGTTGGCATTCCTGCGCTCGATGAAGGGCGTCCATAGCCAGTTGTTAACGTTGTGGTGTGCGACGTCGCACACGACATACGAGCGCCAGTTGATCTGCTTCTCGAAGTTAGTGTAGGACTCCTCGAGCCAGCCGGGCGTGCTCGCCTGCGCGCCGTACGGGAAGCGAGTCCAGCCCAGCGTCGCCTCGGTGGTGGTGTCGAGCAGCAGCACCTGCTCGCCGCGCGCGCTCGTCACCGTCGCTGCCACCACCGCCACCACCGCCGCCACTAGCGACCACATCATCTCCTCGACATAATCACACGATCACACCGAACAACGCTTACACGCCACTACACACGCTAATGTCAATTTCTCACTACATAATGCACCATACAGTTTTCACACAACGTTCAACACTTCACTTTGTAGATAAAGGATGGCTCGGTCATTCTCTCTTTGCTGCTATGTATTCAGAGTGCTTCACGTTTGGATGCGTTATAACTCGGTCTTAGGGCGGTGAACTTTATGTTAATGTCTTTTGTTTACGTATTACGCGACGTTTGAACACAAATAACATTATTTTGTGTGAGGATTCCGCATTTTTAATTTATATTGATCCCGTACTACACAGATGAGTACGTCTTGACATGGACGCGCAGCAGTTTTGTGTGTTGCCTTTCATGAAAAATAACAACACAAAATTGCATTTTAGAAAGTAAACCATAATGTTTATGTGGTCTATTCATATTGTTATCTGTGGTAATGGAACATCTGTGCGTTTTTGATACAATTTATTTTTAATTCGAGCTGTACTCTGATTTTATTGTCTGATAGATTTAAAGAATAATCAAATAAATAATTCACTACAATCAAGTATGAAAAAATGGTCCAAGCAAAAAATTAAACTATTTAGAAACAGCCAGCTAGAAACCATAGGCATAGACTAAACCAAATTTGTTTAATTTTAGCTAATGGCTTCTGGGCTTTTGTGTAATTTGTGTCACCCAGTTGTTTTTATTATTTGAACAATATTTAAAATACATTAATCGCTAGAAAACAAAATAATTGCTTTCTATAAGTTTATTTTTTAGTTTTCAACATCTATATATTTTAAATAAATAAATATGGATAGAGCATTGACTGAGGCTGGGAAGCTCAGCGTTAGGGATAACGAAATATAAAATGGACCCCGGCTCGTCCACGACCTTGCCGATGCCGTTGTGAGGGGTAACTGTCGTTTTCGCACCGCTGGTGTTTACGCTTAGACCGAAGTCGTGAATGACCACAGAACATATATACCCCTAAAGGGGAAGAATAGCGACTCCGTACTAATTTTGTGGGGAAAATTTTTCTTAACAACCAGCGCCATCTATGTTTAGCCCACGAAAACATGGCAGCAAAATCCAGGGCGGGAATTTCAAATACTACAAGTACTTACAGGTTCTTTGTATTGCATTTTATGCACAAGTACATTGCGCTTCTCGATAGTTTCTTTCAAGATGGCAATTGTTTCTAAGCAGTAATTGACATCTGAACAAAATTACTATCGAGAAACACAATGTACTTGTGCATAAAATGCTGAAAAATAATGATTAAGGAGCAGTTTAGTAAAACAAAAGATTTCACTTGACTTCTTATTTATTTATGCTAATATGACTTATTTTACTAAGGTTCGGAAACCGATGTAAATTGATGCTGGGATGTTTAGAAGGTGAAGATCCACACATAGCACAGATTCTAGTGTTTTCTTTCTGCGAACTCATCGCGAATTATGGCACAAAATCAAACAAGAGTCACTGTCTCAACACCGGGTCTATTTCTCACAAATACGCACTTAATTTCACCAAAACACAAACACAGAGGAACAAGCTCGACTCACATTAACAATGAATGTAGAATTAAATGCAACTGTTTTATTTATTACAAATAAACACAAAAACAAGATAAAATAGTGCGCAAGCGATGGCAGACATTTTTTCCTATGACGTCAAAATTTCAATGTCAACATATCATGGCCAATATGGCGTTCCAGTGTTGACTTATTATTATCTCCTTTTTGTTTTGTGTATTCATCAATTAAATGTTATAAATTTCATAACATACATTTTCTCGCATCAGAATAAAAGCAAAAATAAATTTTAAGGATAAGATACTCTAAAATCAAATTATAAGCCTATTATTAGATTCAATGTGAAGTAGTATTTTTGTTGGCAACATTATATAATTTATCTCTTTTACTCTAATGTTGATGTCTCTTTCTTGTTTTCTAGCCCACCTACATCTCGTTCGTAGAACAAAGTCGACAGACCCTGTGAATGACAGCCCAATATTAAACGTTACTTCCTTCAGAAACTTTGTATCAAATAAAATAAACACTGAAAATTATCATTCTTGCAAAAAGGCACGGGATAGGGATTGTTTCAGAAAAATAAATTAAAAATATATTTATTTATTTACTCAGAATCATTATAGCACACATAAAATCCACTCGTAAACGCATTGTATCTTTCAATAGCTCTTTATGTTCCGGGGTCACGGTGATGGAATAACCGGGACCCCGCAACATAAAGGGCTATTGAAGGACACCGTGGATTTTAGCCAGTACAAGCCTAACAGTCTCACCCGTCCCTCTCTGGAAGCTGTGAGGACGCGTTTGATTATTTTCAACACACTTGCTCATAAAATGGCTCTAATTTCACCGCAATTAGGCACATAATGACACCTGTTATCAAACTGTGACTTTTTCTTTGTTGTTGTTGTTTTTTTTTGTATTGCTTTGTTTTTAAAAAAGTTTCGAAACAAAAAAGATTGTGTTCAATAGCGTAGATACAAATAAATTTTACCAACTGCACGTTAACTAATTGTTTCTCTAAACAAACTTTTTAATCATTAAATAAAATGGCTTTTTAGTATTATTTTCTTCACAAGTGTGTTGAAAAACGTCGTATGATACACGTGTGTATTGATGATTACCGTCCTCGGCTCTCTTAAGACCCTCACCTAACGGCTCGGGTCTCAATGGCGCCTCAGCGGTAATCACCAACATTACACACTTGTACCATAATGTACTATTACTTTACCACGAAAAAAACCAGGGATTTACAGAGTCGAAAGTTTTGGCAACCGGCTTTACCTACTTTACCTAAGGATTTCGGTATTGCCCAGTAAGTGGGTTGCACATGCACACTTGCACAGTTACTGTTGTCATACGACACTTTTTTTTATCGTGGTAAAATTATCAAATGAGTCCTCCCACCCCATCTGTCAGACTTGTACTTGTACTGGCTAAAATCCACGACACGACATAATTATACCAATGTTGCATGTACCTCGGCGTGCAACTAACTGTGCAGGGAGGAGAGAGGTCTCCGACTATCGCCGAGAAGACACGGCGGTGCTCTGTTCAAGTGGAGCAGTCCGTGTCCTCCGGGTGATACTCGCAGTAGTGACACCCAGACGTTACATCCCGCCTTATCAGACACAGGTATCTCCCGAAACTTCCGTGTCCGCTGAGGACCTGCGTCATGTGGTAGGTCAGGGCGCCCTGACGCCTATCCAACCATTCCTCAAAGAGGGGTCTTTCCACCGCGATTGCGGCGTGCTTGAATATCAACCCCTAGAAGAACTAACACCTTTTTGATGTTCAACTTTCCAAATAAATTATTTCTTATTTTACCGGCAGTCAAGAATAATCCTTGAAGTTTTTATCGAAGCAATTTACCGCTTTGAAGCTGAATTTTCGTAAAACATTTTAACATTCACGTTGAGAAGGCAACCCTCTTGTGTATGATATCGATCGGCGTTCTGAGGCTGCTTGTATCCCGGCTTGTTTTGTTTACTTCTGTCAAAATCGTTCGTTACAACTTTTAGTATTGTATTTTTAGTTTAAATAGTAGTAGTTTAAAATGTAAAGAGACGCCAGACACCGCAATTACAATTACATTACCAATGACATGGTAAGTGCATAAGCACCATACAGAAAGGAAACCTTTTTCTTACTTATTTTACCGACACAATATTTATTTATCCCACAAGTATTAGGTACATATCTATTTAAAACAAATAAGCGAAGATACCTCTGCAAAAGCATTTGATTTTGTTATCTAGACATCATGAGCTTAATTGTCATTACTAGGAAGAAATAAAGGTGAAAATAAATGTGTTATTACTATTTACCGCGTTTTCCTACAGCTACAGTTTTCGATTGTAAGATAATATAAATTTGTAAACTGTGATATAAATTGAGAATATAATTTTAGTTCTTCTATTGGTCCATAGATGTCGCTACGTGTCTGTTTATTTGATAACTTTATAGTCTCCCTGCATCTGCATTGTGCGGTGAAAATCGGGAGGCACGGCAGTGCCCCCCCCCCAAAGTTGAGCGCAAAGCAAACACTGCCGTACCATTCTTTACTGGAACCATTTCACCGCATTTTCAGGCCCTAGACATTTCAATAATTAACTAAAACTGACACATCTGTATTTTGGTGGAGAACTTAAGTACAGTAGTAAGTGTGCTCAAAAAGTTAGGTGATCAAAATAATAAAATTAAAAAATAAAGTTTAGTTATTTTACGCTTTTAGTTCAGATATCCAACAAAAAATCTACGTATTATCGGCATATTTCAATTTAAATTAAAATATACCATCCATAAGCAAAAACGGATCCGTGCGGGCAACGTCAAGATATCCATTATTGTTATATTATATTAAAACCTTCTTCAGAATGTAACTAACACTTTTCTGCAAACCGCATCAAAATCAGTTCACCCAAACACGAGATAAATATGAAGTTTCTTTTAGATTTAATAGAAATAATAAATAAATAATAATAATAAATATTTTTTTGTGCTTGATAGGCTGCGCTCAGAAGTACTAAGCAACCGTACCATCTTAACTCCACCACCACCAACGGCGTCCGTGTCTGCTAACAGAGTTCCGCCGCGGTCTGCTACTGCTTCTGTTGTGGAGGAGGATGATGCGGTTGCCATGGTAAGTAGCCAGTGCAACGAACGGTTGAGGAGCGCACTGGAGGATGCGCTTCGTGAGTACCGCTCAACTCCCATTACGCTTAGACTCCGATTGCCACGATTACCCATGCACAAAAAAAATAGGGCGCTGGTGAGTGCCTTGAACTCGCTGCTTAAGAATCTCTTCGAGAGCAGCGAGGATCTTGTCGATACACATTCGATCCTGTTTTGCGGGGCTGTTTCGGCATGTCGATTGGCTAATGTCAAGTTTCCGGACAGTGACGGAGCCAATCGACCAAAACCAGCTGTACCAGCCTGGCAATGCAGGATTGAGCGTCGTATCGGCGAGGCCAGGGTACTCATCGGCAAACTATATTGCTTCAGGGAGGGAAATACACGACCACGTGTGATGCGCTTTGTGAGGCGGGCATTCTCGGGGACTGGTATCGGTCCTCAAGAATACATGTCCCGTGTCACAGAGCGCATCGACTTCCTGAAGCAAAAAGTTTGTGCATGGGCGAGTCGTATTCGGCGATATAAGCGACGGGTTGAGCGGTACTCACAGAATCGCATGTTCCGGAGCGATGAGAGGTGGGTATACAGAGCTTGGGAGCGACCTGAACAGAACATGGCTGACCTGTGTCGCCCAGATGACAGCGCCACGAGTACATTCTGGCGCAGCATCTGGTCGGTACCCGTCGGTCATACTGAGGCTGATTGGATGCGGGATGTCGAACAGGTGTGTGAGACTATACCTGAAATGGAACCTATTACCATTACACCATCAGATATAGCAAAAGCAGTCCGTCCGTTACCGAATTGGAAATCACCGGGACCGGACGGACTGCACAACTTTTGGCTAAAATGGTTCAATAGTTCACACACTGGTCTGGCATCTCAATTCCAGTCAGCCTTAGAGTCTGGGTCGCTACCCCAGTTTCTAACAACTGGTGTTACCCACCTGCTCCATAAATCTGGTAGTACCACGGAACCCAAGAACTATAGACCGATCACTTGTTTGTCGACGGTCTATAAACTTCTTACATCCATTTTGAGAGTGAAAATTAACACACATATTGAAAGTAACTCCATTATGTCTGCCTCTCAAAATGGATGTAGGAACGGGTCCCGTGGTACTAAGGAGCTACTCCTCATTGACATGGCCATTAGCCAACAGGTCCGTCGATCTCGTAGGGATCTGTCTACATGCTGGATAGATTATAAGAAGGCCTACGACTCGGTGCCACATTCATGGCTCATGAGGGTGCTGGAGTTGTACAAGATAGATGCAACTCTACGCGCCTTCCTTGAGTCATGTATGGGGCAATGGAGAACGGTCCTTCGCTATCCAGGGTGTCGACCGATCCAGGCGAACGATGAACCTGTATGGATCAAGCGGGGAATATTCCAGGGCGACAGTTTGAGTCCACTTTGGTTCTGCTTAGCCCTGAATCCTCTAAGCACATTGCTGGAGGATTCAGGTCTGGGCTATCGGTTGAGGAGAGGTGGTCAGGTCATTTCTCACCTCTTATACATGGATGATCTGAAACTCTTTGCCCCCAACAAATTGCGACTGATGGAGCTACTGAAGGTAACTGAAACTTTTAGTAGCGCCATCAGGATGGAATTTGGTGTGGACAAATGTGCAGTCATGCATGTAAAGCGAGGGGAGATTATGGAATCTGAAGGGATGCAGCTTTCAGATTCCATACACCTTAGATCACTCTCCTCATCCGAAACCTACAAGTATTTGGGTATGTCGGAAGCGTTAGGCATTGATGTACTGGACATGAAACAATCGTTGAAGGAGCGCTTCTTTGGACGCCTGAAAAAGGTTTTAAATAGCCTTCTTTCAGGCGGAAACAAGGTGCGTGCCTTTAACGGTTGGATCATGCCGGTCCTGATGTACTCTTTCGGCATACTCAAATGGACTCAAACTGAACTCGACGCCTTGGATAGACGAGTCCGTACTCTATTGACCGCAAATCGGATGCATCACCCACGTTCATCGGTGATGAGACTGTACATCCCGCGGAAATGCGGGGGTCGAGGGTTTTTAAATGCCAAGACCCTTCACAACCGCGAGGTGTGCAGTCTCAGAGAATATTTTTTGAAGATGGAAGTGGGTATGCACCGAGATGTGGTCACGGTGGACAACGGATTCACCCCGCTATCCATGGCTAAAGAGAACTGGCGCAAACCTGTGGTACTCAGTACCGAGGACCGCAATGAGGTATGGCAAGGCAAGGAGCTTCACGGACGCTTCTACCGGGCTCTTCATGGGCCCGATGTAGATTTTCTAGCGTCCGTGTCCTGGCTACGTTTCGGTGACCTCTTCGGGGAAACTGAAGGTTTTGTCTGTGCGATTATGGACGAAGTTATCTTGACGAACAACTACCGGAGACATATTATAAAGGATGGGACGATTGACGTGTGTCGGGCATGTCATCGTCCAGGAGAATCCATAAGACATATTATCTCTGGTTGTTCTCGTCTTGCTAACGGCGAGTACTTGCACAGGCACAACCTAGTAGCCACAATTATCCACCAGCAACTTGCTTTGAAATACAATCTTGTGGATTCTGAGGTGCCGTATTACAGGTATGTGCCCGACCCAGTTCTCGAAAAAGACCATGTCACGCTGTACTGGGATCTGCCTATCATTACTGACAGGACTATTGTCGCCAATAAGCCTGACATAGTAGTGATAGACAGATCAGCGCGCCGCGCAATGATAATCGATGTTACCATCCCGCATGACGAGAACCTCGTGAAAGCCGAGAAAGATAAACAAATAAAATATCTTGACTTGGCGCGCGAGGTTGTCGACATGTGGAATGTGAGCTCGGCTATCATTGTGCCGATTGTTGTAACGGCCAATGGCTTGATGGCCAAGAGCCTCGACGAACATCTGTCGAGGCTCTCGTTGGGTAGTTGGATCAAGAACCAGATTCAGAAGGCAGTACTCCTTGATACGGCTCGTATTGTGAGGAGGTTCCTGTCTCTGGAACCCTAACCACCGGTAGCTTGGACCCTGCTCCCACACCGGCGGACAACTATTTTTATATTTTTAAATGTTTTTTAATTTTTTTGTTTTATAAAATATTTAAAAATGTAAATGTATGTAAAAAGATGAATAAACGAAATAATAAATAAATAAGAATATGTTAATAATGTTTGCATGCCATTTTTATGGCAAAATGTGTTTGGACTTTTATTTATTTTTACCATCTTTGTACCTACTACCACATTTAATGCAAATAAATAATTTTGATTTTGACTTCATCAACCAAAATACAGCCGAGACTGAAATTTAAATATTAAAATGATCTACCATATAGATCTCATCATTTATATCCATGAATCACCATGATAAATAATTACTGACAATAATCCATTGTTCACATTTTTAGACCGTGAAACCTGAGTGCTAGCATGCTCTACCAAATACTAACTTACAGTCCTTGTTAGAAGCAATGGTAAGTAGAAAATACTACAGACATGTATCTTTTACTGTTACCACATAATCTGTGCTGTTACTGTCAGCCTGTATCATCCCACTGCTGGGCAAAGGGCTCTCCGACTTCCAAATATTTCGATCTAAGGCTAGTGTGAGCCACTGGTTGTTAGGTTTATCCAGCTCATCCCGCCATCTTCTGCGAGGTCTGCCACGACGCCTTCTGGCTCCTCAGGGCTCCTACATATAATTCGCTAATGATAGAGGGAGCTCCATTTTTCACATTAAATGATGATGCTGATGATATTTGAAAGTGAAGTAGCGCCGCCATCTTAATTCGCAGCCGAAGCAAGTTTTCAAAAAAAATTGCTTGCTAGTAGCACATTTATTTTGTAGGTCAAACCGCGGAGAAGTACAAGATTAAAAATCAAACAGAGAAAAGTAGCGAAAAATAATGTAGTAAAGCCAGATGTGACGCAGGGGGCGGGCCGACCGCCACCGCTGCGACTGCCAAACCCGCGAGTAACTATTATCAAGCTGAGACTGACGAAATCTCAGCGTTTTTAGTAGGTACATATCTTAAGCAGGGCTAGGTTGTCTTGAAAGTTCGCTGATAAGACCGCTCATTCTGTTAACCTATTAATACAATCCATTATTTACATTTCATACATTTTGTCATTTCACGGTACTATTCGTTTTGACTTACAGGTCCAGTCGCGGAAAAGTGCAAGAATAATGCAAAAGGCACCGCTTCTACTACAGACGCCGGCACCTCTACCGAAGTGCAGACGGACGCTGCCGCAGACGTCGCCATCATTGCCTTCCAAGCTACAAGAGCCGCTAAAGGTAAAACTATAACAATATAAGATAAAAGTTTTCAAGTCACGATAGTTTTCAGCGTGCTTCAAGTCAAGCACATTTCCGAAATTGCAAGTAGCTATTAGGCTACAAATATTTAGTCCATTTAAATCTGCTTACAGTTTTTTTTTTATCGTGGCATAATCATCAAATATAAAAATCATAAAGTGGAAGGCCTCTCCCACCCCATCTGTCAAACTTTTACTGACTAAAATCCACGGTGTTCTTCAATAGCCCTTTATGTTCCGGGGTCACGGTGATGGAAATAAGTCCCGCGACCCCGGCAGGCTTTGGCCCTCTGTGATGGGGTCCCGTCATTTGCTGACAGCTCTTTGAGGCGCGCGTGGAGCACGACGCGCCGTCGACCCGGGCATGGTCCATGGTCGGACAGCGAGTTGCCCTTTACTCGCTATCCGCATGCCCGCGCCTACGGTGGCCCGAGATCATCTGCCGACGTCCGAAGCCGTGGGCGTGTACCACTGCGGTTTGGGCGGAGGGAGGACGCTGTCCTCTCTCTCTCGCGGCCCGCCATCTTTTTCACGAGCATTACTGCTACTCGCAGAAGGTGGCGACCGCTTCCCACTCCGTCTCGCTCCGCAGCATGGCTGAAACCAATGCCGGGCGCGAGAGGTCTCCGCCTATCGCCGCCGTGAGGACACGTCAGTGCCCTGCCCAAGCTGGGCAGTCTTGCACCCTATGTTCTACTGTGTCCTCCGGGCGATCTTCGCAGTGGCAACACCCAGTCGTTTCCTCCTTACCCATCAGACACAGGTACCTCCCGAAACTTCCGTGTCCGGTGAGGACCTGCGTCATGCGACGTGCATGATGACGTCACGGCGTCATTACCTAAATGACGCCGTGACGTCTCTCCAACCACTCCTCAAAGAGGGGTCTTATCGCCGCTATTGCGGCGTGCCCGGCCGTCGGTCGCGACAGTCGTCCTCTCCATACTGCCCTGAGTTCGCGCCGGAGCTCTTCCCGCCGCGCCTCGACTTCTCGAGGCAGCGGGGTTACGCCCCGACGGCGACGCTGCGCCTCCACGCGCCACTCGTAGACGCGCTGGAGGGCAGTCGCTTCCAGATCCCAGGGCAGTAATCCGGCAAGGAGGTTTGCTGATTCGCTGGCAATCTGCTTACAGTTACAATGCACTTAAAATCTGTTGTTCTCCAAAATTATATATTTAAGCATTATTTTAAAAAAAATGCTGTCCCGCACTTGGAATTTATTCATACAAATATTTTGTTCCGTGCGGGGATCAAACTCGCGACACGCTGCGCAGTAGTTGATCGCTCAGCCAGTGAACCAATCAGTGCCAAGCGAAGTGTGTTGTCTCGAGAGCTCCAAGTTATTTTTTATCCTGTTAAGAGCTCATCTATAGCAAAGAATAAATAATGTCTATAGTTCGTTCCACTCATAAATAAATATACCTAATAGTTAAAATTCTATTAAAAAAAACAGTGGGTACGTTAATTAATTAAATGTTATAGTTTTTTTCTATCAGCTCAAAAAAATCTAGTGGGATGGACCGGATACTGTGAGGGCGACGGTCGCCGAACGCAAAAATGTTGCACGAAACGACAATCCAGCGCCAAAAGTGTCAGCTGCTCCAGAAAACATATTAAAAGTATGTATATAACAATAATGTAACAATTTAATAGATAACGTGGCTAAAGTTTTGGCCGAAGACGAAGGTTTCTAACACTTACAGAGATTGAACACTCAGAAAAGTAGTTCTTTTAAACACTGAAAAAAAAGTGACAAAATTAACATACACTACACAATATAGTACCTATACCTACACTATTAGTACCCGGGTTTTCAACTTCAATGTAAATGTAGCAAGGTTGTAAGGCAGCTAGAATTAAACGACAGTGATTTTTTGGTTGCGTTGGTTGCCGTCAGAGCTGAGGCAACCAGCCCTATACACAACAGAGGTGAGGATAGAATTTATTTTCTAAGATCACCTGCTGGTAGCTAAAACAATTTTTTATCAACTTTCGAGGATGAGGATAACTTGGTGGTGATTGTCGTCTCCGGCAATGAGCAAGGTGGACGTGGCAGAAAATTACACGTATGTATATCAATATTATTTTTTTTTAATGTTGGACGATGCACAAACATTATGTGTGCTACTTAAATATGTCAAAAAATAGTGAGTGCACAATTTTTTTATTTAGATAGCCACCGTTTTTATTCAATCATCAAAAACTGGGAGATTGACTAATTAATGCTGTCACCTTCGTATAAAACTACATACCTCATTAAATAAATCAAATTACACAAAATAAATTGCTGCTATGCTTTTTTAGTTAACCATAAACTGATTTTTTACGATAATTAAACCTTCGGCTTCGGCCAGAAACTAACTTTGGTTCATTTTCCTATAATTTATTTTCCAGTGGCCGCAGTGGCCTAGCGGTAGGCCTCCGTGGTCGAAGTTTAATCTCAGGTAGTATTTATGAAAAAAGAAAATCTTACTGCTCCACAATTTATGATTCCTCATTTATTTATTTATTGTTCGGAAAGCTTACAGACTAATAAATAAGTTATTAACAACAATTTATTTATTTAGGATCTCCAACAAAGAATACACAGACCATATACACAAAAATACACAAAGGGTTCTTTTATGTGTGCTCCTTCACTTATAGGAGACCGCAGCATGCACATTATATAGGTATAAACAACGTTAACTACAAAAAAAGACAGAGAAGAAGAAGAAAAAAAAAACACGAACCTAACATTTTGAAGAAACTTAAAAATATGGACAATTATTTAAGGCATTTGAGACATCTTTTTTATATTTTGAGATGGGGAGAGTTATATCCAGGTCTAAACGCTTTGATAGGTCATTGTACAACCTACAGAGTCTTGGCAGAGCGGCAAAGTGTCCCAGATTGGTTTTGGACCCTGAGACATGAAAGAAATTATAACTGCTTTTCCGAGGCAGGCGAGATGGCGCGTTTACCTTTAACTTCTGGAGAAGTTCACTGCAGTCTATTACTCCGTTGAAAACTTTGTGAGAAGCAGTATCAAGTCAGCTGTTTTTCGTCTGTCAGCAAGCGAGACCATTCAATTGCACTGACATTTGCCATTTACTAGCTTTCACAAGTAAAATCATTATCAATCATAGTAGACTGTGCTAAACTACTCCGTCCTAACAGTAGATTTCGTGAACTGTAGTAGTAGTACACGTTTTTGCTCCACATTTAGATAGACTAATAAGCACTGTCTATATTCTATTTCTCTCATTATTCTCACCGATCTAACCTAGATCAGTTTCAGTGGTTCAAAATAACAGTCAGTTTGCCAACTAGATTCGAAATAGGTGTCAGTACGCTGACGTTACGCTAATAATTAATTAATTGGGAATTCAAAAATCTACATCCAAAGTATTGAACTGCTTATCTAGATCATTATTGTTGACCGTCTGGCGTGGTTATGTTTGATCGATATTAACCATTATGAAATTTATTTCCAGCTTATAAGTTTGTGCGCGCCAAACACGCCCATGCTAAGCTTGACAGCACCCATCTCGCCGCCGCCATGCTCGCGATGGCCAAGCTCGTTAGTACCAAACTCGCCAGTGCCAAACACGCCAACGCCAATCTCGGCAACGCCAATCTCACCACCGCCATGCTCGCCCGTGCCGAGCTCGCCAGTGCCGAGCTCGCCAGTGCTAAGCTCGCCAGCGTCAGTCTCATCAAGCTCTCTATCGATAGTGGTAAGTCCACCTTTCTAATTAGTATATAAATAAATGAATATCAATAAATATGTATAAAATAAATACCACAATACGCTCAAAATCTGGAATTGCCAAATTGAAGTGGGATTGGGCGGGTCATGTGTATAAAATGCATAAGGATCGCTGGGCCAGAGTCGTTCTGCAGTGGGTACTGGATAGGCGTCGTTGCCGAGGCAGGCTTAGAAAACGCTAGCGTGGCGATCTAGACGCATTTTTGAGCGATTGGCTGGAGAAAGCCACAAAAAGGGAGAAGTGAAGTGAAGGTTATGGGGGAGACCTTTGGCCAGCAGTGGGGCTATAAAGATTAATAAAAAAATAGAGAGCAGCACGCTCGCTGGGCGCAACGGACGGAAGTCATTATTTTATAATTACCAAACAGTACTCAGAGTCGACTAGTTTAAATTCATGATTTAATTTATTTCACAGGTGGACATACCACGAAAACGACGACAACCTTTAAGACAGTATCCTTCTAAGAAGACAGTAACGCCGGAGTACTCTGACTCGATATCGTATGGGGTAGGTCTAGCAGTGCATTTGTAAGGATACAGCCAAAGTGCAGAGTACAACGTAGAGAACAGCCAAGTACTTGCCTTGTAGAGAAAAGCATACTTGGGGGGGTATTACAACGTCTTAAAACCAGGCTTGTTCCAGTGAGTGAACGAGTTGGCGCTAGACGAATTGTATAGCTCTGTCACTTTCACTCACCGGAATAAGCCTGGTTTTAAGACGTTGTAATACCCCTCTCTGTTCGTTCGTTCAATTTTCATCGATCATTATAAGGCAGTACACGTACTTAGATATTTTGTGGTTTGTAGTTGTGGGCTACTATCAGTCAGACTGTTGGTGTTGTGCAGTTTATGAAACTACTTCAGGAGTTAAACTTTCAATTTATTTTGCACGTCGCATCGAAAAGACGTAAGCCGAGTCCGCCATCCCCGATGCCCGTACCTCGACGTCGATATAGAAAGCGCTTAGGCCGTAAGGCATTCCGACTATGGTGTTGGCTGCAGGGTGATTTTATGGTATATCAGTAATTATAAAGTGTGTTAATGTATTTTAACAATTCCTTATTTCATTTTGTTGGTGGAATAAGTAATGAGAGTTCCTTAACGAAGTTTTTCCTTGTGCCAAAAACATTTACTATCACCGTCGTGCGTTGTCTTGTACAACAAAATATGTCGTATCCTATAAGGTAATTAGTTACTTATTAGGTTTAATGAACAGTGGCTGAAAATAATGATCTGTATTTAAAAGTCTAGTAAAATTTAATTAAAAATAAAAATAAAATAAAATAAATATTCCACAACTATCACACAACGCCATCTAGTCCCAAGCTAAGCAGAGCTTGTGTTATGGGTACTAGACAACTGATAAACATACTTATATATTTCTAAATACATACATATTATACATATATTACACCCAGACACAGAACAAATGATCATGCTCATCACACAAACATTTGTCCTGGGTGGGAATCGAACCCACGACCCCCGGCATAGCAGTCAGGGTCACTAACCACTAGACCAACAGGCCAGTCAATTAGACGTAAGATGACGATACTGTTGGCGCAGTAGCCGAGCGGTCGACAGGGATCGATCCCCGCACGGAACAAATATTTGTATGATCTGCAAGTAGTTGTTCCGGTCTGGGTGTTTGTGTATCATTTGTGTGTTTCTATGTTTGTAAACGCACCCACGATACAGGAAGAAATTCCTAGTGTGGGGCAACGTTTTTTTTTAATGTATGGACGTTGGAAATTGAATTTCGTTGTGAATTTCCTGAAAGGAGGGCAACAAGCGAGCTTTCGTAAAATAAAACCTGAATAAATAAATAATCATGTGTTTGACTGATTGCGGTCATAATCTTGGTGATGTGATCATTTGGTACTGTCTACAGAGGCTGCAAGCCATCGTACGCAAGAAATTCAAAATTATCTTTGCTGTTGTGACTATCCGGTATTAGTAGGCGGCAATGTTGCCAGATATAAAAATATTCATTAAAATGAAGCATAATATACTATATCTGTCTTAAAACGTGTGGTCTAAAGACTTTGAGTAGCGTCCTAGCAGGGTACTTATGCAGTTTGCAGGGCATACGCCTGCATAAGTAATTCAGCAGTGGAAAACTTAGTATAATTTATTATGTGTAAAATTTATAAAATTTTCGTGATTGAATATGGACGTATTCACTTATGATGTGATAGACGAATATTATTAGGATGGACAATTGTGTATTTTCTGTGACATCATGAGTCGTGACTCATTAGTGATAGGTATAGGAGTGTATACTCTCTAATAAGTCTGTGGGTATAGGTAACAGAAGTTTGATTCTCCGAAGTAAAAGAATTACATTGTGAAACAAATGTAAGCTTCGATTAAGTATTTTCGTTTAAATATAAATATGGAGACTGTCTTGGTACCTACAGCCAATATGCAACACACTTCTTGAGGATTTTATTAAGGTTAAGGCTATTTGTGTATAAAATTTATCCTTCATGATATAGGTACGGGTAACAAAAGGTTTCTAAAACTAAATCATGCGGGTGCCAAAAAACGCAAGTTGTGAAGATATAATTATGCTGATAATTCAGTATATTAATACCTTTATGGTTTCTAATTAAATACGATAATATTTTGTTTATATATTTTTAACATAATGAATATACCTAATTACTAAAATACTACATTTAAAAACTAAAAATAAAGGTAAAATATTTACAAAAATGTTCGAAATAAAACTAAAGATTACAGGGCGTGGAAAAATTCATCCACATCGCTGTCAATGGGGAAACGAACGAACGCTGGCGGCATTGCCTTAATACCTTTTAATGCATATGCATAATGGGATGGGACACGGGCTGACGCTCTCGAGGCCATTATCCACCACGCGGGCCCAGTATGGCTTGTCCCAGCTGCCACGCCTCGCCAGAAACTGAAAAAATTCTCTTGTTTCCATATCAAATGACTGATATAATATGTATAATAAGTTGAAGGGTGAAGGTGATTTGCAACGAAGAACGGCTTGTATTTGATAAGTAGACTTACTTAACATGTAATAGTTTTAAGGACAATAAAAAAGCGGCTTATTGCTGAATTTTCCCGGTTCAAAATCGGATGTCTGCCCCTTTACACTGTTGTTTAATAGTAAAGGGACTACCTAAACTATTGTAGCTCATTGAACAAGTGATATTTTACTTTAGATGTTACATACACTTTTCTGATGATTTTAAACAGTAGAAATTATGGAACTACATAAATAACAATGTAATCCCTTGTAATAAGTGGTTTTTCTTCTTATAATAAACATATAAACTCAGTATGATTTTGATTTATCTATGTTAACTTAGTAATGAGGACGTGAGTAGATACCTGTACCGTAAATAATGGGGAAGGCGTTTGCTCAGCAGTGGCACGTTCACCCTAAGGGAAGGCCAGTGACGGAATAAGACTACTTAATACTCTAAGCAATTGAAGCCTTGGTGCTCTCGGGTTTTTTGTTGTCGTGGTTATATACTCGTACATCAAATGGGTCCTCTCGCCCAGGGCTGGACGGGAGAGACTGTCAGACTTGTACTGACTTAAATCCACGGTGATCCTTCGATAAACTGTGTTCCAGGATTACGGTTACTTGATGTGGTAGTCCCGCGACCCCAGCAGGCCCGCGACCCCCGCTTTTTGGCCCTCTAAAGAGGGCCCGTCATTGTACTAGGTAGGTGTTCACCCTATTGTAACAATAGAATGATTATACCTAAACTCAGTCTATATCCAAGTGCAGTTGCAGCAGTACGAAAAACAGTTCAAAATATTTTTTTGATTTGAAAGAGATTCTGAGTGTGTTCAACCAAACACAATCTTTATATTAGTAAGATACGCAGTTTTTTACAAGGGATCAGCAAAAGGAAGCTGCTTCAATTTATAATTTTAATTGCATGGGAAACTGGTGTCGTTTGAGTAATTGCAATAGCCCAGGACCCTGGGGAATAGTCCGCTGATAGGACAACTGCCTGAAGCACGGCTTACTACCTACAATGGTCTTTTATTTGATTCTTGACATTAGAACCAGTCTAGATTCTCTTCAACTGATAACCTTCTAACTTCTAACATTGTAAGATGAACTCCTCAGAATACAATGAACTACTTTGAATATTTATCCTTTGTACATGACGTGTTCGTTAGCATCAAACACTAGTTTTTTTATTGCTTCTTTTTTTTTTGTACTTTGGATAACAAACATTTAAGACATTCAGTGGCGTAGCGAGACCGAATCTAGGAGCAGGACGGAAAATACGACTTGCCCCTGCTGCTCGCGCGAAGAGCCCCTTGTTGTAATATGACTTGGTTCGTCCAAGTCATCTACACCACATTATGACTGTCTTTCATCTTTTCACTGACTGGTTGCAAACTTGTGATCGCCTTTGTCAATTTGTTCTCTTTTTTCTGAGCGCGAGGCCCGTTTAGTTGCTAGACCGGGGGCTAGGATCCGCTTTGCCCCCGCCTAGCAATGCTTGGTTTTTTTTTTACGTGTTACAATCATCAAATGAGTCCTCCCACCCCGGGCAGGGCGGGAGGGTCTTTCAGATTTGTACTGACTAAAATCCACGGTGTCCTTCAATAGCCCTTTATGTTCCGGGGTCACGGTAATGAAATAAATTCCGCGACCCGCCAAGATACGCTACTGCAGACATTGATAGCCTTATACTAGACTGAGTCGACTCTAAAAAGAACTTTTGATTTGTAGACGATAAAATTCTTTTATCTCCATTTTTGGTTTAACTGTCAATGTGTTAATTTAGAGAGTTTGAGTACTTCAATAAAGTTGCATTGAAAAATAGGCAGAAAAAATATATCGCTATGGAAAGCAACAGGATTATCTAGAGTTCTAGACGCTTCATGGACAAAGTTCTTAACCAAAATGGAGCCTGAGGATGGATGCCGCCGCCAACATCTGTGTAGGTAAGTACTTAGTGGAGGAAGATTCGAGATGGCACAAGAAGACAGTAGGTACAGTCACATAAACAATGTAATCAACTCTTGGCAAAGTTATAAAGCGATTTTCTCCTACTGTGATTAACCTAATCAACATAGTATTTGTAAGAGATATTATTCCGAAATAGATCTGATCTCATAGTTGAAAATATTTTTCAAGAGAAAATTACCTTAAGATTTTACTACCTACTGGTTTATTCATTGGTCGCGACTGTACACCTATTTAGATGCGGTGGGAGACATTCTACTCAGGAAGCGAACAGGCAATAAACTAAAATAAAAAAAGACAACCTTTATGAAATATAGAGTAAATGATGATATTGAGACTATATTATTACGTATCCATTACGGCACGGTTGACGCAAAGCCTGAGTGACGTACTATTGCATGTTGAGAGTTCGATTCTCGCACGGTACAAATATTTGTATGATCTACAAGTTGTTGTTTTGTTTGTGTTTGTGAGTTTAAATGTTTGCAAACAAGTCCACGACACAGGAGAAAGCCAAACTGAAAGACCGTAACAAAATGCCAATGGCGCACAGTGAACTATATCAAAAGCTACTTTTACTAATATGAAAAACTATCCAAATAAGAAAAGTCTAGATTCATAGGTAGACTAGGTTTGTTTTCAGCTTAGCGCTAGTTAGGCTTTGTCGAAGAGCTGAGTATTGATTTTTATCGGTCTGTACCTAGATAATATTTTATGTAGCGGCTAACGCACAGGCGTCCTCAACGTTTTGTACTACTGCTGGATACACGAGAAGTCATATTTTCCGTCAGGACTGAATAGATTTAGGTAAATATGTTAAGTATTAAAATTGCGATGCTTTGGTCTCTGTTACCTACTCTGTTGAGATACTATGCATGGGCATGGATGTGGGAGATAGTATCTAGTTTTTGTTTGTTCTTAATTTTTCAGCCTTAAAAAATTTGGGTGGTCCCCGGAATACTCTGGGTAGGGCGCGGCCCACCCGAGCTTAATTGATAGAGGCTCACGAAATTAACCACAGCAAACCCTCAGAAGGAACAACGGTTAGCTTAGTCCATATTCAGAGGTCAGAAGGGTGATTTTACCACAAACATAAACTTAACTATACTTTAATATTCTTTCGCCTACTTACTTATTATGTAGGTACCTACATTCTTAGAATATAATGAGAAGGACTTTCTCTGTGTGCGTAGCATGACTAGATATCTCTATTCTACCAAGAATAGACTTACCTATAGTTATTGCGTTTCAGTCAGGTTTTGTAATTTTAAAACCAACCAAAACCGTTTCTTCGGTGTCGAGCTACACAAATGCTGTTTTAGAAGAGAAAAGTAAGTTCGAGATGAGCATACTTTATTTTAGTTTCTCAAAAGATCTTTTTCAGTAGCATTGAAGTCTGAAAATAGGAACCTAGATTAAGAATCAAATGGCAGATCTGTATCTATAGCTGAAAAATAAATACCGAACTTTGACCTTTCACGTATCATAATCCGCTCCGAAGGTTGACGTTGCCTGGCGGAGCGGGCGAGTGCGACAGAGCTCTGGAACTCTAGATCGGTCCATTTCATCCAGGACGCTGGCGGCGGACGGTCGTGTGGAACATTCAGCGAGCGACGTAGGACCAGTTCGTCCCGAGGAAGTTCCTGCACCAGCTGCCATGACGGCTGTGCCTCCTGCCTCTAAGGCACCGCCAGGTTAGTGATCGGCCAAGTGATTTTAGAAAGTTTAGCTTATTCCTATTAGGCAGTTGCGCGGGAATTCACCCCCAATAACCGCTCCTCCCATGCGCCATCGGTCCGGTGCATCACGACTAACTTACCGCTGTTTTTTTAATTATTATAAGTGATTTTAAGTGAAATGCGAACTTTTATTTATTTTTCTTAATGATTTCTTAGAGAGACTTCTACCGCATCTTCGTCTAGGCAACGTAAGTGGAAATCAGAATGGATATCGATCGTGGTAGTAGCGTCGTATTTATAGTCTCACAAAGGAACCCCGTCATCAGGATCAGAAGTCTTAGAAGGCGACTTGTTTTGTTTGCCAAGTGTCCTTGTCCTTGTATTGAGGCTGCGGCGTAGGTGTGTTAAACGAGGCGATCACTCTTAAGCTGAAAAAAATGGTCTGTTTTTGAATTTCTGTGGGAGGTGCTGCCTATAGGATCTATTTTAGACTAAATTGAGCTACATCCAGGATGCAGCTGCGCGGCTGGGCGCGGTTCACACGGTAGGACGGGGAGGAGGTGGGGTTGCAACCCGCTCGATGCACGTACACCTCCTGGCTTATTTCCCATAGGAAGTCAATGTATGTTTAGGTTTCGAAGACATAAACAAATTGCTTATTTGTTGTTATAGAATATCTAGCAACAACAACACCAACAATCTTATTATATTTGAATTCGCAGGTTTTATATAGGTACTACTTACCTACTTATTACGAATATTTGTAAACTCTATTCATTTGCTGTTATAACTGTTGTTGGTGACTGTACCTGTAACACAGCTTATAACAGACTCAATTAACTCATGCTAACTTCGTGTTTTCTTTCATTTCAGATCCGAAAAAGGCGGTTGTCAAACGTCGCAAGAGGAAGTCGAAGAAGCAGAAGGAGAATGGCCGGACCGCCAAGTTCAGCTACATGTACGCGCGGCCGCCGTTCATAGTCGTTGAGAACTAACTTTCCCACGACACGACAGTGTAGCACAGTTAAACCTAGTTAATGGACCTTGTGTGATTTTCGCTTCACTCTCCTAATATTTCTGGATAAGAATCTTCTTTATGCGGGAAACGACCTCAAGACAACCAAACGACCTAGAGTTCGGAGTGCAATCGGTTGCAAACGTTTGCCCTCCGGTCGCTTGCAGAGAATAAGGCATCGCATCAGTTGTCTGCTTCCTAGTAACAACCTCGTCGGCAGAAGCACCAAGCGGTCAGCAGAAGCACTATTTAAATTTTGTTATACTTCTACAATCTTCACTTCTTCGATGACCTCAGCTCAGGTTTGACTGTGTGAGGGTGGGAGGAGGGTCCGTAGTTTTGAGTTGGCAATGCTCTTCTTTGGAAGGCATTATGTGTTGTCGATGTTATTTTGGATTTCAGTCAAATAATATGCTTCAATGTGCACTTCGGAGAAGGTTTCGGGCAGTCTGAATGCCGGTTTAAGATCACACTGTGACGCAAGTTGAACCAGACCATTTACCAGCCTGATGCAACCTGGTGGCCGTCTGGGCCTGATGACTGAACATCTACTTCTAAATTGTAACGCCCTCACCACCGGGCCATGATGGAGGGTGTTTGGAACTAACATGACAGCGCCAAAGGGTACTAAACTAGATAAGGTTGGTGACAATAATCAATCGTCATAATGAATGGGAAAGTTAACATCATGCGGATTTACGGTTTTTTGCAGTTAAGGTTTAGAAGTAGACATTTCTGTTTTTGTGGCAGTGGTTAAGCTCCGGATTGTTTATTTCGTCAGTGTCTAAATTTAATGAAACTATATCTGTGTCGTGAATTTTCTGATTATATGCATCGTAGCCAACATACTGTGATTTTATTATTAGATATTGATCAAATCCATATTTCAAATATAGGTATCAGCACGGGGTGCTAAGACAGGAAACCACCACGTGCGCCCGTGGATTGGAGTTCCCTCTCGGATACGTCCTGGGGGAAGACCAGTTTTTCGGGCCGGTGCACCCTGGGATGCGGACAAAAACTTTTCCTTAGGCACTGTGTTCCTAAGGGGTCTCTTTGCCGTATGCGAATAGCCTGTCGTGTGGTCGCTCCAACGCGTGTCTCTCTGATCAGCAGAGGGCACAGCGGCGGAGCGAACTTGCGAACCGTGAATAATGGGTAGCTCGCCGTCCGACCGAGGACCAAGCCCGGGTCGGTGGCGCGTCGTGTTTCGCGCCAAATGCTTGCTGGGGTCGCGGGTTTTTTCTTAACCCAGGATACCGCGGCCCCGGTACGTAAAGGGCATCCGAATGAAAATACCCACAAAGTAAATAGACGAAAACTCTTTGTTGATGTTTCCAAATGAAAAACATTCTATCGCATAGGCATTTGGTGCAATATCTACAATTCAAGTCGCGCATCTCACCGCCCAAAAGGTTACGTGATGGGAAAGCAACCGTTCACCAACGACCGATTAATCATAAGAGTACCGGAGTGAGGAAGTGGAGTTAAAAAACCAGCAATTGGTCAATTCACGTAGGTATTCGTACTAACTGAAAAACTACTGGACCAATTTCAAAAAGCTTTTTCACCATTTACCAGTTGATATCTGCTTTGGCTCATTGCCTATGACACTCCATGGGGTGGGTTGAGCGGGCAAAGCCGGGCTGCAAAGGTAAAAGAAATACAGACCTGTCTGAGAACGTGAGTCAGCAGTGGTATAATAAAGCAGCTAAGACATTATACGAAAAAAAAAAATTAATAAAGTTGGCGTCTTGGACCAAAAGGACTGGCACTGAAAAATCTAGGTTTTGCTAGGCCTTCCTACTTCTTACCTACCAACTGTGAATTCTCAGGCATTTCATAATGTCAACATCTCTTATACCGGCTCTAAGCTATTCTTATATTCATACAATCTTAAAGAATGTTTTCATCTTCTAATTGAATAATACACAAAAGATAATCTTTTTTATTTGAAGTCATCTAAAAACTTGATTAATGTTATAAGTATGTATGTATGACAACAGTAAATATATTTTCTCAATTTCTCCCATCCAAAGGTTTAAAATATTGCTTTTAGCACTCAGAACACATTGCAATACGCCCCAAAATGGAAGAGAATTATTTGCTTTGCTTTCTTTTCTACCTCTTTATTATCAAGCGGCGTAAATTAATGCCGTAGCATTTCATAAAATTTATTGGACATTTTCTGAAATAACAGAACTGTTTTTAAACATTTATATCCTGCTTATAATTACTGTGAAGTTTTATTAAAATCAGCTCAGTCATTTCAGACTAGAAAGTTTATAAGAAATGTCGTTTGGACTAAAAGCTTGTAATAGTAAAAGAAAGTCACAAATAGTTTAATATTAAATGTATATTCCATATAAACAGCCATAAAATTAAAATACATGATTGTATAAAAATAATGTAAGACTAGATTTATATTTTGTCAAAGAAATATCTAAATGTAACATTTTGAATAGACCTATCTATTATTAATGAAAATATTGAATATCACAAGCCAGGTTACCTAAGCTATTTTTTAACTTACTACATAGATGATCACAGCTATTATAACAAACTAATAAATTAGCAATGACTTTCCTAATGAAATACTATATTGCTGTGTTATGATTTATATTACAACTAGCGGCCTGTCCCGGCTTCGCACTGGTGGAGGACCCGGTCTAAAACCCTGTCCCGATGGTTACAAACACAACAAAAAAATAATTATTCAAATCGGTCAAGCCGTTTTCATTTTTATTTAATATAGATAGACACTCATGTCATCAATGAAAAATACAGATAATCAGAGTACACATGGCTAGCATACAAAAGCCTGGTGAACAAGACCGATGTTGAATTTCATAACATACATAATTATGAATATAAAATAAATGAATTTGAATGACAGTATAGGTGTACATGAAAGCAATAATATGCAAATCCAAGAGTTAACAAGATTTTTATCATTTACACATAAATATGGCATTCAGTATAATTAAATTATAAATACTGAGATTATGGATCTTTGGTTCAAGTGAAGCCTGCAATTTCTTTACTCATTTCATTTTTTACTTTTATCACAGTTTCAATATTCAGTTTATTCTATGAGCTTATTACAACAGTTTCATCACAATTTCAAATTCCTTTGCTCAACTGCTGTAATCAACTCTTCCAAGCTTTTAAAAACATGCCCCTGTGATGCACTGGACTGTTCGCTCAGATTGGGATTAACCAGCAGAGCATGCCAGCCTGCTGCCCTGGCACCTTCATAGTCCTTCTTTACATCATCTCCTATATGCAGTGCCTCTGATGGCAACACTGTTGATGTGCACTTGCCTATAGCAGTCTCAAATATTCTCTCATCAGGCTTGCTGTACCCCGACTCATACGAAGTGACAATGAAATCAAAATGTTTGTGTAAGCTGACATTATGAAGAATATCATTAAGGCGAGGGTCAAAGTTAGATATAACTCCTATAGTAGGTACACCCAGAGTTCTAAAGTGCTGTATCAGTTTACGTCCGCCGTGGGAACATTGCCAACACTTATCAGTTTTAAATTCATCAATCAACTTATGAGCGATGACGGATAAATTAGCGGTTTTCGGCACATGGTCTCTCAACGTCATGCTGACTACTTGGCACCACCAATCCTCCCATTTTATCGTTTTTTGACCAAAATTTGGATGTTCTCTCCACATCTGCTTGAAACTTGTTATGAACTTAGCCTTGACATCATCTGGAGTGCCTGTGAACCCATGATCTTGGGCTACCATGGCGTAGTACTGCCATGCAGGTACCTTGAACTTTAGCAGGGTATTTGTAACATCGAATGTTACTAACTTTAATTTTGTTAAATTCATTGTTTACTACACTCAAACAATAGGTACTGCGGGTATACTAAGATATTAGAGATTGAATAATTGGTAACGACTGACTTTAGGTAATCTGTAACATTTCTAAACAAATATTTATTGTTACCAATTACCGATAAAATATTTCATGGTAAGCAAAATTTCGATAGTATTCTTTATTTTCGATTTCTTGACTATTTTGACATTGCTTTTGCTAGCGTAAGTCATAGCCAAAAAGACAGAGAAGATTTGTCTATTACAGAGACAGAGATGAGAGAAGGAGAGGATTGTGGGGTGTGGTGTGAAAGGTGCTACCATAGACGATGTAAAAATGGCAACACCGGGAAAGGCTCAACTGTCATTTCGTTTTTCTGTCAATCCATCAGTGACAAATCAAACGTCAAACTAATATTAATCTGTGCACAAAACTCCAGATATCTGCAACTGGCGAAATAATTGGAAATTATACAAAAGTTCTGAAAAATTTGCGAATACCTCTGATTGCTGTCCCAAAACCATGGTATATGTAAAAGGAGGTACGTATCCTGATTGATTTGATAGCTCGATAACTCAGCAAGTCTTATTTACTTCATTGTTTCAGACAAGTTCTAGAATCCTGGATGTTCTAGGCCACGTCAGTGAATGTAAATAAATATAATTGTTGAGCAATAACTTCAGGAAGTTGGGTTGTTATCTTCGATTAGCCTACTGTCCTCGTTATAGTGATCCCAAAATAAATTCAGATAATTAGGTCAACTAGGGAATATGTGATTAAATAGGTAGCTTTGCGTTTGCACATTTTATTATTTCGTCATGGTATTGATAAGGGCATTGAATAATATTTAAGAATGTAGTTGTAGAAGTTTTTAACATATATTATACACTTTTTATGAAAATACATAATTTTTTATGAAAATTTATGTTAGCATAATATTATATCTTCTGTAGGGCTAAGAATTTTGTTAGGAATAGATTTAATTTTTCAATAAATGTCTGTTACTAACAGTAATCGAAAATCTAAAGTTATAGCATTAAGATCCGCCAGAAGCCAAGTTGATACAAATTTTAAGCCATTCATAATAACATAATGTCCTTGAGAGTGGGTGTAAAATCAATTCAGTGTTCTTTGTTTAAAGTTATCACATTTAAATGTGTCTTGTAACGGCATGGTAATGTAAATGTTTCACATTAGTGGCCTTGTAGCGCTAAAATGCACCTAGTTGAAAATTTTATAAACCAATCATAAAACCAGACTACACCTCAAAGATTAAATAATTTCAGAAGAAAAATTGAGGTTCTGTAGTTTACATTCTACAAGTTTTTTTTCCTGACAATGTTACCTAATCAATGTCAAAATATTATGGAACCAAAATGCTGATTAAAAATGTAAAATTAAATATTGATAACTGTCACTTTTTAAGTGATACTTTGGTAGACATAAAACAAATCTTATAAATTCACTTATGCTTTTACTGCCACTGAGGTGAAAACAGATTGCATAACACAGATTACTCCGAAGAATAGCAAAGATTCTTTTTAATTTATTCCTAGGGCAAATATGACTTGACATCACAATATATGTCGTAAAGTTTGGGTATAGAATGGCAAGACATCTGCCCCGCAGAGAAAAGTGTTTAAGTTAAAAATACTTGAGTTTTATAATGCCACTTTTGTTTTCAGATGGGACTGTTGTGGAGCAGACCCCGTTCAGCGTATTCGGGTGGTTCTGGGGCATTCTGAACTTCTTCTACCTATTGTGAGTATTAGTATCTTATACATTTATTGATAGAGATTATATTTTGCTTCCATACACTATGTACATTTTTTTAAAACCTAGTTTGTGTCCCACTGCTGGGCAAAGGTCTTCCCTTTTTCCTTCCAAACCTCTCTATTTTGGGCAATTTCTGGCCATGTCATGCCCCGCGAACATGATTAGATCGTCACACCACCTCTGCCGCGGTCTAGCTCGAAGGTGTTGTCGTCCCTCAGGACCCTCCTCCTTTGAGGAGTGGCTGGAGAGACGTCACGGCGTCCTGACCTATCGGATGACGCAGGTCCTCACCGGACACGGAAGTTTCGGGAGGTACCTGTGTCGGATAGGGAGGGAGGATACGCCTGGGTGTCACCACTGTGAAGATCGCCCGGAGGACACCGTAGAGCATACGGTGCAAGACTGCCCAGCTTGGGCAGAGCACCGACGTGTCCTCAGGGAGGCGATAGGCGGAGACATCTCGCGCCCGGCATTGGTTTCGGCCACGCTGCGGAGCGAGACGGAGTGGGAAGCGGTCGCCACCTTCTGCGAAGCAGTAATGCTCGTGAAGGAGGAGGCGGGCCGCGAGAGGGAGAGGACAGCGTCCTCCCTCCGCCCCAACCGCAGTGGTAGACGCCCACGGCGTCGGACGTCGGCAGACGACCTCCGTCCTCCGTAGGCGCGGGCATGCGGACAGCGAGTAAAGGGCAACTCGCTGTCCGACCATGGACCATGCCTGGGTCGACGGCGCGTCGTGTTCCACGCGCGCCTCAAAGAGCGTCAGCAAAATGAAGGGACCCCCTCGCAGAGGGCCAAAGCCTGCCGGGGTCGCGGGACTTATTTCCATCACCGTGACCCCGGAACATAAAGGGCTATCGAAGGACAACGTGGATTTTAGTCAGTACAAGTCTGACAGTCCCTCCCGCCCTGCCCGGGTGGGAGGACTCATTTTACCACGATAAAAAGAAAAGTTTCTGTAAATCACCACTTTTTATAATTATGTCATTTAGTATCACGGTCTACAGCCAGGGGGAAGAGTAGCCTAACAAATTCTCCACACACAACTGTCTTTTTCCTGTTAGGTCATGTGTACTAAACCTCCGCTGGCCGACTAGTTTTGGTCGTAGTATTATTTTATATAACCCAATATCCTTCCTCGATAAATAGACTATCCAACACAACATTTTTTTCAATTCGAACCAGTTCCTGAGAACCAACAAACAATCGCTTCAGCTTTGTAATATTATAGTAAAATTATTATGTACTTATTTTTCTAATGATTTCAATACAAAAGCTTTCTTTGCTAATGTTTCAGGGGCCAGACGCTGATCAACCCTAACTTCAGCAAGCACGGGGACAAGTACTCGCGTGACTTCAGGCCGCCGGGCAGTGGGTACGTAGCCTTACATCACGAGCTAACACTATGCATCTGTTCCACTGTCAACTAGGCCTTCCTAGTTGACTAGAACTAGATATTGGTCAGTTTCTTGCTCTAAATACTTACAATTGATGTAGATGCCTATTTTTATAATTTGGGTAGCTCAAAAGATTGTCTAAAAACATGTAAGAATCATCAGGTATTTTAAAGTAAAATCAAAGATATTTGTTTAATCTCTACGTTTACATTTCCAGCCCTCCAAAACCACCATCGAGAAAGTTCGGCGGCTTCGGTCCGTCGGACTCCGGCCCCTCCCCCCCGCCGATGGGAGGCTGTGGCGGATGTGGCTGCGGATAAGGAAGCGCTCGTCCTACGTCTCCAAGTAAACTTAACTGTACTAAATATGGCGCCTAGGGTTACTGTAACGTAGAGTTTATCATGAAGGATGAGTCTTGAGACATTTTTTTTATCACGACTCCGGTAGATCAGGAATTTCAAAAGAATTTAACGTTTTTTAACGTCTTTTTTGGGTATTACGTACCGACACTGTCAAGATGGAGGTTTAGTAAGAGGAGCTTGTGGCTTAATAATAACAACAGCACAGGTCGATCTTAAAGGCTGATATGTAATGGGAACTCAGATGCGAGTATAATAGGAGAATCGTTGGACAGATGAATTCTGATGATGATTCTTTCTTGAATCGCAGAGTCGTTCATTTTTGTTCATTCGCACTGAAACGCGTAATTGCCTAGATCTGTCGTGTATTATGGCTCGAGTTCTTTTGAGAGAAAGTAAAGGATGATTCACGCTACACCGTGACTTGTCCGTGCCCGATCGGCTGTCGGGCATGAATAACTTGATACTTAAAGTACACCACAATGTTCGACCGACATGGCACGGACGGGACACGGCCCGGACACGGCACGTTGCAGCTTGAATCATCCTTAAGTCTGTCGTGTGTCATGGCAACGCTGCCATCGCGATCAAAGAGATCCATATCCAGTGCTTACAGACAAGCGCAGCATGTAAGTATGCTGCTACTTCCGTTTCTGAAGTGTCATGAGACTCGTCCTTCAAAAATATAGTGTAGTGAGCGAGTGGGACGCTACATCAAAATGTTTCGATCTGTTAGGTCTAAGTATGTTTAGATCTGATTAATATTAAAGAGAAAGAGAGTCAAAAAAGGGTCAAGAGGCTTTTCTTAAATAAATTGTGATAGCCATAGTATATTTTGTAAAAATAAAATTATTTTTTGAATATTTCCCAGTTTAATGATTATCCATCGCAATCTCGGCATTTCCACTGCGTCTTTTACCGTCCCGCCCACTCACAACATTCAAAACGTATCAATTAGCAATAAATATTCCATTTCTTGATTTCCTTTATACTTATCACATTAATTAGCTTTATTGTTAATCAAAATACTAAATGATTCCAATAGTGAAGACCGTAGTTCCTTACTGTATGTTGTTAAATCAAAAGATGAAATAATGTATCGTAGTCAAATAGCATATAATATACGAGAACGCTTTAAGAAAACACATTTGTAAACTAACTAAAAATTGCAAGTCAGATGTTGTAAATCAAAATCCAGTTTCAACTATTAATAAGTTTATTATGAGATAATCTAGCTTTAATAACGTCAAACAGATGTTTTAAAACTAAATAAATAATATTAACTAATTTTATATACGTATTTTATTTCTTTAGTAAACCTATGTGCATGGCAATTGAGATAGTGTAGGGACGACACTGATAAAACACTATACTATACTAGCAAACAATATTTTTAAGTATTTGAAATAGCTTAGGAACACACAGCTCTGTCTGTCTTCAATAGCTAAATAATGACCTCTTCATATTTAACTAATATAACTACATAATGTAAGGTTAAATATATTTATATAAATCCCTACAATTATGGGATATGTCAAAGTTACATTGCTCTAAAAATAATATATGTCTGCTACTACTAACATTTATATTTGTATATTTCTATTAGCGGGAGTTAAAGTATAGTATACTTATATACCATATCAATTTTACCTATCCTACATTATCATGGCCTAGCTATCCAGTTTATATTATTATTATATGACACTCCAAACCCTTAATGTTATACAAATGAAGCTGTATATAAGTACACACAAAAAAAAGTTAGCTTACATTTCTTAGATAATATTATAGTACTTAGTAGTTATATCCCAAAACAATAATAACAATTATGTTTACGCACACGATATAAGATAACGCACGCGCTAAGTACATAATATAGGTAAATAACAGCCTGGTATAGTTTTCCTAGCTAAAACAAATGACAGAGGTCGCAAATACAACATTGAGGGAAAAAGGACCACAGTCACTATGTTTATTATTATAATGTAAAAAACAACAGGTAATATACCCTAAATGGTCTAATTTCATAAAGTTTATACAATGCAGGACATAATACGTAAAAAACTTCATTTGAAATTCTCAAAGGTATTGTATAAAGCACAGCTGCAAATTTAATTGTGAATTATGCTTGTTGCCTAATCCTAATTGTCTAGTAAGTACATGTATACAGATGCATTCAAATTATGTATATCAAAAAAATGAATTCATCGAAGTCCCTTGGACAATATAAACTGTACAAAAACAAATAAAGTTAAGTCGCATAACTGAAATATTCTTTGTACTTAACACTCTGTCTACTTAAACTAAGCGGCAAATCTAGTTTAAGGCTTAGCCTGACGTAATGGTCTAATAGTTTAAGATATAGCCTGACGTGATGGTCTAATAGTTTAAGTTTAAGGTATAGCCTGACGTGATGGTCTAATAGTCCAGACAAGAGAAAGTAATGGGAAGCACAGCGACGGGCTCCGACAGCTTTGGCTTGTTGATGTAGATGCTCCAGGTGCGCTTGTACAAGTCGAATATTCCTGAAAATATGGTTTTTTGATCAGTGCTGTCATTTTCTAGAAACAAAGCTGAGCGTAAAACAACTATTTTATATCTTAACTAAAATGTTCCCGCTGCTAGGATCCTGCGTATGAGAGAGTAGAATATTTTATCAATAATATTTAAGTTCAATTTTAAGAAATCTTTAAATATTCATTTGGTTCATCATATAGTTCTAGTAGTACTATATCAGAATCAGATTCAAAGCATCATGGAATGGTAGGGTTGCACGTGGAGATCTTATAATAGCAAGATAGAAGATGCGTGTAGAAGCATACCCTCTTATATGCAATAAACCGAATATTTTGATGCAGTTTAAAGGAGGCGTATGTCCAGCGCTGCTCCAAATGAAACAAGTTTGATGAGTTTGGGTTGTTGCACAATATGATTTAAATGCCTCTATTAAAATTGGCAAATACTAGAGTCATTCATACATCAAAGCCCACTAGGTGGATAGGTGGGATCATATAGAGGCTATTTTGGCCGGCAGTTCATTGGGCATCTGTCAGACGTGACCAGACCAGTCGTGGCAGACCACGTAGAAGATGCTAGAGCTAGACAAAACTAACCAGTAAGGGTTATGTATTTTTTTTTAAGGTAAGTATGTCATTTACCTGCAGCGATGGTCATGATGATGTCATCGGGCTGTTCCTGGAAAAGTCGGAAGTCTTCGCCGCTGCTGTCCGACAGAATCTCGGCTATGTCGGCACGATTGTGCGGCTTGGGGTACCCGTGGATGACCCTCAGGCGCGCCACGCTGCTGTCGATGATGGGACCTGACACCTCCGTCACGTTCGTTTGCTGGTATCTGATCAAGTGAAAAGGATTGGTAAGATGGAGTGCCTATTTTACATTAACACCATACCTGGGGCTTCTGGAGGTGTCCGAGGGCAGAGATGCAACCAAATTATTCCAGTAATCTTTTAAGTACCGTTTTGAGGTGGCTAGTGTGTAACTATCAATAGTGTACAAATTCAGACCACGTGGCTGCAACTGAAAAATTCCTGATGGGAACCTGGAACCTGGGAATCGAACCCATTATACATTACACAAAAACTACAATGCTTTTACTTGGATAAAAAAATAAAATAAACAACCACTCACTTATTGCAGTGTATCAAAGGTTCCTTATCGTACTTCTGTATGTTGATCTGTGAGCGGTCTGCCTTCAGGTCGGGAGCCACCTCTACGTTGTAGATCTGGTGGTCTCCCCAGTTGTTGGTCCAGATCATGTTCACTGAGAAGCCGTTGCCGATGCCCAGGCCCTCGTCGCGCAGGATCTGTTCCGCTTGGCTGAAGTTCTTGGCGGCAAGCATCGCTCGCGTCAGGAAGGTTCGGGCTGGCGACATAGTTGAACAAGTTATTGACGCGGTCAATATTTATAGGTAAGGGTAAACTGAGGTTCTATATACCGCCATTCATGACGATGACTAGTTTCTTCCTCTGATCTTTTTTACGTATTCTATGGTGATGAGGAAGGTGATAATACAGGGCGTCCCACGGCTATGCCACATGGAGGGAAAGTTCCCTAAATATTGTAGATAGAACATTTTACTGAAATAAGACGTTATTTTATTAAAAAAAAAACAATTTAAACTGCATTCATAAATTTTTAAATAATCACATGGTTGCAACTGGAATCGAAGCCGCTACACGAGAAAAAAAAATAATCCTGTACTTTTATTATACCGTTCGAAAGGCTTCATCGTATGGATTCTTTTTTGCTAAATAACATAATGTCAGAAATAAAAGGAAGACCACAGAAACAATGTTGAATATTTATCGAGATATGAAACTGAAAATCAACGAACATTATTCTAGCTTCAATCATTATTTCGTTTACATAATTATCTTATATGATATTTATATAGCGCATCCACAATTTTTTTTAGTTCTATTTTTTTCAGTCCATATTTTTTAAAGATTTAAAATTTTACTAAATCGAATCGATAACGATTCTAGATAAAAAATATTTTCAAATATAATTTTGTTGACAATATTACCTATTTACTTACAGAATAAAATATTGACGACTTTCACCGAATCACCACTTTGGCTATACAACGTAAAACGCAAGAACATAGTGACCCCTGAATATTATACCACATTATTAAACCTACATAAAGTCTTATGAAGTCAAGCGTTATGGCCGCTTGACTCGTCAAAAATTAGGCTGAATCGTCGGAAACGACATAATACCCAGCCTTTTCTCCGAATAACACTTGGTGCCTGAGTTTTGGTTGTTCGGGGGTTATATACTGCGCGCTGTAACGAAACCATACCGAGATCTAACTCGACGACAACGCCATCTATCGAGGGGGTGTAAAATACCATTTTAGGGTGATTAGCATTAATTTTACGATGAAAAAATATACAGAGCAGTGAAATAATTAACTAATATTGTCTGAAAACTCACAAAATTAATTTAGTTTGATTCCTGTCTTAGATAGCAAAAATCTTTCAAGGTTAAGCCGCGGTAGCCGAAGTTGGTATGTGCTCACCGTAAATATATCATACTTAGTGAGTTTCCTCCGTTTTCTCTCTAAGCACATAATAGAGCCGTTAGTGTGGGCTCTCATTTGTAGATATTTGAGATTTGACAGTAGAGACTGAATTACAAGTCATAAGCTGTTACAACCGATCTTAAGAAGGGAAGGCCAGGGGGTACCTACTTGGGGGACCCCCCACAGAGTTTGCGTCCACGTCGCGTTCCCCGGAAACGACCCAGTCCTGACCACCGTAACGGAGTGGCAGGCTGGGCTCGGCTAAAGTTCTCTGTGTCTCGTAGCTATCATCTTGCCTTTTGTAGCTACGACCTGTTTGTTTTTATCAATATGCCTAGACCCAATGCGCGGGACGCCTCCGGGCGATTCCTGAAAAAAGGCCCTTCTCAGGGCCAACCCAAAGGCCCTTCTCAGGGCCAATCCAAAGGCCCTTCTCAGGGCCAACCCCAAGGCCCTTCTCAGGGCCACTCCGACGCAGTCGCGTCAGAGGCTAGCCGCGCGCCGTCTGCGGCTAGCTTCTTTGGTGAGGCGGATGAGTCGTCGGACGACTCGTTAGTTCGAATGTCGGACACCGACGACTCTCGTCGTTCGCGGAAGCGATTCCATGCGAGCGGTGGGTCCGGGGGCTCCTCGGCCTCTGGCAGGGCGAAGCCGAAGGCAAAAAAGCCGACGGCCGTTGCGGACACCCATGCCGTTGGGCTCGCGGACGCCCAACGCCGATTAGATCTCGCTCGGCGGGAGCAACTCCAGCAAGAGCTGGAGGAGAGGGTTAAGGCGAGCGAGGAACGGGCGCTCGCCGCCCGTGCCAAAAGCGGGTACGGCGCGTCCCGCGTTGAGTACGCGGATCTCTCCCTCTTAGAGTTGGAGAAGATGGCGGAGGAGGATGAGGGAGAGATTGTGGAGGTCGCCACAAAGTCCTCCCACTTGAAGGGGACCTTCCAAAAGGCCCTCAAGTGCCGGGCCGCGAGCCTGCGCGGAGTTGTCGCGGAGCTGGTCCGGCGTAAGGCGACAGAAGAGACGCGGCAACTGCAGGCAAAAGTCGATCGCCTGCAGTCGGAGGTCAGCCAGCTGCACAAGAAGCTGGCTGAAGCCACGAGCCGGCCTGAACAAGCCGGGACGACCTCCGCGACAGAGGGCCCCTCCTCCAACCTTGAGGACATCATCCGCAAGGTTGTGATGGAGGAGAGGGCCTTCACGAGGGCCTGCATCGCAGGGATCGAGGACCGGCTCCTGCCGGAGAAACGCCTCCGGCCGCCGCTTGCGGCGGATAAACGGCAGAGCGAGCCGGGGCCGTCCTCGTCCCAGGTGGAAGGTGCTCTTCCTCCCGCATCCACACCGGCCAACGAGTGGACGGTAGTGAGCCGCAAGGGGAAGGGCAAGGGGAAGAAGTCGGCGAAGGCCGTCCCACGCCCTCCCACGCCCATTCCCACCGCTCCCAGCCAGTCGCAGGTGACCGGCAAGGGGAAGGGGAAAGGGAGGAAGGGAAAAGGAGGAAAAGGCAGGGGGCAGTTAGTCCCCCCAAAAACTGCAGCCGTCGTGGTGACGCTCACTGCGGAGGCTGCGGGGCGAGGGGAGACGTACGCGTCCGTCCTGGTGCGGGCGCGTGCCAATGCCGATCCCGCCCAATTGGGGATCGGCAATGTCTCTTGCCGGAGGACCCAAGCCGGGGCTCGAATTTTCGAGTTCCCGGGGGCCGAAGGGAGTGCCCACGCTGACCTCTTCGCAGCTAAGCTGCAAGAGGTCATCGCCGATTCGGCCAAGGTGGCTAGGCCGGTCAAGCTGGCGGCCTTAGAGGTGACGGACCTCGATGACTCCGTCACCAAGGAGGAGGTAGTGGCGGCGGTCGCAGCGGTAGGGGGCTGTGGCGTCGCAGCGGTACAAGGCCGGGACATAAGACCCGGCCGCGGCGGTATGGGCACCATGCGCCTCGAGTGCCCAATCGTCGCTGCCAAAGCCGTCCTTGCAAAGGGACGGCTATTGGTAGGGTTCAGCTCGGGTGCCGTACGGGCACTCGAGGAGCAGCCGCTGCGGTGTTTCCGGTGCTTCGGCATCGGACACACCCGGCCCATGTGTCCGTCCACGGTAGACAGGACGGACACATGCTACCGCTGCGGCAAGGAGGGCCACAAATCCGCCTCCTGCAAGGTCGCCACGCCACACTGTGCAGTCTGTGCTGCCAGTGGCCGTCCGGCGGCCCACGTCATGAAGGGGAGGAACTGCAATCCTCCCCCTAAGCGGGGCAAAGCGCAGGCGCCCACAGGGCCTGCCACTACCGCTGGCGCCGTCGTTCCTGCGACGGCTGTGGAGGGGGGTGCGATGTCCGATTGATGGATACAGTCCAGCATCGCATCCTTCAGGCGAACGCCAACCACTGCAGGGCAGCCCAGGATCTGCTGATGCAGACCATGGCTGAGTGGTTGGTGGACTTGGCGGTGGTCGCCGAGCCTTACTCGGTCCCTGGCAGTTGGCTGGGCGACCGAGACGGCCTCGTGGCACTGGCGACGCGGTCTTCCACGGACTCCCCTCCCCTCTCGCTCTTAGAGAGGGGACCGGGATACGTGGCCGCCGCGTGGGGAGAAGTAGTGGTGGTGGGGGTTTATTTCTCCCCAAACCGCCCTCTCTCGGACTTTGAGGATTTCCTGGAGATCCTCACCGCAGTCGTAGGGAGGGCGGCGCCTCGCCAGGCCGTGGTGTTGGGCGACCTGAACGCCAAGTCGGTGGCCTGGGGCAACGCGGCCGCCAGCTGCAACGTCCGTGGGCGCGCCGTTGAGTTCTGGGCGGCCTCATGCGGCGTGTCCCTCCTCAACAGGGGGGTGGTCCACACGTGTGTGCGGCAACAGGGTGGGTCGGTGGTGGACGTGTCGTTTGCCACCCCCGCGCTTGCCGCCCGCGTTGTGAACTGGCGGGTAGAGATGGGGGAGACATTGTCGGACCACCGATATGTGAGGTTCGACATATCTGCCCGGGGGGGAGCGGTGACCCGCTCTAGGCAATCCCCCTTCCCACGGTGGGCTCTCACCCGCCTGGACCGCGAGGCAGCCAAGGAGGCGGCCTTTCTGCAAGACTGGCTGTCGCCCCCTGTTGAGGTACAGGACGTGGACGCCGCGGCGGTTCGGCTGAGGCGGTCCCTGACCGGGGTGTGCAACTCCAGCATGCCCCGATCTCGCCGCCCGCCTCCTCGCCGAGCCGTCTACTGGTGGACGGAGGAGCTGGCGGAGCTCCGGGCCACCTGCGTGGCGGCCAGAAGGGCCTACACGCGGAGCCGACGGCGCAGCGCCCGAAACCAGGCGGAGGAGGACCGCCTATACGCCTGTTACCGGGAGGCGACAGCGGTGCTCAAGTCGGCAATGGGGGCGGCCAAGGACGCTGCGAGGGCCGAGATGCTGGAGGGTCTCGACAGGGACCCTTTTGGGAGGCCTTACAGGGCGGCGCGGAGCCAGCTGCGCCCCTGTGGTCCCCCATTGTCGGAGACCCTCGAGCCATCGTTGCTGGATGGGGTGGTACGGTCCCTGTTTCCGCGCAGGACCGACTTCGCCCCACCAACGATGGATCCTCCGCAGGGGGCGGCCCCGCCGGAGGAGGAGGTTCCCTCGGTGACGGCAGCGGAGTTTGGGGCGGAGGTCCTCAAACTCCGCCAAAAGAAGACGGCCCCCGGACCGGACGGCGTCCCCGCACGGGTGGTGGCTATAGCTGCCGCTCAAATGGAGGACAGGTTTCGGGACCTCTTCAGTGCGTGCCTTACGTCTGGGAGGTTCCCGAAACTCTGGAAGGAGGGGCAGCTGTGCCTCCTCCGTAAGGAGGGACGCCCGGTGGACTCCCCCTCGGCATACCGGCCCATCGTCCTGCTCGATGAGGTCGGTAAAATGTTTGAGGGGATCGTCGCCTCCCGGCTCGACAGCCACTTGCGGGGGGTAGGGCCGGATCTGTCGGACGCCCAGTTTGGCTTCCGCCGAGGGCGTTCGACGATCGACGCGCTGGCCCTACTCAAGGGCCAGGTGAAGGAGGCAGTTGAGGCGGGGGACGGAGTGTTGGCGGTGTCGTTCGACATTTCGAACGCTTTCAACTCCGTTCCCCACTCGACGATATTGGAGGCGCTCCGGTACCACGGAGTGCCCCAATACCTGCGGAGCCTCCTGGCCAGCTACTTGGAGGACCGAGAGGTCCTCCTTGTGGACAAGACGGCCACGGTGAGGCGGTACGGCGCAGAGTGCGGTGTTCCGCAGGGGTCGGTGCTTGGCCCTCCCTTGTGGAACATCGGCTTCAACTGGCTCCTGCGGGGAGCCCTCCTCCAGGGCACGAGTGTCATCTGCTACGCGGATGACACTCTCCTCACTGCCCGGGGGAGGAACTTTGGGGAGGCGGCCTGTCTGGCCTCGGCTGGCGGATCCTTGGTTGCAGAGAGGATCCGCCGCCTGGGATTGAGGGTGGCGCTGCACAAAACCGAGGCCGTGTTCTTCCGCGGGCCCCGGCAGCGCCGCCCTCCTCCCGACGCCCACATCGTCGTGGAGGGCGTCCGCATAGAGGTCCGGCCTCAGATGAAATATCTGGGCCTGGTGCTGGATGAGGGGTGGCGCTTCGGCCCGCACTTCAGCGGGCTGTCGACGCGCCTCCTAAAGGCTGCGGACGCCCTCTCGTGGCTCCTCCCCAACCTCGGGGGGCCGATGGCAAAGACCCGGCGCCTTTATGCCGGGATCCTTCGCAGCATGGCCCTATATGGGGCCCCCATCTGGGCGGACTCCCTCAACAGGAGGGAGAACGCGACCGCCATCCGCAGGCCCCAAAGGGCCATTGCACAGCGAGTGGCGAGGGCCTACCGATCAGTCGGCTTCTCGGCGGCGTGCGCTCTGGCCGGCACCCCTCCTTGGGAGTTGGAGGCTTGGGTGCTGGCCAGAGTCTATGAGTGGACGGCGCGCCGAAAGGCGCTTGGGGAGCGCCTCGTCGCCGAGGAGCGGGAGGCCGTGCGGTGGGAGGCAAAGGAGGCCATCGTCCTCCACTGGACGGAGGACCTCGCCGCCGCCGCCTTTGGCCGCCGGACGTTGGACGCGCTCGGGCCAGTTTTGCAGAGCTGGCTCGAGCGGTCCCACGGTTTCCTCTCTTTCCGCCTGGTGCAGGTGTTATCCGGACATGGCTGTTTCGGATCGCACCTCCACCGGATCGGGAGGGAGGAGACCCCGGCGTGCCACGACTGCGGCGCAGCAGAGGACACGGCGCAGCACACCCTTGAGGTGTGCCCGGCTTGGTCCGAACTGCGCCGCGGTCTGACTGCGGTCGTTGGACCGGACCTCTCGCTCCCCGCAGTGGTCGAAGCCATGCTGGGGAGTGAGGAGGCCTGGACGGCCGTTGCCTCCTTCTGCGAGGAGGTCATGTCGCAGAAGGAGGAGGCGGAGCGCGTGCGGGAGGACGATCCTCTCGCCCCGGCGCTCCGCAGGCGGAGAAGAGGAAGGAGAAGGCGCCGACCTCTCCCTCCTCAGAGTGGCGGCGGGCCATCGCTCCCGTCGCCACCTCCGTAGACGTTCCCGGGCCCGCGTGAGGGCCTGGCCTGAAGGGCACTCGTCGGCGGGGACTGGAAGTGATGGCTATGCCAGTGATTTCCCAGTCCCCGCCACTCAGACGATGCGGGAATGCCGCTGGGTATTTTTAGTGGGTATACCGGGTCCTTCAGACCCGGGGAGTCCCACATAACCCTCCCGTCCCCGGATGGGAGGGTATGCGTAATGCATTTTTTCCCAGCGCAAACAAAAAAAAAAAAAAAAAAAAAAAAAAAAAGGGGGTACCTACTAAGTTCTGTATATTTTCAAAACTATCTACAGAATTTGGTTATTTTTTTTTATTAACGTGGTAAAATAATAAAATGGGAGTAGGGACTGTTAGACTGGTATTGACTCTAATCCACGGTGTTTCTTCAAGGGCCCTTTACGTTCCAGGGTTACCTGTTTAGAAAGTCCCAATCTTCGAATACCAATTAGTACACGATTATGTACACGGCTGCTAGGATGTCAGTTCCTATTTCCTTGTACTTGGATTGAGACACTGACTTGTGTCTGGGCTATATTTATAGCCTGTGATGACCCACTGCAATGCTCGCCCGCAACCCACACACGAGCCAGTCCACGATGCTGAGCCAGTAGATTTAAATTTGCCCCTGTATCATTCAGATCTAGCCTGTCCCTTGATGTCACCCCTAAGCCGAGGTTCGTACCCCACAGGGGCTGAAGTTGCCATAGTCATGTAAATGGAATAAATATAACTTACGTGTATTGCCATGCTTCAGGTTCAAGGGGCTAAGAGTGTTGATGGAGAAGACCAAGCCGTTCCCGTTGTAGCCCATGGTGTACCCTGGCATTTGACCCGCGTAGCACAGTGATGCGAACCTCTCCTCCACGGCCTGGTGAAAAGTGAAATAGATTAGAGTGATCCCTTAAGATGATACTAAGGAAAGTTTCCACTAATTTGAAGACAATAAGTTTCGAGGTGCAAAGAAACGATGATTGGACTGTACGTAAAAGTAAAAAAGTGTGAGGTCTATGGAAGAATGCATTCTGCGCCAACCTGCCTAACAAAAAAGATATAAGTGGATGCAAATTGTTATAAAGTACCGATTTTTTAAAACATTTTTTGCCTCAGCCTACGGCTATTTGGAAAAAGAAAAGAAACTTTTCGTGGAATATGTATGTACCTACTTATTTTCTACAAACTTTTTGAAATTTCGGGCGTAAAGGGTACTGCGGAAGTGACACTAAAATTCGTATTGACTACAAAGATCCTGTTCCCTAAAATTGCACTTTGTGTTTCAGGACCGCGATAACCTCTCGTCATAATAATACCGTCATGAGTCTTCGCATGAAAACTGAGTAGTAGGAAGTGGCTGCTTCCCATTTCCAGGGTCGCTTGCTCCATACCATATACCATGGCCTAGGCCAGCGCTGGATGCGAAAGGTCGCCGCCACCTATCGCCCCTATGAGTACACGATGGTACTCCGTCCAAACGGGGGATTTCCACCGTTTCCTCCGGTTGGTCCACAGAATGCTGCCCCCGGGCGTCTATTGCCACAGTACCCAGTGCCAAGTACCATTAACTTTTCTCAACAATTAAAAGACATTGATAAACGCCGCTGTATTTTGCATGTACACTGACCTTACCAAAGGCGCGCCTATTTTTTTTTTCCTCTTTTTGCAAGGACAAATCGGTGAACGCTGTCGTTCAATGTGACGTGACCCTAAACGTGCCTCGTTTTTTTAATAAATTTAGATTTATTCAAAATAAATGGATCTCACATGACATACTAATTGCGGGAACGAAATCCTTGTCGCATTATCTTTCAAATGGTATCAAAAAGGCCACTATTTTCATAAAATAAAAAATGATGGATAAGCTGCATAGAAAAAGAACCCCCTTTTCTAATGACGTCACTACCAAAGGGGTGTTCTTTTTTTAGTGATCCTGATTTGTTTGTGACTATTTTTCAAGGAAGATTCAATTTAAGTATACTTACTCCAGCCGCTCTATCCTCAGGAGTCGGTATAATATGCGCAGACATGATGTAGAAGTGGTTCAGAGTCTCGTGGAATGCGTCTTCAGTATGGCCCAGTAAAGTCTGTAACATTTGTGAAAGTATTAAGAACATTACAATCAACATCAACTGCTACAATCTCACCACCCACTGCTGGTGTAAGCCTGTCTTTGCTTGTGCCAATCTGGCAATCTCCATCAGGGGTTTCTCATCCAGAATATTCTTTCGTAAGGCATGTATTAAGGGGTGCTAAGACAGGGAACCCTCCACGTGCGCCCGTAGACTGGAGTTCTTTCTCGGATACGTCCGGGGGGAAGACTAGTTTTTCGGTCCGGTGCACCCTGGGATGCGGGCAAAAACTCTCCCTTAGGCCACTGTGTGCCTAAGGGGTCTCTTTGCCCGTATGCGAATAGCCTGTCGTGTGGACGCTCCAACGCGTTTCCCTCTGATCAGCAGAGGGCACAGCGGCGGAGCGGGCTTGCGGACGGTGAGTAATGGGTAGCTCGCCGTCCGACCGAGGACCAAGCCCGGGTCGGTGGCGCGTCGTGTTTCGCGCCAAATGCCTGCTGGGGTCGCGGGTTTTTTCTTAACCCAGGATACCGCGGCCCCGGAACGTAAAGGGCATCCGAAGGAACACGGGTGGATTTTAGTCAGTAAGAGACTGACAGTCCCTTCCGCCCCACCCAGGGCGGGAGGACTCATTTGATGATTTTACCACCAAAAAAAAAGGCATGTATTAACGAAATTTTAAACCGATGCCATTGGTTCATTCAACCTCTGCCAGTCTTTTTCTAACAACTTTGGGGTCGGCATCCAGTCTCATCTGATGCAGTGGAATATCAGTATGTTACATGAAGCGACTGTCTATCTTACCTTCACAACTCAGTAACTGGGTAACATTTTGTGCCCCTTGGTAATGCTGATTACCAGACATTCCAGCTTCTGAGTAAAAAAAGATCGACCTGTGTGTTCCCGACCGTATAATTACGAGTATTGTATGACATTCGACGAGAATTTTCGTAAAAATAATTACCGTCGACCATAATGTGTATCATAATGTAAACCTGCATTGTGACCTCCTCACTGAGACCATGCCTGTGTGCCAGCTGTGGAATCGTTATAGGTTAATTATTTAATAATGCTTTATAGATCTTACAGTGTGTGAGTTTTTGAAGGCGATGGAGCTGCAGCCGCCGGTGTCGTTGCGAGGGATGTGGTTGTCGTTCACGTTGCCGATCAGGTCGTCCATCTGCAGCAGGAACAGCTGCAGACAAAAAAATATTTGACTGTGCCTTTCTGGACTTATAAGCCACCCTAATCACCCTCTTGTGCCTTTTATCTACTTATTTTTTAAATCTTTGCCCCACTTTATGAATTTCTCATATATTGTGATTACTTTAAAACAGTCAGATCTGGAATATGGAATGCCATATTTGTGGGACACGAACTCACGACACGAAACGTAGCAGTCGATCGCTCTGCTACTGTGCCAACCGTGTCGTATTGAAATGAATGTTGCAAGATGAATAAGAACAAACGTGTCTAGTGCCAGACCAGGAGAACCAGCGAGTCTGGTTAGCAACCTGCTTGCCTTTCATGCAATGGGTGTCAGGAACTAGAAAAACAAAGTCTTAACATACCTGATGGAAGGGCACGTTGGCACCGTCTGCGACTCCTTGTATCTCCTTGACGTAGTAAGGGAACTTCTTCTTCATGTTGGCGAGGGTCGTGTCATATGCCCTGCGGCCGGTGTCCGTCTTGTACTCCTTCTCGAAGTCCCGCAGGTTCTCGTACGTGGCTATGAAGTCCTTGATCACTGATGAGAAGGTTCGGCCCTGGGAAGAACAAGCTGTTTTTGAACCGTCGGACAAACTGTCGCATATAGGAGTTTCAGTGCCTTCTGAGAAGGTTCTATCTTAGGCCTAAGTCAGGGCTAGATTGATTCAATTTTAATTAAAAAACCTAGATTACCTATATTGAAGAAGTGCAACAATATTTTTGAAGTCACTCGGGTCTATATGTGATGTATTATTCAGGATAAAGTTCAACACAATGCACCGATGATCTGATTCGGATACCCCCTTGACTCAAGCCATTGGAATTACGATCTGTTTGTTACCAGCAAGTTAAATGGAAAATGGATAAGTGGGTAACCTTTCAGAAGCCCAGGGTCTGTTTCGTGAGCAGGTGATACTTACGACATCGTATCCGACATCATAGTGGCTCCCCTGGACGTAGATGACAGGCACAGCTGCGCGCCTGCCCAGCTTCTTCTCGCTTGACACCCCTGGAACAAATGTACATCTTATTAGCGCTTTGATGATGTAGGCAACTTACTTTTAAATTGGAGAGCAAGATATAAACAATCTGGAAATATTCGTATGGGGTTTTTGAAAATGCCTATTTTGATTAATTATATTAACAGTCATGAAAACTATGAGCTCGTGGCTAAATAATTACAGCCTCACAGGCCGATCTACCGGGTTAAGCCGCACTTGCCGAGGTTGGTCTGTGGATGGGTGACCATTGTCGTAGCGAGTTTCCTCCGTGCCTCGGAAAGCACGTAACCAGCTAGGCGCGTAATAAATTAGATACACAGAGTAATTCTGTGAATCTACTGATCTCATTGATAATAAAACGGTGTAAGGAAATATTTCTGGAATGTCTTAGAACGAATCAATGTGAAGACATGACCATCTATCAACACGCACCGGACCAGCGTGGTCATACATAGCGTGGTTGACTTCTCATAGGGCGATGGCCCAAGTCCCAACAGTGGGATTAATATCGGCTGATTATGCTTAGAGTAAATTGGCAGACTTGCAAAAATCTTAATCCACCTTAATCTTACTTAATTACTGAGCTAAGACGTGGGACGTCACGACTGAAATTCAGTCGGAAGTCGTAGCGAGCATTAATTCATATGATGGGGTTGTATCTATGGTCCCATAACTCTCTAGGCGGTCAGGCAGGACGGGAGTAGCAATGCAAAGGAGTCAGTGGAAATCAGCTAAAAACCGCTCATGACCTGCGCCTGCGCCACGGCACTGTGTTGATGTCGTGTGAAAAACGTTTAGTAGCTGTATAAGTATATTGCATGGGATACACGCAAAGCAAAAAAAAAAATCATTATGACATTGGTAAACAAGCTATACCTAGGTACATAATACTTATGAATGATGATCCAGCTAAAAAAATCACATAGAACTACCTATCCTATTTTAACTGGTCTCACGACACGGTTGGTGCAGTGGCTGAAAGATTTACTGCTGCGCTGCGTGCTGCAGATTCGTTTCCCGCACGTTACAAATATTTGTATGATCTACAAGTAGTTGTTCCGGGTTGGGTGTTTATGAATGTGAGTAAATTAGTTTTTTTTTTTTGCATACAAACTATAGTTCTCGTATCACTAGGGCTGGTTAGAGGAGGGACAGGATAACAACTCCTGGAAGGTATTAGGGCCTTTGCCCAGCAGTGGGACAGCGTAGGAGCATGAAAAAGAACATAATTTCATCTAGTTCTCAATCATAAAAAAGCAAGCTATGAAGATCGTTGATTAATTCTAAACATCATAAAATCGCAAAGGCTTAGAAGCAAGGCAGTATCACATAAAACTAGATTATAATATGTAAAAATGTAATATTCGCATTCGCAGTGGCATTTATTGCAAAAAAAGTGGTATAACAGGTAGGTAATTAGATAAAAAAACCTACTACACAAGCGAGCTATACATAAAGGTTGAGTCTGATATATATATATATATATGTTTATAAATAAGCAAAATAATATGCAGTGGTTATTTAAATATTTTTTGTTTCAAAACAACAATAGGCATTAATAAAATAATTATAATTAAACTACCTATAACAAAGGCCCCTTCCTTAATGCTGTCAGCTGGTAATATGCCCACTGCCCAAAAAACTGGCGCCAATGCCGCATTGTATGGCAATATTTAGCCAAGGGTTCTGTCCAGCTCTAGCCAAGGTAAAAGCTGGCTCCTGGACTACTAAAACTGTCAGATACTTGTCAGATATCTTAAGAATGTTTGTGTGTCTATGAAATCGCAACTCCAAAAAAGATGACATTTAATAACATAATTATAACCGTCTACAAAAGGAGGTTGTTTTCAATTTCTGTTTTTTAATATTGCAAGACGTGTCTAGTTAAGTCTTATATGACAGTTTTTCATTATAAAATCACGGCTGCCTAACGCCTAAAAGGCTTAGTTAGGTAGAGGTGAAAGACCCTTTGCCCGAACCGGGAATCAAACTCAGGACCTTAGACACAGAGGTCAAACTGATAAAATAAACGGAAGGTTGATGTTTTCTGACATTTTAAGTATTGCTTATTTATTATATTTTTAAGTGCTTATAAAATGTGCATAGATAACTTTAGTTTAAAAAAATGCAACTTCAATATTGACATACATTTTTGCCTTATTAAGTCAAATAGGCAGCTCTGACGTAAAGACGTGCTAATTTGATGTTTTAGTTATTTAAATGAGCACTTAGATGTTGAATGTAATCTCATTGTCAAGGACATTCGCTCTTCAGTTAAAGGCGCCACGGAATCTGGTATCTTAAACATCTGCTTAAATTAAGAAACTGATGACAGGCGATTATTTACAAAATAAGCATTCATTACTATTTGAATAATCATTATATTATACGATGTCGTAGTTTACAACCTTCGTATAAAGATCAATGGTTTTATACAACTCAAATATTTCCCGTATTACTAAGTAGGATATCGTTAATATCATTCTGATCTTAAAAATGGAAGTATTAAGTACATATTTTCTCGATCAATATCATTTAACGATAATTACAATAATGACTCTTTTACTTTATTTTTAAAAGATGTTCTTCTACTCTGGATAGAGCGGAAGAGACATCAGATTTGAACTAAAACCAACCTGTTCTTTAAGTTACCCTTTGCGTTCCAGTGCCACGGTAGCCTTTCAAGGCAGTCCGCATAAATATAGTTACATCAAAAACATAAAATCGATATAACTAAAAGTTCAAAATAAACAGCTAAGTACACGACAATATCAATTCAAATAAAATATACATATTAAAATATGAGAATTATAATCTGGGAAAACGCCTTGGGTGAGTAAATATAACATGTTTTTAATTTAAAAAAATCAAAATGAAATATTTTGTCGATGGCAATTTGATAATGCACTAAAACAATTGGTCATTTATCTTTACTATTTAGTGTCTTTTTAATTTACTATACTAAATGAATAAACAAATATATTTTAAAATTAATTAATTAATCAACCTTAGAGTGTTTCGTAACTATTATATCATTGGCATTGGTGTAGGTCGGTGTCAGGGAGGGCCACAAATCAAACCTATGAATGTCATACATGTTTCCGTATTAGCCCATTTTATGGTAACTATGTATGACGCAACGTATACATAATAATATTATGTTGTCACATAAATGTTTAAGCCAAAATTTGAAAAACAAACATTGATAATAGGTATTATTCGATTCTGAAAACAAATAAAGGCGTTTGTTTACCTACATTATCTTCTCTATGCTAAACAAAAAAAAAGTTGTCTTTGTGTCATTTGTTAATTCGGTAATCATCACTTTTGTTTTTGTTTAATTTTGAGGCAATTAGAAAACTTGCTCACACTAACGTCTATAAAGCTACAAACAATAACAAGTACAATAATGGCGTCAACTTTAGTCATAAAATCATAACAACGGCTCGTTTCTGAACAGAAAAAAAAAAACATGTGTCAGCTGATTGTCATGCGGCAAGCGTTTACCAACAATGCGCGGTCGGGGCGGACTCACTGATATATAGGCATTAGGCAAATATTCTCCATTGTCTCCCACGATGCCATTTCAATATTTATTTTAATACGTTTAAATTGGTTTTCTGTCTGATATTCCTAAACGAATGTCCCCAAATTCTGTCATAGATTTCAATTTTGCAATGGGGTACTTTGTGATTGTTACCATAAAAGAAACTGCATTGCTGAGCAATCTTTTATTATGTTGTTAGTGAAATAAGATAGCTTTTATTTTCGAGGGCAGTTTAAGTTATCTCCATCATTTCTAGAATCTGATATATCGGATCTGATATATAAATAACTAATTTAATTAAAAATATTGAATAAGCTCACCATTTAACTCCCTCATTGCAGGATTTAAAAAACAATAAATTTCAAACAAATGGTGTGAACAGCTCCAAAACTAAAACTGATTCAAAATGACAACACTACGCCGCGGATTAAGATCGACAGTGTTATTTTAAATGTTTCTAGTTTTATTCTCGACTTTGAATATTAATTTCGTAACGGCGCAGACGACGGTCGGCGATACACTGAGCATTGTTACAGGGTGTGTCTAATATAACAGACTATATCAAGGATATTAATGCTGTGTCTAGGATTCATTTTGTATTTTGGTAGTGCCTTTGTGGACCCAGAAGGTGCGGATATTGGCTCTCACAAATTTGAATCATTTTATTGCAGGCACAGTTGCGATCCCAAATAAATTCAGATAATATTATTATTACCATCACATAACATTATAGATTTCGACTCTAAGTGCGTCATTGCAACAACCTACCAACTTTTTATAATGTTTCCATCAATAGTTGTTATATTTGGAAGTCTCCAAGTAATAAAAAATATCAATATTATTCTTCAGCCAGAAATTGGGGAATCGACCACCGTGTTATGCAATCCGGGAGTCTAATTCAGGACCTCACGCGTGGCAGTCGAACTGGCAACTGCTAGACTACTGTGCTACGGCAATGCATCAACTGTATTAAAATACAGCCAGCGATAGAAATGTAAACTTAATATGACTGTATGTAAAAAAGACGAGGAGGGATGACATATTTTTTTTCGTGGTAAAATCTTCTAAACTGCACTGACTAAAACCCACAGTGCGCTTTACGTTCTGGGGTCACGGTAGCTTGTTAGTCAAGTGACCCCGGAGGCATGACAATTTAATCTTCTTATAAGGCTACAAAGGTAAGACTGGGTGTCAGAATTTGGGTGGACATCTCTGTATTTTAAGCAGAAGGGATCTGTAAAAATTCTTCGTAAATCCAGATCTAGATTTATTGTGCGGGGGATGGAATGAATGGAAAGGGAGAGAATGGCCTTCACAAAGGACTGTATCCTAACAGAAATGCGTTCACCACTGCTTGACAAATGCAATATTTAAACAAGCATAAATAATTTATCTACGTTGAACAAAACCATAAGTAACTGTGTGAAGACAGTTTATAAATTTTTAGCTATACGTGTATCCTAATAGGCTTCATTGCTCAGTGTTTCCTATTATAGCTACAACATAAGTATCATAACTTTTTTTTTAGAAAATCACAATTTCAAACTTCAGCAATGTATATTCTGAGAGCTGGTAGACCTCCAGCTTCTTCCTATTCAGATCAAAAAATTCTGTGTTGGCACTGGGGATATGGGGAAGGCTTGTACAAATCAGCGTATCCGAATTTCTCAAAAAAAAAAAACACAAAATTGTCTACCAGGTGTCGGAATAGTGGCAGAATCATTTTAAATCTACGAGAGCAAATCTATGTACTAATATAAAATAAAAATAAAATATGGTAATTGGAATATTGAAAAACTCTATGCAATTTTCGAACGGTCAGATCGGGATATCGACGTCAGTAAGTACGTAGTATAGTTATAAATATCAACGACGTTGAACCTTTTCTAAATTCAAGGTGTTGTCTGAATTATTATTCATTTTCATGTCTCCCTTCGATTCCTGTGTCGATACCACAGCACGAGGCAGTTTTTAGACTGAGACTAAGGTTTGGTCACGCCGCGAAATAACCACGCGAGTGCCCGCGCGCAACGAACGCAGGCGCACGAAATTTAGAGCGGGTCGTATCTTATATCATAGGGAAATATTTGGTAAGTTTGTAAGTTTACTGTACAAAACTACTAGTACATTAGTTTAGGTTAGTATTTTATGTTAGATAAAGTGTAGTGTAGTTATATTATTTTATTTATGTATTTTTGGCTGATGAAATAAATGAATAGTAGCGAGAGGGTTACATATTGTCGAGAGTACACTCCAGAACTGAGTATCCTCCAGATTTTTTTTATAAAATCATTTCGCGGCTCGTTCCGTGCGGCAATCGATCCAGCGACACGCTGTTCAGCATTCGATTGGTCAGCTACTACGCCAACCCTGGCAAAGAGTTGTTTTGAAGCAGCTTTGGAGTGGCTTAAACTAACTTTTAGACGGCGATAAGCTGAATTGATTGCGATAACTCATAACAGAAATAAGTATTTTCCCAACGATTGCATGAAAAAATGAAAACGAAGAAAAATTAAGGAGTATAAAGAGGAAAATAGATAAAGAAAACGTCTAGTTTTAAAGAGCGATGTTAAAGGAGGGATTATCCAAAGAGAGTATGCGAAGGAAATGTGTTTGATCAAGTTAAACTGCATGCGGTAAGCCCCCAGTGGGATGACGCACTATCGCGGTACAAATACTAAACCTCTGCCAACGAGTTCATTCACTAAGTGTTACAATTACCATGTAAATGACTTTAAAGAACCTAGCATATAAGTAGACTTTTAAAAAATAACGATCTTTTTTTATTTACGTTTCGATGTAATCAAATTGTTTTCGACCAGTACTTAGCCAGTTTTTTGAAAGATTCAGGATGGGCACGAAAGAAGGTGGGACCTAAGATGAGACACAGACTACAGATGAGTTCCACACTGGCATTGTATTTGGGTTGGGTAGATTAACTTATGGTTGAGTTTTCAATAGTCAGATAACTTTTATCTGAGGAATAAAAATGTCGATTTGACAGGTAATCTGTTTCTTGAAAATAATATGTCAAATCGCTATTTTTATTCCTCAGATAAAAGTTATTTGATTATTGAAAAATCAGCCCTTAGCCAGATTATTTTTACAGTGACCAAACTGGGCTCACAATCGATTGAGAGATTTTCAGATCAGATACAATCTGGTGATTTTATCTCCACCGACTGTCTAAGTTTATCTTGGACGACATCAATCATCACTGAGACTACTATAATAATTGTAATACCAAGCCATGTGAGACACCAGAAGCGGCTTAATTAACCCCGAGGCTAGAGAGCGGCCACATCCTCAAACGAAAAACGAAGAAAACCCCGAAAAAAGGTGTAGTTAATTAGTTAATTGTATAGTGCTAAGACGAAGAGGAGACGGTATGAGTTCTCTGTGGGTTGGAGAAGTAAGAGTGTCTGTTATATACCATAGATTCAAGATAACCAACACTGACAACAGAAACAAAATATGTGAATCTATCGGTAATCGAGAGCGTCACCACAGAGACACGCAATTTTTTTGTTAAATCGAATCCTTCCGACTTACAAGTAAGGTCACCCGGGGCGAAAGCAACTAAACAAAATAATTTTGAAAGTTTGCTTCCCTCTACCATAAGCTACTTAAATAATAGGGATATTCTAGTAAACGTACTTCATTGCATAGTTTTCGATGAACAGTTTCGACATAAATTAACTTACAAACAAGCTTTAGTTTTTCATTAATTTGCATTATTGTTGAATATGGCCAGTAAAAGTTACATTCACCCCACTTTGGGGTAAATGTGACTATTCGTTAAAACTCTGTTGTAATCTATTTCTAAATGTTGAGGTCAAGAGTACATGTAGATGCACACAGAATTATCTGTAAAAGCTATCTACAGTTGCTGAGAAAGAGTTCAGTTTCAAGTAAATTTAGTTTTATTTCTTTTATGGGGCGAATGCGACTGTCTTCCATACTGACTAGTGTTGAGAATTTGAGATGTAGTACCTACTACTTATCGATAAATATAAATCTGCAAAGATTCGATAATTAACAATAATGAAAGGTTTTAAATTTAATGTAAAAGTACAGTTTTTGGCGCGTAGCGTATGAATGTGATATTATTGCTGAACGAGGAATATTGAAGCGTTCCGCAGCTGCATAACTGGATAACTGATTTTGCTTTAATAGTCGTACAGCTTCTAGAAGTGTTTCACAGCAATAAGTGTTCTCGTTTTTTCTTTTATAATTTCTGATACCTAACAAAATTTGGATTTTATTTATTTATTTACACTTTCATGTACAATTGTGGTACATAAGGCGGACTTAATGCCGCATTTTTTATTTAAGCTTTCTGTTTTATTATATAATTGCAGATAAACATTTATCGAAATATCGACACGGAACGTCACTAGTAATTTGCAGTTTCCATACAAAAAGCATGGGGCAATTGTAACTGCCAAAATAGTCGCAATAACCCACTTGCATGAAAAGTTGGGGTTAATGTAACTATATGAATAAAATATTAATTACAACACCTAGAGTTTAACCAAATATACCAAAAACACTGACGTTTTATCTTATTTTTAGGATGCACTTATTATTTTCCTTGCGACGATTTGAAATATTTTTAATGACTGAAAACATAACACAGGCCGCAGCAACACATTGCTGCAAAATGACGGCTGACAGAAAATGGTCTGTCAGTACTACAGTCGGTGAACTGGCGATGCCATCTGTACTTTATTTGAAAAAACTATGATTCCTCTTTACTCCAATAGATAGATCTATCTACAAAAACGATTAGATAGAGAGAAAATTGAATTAGTTGCTTTAGCCCCATAGTTGCATTCGCCCCGGGTGACCTTAGATATCAAATAATGATTCTAATTACATTTCAAATTACCTGATTAGGTACTTATTACCATTTACAGTTACGACATAATAGCCTCTATTTTCATTACAACAAAGTTGTTAATTCCTTGAGCACCTATTAGGAGTAGGCTTCCAAATAGAGGTTTCAAAACGCATAACGTTGATATTAATTTACATTCTATATTGATATGATATTTCCGCGTACTGTGTGAATTAGGAAACGTTAATTTGAGAAAGTGTTGCTTTGACGCGGTTACGTGATGGTTAGGATTCTCCACCTGCCCGCCTACCTGTGTCCTAGAAACTCTGCTGCCTATTACAATCTGTCAAAATCTCTTCCATCCGACTAAAATATAATCTCTTCTCTGATGGAGACTATAATAACGCAAATTAAACGTTCTACCGTAACCAAGCAAGAGCCGTCATCACAACTGATATGTATCATTCTTACCCATGGGTAGCTAGCTCCACATACAAAATAATGTCCTTGTAGACTTATACCTAGCTGACATTACTACAACACCTCATTAGAGTATTATCGAGTTGTCTTCCCGGTTCCACGACCATACACAATATTAAAATTAAATCAAAAGACCATAATCACATAATAACAATAGTCAAGTGTGGGCCCGGCCTTGAACATCGACCATACAATACTTATTGTAATTAGTTATGAGCCTATGTTAGCATTGACAAGCCGAAATTCGCGCTGCTACCAGGAAGACACAGATAAATGTGACAATTATTTCTAGTCGACATGAAACATGGTGCTCTAAACGGGGAGAGAAAACAACGCGAGGTAACAAACATAGTTGTAGAATGAGAAAATTGAAGACTTGAATATGATAGTAATGAAGAAATTGAATAACTTATAGATACTAACACCAACCAGTAGCAGGCTCACCATAATATGGTAGATTAAAGCCTAGTCCCTCTCTTGGAATGAAAACCGGAACATGGTATACATAATTACAAAAATTGAAGAACTGGCAATAAAAAGACCGACCCTAATGCTATTATATAATAAGTATAGATGAAACGAATGACTCTAAAATAAGCAAATATACTACGCATCAAAGGAAAGGTGGGAATGAAAGAAAAACTCGAGAAAAGATGAATGGATTGTGACAGTAGAGTGAAAATAACAAGGGTTAATGGAAAAGAGGACATTTTGAGCCGACCTTCATTAGCATGGGTCTGTCAGGTAAAAGCATAGTAAGTTTTATACGACTTTATCTGTGGAGTAATTAAGGATAATAAAGAGCAGTAATGACAGCCCTTTTAATTAGTACATCGTAGTTTAATAGGGTCCGGTCTGCTTCACATCACGACATTAGCCGGATATAGAGGATCAAGCCCCATACTCGATTGTACGATAGCTGTTTCTTGGAAAATTCTCTATAAACGGATTAACCTTTCCTTAAGTATTATTATTTTTTTGCTACTACGTACCTACTAATAAAATGATGCATCGGTCTAAAGAACCATTGAACAACAATGCAACGACTAATGTTTAATTATTTTGGTTCCCCAATTAGCTTTTCATTAATTGTAAGATTAGATATTTATCATCGTGTGCGGTCACACGCTTTGGAAACCCACAACTTAGTAATGCGGCAGAGAAGTTTGATGGACAAGACTCGCGTGTAATGGAGAAGACCTACCTACATTTTAGGTTAAAACGTACCTTAGAGAATGTAGAAGTGAGGTAGTAGTAGTTAATATAGAGACGTACAGTGCTAGGCAGAATCATCAGAGTTAATGAAGAAATCATTAGCTAAGAATCAAAGTTTCTTCCTATAGTCATGCTAATACGTGCGGCGCTGGAAACCACAGAACGGTTCGTGACGTAACAGAGAACACGTGTAGTTGAGTCGTTGCAAACACGGCGCGTGGCGCAAGCGCAGCGAGGAAGCGTATATTTATGTATTTATCTCAGTTATATTTATCTTTTTTTCGAATTTAGCTCACAATTAGGAAGAGGAAGTCCTTAATCAAACTCTAACTCAAATACGGCATAAGTTATTCAGCCACGTAAAAAGTTTAGTATTGTTAACCAGAAGAGTTTTTTTTTATTCATCTCACTTGTATTAGAAAGTTCTGGTTCATAATGAGCAAATATTTTTGGGTTGGATAAACAATTTTTCGAGGAAGGCTACATTATGTTATAAAAAATCACGTTGAGATCAATAGGAGTTGGGCAACGTTTGACAACGCGGGGAGAACCTAGTGAACAAAATAAATGTGACAGCACAGTGTATGGCAGAATGCATTTAAAACTGTACTCAATTCATGAATTATGAAACATCACCTTTTTGATAGCTCCTGAACTCTACCGACGAATATGACCAACATGGAAAAATTAGCCAGTCAGATAATCGGTTAAAGTCTACTAAAAATAAATAAAGCCAAAACGCTTGTGTCTTTTACCTTGTACTGCAAGACATAAACGGCCGCGGTCCGCGAATCTTGGCCTTGCTCACGGCCGAGGACCAACTACGAGTCGATTACCGTCACGACTATTATACAGCGTTACGTAAATACTTTGACCACGAAGCCTATTTATCCTTCTATATTTTAGTTGACGATAACACTCAATATGTTAGGACCTAGGGTCTTAGAAAGTACGCTATAGCCCAGGGTTTTCCAACCTTTTTCATGGCACGACCCCTTTAGAATGAAGAAATATTTCGTGATGCCCCGTTAGATTTTTTTAACATATAGTTTATTTTGCGACAAACAAATATTCAATCCAACATAGTTACTCATTTTCATGTAAGTAAGTTCTTCCTCACCGATGAAATGGTCGAATTTGTAACATTACATTACAGGGGAATGCTCGCGGTGAGAGAACGCCATAATATATCTTATTAAACTTTTTTTTTAATGCAGTAGTTTTTCCAACTCCCCTATAGAAGCTTCGCGATCCCCAGGGGGTCGCGACCCACAGTTTGAAAAACCCTGCTACATCCAACAAGACGAATACTAATCACATCTCTCTCTATTTTGCAAAAATCTTATTGGAAATAACACGTTGTGATTAATATTTCGGGTGTCTTTTCCGTCTCCGGTCTTGAAGGATTGCCATCTTATCGGACTATTAGTTACAAAGGAGGACGAGAGCACATCATTGTGTTTGTGCACACACTTCGATAGTTAGCAGGCTTGAGATTCAACGCCGTGGTCGAAAACGGTCTGGACGGATGTTCCGTTTTCGTCAAATAGAAACTTGGAAGTCAGTGTGTAACAGAAGACAGCACAGAATATGTTGGGATAAAGTCTTTCTTTGGAGTGATCATTTGTGATCGAGTCCAAATGAACAAGGCTTCTTCTGGGTAAGGTCACTTCATCATAGACTTTGCTCCTGTCACTGGCACTTTTGACTTAGTTACAATCAAGAACAACCCAAACATATATAAAAAAAACTGACATCTTTAAGAGTCCTTAATGCTAATTTTACTAAGAAGTATTTAAGAATCCTGTCTGGTCTCCATCATTGTGTGACAGCTATACTGTATAACTGTCCTATAGAACTGTCCACCCGTCTGTTGCATTGTACTATGAAAAACAGTTAAGTTATCAACACAAAGGACATGAATTATCTTGTTAGTTGACGTGATAGACAATAGGTAGTATTTTTTTCTTACACGAGGTAATTGACTCTTCAGTGGGTGACTTCCACCCGATAACTGTACTCTTAAACCTACATAGTTACAAGATTGCTCTGTCTCAAACCTAGTGGTTTTCACATGTCACGCTTAGAATGGGACCTAGGTGAACTGTACAAGTTCGGGCTAAACGGGCAAATAACATTCAACCACGTCTTTGTGAGTTTCAATGGAAATCTCAATATAGTCGGGATAAAACTGAACACAGAAATTATTGGCTTTTAGTTCATTCATCAGTTGCCGTAATGGAAGAGAAAGAAAGAAAAGAAAGGGAGAACAAAATGATTCGTAGGACGAACAATCCAAGTGCCTCCTCGTTTTTAGAACCGTCCCACTTTAACACTTTAAAGCAAAACCATGTGAAAATATCCTCTAGAACAGGATCTTAGTTTTGGTCAACCTTAAGTTTAGCCACAGCAGCTCATGCCTTTTTTTGTCGGGGGGAAGACTTCAAAAGGCTGTCGGTCTTTGGGGAAAAGACCGGGGAGTGTGGGATTTTTTCCTCACTAAAACCACCCCGGTGGTCACCATCAGCACATGGGAGGAGGCCCTGTTTCCTCTTGAAAAACCTGACCGTGGCCCCCTCTGTGCAATGCTTATTGGGGCACATTCCTAGTGAGACTGTATAGTGGTCTCCAACTAGCAACTCATGCCTAGCTGGAAGATGTTTCGTAGGTGAAATGAAATCCATATGAATGAACTTGAATTCTTTTCTTTTCTTCTTTTCCTTTATATGACTTAATAATTTTCTCTTTTATGGACTGTTACAGAGTTGTTAACTACTCATCACTATCAGTAGTCGTCACGAGACCGCGGCATCATTGATCTACCTACTGTATTTAGCCGCGAGCCCTCCAAATTACTTGTAATTACAATATTAGCCCTCGTGCTTCACGCCTGTCAGATTATAGCCATTTGAGTGTTTAAACAGATAACGCAACAAATTGTGCAGACATGAGTCAGCCATGCATTCTCGCGAACTTACCGGCTTCAGAAACCTTAGACTATTTTGGGAGCACATTCCTAGCTTCTAGCACCATGAGAATTTGTAACAATGCTACTTGTAAAGGGTTTATTTTGGTAACTGGTAGTGATTTAGAGGAAGAAGTTTCGATAACTCGTTGCTCCTTAAAGAAAGCAGTAAGCACACATGTTGCACGTCTATTTCTTAATTCTCATCAGGCTTTTAAATTATAATATTTTCAATGAGATTCTTGATTTCCAAGGGATTGGAAATCAAATATACTATTTCCTATCATTCTGTTCAGTTTGAATCAATTAATCTCAATTGATGCATACTGTCGATCAATTGTGCGGGCAGCCCTGACATCGGCGCGGGCGCCGCCCCTTGCGACAAGGTTGCACGCGATCTTCGCATATATTAATATTGATGGTATGCATTCGTATCAACCCTTTGAGAACAGTACAGGGAACTTCATGATAAACCAAAAAATATTTTCGATCGATGACACTGGACATAGTAATTCGTATATGCTTTCCACAATCATCGCCACATCGACTATACCTCTGATTCTCATATTCAGCAGATTCACGTTAATGGCTTGTGACTACTCCGAACTGTAAAGGCTTGTTTTAAAATGTGTGAAAATAGTAAATTGAATGTGGGTGGATACTATTCTCAAAATTTCTAGAAAAACTTTCGAACTTGAAGGTCAGTGTTACTAGAACAGAAGCCAACAAGGAAAATTAAATACTATTACGAACGCTGAAGGGTTACCTTTTCAAACGAGATCGTTCCGCTAATCACAATAATAATTATTTAAAAAAAACTGTTATCCTTGCTACGGTTCCATTGTATGTTAAGGCAGAAGTTTTTTGTACCGGAGAGAGCAGGATTTACAGTTCTAAATAACTTGAATAATTTATACTGGGCGTGAATATTCTGCGTGATAGTGTCATTGTCGTGTTCTTGAAAGGGAAGGATTCCAGCTAATCAGATGAATCCTATCGACAAGACAACATAATCATCTTGAAAATGAGTAGGTCACTGATAACACCGGTCGACAAATAAAAAAAAATTTTTTGCGCATGGGTTTTACTTATTATATTCTGATCATACAAGCATATTTACTTAAAAAAATGTGATAACAAATCAAAAATATTTGCTTTAAGAGTTTTTTTTTCAAAGCTTTCAGAGGCGAAAATTAAAGATAGAGTGTCTGTTGGCGCTCAAATAAAAAAAAAACCAATTGTGATATTTTCCTGACTTTACTTAGGATTGTAGAGAAAGAAGCCAGGAACAGTTTTAAGTCATTAGTTCATGGTTTTATTGTTAATCCTAGAGCTAAAAGTTATGTTGAGCTGATCACTGACAAGATTACGATTTTTTTCCATCATCAGAAGTAGAATGTCTCTAAAGATACACTAAAAATACATATGCTACATTCTCATTTGGATAAATTTAAAGATAACATGGAAACTTGTACGGAAGAACAAAAGGAACGCTTCCATCAAGACAATTTGAGATTTGACAAGCATTTTAGAGACGTTACAAATGCCAGTACTGAAAGGGACATGATGGGAGACTATATTTGGGAGTTAATAAGAGAAACTTCTACTAAAAATAGCAGGAAAACTAAAACTGTTAATTTTAAATAATTTAACTTTATTTTAAAACTTATTTTGTAAAAAAAAACGTGAATGGATGTACAGTTTCCTTTGTAATAACCCATCTCTGTGTCAATTTTTAAGTATTTTCAATGATTTTAATATACCCATTTTTTTCTCACAAAAGCAAATTCAGAACTTTTTTTTGTTCATATTCTTGTTTCTAGATATACAAACAATAAAAATAACGTATGTAGAACCCATGCACAAAAATGCTGTTGACCTATGTAATAGATGATAGCTTGTAAACACCTAAAGATAAGGCAGAAGCAGTAGAGATCTATCTAAAATACAAATCATAGAACCCGCCGCCGACCCTCAACACAGCATTTTGCAATAACTGGCGGCCTACAGGAATATTAGCCAGCCAACATAGATATGAATCCGAAATGAGGAGATCCGTAGACGAACTAAAGTCACCGATATAGCCCACCGGATTAGCAAGCTGAAGTGGCAATGGGCAGGCCATATTGCTCGCAGAGCGGATGGCAGATGGGGTCGAAAAGTGCTAGAGTGGAGACCACGGACTAGCAAGCGCAGCGTAGGACGTCCACCAACAAGGTGGACAGACGACCTTATGAAGGTCGCCGGAAGACGCTGGATGCAGGTCGCTTCCAACCGGTACTTGTGGCGATCAAAAGGGGAGGCCTATGTTCAGCAGTGGACGTCCTATGGCTGAGATGATGAGATGATGAACATAGATATCCTATAAGTTCTACACAAATAAATATTGTTGGGATATATTGCCATAATTTCGATGGAAAAGAAAAACAATAAAAGTTTATTAGCACACGCCGCAACACACACAGTATCACAAAAAGAAACAAAGAAAAATAACTTAAAACTAAAGGATTTATTAAAAGGTAAATTACATGAGCAGACATGTATTAGAGAAGAGACCGCGTATGAGTAAACGTAGTATGGGACGCCCTGCGGCACAGTGAGTGGCAGTAGATGGCTGCGGACTACCCAAGACAGGTATGAGTGGCGCTCTCTGACAATATGAATTGTTAGAAAATGGTGGAACGAGAGCACAACAGATTACATTCCTGGAAGAAGTCCTGGGAATCATGAGAACGAATAGCATTCGGATGGTGCAGGCTAATAAATAGAGTATAATACGATGCTCTTCGACAAGCGAGGAATATTTCCAAAGTTAACCGTAACAGTAGGAGAAATAAAGGTCGACCGCAAGATGATCGTCTTGAGTCAGATAAAGAGTGTCCTATTTTTGGGTATCATTTTGCTCATGCGATTTAAACGATGTAAAAAAAAATATGTGTCTTAAACCTATCAATATTATGTCTATATTGTATCTATAATAATTTTCTTTTTTATGCAATAATAATATTCTGAATCCTACTTTCTTTCAACATTTCGGTATGGGCAAGCACCTAATCATAATAATATTAAATAGGTACATTGTGGAGTTCTAATTACAGTTACGAACTCATGAAAAACATTTTTTGCCGGTTTCTGAATAGGGTAATTGAGTTTCAGGACTTTGTAAATTCTAATTAAGTTTAGAAGTGCTACATTACTCGTATAATGGAGAATTTTGACTCATGGGAAATATTTTAAACTACATTTGTCCTATTTGTGCAAATTAGTACTTTCACAAATACACTGAAATATCAGGGAAAACTCTAGCCTAACAACAAGTGGGTAGAACTACCATTGCAACAAGATAAGGACTATTTTAGGTGCTGTACCCCCAATGTACCCCGGAAGTTAAGTATAGCTCTGTACGTGATAGTTTATCGGTTTCAAGTTATTTTAGTAATTATTTTTGTCATAATACATTGTAATTTATACAGCATGACTAGGCGCTCTCAAGGACAACATAATACCTAATTAATCATCGACTCACGTTATATCCCACAGAAAAACGGAGAAAAACGTGTTTATATAATAAACTAGTGATGGACACTGGTTTCGTCCGGGAGCAATATTTTACATTACCACTAGGTATATATTTGAAGCTGGAACCAATTAAACTCATTCATTGAAATATAATATAATAAAAATTGAACTTGATTAGATGGGTTTGGAGATTAACAGTTAAATAAGAAAGTAGTTCGAATTGGGATGGTGTTCCAACCGACAAAGACTTGTGTACCCTTTGTATGTCGTATGTGCATGTGTAGGTGGACAAGCCACAAATGTGTCAAGACCTTAGCTAAATTAGTACTACAAAGGTACTGTCAAAGACATTGAGCTATTATTGCTACGCATAGAGACGACACCACGTATCACCACTGTGTCCTATCCAGGATGTGACAACGCGCACAAGTTCGTTCAATTGTTTGACAGCTCTGTGGCGTGCTCTAGGTGCGCGCACTCATCCTTGATGGGACACAACGATGATGCGTGGTGTTGTCTCTATCTAAGTAATAATCAATGGTCAAAGATGGATTATTAGAGAGTTTGCATTGGCATCCCCGTATCTCAACCAGATGAGAAGGAACACCATGAAAAAAGAATCTTCCACCCGCCCTAACGTTAATAACATCCGGAACGATTGTAACAGTGTAAAAAAACCAAATATTGCATGCTATACATATTAGGTCTCAATATGGTCTCTTATAAAACTTCGAATAAATGGCATGGTTCTGGTAAATCGTTTCTATGGAGACGAGGTTTCAAGTGGAGACCTAGAATCGGCAAACGTAAGGTGGGCCTAGGCAAGGTGGAGTGAAGACCTGCACAAGGAGGTCGATAACAGCGGGATGAGAGTAGCAGGTCGAGTGAAATGGAGTAAGATTATAGAGGCAGTCTAAGTCCAACAGTGGACTGTTATTAATGGGCTGATGATGTTGATGGAGAAGAAACGACAAGAAACTTTGCGGTAACTTTTTCATGGAGTAACATTTTCATTAAACCCACTAGTTGCTCGTGTTATGAAGCAGTATTTAAAATGCTAGCTTCTACCTTTAGACAAGTACGTACAGAAGTCATGAACCGGTTATCATCTGGTAAATTAAATCTATTTTTATTCAAAGATGGGCTTTAATTACGCACAGCTAAAAGGCACTTCTAACTGATTTTGCATATTTTTTGTTGGTGTGTATTAGTTTTTTTAAGTAAGCTATGTTCGTATGCTGTATCAGGAAATGTTTTGCTTGCAGGTATTCTAGATTGTTTAATGACTCTAGTAAAAGGTTCTGTGACGTCAGACGGGGGAGGATAGAAGAAATCGTGAGGAGTCGACCCCGAGAAGAACGGAATATTGGCAGGAAGAGGACAACAAATAGCAGGAAGAAGAGGCAACATTGCGTTTTCATTTGTTTTATTTTCTTTTTAATTTATTTTTCCTGCATCAAAACTTCTTCCGGCATTTATACCGTCACTTGTAACTTAGCTGTCAAGACTTCCTACTTACCCACCTATAAGTACGTCCCCCCGACTCCCCCACAAATTATGATTATGATATTATCAAAAAAAAAACCATTTAAATAGAAAATTCACTCACCTAGCAGTACGGTTAGCACAACAAAACTTTTAAAATAAAACATTTTTCTACAACAATATATTTGTTTCCGCGTATCTTCACCGGACACGTCGTTACGCGTCAAAAATCGTCCACATTTGAGTCTGCACCAATTAGCACCTCTTTTATATTCGCAGGAAAATTTTTCAAAAACATATAATGAAAACTGTTTGTTTGTTTTTCACATTTTTCCGTGGTTATGTGTTTACCGTATCAGTTTAATAACTGAATAATATTTAATGTTCATAGTAATTTTTGACATAAAATAACAGGTTTTTGTGAAAATATTTAGTTATGAAAATACAACAGGTAACGCCATTCTAGAAACATACTATTAAGTTAGTGCTGTGGCGCAACTACAAAGATTATGTCTACCTCATTGGGATTTCTACGAATGCAAAAATATTATACTTATAAAGTATGACGATGAATTTATTAGACTAACGAACCGGTTGTACTAGAGATGTACCTGACTATGAGTATGGCCGCACAACAGACTGGCCGACTAGTTGGCTACAACCAAGACGAGTAATCAGCTGAGTCGGCCAAGCCGATCATTATCTCTTGATAAACAGGAGGCATCAGAGATAAACGAAGAGTTTTATGAACAGCTCAGTCGCATCCAGTCGATAATACGCACTAGGATTGAACACGAAGTATGATCCTGATCATGGAAAATTCAAATTAATTTATCCGACTTATTTTTTTTGGCCCAATTACTATTGATTGTAAGGATAGTCGGCTTGCCCATCTCCACGGCACAACACTAGTTTTTATCTAAAAAACAAGCTAGCAAAAACCTCTCTCTAATACTTATTATTCTTGCTATTTGTTAATATTAAGAATATATCGAGCCGTTTTTATAAGAAAATATAGCGAAATAGTTGTCGAACGTGGGGCTATTGCTAAATAAAAAAAACAAGCACATATTACTTATTATCCAATTCCTTTCTAATCAAGCATGAAGTGTGTTCTTTTTTCTTCAGCCAGCTCTCTTCCTCTCTTTATTTTAAGAACTTTCATGCAAGTTTTACTACATTGCGGACTATTAATGGACAATGCATTCAGTTGATAAAAGAAAGATCGCAATATAGTCCAACTTGCATGCAAGCTTGCGGCTTTAGATTAACAATACTTTTTAGGCCTTTATTATAGTCGTTAACAAGCCAAAGCCAAGTCAAAGTCAGTGCTTGCCTACGTCCAATGTCAGTCATTTCCATGAAAATTATTGACATTTGACGACTATTTATCCAGGCCTTAGATGTGGGCTGATACAATATTGCTGACTGTACAAAGGGAATATTATTGAAAACATTAATTAATTTCTAATTAACTATATACAATATATAATTAATAATATTGATATATAATTAATATGTATAATTATATAAACTACTTACACAGTTCACGTTCATGGCGACATTACATCGAAACGTTATTGTTATATTAGGCTTTCAAGGTCAAAAATTAATACTTTGCAAGACATTTTTTGAACTATCTCTTGTAGTTCAACTGTTTCTGGTTGTTCTATCTTTAGAATATTCAAGTATTTTCATCAGACAAAAGCAACAAAAACAAAACCACTACTAAATAAAAAGTCACAGTATTTACTTAAAGTAAGTATAGTAATCAACACCAAAGTAAATGAAACATATCCGTTATAATGGGTTGTTGAAAGTTCGCTACAAACATTATTCCCCAGAAAAAAAAGTATTGATTCTGTCCTCCTAGTAATTTCTGTTCAGATCCCACACTGTGTCCTCGTTTTCAGTAGTTCTGCGTCCCATTTCTTATACCCGTGCGGGTATAAAGGGACGCAGTACTACTAAAAACGAGGACAAAAGCCTTTGGCTAAATTTATACCTACATCCTTTTTTTCGTGGGGAATTATTTTTGTGGCAAACTTACAACAACCCGTTATAATTATTGTAAATTAATAGATGAATACCAAAACCAAATCAACAGTACAATATTTGCCATTGGCTATTGTCAACGTTCCTTATAATATTTTAATTTAAAATCGTTTTTTTACTAATTGTAGGTATTTTAATAGTGATTAGTGGTGGTTTCAATCAATCATCTCAGTTACCCTATTACAATCCACTGCTGTACTTGAAATCCTGGGGCACACTTAATATAAAGAGAGGATGGGAGGGTACTACTAGCCGATCAAAAATGCGTGAAAGCATTGTTATTGTTTTAAAGTGTCGGTCAATGTAATACTTTCCAGAACTGGTTAAATAACTTTAACTTCCTGTTTGCGGGTCAATGTCTCGTGCTACTCCCAAATTCTCGAAGCCTTTCCAATGCATATACTCCTGAGGCTAAACACCGCGTTGGTGAGGACTGGGGGTTTACATAGAGGAACTCTACATTGTTACCCTAAATTGTACCTTTAAAGACATAATATATAGGTAGGATTCCAAAAGGATTATAAGAAGAAGAAAAAGGGTAGTAAGTGTCGAAACATTTCGTTTCTAATTAAATGTTTGGATAAGCCACTGTGTGAGTCATATTATATTCTTGGATATAGAAAAAGATTGGCCTCTTATAGAAACACAGAAGTGTAAGGGAAAATTATGATAGAAGGTCTTTACCCAGCGGCATTGATATACAATGTGTCCGGTTTCAGTCAGTCAGTAAGTTGTACAAACGAGAGGATGTAGCTTGCTTAATTCTATCAATAAAATCATTGTACATGTGGGGTCGGAAACCAACCCCTACTGAATGGTAGCCATTTTTAAGTTAGTTCAGATCGAAACCGGACACATTGTATACAACGTGTAATGTTAATAGCGCAAAACCTCTCGTGGTTTAACTCAGCCCTTTGTTACTGAAATTCGCAATAAAAAAAGATTTTTCACACTGATTGGGCTCGATCAATTACTCATTTTGTATGAAATAGCAATTTTTTTTTACTAATTTTCAAAAGTCTTAGAACAAACATTGTTCAGTAACATGGGCTGAGTCACCCCATGAGAGGTTTAGCGCTATTAACGTTACACGTTGTATAGGTAATAAGCCACAAGCGCAGCAGAAGACATTCGTAGCTGGGGTTGATTCCCTTGAGGTAATTGATAAACGGATTGAGTTTAAACATAGCACCTTAAGTTTCTTTTTTTTTTCGAGTTCGTAACCCAACCTGCAACGATTTCGGTTCAGGTTAGGAATACACCGTAGACAACAGCCGGAATTCCAGCACAGGATATTTTTAATATTGTTAGTACTTGTAATGTTACCGTGGTATAAGTGCCAAAAACCATACGAGTTGAATCGCAGGTAAAGGCTAGTTTAGTCTATAGAATAGATGTATTTTCACTGTCTTGTAGTATTTCTGCTTTGATAATGACGTTTTATAACGTTACTTCTCCCTTGCTGTCACCTTTTTTTTTAAATCATCAAATGAGTCTTCCCACCCCGGGCAAGGCGGACTGTCAGACTTGTACTGACTAAAATCCACGGTGTCCTTCAATAGCCCTTTACGTTCCGAGGTCACGATGATGGAAATAAGTCCTGCTACCCCGGCAGGCTGAGGGGGCCACGTCATTTTGCTGGCGCTCTTTGAGGCGCGCGTGTAACATGACGCGCCGTAGACCAGGGAATGGTCCATGGTCGGACAGCGAGTTGCCCTTTACTCGCTGTCCGCATGCCCGTTGCTGTCACCCTAGGAATAAATTACCTTTAATTTTGTTTCAGTGGAAACGGATGTTAGTTAAACGAATAGTAAATTAAATATTGAGAACAATGCCCTTGAGTACGAATCATAATTAGTAGTTAACCGTAAATAATATGTTAATGACTCGTTAACGACAGGTCACATTATTAAATCATCAAACGAAATGTTATAAAACGATTAGTTTATGTTACCGACTTCCATTTTTTCTATAAGGAAAATTCTGCAGTTTTTGCATATTACTTTTTATTAGATGATGCACGTGGCGATGTTGTTTTAATTATGTAGCTAATAATATAACTTGTACTTAAACTAGATGTTTAAGTATGTAAATGTTATTTAAGCTATCTATGTGTTTATTTCTTCACATTGTACACCGGTACGAACTGCTGCAACTCAAAATTGCGGGAAAACGAGGAGTTGGCCGAAGAAAAAAGTCTTGGCTCCGCAACATTCGGGAATGGACCGGAATTAAGAGTGCTGCAGAGCTGTTCCACCTCGCCAGGGATAAAGAGCGCTTTTTAAATCTGATGACCAACCTCCAGTGATTGGAGAGGAACGAAAAGAAGAAGTCATAAAGTCTACAACTTTAAGATGAATCAATTAATTTCTCCTTGTACAGACGCCAGCGGGTCAACCTACCCCAATCTCTCAAATTTTACCAATCGAACCTTCTACTATTCGTCAGATTGAGGTAGCTTGATATGCTGGCGTGTGTACATATACATTTTTAACACATGTCCATTTCCCATCATCTATCTGATGGGAAACGAACTGTGTAGAAGAAAATATCCTACGATAAGGAACCGACCTCCATATTAACGAGAGCACTCAGTATGTAGACACAGAGACCTACACGTTATAAGAAATTGCATGCGAGTTGCATGCCAGTTTCACTATATTATTGATGAAACAAATTGCTTTCATTCAAAAAAAGGCTCTATAGTCTCTACGTGTCCGACAATGTACCTTCATATTTTCAATATCGTAATTTCGCCTCATTTCTTTTTTCCGCACGGGTAGCAGAACAACCAAATAATAAAATCTAGCACAAAATTACCGAAAACGAGGACACAATGTGGAATCTAAACAGAAAGTACATACTAGGAGAACAGGATATTTTTTTTTCATTGATAATTATTTTTGTGGCGAACTTACAACAACACAAATCATCATACAATCGCAAATCGCATTAGGTTGTCTTTGACCCGCAGAAGTCATGTAGGAAGTAGATCAGTGAATTACTAACGTTATTAACATTTCAATTAAATACGCAGTACGTACACGTGACGGCATTTTGGCAACAAGTGACGCTTACTTAATAGGCAGATTAGTTCTTGAACAATGACAAAATGTTTGTCAATGATGCAAATGAGCTTCGTAGTCATTAGACTAGGGATTACACCAGCCAAACTGCAAACTTCTCTTAAATATAAGTTGGTACCTTCTCAATCCCTTTATTTTTAATCTCCTTTATAAAGGTTAACGGCATTTCGAAAACTTCTGAACCAAAATTATCAGCCGGAAGACGTCTACTACTGAACGATAGTCCGCCACATCCATCCATCGGTTGTCCGCATCCCTCACGATATCTTCGATCCACCTAGTGGCAGGCCTACCTACATTGTGTCTTCCGGGTCGTGGTCGACAAGAGAACATTTATTTTCCATTTGTTATCAACTCTACAAGCGATGTAGCCTGATCATTGCTACTTTAACTTGCAAATTTTTAAGAGCCATGTCGATGACTCTGGTTTTTTGGCGAATATCTGCGTTCCAGATTTAATCACCTTAAGGAATTCTGAGCATAGCTCTTTCCACTGCTCGTTGAGTGATTATTAGTAGGTACTTCTAAATAGGTAACTAAAGTTCGAAGATTCTGAAAACTCAAAACACGTTGGACTACTTTCTATTTTGAGAGTTTGATTTCCAACAAAATAGTCAATTAGAACGTTATAGGGGTAATTAATTAGCAAGGAGCCGGCAGAGAAACCTGCGGGCAAGGCCGGTGGTAATGATAACATAGTGACGTCTGAAGTATTGGTAACATAGTCACCTTACACACGATCTGCAGATGATATGAAATAATCAATAGACCTTGACCACTTTACGTCTTTCCGAATTACTGGCTGTTCTAGAAAAAGGGGAGCAAGAATCATACTTCGTTTCGGTTCGAACGGTGCATACACTATAGTATTGCGCATGCCTAATGCCAGATTTTCTTAACATCGTTCAACTTGCCATCGGAGTCCTTAAAACATCGAGTCAAAGTCAAAGTTGTAATGGTCAGTCATACCATAACGATAGAGATTTTGTAAACAGTCTTTTTAAAATTTTGCTACCTGACCAGTGTCTCTTCCATATCCTTCCACTTTTGCCAGGTTAATTTCCAATATCTTCTGGCCATTATAATTAGATCGTCTATCTGTTCACCTACTTAATATTCTTCCCACATTCCTGTTTTGTAAAACTAAAAATTGATCAGGCCTTTACCAAATTACCTAGCGCAATGGAGACACTGATCCTGTATTTACATTTATAGGTTCTTGATTGTATAAGATAGCAGGAATACAAGCACAATAAAGAAATGGATAATAGGAGACGAAATTATCACCTTTAACATCTAAAGAAGAATGGGCAGAAATGTATGGACCCCATCCCTTTCCTTGTAACACTCCCATCCATATATCAAATGAAAGTACGTGAAAAGTGTATCATTTCATTGTATGACAGCAAACCTGCAAACTATAGGAGAAAAAAGTTATTGAGACTTTTATGTCAAAAGATGAATTTCGATTTTTAGAAGAAAACATTGCTCTTAGCTTTTTCTCATGATAATATGTGTATAGATCATGAGAAAGAGTGACATTGTTGACTTAGCGGCACCCACTTCTGACTCTTTAAAAGAAAATCATAGTACTTAGTAGTAATAATTGTATTAAAATAATGAATTTAAACTAGGCTCAAAGTTGTGGTACTACCACAGGCCTTACTTAGAAGAACATGGCTATAAGCACATGCCGCCACAACCAAAACGTTACTCAACTGACTAACGAGGAAGCAAAGGAGTAAAAAAAACACTAGTGTACTATGGATGGTCGTTGAAGTCATTTTTTGGTTTCCTTCATTAGTGTCCGAAGCGTCTAACAGTGTCTGAATAGCTTTTTGTCATGGTAATGATGCGTACCAACGCCAACGCTTGTACCCATCATTTCCATGTGAAAATCTATGAACATCGCCGTGTGGAGACACGTTCGTATAGAGTATAATATGGAAATATGTGGCACGACTATAATATCGCCGCGATTCTATCGATTGTGGAGATAGCACCTTATTCTTTTTCAAAAACGCTATAATTAAATATTAAAACTGACATTTTCAAAATCAATGTGTTCCATTATAAACTCTGTAAATCTCGGCCGATCTTCCATATACATATTCTCGTAATAACATACTATGACGAATTCTGACTCGAAGTAAAGATCGCGAACACGTAACACATAGTTGACGCCTGTCTTCTACTTTCATAGTCGACAAACCCAATCGTTAAGGCACTGAACCGTGGACGAGCTGAAGGTAGTCCGAGAATCGGTTAATGAAACTAGCAAGTTTTTTTTGTTTGCATATTATGTGACATTTTTTTTAAATACAGTAATGTCAACGATGCATTAGCACACAGTATTGAGTATGGATTAATATAATTTAAGACATACATTACTTCTGCCTAACATTATGTATCGTTGGTATTTTGACATAAAAGTCTCAATAACTTTTTTCTGCCATGGTTTACAGGTTTGCTGTCATACAATGAAATGATACACTTTCCAAGTGCTTTCATTTGATATATAGATGGAAGTGTTACAAGGGGTGGGACGTTTTGTCCATCCTTCTTTCGGCCTGCTATTGAAAAACTTTAAAATACTTTTTCCAACTTGGAAACAGAAGCCCAGATCACCAAACACACTGCTGAGTTGTGACTACTGGATCAACGAGGTAGTATTAGGTTGAATCCTTGACAAACGACTAAGTTTAGGCATACCTACTTATTAGTCACAACAAGGAATTAAAATACTCATTAGAATACCGGCTTCATTAAATCTTTTAATAATAGCACTAAAATAAAATAATAGTATGAAGTAGGTAAAGCATTAATGAAAATCTGTCAACATTTGTTTTATTCAATGATAAAGTCTTTGCCTTGGTCTACATTGTATTATCACTCCGAGATATTGCGATAAAAATCATAAACACGAGGTAAGGCTCGGGCTAGACAGGATTGTTGAAACTTGCGGAAACGCTCTCGTTATTTGATAGGTACATTGCTCCACCGTCAAAGATTTGATTTAAGCATCATGGCACAAAAACAATACCGATAGTGGAGCATTCGCCTGTTAAAATAACAATCATAGAATGTTTTTGTAAATGGGCTCGGTTCTTCTCACTCTCTGATGTAATTCTCGAATCTAAAATGTCAGAAAGGCGAATGATCCTGATGAGGAAATACATATCATTTATTTTTATTTATTACCACTGAAGTGTCCATAAGTCCCCCCGCTAGACTAGAGAGTTTTGCGTACCTATGGAAATGCAATAAAAAATACTTTTTAAAACCCAATGGAGTAAACTCGCGAGTGAACCGGTGTAACGCGGGTTGCCAGTGACACTTAGAGAAATAGACAAACATGTGTCACATGTGACTAGCAACAGGAAGGAAGATACGTAGGGAAATGTTGACGGACTGAGGAGTAAGCCTCACTGGTATGGTGGCGGTGGGCTTCTCCTAGTCATAAAACTACCCGCAGAGACAAATGTGCGTCATGCTCCGGTACAGTGGATAATCCGTACGAAACAAGGAAATATGTTAATCAGAATAAAACTAGACCATGATCATACGCCCTAACATAGACGATTGTCGCTTATTCGTTCGGGAAATTCAAATACCCCGTCAAATAAAACGCGTAATAATGTCGCCGACGTATTATAATTTGTCAAAGAAAATGCTCACGAAGGTTGCGTGGTCTTTCAATGCTTGCTGCTGAAAGGGCCACTAACACTAAGATACAACAGTGCCAAAATATTTGTAAATTAAAATATCCCGTTTTAAGTTGAAATGATGGATTTTTATGATTTTAAATAATATATTTTTATTTATGATTTTTAAATTACCGACTAAATACAGGACGTATGATCGGTACCGACATCTATTTGTCTCTCGCTATCGCTGACTATCTTCTTTAAATTACTTCTTGTTCAAGTGGACGCGGCTTTTCTTTTGCAACAGTGGACGCGGCTTTTCTTTTGCAACCTTAGATACCTTTCCAAGCATTAAAATCAAGCAGTTTTATCTACGTAAAGTCACCCTCAAAAAGATTTCAGGAATTTGTTTTATTAGCTAAGAACTGTTCTGTACCCCTAGCACAAGTTGTCATTATTTTACTTTACAGAGACTTTCCAGTATTTACAGCGTTTCTTATATGAAAAAATGGAACACCGCCTCTGGTGTGCGAATAAGGAACTAATTTTTTCCTTGAAAATTGTCAATTTGAAATTGTCAAAGTTCCAGTTTACTTTACGTCTCAAATACTGAAAACAATTTGATCATAGTCAGTGTTCACATTTTTGAAGGCTTATTGTACTTTGTTTGCCACCCTTTACAAATACTTATTTTATCGTCACTACTGTGTGGCCTAAGCTTTAATGACGTCATTTTGTTAGTATTTGAGATACGGAATGTGAAATATTTACCAACACTATTGTCGTTAAATATTTATGCTAAAATACATAATTAACGTAAAGTAAATAACTAAATTACTAGATTGAACCTGCGCCCTCGCGCCCCTTTATTAATTATAGGATTACCGTTTGTTAATAAATTAAATTTATTATAATAAAAAATAATAATTTACTAACACTATGAATACCTAATGAAAAGTCTAATTGAAAACAAAAACACATTAGAACGTTTTTAAAAGAACTAGTTGCAACCAATGCGTCAGTTGCGAGTAGTATGACCAAATAGTGCAGGCCGCAGAAGGAATTTCGTTTGCAAAATATGAGGACCGCAATCTGTTTTATAAAGTATGCAAATGGGTTCTAGGACTATTTAAAAATGCATGTTGCCAGTGTCTGGAGTGGTCCAGAAATTTGTAAAACACTACCGCACTACACGTAGTAAAATCCTTCCCTTAAAAGTTAATCACCCCTTTTCACCAATTTAGGGGGCGATTTTTGAAAAACCCAAAAACACGTGTTTCATTATTTTTGATCTAATTTCCATATACCAGGTTTCAAATTCATCGGTTAGCACGTTATGATTTTTCTATACAAACTTTAACATCGTCTAGAGTATCATTGGAGGGTAGTTTAAAAAAACTAATAATGCCCATTGTCACCTCCTTAAAGGTGAAATCCATTCTGGGTGCTCACCTACATGATAAATTGCAACTACCATCCAAAATGCAGGTACACTTATAGCGCTTTAAAATCCTTCCCTTTAAACTTGAATACCCCTTTTCACTAACTTTGGGGGAGATTTTTGAAAAATCCAAAAACACGTGTTTGATAATTTCTGTTTTCTTATATAAATACTGATTTTCAAAGTAATCAGATCACGCGTTATAACTTTTCCATACAACTTTAACATCGATTAGATCACTAATGGAGGGTAGTTTAAAAAAAATAAAAGTGCCAATATATTTTATTTACTTGTGTTCTTATTCATGACTAGTTTCAAATGTATAAACCCAAGGAATAGGATTTTTCATACAGTAGTTTTCACCCCTTTTCACACCTTTAGAGGACGATTTTCACAAAATCCCGTCTTTACGCCCCTCTAAATGGTACACTGCAACTATTGTCCAAAACCCAATTTTCTACGTTTAGCTATTTCGGCTGTAGGCGAGTCGTACGACCATACCCTGTTCTTTTAAATATATAGATAATTATGTATTAATATGTTTTTCTACTATATTTTCCAATCATTTTATCAAGATCTCGTCATAATAAAGTATAATCAGAATGTAATTCCATCATCATCATCATCATCTTCCTGCCCTTATCCCATTTTACTTGGGGTCGGCGCAACACGTTTCTTTCTTCCATTTTCCCCTATCACAAGTCATAGTATAATGTAATTCCATATCCTTTGAAATTTATTTTTATTGATCTGAGACCAAGGTGCGGATTTTTTTTTGGACCACGATAATTGTTGGCAACATCGAAAATATATATCTTGATAATCCTAAAAATATATTAAAAAACTCAAAACTCGGTCCTCATATTTTGCATACGGATGTCTTCTACGCCGCCTGGTCTAAAATATTATAAGAACGTGGACTATGTGAGGATATCAGTAGCAGTTGATTATTCTGAGATCTGTGAGAATGTGGACCTATCTATATGACTATGACTAGTATTCAAACAATAAAGGAAACTTACTTTAAATGGGAAGAGGGACATCACGCAAGATAAAAAAAAAACTGACGGGAGAATTAATTCAGTAAATGCCTACTAAAAAATAAGGCATGTCGCTTCATTCAGTAGGTTAGATTTTCTTTTGAGTATTCGTATAGAAAAATATTTTCTGGTATAAGTAATGCAGAAACCTCTGAATGTAAGAGCGAGCGAAGCGAGCTCCAATTTCTTTTCATCTTTCCGATACAATAATTAATATGCTATTATCGTTTACTTAAACAAAAAGAGGAACAAGAAAAACTTTGCCAATGACATAGAGAACAGACTAAACTTATGATTCAATAAAGATATTTGAGTGTTCTCCCACGGATATATCCGTGGGAGAATACTCTCTTTGAGTTCTTTATAGGCCATGTCAATGAAATCGAGGTGACTTTTACCCCAAAATGAGTGCTCCCACCCCAGGCCAACAATCCCTCCCATCCCGGGAGGGATTGTTGGACTTGTACTGACTAAAATCAACGGTGATCCTTCTTTACGTTCCAAGGTTACGGTTACTTGATGAGAAAATCCTGACACCCCGACAAGCTATGGTCCTCTAAGGACAGTCCCTACCTAGGAATTATTTGTCCTAAGCAATTGCTTATGGATGGAGAAGATGACGGTGAAAACTGAGGTCTTCCAAACGATCTTGTAGGTGCTCATTCCACTTTTATAGTAATTGAATACCAATAAAAATGTTAACAGTACCTCGCATAACATATATTTATTGTAGGTAACGGGAACACCCAAATACTCCGAAATATTTTATTCCGAATTTCGATATTCCGATTTTCAAAACTCCGAATATCATACTACCTAAAAATTACAATATCTATTATTAAGAATCTCGAAATTTATTTGACCGAAAGTCGTATGTCCGATTTCTTCGTTTTCCGATTTTCACATTTTCGAAAAAGGTAATGCTCGATGAGTTCTCATTCCGAAAAACGAAACTCCGATTTTCAATATTCCGAATAAACTGTTTTTTTCGAAATATTGAAAATCGGAGTTTCGTTTCTCATTCTACAAAGTCTGCTACGAATTGCTGCAAAACTACACGCTAGCATGCTAGCAGCTACGTGTAGCAGCAGTGCTGGCTACATGTAGCTGTCTACCGTAACCCTGGAGTGTTATTTAAACCTGTGTAGGCGCGGAGTGGCGAGGCGTATCCTATAAACTTTCACTGTTTGCCTTCAGGATTGTTAATGTTATTAGGAGAACTTAGGATCCAAGAGCGAGCGAAGCGAGCTCGGGATTTGGGACACCCCGACTCGGACAGGTTAGGTTACTTTAAACCTTGCTCGCAGAAACAGGAGCCCCGCGAAGCGGGGCTCCGTCGATCTACCTTGGTAGGAGGTGGTCAACAAATTGAACTAAAACGTTAAATTATCGGAATTCTAATTAATCGGAACTTTAATAATCGGAATTCGTGTTTTTGATGTTTCGGAAAATTATTATTCGGAATTTTTGATATTCGGTCTTTTGAAACTCGGTATTTTGAAAATCGTAATTATAAATGTTAGAAATATTGAAATTTCGGAATTATGAAAATAGAAATAATGATCAATCGGAGTTGTTATATTAGGAATTTCGAACCATTCGGAATTATGAAAATCGGTATTTTGAAATTCGTATTTATGAATTTCGGAATTAAGTTTTTCGTATTATCGTAGTGTACCCGTAGGTAACACTGTGCTTGTGGTAGTATCTTACACTGGATATAAACAACGAAAAATAACCTCCACTTATTTCCATCTGTTTAAATATACCTACATGGAAATTAACTCCGAAAATAACAAAAGACAGTGGATACTACCTGAATAATAAATAGATAACTAATTAAAATAAGTATTATTTATTTCACCATTATTTTGTTCTGTTAGCCAGAAAACTGCTGCTCCATTTACAAATACACTTTTATCAAAAACACAAAAATAAACATGTGCAACGTTGACGTATATCGCAAAGCATGTAATTCTAGTTGAAATATATTTAATTTGGACTCTAAGCTACACAAAACAGAGTTTGAAATATAGAAGACACTTACCTTGAGCCATTTTCTCTGGAGCTGACTTCCTCGTGCCCAGGGTAGAGAAGAACTGGCTTCTTCCCCACGGAAACCTTGTCCATGCAACTAATTGTATTAGACGTATTATCTACGATGCTACATAACCAAGTTATCTTGCTGTCCACAAACTCATTGCTGATTGATAATGAGCCTTATCATTATCGTGAAAAGGTGGTTGAGTTGCATACAGATTGGTTTTTTTGTGTTGCATCAATTGTGAACTCAGCAATCGTTGTCTGAAGAGTTTGTGTGTGTGGATGTAAATAAAACGATCTTTATCAGTTGATACAGTTGTTTGTAAGAGCAAGGTAACTACAAGTTTTATGATTTTTTCACAATTTACGGATTTCTTTTTATCATAGCCCACGCGATGGCAGGTCTAGCGTAGATTTTAGATGTTTATTCACGTCCTGCCGAAAATTTAAGGTACGAGGCTGCCATGCTAAGCCTGAAAATGTACGGTTTAGTGTAGAAAACATTCATTGTATTGGAGTTGTACTTTCAGTCTATGTTGAGAGCCCGTTTTAGTGTCCCAGATCGGGATTTCATTTCGACATTTCCAGAATTAATTTCATATAACTGTCTGGTCTATTATCGAAATCATTTTGAGCTGTACAAAGATTGTTTGGCCATCAAATAATAAGGCTCCATTTTATCCTATCCTACTTCGTACGGTTTATTCCCTTTACGTCGAGTCCCGTTATGTCGAGTCCCGCTACGTCGAGTTTAATTCTATCATATTTTAGAGGTACAGTCACGTCCAATGAAATGTATATGTTACGGTTAAAGCCCGAAGTGCGGTTACCTAGATTTAACCGGTTAAACCTAGGTGTAACCGACCACATGCGGTTAAACCTACGTATATCATACTTATCTTCAGTTAGCACTTAGGTTTAGCCGGTTAGAACAAGGTCTAACCTCGGGACTTGCTGGCACCCTGACTCGGATATTTAGGTTAGAAGAGGATAAAAAAAATAACCACGCAGAAGTAGGCTCCGTCGACTTGCTCCTGTGAAGGAAGGATGCACCTAGGTGTATCCTGTTTTTATGCCATTGGCTTTTAATTTACATCCCTGACTGTACTTCTTCACAAAACTCAACATAAAGGTAAATCGACTTCAGACTCGACGTAACGGGACTCGACGTAAAGGGAATAAATCCTTCGTACTTAGGGCGGCTTAAAGGGGAGGCATATTTTGAGCAGTGGACGTCCTATGGCTAAGATAATGATGATGATTAGGGCCAAAGAAGCGTTGTAAATTGAAAGCGCAGCGATTGAATTTGTTCAAGAGAATGATGGTAAAAGATTCTTGCAGGACTGCGTGACCCCGCCCTGATGCCACAGAACCACTAAATTCTTTCCTTATGACGATATGACATTAAAGGCTGAAACATTGATGCAGAAGCTGGATCCAGGGTAACTGGATTTTAGCGCTGCATTGGCACTGGAATAATATTAACATGTTTAAAGCCGGTATAGCGTCCAGTATCCGACGCTGGATCGGAATAGATCATGTTTCTATTTTTGAATTCAGTGACGCCGGATCTACTACGGGATCAATGTAAATCGACCTTTATACGTCTGATTTATGTCCTCATGGACCTTCATGGACACACCAACATGGCCAATGATTTACTGCCAGTTGTCAGCTGACAGATGCAGAAATTAATTCATTTTAGTTAATTTTGTCCGTTTGTTTCATTAGATCGAAAGATAAAACAATTATATGAGTGTTACTGGAACTCTAAAGTTGTCCAGACGTCCTTACGACTGAGAAATATTGATATAATAATAATTACATCAGTATTGATAATTATAATTATACAACAGTTATGATTTTTAATATTTATCTGAAAATTAAAATTAAAGAAGCTATGGACTATGGTCTTAAAACAACTTAACTAACATTTCTTCGGCGTTTTGCTGAAGAATTGTGCTTCAAAGATTTTAAAGTAACAAGAATGCTATTAGTCGTGGTCTTTTTTACGCAATTGATAAACAAAGTCCTAACTAAGGTCCACAAACAATATTTCAAAATCGTTACCTCTTTTTATTAAAGACAGAAGCAGCAAACGGAGTCACAGAACAGCGGGCAGAGTCATTTGTAACCAATAGTTGTCTTAATTAGACAAACCATTAAGATAAGTAAATGTTAAACTATTACGAGTGGTATTGGGATCACTGTTGGATCCGGCTGACGTCAGTAAATTTGAATATCTGTCGGATCTCGAATGTTTGGCCCATTTCTCACTGCTCTTGTGACCTTCGAACACCTTGGTGGAAAGCAGCAAGGTCTCTAGACCACTCACATACATTATAACCTTGATTACAATTAATGGGAAACTGACACATCAGAAAGAAGTTGTCGTACAAACTGTTATGATTTCAGTGCATGGTTTCATAATAACTATTCAAGCATTCAGCCACATTTAGACGTTACTCATAAAGGCTTTTGTATAATCGTCAGGCGCATATATACACCACAGTTAATTTCTGTAGAGCAACGTTTCGAAGTAATAGCGGGCAAGATTCAGTAACGAAAACTTATTAGATGCTAGTAGATAAACTTGCAGAATGCTACCTAGTGTTATCCTTAAAAAATAACCGAGGTTTGGATGGACCATTTAAGACTGTCTGTCCATTCAAGGAAGTATTAACCGAAGGGATTGCAATTTAATATTAATAATTCTCCGTTCCACAACCTCGCTCCGCTATTGTGGACAGGCGGCATAAAGGTGAAATTGTTAATTATTATCAATCACAATCATAGAAAAACTTTTTATAACAAATAAAACAGAACTGGCCGTCAATAAAGCGAGCACATGTCAACAACTGTCAGAGCCCGGCCATATTGTATTTGGATGGTTTTTGACGTAATTATTGCTTTGAAGGAAGTGTATATTTTGTAGGGACCGGATTTTGTGATGAAGGTAATGTTGTGATTTTGTTCCCAACGCCGTATCTTTGTTGCGGCGGCTACAGGTAAGTAGTAATTTATTAACGTTATTTAATAAATGGTGCGTTGTTATTGTGCCATCGATTATTGTATTTTATCTACTTATTACTACAACCTATAACTCACCAGCCCCATAATCATAGGAGTGCAAGTGTGGAGGCAATGATAACGCCATGTCTTGCGTGTTTTGTCTATAATTTTCTCTTGACAGAGCATGAAACTTTAGGGCATGGAGCGGATCTTGACATAATAATAATAAATCAAATCAATCTGTTCAAAAAGTATCTGATGATGAGTAATGTGTGACTCGCCGTCCGATCATGGACCATGCCGGAAGCAACCTCAGTACCATGCGCGCCTCAAACAGCTGTCAGCAACCTGACATAGAGGGTAAAGCGCCTGCCAATTTCGCGGGGCAGTCTAAACAGGTTACCGTAGCTATATCTGTATGCTTGGGGTGATAAGACAGGAAACCTCCATGTGAGCCCGTGGACTGGAGTTCCCTCTTGGATACGTCCGGGGGGAAGACCTGTTTTGCCGGCCCCTGCACCCTGGGATGCGGGCAAAAACTCAAGCCCGGGTCGGTGGCGCGTCGTGTTTCGCGCCAAATGCTTGTTGGGGTCACGGGTTTTTCTTTTCCGTGGCCCCGGAACGTGAAGGGCATACGAAGGGAACACGGGTGGATTTTAGTCAGTAAGAGTTTGACAGCCCCTTCCACACCACCCAGGGCGGGAGGACTCATTTGATGATATTACCACCTAAAAAAAATAATCTGTGGCTATTATGGCTATTCAAGGAACACCGTGTAAATGAGTCCTGCTGATCCACCTAGGGCGGGATGACCGTGATGATTTTTTCCAAATAAAAAATGTTTTAAAGTTACTTAACTGTAAGACATTATTGTGTTTAGAAGGTTTAAGTTCAACTATGTATTAAGATTATTTTTTGGATAATATAAACGGCAGGATAAAACTGTATGTGAAATAAGAGGATAAATAATAAAACAAACATCAATTTTCTATTGTCGATTAGAATTAATAGAAATTTGGGGTAATTCGTAAGTGGTACTTCTAACAAATTGGCATCAACTCGTAAGTTTCTGATCAACTTATTCTTTCAGCAAAAATGTGTGATTTCAAGCATACAACTTGCATGCAAGTTGTACAACTGTCTTAGTGTGAATGGGGCATAATAAGCGCATTATGTCCACGTATGAAATTACAGGTTGTTTTATAATCAAACCGGAAAAACAAAGGTTTGTTGCTAACACTGATTGTCACATAATTGATATAATGAGGGCGCTGACGCTTCTTCCTTGTTGATATTTATGTACTTTGGTACACTATTTTTGTAAATAACAATTGTGTCGTACAATATAGTTTATCGTTTTCTGTAGTGGAGTCAGCAAGACAACGCGGGCATCCATTTTGAAACGGTATCCCAATGTTGTGTTATAAGTTTCAACGTCTCTGCATTTGAAATCAAACATAGAACTTATAGCGCACAGGACGATGCAAACTTAACTGTTTTGCTGACTGTACATTTTTTTTCATTTACCTCAGTGAGCCGATACCACTGAACAACATTGTAAAAGTTCATTCCACTAGGTCGCGGGACTTATCAAATTACCGTGACCCTGGAACGTAATAAAATCTTCAAATGAGTCCTTCCGCCCAGGTGGGATTGGAGGGACTGTCAGACTCGTACTGTCTGACTGACAGACAGTCCCGCGACAATATCTTGTGCAGGACGAATGCAGGTCGCAGTGGTCTCGGACACCCATGACCAGTCATGCAGTCTGCCTGCAACCTGATCGAGCCAGCAACCGTTCACCAGCTAGGCTCCGACCTTGGAGTGCGTATAGTTTCCGACAATTCACCCGCTGCCCTAACATGTATGTGACCTACAGGGACATTCCGGTGTGAATGACTAGCATACTTGCATGTTGCTCTGAGTTACGGCTTGTAGGGGCTCGTCTACACAGTTATCTATCTATCTTCTTAGTATCTATCTTCTATAAAAATGGATCGCGAAATGTGTTGCTAAGCTTATAACTCGAAAACGGCTGGATTCGGCTAATTCTTTTTTGTTGTGTTTGTAACCATCGGGACCGGGTTTAAGAGAAATACGTGCCGTAATAGAGGAGGTGACTATTCCACTTGTTCCATTTGTTAACTGTCATGACTGATCAACGTATTCAGTCTGAAATGTTCCCACTAGTGGGACACAGTTCTCCGCTCATTGAGACATTCATCACAATGGTATCTACATACGTGTGATGAATTAAGGCCCACTCCCTCTCACTCGTGTCTCGTACGATTTGGTTTGGGTTATGGATCTCCAACGAGTCTATTTACTTTTTTTTTTTTACTGTTGTTGCCCTTTGTTCGAAATTTTAATGCAGATTAACAAAGAATTTCATTTTCATTTCGGCTCGGTATAGTTTGAAATTATTGTATTCTTGAAATGGCAATTAAAACTATTAATAGTACCAAGGTCTAGATAACGGAATTAGTATAATAGAATAAAAAACTACGTGTTCTTATTTCTAAATTAAGAAATTAAGGTTTAAGACTCATCAAACTCTTAAAAAGATTAAAATTCTGAATGCTAAGTCTACATTACATTGAAGTAATTACTTTTAGTAGAGTTGAATAGTTGTCTATTAAAATATTCTAGTCAGGAACTGCTGCTATTTTCCTAAAATGTAATTCTTCTTACCTTGTGCCATGTAAAGTGACCTTAGCCTAGTAAATGCTTAGATAAGGCTCTAGGTAGCCTAAAATAATTGTAGCTACGCATAATATAGTAGGACACAATGTGCAGTAACTAAGGTACGCCTGCATCGAACAATGTCGTTGAATAAATTAGATTGTGTTGCTATTTTTTGCGGTTCTTGTTGGTAAATGTAACCCCATGTTATTAAGTGCGGAGTTCATGCGTGCGGTGAGCAAACCAATTGATTGGGTAACCTAATTAATGCAACACACACACGACAAAATAATGACTTTGAACTGTGACATTGAACTATTTTGTTGCCTTTTTTTTGATAAGTACTTGTAATTATTTTCCATCGTAGCTTACCTTATTAATCGAGAAATAGTATGAAACAGACCACGTACCTAACCGTTTTGGGAAGTATTTTATAATTTTGCCAATTATTCGCCATGAGGTGCCATGAGTGAGGTTTTGATGGTTGACTGTGTTGATAAAGAAGGTTAGGTTCGGTTTGTCGTTTCCCGTAATTTTCTTGGCACTTTGTTACATACGGATAGAATGCTTGGTTGGCGGCTTGTGTAGCGTCCGCTCCCACTCTCTACCTGGTTAACGATGGTAGACTTCGAATGAAGGTTGCTGGCGGATGGAAACCAAATTTTGCAATGAGTACTAAGTTTTCTATGTTGTTTTTAATGTCGAATCGAATCTGCCGAGAGGAATAAGTGTGGAGCACACTAAATTAAAATTGTTTGCTCTACGAAAAGGGGCTGAAATACAAAATAATATGGATGTTCAAATCAATGCTTCAGGAAAGTTAAAGTTTTTCTGGTCATTCAGAGATCAACTCACTTAAAGTTTCAGAGATCAATCTAGTAGGTCTCATAAGCTGTCGCAATGCAGTCGTTTTTAATATTTTACATTGTTGTTAATCCGCGTCTTTGTTAGAATCAGAATAGTACCCGTAATAGATGACGTCATATAAATCGAAGAGTACTTAATTGGATCTACGTCAGGAAACCTTTCAAAAACCGGTCAATTTATATTTGGATATAAATAACCTCGTACAGTTTTAAGGTAAGAGGTCAATTGGTACTTATGTCCCCAGTTCATCATCAGGTGTCCCAGGGACATAATTATGTGAAGGTGAACGTGCATGCCTGATACGGCTGGCACTGCCACACGCTCCAATATTCGTGACCCTGAGAAGAACATGTGTACGGCTTTCATACTGGCTCATATGAAAATGGAAAATTGATACAAACACTATTGTCAGATGATCGACAAGGCATCCAATATGTGACTAAATAACGACACAGAAGAGGCACTGTCACCTTACGCACTCTTGATATATATAATTATTTTAAGACGAGTTTATTGATCATCGGTAGTATAAAGCCTATGTAGAATTTTTGTCAGGCGCTTTTTTTGTTGAATACTATGGTCCATGATATTTCTGTTCTTCCAGGCTACGAAATTAGTCAAGCAGCGTGCAGTACGTGTGGAAACAGCTCCAGGGTCAAGCGTATGCCACACCCTCAGCTCCCCGAACCTGTCCGGCAGTCGAAGGAAGTACAGAGGCAAGACTCGACCTGACGAGTCCAGCAAAGCACCGCATGACGGCCAGTCTGCTTCGGAGTCACAAATAGGGGTAACTTTGTTCATACGGTATACCTGTGATGACATGGTGTTGTGAGTGTCAGTTGGAAATCAGATAAGTTACCGAATGAGAGCCAGCCACATAATAATAATAATAACTTGTAACCTAAAAGAAAAGAGTGAAAGCAACTTCAGCTGAAACAAACACTAGGAAAAGAGCCCAAGAGCAGGTGTTTTGAATGAATGTCCCATGTTATTTGAATGTTAAAAATTGCTGACATTTTATTTTGAATTTAAACTACATATTGGTATTCCAGCTGATCAAAGAGAATGCACCATCGCCATCCATTCCGCGTCTAGACGACCTCCCGGGTCCCGGTGACTTGTGCGCCGGGCCAGAGAGCATGGCGTACAGGAGTCCGACGATGGACACGAGCCGCAAGTGCACCCGCATGAAGCAGAGGGACCCTAGCGTCTTGCAAGGGGGTGTGCGGAAACCAGAAAGGGCCAAGTTTTGTGCGAAACCATGTGTGACCAAAATGACCAGGAATGTAAGTTAGCACTTCATTCTTATTCTAAGGCTATTTTTATTTTAAAATTGCACCTATGTGAAGTTCGGAGGGATGTCGCCTCCTCCTGCGAATCAGTCATGCTAGCGAGAGAGTTACACACAGTGTGATGTGTATTAAACCGGATTTCAATTTTCGCCTTTCGACCTGTCCCATTGATAATAATGCATTTTGTAATACCTAACCTGCCTACTGAATGATGTGAAAATGGAATAATTAAACTATTATTTATTTCTTTTCAGATATCAAGATCATGTAAGTACCTATTGCTAAGTAACCTAACTCGTACGTAAGCGCGTACGATTATAATGTCAGCATGGTCCTCAACTAACTTAATCGAGATCATGGTCTGGACTGTAAGAGACCAAGGCGTCGAAGATTTTGTTTGAAAATAACATGGCCAAGGATCACAAAAAAAAAAGATAGGAGGAAGGGAACACTTCAAGAGCGGAGCATTTTTTCTTTTAATACTTTGCCCCTCACTAGGAATTTTTCCTGTATCGTGGGTGCGTTTACAAACATATTAACTCACATACACAAACGACCAGACTCGGAACAACTACTTGTAGATCATACAAATATTTGCTTCGTGCGGGAATCGAACCCGCGACACGCAGCGCAGCAGTCTAATCGCTCAGCCACTGCGCTAACCGTGCCGTTGCTTTTCGGTAGGTTCACCCGTAACGGCTGAGACAGACGAGCAATTAGCGCGACAGATTCGGGACATCCACCACGACAGCCGAAAGAGCTCGCGCATCATCAGGGACTCCAGGAACAGGCTCCTTGAGATACAGAAGGTATGTTACTCTTTCGTGTTTCAGAGGCGGCTCAGACTACCCACGGAACCATAGCTGAGGTCCACGAACATGCATGCTGCTGACGCCACACATCTGAGACGTGGCTCACGGCCTAGGGCCATTGTATAAAATAAGATTATGTTAACATAGTCGACAAAGCGCATCTATCCACAGTTTGTAGTTGAACTAGTGCTAAAAATTTTCCAGCAGTGCTGGTAAACCTCTTATGTGCCAAGCTCGAGCTGCTGAAACTGAACCCTAGTATCACCAATAGTGGTCCTGGTCTGGGCATTTCACCCTGTACCTAGGCACTGTTGGCACACCCCTATTTTCAGCACTGATGGTAAATTTCAGCATTAATTTTAGCAGTCTCCGACTGAACGTGTAACTGAATGTCTAATATTTTACGTAGCGGGCTGTCGGCTGTTTTAATAGAATGAGAATAACTAACGAACTCGCTGAAAGCTTTCCTGAAATAAGCGGAATACATTTGCTCGGACCTACAATATTCGGAGCCCCTGTTCAATCGGCAGCCTCAGTTTGCCTGTACAAATATCCAGCAATATCAAAATTTGTACTTAATATTTTGATGTAAGGTTTAATTAAATAAAAGGAATATATTGCAGTAGGTGAATTTAAACTATTGGTTAATCAAACTAGTTATGCTTTACGTAACTAACATTTACCCGTGACTTCGTTCACAAGGATTTATTATATCCCCAAAATATTTTTTTATTACCGTTTTGTTGTATAAAGTTTTTCATCCTATTAACCACCATAAAGTATGAATTTCCTAAAATCAATTCTCGGTGCTCGAATGGAGACCGCGTGTAGGTAAACGTAGGGTGGGACGCCCCCCGGCAAGATGGACCGATGGCGATGACTTGAAAAAGGTGGCTGGCAGTGGCTGGATGAAAAAAGCAGGAGATCGTGCGCTGTGACTCTCCCTGGTAGAGGCCTATGTCCAGCAGTGGACTACAATAGGCTGATATGGGAATTATCGGTGCACACACTACTAAAAAATATTTGTCAAAAATGAATGCTTTTCGAGCTAGTGGTTTAACCTGTTAGTTGATCGATCAGATTGTCAGCCTGCAGTCAGTTTTTTAGATAAATATATTGCTTTTGCTGTTTGCATAGATGAATGCACCTTCTGTGACTATTTATGTGTCGTATAGTCGTATATACTGACCCCCCTATTCATCTAGGCTGCCCCTTAGGCACATGTGAAGGTTCCGAACTGGATTGCCCCCTAGCTCGAATTCAATAGATATGGAGTCGATTCATGTGAATAGAGTGCGCTGCTACCTATTGTAAGTGGAACCGTGCGTCAGCGTTCATATTTCAATAGAATATTTGAAATAATTCGGAAGTCCAGGACAGTTAGGAGATACAGAGTAAGGGACGGTTCATAAATCACATAAAATACGTCGAGCGTATCTTCGAATGTTTTTCGACGCACTAAACGTAACGTCGGGTGATTGTGATCGGTCAAGTGTTTTTCTTTTCATTTGTCTGTTCTGGCGTTACGCGACCGATAATACGCGACGCGATTACTGTATTTACGTCAATTCACATCAATCCTTTGGTTATACGAGTAACTAATATTTAATGCATTCGCCGTGGTCTATGTTTGGTGTCAGTTATTTCCTCAAAGAAATAGAAACAATCTTCGGTAAAAGCATGTATTTTTTTACTTTTTGAAAGTTAAATGATTAATTTTGTGCCTGTTAGTTCGGTAGTAGGTAAATCGTCATATTAAACTTCAACTATCATTTCGAGTCTGATTGGCCACTAAGTAGTTGGGGTATCTTGTCCTGTTCATATTCAGTCATGCATGCATATTCACTCGCTCTTTGTAAAGTTTCTGTCCAATCTGGGTAATTTCAGAAGACTACAATAACTGAGGCAGATGTGAAGGAGCTGAGTGAGCGGAATGAGCTGTTGCTCCGCGAGATGGAGCGCTTCGACCGCATGACCAGGAACATCCAGAAGCTGGTGGCACCGGAAGCTCTGGCTTCGAGGCTGTCCCCGGCAGCCAAACAGACCAAGGAGGAGCCGCAGTGCTGCATGGACTATGTGCCCGGTAGAGCATATACAGGTAAATAAAACTACTAAATTCCTTACGCCTCGTCCAAATCCATAATCTAATCATAAAAGCACGCTGGGTGCGAGGATCATATTTCAAAATCGAGGCAGGCTCTTTGGATTCTGCCTGCCCCCATGGGAAAAGTCATGAGTTTATGTAGAGGCGAAATTAATATAAATGTTTAAACTGACTGTCCTGGGTCTAATGTCACAACAATGGGTACCTAATGAATACGGTGGCTAACTCAATAGCGTCATAAAAAAAAGGTCTTCAAAAAAACTTGAAGAATTAATTTTGCTCATCTATTGTATGAAGGGTTTAACTGAATTAGCTAGAATTAAAAGCGTGAACGTGAAGCGCAAACACACAGTTCAGAAACAGCTAAACAAGTTAATGTGCATGTCTCTTGAAAATTAAATTTGTGCGAGCCGACTGTCCAACAAATACCACCAAGAACCACTCCACCATACCGCGACAGTCCAGCGAAACTACCCTTCATTGTATCCGTCGTAAAGTTCCCTCAACTTGCTAATCAACTGCACAACAAGTGACTTTTATCAGGCGTTCCTATGAAGTAAAGTTCTGTTAAAACTGTGCCAGGACAGTTTTAAACGAAAAGTGCATATGGAAATAGGAACGTTTTTCAATTTGTGGGATGTTGTCAACTTCGTTTAGCTTGATTGTGACTGACGCCTTTAATTTAGTTTTAGATTTTTATAGTTTCGATTCTGGCTTGTTTGAAAATTTATATATTGTGGTGATAAATGTGAGGAAATTGTTGTGACCAAACAACGATCGATACGTCGTGTGCAAGAACGATTAATGTTATGACAAACGGAGAAGTATGGAAGTAGAAAAATACGCTGAAATGAAACGAAATAATGTTTTTTTATGCAAGTAGTGAACATTTTTACACGTCTTTTTACAAGCTGAGAAACGATGGTGTTTCGTACCTGACCACTCTAAGAAACAGTCGAAACAAACTCACTCACACTCTTTTACATTTCAGACAATACTTCGTTCTGGTAATACGAGGACCATCTAAGTTATTTATTTACAAAACACAATCAAAATTTAAGAAAACATTTCTTTTCAAGAACCGGCCCTCTACCACGAGATGAAGATGAGTCACCCGACAGTCCTCCTGGCGGGTCCACAGAGCTCCTGCACTCCTGGCCTGGTGGTCTGCGAGCCGCAAGTCCGCAGCAAATCCGTACGTCCTCAACCTTGTTCCAGACGATAACAATCATAAGCAAACTGTACTAAAAATAGCAAAATATACAATTGTAACGAACCTTGTGTTTTTTTTAAGGAGATTGACCTGACTCGCAAGCTCAGCGAGAGCTACGACATGCAGGAGAAACTCGCCGCTGATAACGCTGATTTAGAAGTCAAGAGGTGTCCCTTCTTGGAACTTGTTTATACTGCCATTATCAAAATACAAGAAGATTTGGCTCGAGTGTGAAAGATGCTGCATCTTACTGTCTTGAACTATCGTTAAGAATTTAGATTAGAGTTCATTGTATGCTGGAAGACGTTGAAGTATCACAATAATTATTTTCATGACCGACCGTCCTCTCGACCGCCTCGTCTTAGCCCTGGTTCAAATGTTTTGACATATAAAGCCGCGTACAGACATCGCGAGGCGTGCGACACGAATGGTTCGTCTCGCATGCCTCAACCTGAGGCATACGATGGTACATTTTATACGTGCGTCCCGAACGAAACATGCTCAAGCTGAGCAAGCAAACCACCACGCACGGTGTTCGTCAGTATAAAACGCAAACAACACCTGTCCGTCCACACGGAGCGCACGGCTCGTACTGAGGCGGCGTTCGCAACGATCGTATGGCGCGAATGCTCACTGTGAGCACACACGTCCACACAGCCCGAGGCATGCGAGACGAACCATTCGTGTCGCACGCCTCGCGATGTCTGTACGCGGCTTAAGCCTTGTCCTCAAAATTATGAATATTCGTCGTCCCCTAGAAGACTCTATTCCTCATGATTACACCATGCTAAAGCTCGACTGTTGGCTGTCGACAATGATATAATTAACAAAGGGTGGTTTCTTACCAACAACTGCAGTGGAATAAAGAAGTGGTGAAGTATTATACCTACTTGTGGTTATATTACCCGAGTCTCTAGAGACGGTTTCTTTTATTATTTAATCACGGAACACTTTACTGAGAGTTTAATGTATATTTTATATAGAACACGACATTTACTATTTTACAATTTTCAAACGAGTCTTTTGTGACAGTCAACAGTCATGGTTGCCTAGCATTATAAAGAAGTAAAAGAGTGACACATAACATAAAGAAGTTTTCATGCGTCAATGCCAGACACCATAACACTTTCCCTCATTGATGTAATGATGACTGCATCCCCAAACCTGCTCTTAATAATAGGAGCCTTGGCTTTGGAACTGCCTTTGTCAATAGGTCAGCTAACTGTTCTGCAGAACTGGTTTTCTGTTGTTGTCCTTCAATCCAATCAATCCTTCTTGTACTGTCTTAGACTTTCCCTGACTCAGAAGTCGGATTCCTTTCGATGGGCGTGAGATGGTTGATCTGTCTCTTACTTCTCTCAGGGGCTCCACTATTTTTAACAGCTCTCCATTAGCGTCGACAAAATCATCATCATCATCCTCTTGAACTTGGTCTTCTTTAACCTCTGTTCTATCTCCCTCTAGAACATGTTCAATTTGGTTTTCTTTTTCAGGCTCATGAATATGTCCGTTATCGTTGACTTCTATATCTCCCTCTGAACAATTAGGGATACTGGTGGAAATTCTAAATTCGACATCAGTTTGGAATGTTATGTCCCTAGACCTCAGCGTCTTATTTCCATCCCAGATACGATAACCGTCATCATTTTCATATCCTATTAAAATGCCTTTAATCGCCTTCTTATTCATTTTCTTGCGATTCTGCTTTGGAATATGGGCGAAACATTCACTTCCGATAACTTTCAGGTGAGTTATCTTGGGCTTTTTACCATGCCATAGCTCGTAAGGCACTTTGCCATCCACTCTAGTGGGACCTGTCCTGTTGAGTATGTAAGCCGAAGTATTAATTAATTCAGCCCAGAGCACTTGCGGCATATCTCCTCTCGCGTACATAATTGATCTAGCAGCTTCTACCAGAGTTCGGTTTTCACGCTCACTACAACCGTTCTGCTCCGGCGTGTAGGGCATTGTCAGCCGATGCTGAATACCGTGATTTCGTAGTATCTTTCGGATAGCTTCGTTATCAAATTCACCACCATTATCACTTAGTAATGTCTTCACAGTATGCCCAGCGTTTTTAACTTCCTGCAGCATTTGTAAAAGTTTATCCTTTACTTCTGACTTCTCTTTGATGAAGTAGACCATGCGGTAACTTGAATAATCGTCCTTGAATAATACGAAATATTGATATTTCGAGATGCTCTTTGTTGCGAAAGGACCGCAAACATCAGTGTGAATAAGTTCTCCAGCTGTTGTTGCTCTTTCCCTTGTTCCAAACGGCTTTCGATGTGACTTCCCATATATGCAGCCTTCACACTTTACTTTATCTGGACTCAGATTAATGCCTAACTCACGCTTTACCACGCGAATGACGTGTCTCTTATCCTGATGAGCAAAGCGCTCATGATACAGCTGTAGCATATTGGAGCCAGTTACAGCATTGACCTCAATAGCTGTATGCTTAGTTGGAATGACCGTCTTCATGTCCAACTTATAAAGTCCACCATATGGGACCCTCCTGCCAACAACTCTAGTAGTGCCTCCAATATCTAATTTGCACTCTCTAGCTGTTGATGTGAAAATGCTATTTTGCATTCTATCTTGCGCTGCCAACGTCGAAAAAAGATTTTTTGTTAAAGATGGTACTAACCAAACATCGTTGAGAGTAATGTGCTCCTTACTTCCACTAACATTCGATTCTACCACTACGGAGCCTTTTCCTAGTGCAGGTATAATAGTTCCGTCTGCCGTCGTTACGGTGTGATCAGAGTCGAACTCATGAAAATCATTGAAGACATTTCTCTTTATCGCAATGTGTGTTGTCGCTCCATTGTCAACAAACCAGTTGTCTCGGTCTTGGATTTGACCCAATGAGCATGCGTTTACCATTAGTGAAATCTGTTGCACTTGCTTGGACTTTGATCCTGTCTGAGCTGAGGTGCTTGATGTTGATTTTGGTGGTCTCCCATCCTTAATCCACTTCTTACACTTCCGAACTCTGTGTCCTTTTCCAGAACAGTAGTTACAAATCAGCTGCTTGTCCTTCAACTGCTTAATTTCTTTTTCAGCGGGCGTTGTCACTAGAGCCTCCTGTCGTGAGTTCTCTTGACTGCCTAAATCTCTTTCGAACGTGCAAAGATGACTCGTTAAACTGTCTATAGTTCTTTCAGATTGTTTAAGCATTAGCCAGCTTGACTTAAAGTTGAAATACCTATCGTCAAGTGTGTCTAAGACCTTACATATGAGGAACAACTCAGGGAGCTTGGCGTTTGCGTCGATTTTGGAAATCTCGGCTTTTAATTCATTCCATAGATTCTTCAACTTTGACATTTGAGTAGGTATGTCATCCTCCTTATTATGTTTAAGTCCGAAGAACTGTAAGCATAAATTATACGCCCTGTCGTCTGTTTGTCCGTCAAATAGTCTATGTAGCTCTTGCCAAACTTCATGTGCAGTTCTATACCTCATAACCTTCTTCAGTGTTTCTTCAGTCATGTTCGTAGTGAGCATAAGCAGAGCATTGCTTTCAGTCTTCCTATATTTGACCATTGCAGCGTTATAGGAGCTTATAGCAGCGTCACCTGCTTCTGCAATAAGGGTTGGTTTTTGGAGCCTACCTTCGACTGCTTCTAGGGCACCTTCTGTACCTTCCAGCATAATAGAAATTTTATATTTCCAGGTAGTCCAGTTTACCTTCCCCTCAAGCTTACCTATCTCTATTTTCGTGGTAAAATCCATTGCAAATACTCTCCGAATCTTCCGGCTGGGGCACAGAACCTGATATAATTAACAAAGGGTGGTTTCTTACCAACAACTGCAGTGGAATAAAGAAGTGGTGAAGTATTATACCTACTTGTGGTTATATTACCCGAGTCTCTAGAGACGGTTTCTTTTATTATTTAATCACGGAACACTTTACTGAGAGTTTAATGTATATTTTATATAGAACACGACATTTACTATTTTACAATTTTCAAACGAGTCTTTTGTGACAGTCAACAGTCATGGTTGCCTAGCATTATAAAGAAGTAAAAGAGTGACACATAACATAAAGAAGTTTTCATGCGTCAATGCCAGACACCATAACAGACAAAACCATTGTGCCGCTCGTGTCGCGGTCTACCGTTCCCGTTTAAAAAATGTAAAATAATAACCTCTTTTTAGTACTTATTTAGAATCCACGAAGTATCTAGTCAGACATGAAATTTGACCTACGACTTCTGTCAATCATTTTTCAAAATTAGAAAATGCAATCTGGATGTCATAACAATACAAAAGTTACACCAAATCAGTCGGACAAAATTTTACAAAATCACAAAATATGCAATTTTAATCTCCTTCACATGACAAATTCACAAAACTATGGATAAATTAAGGTATGTACTTGCAGGTATATTTTGTACAAGGAGCTGATGACGAAGGACCAGAACTTGGAGACATGCAGGGCTCAGATCAAGAGGCTACAGGGAGAACTGAAGCTCATGAATAGGGAGAACAGTTTACTGCATGAGAAACTAGATAAGAATAATCCCGAGGTGAACGTCTTTGGTGGTGCTAAATGTTTTAGAATACGTCTGTTAGGTTTGACAGAGAAAAACCGTAGGTTCACCTACATTTTGCCTACAGCTTGGGGCTGATCCATATTCCAGGTTATTGCTTAGAAATTCCTGATGAATCTAATAGCGCTTTTACCACGATTTGGGAAACACTTGACTAAGTGAAACGCAGAGCTAGGAGGCTTGTTGGCGACGTAAAATCGGTGAATGCCAAGCTCCAAAGCTTGACTCATCGCCGCAAAGTTGCCTGCCTGTCGCTCTTCTACAGATTGCGGAGAGTGTGCCCAAGAACTCCACGACCTCATCCCACCAGCCCCGTTATATCATCGCACATTTAGACGCACGGCAAATTACCATCCTTACCTTAGCAATAAGGTATATAGTATAGCCATAGTGCGAATTGGTGGTATAGCAATACCACCAATTCGCACTATGCGTTTACAACCCTAATCTCTTCAAAGTTAGAGTGAACAGGCTTCTTCTGGGTAAGCTCGCAGTAGCTGCTCTAAGGCAGTGGCAAGTCGCATTGCAAATATTATTGTCCCATACAGAGGAAACATAATACGTTGTGATATTTATTATGTTCCTACATATTTTATCTGTTTTGTATTATGTGTGCAGGGCGATGCGTCTGCGATGAACAAAGACTCCAGAACTCATAAAGAAATAGATGACTGTGAAGAGGTAAGCTGAAACAATTGATTACTTACATACTTATTCAAGTAAAATATTAGTTACATCAAAGAAGTGTTACCTTTAGCCGACTTTAAAAAGAGGAGGTTCTCAATATCCGTCGGTAATTCTTTTTTTTATGTATGTACAGGTTGTGGTCCTGGTTTTCTTCGTGGTTTCTTTTTCAATTTGTATGTTTTTTTTGTTCTATGCATGGTCCTGCTTGCCATTTAGTCCCTGAAAATTTTCATTCGGTTTCGTTCAGTATTTCTTATTATAATATGAGGTTTTTGCGCTTACTATGTACTTAGACAGTATTATTAATATCGACATGTGGTACTTATACAAAATTCTAGTGAACATGTAAGAAATTGTCATTGACAAGAATTTGGGTTGAATAATTGAACTAAAGCTGTTAAAATAAAATAAAACTTTTTGCTACAAAAATTTGTACATTCTGCTTGTAAATAATTGTTCTTATGAAGCTGTTCGCGTTCCACCCATTGAAGGTCTTTCAAAATCAAAATCAAATAATTTATTTCAAGTAGGCCTGTCACAAGCGCTTTTGAATTGTCAAAAGACAAAAAAAAATTAAATAGCTAATATAAAAATAGTTATGGTGCTACAGTCCCAGTCACAAGAGATAAAAACTTGTGAAAGTACCGTAGGTCCTTTACAGGCTCTCCTGCGAATATAATTGTTACACCTAAGAAATAGTGACGAATTAAATGAAAAGGTAGAAAATCTAGGTGTTAAAAGAGAATATCACTTGTGAATGACTTTTTTTCTTTATTTTGCAGAACGAAAGGACAATCGATGCTGTTCATGCAGAAGCACTCATTAATAAATTAGAAAATTATAAAACTTCGACGAAAGAATTAGTACGTATGAAATTTTCTATTGTGAGGCTTTGTTTCTCAATTAAAGGGGTAGCTATAGATAGACTATTAAAATGTTTATAAATAGTGTGATACTTCTTATAATAGAGAGAGCTTTTTTGGAACTACGTCGCTGACGGGAATGCGGGCGGCAAGTAAAGGGCGACTCGCTGCCTGACCATGGACCATGCCCGGGTCGAGGGTGCGTTGGCGTTGTGTTCCATGCGCGCCTCAAAGAGTGTCAGCAAAATGACGGGGCCGAAGTCTGCTGGGATCGCGGGACTTATTAAATTACCGTGATCCTGAAATGTAAAGGGCTATTGAAGGACACTGTGGATTTTAGTCAGTACAAGTCTGACAGTCCCTCCCGCTCTGCCCTGGGTAGGAAGACTCATTTGAAGGTTTTACCAAGCTAAAAAAAAAGGATATTGATATGAATATTAACCCTCCACCCGTCGCGCCTTTTTTATTACGTGATCCGTCGCGTGGGGTTTTTAGAGACCCCAAAAATTAATGTCAATAAATTGGTACTGTAATATTAATAATTGATATTATATTGACGTTTCGCATTTGAATAGAACTTCATTGAAACAAAAACTAAAAGATATTGCAAATCAGACATTTGTTTTTTTGAAAAAATGCCAAAATAATAGAAGTACCACTTTTTTCATGTATTTTTACCGAGTCATCTTAGAATTAACTTAAAAATGAAAAATAGGGGACAACTTCTTCTTTTTTATATATTTTTTTAAATCAACGATGTAAATATGAAAATCAAACATATAACAGCTAAAAACAATGAAAAAAAGTATATACTTTGCATGTCTAAGTAAACCTAAGGATTTCTTTGGACACAATTAGTGCATATGCCTTTGCTTTGGGTATAATTGGATGTTATGGATGTTACTGATGGATTAATTTATTTACAATGATCATATTCTTTATATTGCAGTTTTTATTCCGTGTCTTGATCACTAACTTCACCCGGATAATTAGCATTTACTTCATCACACTCTTCACCACCACCAATCACCGCATCTTCTTCCAAACATCTTAAAATACGGTGACTTTGTCTATTACTCATTAAACTCAAATTAAAAAATATCCGGGAGCAAAAAAATATCAATATAAAAATTATTACAAAGAAAAACTGTTAAGACAGAAGTAAAAAATTACTGACGCCAGTCGTCGCGTGGGGTCCCTGAGAGCCTTATGTAGAAATACACATCAATACCTCAAAGAGCGCGGGCGCAGACTTATTTACGATGACGGGAGGGTGAAGTGTGATCCTTTTTGGGAGGGTACCTAAAGTTAGGGATCCGTAAACGTATTCTAAGTCTTCATATTTAGCGAATTTCTAAAACCTGGGCTTTGAAAGACCCCACGCGACGGGTCGAGGGTTAATAAGTTTATCTGAAAACTATTAAACAACTATTCTTTAGTAGGTATTCTTTCCACTTCACACTTATCACCAGTTTAGTGACAGATGCCTAGCAGCACGTAGGTATGTTTATGAACTATAAACTGAAGTATTTGAATGTTTGTCTCAGGAGGAGCAGTTAGCTGGGTTGGAGCTAGAAGTTCATCACGTCAAGATGGACATGCAACAGGTGAAGGCTACGGGTGTGAAGGCCTGCCCCGCGTCGGCCGGCGCCGCCGCCAACATCTGCTTCGGACCACCGGTAGCTTTGCGTATACTATGCTATGCACATTCAATTTTCTACACTTCTCAGTTGTAGCTCGGTTTAACCATAAGCTTAAAAGTGACGGTTTTTTTCAGCTTTTCTATTTTTATTATTTTATCCGCAGTTTCAAATACCTACGCTATGGGTTTGTTTTAATTTGGTTATTTTTTTTTACCATAAATAAGATTTCGTTTAATCAACCAATTCGGACACGTCATAACAAATCAGGCAAATGACTCATGAGGTACAATGATCCACAACTACCTAAGATATTTCAGTCCGCTTGATTTGTTATCGTTTTATCGACATTGATTGGTTTGGAACCAACTTAGTAATGAAGAGGCTAGGCTAGCAGTGTTTTATGTTCCTTGCAATATGGTGTAAGGTAAGTCTATTGCTATCAATCTGGCTCGAATCGAAAATCGAATCGAATGTGAAATCCAGAAAATATCCAATTGAGTCCACCATCGAACACATTTTTAGCAGTCATGATTATGTGCACTAGAGTCACAAGGCAATCTGTACAATATTATGTCGTTATACTGTATGCATATTATTTGCCTTCTATTTTCAGCCGGGACCACCGGTGCCGCCCCTGGCAAGAGCTGTAAGTATCTTCGTTCCGAAATCAACCGTCGTTTTGATATTTTTTATTGTAATTTGCGTCATTATTTTAATCTAATCTATCTTCGTGTTTCTTTACAGTGTGGTGTTTGTCCACCTTGCCCTGCACCATGCTCTTCTACCGCACCCCCGGTACGTACCAAGAAGCATTATTCATCGGAAGCAGAATTTATCACAACACCGAAGTACTCTTTGTCTCATAAGAATCACCATTTTGTCTCTGTATGAACGCGGGTTTTACCAAATCCTTTCCCTATCGATTTTCAACAAGATTTATTAGCACTTTTGTAGCTTAATGTCTCTCATAGTTTTTTTATTTCATATTTTCACCATCATCATCGCTGACGGTCCCTTCACCCGGGTCCACAGTTAGTAGTAATTGTCGAAGTGTAACCTGTTGCTGATTCATTATTTATCCTCACAGACTCCCGCTGAAAGAGAAGTGATCAAACTAACCTTTCAACTGAAACAGACGGAAGAAAACTTCAAGCAGAAAGTGGCTGAGGTATTGCGTAGTTTTCAACTGTCCTTAGCACTCTGGATGTGGAAACTAATGTTAAAATAATATTCGACAAAATGTCACTTGGTACTTATCTTACTTGGGTGATAATGTTGCTCTTGAATACAGTATTCTGATTAGTACTGGGCTATAACTGAGGTTGACTTAGTGCTACTTACATTTATACGCAAAGCTGCATTGGCCCGGAGTAAGTACTAAATTATTGAGTAATATTTTATTAAAACCCCGTTGTTGCTTTTAGCTATTGCTGTAAACTACTACTAAAACTCATCCTAACACGGTATTTCTGAAAAATTCAATCTTCTTTGATAGCATAACTTCAACATCCTCATCTGTAGTTCAATGTTCTGCTATCAGCAGAAAAACAGCATTAACTAAGCCATTGACCTATTCTGCAGTGTGCGATGCTTCGAGCAGACTTACTGAAGAAGAAAGAAGAGTTGGAAAAGGAGAGATGTCAGCACCGCGAGGTTCAGAACAAGTTACGAGAGTTGGAGATGAAGTTCGAAGGTCTCGCCACCCACACCAACATGCTGCTCGGGACCAAGGAACAGGCCTTCGAACAGGAGACCAGCGTGAGGGCCCTGAAGCAGTGCTACAGAGAGGCCCGGGAGGAGATAGATGAACTGAGGACCTTGATGAAGGAGCAGAACGAGCAGTTGCAGGATTACAGAGTTAAGGTTAGCGAACATTCTTATTATTGGGTCATTTTGTTTTTTTACGACTTGATTACAAAGATAGTATAGGGGGGGACACGCAGTGTTTTGTTTACCTCGTACCGGTACAACTTCCTCCCTCTTATTTCCTCAGTACCTGCAAGCACAGCAGCTCGTTGAAGAGCAGCGTCGTCAAATGGATATGATGGACATGGACAACAGTAGAATCAGCGAACAAATCAATCTGGAGATACAGAAAGTCAAGGTACAGTATCAAACTTGTAAATAATTGCATTCGATTCGTTGTTTGTCTCCGTAAAGTGTCTTTACAATAATGAATTTTAAAATGATTACTCAGCAGGTAGGGAAGAACACTGTTAGCTTTAAAACCTCTGTTTAAATCCACTTCTCCTAATTATTTCGTTATTAATATTCTGCGCACAGCAAGAATCTTCTCGTATTCGTCTTCTACGACGTCGGGAACTCATCGCTCTGGTTTTCTGAAATCTTATTCTTTATATCGGCTGTCTTTATTTAGAATGCCCTCTGTATGACATTACGGTAACTAAAAGGTTTAGTTTTAAGGTTAATGCTCACGTAATATCACTCAAGTACCTGCTAGATTTGTATCAGTCAAAACTTTGTTTAGATCAAGTTCCAAGAGAAGCTGCAGGAGCTGGCTCCGATCCCGGACTTGCTGAAGGCGACGCAGATGCGGTTGAAGGACGCGCAGCAGACGCAGGCGCTGGCCGAGCACAACGCCGAGCAGCTCGCTAGGGAACTCAACTGTGCCAGAGAAAAGGTAACAGACAACAATTCTCTCGTGGTCACCATGTAAAACTAGACATTAAACATACCTTATTCGTTCTCCCAGGTCCACATACTGCTCCATAATAGCATTAAGCCAGCGGAGAAGGTGGACAAGACACAGGATGACAAGCAGCAGCAGCTGTTAGTACAGAGGATAGCGCAACTCACGGAGAACAATGTCGCACTCAAGGCGGAGATCGAACGCCTAAAGTGAGTACAACATCCAAGGCAAGAGGCCTTTTGCTTAGCTAAATGTTCTATTCCCTGAAAGGTGCTTCATAACTTCTCACACTGAAGGCAAATTTTAATGAATACGTTGTCATCATGATCACCATCATCAGTTGTCATAAACTTCTCATAAGTTAGTTTTCGGTACATTCTTTAATTAATTATCTTGATGTAGGGCGAACGTGATTCACATGGAAGAATCTGTGCTGGCCAATGAGAAGCGTCTGCAGGAGAAGATGCACGAGTGCGCGCAGATCGGCGGCGAGTTGGACCGCGCCCGCGACGAAGCTGCGCGCGCTTTGCAACGAGCCAACGAACGCATGGAGACTATTCGAAAGTGAGTATGATGATGAAATCTGTCGCGAATTAAGCCAAAACCTTAGTCCCGCACCTGATTTCACTCTGCTCATTGTAAGAGTGGAAGAACGGAGCTTCAGATGATGAAAAGCATCGAGCCATCGTCCTTCTAAGTCTTAAACCATTTCTGAAACAGAGTAAAGTTTCAGGTGTTAAGGTAGCTTGGTTCATACTGTCGAGAGCTGTAAAATAATTTAGCCAACTAAGGAGATTTCATCCGTTATTAGAACCAAGCACAGTATAACCGAGTTCTCGATAAATAATATGAAAACGCCATTATCTTATGCTATTATTAATTTGTTGCAGATGTATGCAGACCACAGTAGCAGAGCTGGAACGACAGCTAGCTGCCTGCAGGGCTCAAGTAAAGACCTCGGAGAAACAACGCGAGGAAGTAAGTGATTTTTAAATAACGTTAGATAAATATATAATATGTGCACTGTGAGATATTTACCTACGAGCATATCTGTATAATTTTGAATGAGATACCTATTTAAAATATGTGAGTGCAGTTGCCGCCTAACATTACCCTTTCATTTCCTATCGCAGTTGCAGTGTCGTATGCAGTGCCAGATCAAACGACTGAATGACAACTTTGAGCAGGCGCAGCTTCGCATCATAGGACTCCAAGGACAAGTGGACACCCTCAGAAAAACCGTGTCTAGCACTGGCGTAGGAGAAGGCGACAATGAGATTCAGGAATGTACTTGCAAAAGCTTTTTTGATGTGTAATCCTTAAAGATACGGAAGAAACCGGTCGACCTTTGTAAATCGGTATCAAAGTTTATATAGTGCAGTTATCTTGCCTAGAAGTGCTGTTGCGAGTGAGATTAGAATTCTGCAAAGTTTTCAAAGTAATTCTGTCTGTGAAGTCCCTTTCAAAACAGAGAATTTACTAACAAGATCCAATCATTTGATTAACGACAAAGTTAGGAAATACTTCACATGCATGGCACTCATTTATATATCGTCTGAATCATGGTGACCTCAGAAAGTGAGTGGCATCAATCCAGTTTCCGAGTTTTTTTTTTAACCTTTATTGTCCCACTGCTGGGCAAAGGTCTCGAGAATTATAATAAATTAATTAATTAGCTGTTAGTACAGAGGATAGCGCAACTCACGGAGAACACACGACTCGCTACGACTGATAAAACTTCAGACTAAAAAAAAGGACCAAATGAAGAGAACATTTAGTTCGGTAAACTATCTTCTACTATCTCCTTTTTAACTGTAACATGTCTGTTTTGGAAGGGAATGTAAAGTATTATTAGTGGCAATTCCACAAGATTGCGTTGCTTTGTGTAAAATGGACTGCAATTTCATTGGTGATCGTGCAAATAAGAAACCAACGACTATATATTAAGAAACCAATCTGTGCTAAATTGAAACGTGAAAAATTCATGAAATAAAACAAAACAAAGTTCTTTTGAGTTTTATTTCAAAATTCTTAAGATAAGACATTTTTTTTTAATAAATCGGTATTTAACACATTTTCGCGAGAACATTCATATTAATTTCATTCAAATCCCACATTGTTCACGTGTTCCGGTCGTAAAAATCAAATAATTTCGATTTGTGACAAATTAAGCTCGACTTTCAAAATATAATGGTGTCGAAAGCCCAGAAAACTGAAAACTGGCCATTTTTTTCAATACGTTACATATTTATTCATGCCTAAATGAGTATGTACATATTCTAATGTTCTTATATTTATCGCAAAAGGGTGTCACTTCAAACGAGGCCTCCTGCTGAATTATGTCTTCAATCTGCATTTGAAGAGTCGATAGCTTTGCTATCAGGTACGTGTTCTGTCTCGCTCCGCACCAGGTGGACGTTGCCGGCGGTCGCAAAGCACGACCGCAGAGCTTCCTGTGCGAGGTGCGTGTCGCGGTGCGGCGGCCGCGCGATCTCATGGAACTGGTCGATGGCCCCGCACATCGCTTCAATCGCTTCCTCTGTTCGTTCCTCGTCCATCAACTTGGCACCTTCCTAGAACGGACAATAGGTATGTTATTTTATGGAAAGGTTTTTAAAAGCCCTTCAGAAGCTTCCTGTGTAATGCAATCCTACAATAATCTGTAAGATTGCATTACCACATTCATTTGAATTCTAGTTCTCATTCTATCAGTGACTCTGATATAATAGTAATACGTAATACTTCATTCACTCAGTGCAGTTCCTAAATGTTCAAGTCATACTGAGACGCGACGCTGTGCGCACATTTTAATAGAGCTACTCAAAATTTTACTTTGTTTACTACACAACAAGATACACATTTGCAGTACAGTCGAGTTCAATAATATGTTGGCATTGCCAATGATTCAAAATATTGTGAGCGTTGATAAGCTCAATACATTCTACAAATCTATCGATCAAAAATATGTCCTCATGTGAAGGTTCAATAATATATAATTTGCATTAGGCAATAATATGTGATCACCTTTTAAAAATATATCTTTAATGTATTAGCTTTAATAATATCTGAGCAGGGTAAGCTTCATAATTATCTCTACATGCATAGGAAAATATATTATTTGCTTGAATAAATAAGATCCAGTTTACTTTGTTATAGAAATGAAAGTATTTCAATTGTTTTCTGCGCGAAGGCTTTTTAGGTCTTTTGAAATGAGTATTTCAGTGCCATATTATATTTTTTTATGAATGACATTTGCGTCAGTTATTTATTTTTAATAACGTCACTTGATGGAAAACTAGCCAGTGATACCTAAATAATGTTGCAAACTCCTTGACCATGCAATTTTAAGATTGCTAGTAAAATCATCTTTATGACGTTGTAATAAGTTTGAATTTTAATTACATTTACGTGTTGTGAGCTTACGTATTTGGGAATTGTAAAGTGAACACTGTTCAGATATTTATGATCTTAAAGTTGTTTATTTAAAAATGTCCCTTTGGCTGTATACATGTTATTGAGAAAAGGTAGTCACATATTAATGGATCTGAATCTTGATCACAATTTAATGATGCTTTAGTTGTCACAATATTCTGAATTACTTTGATGTTCATATATTTTTGAAGTCCAGACGTGCCAACATCTTAATGAACCCGACTGTACCGTTGCATCACGTCGCGTTGCGTCGGGTTTCGGTGTGAACTGACCGAAGGACCCTTTCGTGAGCGTGGTATACCTGTAGTAACAAAAACTTTAGAACCCTAGTCTCCTCCGTTGTACTCCGGTGTATAGATAGATGGCGTTGTAATAAAATGAGTACTGTTCTCTGGCGATCATTATTTGAAAAACAAAGAAATGAACGGAAATGAAAGTTTATCGGTTTATGCCATAATTTCTCCCTCCATACCAGTTTTACTAATCCTCAAGGTTCAAGATTTATTCATAGTACCAACTGATTTCTTTGAAACTCACTCCAAATAAGTTTTCTGGGACAGTAGAATGAATAACAATAATGATTGTAAAGTTAGCGGCTACAGCTACATACCTGATACTGTTTGACACATCGGTTGACAGTCTCCATGTTGATCTTGACGAGTTCTCGACTGATGGGTGTGGAACACTTGGCGCAGCGGTTCGGCAAGGACTGGAGGTTTGCCCGGAACTTACCCGAACAAGCAATGTTTGGGCATCTGGAATGAGAACATTAATATTAGGTTACTTATATAATTAACAGTAACTTTGAACTCTTGTCCTTGTGTGTTCCTTAACAGCCAGAGTGAGGTAGGTACTTTATTCGCTGAGCACCTTTGACTATACATAAAATTACAGTTATCTTCGTGTTTTTCGATATACGAGTATTACCTGATGTATGGCGGAGTATCACCACTCATGAGTTTTAAGGTAGGCCAGTCTTCTTTGCAGGCCACGCACTCACATCGGAACCAGTAGCGGGAGGCCAGTGACCTTTGCCGCTCCTTGAGGGTCCTCATCATAAAGTGAGGGCCGTAGTTCTCCGCCACCACCTCCCCTGGGGCTAAGGGGCGAGTAGCACGGAGCACTATGTTACGACCTTCGAAGTATCTGGAAATATGAAGGTAAACTAAGTTGACTAAAGAGAGTTTCCCCATGACGCGATGCGACTACATTCCACTGATTCCAACTACAAGTGAAAATCATCCTTACCACTATGACATAATGAAATAAACGTGCGATTGTCTATTAGTGAAGTGCCTTTAGGTTTATACCTCGGAATCCAGGACCAATTTAGGATGAATCTTCATAATTCTTTTTTAAATAGAGCTTTTAACAACATGTAGAAAAATGTAAAAAAAAATTGCCCGATCTCATTTTTTAAATTACAATATAGAAGGAAAAAAATTGGCATTTCTTGCAATTTTTTATGATGTTATTTTGGTTTAGTTTCATTTAAGGATCATTTCATTGTATGGGAAGGAATATGTCTGTGCAATAGAAGTGAGTCAAATCTAATGAAATACTGATCACTTACTAGTACGAATTTATGCTATAAAATATTTTGGTAAAGACAACTTCCGCCGTCCCGATTTTTTTCTTCCGAAACAATGAAATGATCTTGACATGGATCGGGTCATGAGGCGAGCTGCTCCGGACTAATACTTTTCAACACGTGACAAACTAAAAAGAGTGTTTGTGTCCGCACCTAGTGACGCTGGGGTAGCACTCATGGTTGAAGAGCGCGCCGATGGGGAAGATGCCCACGGCGATGTAGAGGGGCTTGGAGCCGCTGTAGGTATGCGCCCCGCGTACTGTCTCATATATCTCGTGCGCGTTGAACTGCAGTAGCAGCAGGTTGCGCACGATCAGCTCCACGATAGACTGCTGGGCTGGAATATAAGGGCTCAACATAACGTTTGATCTTGGAGGAGGTGGAGATCCGATGTAAAAGCCCATTAGAACTTATGAATCAAAAACGGTAAGAGTGGATAGATTTTGAAAAGGAAACTTAAAAGTTGAAGTAGATAAGACTCAAGAATCGAAGTCATGATTTCAGTTTTTTTAACTCGGCAGAGTCGTGTCGAAGTCAATCTTTATTAGTACAAGGAAATCTTGCAATTGGTATTTCGCACTGCGCGACTAATTGGACTCTACACAAGTTAGCTTATTCGAACCGCGTGGATCCAATTATTCACCAGTCGAGCTCTGAGTGGAATCGCAACGGTATATGGTAATAGAATATCGGATTTTCATAATTAAAACTGTATATTTAGGTTTACTTACCCTTTTTCATGTCTTCTTGCTTACATTTTTTGAAGAAACCTGCCTTCTTGAGACACTCCGTGAGAAACAAAGACATTACTATCCTTTTCAAATAATCTTCTCCTTTTCTTTCATCCGAGTGTGTACATAGTGCGTATATTTGAGCTGCTCTTAACTCTAGTTTCTCTTCAATACTCATTTTATCATCAGCTTTCACTTCTTCCTCTTCCTCTTTAAAGTTCTTCTCTGTGAAACTTTTGATTCCTTTCTTAGATCTATTGAGTCTTTCTTTTCTGGTTTTTATTTTTGACTTCTTGGCAACTCCTTCGATATCATTAAGAACTGCTCCTTCAACTGTTTTTACTTCATTGCTGATGTATTTAGCATGTATTGATAAGCTAGTTTCGAGGCCTGCTTGTGTGACCATGCGTAACGCTATGTGACTTAGGACTGACATACCGGAACCTGGAATGCAGAGACAATAGTGCTAATAACAAACCCCAATCATTTGCACATAACATACCTATCAGAAGTTGGATAAATTTGTTATATTTACGAAAACACGATTAACAAAACGTGCAACTAAACCTTAACCGGCTCATCACAAAAAGATAAACATCTGTTGAACGCTGGTCTAAAAAAAATGTTTAATAGTATGCGATATACCTATGAATAGATCCAAATACTGGCATTCAAAAGAATGATATGTAGATACCGCAGCGTCCCTGCAGGCAATACTGCAGAAGGCGACTCCTGAGCACTTCGGGCACCAGACGGGGGCTTCATTCTCACAGTCAGCTAGTCTGAAAAAGTAGAAAACATTCGATATGTTGCAGACGTCTCGGCTAAGGGTGTTTGCATAAAGATACACGGTCCCAGCACAAACGAGTCGGTTCAGATGAAGAAGAAGTACAAAAATGGGTGCAAAAAAACTTAAAACATTACAGTGATTCAACCACTTGCATCTTCATGCAAACACCCTAAGACACTAGGAAAGTATCTTACCTCTTGAAACAATGCAAGCAGTGCGTACCGTAATAGTCTGCGAGCAGGCATGCGGCATACGGGGGGTCTGCCAGCAGGACGTCGCCGGTCTTGACGGGCGCGCGGGCGACCGCGAAGCGACCCTGACCAGAACAAACACGCGTCACAGCCACAAGCCAGGGATGCCAAGCTAGGAGTGCCAATATACGAACAAGTATATGTTTTTTCCTCATCATTTTCATTAAGACGGTATTCTTACCTATTGAGATTGTGCTTGACTTTCACAGATTTGTAAAAGCTCTGGAAACTTCTTTCATATTCTCATGCAGCAGACTATTTTGAAAGTGTCCATCCAAAATTACTTCAGTTTGCAAAATTGGCTGAGACGGGTTTTCGTGGTTACCGTTATAGATATAGGCTTTTTACACATTGTAAAGTTCGATGAAATATTCAGACAATTTTGAGAATATCATTTTTTGATATTTTAGGGCCAAATAACAAACAAAACAGAAATGTATGAAACAAAAGAATTACCTCAACTTTATTCAGGGTGAATTTCGTTTCGGTAAACCTGCTTCAAAAGGCGTCTAAGAAGCACTTGAAAAAGGAACTTTACACCTACATACCTTTAATAGTTATTTTCGTAAATTGTTACCTTGTTCTCTTCTTCAGTTATTTTCAGTAACTTGGAGAGTGAAGGCATGTTTTGTTTGGCTCCTCCTGTAAGGGATATACCTGAAAACATTCAGTCGAATAGAAATATTTATGACACCCAGAGACTAAGAACGCTCTACCTACAAAATATATGGAATAGCTGTAACAATTAGGTGGTTGTTCGCTGCGAAAATTAATAACTAAGCTCTGATCACGATCTGTCCTGTTTGTCCCGCAACATAGGACGGTCTGGAACGAGAACGCACAGTGTCGTGGTAAGGATGGAAGTAGTGGTGGGTGGAATTAACCCGGAAGTGAAAATAAAGTTAAAATAAGCCCTATACAGGTCAGTGAATTTCGCACAGGATGTGAGAAGAAAATTCGCATTCACATTCGTGTTTTCACTGGCGCGAATAGCTGCCCAGCGGCGATCCACGTAAGTGCATATTGGTATATATAAAATCCCCTACTAACCACCGAATTCACTGTTTATTTTGCGCACTAACTCTAAATACTGCAATTTTATACGAGCACTTCTCTGTAAACTTGCGTTCCAAAAAGCCTTTTCCTTCTAACCAAACATTAAAAAATATAAAGCTGACGCTTGAAATACACGTGAAACCTGACATAAAGTGTTTCTATTTCCCAGAATGTCAGAGCTCAGCGCTTCCGATGGGTCCCACAATGTTGGCAGCCGGGTCCCGGTCGGGGTCGGCACCTTCGACGGTCCACTAGCTGTGTGTACGTTATAATAGTACATAGAACGCACTGGGCAGAACAACCGCGGGAGTGGAAACACTGTTAGGTCACATAAATGGCAAGTTGTTCGAGTCATTTGCGATGGGTTACAGGAGAAGTCATTCCAACAGAAATAATAATACTTCAGTAGATTTGACTACTTCTAGTATCGAAAATAAATTGTTTTATAGTTCATCAATGTTGAAAGTTTTATTTATTGCTCGAACTGTCTAAATAAGATCGATTCGGAATAGGATACAAAAACTAGAAACAGTTTTTTAGATTCTCTGCTTCGTTTTCTGTTCGGTATGATATTCCAGATAAGATAGTTTGTCCTCGTAAGGTTTTTAACATCATGATAATAGTAAGAGCTACAGTTGTTGAGCTGAGTGCGTCCCCCTCCTTTGACGAAGCCCAACAAGTCATGACCGTGTTGAATAAATATTTTCCCGCGTCGCAGTAGACGGAGCGAAGTGTTCGCAGTAATTGTTTAAAATGCTTTTGTGTATATTTTTAATTGGAATCCAATTTGTTTTGTTCTGTTATTAATTAATCAACGAATCCGACAAACAAGTGTCGTAAGCTTTCAGTTAAATTGCATTTCACAACGTCATTATTTTTTCATGAGGCGGAGCTTTCAGTATTGAATTTCATGTGTTTCCTTTGAACCGATAGCGTGTTTCGGGATATGTTTGTGTACTTTTTTATTCATTACTGCCTCAGCGATGTCACAAGGCGAATGAAGATCTAGTTTGATTTCTCCTAGAACCAAAAATTCGAAGTCGACATCTACTAATCCGTACTGGGCCTGCGTGGTGGATTAGGGCCCACTCCATCTCACAGAGAGAAGGCCAGTGTCCCAGCAGTGGGAACATTTATAGACTGATGATGAAACATAGGTTTATTTAAAACTGTTGAAATGTGAGTGTACACTTTTTAAAACACCTCTGTCTCTACTACATAATTATAATCGGGAGTAATTTTATGTTATTTTATTTAAAAACCATCAGAACTCGTCAGAAGTCAGGTATTACAGACCTGGCTTGTCCTGCAACTGTTCCAGGAATTGTAACTCACCAGGCTTTTCAACTTTATGTTTGGGCTGCGCCGTGTAGTCCAGGCCTTCTATGTCTTCCGCCAGTCTGGCCTTTGCTGCTTCATCGCTGCCTAGCAGTCTACCCGCTAGCTCGTACGAAACCTTGGCACGGGTCGCCTCGCCTGCACCTAGAAATAACCTATGAAATTTAAGAGAGAAATACAATTTTAAAGGAATCTAGTGAAAAGTGAGGTAGTAAGCCAAAAAGTTGGAACTTCTCGCCCTTTTCAAGGCTCCTTTTTTTTTGCGTGGTAAAATCATCAAATGAGTCCCACCCCGGGCAGGGCGGGAGGGACTGTCAGACTTGCACTGACTAAAATCCACGGTGTCCTTCAATAGCCCTTTATGTTCCGGGGTCACGGTGATGGAAATAGGTCCCGCGAGGGCTTTGGCCCTATCTTCCGAGCTCCTAAGGTAGATTTCTAAAGAGAAGAACATATAAAGTATCCATAGTTTGCGCATTGTACAATAAAGTCATCAGTTAGAGGACGGCACACTCATCCCCACAGGTCGGTTGCGCGCGTGTGCTGCTACTAATACTACAATAATGCTTTAAAAGCTTTGATTTTGAGTGATCTCCACTATTTTCTGACCGACATTTTTTTCAACTAGTTTATTTCACTTTTGAACTGTCAAAGACAAATTAAAATTAGTACCAAAATAGTTATGGTGCTACAAGTCACAAGACATAAAAACTGTGAAAGTACTGTAGGTGCTACCTACCTCATAATCGGCAATTAGTTTCTATTTATCGATTGATCAACCCATTTCTTGCTAATATAAAAGTTGAAATTAATGCACACTGTTTATTTAAAATGTGTTTTATAGAATTTAAAACTGTCAGCATCTAAAGTAGCGAAACGGAAGAGCGGGAACTTCATTTTGTACAATATAAGGTAGGTAGTGAATTCATAAACAGCAACCTAGAACGCTGCCTGCGGGTCTAAACAGGCCACTTAGCAATATTCCTTCTTACTTCGTGAATTTCCAGCAACGTTTTTAGCTATTCAAAGTCAAAGTCAAATGTCATACCTGAACATTCATCACTTTTATCATGGACTGAATCTTCCCTAGCCAAATATCAAATATAATTTTTTAATTGCTTTACTTCAATAAATGTTATACACACAAAAAAGAGATAGACGGTCCTACAATTTTATTGTTTTTGGTATATCTAGAAAGTTTAACCAGCTAATGCTCAATCCATGCCACAAGTCCGTTCAGATATGAATAGTAATTCTGTGCGTCAACTGCATTTTACGAATTCTAGATGAATTGCTAACCACTTGCTGGCAATTCACATAATATATTTGGTTACGATCAGTCGAGATAGCGGCCAAACACGTACCATAATGAAATAAAAAAGGCACCAAGAGAGTCACTTTTAACAATGTTGCTGAAAGTGTCCGTTTTAGACCAGCTGTTCGCAACTTAAACTAAATTATGGTAACGTTGTTCACGATGGAAATAATTGAGTTTAATAATAGTTCAATTACGTGGTCCGTACGAGCCGCTGCATCTGCTTACCATCTTAAACAAGCAGTGGCAATAGCTTCTGTCGCGGGATCGCCTGTAAAGGTAACCGTGACCTGGAACGTGTAGGCGACTCATGAAACAGGGTGGGTTTTTAGTCAGTGAGAGTCTGACAGTCCCTTTCGCTCCATGCAGGGCAAAGAAATATCTATAATTGCTGCGTTAGGGATTTTGAAGAACCTTGGCGGACGATGGAAGTTTTAGATAATAAATAAAATATCCGAGCTACAAACAGGTAAAGCAGACAAGAGGTAGTTCTTGAGTAAATCTTAAATTAGAGATCATTCAGGTAATCTCCAACCCTTTCATTCTTTGTACCGGCACTTCCTTCAAGACGCGACATTGAGGTTTACACTCTGTAAGTAATTCGATATCCATCAGCAATCTCTGACTTTGACGGCTATACAGCATCCAGATACACGAGGAACGAACAGGGTTTACTTCAAAAAAGAAACGTTCTCCCGAGATTGTGGACGTTTCTGAATGGGATGGGATGGTATGATACAGCTTGCACGAGTCAATACGACCGGTAGGTCCCATTTGTTCTATGGAACATGACGTAATAGAACAAATCGAGATAATATTGTCCCTATTTGTACTATAAAACTACATACTAGCTTTTGCTCCTGTTTTTATTTGTCTGTGAATGCACAGAACTAAATGGGAATCGCTTTTCCCAAATTCTTCCATGATGAGATATATAAGACGTGAATGACATTAATCTTTGTCGTTAACAGGTACAGGATCAACAAATTGAAACTACTCGCTACATAATATTTTTACTTTGAAAATTAAAAGCAAAACAGCTATTATACTTAGTTTGTTCTATGCAACAATTTGAGACAAAAAGTATAAACTTTTCTATAGTACAAATAGGGACAATATTGTCTCAATTTGTTCTTTTACGTCACGTTCCATAGAACAAATGGGACCTACCGGATACGACGGCGCTCACTGGATATTGAGTGATAGAAGCTATTGCAGCAATGTTCTGTCTACTCGCTTGGGATTTGAACTGCTCAGAGGCATTTTATCGAATTTGGAATCAACTTAAGACAAGTCGAGAGAATCACTGTCATACCATGAGATAATTTGTGACCTCCACGCAGTTGAAGCAAATAAGAATTATACGCACCAGCTTGTTGCAAGTTCTCAAATAGTGTGATGGTTCCTGACCCGACCACAGTATGGAACGAAGATTTTGATATGGCACAAATTAATGGAGCCCGCCACAGCCCCCAGCCCGACCACAATCGTAATCTTATTACTCAAAAAGTAAAAGGCAAATTCACGAGACTAGTGGCACAATTATAATAACGAATTTGTGCCATATCAAATCTTCGTTCCATGCTGTGGTCGGGTCAGGAACCATCACACCTCAAATGTAAGCAACAAGTCTTTCAGACCGCACACGAACCTCGATAGCAGTGCCCCATCCTCCAGTAGTACTGTGCTCTCATCTTAGCAGGCAGCCGCTCCTTCAGTGCCAGCTTTAGGTCTTCCAGGGCTGCTCCAGGCCTGTCGCAGCGCAGCAGGATCTCGGACCGGAGCCACAGGGCCAGCGCTAGTGAGATACCACCTTCAGATATTGCGTCGTCTGCACCTGACAAAATTGGAATCAGTCAGAAAGGTGTGTCAATGTATTAATGCGCATTGAGGGTCTCATTCCTGGAAAAAGAAAGCCTTAAATATATAAAAGACATAGTTTTTTTTTTCCTCAAATCCCTTTTACAACGTCATGCGGCGGTAAGATATTGAAAATGAATGGCCTACTCTTGTTTCATGATCGAAATACCTATGACGCCAGGCAAACAGCAGGCAACAAGTTTATAGTAATGGAGTATCGAAACTTGACTGCTGTAACACATGTCTATGCATAATACCGTAATTTTCACGCACAATGGTTAGCTATAGTGCTCTATTCGTTTATCTGGTTCGCTTTTCAGGTTGAATAACAAAAGCTATCGTAAAGAATGGATAGATAGAAAGAGCAAAGCTACTTTTATCTTGAATATTCTAATTAAAATGAAATGAAACTAAATTAATGTTCCTGTTTAATACCCCATTAGTTTCAACAACGAACTAATGAAGCAACATGCTGGCTAGGATTAAAGTAACAAAGAGGTCCAGAATGGTTACAAATAACGTCGTGGTATTATCCATCTGATCTGTTTAACACGCCGCTCGGAACGCCTTTGAGGCGCATTCTCTTCGTGCCCTAATTACTAAGCCCAGAGTGGATAAAACGTAACACTATTCTGGACAGCGGATTTTTCTATTTTTAAGCTGTTCAAGTGTTTGCCTGTTGAGCTGAGCTTGCTTGGCTGAGTGAGAGTTTGTATCAGGTACAAGATGATGATGAGCATAAACTCATGACCATTAACAACTTTTACAGTTTGTGAAGATTTAAAAATTGTAGTTGATTCGTAGGTAAAACTGTGTTTATGATTTACTGAATCCTGAACAGATTTTTCAGTATTACCTATCTGCGAAATTGGTAAGAGATGAAAACCTGTGACTATGTCTATGTATAAATTATGGAGGTTACGGTAAGGTACATAATGATAGGTAGTGGCATTAGCTACAAGAAAAAAAAACAATGGATTCAAAACAATTTTAAAAGTAGTGTCATGTATAGAATAGGGTCGCAACTTGTTACAGTGGGGGCTTTGGTTCCCGCGCCGTCGCTTCGCCAAGACACCTTATTAAAAAAAACTAGCTTCATTAGTCCCTGAACATTTTTCAGCTTTGCAATTAAAATGCAAAGAGCTAGACAGTTCCTATGTGGTGTTGCACGGAATAATCCCGCCTCTGGTGGCGATTTAACTTTTAAAGTATAAATTCTTCACTTGTCAGATAGTTTATCATTAGGTTATTGCAGAGCAGTTGATCCTTCCATGATCCCGCAGCGGGATCAACATAATTAAGAAGAAAGAAATGAAATCAACGGCTCCACACACTCGTATTTCATCAATTTAAGTAGATACGTCTTGTTAGAAAAAAGTCGTATCTACTCGTTATTAAAAGGATAGCCTAACGGCTGCCATTAAAAAAAAAACGTATTTAGAAAAACTCGTGCTGTCGCTGCCGCGTTGATTTTAACCCCCGATTGTACGATAGAGAGCGCGCGACTGACTATAAGTATTTTTAATATGAAATTAGTCTCTCGGGAGAAAACGTTTTTCACATACTAAATCACGACCAATCTCTTAGATTCTCGTCTCAATCGTTTCAGCATATTATTTTCTAGATTTTTAGGTTTGCTTTTTTTCTATAAAATACAAAGGTTTTACTTCAATGAAGATTTTGTCATAAAAATAGTAACTTTTAGGCGCCTGTAACTTTCAAACTATTGTAATTAAAAAGAAAGAAACCCTATTATTTTACTGTGTCAGAAGCGTTCTAAAAAATCATTGAGATAGGATAACATTTAGGGGCAGGAAAGAGGCGTTTTCTCTTTTAGTATGGACGAGCGCTCGGTAGACGATAGTCTGAATGGGTATTTAAAACCTTTGAACGGTGAGAGAAACTTGATGGAAGAATTTTCAAGCGAAATATTTTTATTAACAACATTGCATTCATTTTTGAAGTTTTGATAATAGAAAATTATAAATCTTTCAATTAACATGTTCGTTAAGCACACACCAATTTAATTTTTAATTATTAATCCTGTTTGTTTTATTACCAAATTGTGAAGTGTATTCAATTAGTAATTTCTCAACAAACAGGATGATAATAATCAAAACATACAAAAGAACAACAAACAATTACGTAAGTATGTACATACGTACAACCTCCGGTGTTTTTCGTGAAACTTTGAACTTCTTCAAAGTTCCCCAGCCTTTCAATATTTAAGGAAAGTAAATATTTTGATTTAATAAAGAAACCTGTTTTTTGTTACATAATTATCTGATGATAAAAAAATCACACTAATTAACTTTTTACGCGATTGTCAGAAAGGGAGTTTTAAGGTATGACTTCAATCGCCGTACCATGCTTGCAAGCAGCAACGCTACCGCAGCATTGCTTCCACAACAGTGTTGCGCAGCAATGCTGCCGGCCACGCTAATTCCAAGCCCATTGGTAGGCGGGGCGAAAACGCTGCGCTGCAAGAGCGTCTTTGACTGAGAATTCTAATTAGTCCGACACTTAGCTTATCAAAAACATTTCACACGTATTTTTTTTTGTTACGTAAACCAAAATTTACGAAGATACCTATGAAACTTTTAAAAATTGACTAAACGTCACAAACAAGTACAGTTTTTACTTGCTTCTGATGTTACGAGTTACAAAATTTTTAGGAGTAAATGCTCTCTAGTAATTGTACGTTATGTGTTTGTAAATATGTATATAACCATCATTATTTTTCAAACCTCTAGCTAACGGACTACCAATTTTTTGAAAATTGATGTTGTTAAATAGACTATTTTGCCGAGTTAGAAATTGAATCTCATCCTCTCTGCTTTGATAATACATCTTTATTAACTCTCCTCCAAGGGGTATGCTATTGTGCCAGTTCAGCTGCACTTGTCGAGGTCCTGGATGTGTCCATCCATTACAAACCAAATGCTTGGTCTGATATCTTTTTTTTTACGTGTTAAAATCATCAAATGAGGCCTCTCACCCCGGGCAGGGCGGGTGTCAGACTTGTACTGACTAAATCCACGGTGTGCTTCAATAGCCCTTTATGTTCCGGGGTCACGGTGATGGAAATAAGTCCCGCGACCTGGTCGGATACCTGGCTTGGATGTCATTCGAAGTTTTTTTTATCGTACCCGTAGTCATATCCCCAGATTACCCAGAAACTAACTGCGATTCTTGAAGATCCCACACGCAGTTACTTCTTGTAAAATGTTGGTAGTCAGTTGCATTGGGTTGGACTGAATGTGTTCCACTACAAAATTAGTAAATGACTTTGATATAATGTATAAGATGATGACCAGTTTTTCATAATGACCCATAATTATTCTGTCAAAGATAATATGCAAAATTTTCATAACAAAGAGAAAGATTACAGGAGCAACCCACAGGTTTATATTTAACATGTACGACATGTTACTTAAGTCTCATTTTTATTATTACGAAGTATTTCAGTTGTGAAGCAAAAAGAAAAAGCGTCTCCGTAGGTTCTCAGAAGCCTTTGTTAGCCCACTCATGTTGTTTATTATTATTTAGTTCACATATATATTATAGCCTGAAGGGTGACTGAAAAAGAATACCTTGTGACACTAGCAGCCAGTTTCTTTAGAAAAATTAATATAATGTATTTGTCTCGGGAAAGAAAAACTCCCACCTACTGTTATTATTATTATGACGCCGTTTGTGTAATAGCTAACGTATTAACAATACGACCAGTTAGACTTACTATTTACAATAACGTAACACAAACTTGTCATCCCCGAAGGGATAAGCAGAGGCGTACCTAATGGCACACCCACAATTCACCAGTTGTGTTCCATGTAATACCAGGAGCTAGCCTATTGCCATCAATAGGGCACTAATCCAGACTCCTTGGCTGCTACCGAGAAATTCCTGTTGAGAAAACTCAGTAACAATTTTCTTTTTTTTCCCGACCCGGGAATCTAACCCGGGATTTCATGCTCAACAGTCGTATTTGTCACCACTAGACCAACGTTGCAGTCACACCATTAATTGTACAGATTATAATTATTCAGTCTGTTAATAAAACTGCATTATTCACTCTCTTACCGGTCATGGGGGCTCTGAGCACAGCTTGGCTGGCCAGTTCCAGGGCCTTGTCCAGGTCGCCGTCGTCCAGAGCCTTCTGCGCGGCGAGGCGGCGGTCCCGGGACACGGCCGCGTCCTTCCCGCGGTGCAGCGGCTGTATCCTAGCCAGCACTTCGTTGAGTGCCTCCATCATCTGCAAGGGTATAAGACTCTTGGTAAGTCTACAGCCTGATTACAGGACGATGCGCCTTGTGTCAAGCAAAGTTGTGGAGGATGGAAACTATATTTACCATGTTGGGTTAACACTAAAAAGATTTCAATTCAGTTTCTGATTAGATAAATTTATTTTTAGCTAAAAATCAAGCTATGAATTTGAAAGGAATCGCAATGAAGTCTTGTTATTATTTAGAGAATTAATAATTATTTCGACACCAACTTGAAATCCTTAATAATAATAATTGCAAAAACGACGTAGTTAAATATTATTTTAGTTTTAAGAACTCAAAAGTGGCGCTATTTCTGACCTGCTCCGTATCTTATATTTCATAATAATATTCCACATTTCTTTTTAAAACTGAAAAAAATAAAAATATCTGTCGTTGCACATTTCTCTCGCGACTACGTGATTGCATGTCTTTGTGCTTACCTTGCGTAGCGAAAACAAGGGGTTACCGTAATGCCACCTGCTCTTCTTACTTTTAATCACACTGCATTTTAAATCTGTCCTAAATAATGAGAGCATACGGATCAAAATCAAATGTTTCACATAGTCGGTTAGGACGTTCATTTAGCAGTATTTAAAGGGTGGTTAAAAGTCAGCATCGAAGCGACAATGGGGTCAAAGCAGTGTTTCTACAGCTCGCTCCAAACTCTTCGAACCAGGCTTGTCACGATAACGACCTACAAGCGTTTATGACTGCGGAAAAAAATAAATAAAACAAGTTTTTCTTAACCTGCTGCACCACAACAACACGATTTGAGGATCGATGACGGTGTCCACGTGAAGGAAATAAGAGTGTCACGCGCTTGTCGCTTGTCGCAAGTCGCACGAACGGGACCTAATGCTTGTCTGTTGTAGACTAGACAACGTATTGTGTCCTCTTCAATGATTCTTTTAGTCTAACCATTAGTGTCAATGTTAAGGAGGGGTGGCTCTTGAGACAGCCGATGTCATAGTTTCCTTTGTTTCCACTCTCTAAAGACGCTAATGGCTTGGCTTTGTTATCGATGGTGTTCTCTTGTAGTTTTTCATAAAGGTGGGCTCTGACCGGTGTTACGGGCTGTAACGTATCATTCGCAGCGAGACATGAGCTGCTTTTAGATCGTTGCGAGTGCTTGTTTCCCTGTACTGACTGCACGAGCGCTTGCTGTGTATCACGCACATTACGCTCGTCAGTACCTGCCTTTAGATGACTAATGATAATAATTTTTACTTAGAAATATTGTAGGCTTGATCTAGACATGTCTGGTGGGTGATATCTACCTATTGTTTTAATATGCTGTGTCTAAGTTTATGACCTGTCTGTCTGTCGTGTTTTTTTTTATCTTTAGGCTTAATTTAATCATTGCCTCTCCTGTCTATTATATCATAATAAAGACTAACGTCAAGAGTAAAAAATAAAGGATATTATTCGACATAAAATAAACCACTTACAAATTCCCAGTTGGAGCGACATAAAACAACACTTCGTATAAACAAACTTCAGTGAACTTTACCAAGTAAATGAAAATCTTTGTAAAGTGTAGTTCAGGACATTTATATTTCTATTCAGTTGCTGGTTCATTGGAAGCCATTATTTGCGACGTGAGGTGCATCGAGCAGACGTCGAGTGCCTCCATTTGTGGCGCTCCCTGCGCCAACTGTTGCCAGCTTGCTTTTGTTTTGATATTATTTATCTTATCGAGTTATCTTTTCTATTGTTTGCGTTATACCGCATACGAGTAGTGAAAGGGAAGTGGTTGGGCTCTGTTGTGGGACTCTTCGCTTTTTGAAGAGGAACTTCGAGAATCTATATGAAAAGAAACAAGCTATTGGTTTAGGAATAGATCTTCTATTGTTATAGCTGCTGATAGTGAGGCCATTGGAGCATTTATTTTCAAATAGTGATGAAAGATGGCTTTGAAAAACGTGGCGAAGAAACCTAAAACCTATTTGAAATACACAATGGTCGGGATAAAATCTATCTAAACACACCTTTATCGTATTGGACAATTTGAATTTATGTTCCAGTTTATGCAAGCGATAAAAGTTCTTCCATTCACTCCTTACCGTCTCATTTTCCAGCACAGCAGCCACCTTCTTCCCGTCCTCGACTGCCTCGAACTTGTCGAGCCAACCGTCCTCCTCCGCCATGGCCACTAACTCCTCACCCAGGCCTTTGAAGAACCCCTTGGAGTTGGAGCACAGCGTGACGTTGCTGCAGGCGGCCGCGTACCCAGGGTCTGTCTCCTCGTAGATGCGAGGCATTTTGGACCCTGGAATTCAAGGTATAAAGCTGTTTATTAATGATCAACATTTTCCTGCGCTTGTCATTTGGGACTGGCGCAGCATTATCTTCTGTCATACTTCTCTCTTCTATTCGTCATTTTAGCATTTAGCAGCTCCTAGTGGCTCTATTATTTCATAGTTGATGTCCGTAATTTCGGGGTTATATAAATAAACACAGTTTCTGAGTTTCTTTATACTAACAATCAACAATCTCGGAAAATATCCCGTACGTGAAAGCTCAAAGTTTTAAATATAAATTAGTCGTGCATCTTTATAACAATACAGACTATTTGCATAAAATATGATATTTTCATTGCTGTGCTAAACGGCACCACAACCTAACCTATGGTGATACGATCCCATCGCTGGTAGGCCTCACCAGGGCCGCCTGGCTCTCGACCACCATCCTGTTAAGTCTCGCGCCAATTTGTTTTTAATGTGTTGGCTATCGGTTAGAGGCAACACTCAAACTCATCTTAAATTGAAAAGAAAGTCAGATCCGTCAAAATAAATTTAAATTTAACTTCACTGGTCACGTTGAGTGTTACACACCCCAGCATTATCTTGAAATGTGTGTAGAACTTTTAAATTATAAGGCTGTGTTTCTACTGAGCGGAGCAGAGCGGAGAAAAGCTGTGCCTTGATTCACCAAACACATGGCTTAAAATCAGCATTTCTTCTCCACACAACTGCAAAGTGTCGTGAGATTGGTGAATCGCGTCACAGCTCTTTTCCGCGCTGGTTCACTCCGCCTCAGTGAAACCGCAGCCTAAATAAGCTTTCTCTTAAGCTTCATAAAAAGCACGTGTTCCTCATGACCAAGTATCAAGCAATTCTTGATTTTGTACGGATTCGTATTTTATTTGTAGGTATGTTAGGGGTGTCACGCACCCCACGCGACCGTTTACGTAAGGTTACGACCAACATTGCTTAAGAAAAAAAACATTTTTACAGTGTCCTTAAGGTACTATAAGTATATACAAATAACCGAATGGTGTGTGGCTACAGGAACAATACTACTATTGAAGAAGGAGAAAATAAAATCCGCATTCATTGGCGACCGTCTAATATTAGCCGCTGTATACCCACTGACAAAATGTCAGCGAGATAGGAACTTTGCAAAATATACTATAGGTACTACATTCATACGTACGAAGAATGTACTACAAGTATTGCATTGTTACCATTTTGTACTAGAAAACATGAAATAAGTACCTGTACATTCAGCAAGTACAACTTGTGCAAAATGGAATTTCCAACACAAAATGTTCGTCGTATTTTTATAACCTTTCCAAGTAGGTAGTGATTTTATATGTGAGTTACACTTTACGTTCGGGCTCTCTACGTGAGATTGTTTTTTTTTCTATAAACAGCAGTCGATTATTAATAGTTCCCTTATTATTACAGTCAGCGTATAGAAATACGTCAGTGAATAGAGATGACTCTATTCATTGAAATCAGTCTTATGTTTCTTAATCCTACAATGAGCCAATAAAGTAGAAATAACATAGATATATAAAATATATTGTGAGGCATTACATTGAAGAACATTTAAAATTTAAAAAATCTGACAACATTAATTTCTTAGTGCTAACAACTAGATTCCGGAACACATTGTTATTTTTTTGGATTCGTTCCAATCACAGCCAGCCATATCAAACACAAGTGCTAAACAAGTGGTCCATCAGAGCAATTTTATTAGAATACAAGACATAGTTGCCCAGCCTTCCAGGGTCGCGGTACTAACGAATTGCCGTGACCCCGGAACGGAAAAGGCTATTGAGGACACCGTGGATTTTAGTCAGTACGAGTCCGACAGTCTCTCCCGCTCTGCCTTGGGTGGACGGAATCATTTGATGATTTTACGAAGAACATGCAAGAATTCCATGAAAAATTTTGACCGATTTACAGGAGGAGGTTCTCAATTTGTCGGAATCTTATTTTTATTTCATGTTACTCGATTTCTCGATGATGCCGGGACTGATTTAAAAAAATCATTTATTTGAAAGGCTATTGTTTTAAAGGATATACTTCATAGATGGTCACTTGGTGGTGATGGTATACAGTAGAATCCGTTTATTATGACTCCGGTTATAATGACCAACCGCTTATTATGACGTATTACACAGGGAAGTTTGGTTTTCATACAAAACTCTTTACATAAAGTCGGATTTAATGACTTCGCATTTAGAGACGTTCCGCTTATTATGACCCATTTATAATAAATTGTGTCCAGTTTATGTAGCTACCGACGTGATTATATCACCTTCGACAAGTGTTCGCAAACGTCACGTCGTGATACCCGATGATGTTCGGCCCTATGGTTATTTTGAGTCTCAGTGGGTAATTCAATTATTGACTTAGTTCTTTATTGTCTCTCTAATAAAATAAATACATACTGACAAAGCAGTAGGTTGTTTATTTTGTACAAAATGCTTTGTATGACGTCCGCTTAGAATGACGTGTTTATTATTTCCCCTCGATGTCATAATAAACGGATTCAACTGTACTTCATCCATGTAATTAATTAGGTCGAAAAATAACGACTTTGGAGAAATCGAGGGAACTCTTGAATAATTATCAGTAAATCAACCGTGCTGGTACAGAGCCGTGCTGTACCCTTAGCACGAGTTTTCAGTATTAGAGACGTAAAGTAAACAGGAACTTTGACACTTTCAAATTGACAATTTTCAAGGAAAAAATAGTTCCTTCTTCGCACACCAGAGGCGCTGTTCCATTTTTTCATACAAGAATTTTTTCATACAAGAAACGCTGTAAATACTGGAAAGACGCTGTAAAGTAAAAGAGTGAAAACTCGTGCTAAGGGTGCTGTTGTCTGTAATTAATAAATTCTCATCGTCACCAAGTAACAGCACTAGATAATAATATAAACAACAATGATTGAGTGCAACCAATTGAATAAGAACAGAAACGATCGGTATTGATTCATATTCTTTATCCTTGTCTATAATTCTCTTTGTCCGTTTGTCAAAGTGCACCAAGTTGGTACTTGGCAGATTTGTTTCAGAAGTGGGAGCAGTACTCCATGCTGCATGGATTACTACTCCCACTTCTGACCTACTCCTGTTCGGTCATGCATGGACCATGCATGACCGAACTTATATGTAAGTTGAGCAATAGTTCCGGCGTGAAATTCCGTCTCACCTTTGCGAGGATAACCAACTTTTTAATCAACAATGGGTCGGATCGGAGTTAAGGTTCGCGCGCGAGACCTCGACAGGAGACCGTGACAGATGACCGCGACACTACTTAACATTAGGCAATGACAAGTGTCGCGGTCTCCTGTCGCGGTCTTGCGCGCGGTCCTTTAGTAATTATAATGTTTTTCACACTGTATAAACTTATATTTTTCAATGGGTAATTGAATGAGAAACTAATGATCTATGTAAGAAGGGATGTTTTATTCTAAGGAATAGAACAACCTATCCTATAGTACTCAGATTTTAAGTTGATCAGAATTTAGATCTTCCTAAGTTAGAAGACCCAGTTGGAGCAGTGGAGCGATCGACTGTTGCGCTACGTATCGTGGTTTCAATCCCGTAACAAATATTTGTGTATTACTTACAAATTGTTTTTTTTTTTTTTTAATAAAAGGTTGCCCCACACTAGTTATTTCTACTGTACTTGCAGATCGTGCAAATATTTGTTCCGTGCGGGGATCGAACCCGCGACACATAGCGATAGCGCAGCAGTCCAATTGGTCAGCCATTGCGCCAAACGTGTCGTCAAGTTGTTTAGAGTCTGGATGTTTGATGCACACACGACTCAGGAGAGTTTCCTAATGTGAGGCAACGTTTCTTTTTATTTTATAGAATAGATATAAATAATCTAATCTAATAATCTCAAGATGAATGATGTTACAAAGATTCTGTTATAATTTTAGCTATTGAAAAAGAGTATCCATGGAGTTTCTTGCTTATTCTTCTCCATAGAGATCTACGCTTTGGAATGAGCACCTACGGTACTTTCACTAGTTTTTATGTCATGTGACTGGGACTGTAGCACCATAACTATTTTATGTTACTTAATAATTTTTTGTCTTTAGACAATTCAAAAGTGCGTCTATCAGGCCTACTTGAAATAAATTATTTGATTTTAATACATTAAATCTCAGTAAATCTTTCACTTTTCAGGTTTTTCAACGTACATTTTATTTTTACTCCGCGCTTTCATACCGGGCCAGTAGTTCTTACTCGTTAGCTTACAGTAAATCGCACACTGCAGTTAAATGTTATCATTGAACGATTGTTTCAGCATCGTTACAGGATTGTTCAGTACTAGCGGTCACTGAAATAGTTTCATGATGACCGCCGTCAAGTACGTGCGGGCTACAGTAGGTACAGTCACGTACATCAACATGTATACACTGTTTTTTATTCAAATTAATTTAGCGTGGAAAGAAAATTGCGATTTTGAGATACAATCTATTATATATATTATATAGCGTTATATTCCTAAATCTGAACTTGCAATTAATTCAGTTAGAGATAAACACTTGAAAAATGCTAAATAAATACTATATTGGTGCTTGTGACAGTACTATTGTAGCTCAATAAATGGGCCAGAATGGTTTACGATGGCCAGCAGCCGTCTTTCTTGTTGCCAATGCAAATAGATCAAAATAATACACACATTACAGATTGCAGTCCGAAGACCTATTAGATCTTATTTCCTGAAAATCTTTTGAAAAATCTACATGGAAATCTAATTATAGCAAATCTTAAACCAATGTTATTATGCCACTCGCGTTAATGAAAAATTTAATTTTTTTCTAGTGAACAGATTATTTTAACATAGAAATATCTTGATAGCTAGGTACTTATCAACAATGCTATGTTATTAGGAGTCGTTAAAAATTACGGTCTCACAGTACTTACCTGCAGTTTGAATTAGCAGTAAACTTAAACGAATAATAAAACGGTTTGCAGTAAAAAAAAATGACTAAAATATCAAATGAATTTCGCATCTAGGCATTTACAAACACTTGTAGAAATATAATGTAGGTAATACATTAAATTATACGAAAATAACACAAAAAAAAAAACAAAAATTCGCCTCGTTGCGTTTTCAAACTTATCACCTATTTCCAAAAACATACGACAAAAAAAAATGTTACCTTATTTTGTTTACTAGATATAGAGACTGAGGAGCGCACGCGCAGGCCCGATGCGCGCGAAACGTGGCTAAAATTACATGTGCGTGAAACACTATCGAGTCTATCGTTCTATTTTCGAGAGCCGCCTCCCCAGCGCCACCTAGCGGCCACTCGGAGCCCTGCCGGGGCCGTAAACTTCAGCAATAATATCGATCGTTAAAAGCTGTGATTGAAAGCGTTCCTTCTTTGTTTTTATTACTTTTATGTCGGTTCCTGTTTTAGTACGCGGTTTTGCGTGATTATTCATTAGAATAATGAGATTTTAATTTTTCCGGAGTGCCATTAGAAACATGTTTTTTAATCTGTACAATTTTATGTCAGTGTCGTTTCTCGTGAACAGAGCTAGAACTGAAATAAAATTTTCTTCCGAATGCGACAATATAATGAAGAGAAATATTTCCAACCGTATGTCGTAAAATTGCAGCAAAGAGAACCATTAGGTACCGGTAGCTACCTGTAGATTTAGTAAACTGACAGGTCGAGGAGCAGGTGTCTCCAGATACTACGAAATAAACTTACTGAGGTGCTTTCAGAAAAGGAAATTTCAAAACCTAGAAACAGAAAATGTATCTGGATCTAATGGATGGAATTCTCTAGATTTTTATACATCTAGTACTTACTTGATACATTATATACCTATTTGTACCAACATTATAAAGCTGAAGAGTATGTTAGTTTGGTTGAGCGCGCTAATCTCAGTAATAACAGGGTCGAATCCATATATTTCGTCTTTTATCTTGGATAGTCTATTTATGAGAAAGTCATTAGGCGAAGAGTGAGGGAACATTTAGTGGCTTAATAATGAGGAGTTATGAAGGTAGGTAACTAGCCGTTGACGTAGGTACTGGTCTACCGTAGACCATGATATTATAAGTAAAAAGGGTGTAGTTATACACGCTCAGAAAGTGACGCGCTCAAATGTGGTCAATTGACAAACCTTGACTATATTTGTCTCTGTTTCACTTGCGATGCCATCCTACTTTAGCGACTAATAGTGATGTAGTGTGCTATTGCAATATTTAGTTATTCATGTGTGCGTAACCGTTACTGTGCCGTTTTTGAAGATAGAATGTCGTATGGGTAACGTTTCTATTGATTTATAATATCACTGATCGTAGAAGACAGTGACAAATGACTATCTATGTCTGATTGAAGACACCTCCTGAAGGTCAGATATGGCACAGTGTTGCCGTTCCTAATGTGTCTTTGGCCAAATACTGAAATAATTCGTCTTCCTCATGTCGATGCCTCGACAGTTCTTCAAAGTTACTCGCTAAAGTTTCGGTCAAGCGGTCATTAAGTTAGTTGGACGAATTGACAGTAATTTATTAACGTATCTGATGTGGCACTGATTTGATAACAATACACATATACATAGATAGCTTCAGGCGCGGTCAGTATTTGGATGGGTGACCGCCTGGGAACACCGCGTGACGTTGGCTATTTTGATTCCGGGGTCGCGGGACTTATCTCATTACCGTGACTCTTCAACATAAAGGGCTATTGAAGGACACAGTGGATTTTAGTCAGTACAAGTCTGATAGACTCTCCCGTCCCTTATTCTGGCAGTAATGAACAGATACATAATTAAAAATATATTATTTTTGACGTAAATGTAATGCACTCGAAGTATCTTCATCTCTCTAGCTCCTCCTGGAAATGTAACTCTAATCGTAATAAAATAACTTGCTACGATATTTTCTCAGGAAAAATAAAGCCAATACGTATCAAAATAGCAATACGCTTAAAATATTATTTTCCTGTAAAGCAAGGCGTATCAGAAATATCAAAGTATTTTCCTAGATATTCAGTACTTTGATAATAATGATGTAGAGAGATTTAAAAGCTTTAGTGATATAAATATTAAAGTATCCGCTGACTGGAGATTACGAGACTAAATTCCGCTTTTTGCGCCCACGAGACTTGTTCTGATGAGTTAATTCCTTACGAATGTTTTAGAGCAACGCGTAATGTACGTCTTGTAGCGTTAAGTTTTTGTTAGGCGTTACAAGTAATTCATATTAATGGCCTCAAACAAAAGATTTTGTTTTTTTTGATTAGCCTGGACCGTCTCACAGCTGGGCAAAGGCCACCCTCCGTTCCTTCCAATGTTCAGGACTTTGCTCCACCTCTTTACAATTCTCAAGGAAGACATCCAGCTCGTCCCGCCTCTCCTTCGAGGTCTACGGAGATATATCTATTTAAACAAGACTATGATAAAAATATGATAATATTATGTTAATTTAGTTAATTAATTTGTAATATAGTAGTAACATTTTCTCCTCAATTTATGCATTTCGTGTGAGGAATATTATGAAGCAATTTTCGCGGCACAACGTTCACTCGGAGTGTTTCAGGTTGCGACCTCCTGTTCACGTCAGGTATTACAGTATTCCGCTTGCTACCGCTACAAAGCAAAGGTTGTTTCTGTGGCTAATGTACGCGCTTTTTTGTACCTAATGGGTATAAACCTGCCTTGTGGCTAAAAATGTGAGTTTTTAAGTTTAACGTCAACTTGTGGCTAGTGTGGTCGTGTTCTCACGTTAGAATGATTTAAATGTGAGGTACGTGATCGAATCCGAATTGAGGAGATCCGTAGACGAACTAAAGTCACCGATATAGCCCCCTGGGTTAGCAAGCTGAAGTGGCAATGAGCAGGCCTTAGTGCTCGCAGAGCAGATGGCCGATGGGGTCGAAAAGTGCTAGAGTGGAGACCACGGACTAGCAAGCGCAGCGTAGGACTTCCACCAACAAGATGAACAGACGACCGCCGGAAGACGCTGGATGTAGGTCGCTTCCAACCGGTATATGTGGAAATCTTAAGGGGAGGCCTATACGTTCAGCAGTGGACGTCCCATGGGTGAAATGATGATGAGTGTGGTCGGAGTAGTTAAATCAGCTATAGATGTTTTGATTAATGTTAATTTCAGAAGAATCGCACCCTTCTGGTGCAGTGGGGTAAAAACGAGATTTTGAAGTTTTATTTTTTAATTCATTGGCCAATAAAAAACCAAAGACATTTTTTGTCAGTGAACTTATTAGTTTCAATAAAATATTTATTTAAATTGCTTCTTTTAATGATGTGAAATGGATACATTGATTAGTAGGTTAGTTTCAGTGCCAGTTTTTTTCAGTCGAACTGAACAAGAACTATTAGATACTAAATTACGAGTATCCTTGTTGATTTGCATACATATTATAAGATTCCAATGCTCATTTAATAGTTATTTTTTCTTCACCCCCACGTTCTCTCATCCGATTATTATTATGAATCATCAATTTTTTTTTGTATAAGTTACTGTCAATGTGTAAGGCATACTTCACACTTGTTAGTGCTGGCCTTAATCGGCTTAGCTTGTCGTTCTCGTACAATGAGCTCAGCTGAGCCGGGTGGCAAACGTCAACTGCAACTCATGTTGGATTTACATTAACATTTAACAACTCAATTAGGCATTCTTAACCTAATGGAGGTTTTGCAAACATAAGGCCTCAGCACAAGCAATGTAAATGAAAGTATGTAAAAATGCTATAAATTGGTGATCTGTTTTAAGACCTAATACAGTATGATTAGGTAGGAAATCAAATAACTTGTATACCTTTAAGAAGGTGTGAAAGGTTATTTGTTTAAAGAGTTATATAATTCGGAAAAAGCATTTTTTTCTGAATTCTTAATGTACACATAGTTTCGTTTTGGCTTCAGCTAAATGGCTTCTCACCCTTCGCTATTATCTTATCGTGAACCTGCATCAGCTGTGGTGGCCAAGTGGTATCGATTCCGATTTACTGTTATAGGTCGTGGGTTCGAACCCACAAAGGCGCATTACTTTGTGAAAATCATTTTATTACCACTGCTCTCTAAATGGTTATGGAAAACATCGTGAGGAACACGGAATGTTTTAGAACCAAAAAATCGAAGGCATGTGCCAACCAACAGCCACATTGCGGTTGCAGTGTGGTGGATTATGGCACACTTCCTCTCACAGAGAGGCCTGTATTCCAATAGTGGGAAGGCTAATTATGATGGTGCCTGCATCAAATCGTGCATAACAACGCCACTACGGCCACTTGTGAAGCACTAAGTAATACGTGTAGCACGCCTTAGCCACTGAGGTCTCCGGCACCATGTCACATATTGTGCAAACGTCACGAGACATCTTTCTGTTTCGACGTATGTATGCTAATTGAGAGCCAGCGCAGTCGGTACTGTTGTACCACGACTTGCTACTACCGTCGACACAAGTAGTGCAGGTCAGATTGGGAGGGAGAATAATCGGAGTGCCGCCGTTGTTGGTGTGCCAACAGCTGTTTGTGGTGTCCAGACTGAGTACCTGCTGGAGTGTCCTAGGTATCCGTTTGCCTTATTTTTAAGTGGTAAAATAATTGAATGAGTCCTCTCACCCAGGGCAGAGCGGGAGGAACTGTCAGACTCGTACTGACTAAAATCAACGGTGTCCCTTAATAGCCCTTTTCGTTCGAGGGTCTCGGTAGTTTGATAAGTCCCGCGACCGACCATTACAAGGCTGGGCAAGAAAATAGTCAAACTAAAAAAAAGAAAGAAGAAAAGCCAAGCTATTTCACTGCTCTGCTCGGTCATGGGCTTCCTGAGGGGAACGTCTTCTAACCACATCACACTGATCTAGTCCAGGTCGGTTATCAAGACATCCACAGTTAGCAGTTACCACTGTTACCAGTGATCATCTGTGGTGTTGACTTGCTCTGTATCTCAGCCGTCCTGTTGAATCAGGCCGTTTATTTGACGTTTTGTTTCAGCATGTAAATTGCAATTGAGATATTTCTGATTTAAAGCTGTGGCTTACCGTGAATTGCTGCTGAATAATACTAAGAAAACGAAAATCACGACAGAGCTGAGAAACAGAGAAATCCTATTCTATCCATAAAGGCTGTCAACAAATGTTAAGAGGAATCGGCTATTATTATACTTTGGTGACATGACGTAGCGGTGACTGGCATCTCGATCTAGCTTGTTTTCAGGCTGTAGTTTGAAATCCGCTCGAGATCCTTTTTAATTTAGAAGAAAGACAAAGGCATAAAGCTGGTACAGCATCGACACTGACAAAGAGAGACCATAACCCATGTGTGGGAGGGCTTAAGTTGATAACAGTTATGCGAGATTTTCTTCATAAATAATAAGTATAATAGTAGTAAAATTTTAGAAAAATTAGGACGCGCGCCCTGGACGGCAGCTCATATATAAAATTCGGAGTGGACGATAAATTCTCACCTGTCATTACCGAACATAATGATTCGGGCGGTGTGCGGAGCGTCACTTTAACGGCACGCTGCGTAAGCGGTGACGCGCCGCTTATCAGCGGTTATCACCCCGCGAGCCTCGCACCTCGTGCTGCGTCCAGTCGCGCGTCCACGCTTGTCGCAAGCGCACGTCGCCCGCGCCTGTCCGCGGCCGCGCACCAGCTCCCGACTCCTCACTTCGCCCGTAAGTGTCAACCACCACATCACCCCGCTCACAGCTCCGCGCGACTTCCACAACACAATCCATTACTAAAACTAGACTATTCAAATGATGTTCAGTTCTCTGATTACTCTTCATTGTTTGTAGACTAGTGCTCGTCGTGATCGCACTGTTACTTCACAAATTTTGGGGAAAATTTGATTTTTTCTCAAGTGTACACGTGAGTCACTGGAAACGCACCAAGGCCGCATCATCCTAAAGCAAATTTGTCGGTCTTAGTGTATCAGGTGGGATATTGTTATCGCGTTAGATGCTCTGCCTCTGATGGCCGGCTGTGCTATCGTGCGCCGCGGAATCCGTTGCTTTTCGTCACAATTTCGTAAATGTGATAATCGGTCGTGACAGCCCATGGAGCGGAGTGCAGGCATACGGGCGCCACTGAATAACTGAAAGTGTTCACTGAACTTATCATGCAGTTGTTGGTTTATGATGACATCATGGGACACTGCAGTCAATAAGCTAACAGTGAGGTATGAAGATGTTCGCGAGGTTGGTCTGCGGCGACATGAATTTCGTGAGTGAGATAATGTGAGTGTGCGATACGGTGAGCCTTTGTAAACACAGTGCTAAGTGTTTGCTACTCACCTAGATGTAGGTAGTTGCTAGCCGCCGCCGCCGCTGAGACGATTCTCACGCTTACGGAAATCTTATTATATTTGTTTTACATAACTGTTATCTTTACACTAACGCTGTAATGGGAGGTTAATATCTCGTTTAAAATCGTATTTGTGGTGATTTTCGTGAGGAGTGCCGGAGGTGCGCTACTTTGTTGGTGAGATGTTCCGGGAGGTTGTTATTTTGCTATTAGTGATAGTAATAGCGTATTGTGTTGTTGTTCATTAGTTTGTAGTGTCGTGAATGTCAATACATGTTGAAAAGGTTTCTATGAATGCGAGGCGGGCTCGGCGCATGAGTGCCTCGCTCGGTACACTGTTGCACAACAGACGATGAAAACTAATGAAAACTAGTTTTACTGAAGGAGATGACATGCTAGGAATCTGTAAATGATTCTCACGTGTACTAGGAACAAATCGTTCTGTAGCTATGAATATTGAATAGTGATATTAAATAGAATTTATAGTCCTTCAACTAAAGAGCCTCATTTACATATAGATGTAAACAAACAATCAAACAGATTATAACCAGTCTTACATGTAACTGATGACGACGGCGGGCGGCGGGCGGCGGGGAACAAACCGCGGCGTGCGGGGGGAACGAGGGGGGGGCACGGGAGGGAGGGGGGGCAAGGTCCATTCTTTTACGATTCCTTCACTAGAAACAGCTGTTTTTGTTGAACAATTAAAAGGTTATGATCAATAATTAACCGAAACATTCTTCGGTTTTAGATTTTACAACCTGATAATGCTCTTTAAAAATGTTCTTCACTATAACGTGTTACGAGTTTTAGAATTCTTTGCAGCGGTTTGCAGTATTCAAAAATACTCGAAACATTAAACTGTTTGTGTTTACGAAAATGTTACGTAATCTTGTTCAGTTTCGACTCGAGTCAAGCTGCTATTCGAACAAAATTGATGTAGGTTATGGGAAGCCTTAAGTAATCCATGATCAAGCATATATCCCTCAGTTACAAGTAGGCATGTTTAGGACAATGTGGGGTTCAAACGACGACGTGCCAAGGTTCAAACTCTGGCTTATATAGTTAAAAGGTCCTGTCAGACGAACAGCTCAGATGTATAGACGCCAGCACATCAACCTACCTCAATCTGTTAAATGTCTTTAATAGATTTACAAGTTACAACCTTATCACAATAGAGGAAGGTTACTGTTCGATTGTTATTTGGCAGATTGGGGTAGGTTGACCTGATGGCGCCTGTACACCTTTCTTAGAAAATCATTTGACATTTAAAATCTATGAAAGACGTGACGTCATCTTGTATACCTGGAAACTTGTTTTAGTCCTTTGCTTCACTTCCCCCAATGTGAATGAAAATTATGTGATGATGGTTAATAAACATTAATTTATAGGAAAAAAGATTGCTGCCTAAGATTCTAAGCATAGTGAGTCCGAAATGTTCCCACTGCTGGTGCTTCTCTATATGAGCGGGAATTGAACGCAATTTATCACGAAGAGAATCAGCCATAATGGCGTCGCGTATCTATTTGTTTTAGGACGTGCCAGTTTCCAATAATATTAGGACACTCAAGTATTATTTAAAACGCGATTCCTCTTGGCTTCAATCTAGCTCAGAGATGAGGCCTAAGATTGAGCGAGCCCACATAGAAAGAACAGGAATCCGAAAATCGGCCTGTGCGACTGTAATTATTTAGCCACGAGCTCCTCCACAATCTCAATAGGGAAAGTGTTCCCTAAATTACGCATCTCGATAATACTTATCATTTATAAGTTTGCATAGTAGAAGAGTCTGCTGGTCGTCTAATCGACATCAGTACTTATCAGGATTAGTGGACGAGCCGATAATGGGCGGTACTTGTCGTGATAATGGATCTCTGATGGACACGCATCTTCTAGCTATCTCATCACTGATAAGAACATGATGCTCAATTGTTCAGTCATGTTGTTTGTCAGTTAATTGGTTCCCAACAATCATAATACAATCAATTGGTTTCCACGAAGTTTAAGAATCCATTTAATAGAAGATAGATGACTTCGGAAAAGACCTAGGCTTTGGTATGAATCTAACCCGTCACCTTCCCTCATAATAGTGACGCGAAAGTTCTGAGTAGTTATATCAAATATTTAGTTTTGAGTAAAAGGTGTTTGCCCATTTGCCATTGACACATCTTTTTCCACTCCTTACGCCTTCTGTGGCCGTCGTCTTAGTGACTCACAGATCTTTTCTCAGTTTGGACTGAAGTTAAGGTCCATATTCTAAAAAGTTCGCGTTTCAGCCTGTAATCCTCAAGTGTATTAAATTTATTAGGACTTCTTTGCACGTAGGTATGTATATTTTTCATAAAGTACGCCAATTGTTTATTATTTTTTTGTTATAATTTTACTATTGTATAATAAATTTTATCGTTTTTCTCTTTTAACCAATATCAAAATTGGTTATATTTTTAGCTCCTAATGATATTTATACAACCTTTAGATATTAAAAGTTCAATCGAAAATGTACCTTCCCACGTTGCTAATAGGTGTAAAACAAGTCTGACTTTCCTATGCAACGTTTCCAGATAATGTCTTGTCATCGTTTATCTCGATATTCAAGATATCAAATCAGCACTGTGAGTAGTGTTTAATGTCAGCCAAATCGCTTTTGTACAAGTGTAAGATTATCTCCAAATATCTTCTGAAGATATCGGTAGCCGGTGATCGTATCTAAACATGATTATAAAATAAGTAGTTTGTCTCTTCTCTGATTACTTTTTTCAACTGGCTTTTGGAATATTTAGAGACGTCTGAAAGTTTACCACGAGGACATACTATAGGTATAGGTATTTAAATATCAGGCCAAATGTCATAATAAATCTTCTATCTTAGTTATTGTTCAAATATAAGATGCCGATCAATTTCGGCCACAGCGACTTGGCTCTGCCTATTGAGAACATCGCTGTTGTGCCCTCGGGTGACTGATAAAGTAAATTTTTACCGTGAATGTGCGTCCACATTCACTGCAAGTCATGTAACTTTTCACTTCTTCTCTTCCTGGGAGAATAACAATTAATTAAATATCGTAGACAATATTAGGATTGAATACTTTAAAAAAATCTGGCCAAGGTCGTATAGCTTGTGTAACATATTTTACTAGTCTTAAATGTTCCAGTTTCCCAGGAGACTGTTACCTCTGCCTTCCTCACGCGACAGTCAGTCTGTATGTCCTTAAAATTTCGGGACTTTTCCTTGATTAAGTTTCCTATTGTCCCCGGAGGTTCTTTGCCATGCGATATTATATTAGGTGGTACTAGGCCTTGTTGCAAGCTAACTTTTAGCTACCGTTTAACTTACCAGAATCAAAATGTCAGCGGTGTTTTAATTGCCATGGATCTCTTGATTTCCTGCTGAGCTTGAGGTACCAAACTCGATTCCCTGGCCGGGCATCCATGTTGTTGGGTTTCTCCATAAAGAAGGGTGATACTCAGATATTCTAATAAAAATGCTGTTAAAAATTTGATTCTAGCTCTAGTCAAAGATGTCATTATTTTTTAGAAACACTGAGACGTCCGTCCATATCGTAATGTTTATAAATACTTAAACCCCGCATGATCCGATTCTTATCCATGTATGCCTATGAGGCCACACTAGCATGAAATTAATACGATAATAACGGCATTTCCCATAAGTGTGGCCTCTGCTTTAAAAAATAACCTAGTTGTTATTTGGCCTAGTAAAACTATCATTAGAAAGAATGTTACTAAAACTGTAACAATCAGCTGACGATTCCCAAATCCGTATTGTTATCGATTGAGTGTAAATGTCACGCGAGCGGCCGGTAATAGGCTTAGCTTCAGCTGAGCCGCGATGTCGTAACATAGCGGGCGTGACGGACACTGATCTATTACTTATTTATCCACTAAAATACCGTTCCTGCTTAGTGGCCATTGATGGACAAAAGCTGAAGGTAAAGTCCCCCCGGTAAAGGTTAGAATTCATTCAAATCTTTCCAAGCGTGTCCGGCTTTTTCGCGTTTTCTGTTCAAGTAATTTATAAGTAGAATGTACCCTATCCTGATTAAGGTTTTAATGAAAACTGTTTATATTTAAAGGCATTTATAACAAATTAACAAGTATTGAGTTACTTTTACTACTACTTAAACATTATCAAAATCAATCTGTTAATTCTAAATTATAAGAACAAAATAAACTGTAGAAACATAACATACAAAAGTAAAATAAAAAGTAAACAAAATCGAAAATATTCATTCTCATCGCTGTCAGCTGGGAATGTGCGCCAGAGACTGGCGGCGTTGCCTCTGTGTATGGCAATACTTAGCCTCTGACCAATGTAAAAGCCAGCTCTTGGGTCGCGAGAAGTGTCAATACTAGTCTTTAACAGATGTCTCTGTAGAGGCACACGGCCTTAAAGTTTCAACCCGAAACCGCTCAAAAATATAGTTACCACATAGTTGTGTATTTACGCTTTTTTTGGTTTACCACATAAACAGCGGCAGTAGAGCACGATGAACTTGGAAGATGAGATTGCACAAGAGTATCGACACAGGTTGTGTCCCATATTAGAGGCCTACCCATCTTCCAAGGAAACAAAGACATACGGTCCGGTCTTTTGCCATTGTCGCGTGCCAAGCCGTTGCGTTCTAACAGCTGGAACGCTAGAACAAATCAATATTAAATAAATAAATTAAAATACCGTCCCCGTCACAAACTGTACTCAAAACAGTCCGCGCACACCTGTATACTTTTGTACCCGCACACGTGAACAGTGGAATCGTTATTAGTACCTACACATTCCTCTCAGTTTAGTGAAGATGTTCGCGCACAAAAGTGCTGCCCACAGCTTTGCCGATGGATACAGAGGCCAAACGTGATAACAGTTTAGTACACGCACTGCTGAAGTGCGCGTACAAATGGCGCACACTATTTTGGTGGAAACGTACCGTAGTTAGTGTGAAAGGAGTTAGATTTACTGTAGTTGCTCATTACAAAGTATAAATCTCTATAGATTGATCAGATGGTTAATTTGTTATTTATTTTTGAGAGGAAGGAAAATCTGGGCCATTGTATATATCTATACTTAGGTCCATAAGCATTTTGTCCAAGTACATGCTTAATTGACTATCAAAATTTTCCTGTTAACTTTACCGCATTTCTTACTAGGTTATCTAAATATAGATTTCCGTCATCTTCGTCACTATTCATTGTTTTGAAGGCTAGAACATTTGCCATTAATATTGAAATTATTGTTCTTAAGAAGTAAAATCTATTCATAAACTTATGTTATAAACAAATGTGCATGTGATTGGTGATAGAATTGCTACAGGTATCTATACATTTATTTATATGCATTAAGTCTTTGTCTGTCTATATCATTCAGTCCGAAAACATCCGTAGTGTACTGACGAATACCGTGACCCTGGAACGTAAAGGGCTATTGAAGGACACCGTGAATTTTAGTCAGTATATGTCTGTCAGACCCCTCCCACTCTGCCCAGCACGCGTAGCATGGCGATTCTATGTCTATTCTACCAAGAAATATTCTACCAAGAAAAGACAAAGTTATTTCATCGTTATTTCTATATAAATCGACAATATTTTTGCACAAGTATGGCACGATTTGTACAGCATTAACGGGAAGAATCATATTTTTTCTATATTTCAAAAATTGCTATGCTTAAATCGATAAAAATCTTTTATGTTCTGTCATTTTGTCTATTCTCCCGTCGACAAAACCCGTTTCTACGGCGCCATGCTACGCGTGCTAGGATTCCTGGCCCTCATTAAATAATTTATTAAAAAGGTTTACCAACCGTGTATTAGAACTTGAACTTAAACAGTCGCTAATTACTAGTTTCAGAATAGAACAGTGACCAGCATTGATAAACATCCGTTTCAAAACCACAACAATAAATAGTAATTATTAGCGATGCATTCGATACCCATACCGATATATCGGCGATACTTCGGGTAAGCCGATATATCGGTATTAACGATACTTTTTAATCAGTGTTATCTCGTCTATTTCGTAACAAACGAGGCACGAACCATGCCCAGCCCCGGTAAACCTTTGCCAAACAGACTTTATTTAACCAAGGTCTTATTTATTTCAATTTTAATTACTGAAACATATAATTATCTTATATGAATCTATGCCACTAATTTTTATATTAATACTAGCGGCCCGTCCCGGCTTCGCACGGGTGGAGGACTTGGTCTAAAATTTGAGATTTAAACTATCCTATCTCTCAAGTTGGATCGAACTGCACATGGTGTGCGAATTTTATTATAATCGGTTAATTGGTTTAGGAGTCCATTGAGGACAAACATTGTGACACGAGATTTATATATATTAAGATAAAAAAATAGTCTGCCTTGTGATTTATTTATTATATCTTAAGCGTATCGGTATCGGTATCTCCGATATTTTTATAAGAGTATCGGTATCGTATACCTATACATAATAATACATATATACACTAACCTCTAATTTTAACCTAAGTTTGACAACCACGAACAAATCACCAGATCTATTCAATTACTCATCTTACATAACAATGCAGTGGTACCAACCAAATCCATAAAACAGGAAATACACAGCAAGAATCAACATTACCTATATTTATTTATAATGGAGATGTACATTATGCCTGTCATCATCTTAACTAGCTATTAAGTATTAAGTAATAAATCCGGCTACTTAATGTCATAGTTATTGAACCAGTACTACACGCGCCATCTTTGAACGCAGTGTGGTTTACAAGCGTAATTACCTGACTCCAATGATGCTCCTGAGACAGAATGACAAACAGATTTGTGTGTCGTAATCGTGGCTTGCGATTGGTCGAGAGTGACGTGTGCGGGGATTGACCAATCAGCGGATAGCTTGCTACCTAAGTAGCTTAAGTTTTGGCGGGATTCGTAAAGCGCTAGTAGTTTTAGGTTCGATCCAAAGATCAGATATAGAGATAGTTTATGTTTCATTGGATTTTTCCTTCCATTCCTTGAGGTTACGCGTGATCTCATAGCAATTCTTAGACAAAATTATTACTATTCTAAAAGGAATAGAGAAGATAATTGAAAAGAACAGTTATAACCAGTGATTGGATAATCGTATGCATATTTACCTAAAGTGTAGTTGTTGGTTATTATGGAATGCACTTTTGTATTGAAAAAATCCCGGGAATTCGGAATCGACAATTTTTTTTTTTACTTTAGAATGAAATCGAGTGTAGGAATATTAAATTAGTTTAGAGTGTTGGATAATATTATGGAATGCACTTTTGTGTCGAAAAAATCACGGGATTTTGGCTTCAACAAGTTTACTGCTTATTTTATAGGATCAAATCGGGTGTAAATAATATCGTGTGAGAATAGAAGAGAAGAGGTATAATAATTTCACATATATAATTTTAACTTTTGCATTAAAAACAATATAAAATAATAATTTCCTCATAAGTTGAAACACTGCCTCCTACCACAAACGTTCCTGTTACGTAACTTGTGTACATCTTACACACTAGTTTCGCATTCCCGAATTTTCTGGAAACCCGAGATTTATACTAAAAAAATATGGTTTAAGAAGCCGCTTCCATAATTTCCCAACCAAAAATTAACTTTAGTTAAATATACATCCGATCACTAGTTATAACTTATAACAACATTGATTTAAGCAACACTGCTGAAGTATCCATTATTTTCATTTTAAATTCCCTGTACCTAGCCAGAATCCTATCGCTATCAAATATAAAATCGACCTGAACCAGCAAAAGACCAGTCTCATTGGTAGAAAGGTCTTCTCTCGGTCGTCTGACTGGTTGATTATAACAACCACGACAGGTACAGTCAGGTATGCAAACGGAACTGCGTCTACTAATAGAACATTTCAATTCACTACATGTCTAATTTTATGCACCATGTACAATAAACTACGTTCAGTTATAAAATTAGCAAATGACGAATTTATACGTTTCACTACGTCATGTAATAAATATGCTCAGAAGGTTAGCTGGAATCGTGTAGTATAAAAGAAATCATCTTTATGTTGCACTTCATTTATTCTGCGTTTCATTTTTCTACACGCCTGTACATGTAAAATTAAATGTCATTTAGAACTGCAGGTCCAATCGGCCAATGAAAAAATAATAAAAATCATGAATTAGATTATGGATGTTTCATCCCGCAGGTCCTAACTGAGCGGGATCAATCTAGCAGAGCCTGGACTCTTCTGGACTTTCTATTATGTGAAAGTAAAGTTGAAAAACAAGTTGTTTGTTATGCTGTTTTGCAATATCCCGACAGGTACTTTGTACATACTAGAACACCAAGGAACAAAAACGAAAAATCTGTATTTCATAAATTGATTACGATGCTGCTAAAGTTGAACTTTTTAGACCCCCAGATTAAGTACCTTCGTATTACCAATGTTTGTACTTATTGGATGTGATAAAACATGATTAGATACTGCTAGCCACAAAAGTACACTGATTAAACACTAAAGCATACAAAAAAAAGTATTATAATTTATTTATCTTCTGCATTACCTGGGGACGCATTCCAGTGAACCTTTTGTACAATTTTATTTCGGTGTATTGTGCTCAAATCTGTAGTCACGCGACGAGAGGTCAACGACCGTTTTCAGAGTAAGTAACAACACTTACGCAGTGTACGCCATACATCGTGCGTTTTCCCTCACTACTCACATATCTGTTATGGCGAGCACGCAATGGTTGTGTGGTTTTGTGTGTTGTTGAAGAATCGAAGATGCTAAGACTGATGCTCATCCGGCTTTTGTGTTGGCATCTATATCTTGTGTTAATCTAATCACCCTAGGTTTTGTTATCTGGCACAGGCCGATCTTTCGGGTTAAGTCCGCTTGACAATGTCGGTCTATGGATGGGTGACCATCTGTCATATCGAGTTTCAAGCCGTTGGTTCCGGCTGTCCTTTGTAGATCTTTGCTATCAAAGATCTAAAATCTGGCTGGTTGTCAGACTCATAAAGGGTCATCGTATAATCCAGTAACTGGGTTATTGAGGTCCGATAGGCAGTCTTTCTATGTAAAATACTGATATCTTCTGCATCTGGTTCTACTGGAAGCTGTCCCCAAAACAGTAGGGAGGAGGCAGATGATGATGCAGTGCCTAAGTTGGCTCATCACAGCAGAACTCATTGAGACTTACTGTGGACCTACCTACAGTACTTGTCATTTTTTTTTTTTTTTTTTTTTTTTTTTTAGGTGGTAAAATCATCAAATGATTCCTCCCGCCCTGGGTGGGGCGGAAGGGACTGTCAGACTCTTACTGACTAAAATCCACCCGTGTTCCTTCGGATGCCCTGTACGTTCCGGGGCCGCGGTAACTTGGGTTAAGAAAAAAACCCGCGACCCCAGCAGACATTTGGCGCGAAACACGACGCGCCACCAACCCGGGCTTGGTCCTCGGTCGGACGGCGAGCCACCCATTACTCACCGTCCGCAAGCCCGCTCCGCCGCTGTGCCCTCTGCTGATCAGAGGGACACGCGTTGGAGCGTCCACACGACAGGCTATTCGCATACGGGCAAAGACTCCTTAGGCACACAGAGCCTAAAGAAGAGTTTTTGCCCGCATCCCAGGGTGCACCGGCCCGAAAAACTGGTCTTCCCCCCGGACGTATCCGAGAGGGAACTCCAGTCCACGGGCGCACGTGGAGGTTTCCTGCCTTAGCACCCCACAGTACTTGTCATAGCACCCTTTTACTAAGACTTCGCTGTCAATCTGAATGTCTGTCTCTCGCACTTGTCTTATTTATGAAAAGTATTTTCAACCGCATACATTAAAGTAATGGATTCATGAGACTGTCTACGCATGGATGACCCAGGCAGGATGGCAAAGGGCAGAAGAAGGAATAGTGTGGTAGTTTAGTCAGTAAGAGTCTGACAGTCTCTTCCACTTCAATTAAGGCAGGAGGACTCATCATTTGATGATTCCATAACCCAAAAAAGAACGTACTTCAATCTTCTAAATAAAATCTTCAATCAAGTAAATAAAAAATAAATAAATAACTGGGCGTAAAGATAGCCCTTACTTGAACTAATATTATAGGCTTCCTTCACATAACAACTACGAATTTCAGGCCAATTTAATGCGCATCGTAAAAAGCAGTGATGAGTTAGTGATAACCCATGTAGTGGTACAATGGAGCTACCAGTGTGGTTGATATATTGTTGACTTAGCTGGCAGCTTGTCACACAATAGGGCAGGAAATCCCGGCATTAGCATCTGAATGAAGCCTACCCCAACCGCGCCCGCCTTGACTGATTGTCATCGCTAACTATTTTTATCCTACTTCAAAAACGATGAAGTTTGCAACTCGGCCGATTTTTAAATGCGTTTACCGATTACAAATACAAAAGGCTACCGAAGGACGCCGTGGATTTTAGTCAGTCATGTGACTCATTTGATGATTTTACCTCGTAATTATCATAATTTTTAAAGCCGATTTTTAAACACTTATTTGGACCTGTTGTTTTCATGACAAACTGTTGATTAGGTAGCTTTTCTGTTTCGGTAATCTAGATGTCGCACGACACGAGCTCTTTGACTTTTCTATTGCTAATTAAATCATTCTTTATATCATATATAAATCTCTGCGTCAGATCAGGATCAGGATTCTTTCAGCAGGTTGCTGTAACAAGCATCCATTCATACGTCCAAACAAGGAGCATATTAGTTAGTGACATTAATTAGTTACATTTATCTTAAGTTAACTCAGTGAGTGCTCAGTGACTGAAGGCAGTTAAATCAGTCACTGTACTGAGCACAAGACTCCAATATTAATTTACAGGCAGGAATATTTAACTAATTAGAATAAGGGCTTTCCTTACTGGGTGACTGGGTTTAGAAAGTATGATATTAATAATTATGGAACATTCTGAGAAATTCGTGGGTTTATTTGACAAATTCGCAAGTGTCTCTTAGCATACGACCTCTGGCCACCGTAGGCGCGGGCATGCGGACAGCGAGTAAATGGCAACTCGCTGTCCGACCATGGACCATGCCCAGGTATTCCACGCGCGCCTCAAAGACGGTCAGCAAAATGACGGAGCCCCTTCACAGAGGGCCAAAGCCTGTCGGAGTCGCGGGACTTATTTCTATCACCGTGACCCCGGAACATAAAGGGCTTTTGAAGGACACTGTGGATTTTAGTCAGGACTCATCATATTGCTGTAATACATTACTTGTAAAAATCACGGTCAAAACTGGAAAGGGCAATTAATACTTTGGAAGACATTCAGACTTTCAATAATTATGTAGTAGGTACATAATCTACACCCATTATGTAAACCTAGTAAATAACTTTGACCATTTTAAATCATAGTAAGTTTTAGTTGAGCCGCATTTCGTGATACGAGTTTTGAAATAGTGCAACCGTCACTATCATTTATTTAAAAAATCATAAAAAATAACCAAATGATAATTCCGGTTCAAATTCACTCAAGTTTTTGTTGCGTCGCGTCAGGGGTCTTGTTTGTAAATAAGATGTTTATTTTAGTACCAAAATTGGAATTTATAATTTTCCATCAAATACCGATTTTTTGTCTAAATGCATGTAGATTTATTGCAAACCTTTTATGTTTCTAAATGATGGTGTTAAACAAAACTTATCATACCTAGTTCTCCCATGAACTAACAACATCTACCAGTTTTTTTTCCATATCAGGTTTTTTGTACGGCACTAGACGGTTCAGGTTCATTGGCAGAATGTAATGTGTAAACGTTTTTGTTTAAAACACCGCTTATCTTATTGTGCGATTCAATATCTTTCCTATTAATTACAAAGTTTAAGGGACCATTTGGAAGGCTTTCCTTTACATGCCGTTATTTGGGCTAACCTCATTACATTGAAATTAATAAGAAAACAATTCTCCCTCAAACGAAACACAAGACCTGAGTCGTCTTTTATCTTTGATCAAGGAACTAACGATACGCTGATTAAACTGTAATTACATCAGAAAATTGCTTCTTTCAAGAAATCCGAGCGATTTTCCTTATCTAATAGATATTGTTTCCCTTTTCCCTGCACGACGGACGCGGCCGAGTCATAACATTTCATGAAACCATTTTAATATTTACCAACACCAGGAAACAAACTTATCTGATCGTTTCCTATCTCATTTATCACAAACACTTAAACAAATCTGCGTGCTAGAGCGGGACGTACGTATAGCGTCCGTCAACCTTTTTGTCGTAACTCCTAATTGTCACACAATACAAACTGAACCTTATGGCTTCGGAAATAGAGTTGGGTTTTAATGTAGGGGAGAGATGGCTGCGAGGTTACGGCTAGAGGTTGTAGGTCAGGGTTGTGGCGTGGAGGTCGTCTTCGGAGTGGAGGCAGTAGGCAGCGCTGGCATTAGCTGCGATCAGAGACACGATACAATGGTGGCGAGACACGCGATCTCGTGGCGGGCTGGTCGTGGCGCAACCCATCGGACTGGCCGGCTCGACAAATCGATTGGATTCGAACATGGCCCTATCAGTTTATTGATAGATTTACGTTTAAGTTACAAAAGGAACCATATGTAGTTATATGTATGCAGTAATTCAGTAATTTTCCACTGGGATTATGCAGAAACTGCATAAAGATATGTCATGAACGTCCACAGTGTAGGTACTCCCTCCTCCTGTTTGCGCTCTGACTGGTCATTCTTGCACAGTGGTTGTGACTTGCGAGGACGACGCACCTTTCTGAAATCGCTCACGCCACTATTGATAGTTATGTACTTATTTATGTAGGTAGATAAGAAAGCCTCTAGCTACGTAACTCATAATTTTCACGACACATGAAAAAGGTGAAATAATAATTTCGTATTAAGTAAGGTATAATATCTTCAACAGATCAAATTCTTTAAACTCCTGGCTCTTATAACTGAGATATTTCAAATTGTATGAAACCACACGATAGTATCGAATCTAGGGTTTAATAATAAATAAGTTCGTAGGGTTTAATAATCATTGACATAGATTATTCTACTAAATAAATAAGACAAAATATACTCAAAGAGAAATATCAGTATATCCCGCAATTAAATCAGATAATAACATTAGCATTAACAAAGTAAAAGCACAAGATCCCTGCACACCACACTGATAATACGGATATCAAACAAATACAAACAAACATTCTTCACGGTACCGTTAGGGTCAATTCACACTGAAACTCGACTAAAACTTTATTTACTACATGCAATATACACATTTCCAATACGTATTTTCGCGTCATGTCGTGTCGTGGCCCAAATTTTTTGTTTAATCGTGGTAAATCATCAAGAGAGTCCTCCCACCCATTATTGTCAGGCTCGAACTGACTAAAATCCACGGAGTTCCTTCAATAGCCCTTTGTGTTTCGGGGACCCTTAGGCAATTTATACACGGAACCGCTAAATTTTTCATTCTTTCTTTCTTTCGCGCGTATGGTAGTTAAGCGTAGACCACCTTGCGTGGATCATCACGCATTATGGCGGTGTTTGCCACACGGGCCACCAAATTACCGCATGGATTTAGATATATTAATAGTGTCGCTAGTATGAAATATTCATAGTCGTAGTCAGGCGCACTTATTGACTCTTTGGATCTTATAGACTCCAATAGCCAGTGCGGTCTATTGCACTGGCTATTGGAGACGTCTGAGGATGGCCTTATTAAAGCTAACACATTCAAGCAAATATAAACCGGCAGAAGAGAAACATACCGCTAATTAGATATCGGTAGAAATCCAACAAGCAATTTATTATTGAATGAGAATTCCCTCGGACTGAAAAATATGCACGTCCGTGCCATGCATGTTACGAGAAAAACTGTAAATGGTTCGAAACAGTTTTAATTGGTTTCAGTGGAAACTCTTGTATACCATACAAAAGTTACCTACACTGAAATCACGTTTTCTGTATAAAGAGTGTTTTTTTACATAACGCCTGTATACAATGTTTTTGAAAGGGTTACAAAAAGAAACCGAACAATCACCATGAACTTTCTGTCCTGGCGTGTACGTAATATGTTGCTATGAGCCGTCCGAACACGTTTTTCTTCCATTCTTCTCTGTCGGTTGTTACCGAGAGAAGTTTGGAGAAATAATAATAATAGTCCACAACTATCACACTACGCCATCTAGTCCCTAGCTGAGCCGAGCTTGTGTTATAAGTAATAGACAACTGATAAACATACTTATATATTTCTAAATACATGCATATTATAGATATTACACCCAGACACAGAACAAATGATGCGCATTACACTAACATTCAATTGTCCTGTGGGTGGGAATCGAACCCACGACCCCCAACATAGCAGTCAGTGTCACTAACCACTAGACCAACAGGCCAGTCGAATAATAAATCCACGGGCTGATCTCCAAAAGCGAAGTAGGTCCGGCTCAGTCCGTGGATGGGTGACCATTCATCATGAATTCATGATATGGATAACCAAGTTGTCATGCCGGACGGTGAAAGTCATTGCAACCGCATTCAATGCCCACTAGCGTGCTGCTGGCAGTGCTCACATCATAACTTATTACTTATCCTTTTTGTTGTGATTTTGTTAGCTTTCATTCTATAGGCGCCGTAAGAAACTAACAGTTTTAAATAAATAATATCAGCCAGCCATACCAAGGGTAATCAAATCAAATTATTTCAACTAGGTCAATTATAAGCACATATGAACTGTCAAAATACAACAAACTACTACAAAAAACTATGTAAGTAGTTATGATTATACTAACAAAAACTATGTAAGTACAAAAATATGTAAGTAGTTATGATTATAGTGCTACAGTCCCAGTAATCCTTTTAAGGGCTGATTTTTCAAAAGTCAGACTTTTATCTGACGAATAAAAATTACGATTTGACATATTTTATATAGATAAGCTTCCAAACCGCCATTTTGATTCCTCAGATAAAAGTTACAGCACTATTGAAAAATCAGTCCTTAGAGTATTACTAGTTATGAAGAAAACATCACAACAAGCAAGGATCGGTTAAAAAAAAATCCAGTCTTTTTGACTTTCATCAGTAGTTTTGACTGACTTCAGCTGAAAGTCAGTCAAAATGTATTCTTATCAATCCATATTTAAATCACAAAATCGCAAAATTTCGTGTACTCTGTTTCGCAGAGGCGGATTACCCTTAAGGCAAACTAGGCATCTGCCTAGGGGCGCGAAGGTACAAAGGGGCGCGCGGGTGGAATTGTAAAATAAAGAAAAAAATTACAATATAGCATAAAATTAATTGTGTCAATATGTAAGTCACCACTCAGACAATGAAATTTTTGCATACAATCCCAATTCGCTTCAATTTATAACAAAATATTAATTATACGATCGTGGGACTGACTAAAACTTACGCCTACAAACAACTTTGTCGATGGTACATGATCTCTGATTGAAGTTGGAAAGATACGACTGCAATGTTCGTCGCGTCGACTGCCAGTCTTACCCAGTGGCGTTGTTACCCTTAGGCCAAGAGAGCCATGCCAAGAGGGCCGGGGCGACAGGCTGCGAGGGGTGGCGCAAGCCGCACCGAGTTCTTATCTTCGAAGAAATTTTAAAAAATCTACCTAGGTCATAAAAAAAAACAACTTAAACCTAAGCAACTTACATTAACCAAGCTTGCTCTTCAAAAAAGACTTCAAATTGATCTCGTTTTTAGATTAAGACTTGTCTTGAAGTACGGAAACGTTTAACGAAATGAAAATGAAAATTGAGCTTCTTCTTTTCCAAAAAGCTAAAAAACTTCGCGCTCGCTACGCTCGCGCTACAAGAGTGACTTCAAATTGATTTTGCTTTTTGATTAAAACTTTTCATGAAGTACGGGAATGTTTAACGAAATGAAAATGAAAATTTGGTTTTCCTACTATTCCCAAAAAACCAAAATAAATTCGCGCTCGCTGCGCTCGCGCTTTTATTTTACTTGCGATTGTAATTACATTACAGGTACATCGGCTTTGGTCAAACTATAGTATCTACGTGTTATCTTTAATATAGGGGCGCCGATGAGATGCTTGCCTACAGCGCTCTCAACGTTTAATCCGCCACTGCTGTTTCGCCTGTTTCATATACAGAAAATAACAACAAACACAGACCGCTGCATCACAAAATATCGATATATTCGTTCAGGATTACTTTACCGAATACCTGTGCTTTGAATAGCGGAGAGTGCACAATGGCGCTCGTTGCTAGACGACGTTTGTCGTGTATACAACGTGTAACGTTAATAGCGCAAAACCTCTCGTGGGGTAACTCAGCCCATGTTACTGAACAATGTTTGTTCTAAGACTTTTGGAAATTCGCAAAAATAAAATGATTTTTCATACTGTTGGGCCCGATCAATTTTTCATTATGTATAAAAAGCATTTTTTTTTTGCGAATTTCTATATGTCCATAAGCAACATGGGCTGAGTTACTCCACGAGAGGTTTTGCGCATTTAACGTTACACGTTGTATAATACAGGATGTTGAGCAGCTTACCTATTCAGGGCATTATATTACGGATTAATACAGTAAGAATGTGATGGCTTCATCAAAATGTAATGCAGTTCATGTGTGACCACCTTTTATCCACCTTTTTAAATGCCTCCGTTTTCTGTCTATCTGTCAGCGGGCTGTAGCTCATGTAGTGCTCGTGTAGTTTTGTTGCCCCTTTAACAAAAATAATACAAAAAAAAATTATTCATAACCTGTATCAATGTTTTCACGATACTACAGAGTTCTGACTGAAAAAGAGCAAACCTCAGACGCTCGGCTTCAAATGAAAATGCAAGCGCAGAGTTACAAAAGAAAAAAAAAATTAGGCAGCGTCGAATTCCCAATAACATGTTTTTTCTTTGTTGTTTTGATTGGATTGAGAAATAAACATTAGGCGGCTTTTATCTACGTTATTAGTGAGTGCACTCATTATGTTTTTAAAAAGTACTTAATTATAGATTTTGGAAAAGCGTCAATGGAAATCGATCTAGTTTATTGGTATAAATCTCCTTTTATAAAAGGCGGAAATAAATAATATTTTTTTTAATTGTTCTGGAAAGTACAATGGTGGTAAACATAAAAATAACGAGAAGCAAAAAATACGTTTTCCGATATAACAATAGGTACCACGAAAATATCTCGTTACGAAGAAATCAGCCTTTGTTACGGTAAACATCGAACTGGATTTATATAAAAATGGTAAAAGAAATATTTTCCAATAATTCCAATGTTTTTTATTCTTTAATTATAGCAGAAACATGCAAAACCCTATAGTGAGTGTAGTGGTTCAAGGAACACAGATATAACGCATTCAGGAAAATGTATCATTAAGTAGTGAAGCCTATTCATACGACAACAGTAATCAGAGTAATTACTGTTTGATTGTATTAATTGTAGAAGAGCGATCAATAACAATGAGCCGCGGTTCCCACGCGTCTGCCGCGGCTGCGACACGGCGATTGATGCTGCGCTCATTATCACTAATAGGAGCGGTCACGTGTGTCTCATTAGAATGATTGGGAAATTGTGATACGGTCCTTCTAGACTACATAAACCGTATGTCTGTGATGTGCCTAGAGGAGTTGCCCTAGGAGTAGGACAATTATACTGATCTTATTGAAACGGTTCAACTAGCATGCGGTTTTCAAAAAAATATTGAAGATATACAACTTCTTTTATTATTCGTAAATAAACGCGGTTTGTTAATAATTAAATTCTAGAAAATAAATCTTTTTTTCTAATAAGCATGGCGATATCTGCAATGTACAATAGAAATGTTTCTAATCTTCTATTGTCAACGGGTCGTATATTTTGGCTATATTTAGTAAAATTATAGGTATATTGGATAGAAATAACTTTGTCTATTCTTAATTGAATAGCATCTTCAAATAGCTACTTTTGTCCGCTGTTAGTAACTACTTGCAATTTTCACTCGGTTTGAATGGCATCATGATGATGTTAATTATTTATATCGCCTTGCAATCCATTGCGCATTCGTTTTTTTATCGTGGTAAAATCACCAAATGAGTCCTCCCACCCCGGGCAGGGCGGGAGGGGCTGTCAAACTTCTGCTGACTAAAATCTACGGTGTCCTTCAATAGCCCTTTATGTTCCGGGGTCACGGTAAACAAACAAGTCCCGCGACCCCGGCAATCCATTGCGCTACAAAGACTTCTATAGAACAGTAATTTCCATAATAGGTACACAGTTCAAACGGGTCACAAAAGGTTAAAAAGCTTAACGTGTCCAAATACCAATTTAGCTAACTATGAATGAGAAATTGTATTAGCAGACACAATACCTGTCTCATTTGCTCAAAACCCGAGGCTCTGGTAATTGAGTTAACCAGCAATTAGCTTGACAGAGACCCAAGACCAGTCAGGAATATAACCTGGTATACCTATTTTTTTACTCCGAGAGAATTTCTAAGAATTTTTCGGGCTTTAACTGCGCTACTTTGTCGCTTGTTAGGTTCCATACAAAATAAATACTAACCTCTGATAACTAAGCCCGTATTTTCCACTGATGTTTCGGACGTAATCATTTATATAGAGTCAGAGGCACGAACTAAAAATTAGTGACATCATCATCACCATTTCTGCCTGTTAGAGCCCATTGCTAGATATGGCGCTCCCTAAAGTACGATTTTTAATTGTAGTCAGTAAAATGACAGTAAAATGACATTTGTTCACTATAGAAATCTATAGAAATGTACTACCTTGTATCAGTGACTTGTCAGTTTACTGACTACAATTAAAAATCGTACTTTAGGGGAGGTATTTTCCTACAAGCAGCACCCAACCTTTTTCGGGTCATCAGTCCATCTTGTTCACGGGAGTCCCACACTACGTTTGCCCACGCGCGGTCTCTATTCGAGAACCTTCCTACTCCACTTTTCGTCTGTTCTGCGACAGACATTAACATGAAAATTAGTAATTGGATGTGTTGTCAAAACTAATTAATTCAAAAGTAACTTATATTAGAATTTCTAGAGAGCAAGAGGGCGAATTATAACTGGCTCGGGCTTAAGTGGCCTGGATCAAAGCTGACTGCTCATAATAGGATTTTGAAATTGTCTTTTTCCATTTTTAAAGGCTCTAGTCAAATAACTTGTTGGGTACATGACAGTATATCAATTTACAACGTAATATTATGTAGATACCCTCGTAATATTCATCTATTCTAGGCAAGCCTGCATCGTAATTCAGACCATTTTATGTCCACAAAAATATTGTACGAATACATTTTTTATCGCAAGAAAGTGGGCGCTTTCATACTTGTACAGTATGTTCGTCTGAAAACAAATTGAGCATTATGTGAACTATATTTGAATATTTCAGCAGGGCTTTGTTTGTGAAAGGGTGACCCGCAACATGCTATTATTTCGCTACGTAAATATTTTACTAAACTTCAAAAGTATGTGTTTGTTGAACTAAATAGAACTGTTCTTGTTTCGGGGAAAGCTGAATAATTTTATTAGATTAATAAACTAGCATATTTTCTCTGTTCTACAATAATTGCCATACGTGGCTCAGAAAGAAAACTGTAAAGTAAAATGAAATAAAATATGCCATTGAAACTCAATTTGCTATTGATAAACTTTATCTCTTTTTAATATGTCTTAACATGTTCCAAAACGAAAATGTCTTAGTAATGACAAGTATTAACAATTTGCTACACTTGTAGTATCTATTATCTCTGCGATAAAGTATCAATGTTTCATTGACAACCATTTTCACTTTATCTTTTAAGTACATTACGCTAACAATTATAACATATAGATATTGAGCACTGAAAACAAATAGATATTCATAAAATACATGCTTTTTTACCACTGCAACCATAAACTAACAAAAAACATCACTCGAATTACATTTACCTACTCTGTTGCTTCATCCACGTTCATAGTCTAATATACAATTGAAAGAAACAAGAATTTAAATCATATTCAAACATAACAAATAAATGCTTCAAGCTAAATACCAATTAGTAAGAAAAATACTTCAACATTGCACAGTATTCAGTATTGTTCAACATCGCACAGTATGCAAGAAAATTATTTATTTTTTTACAATAAAATTGTAGTACCTGAGGTATTGTCAGTAAGAGCATCCGAGATGAGCCAGTTGTAGGAAACAGCTAATTAGTGAGAACAGATGCATTCTACGGGGACTCGGATATCATCTGGCGCTGTACCACGGAACATGGGGACCGGACGACGACCAATCAGCGGGACTGCTCTTTTGTGCGCGTCATCTCAACCAGACGACACCGCAGTTCTGTAGGACGTAGCTACGATAACTTGAATATCATCTGCAGTACAAAACGCTGGAACAACGACCTCTCTATTTTGAGATAATCTAAATTATTTCCAAATAACATTATACATTCACAAGCCCACCTCAAAATCACAATTAACAGAATAGCTTTTGTTAATTAACTTTATTTAATGACATCTGACCTTTTTAGTGCAAAGTTAAAAGTTTAAGTTAATAAGAAATTAATTAGGTACCTTTACCGTGCACTGTTTGCCTTAAAAAATAAACAAAATATCGTATCTCTGGCTGTGAAATATTAAAGAGTCTTGCAAAGCTTTGCAGCTCTTAATTAGAGATTCGCTGAATAAATTATGCCTGGAGCAATATTTTTGTGAGTAAAAAGATATTTTTGAGAAGAGCTGGCTATTCTTGATGTTTGTAAATAAATAATTATCTTCTGATTGCTGGGTTTTGACTGCACGACGCGCGACGTGTCAAACAACTTAACATGTTTTAGAAAATATTCTTTTATATAATATTTAACAAGACGGCGTTTACTCTCTGAATAATTGGTGAGTTTGTAAGTTAGTTTTCGAGATCGATCACAGGCAATCATGCCGTGTTCAAACAATGGCTGGGAAAACATTGATTATGTTGTAAGGTTACAATTTCTTCGTTCAATATTGTTGGTCCTTCGAACCCCTGATTTCCCAAAGCGGTGAGCTGTACTTGTTTTATTATGTGAAATGAAATATGATATTAACTAGAATGTGCTTTATCAATAAAGAAAAAGTAAATGTTTCAACTTCAGAATAGTTTTGCATTTAACATTATGTGGTGAAATACAATTTGTCGATAAAACTACAAAGCTTTGTAAAAATGTGCCCTTAACTTGTAAACAGAGTGCAGGTCGGTTCTCTTGTATCAGTGTGTAGCCGCACTCGGTTCCGATTTGTATGCAAAACGCAGCTTGTATTGTCGCAGGGCGGAATAGGAATTGCATTCCCTCTGTTCAGTGGCTGCGCGCTCGTTTCTTTACGATTTATTGAATACAGTCTCGAGTTACGTTCTTATTGTATTACCCCTTGCGCTTGATGGCTGCACTGACGATATTTTGTGCTCAAGAAAATATGAAAGTCTGAAAGGTCGCTTTCAAACGTAATATAACTTCAGTTTGTTTCACGAAAAATCTCATAACGTGCTTCGGTTTGACGGCTTGTATATTCTCGTTTCTACGGTATGGTTTATTGCATCAATATTACGCTTTAGAGAAGACAGATTTGATTCAATTTTTTACATGTCTCGCTATAAGATCGAAGGAAAGTCTTTATTCTCTAAACGCGTATTTTATTGAATATTTCCTCAGTGCATTGTTATAATTACCTACTATCTATCAGACTTCAAACATGAGCACAATTCAGATACCAAAAACCTAATGGAAAAATTGAAAACCTCATAGACATTCATTTTCATTAAATAATACTAAACAAGAATGAAATCATTGTAACACACCTAAGAAGAAAGTATTGAAGCCTCCATGATCTTTGAACTGGTGTAAGATCTCGCAATAATCTGCTAGTGCGCTCGTCAGGTACCAGGGCGACTGATATTCAAGGAGCTTATGTATTTGTCCCAAGGCGTTCTTTCCATCTCTTTTTAAACAAGGTTTAATGACGTCAGTGCTCTATGGCAAGTTCTAGTATGTGTCGCGTTTTTGTGAGGATTATAAAATACATAATATTGCGTTTTGCCAAGACTGTGTCAAGACAGTTTATCCTATTAGTCAGAGTACAGAACTTATCGCCTTAACATAACGATGATTTATTTATGAAAATATAATGTATGTTAGGAAAAATCTTCATCTTTTTAAAAAAAATAAGCGACAGACATAATTTTTATACTAGAAATAAAGACAAAATTGATCAACCTTGTTTTAGATTGTCTAAAGTCCAAAAATCTTTTATGGGGTACTGTGTTAAATGTTATAATAAAATACCTAGCGAAATTTTAACTCTAAATGAAAGGAAATTTAAAAGTTATATAAAAAATACACTCAGTAAACAAGCTTATTATAAATTAGAAGATTATATTCAAGATAAAAATGTTTGGAAACATGCTGGTCCTGCTCCATAGTACAATGTAGGGCTTAAACAGAATCAAGCTGGTTGAAATTTTAATGCTCGCACACTCCATATATTGTTTGTAAAATAGCTGTAATTGCAATATTTTGTTAAAATGTGAACACCATGTACCTTTTTGCTATTTTTTTATTTCTTATTTAATTTTTTAATCATGTTTAGTCTAGATTTTCAAGGTACATTGCTTTTACATTATTATTTCAAATGATGTAAAAAAAATATTGTAAAACATTTTAAAAAAGAGTAAGTATGGAGTTTCTTGCCCATTCTTCTTCATACAACCTACCTTTGCGAATGGGTGTAGAATCAATCCCATCCCATCCCATTTCCTTATTTTTAATTTATGCGACGTTTAAAAGTGCCTTTTTGATGGCCTACTTGAATAAATGATTTGACTTTGACTTTGATGCTTTTTTCCACAAGTTATAAATCGGTCCGTTATTTTCTAAACGAGTTATAGAGTAATAAAAGCACTGACTAGTCGCCTGGAGTGATGAATACGGAATTGCAACCTTTCTTGCTATTTTTTTTTGTTACTTTAATCTATTTTTTTTTCAAGTATAAAATATAAATAATTGTAACTCGGGTTCTTCTTTTGATAAAACTGGGCAGAATATTGACTACTACTAAACAGGCTATATACTTCACTGTGTTCCCCGTAAAACAGATTATTGCTTATATTTTCATCTAAGAGATAGTTTCTGTTTACATTGTTAAGCTGATTCTCCTCAGTTCTACGTACCGCTCAGAATAACATCCTATAATTTGATTGTAGACTGAGCCATTCTTATAATTTAAAATGTGGCTGGATATATGATATAAAATGTAGTAAATGGAATAGAAAATATTTATTTAATTTTGTACCTGCTGACGTCTGTAGGTACATTACATACCCATCAAAATCATAAATGTGAAATAAGAGACAAGTTCAATATTATGTTATACGCCTAGGTTGTGTAAAGGGCCTATATTTGGCTTAGTTGAAATAAACGATTTGATTTGATTTTGATTTGATTTGACTTCAGTTAAATCTAAATGGGTGCCAAGTTCAATGGTCAGTCCTGAAAAATATGTACAACAAAATAAAATATCATTAATCTCATAACATAGAATAATAATGTTGTAGCCTACGGTCTGACTTGACTATTTCTCATAGTTACAGTACGTAGTTTTAATTTGACAAGTTCATGTGTAATCAATAGTTTTTGGGTTATGAGGGGATCAAAAGTGGCTGTAAGTTGTTCGTGTAAAAAACAGTGCTGTTCGCAGAACAGAACTTGGCTTGACACGCAACCGCGTGTCTAGATGAAGGACGCATCATTTTTTAAACGTCAGAGGTCATTTAGACCAGAGCAGCTAGCTTGACTTATTGAACGTTACCTTCTTCAGCCAATTGATAGCAGACCTTTATTCATAGACAAATTCCATAGATTGCTTGGATGAACACTTGCAACAATATCTCAGTAGGAAGGAACAAAGATTTTGGCGTCCATTGTTCTATTTGAATAGGAATGAGCATGTAATGTAGGTATGCTTAAAGTGCACTGGTGCGAACCGATAAGATAATATAGTACGATTTGAGTAGACAAAGCTGTTTGGTTACCTACCGAAGTTCAGTAGCCCTTTTTTCTTAAACATACTCCACTTAACAAGAAACCGCCAATCATTCTGGAATTTAACAGATGATAGAATTAATCAGTTTCTGTAAAAATATATCAAGTGCTTTCTATTGGTTGAGTTACGAAATCGAAGCGAACAGACAGGCTTTCACACTCATATTAGATATTAATAGACGTACGATACGCTATATTTACGGCGCATTACGTCACTTCCGCATCATACATCACATTTTTAACATTCGGTACACGTATATTGTAATGGCTGATTTATATAGTACGGAGTAGACGTACTGGATCAAATAAACGGATTAGCTATGAGGATTTGTAAGTCTGTGGCTTCATATTAATAAGATTACGATTGAGTTGTCTTTCGTGAATGTGATAATATTTGTATATTAGGTATGACTTTGTTCATTGAATTTGTAAAATTATTGCATGATGGGTATATATTTTGTTGCAGAGTGGCAAATGCATTATTTCATTTTCATTATGGGTCTTCTCAGACCCTTAATGTTTAGTCCCTTGCTTAGTCCCATAATGCTTAATTGATTTTCAGACCCATAATCTAAGGGACTAAGCTACTAAACTAAACTGGATCCCTAATTATTTGTTCTAATAAAGCTATGAAAGCTATTTTCATACATAATTTATATCCTATTGCTACATTATTTCCGGCATTTGTCAGACTATCCTCAGTTTATTAAGACACTTATCAGAATTAGACAATCCGACAAAGTATCTCTTGCGAAAATCGTGAAGGAGATTTGACGCCCACTTTGTTCACACGAACTGAACTTACGTTAGTAATTTCCACCAGCTATGTAGTTAAGAGTGAGTTTAGACTCTAAAGTAAGAACTATTTTTTTTAATTTTTATTGTTTGATCTCTTTAATCCGAAGCATTTGACTTTATGGACCAAAATACTCTTACTTTTATTATGTTCTAACTGTTACAGTTTGATCAAATTCGAATAACCTTGCCAGTTCCGTATATCGGTAAAACGGGGTGCATAGAGGACGCAGGGTTGAATCGAGACCTATCCGTTTTTTTTTTTTAGCGTGGTAAAATCATAAAATGAGACCTCCAGCCCCGGGCAGGGCGTGAGGTACTGTCAGACTTGTACTGACTAAAATCCACGGTGTCCTTCAGTAGCCCTTTATGTTCCGGGGTCACGGTAATAGAAATAAGTCCCGCGACCCCGGCAGGCTTTGGCCCTCTGAGAGGGGGCCCCGTCATTTTGCTGACAGCTCTTTGAGGCGCGCGTGGAACACGACGCGCCGTCGACCCGGGCATGGTCCATGGTCGGACAACGAGTTGCCCTTTACTCGCTGTCCACATGCCCGCGCCTACAGTGGCCGGAGATCGTCTTGCGAGACCTATCCGTTAAAGGAAATTTAACCTTGAGTACATTAAGATAAAGGACATGTTACGAAAATGCAACATTTTTATTACCTAAAAAAATGAATAGACCTTGTAGGCAGACCACATTAAATATCATATTAAAATCACTTTCAAAGTATGGTGTCGATTCATCCCTGCATTCTCTTTTCACCCCGTTTTACGATATATTAAATTCTTGCATATTTTCAGCTTTCTTGGGTTTCTTGTAAGTAAAACGTAAATTCAGCTCCCAAAGGTAACATATTTCTCCACAACGCTCCGGAGACGAACGTACAGTTCTGAATGTATTAGGAATTTTAAAGAAAGCTTTGCCTTATTTGATATTAATAATCCGCTACTGCACCGAACTGAAATGGAAAGATGATTAAAATCTTTCATGAAACTGAAAATAAACTTGAATTAAATTCCATTCTCCTTCAACTTAGCTCAGTTCTTGTCTCTCGAGTATTTTTTTGTGGAAACTGAATGTTTTTTTTTACAGTGAGGTGTCATAAATGTCAGATGGAATATTAGATTTGCGTCTTAAATAAGAATCTGCTTGGTTTCCCAGCTCTATTAAGCCCTAGTCTGGCTTTTTATTAGGAATTAGTTCTGAGGCTGAAGGCGACTGTTATCCTTTTGCTCGATATTGAGTAGGTACCTAGGTACTCCTCGGCTTCTTTTCTATCTCTAGTACATAATACCAGTCAGTCGAGAAGACGCCTTCGATTGGAAATATGGCACAAGATTAAAATTATTACGACTTATTTCGTTCTTGGGAGGGATTTTCATTAGCTTTGTCAATACGCTTTAAGGTGTATATTAATAGTTTACATAAAACATGCGAGACGATCAATTGTAAATGAGATTCCGCTTGAAGGGTTCAAATAATTCCAAAGCCTTAAAAAGTAACTTGGAACTAATTTACTAATCTGGGGGCACGGCAGTGCCCCCCGCCAAGACGAGCCAAGCGAAGCGCAAGGGCACTACCTACCTTTTCTCGAAGTGTTTCGTCGTTTTTTTGAACCCTCATAGAGTTGGTTTCCGATGTACCAGATAGTTCATATTCACAGGATATGATGCCAATAATAGACTTAATAAGCATACAAAATCTCAATGGAATAGCTCTAATAGTTTAGATTTTATCGACATCTAAAATACACGGATTTCGTCACTGATATATTGACACACTGACACACTGACACACTGATGATCATCAAAATGTTTGGCTAGTTCCTGCAGTGCTAGAGAGCTGAAATTCGGTATGTAGTCTAAGTTTAGTATACAACCAACAAGAAAATTCACAAACTTATAAATTTCGCCCCCCATCGCCTAAAATTGGGGGTGGAAGTTTGTATGAGATCTTTAGATGTTAGGATACTTCCTGCAGTGCTAGAGACCTGAAATTCGGTATTTAGTATAAGTTTAGTATACAATCAACAAACAAATTCATTAACCTATTATTTTCACCCCCCATCCCCTAAAATTGGGGGTGGAAGTTTGTATGAGACCTTAAACCTTATTCGGGTGGAATCAAAAAGTCAAAGTCAAAAAAGTCAAAGAAGTCAAAGAAGTCAAAAAAGTCAAAAAAGTCAAAAAAGTCAAAAAAGTCAAAAAAGTCAAAAATCACTTAAACAATATGGGTTTCAAATGAAAGGACTCATTGAGAGCAACTCGAAAAATAATGTAACGTCATTATAAATCCAATATGGCGGACCATATAAAATGGTAGAATAGATAGTGTTAATGCACTTCTACAATATGGGTATCAAATGAAAGGGCCCGTTGAGATCAATTCGAAAAATAATGTGACGTTATAAATCCAAGATGCTAGCAACTTACAAAAAGAACTGAAATCCCACCAAAAACATTTCATGAAAACTGTTGCCAAAACGAGCACAAGGTTTGTCCTACGAAAAAGATATCAGATCTCATGTACAACCAAGCTTCTGAATCTACACGGCCTAACTCTAGAAACCCTAACTTCACAAATTCTACAAATCAGTAAAATGTATGGCTTGGCTGTTTCGTTACTTAGGTACTTCAGAAACTAAATATTAGCATCACTTCCACAACGGTAGCGAAACGGTGAAGCCATACATTTTACTGATTTGTAGAATTTGTGAAGTTAGGGTTTCTAGAGTTAGGCCGTGTAGATTCAGAAGCTTGGTTGTACATGAGATCTGATATCTTTTTCGTAGGACAAACCTTGTGCTCGTTTTGGCAACAGTTTACATGAAATGTTTTTGGTGGGATTAACATTTCCCGTACATATTACTAGGTACTAATCAAATACCTTTCAATGGTTTATATTTTATAGCAATCCAATAAATATTCTAATTAATTTTTTCCACTATGGAAGTCACTGTTCGATCAAAGTTAAAAAAGTGATCGAACACTCGTATCATCGATAGAAAAAACTTGAAAGTTTTCACTGAAAAACAAGATTGAACTTAAATCGCATACCTACATAATATAACTTGTAATAAGTTTACATTTGGTCAGCATCAGCGGTTATGGAATTCTAGCCTTTATAACAGACAAATAGCTCCTGTTGTAGAGTGAATATTGTTTGATAACAAGGAAGCGCTTGGGCCGCGGAAATGGTGGTTATACAATTGAATGAAATAATTAACTGTGCTCTGTTTTGAGCTGCAGTGTTGTCGTTCTTTAAAACATAGACAATAATAAAATCAAGTATAGACAATGATTGGACATTTTAAAAACACTTATAACAGCTCGGATTCGAACCTCACCTACGAATACTTTTCGTAGTAGTAGTAGGTGTTGCTAGTACTGGCCCCCTTGTATATTAAATATCGTTAAACTTATTGATATTTAAAATTAAACGATTACTAATACCACATACCTACTTTAAGGCCTGTATACCTACATCCCTCAAGCCAAACTCAAGTGTTACTTGAAACTAGTTTCAATCAAACAAACGGCTCCAATCTAGTTTGAAGTAATGCTTGAGTAGTGAGCTACATTCTGTAATACGGAACTTAGTCTTCAAAGCAAGTTCACTTTGAGTACAAAGTTCAATTGTTCTCACACCACGCGCTAACGAACTGCGAACGCAAGTGACTTTTTCTCTTTTTTTAATCAACTTTTGTGTTGAGTTTTGCTCAACAAGTAATTACAAAATACATTTAGGGCTACATCTATTGAAGTACTAGAAAACGGTGCTTGTGTGATGTGGAGTAGAGTAGGTAATACTATCTTATAGGCCTACCACACACATAACACAAGCTTCACCACAGATCTGCCTGCGCAAGCCGCCTGTACACGGAACACCACCGTGCGTGCGGTTGGTAAAACTGTATCACGCGCCACCCAACCCCACAGCGCAGTACATTTATCGACTTGCTTGAAATTTAACCTGCGCAACATTTTTCTTTTTTTCACTAGAAAATACTTGAAAAATAATAGCAAGAAAAATAATTCATTGCTAGGAAACATTGTTGTTTCCTCGCCGGCGGCGATTCTGATAAGAATATGGCCGGCGCGTACATAAGTGTCGCCGCACACGAGCCGCTCGCGACAGCCACAAACGCCTCCACGAGAAGCTAGAAACGACTAGCGTGTGGAGGCCACCGGCGTCAACCGTCTGCGACGAGTCCATATAAAAAACTAAGTCCATGAAAACTTCAAGAAATATGCCGGTGGCGGCTCCGGCGTTTCGTGGTTATGGCCAGTGACCCGGGAGCCCTAACTGTGCCGTGTGGTAATATCGTCGTGTGTAGGTTTTTCATGCGACAAGCTTGCGCAGGCAGAACTGTGGAGAAGCTTATGTGTGTGGTAGGCATGAGCATGAAATTTAATATCCCACGTAGTTAGCATGGAGCCATATCACTGGCCAGTGTATAGCTCTGTCTCTTTCCTACAGCCGAACTACTCATGGTTTAAGACGTCATGGTAGGCTACCAGGGCGCAGTTAAGCAGCTCTCACTGGTCGCATTAAAGGCACAGCACTGGACCGATGATTTCTTTACTGCGGAGTGGAGGGGTCCACTCCACTCCCTTCACCTCCGCGAACTTATTTTGCACCTCCGTGTGAATAACACAGGAATTTTCTATGAAACCTAATGAAGCAGAAATTACGTGACCGAACTTCCGCCAATGAATACTAAAAAAATTACGCTCGTTTGGCTTCGGCCTTAACTGACTCGAATTTAACAAAACTAAACAAAGAGTATCAGATGTCGTAGGTATCTAACAATTACCTTATTCTAAGAGCTGTAATAACGATATTATCGAATGTTATTTTAAACGTAGGAGTAATCTTTATTTTACACGTAGGAGTTCAAATGAAATCTGGCCCTGCCTCCCACGTCATGTCTGGGGAATTCTTGGAAAACTAGGCTACGATCTGTTGATTGGGAATTGTTAATAAAAAGAAGTTGTAAATTAGTAATTTATATAGAACATAAGGGCAGTAATGTTCCAAGGCTTGAACTGAGTTAAATGTCTGATCATCCAATTAAGCCAATAATGTTTCTCAAGTACCTAATAATAATGATCTTACAAGGACATCGGGGTCCTAGAACGCAGATAACTAATGAAGGGATAGGGTGGGTTTTTAGTCAGTAAGAGATTTACATGATAATTTTATCACAGCAATAAAAGGGTGCTACTACAATATTCCTGACTTGAAAACAAAATAATACATAGAATACGGAATTGAATCCAGGTCCTCTAAACAGTTTATAATGGAAACGATTACTACACGTCCACTGAGGCAGCTTTTTATGACTTTATTTTTATCGTGGTAAAATCATCAAATGAGTCTGTGGCAACTTTGAAATATTATTCGTGGCTGGCAGCCCTGCCATTTTTGGTTCGTTCGTTCATTTCCTGCATGAGCTTGATTTTCATTCATCTGTCTCACTCCGGTGCATGGCGGACAAAAAAAAAAGGGACTCTAGATAAGTACCTCTAACCCAGCAGATTTATGTGTTTAGCTAATATCAAAGACCTGTATAATATTGTGTTTCTGCAAGATAGTGCAATAAAACTAATTTGGCAACCGATACCCAAAAGTCCTCCAACCCCTGGCAGGGCGCTGTCAGACTTGAACTGACTAAAACTCACGGTGTCCTTTAATAGCCTGTTAAATGTTCCAGCGTCACGGTAATGGAAATAATCCCGCGACCTCGGCTGGCTTTGGCCCTCAGAGAGGGTGCCCCGTCATTTTTGCCGACGCACTTTTAGGCGCGCGTGGAACACGACGCGCCTTCGACCCGGGCATGATCCATGGACGGACAGCGAGTTGCCCTTTACTCGCTGTCCGAGCTTTTTATGACTAGTGAATTTACAAAGATTTTCTTTGAACCTGCGACCTTCAGATTCAGTACATCCGAAGTCTTGAATCCTGCACGTGGTTCGAATTTTTCTATCCAAAGAAAAACTTTCTTATTAAGTACTTGGAATGCTTTTCTTACATCGCTATTTTTCTGATCTTAATAATGAACATTTTTCATCGCAACTCTTGAAAATTATATTTCTTTTTTACAATAACTATAGCTAAGCTTGGACGAGTTTCTGCATGAAGCAGTCTGACAAGCAAGATCGGTTAAGAAATTCCTCTACAAACGAGCTTTGTGAAAAAGAATCCTGCTCTAAGAATTTCCTTCTTTAAGTAAATAGCGGTAAATTACTTTTACATTATCCCTAGGTAAAAAGTAGGTTTTTTTAAGCTTAACATTTTTGTCCTAAATTACTCCAGCTTATTGTTGTCCCACAGCTGGGCAACGGCCAATTCACAAACAAAGAGGGCTCTACAATAGATACCACTGATACTCAAGAGGCGGCGGTTTCAGAGATTTCAGATATTAAAGTATTAGAATTTTATTAGAGTTATAGGTCCATGGTTCTATGCTTTGGTATAACAAAATCTTAATATATATAAATCTCGTGTCACAATGTTTGTCCTCAATGGACTCCTAAACCACTTAACCGATTATAATAAAATTCGCACACCATGTGCAGTTCGATCCAACTTGAGAGATATGATAGTTTAAATCTCAAATTTTAGACCGGGTCCTCCACCGAAGTCGGTGCGAAGCCGGGACGGGCCGCTAGAATTATATAAATCTAATTTAAAAACATGTTGCTCGAAAATTAAGATTTATTTCTCAAGATTATTATTGCATCAGATTTTTGTTTCGATGATAAAAGTACAATAAAGAAAAAAAATGATAAGTGCTAAAATCAGAATTCGAACAAAAATAGAAATTAACTAACTAGTAATTAAGCTAAAGGTATTAGAGAAAGGTTAGCTAAAGTTAGGTAGCGTGGGTGAGCAACTGTCGATAGGAAGATATTATTATTATTGTATAATTATTTTACTGCCCATTACCATACACACCAGTCTTGCAGGGGATGCTCGTTTTTCTGGCTTCCATTGTATGATTCTGATCAATCTGTTTCATCTTCAGATGTGGCATCCAAACACTAATGTGACGTATTTCAAACAAACTTATTCTAACGTCTGATTACCAAATATTTTTACATCTCACGGAGCTACGTATTATATCCTCTATTAGAGTAAAATATGTAGATATTATTCAATATTTATGAATATAAAAATATATATAAAATAAAATACGGTAACTAACACACAAAACAATTGAATAACATCTTTACATTAATTTAAATAATTGCATAAACCTTATACTCATAATATTTTCGACATTAATTTTACATTTGTTTAATAAACTTACTGACTGTACTGTCTGGATGCTTGTTTTGTTCAATCTAGGTTGCCGTGCTCTAATCGGGTTTCATGTTGGAACTTTTACAATTATGTAACAACTTTTACATAATACATAAATGCAATAAAGATTTGAGTTTGAGTCGTCCTAAAACCAAAGATCAGAGTCACAAAAATTAGGTATAGGTAGGTACTAGAGATGTTGCGAATATTCGCATTCGCATTCGCATCTTCATATTTGAAGATATTCGCATTTTTAGATATTTTTAGATATTCGCATTCGCATAATTATATTCATGCGAATATTATGCGAATATGAACGAGTGAAATATACCAATATTTGGAACTGCTACATATTTCATTCTTTTTTATGTGGCGTCTTCCTCTCTTTTCATATTTTATTCAGTCTGTCTTTATCTCGCCGTTCATCAATATTAATGTTCATCAAATCAATCACAAACATAAATAAAATTATAAAAATTATTATACTGAGATAAACGTGTTTCATTCTGCTTTTCTTAATTTCACTGACTGACCCCGTCATTCTTACGTAGGTACTTTTTCCATTCTAGATTTTTTTTAAGTAAAAATAGCTGTAAATATAAAAATTGCAATTAGTTCGATCATTTAAAAGTGTTTTTATCTAACGTGATCTATTTTAAACTGAATAGTCGTATTCGCATTCGCATTCGCGAATATTGGAATTGAATATTCGCATTCGCGAATTTCAAAAATCGAACATTCGCAACATCACTAGTGTTACTCAAGACTAAATTCGCTCGCTAACTGCCTAAATCATTATCAGCTGGAATGAGTCGTGGGGGAGTGTTAAACAAAATGTGTCCACCCGATGTTCCACCCACCCAGGCCCCAGCCTCCTCGCTTGTTAATATTGTATGTGTTTGAGCTGACAACTTATAATCTCTGGGGACAGTGTGGAACAGGTTTTAATCGGCATCAGCTTGTTTAATTGGTTTTCTGTTTGATGAACATGGTGGCTAAATTAATATGTGCGAAAAACATAATTATTCTGTATGTAAGGCATCCTTAACTATTTAAAAATGTATAGTTGCTTGTACTTATGAATGTTTGCTATGTTTTCTAAATTAAAGCATCCTAACAGATTTTTATTAACTTTGGTTAGAATTCACAATCATAAATTTTCACAGTACTTAGTAGTGGTATAATTTTAACACATAAGTGCCTCGAATAATGCAACGAATGTACCTCTATAAAACTGTTGGTTATCTCAATTGCAAACTATGTTACTTTTACTATTATAAATGTATAACTTAGGTAAGGTAGTAAGGTCTATCGTGATATCACCCACCCCAAGCTGGGCTTCTATTGGTTGTAGCGTGATGTTTTAAGGCCTTCCTAGTAACCAGATTATTGGGTGCTATTACTCTCTGGCTTATTTCTTGGTCAAGGAATTAGCATTGCCATCCAACGTGCCAGTGCTGCCAGCGTTCTGGCAGCTTAGCTCGTTGACAGCGATGTGGACGAATTTTTTGTTTGTCTTTGTTAGTTATTTTAATTAATATTAGGTTAGTTAACATAGTAATTAATAAATGCAATAAATCCGGCGTAAAATAAACTACAAATAAATACCAGTAGTGTTTATTATTAAAAACGTGGGAAAAATGAAATATAATAATAATAATATTCCACAACTATCACACAACGCCATCTAGTCCCAAGCTAAGCAGAGCTTGTGTTATGGGTACTAGACAACTGATAAACATACTTATAAATTTATAAATACATACATATTATAGATAAATTACACCCAGACACAGAACATATATGATCATGCTCACCACACAAACATTTGTTCTGGGTGGGAATCGAACCCACGAGCCCCGGCATAGCAGTCATGGTCACTAACCACTAGACCAACAGGCCAGTGAACCATAACCTAAAAGGTTAGTCAAATATACCTTAAAGGTACTTAAAAAGTTGTGGTGCCTATTAAACTTTAGACGTACTTCATTTCGTGGATGGATTCGTCATTCATTCACATTGCATAGCCTCCCTCGATAAATGAACTGTACAGTATAGGAGGAAGAAATTCAAACCAGTACTTTCTGAGGTTAAGGACTACAATCTAACAAACACTTCAGCTTTTCTATTTAGATATGTATGTTAGATACTACCTTCTTGCAAATACTTTGTTATATGGGTTTATAATCTGGATGAACACATAGGATACCGTGAAACCCCGTGGGAGAGTACCGACCTGACGCGCACGCATGTTGCTGTTATTCTATAGGTTGTATGATTAACCGTGGTCGAAGCAGTGCACTACGTCACTGAACAAACTTGCACAGCTTTATCAAAGCCCAGCCAAGTTTAGACTACTCGAAGATTAGCTCCCGCCTCGACAACTTATATTAAATCACTAAATTAAATGTTTAATACGAATTAAATGGATTATGAAAGAAATAATAGCGGTCGACCTGCAGTTAGCGAAAGTCGACTATTAATAACTTGTTAAGTTAAAAAATCACAATGCGCTTTTACTGTAACTTTTCCAATATAATCAAGTTATTATATAGGTTCCGATTTAACCAATACATCGGAGCTAAAAAAACAGTGTCCATGGCTCTATTAGTAAAACACAAATCTATCAAAGCTGCCAGTGATCCGTCAATGGTGACCGTAGTATGGCCACCGACAACCATTGTGTGCTCAACAAACACTCGGACAGTTTTATTGTCACCTACGAGTCCCTCATGAATACATTCTGTGTTCCAATTTAAAAGCAAAGCGGGAAAAAAGCAATTCGGTTTAATAAATTGGAGTAATTCGTGTGTAATGATACCTACACGGCCGAGAGAGTAACGACCAACATCTGAATAAATCTGTGCCAACTAAAAATAAAGAGAGGTACTCTTTATTATGCATATCATACAAATTTAAAGGTCATCATCATCATCAGCCTATAAAGTTCCCACTGCTGGGACACAGGCCTCCTCTCTGTGAGAGGGAGTGGGCCATTATCCACCACGCGGGCCCAGTGGAGGTTGGTAGACGTCACATGCCTTCGAATTTTTGGTTCTAGGACATGCCGGTTTCCTCACGATGTTTTCCTTCACCGTTTTAAGAGCAGTGGTGATGAAATAAATTGCACAAAGTAATGCGCCTGGCGGGGTTCGAACCCACGACCTACAACTTGTAAGTCGGGACCGATACCACTGGGCCACCACTGCTCTCAAAATAAATTTAAAGGTATTAGAAACTATTTGAAAAAAAAGAACCGACTTCAACACCAAAAAAAAAGTTACTATACAGGGTGAATTTTTCAACTGGGCGTGGATGGCTACTTTCGAAACTATGAGGAATATCGGAAAACGTTGAAAGGAGTCTCGAGGCCGATTTTGACGAAAACTAAAACTGCATCATTGGATTTTAGAAAAATCAAAAATCCTGGTCAGGAATCGAACCCGCTGATTTTGAATAAAAAATCACACCCTGTATTATTACACCGTTCGATAGTGTTACTAATAAGAATCAAATTCTGGGAAGTAATCATATACGGCAAGCTTAAGGAAATGGCTGATTTTTATGAAATTGCTATTTTTCCATGTTACTTTACATCTACTGAGCCAAAATTTATTCGAAATTATAAAATTTCATTGTTTTCAATGTCTCACTGGGTTTGACGTTTCAACAATCCCACTGTACTTAGCAATACGACATTATTGACTTGAACTAAAAATAGCATTATTTTACAGAAGAAACGGTAAATTATGTTTCAAATACAGTCTTTGCCTTGAAGATTAATCAGTTTTTATGTAATTATACGTTTTCCTTAAGTTTGCCGTATATGATTACTTCCCAGAATTTGATCCTTATTAGCAATACTATCGAATGGTATAATAATACAGGGTGTGTTTTTTTTTTCAAAATCAGCGGGTTCGATTCCTGACCAGGATTTTTGATTTTTCTAAAATCCAATGATGCAGTTTTAGTTTTCGTCAAAATCGGCCTCGAGACTCCTTTCAACGTTTTTCGATATTCCTCATAGTTTCGAAAGTAGCCATCCACGCCCAGTTGAAAAATTCACCCTGTATACGTTTTTATGTGTAAAATAACTTTTCTTTCAGGAGGCTTTGTTTTTTTATTTCGTTGATTGTGAACACCATTTCCGAAAAAAGTTTTTTTTTTGGTTATGAAGACAGTTCTTTTTTTCAAAGATTATGTGTTGTACCCTTTTTAGTTTAGATATTCCACAAAAATCTACAAACAATCCGCGTTTTTGAAATTCTACAATCCTTGTAAGCAATAAAAATGGATCTATGCTTGTAACGTCACAAGAAGTACATTATTATTAGATATCTACTAAAACCTTACCCAAAATTTTGTATTCCCCTCGGTTCAGCCAAACGTGAGATAATCGCATACAAACATACATACATACAGTGGCTTTACCACGAACTTTTAACGCGATCCAGTTTAGGCTGTGGGAAAGTGACAGAGCTATACAAGTCCTCTAACGCCATCCCTTTCCCACAGCATAAACTGGATCGCGTTAAGAGTTTATGGTAGGCCACCAGGTCGAACTGAGAACCTACTTTATTTTTAATTCGTTTAAAAATGGAACACAATGGGAGGACTAGAAGCGATCTTTTCAATACAACCTTTGTATGGATTTAAAAAAACAGGGAGAAAAATTAATACTGTATGCAATTTGTGGTGTATAATTAATACATACATCAAGCATTGTTAACAAACCTATTCAAATCCATTTTAAATCATATTAGTTCATTATAGCCTTGATAGTTGAGAACGTGGCACTTACGTGTCTCATCAGGTAAAAGTGAACCTGAAACGTAAAAGGCTATTGGAGGGCGATTGTGGATTTTCGTCAGCACGAGCCTGACAGTCCCTCCCATCGTGCCCGAGACGGGAGGACTCATTTCATGATTTTACCACTCTGAAAGAAAAGCCAAGAAAAATAAAACAAGTAGAAAATAATGCAATCATACAAAATTACAACAAGTAATTTCAGTAGTTACTCTGAAATTAATGGCTAACTTAAATTCTCAGAGCACATTGTAATTTATTAGACAAGTAACGTCATATTTTTAGATTGGCTAACTAATTAATCATTTGTAAAGAACGACTGATCCAGCTTACTAAATCACTGAAAGTATTAAAGGAATATTTGTTTGTAGAATAAGGTACTATGTTCGCAATCTTAATATAAATAAATCTCGTGTCACAATGTTTGTCCTCAATGGACTCCTAAACCACTTAACCGATTATAATAAAATTCGCACACCATGTGCAGTTCGATCCAACTTGAGAGATAGGATAGAGATTAAATCTCAAATTTTAGACCGGGTCCTCCACCCGTGCGAAGCCGGGACGGGCCGCTAGTAACATTATAAAGTAATCGCGACTGTCTCCGCCGAATCTGTTAGTAACATACAAGTCAACCTTGTCAATACGAGCTACAGAGCCAGTCTGTAAGATCAGGGCAGGTAACATTGACCTAGCACTAAAGTCACTTGGCATCATGCCATCAAGTCCATGCGTGCCGCAATTTCACCAAACCAACTTTCAAGCAGACTGTTGACAACTTTTTTTTTTATCTACAAATGAGTCCTCCCACCTCGGGCACTGCGGAAGGGACTGTCAGACTTGTACTGATTAAAATCCATGGTGTCCTTCAATAGTCCTTTATGTTCTGGGATCACGGTAATGAGTCCCAACCAGACCAAGGCTGTTGACAGCTTAGGAACTTTAATTATGACTAGGGAAGAAGTTGAGATACATAGTTCTTATTTGATGACTGGCCTGTTGGTCTAGTGGTTCGTGACCCTGACTGCTATGCCGGAGGTCGTGGGTTCGATTCCCACCCAGGACAAATGTTTGTGTGATGAGCACGATCATAATGTTCTGTGTCTGGGTGTAATTTACCTATAATATGTATGTATTTAGAAATATATAAGTATGTTTATCAGTTGTCTAGTACCCATAAGACAAGCTCTGCTTAGCTTGGGACTAGACGGCGTTGTGAGTAGGATATTATTGGGCATTCTACCCCACCTGCCGTTCCTACGGCTCACTCCGTTCGCCTTCGTCACTGGTGGGGTAGAATGCCCAATAATATTTTTGATATCGATGGTTGTGGAATAGAATAGAATGTGTAAAATTACTGGTTCGGCGCCTATTCCACCTTTCAGTTCTACGTTTTGTCGTTTCGTTTTAGGAAACACGAATTTTCGGTCCTGAGAAGAACCTTTTGTGATCACAACTCCGTTTCACTACACTACTTTACTGTCATTCTTTCATAGTTTCACTACACATTTCACCACTACTGAATTTATTCTTAATTTTAATCTACATGAAACGTGGTAAGCTAAACTTCAGGACAGATTGTCTCATGTCTCTCCACAAAGTTTGAGATAGCGCATTACCGCAAAGGTTCAACGCATACTCAGTTTATGCGGCCAGAGTGGCGCAAGGACATCTGAATTTTAGGCTACCGTTTACATTAAACTAAAACTTGGGACAGATTGTCACTATGTCTCTCCACAAAGTTAGAGATAGCGCTTTACCGCAGAGGTTCAACGCACACGCAGATTATGTGTCGAGGACATCCGAAATTTTAATTTAATTTCGTTTCATATAGATGAAAATTTACACGTTTATTAAACAAGTAAATGCGTCGGCTGTCTGAACCGATGATCTAAACTTCAGGACAGATTGTCTCATGTCTCTCCACAAAGTTTGAGATAGCGCATTACCGCAAAGGTTCAACGCATACTCAGTTTATGCGGCCAGAGTGGCACCAAGGACATCTGAATTTTAGACCACCGTATACATTAAACTAAAATTTGGGACAGATTGTCACTATGTCACTCCACAAAGTTAGAGATAGCGCTTTTACCCCAGAGGTTCAACGCACACTCAGATTATGTGTCGAGGACATCCGAAATTTTAATTTAATTTCGTTTCATATAGATGAAAATTTACACGTTTATTAAACAAGTAAATGCGTCGGCTGTCTGAACCGATGATCTAAACTTCAGGACAGATTGTCTCATGTCTCTCCACAAAGTTTGAGATAGCGCATTACCGCAAAGGTTCAACGCATACTCAGTTTATGCGGCCAGAGTGGCACCAAGGACATCTGAATTTTAGACCACCGTATACATTAAACTAAAATTTGGGACAGATTGTCACTATGTCACTCCACAAAGTTAGAGATAGCGCTTTTACCCCAGAGGTTCAACGCACACTCAGATTATGTGTCGAGGACATCCGAAATTTTAATTTAATTAAATTCAGCAAGACGACACTACTTACTTGGTAATGAACACGTTACGTCTGGAACTGATTGCTATCCAACCGCACGTCGCGCTTTAAGGTGCGAGTTAAGGTGCATTTACACTAATATTTACCGTCCGGTGTATGTAAGTCCGATCAGTTTGGCTACATTGTATTCTTTCATGAAATACCCGGCGGCGACGCACTAAGGAGCATTTAGCTTTTAAACCGAACAAACTTCATTAGCAGTTTTATTTGCTTGGAAATTAATAACAATACGTAAGTGAATAAAGAAAATCATGTATTTAAATAAGTTCATAAAATTGGTGAATAATTGAAATCTATACTAATATCATAAGCTGAAGAGTTTGTTTGTTTGGTTGAACGCGCTAATCTCAGGAAATACTGGTTTAAGTTGAAATCCTAATTTGAGTGACATTTACAAAATTTGTAATAGTCTGGTTTTGAAGTCAAAATGTTCCTAAGTGCGACGTTGGAATCGACCGTATCAGTTAACAGTTACGAGTGAGTGTAAATGAGCCTTTACAGTATGTGAAACTGCAAAATTGCAAGTAGCAATAATTTGCTGACCATATGTTGCTGTATGTAAGGTGTGTGTAATTTCCATGAGAACCATAATATGCAAGATAAACACTACGCTTGTTGCGAACATAGTTTAAATTTGTCTTATACAGGACTTCCTATGTTCATAAAATAGGTACTTCAGTTTCGGTACGGCACACTCATCATGGAAATTACTTTATTGTAATAATAATAACCTTTATAACTTTGTAGTTACAATAAATAAATATAGGCATAAAAATTTTTTTTTTTCAAGTTTTACTGCAGCATATTAGTGAACTTACTTTTTGACGCGAGTTCATTTACATGGATTATTCTGCATAAAAAATGTTTTCAGGATATAAAAATTTCGTTTTAGTCATGAGATGATTTATTATTATACTAATGTCAAGTTTTACTGCAGCATAATAGTGAACTTACTTTTTGACGCGAGTTCATTTACATGGATTAATCTGCACAAAAACTGTTTCCAAGATATTTTTCTTTCAGCTCATCTTAACTTGGGTCTTTAAAAAAAAAATATTTTTTATTTTTTTGAGTTAACTTGTGTGATGTCATGCGGAGTTTTACATCAAGGTTTTTTAATCAAACATACTATATTTACATTCTATACATACATACAACTTTATTATTATAATACATTATAATGTATTAATCATAAGTGTCATGTATCGTCTTCGCCTTTGTCGGTGAGGTAAAAAGCTGGTTTTATATTTCATTTCTCACGATAAAACTGCTTTTTGATAGAAACGATTTTCAATCACTACGATTTAATTAGACGTAAGTAAAATAAATAGTCATACAACTGTGAGGACATGTACTTAAGGTTTGATTTGTAATGGGATAAAATTTGCTGAAATGGTATTTTTTTTTGAATAAAATCAATCAATTTTGAACATAATATTACATTCGCTCCAGTATCTTCCAGTGATAAACACCGGTTCGGTTCTTCGTTATACAGTGAACAACCTTCAACTTTATAAAATGTATGTGAGTACTACTAACTTTACTGAATTATCTAATATATTTATTTAATCGATACCCAGCTACGGACCTGGTTTCTGCCTGCCGGCTGGTGTATCAGAAGTCTTCATTAACTCACAGTTATAACTTATAAGTTACAAAATTAATCTTTATTTGTTCCATTTCAGGTCTGACTCCGATTCAGAATTCCAGACACGGTCTGCAGCTGTTGCCGAGGTTGTGAAAGTGCAACCAAAGAAGAAGGTGCCGAAGCGCAAAGCTTCCGAGAGCACCACCACGCCATCAGCATCGAAATTAAGGTAAGTTTCTGTTACTGCTTTTACCGTTAGGTGTTTTTTGTGTATGTTGTTATGTACAGACATACATTGGTTAGTGGATTTAGAACTGTAACGCAGAGAGCGCTTAAATCAATTTCCAATAATCATATTCAAGCATGATGCAATAATCACATAAACATGATGCAAGCATCATGATACAGTTAATTCATGAGGTATTATTATTGAAATTATTATAACATAACGTCATGATTTCTATCTGCATAGGGCTCGACAGAGAAGTAAGCACCCTCAATTCATCAATTTAAAAATAAATGTAATGTAATGTGTTGTGTAAATTATAATAAATAAAATGTTAAATTGTTTACAGTAAAAGACGCAGTTCGGGCTCGGACCTCTTTGGCTTGGTGGACTACGTTCCGGCGCCAACCTCAGCTGGTGACTTCGGTTCGACCCTCTCCAGCCGTGTCGCCAACGGTAAAGTGTGGCGAAAGGCGAACTTGATCGGGGACTTCTATGTGGAGGTAAAGGTCTACAACAAGGCTGAAGTTGCCTCCATCCCTAAACAGGATAGGTGGAAGAAAGCCTCGGTGGACCTAAAAGTGCAGCTAAACCGCAACACGCCGCAGTGGGATGGGCTCCAAGTTTTTATGAGACGGACTCATGAATTATTTGATGATTCTGAGCCCGTCTTTTATAGTGATAATATACACATAAAATAAATATTTAAGCTGTTGGGGCTGGTGCCTGCAAGATATATTCTATAATCGTAATAATAATAATATATTGCAACATCTAATAGTAACTTTAAACTATTTTAATCTAAAATGCCTTTCTGTACTGTTTGTAACACATCTGTTGAGCGCAGTCACTGGACAGGTCACCTACGTAGTACTAATCATAAAAACAAAACTATTTCACATTTTTGCGAAGGTGTTGAAATAATACATTCTGCATTTCGTAATCGTATAGCTTCTTATAGAATTGTCGATCCGTCTGAGAATTGTTCTCTGGATCCATTTCTTAACAATATTTGGAGCAAAATTAAAACGTTAATAGACATGTCTCTAAAAGAACATACTTCTCTAAAAGTTAATTTCGAATATTTTGCTTTGTTTTTAATGTTAAAAAATGATTCTCAAGAGATGAAATCATTTGCCACAAAAAACGTTACTATACATCATAATTACGAATTTGATTCATTATTGTCTCAAGTAAAGAACACTTTAACAAAAAAGATAGAAGAATTTCAGGACCGAGACAGTGGATGGACGTTCTTGAGCAGTTCTCATTTGGAAATAAATGTTAACAAATATCAGCCTTTGCGCGGTTCAGGCTTTATCGAATTGCCGGCTGCAATAAAATCGAAAAAAGCATGTGTTAATATTCACAATAATGACGAGTATTGTTTTCTATGGTCTGTTGTTGCTGCTTTATATCCAGCTAAGAGTCATCCTGAAAGAGTATCTTCTTACCCTGATTTTCACAACGTGTTAAATGTAAAGGATATATCATTTCCAGTGAATTTCTCAGATATTGCGCGTTTCGAAGTGAATAACCCCGAAATTTGCATTTACATTTATGGTTTAAAAAATAATACTGTCATAGGACCGCTTTACAAACCAAAAGCCTTGAATGGGAAGGTGATTCATTTACTTTACTTAGAAAGAGATGATTTATCACATTACTGTCTCATAAAAGACTTGTCGCGACTTGTTAAAAATCAAATAACAAAACACCACAGTAAACTGTACTTTTGTGACATTTGTTTAATGTTTTTTAATTCATGTGATGATCTTAGTTCGCATAGTTGTGGAGGTATCGCCACTGAACTACCTCCAGAGGGTTCTTTTATACAGTTTAAAAATTATAATAGAAAGCAAATTGTACCATTTGTTATATACGCAGATTTTGAAACAATGCTAGAACGGTATGAATCTTGTGACCCTGACCCTACTAAGGCGAGTACTGTAACGCGACAGCGACATGTGCCTGTAGCTTTCGCTTATCATATTACGTGTAAGCTAGACGAAAGCCACAATCGTTACGTTTCTTATCGCGGTTCGGATTGTGTATCAAATTTTGTGAAGTCTATCTATACAGATGCACAAAAAATTTACGATATTTTAAAAAATAATGCACCTATGATTTACACAAATGATAATGCCCACGACTTTGAAAACGCGATAACATGTCATATTTGTGAGCAGTTCTTGTTCGGCGACAGGGTCCGCGATCATTGTCACTTGACTGGTAAATATCGTGGCGCAGCTCATAGTTATTGTAACTTACAATACAAACTACCAACATTTTTGCCTGTATTTTTTCATAATTTGTCCGGATATGATTGCCACCTTTTTATAAAAGAATTAGGTGAAGCTCCTGGATCTATTAAAGTGATACCTAAAACAAAAGAAAACTATATTTCATTCACTAAATTTATTCCGATTTCTACCGGGGAAAGCATCCAGGTCCGGTTTGTAGATTCTTTCAAGTTTTTAGGAACTAGCTTAGAAAAGTTGGTTAGTACCATGAAAAAACAAGACTTTAAACAATTAAAATCTTATTTTCCTAAAAAAAAACAATTTAACCTACTGACTCGTAAAGGAGTGTATCCATATGACTATAATTATGTCTCAATGGGAACGTTATGAAGATATGTGTTTACCATCTAAAAAATATTTTTTTAACTCCATAACTAATGAGACAGTGACCGACGAAGACTATGAACACGCTCGGTCTGTTTGGTCAGTATTCAATATTCAAAACATGGGTATGTACACAGATTTGTATCTCAAAACAGATGTTTTATTGCTAACAGATGTATTTGAAAATTTTCGAAAAACTTGTAAACTACATTACAATCTCGATCCCGCGTTCTATCTTACAGCACCAAGTCTATCTTTTGATGCAATGCTTTTAAAAACAGGAGTTAAATTAGAATTGATTAGTGATGTAGAAATTTTTAGAATGATACAAAAAGGTATTCGAGGAGGTGTTTGTATGTGTTCTAAAAGACATGCCAAAGCCAATCATAAATATTTAGATACTTACGATCCAACACGTCCAAATTCATTTATCATTTATTTAGATTGTAACAACTTATATGGCTATAGCATGTGTCAATCCCTACCCTATTCCGATTTTAGATTTATGAATCGGCAAGAAATAGATTTTTTACAATTGAACTTAGCAAATATCAGTGATACTGCGGAAAACGGTTACATTCTTGAAGTTGATTTAATATATCCGGAGAATTTGCACATGCAACACAATGACTTTCCCTTTTGTCCAGAAAAATGCTTACCACCTGGTGGTAAGAATAAAAAGCTAATTCCAAATTTGTACGATAAATATCACTATGTTATTCATTACGTACATTTAAAAAAATGTTTACAGCACGGTTTAGTATTAAGAAGGATCCATCGCGCTATTATATTTAAGCAAAGTTGTTTTTTAAAGCAGTATATTGATATTAACACTCAGTTACGTCAAAAAGCAGAGTCAACGTTTGAACAAGACTTTTTCAAATTATTAAACAATAGTATTTTCGGAAAGACCTTGGAAAATAATGAACATCGAATAGATGTAAAGTTAGTAAACAAGTGGTGTGACTCAAACAATAAAACAAAAAAGACTACTTGTGCTGAAAAATTGATAGCCAGCCCATATTTTCACAGCGCCTCTGTGTTTTCTGATGGTCTAGTGGCAATCCAAATGAAGCCTGTGCGTATTATACTTAATAAACCAATTTACATAGGGTTTGCAGTATTAGAATTGTCTAAGACTCACATGTACGACTTTCACTACTCTATCATAAAACCTTTTTATGGTAACCGAATTGAATTGTGTTATACTGACACAGATAGTCTAGTATATGATGTACAGAGTAATGATGTTTATAAAGACTTCAAGCTCCATTTTCTAAAATATTTAGATACCAGCAATTATGACTGTAGCAATGAGTATAACTTACCAATTATTAATAAGAAGGTTCCAGGATTATTTAAGGATGAAATGGGCGGCAACATTATCAAAGAATTCGTAGGACTGCGCTCAAAGCTTTATTGTATTAAAACGTTAAACAAAACAATTCAAAAGGCAAAAGGTACAAAAAAATGTATTACCGAAAAATTAAATATGTTAGATTATAAAAATGTTTTGTACAATTGCAATGTTATTCGCAAAAAAAATGTATTGTTTAGATCAATAAAACATGAAATATTCACCCAGGACGTACATAAAATAGCACTTTCGAGCAATGATGATAAACGATTGCTATCGTTTGATAAAGTTTCTACTTTAGCCTGGGGTAACACAACTATATTTATGTAATGCATTAACACAATTTAAATATAATTACAGTAGTTACACTTTTCATTTGTATTTTATTGATTGTAAATGATAAAACTTATTACGTCCTGAATGGATAGTTAGATAATCTTTCAACCTACCTACTGTGTTACCTACTATTATAAAATGTTTGTAATTCTTTTAATGTGTTGTTGTGTAATATAATTTAAATACCTAGTATCAGAAGTTACTTTTGAACCTGGCTTTATTATTTATGCAATTCTAAAATGTGTGTATTGTTGGTGTCCCTAGTACTAGTTGATACTAAACAGTGTAAGAGTAACTATACTCTATCTATACGACCTCTGATAATTACTTACCTATATAGGTCTTATATAAATTTACTTTTATAGGTACTTATATATCTACTAAATATAATTATACTTAAATAAATAATATTTTATGTTCATAAATCTGTTTCATTTCTATTCCTAATTGTTTTCAAAGCATCTAAGGTGCATCAAAAATGTTTTGATCCAGGCTCATATTTAATATAATAATAATATTTCTCAACTATCACACAACGCCATCTAGTTCTAAGCTAAGCAGAGCTTGTGTTATGGGTACTAGACAACTGATAAACATAATTATATATTTCTAAATACATACATATTAAAGATAAAAATATATTTGCAATTTTTTCAGAGTATTATTTTTATATTTAATAAAATAATAACGAAAAATAAAACATAAAAACAAAATCCAGACCGGAACAAATACTTTTTGTTCCGTGCGGGAATCGAACCCGCGACACTGCATTTGGCGCATATATATGCTAATACTTACCTGTGACACGATGACCAATGTGCCAAATGGGTCGTCGAAATCGTGACAAAATACTGGATCGCTTTGAAGATGCATGCGTCATGCGCGGTGTAGAATTTGACACCAGACAGGTGCTTCGGCACAAGTTCAAACATGTTGAAACATGAAATTGTATCACAGCGAGGCTTTATGGAGTTTAATTGCATATTAGTCACGTTTCACAGTAATATTATTGAGTAGAACATCCATTATTATTAGACAGCTACCTGGAGCGGTCGTATCACGTCGAATAAAAACGGAACGAATTGTAAGTATTGTTCAAGTACCCATTTACTTATAATGTTATTTCATCATGTTGTTTTATGTAATTATAATTAATTATTATTCCGTTGTTTCAGATCATTGAAAATGTGTGATTCTCCAGATATAATCGACTACTCACAATACGCTCAAGGTTTTCCGACCCAGAGTTTAAGCTGGCATATCCCAGAATTCTCAGAACAACAAAGACCTGTCACCATGGAGTCCAGGACAAGACAAGACTACAGACCTGTCAACAAAAAGCCTCGAACAAGGCAGGAGTGTCTAAAAAAGAAGTCATCTCTACCTACAAGTCAATCATTCCTCATAAACAATGAGAAGAAAAAAGGATTACGATTGATCCAGGTACAAGTGTTGGATATCAGCGAACAACAAGAACCTACAAGTGACGATCATGACGTGGTAATGTTAAGTGCTCAATATGTAGTAACTGAATCGGTGGACCATGTTATGGACGAGACGCACGCGTTAATTAATAAAATATCAAAAAATCTTTGTGGGGACGGATGTTATTATTAACTGGTATCATTTTTTAAGTACTTACTTTATAAGTTGTTGTATTTAATTTGTAGGAATGAGCAAAAATAAATTATGTAAGTAATATCATAATTATTAATGGGTATATTATTGATAGGAATGTATGTATAAGTTTTGAATATATAAATATTAAATATAAGTTTTACTATAACTAACTTTTGTATTAATTTGTAATAAATGTAAATAATGCCATAAAAGTACATAAAAATATATCAATTGTTTCTAATTTTAATTGTTTTTTTTTCTTATTATTAATTAATTATACTCGAACTCTAAATTAGCTCTAGTGTAATGATATAATTATAGGTTATTTGCTTTCAGTATTTTTATTAGAACAATTCGTTTAAAATCATGTTATATGTTATTTGCATTTTTATAATAAAATTCATAAGAAATATCATTTTGCTGCAGCTAATTTAAAGTTTGTTATGTAGGTTACCCTGATTATAATAAATAAAACATTTAAGTAGATAGACATTTTTATTAAATGTTAATCACAAAAATAATTAAAACAAATTAAATACAGACATATTATTATAAAAATACCATTTCCTTATACAGACAGCATTATTTAATGTACAATGCATTTTATGATTCACACAATTAAAATCATTTTTATTTTTACAAAACTTTCTTTTTAGTTCTGATAAATTAGGACATCCCTTCTCACCTATGTCGATCACTTCACAGTTTGTACATAACTCTTTAATCCACTTAATCTTTTCCAGACCCTTCGTGATAATTTTTTTATTTTCTAAGTATGGTAAAATGACGCGTTGAAACTCTTTGTAGTCTATGTAGCCCTCGCTCCAGTAAATTCCTCGATTTCTTTCTAGCCACCTCACATGTTTTTTTTCTTCTTGTGTTAGGTAATGGAATGAATATGGTGGTTTTACCAAGAACGTCTGTGTATGATCCTGACTCGCGATGGTCAATTCTTTGACAATAAAATTATTTATAGAATCTTTAAATCCTTGGAGTTCCACTATAATAGTATCCATCTTCATGATATCTTCTTAACAGTGCTACTTAATGGTTTGTATTCAACAATGCAATCGTTCAGAATGAGACAGTATGCTGAAGTTTGATCTGGTATCTCTGAATCACTCTCAATTTCAACTCTCACATCTACAACCGGACCTGTCTTTAGATTATCCGCTTGTCTAGAGCAATCAATGACAAACAGCGGTGCTAAATCTTTAAACTGTTTTTCGCTTAATATGGGCTCCGGGCGACGTCCGTAATACGACTGTTGAAATCTGGTGTATTGCTCGTATAATAAAGCGATTCTGTTATTAGCAAAACTCACATTTAAGTTTTCATAGGGAAAATAAGTTGAATTGAGATATACTCTAACGTTTCGAACATGACAGTGATCGAATTGCGACATGTCCGAACTTGCATTGCTTTTCCTATTTGTCTGTAGTCCGATAATAATGTATCTTGGTTTTTCTATTTGAGATGAAGTTTTGATAGACCAGGTATGTTTTGTAGTTTTAGGTAAAGCTGGATATTCGTACAGATCCCAATTTCTGTATATCATTTGAAGTGGACGATCTTTTTCTAATACTTTTAACAAACCAATTTTTTCTTTGTCTGATACTTTAACATGCGGTACGCGCCATATGATTTTGTTGATCTGGACATCATCTACTACTTCGCCAGTATTAAGTTTTACAGCGTTCAAATTAGTATTACTTCGTAACAATATCAGTTCATGTCTACTATTTATTACAACTTTTTTAAAATCTTCAGCAAAACCAAGGAGGTTACGAAGTGGTATAGAAGCTGAAAATCTTCCTCCATCAATATTTTTTATGCCATCAATATTCCACCCCCAAGCATTAGACGTTTTTGATTCACTTTCGTTCATTGAAATTAGTGATTTCATGGTTGTTGTTATACCAGCATTTTTTATTTTATCAATCTCCACTCCATTTAGCTCATACCTAATGTCTTGGAACAAGTAGAGTAGAGCATTGTTCGTGAAATTAACACTAGTGGCTTTGTCCTTCGAATCTTTTTTGCTTACGATTACAGTTCCTTCCAAATATAGGGTGCTAGCTGATGGTAATATGTATAAGTCCTGTTGATTGATGGGTATGCGGATTTCATCGTTTCTGTTGAAACTCGTTACATAGGGTTTGTAGGAATGAAATTCGATTCCTTCTATAGTATTATCAAAGGTCGGAGCTGATAAAACGTCTAAGATATTCATTTTAGCAATCCGATCGCTCTAAGAAATGCTTTATTGTCTTTTGTTAATTTTATTTTCTTCTTATTTCCTATCTTAGATAGAGGTCTTATTTGATAGGTAGCTTGAGCAGAACTGATATTCTTTACTTGTTGAGACACACTTTTATTGTAATCAATCATTTTTTTCTTCTTAGATGTAGATATACCTGCACTTCTTCACCACGTAAATTGATTAATCGTTTGTTTATATCTAACAACCTGATATGTATGCAGCTTATGTTGTTTTGATTGATTGGAAAGTATATTGCGTTCTTCGGGATTTCGATGATCCTGTATCCAGGTGGCACATTAAGTGCAAATTCGTGAATAATATGACTTGGTTCACCGTTCACATATGAACCGCTTACAATATCACATTCAATCCTGACTACGGTCGTAGGTAGAATGTTGACTGGAGACTGTGACACATGCAATTTATTTGCTTTCAATATTTGTTTTTTAAATCCTAATAGTCTTCCAAAAGAGTCTTCTTTGATAAAATTAATGTCTTTTGTACAGAATATTGTAGTTTTTAAAGTATTATTATTGCACCGTAGTTGGATTTTTGCATTTTTAATTTCGGATTTTAAATAATCGCCGATATCTTGTAATTCATAAGTGCCCTCTGGTATTTCAATAACTTCATTAAAGCCATAATATAATTTATTATTACTTTTATCAATGTTTGGAATAGAATTAAATGTTGAAAAGTGCAATAAAGCACATTCATACTCTCCATCTAGTTGCAACGTATTAGGATAGTATGTAGTTAACACTGACGAGTCTCCAGTTACTGACAAAGTGAACGACATCTTGTAAATGATGGAAATGAAAGAAAAACATATATTTTATAATACATTTTTATTCCAAAAAGTTCTCAAATAATTTAAACATAAATGACCACAATTGACTGCGTTAAATTTTTGATATCTTGTGTAGTTATAAAACACATTACATTTTTTGAAATATTGCATCAATTCTGTGGGAGGTTTTAAATTTCCATAGCTATCAAAATATTCACAGTGATCGTATACTTTAGCATAAGCTACCCAATGGGTTCCTTTGTTCTTAGAATCATCTAAGTTAACGATACCACATTCAATGCGTTTCGGCTTCTGAGGTAGTCGATCCTTCATGTAGACCCCACGAAAATATGGGATGTCTCTTGAAAACTTTCGAATGTCTACATTAGTGAGAGGGCGATTGGGTAGCATATTTTTCAGTTTTTTGAAGATGTTATAAACAATCCTTTGCCGCTTTTATATGGCTTAATGTATAAACCCTTGCCCAACTTTAAAGCCTCCATAGCTTTATTGTGTCGTTCTGTTTCTTGCAAATATTGTTTGTTTGCTTTGTAATCATTAACGGTCTTTGCAATGCCAGCTGCACCACCAGCTAAAGTTCCTAAAGCCGATAAACCAGCGAAAATTGGAATTAAAGGTAGAACTCCTCCAGTCTTTGGTATGGGTATTACTCGGGGTAATCGGATCCGATGACGATTGTTTGGAAATAATTTTTTTGCGGTTAAGTAAGCTGCTTTTATTAAAGTCTTATTATCGCTGCATTTGAGTTTCTTAATTTTCGATTTTATTTTAGAAACTAAGTTTTTAAACGTTTTAATGCCGGATCCAGACTTTATTTTCGCTTTCATAACTTTGTTCACTATCCAAGAGCTCAGTTTTTCACCTTTCCCTGCATCTTTTGAATTAAGTCTTTGTTTAGCCATGTTAAGTAATTGTAAATCGGCTTTGTGACGATTTGGTAAGTCTGTATGATTTGTATATGCAATATCGTGTTGCATACAAGCTTCATCTAGCTTATTAATACCTCGATCACCTCGCGCTAAGCGTTTGCGAAGTTTGGTTCCTGGTCCGCAATAATTGTATCCGGGCAAATGAACTTCGAACGGTAGATTATTAATTAAACTGTTAACTAGTCCACCACCTTGCATTACTCAAATTATAATGATAGGATTTCAAATGAAAAATGGTTATATATTAGAATAACTTAGTCCATTACTGCAGCTTTTTCAATCCAACTGTTTTCTGCACTGTTTAGACCTAACCATTTGACATACAATTTATTTCCTTTCTTCTTCAAAACCTTTTCTATCAAATAAACGTCAGGATAATTTGATCTTTGCAGTTCTTGTTCATAAAAAGCTCCTAATATCTTTTGTTTTCGTTGATCTTCTATGTGATATGTCACTGGTATGGTTTTATTTACCTTTTTTATAGTAAATAATTCCGTTGACCAATTAGGAGTGTAACCTTTCTCAAAATTATGTTTGTATTTACTTATACGAACACAATCACCAACTTTGAATTTAGGCTTCCACTGAACTATATCAAGTTTGTTTATTTTTTTAATATTTTCTTTGATTTCTTGTTCATTACCTTTATTCACATCAGCCGGTTTAAATTGAATAGTGCGATGTTTTGTGTTGTTATATCTCTTCAATGTATCTTCCAATGGTAGACCTAACCACTTGTAGTTTCCATTGAGACTAAAATATTTATATAATTTATTTTTTATAGTTCTAATCAGTCTCTCCACAATTGATGCTTTTTTAGTAGAAAATGACGAGTAATGGTTAATGTTGTGCTTTTTCATAAGCGTTTGAAAAGTGGTGTTATAAAATTCTGTCCCCATATCAGTTTGTAAGTTAACGGGATGATTACGACTACGTTGCAGTATATGTTCGAATGCACGAGTAACATCAAATTTATTTTTCGATTTTAACGCTTCAACCCAGGCATACTTTGAGAAGCAGTCAATCACCACTAAGATGAAATTGTAACCTTTGTTATACTTTTTCAGATTTTGCATGTCCATCAAGTCTGCTTGCCATAAGTCATGGATTCCTTTCAGAATAACAGAACGTCGAAGGAAATTTCTTCGTGCCGCTTTGTGTATTTCATTTACAATTTGCTGTTTTACCATTACGGAGTTTTTTGAAGTAATTTATCTACCTCTGCTTTAGTATAAAACTTATCTTGCAAATGAGTTGAAACCTCAAGTATCCTCGCTTTTAAAGTAGCTTCAACTGTACCCTTTGCATCTTTAATGATTTGAGAACGCAATTTTCCAATCATATTATTACACTCTTTAAGCATATTAGCATTCAATCGATCTACATAATCCTTGGACACAACCAGATTATTTAATTCTTTTAATGTGTCAGCATTCAATCGATCTACATAATCCTTGGACACAACCAGATTATTTAATTCTTTTAATGTGTCAGCATTCAATCGATCTACATAATCCTTGTTCACAGCATCGTCTGCTTCTACTGGAGATATAATTCCTCTCAGTCTTGATGTTTTTAAATCAAAATCTCCGGTTTCAGATTTTAACAATGCTTTCTCATTAAACTCAAATAACTCTGATAAACGCATTCTTTTGTGAATGTAGTGTCCAAATTTGTCTACGTTCATGTTAAGGTGTATTGTATCGAGAGGTTGATAGTAAAATAAACACATTTATAAATATTTATTAATTTATAACTTTACTTTCACGCAATTCTTCAATGATAGATATAATTTCATTGTCTAATCCTGTGTTGCCAGCATCTCTAGACGCAATTAACAATTTCAACCTCTCCACTAATTCATTAGGATTATCCCAGTACACAAAATCTACGTTTTTTTTCCACTTTTTTAGCAACGGTAGACCTTTTCCCTGAACTGCATTTTTCAGTTTAAAAAGTGGTTTAATAACTTGCAAATATTTTTGTCCTTTATTACTTTTTATTGGCTTATTTGGGTCATAGTCTCGACGATGTGCGTTTGTATGAAGTAGCATCGACTTATAATTTTGCATATCACTATCTGTAACCACGCTTATGTCTACATCTTTCTTAAGCAACAACTGTTTTAAACCTGGTGTATTTCGGTATTTACATCCAGCCACGGTGATGAATTGATCGTTGATCGTTATGCAAGCAGAACCTAACATCAGTTTCCCGCGGTCTGCTCTAACCCCAAATGGAATATCTACCAATGCTTCTGAAGATATTGACCAGGATGACGTATCATAATCTTGGTTTTTTTCAGCTACTGATTCATAAGATGAGTCACTGTTGATATCGGATTCATATTTGTTTTCATCGTCATTATTATCATCACTTCCTGCGCTACCAGTTCCTTCTTTCTGGTAAGTTTTGTTAATAAACGGAACTTCTGAAAAATCATCACTTGCGCGAATGAAAGGAGTTTGCTTATTAGCATTAGCAATTAGGTTGAGAGGTTCCGTTACAGGTTTGAAAACAGATTCCAGTGCTTGTTTATTGTTAATCTCATCATCTCTCATTTTTCGTACTTTTATCTTTACAGCTTCTGCCGCATCAACAATTTGTCGTTTCAATGATTTTTCCATATTGATAAAATAACGTCGTAATTGATTTAGCGTCGAAAAGTGAATAATAATGTCATACAGATTAAAGCCTTATATATGTATTTGTGTTCTTAGTCAAAGACTACAAACGTGTCAAATTTACTTCTATAACATCCTTTGTTTTTGGAACAATCTTTATTAATTACAACGTAATTGAAAGGTACACTCCATATTTTTGAACACATTTCACGAAATTCAATCCATGTCATGTCAGTGTTGACGTGTTCTTCATAAACATGTCTCATATTTCTTTCATCTTGTTTAAAAAGTACGATTAGGTTTGCGTTGTCTCTTATTAACTGCTTAGGGATTTTACTATAAGACTGATTTAGATAAAAACAATCGATAAACTTGTGTCTCCCCATAGCAAAATAATCACGCATACTACTTTGATTTTCACAAGCAACATCATCAAATACAATTACAGAATTCGGTTTTGCGGTTTGAACACTCAGCACTTGCTCATTTTCATGATATTTTTGAAATGAAATATCTGGTACACGTTGCAAGACTTTTTCTAAAAAAACATACTTGGGTTGTTGCAAGGTTTTCGAATAAACATAAACATTTTGGAATCTTAAACCATTCTCGTGTATAAGAAGACCAATTAATAAATTCGTTTTTCCACAATTTGACGGCCCGCAAATGATGCATCGTATAGATTTAGGTAGTAGTTCTCCATGGCGAAAATCAGTTTCCTGAGAATGAACAGAAAGTTTTTCTAGATGTAACGAGTGTGGTTGTTTTACAAATTTCATGACGAGTGCGTGAAACGGTTGTATCAATAATGAGTTAATTAATGTATTACATAAACATTTATAACTCATACACACAAAACTCACTGTCGCTAACCCGAACAAATGTACGAGCAACCTCGCCATGGTTGTCTAAAAACCGAAAGCGACGAAGACGAACGAAACAAGCCGTTTATACTTCACCTTCCGTTCCATTGGGTGGAATAGGCGCCGAACCAGTAATTTTACACATTCTATTCTATTCCACAACCATCGATATCAAAAATATTATTGGGCATTCTACCCCACCAGTGACGAAGGCGAACGGAGTGAGCCGTAGGAACGGCAGGTGGGGTAGAATGCCCAATAATATCCTACTGTTGTGTGATAGTTGTGGAATATTATTATTTTATACATGCGTCCTAACTGGTAAAATACAGCTAGGTTCAATTACTGCAATGAACTGCAGTTTAATCCGCCCCGTTATGCGTCAGTCAGTCGTGTTCCCTCGCAGCCGCAGTTAATTCATCAATCGATCATCAAATCGTAATCATTGATGTCCTGTGTTCTATGTTTAGAGTCCACATCATTTGGCGATGGACAACCAAATAATTTGTTACCTTATACGATTTATATGGGTACACCATTGTTAGTGGACTCGGCGAAGTACCCATTAAAAAGCTATTAAACACAAATTGGGTTGCGCGTTGTTTTCTATAAATACGGACTACGTAATTTGTAAATTAGTGCACTTTAATAGTGTACCTAATAGAATATAACTATGGATTATGAAGTGATATACATTGTTTAATTTCCGTTTTCAGGTATTCTAGTCTTATTTTATAAGAAAAAATAGAAAACGCTAGTCATTTTCACATATCCTCCAGTTTATTTTAGATAGAATTATTATATTAGTTTGTTACGACAGGGTGCCGTCGGCGGGACACTATCTAGCTCCCAGCTTCTGGCGGAAACACGCTATGTGCCCTTCGGAAAGTTCTAGGAATATTTTAAAAAGCTTGTTGTTACTAAAGCAAAGGTAATATGTATTTTGCTTTTGATTAAAAGTTCTTACTTAGTACACAAAAAAAAGAACTAAAATGAGAGCGAGCATCGTTTGTGAACTACTTTGAAATGAGTTTTCTAGTTTCCAGTGAATGCATATTTAGGGAGCGACAGTTATTTTGTTTTCGTATGTTTTTCTGTTCCACAACAATTTTTACTTCTCATGACAATGTACGTTTGTTATTATTTCAAGTAGATGAACAAAATTTCAGAAGCTAACACGGATGTGAAAATCCATCGCTTCCGGTTTTCGAATTTTCGGATCAATTTTGATGTGTGTGTATTGTAGGTGCAATATTTTTCAATTTAATAACAGTGAAATATTTGTTGACTTTTATTGTCCTTTATTGAAGTATAGACGAATACGTAATGATTTTAAAGGTTGTTTAGAGCCACACATACAAAGTGCATCTGAATCTGCAACAGTATTGGTGGAAGGCGCGTCGTGGACGCTTGGCTGTCTCGCCTGGCGCGGCAGCCGGCCATGTTGCTGTTTCACGTCTACCAAATGGGCGGGTCCCACGCACACACGCGGCGTGCAGGTGAGGCGGCGGCGCACGCGCGAAGCAACAGATAGCCTCGCCGCGCCCCGAGCCGCTTGCCGCTCATCGCGCGCCCGACTCCCGCGGCGGACACTCGTGCCCGCTCCGGATCACCGCGACTCACAACTCCGTATCTCCGCGCGATCGCTCTAGTTCGTACTTTTCTCTTCGTAATTTTAAGGTACGTACCCTACAATATTTTTCCGCGTTATATTTTTTTTTTCAATTTTTTTATTTTTCCCGACGGGTTGGAATAATGTTGAGCTACCGACGGCTACGGTTGTGATTTCAATGTTTTAGGCGTAGACAACGTCAATTTGAATTTAAGATTGTGCGGTTTAGTTGGGGGAAGTTCTCAGCTACCTACTTTGTGTTCCGATCCTTTGAATTGAAAACAGGCGTATTAATCGATTCAGAGTCAGAGTGTGAATTTTTAAAAGAGCTTTCGGTGGTTGAGGCAGAGTTACTTGTTGCAATTACGACTTTATTGGATTTTGTAAGTATGTATATCGTTTGATTTATTAGTTTTCGTTTGAAGTTTGATTTTCTTATGTTGTAAAGTTGTTAAACGAGAAATCAGCTATTGTTTAGTACTAAATGGTATTTATTTATGAGTTACGATTTATTTTAGCGCTAAAAAGTAACAAGGAGCAGTAATCCTTGAAAATTTTGAGAAGAAAAATTGAAATTATGAGTTTAGTAACTCTTTTCCTTCCCAAAATAGAGAGAATATTCACTTTGGGAGTTCCAGACAAGAAAATAATTGTATAGACTGAGATTTTAGTATCGAATAATATAAAATCTAGTTTAAGAAGATCCCCAGCATCACAGAATAAGCCAAAGTTCGGCAAATAATTTGAAAATCTGTGTCGCGGCGGCGTCAATAGCCCCCAATCAGTTATCAGTGGGCTCATCACACAAATAGACCGAATTTAACTAATGAATGGCAGCCAATTACCAGCCGGAGACCACTTAACGAGCTGCCGGTTGCTCCCCAACTTAACACCTAAACCTATTGATTCTACAACAATTATATCCCAGAAAACTGATTAATTTGCGCTAATTTTAGTTTGTGATTCAATTAGGTTCATTTTATTAATCATTTTAGGCGATAGGCTAAAATTATTGGAACCTGTATTTGGCGTCTGACATTAGGTACGGTTTTCTTTGTGCCTAAATCGAAAATTCTTGTTTCTGAAGCTGTAAGATGGAAAAATGGGTCCATAAAACGATGATTCGTTCAGCGCTGTAATATAAAGTTTTTGTAATAGGTTTCGGAGTATATTTCTGATAGATGAAAATACTTTTTCGTATCTTCGATTAATTTGTTCGCTTTATATAATATCTTGTAATGCTCATAAAAAGTTATCTGATAAAGTTGTAATTGACTATTTGCCTTTTTGTAGTGAAAAATTATTAAATGAGTCCTTCTGTTCAGGGTGAAGAGGGAGGGGATTGTCAGTCATGCTGACTAAATCCTTCCCTGTTTCTTCAATACCCGTTTGAGTTTTAGGACCGCGGTAACCTCTTGAGACATTCTCACACAAGTATTTATTATCTGGAATGTACAAATAGTATAAAGATTGCAATCCTTGTTTCATGAAAGCTTTATAAAATGGATGATTTTCTTTAGTTCGGCCGGACCGACCAAACGGGCATTTATTTTTTAAATATCTTGCCTGTGATTTCTGAAAGATATAAATTACTTTTCCTGTTTAAAGGCGGTCATTTTAATACATAACATAATAACAAAGAATGTAGGTAGGTACACTTAAAAAAATATGTTTTTGTAGTCATCAATTCAACTTAACTGTTTTAAGATTTTACGGTCTGGCCTTTGCTAGACTGAGTTACCTAATTGAAAAGAACCGTTCTTAGGGTCTGTATTATGAAAAAATCGGTATACATAACGCTTACTTGGTAAACCTAAATTTCGCAAGCCATGTTTAAGTCACATTTTAAAAGACATGTGATTTGACTGGTAATGTAGCGATAGGTACTATAACTTCTTCTTTACCGATGTCACAACTTATCATGGCCAATAGTATCATTCTTCAAGAAATAAATAAATTAAAACTAATAACACAATTACAACAATCTAATTGATTTCAGTGTCATAAAAGTCTTAGCTGAAAGTTACTGCCTGACAACTGTTATTATTTGAGTGAATCATTAATAACTGTGAGCTGAGCACTCCTTGGTCTCCATTCGAAGTTACGGGCCATAAATAAACCGCCGATACTCGATAGACAGTTGACTAATAGCGGCGCTCGTAAAACGCGCCGCAACTTACATGAAGGTGGCGGTAAAACTTGTAATAGGTACTCTCTATTATCACTTTATAGACGATATTAAGACGTTGTACTCATAACACTATTTGTTTCTGGATAATTTATGACTTCGGGATTCAGGTTTAAGGACTTTTTTGTACCCAAGAAGTCAATCGGGACACTATTACTACGACTCCGCTGTTTTCCGTCTGTCATCAGACTGTATCTTATAAACCGTGATAGTTAGACAGCTGAAATTTTCACAGATGATTTTTATCTCTTGCCGCTATAACTATAATATATTAAATAACAGAATAAAGTAAAGATTTGAAGTGGCGCCCTAAAGATTAAAAGCCTTCGTGCGTGATTACGACTCGCACTTGGCCGTTCTTTTTATATATTACTTTGACATTGAAAGGGTTTTAGGTTCAATATAAGCTCAGATAAAATAAGGTTAGAATTTTTCAGTAGCTGCTATGGATTTCCGACTTTTGTACGGTGGGCAATAGGCTTCGTTTGCATGAAACTGAAACTACTGAAAGAATGTGGGATTGTGTCACCTGTGCCTTGCCTTATCTCAGGTTCTACTCGCGTGTGTAATATATGAGTGGGGCTTCTTGATGTAACAACGATTTTTATGGATGTTCCGAATATCTTTGGACTTTTTGCGGTAAATGTGAAACGAATTGACTAGTCTTTTTTAAGTTGGTAATGTTATTTGAAAAAATAAGATTAGGCAAGTGTACCAACACTTACCTAATTTGCGGTAATAAAAGGGGTGTGCGTGGACAAAAACTGGTCCTAATACGGATTGATTGCTGACAATTTACTTCAATATCTTTGAGAGTTCAGTGTCCGGAGCACCGCCAGAAATCACTCGTGTCGTGTTCAAGCAACTTTTACTAGACGCGTTTTTTTACTATGACAATGTGTGAAAATTATCAATCTTTTAAATTCATGATTGTGATTTGCGGTACAATATTTCAGAATTGATACTCAGTTTGATCTACGATGGTAATGTTAGAATTATACTTGTTCCCTTGAGATTAGCAGCGGCTGCGGTCCCTAGACCAAACATTAAGCTCAGGCTTAGAATTTGAGAATGTAATCAGTAAAATGATGTGTGTTTAGGATAACAGTCTTGTGTGTATTGAATATCATTAGCGTGAGCTGCTCGAGCTAGTGAATACCTTTATAAAGGCGTTATTTGTAATGAGAATATTAACATTTATGAATAAAGGTAGTTAATCTTTATTACTGTCAATGTGTGAGGGCTGTTTATATTGTAGAGATAGAGCCTTCGTTTTGGCAGGTTTCCAACACTTAATTCCCGGTGTCGGAAGTTTCAGAGTTCCGGATTTTTCTCACTTACCTTTCTGCGACGGTTTTCATCTGTTGACTTAAATGGAATTAGAACTTCTGCTGGAGTGAATCTCGAGATTGCATACCCGTGTTTCTGCTCTTCAGCCAGATGTGACTACTTCTCGTATTGGGTACCTATTCAGTAAGGGACAGGCAAGATTTTACGTCATAGAAACATACCCATTCAGGGAACCAACTTAGAGATTCTTATCACGATAGTGAAACCTCAACTTGGCCAAACCCGAGTAAGGTAACTAATCTTTAAGAGAATTCTCGAATGAAATCGCGATATGTTTGGCCAGCTGGCACGCTTAAGGGTCCCGCAGGCGTCGGCGCGGGTTCACACGTCAGTGCACCGTGTCAGGGACGACGACGGCGTGACGGGAATACCACGCAGCGTGTTGTAGCCTGCAAGGTCACACTGCAAGCGGGACGTGCCGCGGGTTCTGCAGCCACACTTGTGTCTGTTGGTGTTGGTGAATTAGATTCGCTGTGTTGGGATGTTAAGGAGAAGAGATGGAGGTTCAATTTGTCAGTTTTTGTTATTTCATTTGATACGTTACTAGCTAGCGGCAGGCTCCCCATGATTCGCTACGTGTTACAAAAAAATGTGATAGGTAAATGAAGAACCGTTCGACCGATTTTGTGCATACTTGGGTTTAAAGTACTTCTCATAAATAATCTACTAAATAGTCCGAAAAAAGCCTAAAAATTTGGTTTGGATAAGTGAGCCCGTTCTTGAGTTATAGAAGTACTTACATCGAAAAGTGGCATTGATTTAGAAGATGTGCTGTTAGGGTGGCGCTCCGTGGGTCTTTTTAAAAACACTTTACACACTGCTGCTACTTTATTATTATAAAAATTGATTTTTGTTGAAAAAGTTTATCAAAATATCTTATTTACGGCCTCAATAATGTCTTCGCTAGGAGGTGCTGTCATCGCGCACACTGCGTATATTATGTCAACGTCGTTTTTCAGTAGCATTTTTATTATACATAGAGCTCAAAAAAAGCTTTACTTTATTTTTCTTATTATACATAAGATTGATGGACACATCAATTGATATTTCTTTCTGTAAACCTATTGTAAAGTATTATTTCTGTAGAGATTGAAAAAGTTTGCGTTATTAGCTTTGAAGTTAAAGAATTACTTATCATAATGTTACTTAGCGACCTGAAAAGTTTTTATATCTCCGAAACTATTCATATTGTAAAATTGTTTCTTAGAAAGAAAGCTACAGAATTTTTAAAATATGTGTACTCTTACCTTACCTTATGTAAAAATTTACTATTTGATGTATAGATATTAGACAGATCGTTTTGGTTTATGTTACAATGTTATTCCAACCCGTTGTTAGAATTTGTCAAATGATTACGAACAAATTGTAGATACGGCTACACGTAGATGTTGAAGCTTCAATAAACCGTGTTTTCTGTTTTTTTGCACCTGTTTCAATAACTTGGTATATATTTCTATACGTATATTGTACATCTAGGAAATGAAAATGAAAAACTATAGCCTAACTTAATCATGTCAGTTCATAGCATTAAGTTATACACAAACGTGTATGTTACTGATGAGTTTGAGGCCACTTGACCTGATTCTGTAAATCTACCATTAGATACAATCCCATACAAACAACATACATGTTAGCAATCAATGTTAATTGAATAAATCCAGCACTAAGCTTAAAAACTTCCCGTTGTTATCACCGCATTATCACTTCGTTATCTAAAGACAATAGATTCCCCCGGGGGCCGACAGGCGTTAAGTAGTGTCAGTTGGGCAGGGAGGGTAGGGGAGGGGAGTGGTGTAGGACCTCTGATATAAGCTTAAAAGCCTCCCGTATCGGCGACGTGAGTGAAAAGTACCGGGTCAACCTACTTTATGGATGGTGCGTCAAGAAGTATTTACGGGTTAAGTTGAATCACTATTGTTACACAATTCTTTAGAACAATTTAGTTTCAGCCTGAGACTTTGTTCTAGTTGGATTTGATTATTATTCTACTCCAGTTTGTGAAACTTTATCTATGAGATATAAGATCCAGACCGATTTCGGCCGCAGCAACTTGGATCTGCCACATTCAGAAGATCCCTGCACGCGTAGCATGGCGATTCTTATTTCATCCTTATTTCGATACAAATTGACTGGTTTTTTGCATAAATATGTCACTATACCTACACCATTAAAGAATAGAAACATACATTTTCTACATCTTAAACATTGCTATGCTTAAACCGATAAATATCTTTTACGTTCTGTCATTTTGTCTATTCTCCCGTCGACAAAACCCGTTTCTACAGCGCCATGCTACGCGTGCTGGCGTGGAGATGGTAACAGTTACTGTAATATAAAGTCTGAACGTGGGCGTGTCACTACACTATCATTTATAACAACAGAGCGGTAGGAATACAAACAAATTGGTAATTACGAGTAGGGATTCACAATTGTACAAGAAGTAATTTTATTTATAGTCTGGAGCTCGTCTTTGTATTATTTTTTAAATATTTATCAGTCAAAGGGACCTTAACATCAAAGCAAATAAAAACGCCTACGGTATAACAACACTCCACATTTTTTCATTACGAAACATTGATCATTTAATAAACGGTATAATTTTCACTCGAGAACATTTTGTTAAAGACTTTTGAAGGAGCACTCGACCACCGGAAACGGATGCGAATAATTTGATTAATTCTATTACATACTTTATTTATTTCGTACAGGTCCAAGCGATTTGCTGTAAAATGTGGGCTTGTTTAATAAATCAATAATTTTGTTTACTACTTAACTTAGTAAGTATATAATTCAAGTAAGATTCCGGACTTATCGCTAATCTCTATCTCAAAGTTTTATTCCCCTTTATTTAATTTAACTTTCCAGACCGGATTTTATGACCCAGAAACTAGGGAAAAAAGATAAAAAACTAGGTACTTTATGAAGTAATTAAGTACCTAATTATGCATAAGTCTTAAGAGTTAAAACTTTCGAACATTGGTTTTATTGAAGTAATCATCTAAGGGAACCGCCCTTAGCAGCGGAGAGAAATGAAAAATGATGAAACATAAATCAAACGCTTCTAAGCAAACCAACGCGAAGGCTCGGAGGTCTTACAAAGTAGAAGATATCAATTCTCAATATTGCCTCGATGCACATCACATCACACGCAGATATTTACATATTCATACTTGCTTTTCAATTTCATCGTGTAGCGGGCTTCACACCCTCCGCTGAATAACATCGGGCGTGCATTTATATCGATATTCTAACGAGAAGGAAGACGTATGGAATCTTAATAGAGTACTTGTTGGTCACACTTTACAAAGGCCAGGCAAGTCTCGGAAAATTACCAGTTAACTACAATGATTATCACAAAACAGGAGACATTGAAAGTAAGAAATATTTTATTTTGTATGTACTTGCAATGGTGGTCTAGTCGTATCGCCCCCGATTGACGTCGTGGGTTCGAACCCAAGCAGGCGCCTAATATTTTGTAATTTATTTCATTACCACTGCTCCCAAAACTGTGAAGGAAAACATCTAAAGGACCGCCGATGTCCTAGAACGCAAAAATCGAAGGCATGTGGTATTAGCAAGTCGCACTGCACCCGTGTGTGAGTGTGCAGTGGGCCCCTGTAATATAAAATGTTGAACTCGTTATGTAGATTAAACAATCACGTAAGTAAAGTCGCGAGTGTATAATTGTGAATATATTTAATACATATCTTTTGGATTTGAAAACGACTTATAAAATAATATGTGTCTGTTTTTAAAAACAGTTGCAACCAAGCCGAGTGCACCTGGAACCTTCATAGCCACGTATTACTTACTATACAGATTAAAAATACGAAGCTTAAAAAACATCATGTCAGTTTTTTCAGTCGTACCGTCCGACGTCCATAAAGCCGATTGTATGTTATCCGCTAGCCAGGACCCCTGTGCTATTCCAAGGCTGAAAAAATGGGGGTAGCTTTATTTTTTGGCTGGCTTGGTTGATTTTCACAACACTGTTCTGCAACTCACAAAATTGTTAGTTGAATAATAAAATTCGAGTTTAATAACATAATTCAAGTGAAATTCGATAAATTTCTCAGTTACTCAGACTTTATTCTTAAAGATTCCACTAAACAAATTAATTTCATTTGCGTTTCGATTATTTTATCTCAGGTTTTCTTTCAGTTTAATCAAAAAGAGGGAAAATATATAAAATACCGTAACACTTCAATGGAATGTCCACCCTTCCAGGAGGTACATCCTATCGACGATTTCGTCTTTTTTTTTAACAAAAGCGCCTCTTGGAATTCTCATAGACCTTGAGGTCTTCAATATTTTGGTCTGTAAATAATTCAAATTCGCGGAGGAGGGCCCTCGCCGTCGGCTCGATATTTGCAAGTGAATGGGGTGGTTTCGTCAGGGTTGAACGCGTGTCATTCCTTTTATTGCCTCTTTTTGCGGTTCTGCCTACTTTACATGGGACGTAGTACATACTAAACATAATATTTTGTTACCATGTAAATAATAATATGATAAGACGGTATTTTTATTTATTCTTCACCTACATACATTGCCATTTTTCTTATGAAAACTATTTCACATACATGAAATCCAAATCCGTAACGTACCTAGTTGGAGAGACAATATTCGATAAAACCTGGTTAATACACCGGTGTTGACAATTCAACACCGGCTCTTCGATGTATGTGACTATTACTCAAATTCAGTATAATAATATAACTATTTGATTTTGTTCGCCGCAAATTAGAACTAGTTTAATTATATCAGAATTATAGTACTTATACATTTCATGGGAAATTGCCAATTTGAATAAATAAACCACAAACAGAATACCTATATCAACAATATCTCAAATATTAAATATTTACCAATGTAATTTACCGAAGTTAAAAGTTTAATGTTGCCGAGCTCAGTCAGTGAAAATAAAGTTATTTGTATTTTAAGTATGTACTATATAATTTTGTCGTGAAACAACCGCAAGCTTACCGACCAGTCTTTGTTTTTAAAACAACTCTTACTTCGTCATAACATCATGTTTTAATTCTCGGAGGAATAGACAGAGCTATAAGTTTACATTCTTATGTTTTCGATACAAATGACTTTTGTTTATGAACTCCATGCAACTTGATAGTTTCTATTGTTCTAGTGCATTTATTCCCAGTAGTGTAAACTTCTGAGGTCTTATTGTAGCGATCGCTTTGGTTGCCGTTTATATAGCTTCGTGCTTCATTTTACTTCCAACACATTTCAAATATTAAATTTCGTCTTTATTGTAATTCTCTATTCTAAAGACTATTTCCTCCGGTCACACCCTGTAGCAGTGCACATAAATGTTTAAAAAAACTAATTCTTGTTGAAGTGCTGGTCACATCGTATGTACGGGCAAATTCTGGATTGCTTTCGAAACTTCGGACAACAGTCTGAAATATAATTCAATTTTCACTTTGTAATATAACGAAAAAAAACGAAAATAATAGAAATGAACGCTTTCAATTTACCGGTATACAACAACCCAAAGATATACATAGGAAACCTTTAATCATATGTTTTACATAGACTCACGTTATAATATTTCTGTGTATGTATACTAAATTCGTTCTGACGTTTTACGTGCAAGAGTAACTAACATCTATCCTTCTACTCATACATACTTTCGCATTTATAATAGTAATAAAATAATCCATCATATCCCGGAGTCCGGAGCCGTCGCGCAATTTGTCCGTACCTTTAATGCTATAAAAGGAAAACTCTATTTACTGACAAATAAAAACATAAAAAGCTTTACTCAATCAATCTGGTATTCTTCTATCGGAAACGGTAAGATGGCCGCGGCTCTACAGAATCATGGTTCGCCACTGCTCGCCGGTATGTTTTTGCGTCCGTATTACGTAGGATTCTTATACGAACGGGGAATGCCATTAATTATCGCGACTATAGACGTTAACCGTCGTAAGACAAAAAGTGTAATTGCAAAACGACACTTATCAATGTCAAATGCTGTTTTGAAGCTGACAGTTTTTTAGTCAGTTGTTCAACAGAAGTTTATCCTTTTTAAAAGCTCGTATAAAAGTACGTTGGGCTTGAAAAGCGATTTTTCACACCGAAAGAAATATTCGATGTAAAGGATCCGTTGATTGATAACCAATAAGTGTACATTATGAATAGGTATAGTAACGTCACCTCTATGACGCGGCGGTAATAAATTGTGTGTTATCTCCCTAACCCTGGCAGCTTTTCACAGGGTGAAGGTGACCTTGGCTCCCCTGGACCACTTCCAACCCTCGCCATGGCAATGTGCCTACAACTTCACTTCCTCTTTTAAGAAACTGATCTATGACACTTTTGTCCTTGGCATTCATACGGATATTTTATACACTATGAGTTATAATATGAACTTGACAAATTTGGCACATAGTTGGTATTCTTTCGTAGGTCAGGGTCTCTACTTAGACCTCCAGAACAACTGGCGTAATGTAATGTCATTTAATATTTTACAAAAGTAAAAATGTTCAAAGAGGTAGCTCACTAATGGAGTTACCTCTTTTACTGTTTTGAATGGAAAGCTCTGTTAGAATTATGAATTGAAAAAAAAAACTTTTCCCTGTAAAATTTACACGTATTTTTGTTTCTTTCACATTAATAAATAAAAACTCTCAGTGGTATGTGTGTCCATATTATCATCAATAAACCTTTATTACATACATATTAATCAGTACATATGTAGGTATTCATTAACCCAGTTGGAGGCTTGATTAAATATTAACGAAGTCAATAATGTACGAACTTACACATGAATATATTATTAACTGGTAGATGTCAAGCGTGATGCATTTCCCGCTACGACTACCGATATGGAAATGATGCGGATATTATTTAAAGTTTAATTTTTCGTCCAATTTTATTTTTGTACTTAACTTATACTCGTAGCTTTGGGATTGTCGAAATTAAAGAACATACGCCCGTATGGTTTATGTAGAGTTAGAGTGTGAGAAAAAGTATAGGTACGACTCCAACTTGATTGTCATGCTTACTGTTATGACTTATTTAATGTCTCAACATTTCATATACCACCGTTTGATTACAGGATAATTCATCAAATCTTAAACATCTCCAGGAAAATCTTCCAAAACTTTTGTCTAATATTCCTCTGTTCAGTACAAAGAAGCTTATCAAATTAGCGAGCACTTCTCTTCTCCTCTTAAATTGTGTATCTGCGGGGCTCGTTAGTCAGTAATTAAGTCGTTATAAAAGATGTTTACAGCATCATCCAGCGGTTTTTGTTCAACAGTTTCTGTAGCAATGCAGCGCTCGCCGGTTTAAATGTGTTAAGTGGCTGCATTGCTGCATTCATTATACCTCTATTGACTGTAGAGAATTAAAAAAAGAGTAAGCTGTTCAAAAATAACGTTTTGAAATAAAAAAAACCGGCCAAGTGCGTGTCGGGCCACGCACAGTGTAGGGTTCCGTAGTTGCCCATCAAAATACTAATGCGAAGTAATTAAACTGATTTGCTGAATTTAATTTTAATTAATTAAAGTTGATAAAGTTACATTTGCAGTTGAAAAACATGTTCTCCGATACATTCTGTTTAGGAAAATATGTTATCCAAGTACGTTTTATAAGTTGGTCGACTATTCTCGCTCGTAAACTTGTAAAGCCACAAAGAAAATTATCATGACTAGGTACAAACCTAGTCATGATAATTTTCTTTTAAATTATATATACTACTATTGTGAATTCTGTCACACACCCAAACATAACTGTTTACCTGGTAGATCGGATCGGAACGATACGGATCTTTTTATCAAAAAATTGTTAATCGAAACTATCAATATTTTTAACGGCCTATTTAATGATAACCCCACATGAAGGGATACGCAAAAAAAGCATCCCTACTTTACGTGTACAGGAGGTACCCTCAAAAAATATTTTACGAGATTTTAGTTTACCACTTTTCGGCGCAGCAAATCCAGTATATTTACACCAAATTACAGCTTTCTAGTAGTGGGCGTCACTGAGCTAAGCTGTGGACAGACGGACGGACATGACGAAACTATATGGGTTCCTTGTTGACTACGGAACCCTAAAAAGACTTTCAAAGCCTTGACGGTCGCAAATTTTATCTCATAACTTGTTAAAAAGTATCTACGCTCTAACTCAAAGTTCTGTGTGCCAAGTTAAATCGAAGTACACTTTAAGACGTGAAACGAAAACGGCCAAAGTTATTTTCGCATTTTTATCACACTCGTCAATTTATTCTGCTTCAGCACAAAACATTCACGTCTCAATCAGTTTATAATGCTGAGTTATAATTAGATCTGTAATGAGAAAAGGCATTCATTCCACACGTGTCTTTTCATGAATACAATACATTATTTGAACATCCTCTCCCTGTATAAAAAGCTGGGGCCGGCGACACGCGTCGAGTTACTCGTATAATGTAAATTGCGACGGCACATGTTAAGTCCAGCATTGCATTACATGTCCTCGCACAGTGGTGGCTTTATTGCATTAAATCATACTATAAAATTGTATGAGACAGAAGTGTGCATTTAAGTGAGTTATTATAATTAGAATGTCCCTAGTCACTTCCGACGTTCATGCAATTATTTTGTCGTATTTGTGGATTGCATTGCAGTTGTATACACAGGATGAAATTGAATAGATGCGACAAATTTAAATATACGTGGTGTCAAGAAAATATATAAAAAAGGTAAAATTAAAATATAATTGATCAGTGTTACGCTATGAACGTCAACGTTTAATAACATGAGTACTCCACGACGATTATTGAGCACTGCAATGAGTGGGACGAGATATTTTGATACTATAATTTTTTTATTTATTTTGCATATTAAATGCTGAAATACCAAATACATAAAGATAATAACATCAATGGATCTTTTAAAAACGATAATCGCGTATTTTTTTTTAACGACTTAGATATATAAAAATTAAAACAGTTTATCATTACTATTACTGTAACTGAAGCTCCCATTTCATTTTGTCGCAATTATAAAATTCACACTATATATTTTAATTCACCCTGTATATTTCAAATTCAGCCTGTATATTTTAGTTACTTTATGCTGTTTGCAAACGCTACTGATCCGATTACGAGATCGATTACGAGCTTATGGGCTCGATTAGGTCTGGTTCTAGATCACATGGCAAGCTATCTATTACTCGCCATCCAGAAACCCGAGGACACTTCCCGATAATTAAAAGCATGATTTTAAATTATCTTTAAACCTCAACATAATTATTAACACGCCTACATATTTCAAAAGACCGTATTATAATTGTAATGTAATTTAACTAGAAGCTACTCAGAATGTTCCTTGTTGGGTGCGGAGCCGCGAGTCAATCCGTGTTAACATCCACATGTACCCATTTTCATAACGTTGTACATTAGCGCGGGTACACCGAGGCTTCTTTTATCATGTATATAGATAACGTGAGTACTTTGGATGTATGTCGAATTTAAATTGTATTCGTGTACAATGTACATGTTTCTATTTTAACGAATATGTTACGGTTTCTGGATAATGTTAATATGTGCCAGGGACTTATGTTGTTATTCCTCAGTTCAACATTTTGATGGTATTGATTTTATCGTTATCGGTGTCTCTAAAGTCAGCAGTATTAAATTCTCAAATAATATAATTTCATTTCAGTTTGGTTTTTAAGTAGACAGTCGAAATAAATTTAAGTTTCGTTGAATAATAATGATATAAGGGCATAAAAAATAAATCAGTCGTACTAAGTTCTTCTTTCTAGTATTAATATTTAAATAATGCTTAATCAAATTCAAATGTGTTAGTAAAAAGTGTTAGTATCAACAAAGTAACTTAATAACTAGAGATAATAATTTGAAGGCACAAAGTTAATAATTCGTTACATTACAAGCTCACCGAAACATAGCATTGCAGTGACTAATTGATCTCACAAGCTCAAAGACAACTATCAGTAGACTATTAAGTAGTTACAGGTAGCACGTACCAGCTAGGAAATTCAACAAGCCATCCAACTTACACAAACAATTTGATTCTCGACTAGAAATTAGGAACAGCTTTGAACAGAAACTAGTTTTAATGTTAGTTTATCTCTCGAGTGCCACTACTCGCTGGAAATTCGGTGTTCAACTGCTATAAAACGAATAATATTTTAGGATATCCGCTCGTCAAATTAAATAAAGCTGAGTTTTTAACTAATTTGAACATTATGCGAGGATGGCGCAGCGCTGCTCTTTGTTTTAAACTAGCGATGATTAATTTTTAGTCTGAAATGAGAAGTGCTCGGAGGAAGTATGCATTGTTCGTGTTCAGCTGTATTTCTATTGTCAACAAATCATGTTCGGGTCGTGTCTTCATGATGATAGTTAAAGCTGAGCCGTTCCGGCGTTTATTTATATATTTTACTAGGAAATTCTCCTGGATACGTTTACAAACATAGAAACTCACGTACACAAAATCAGACGTGGAACAACCACTTGTATCTACAAGTGGTTGTTCCACGTCGTATGATCTCATAGAAATAATTATTCATAGTAATTGATTTATCTATACAATTGGGTGACTGAGGCGAAGCAATATGTTTTAATTCACAAAGGCTCAATAGCACTTACAAAACGTTGCAAAAATAGGTGAACGGTTCGGGTTGATCGTTTACATGGAGAAGAGCCGACAAGAAACTCTATGATTAATAACTCCATGGATTTGCATATCACAATTTCGTGTTTACTGCGTGTATGTATTGATATTATGAAAAACGCTACTAAACCGTGAGGTCCTAAGTTTAAAAAAATACAGAATAGCTATTAAAATATGAAGAGAAAGTAGCAATATAAATGTAAAATGTGTCACGAGGGCCCTTTTTATGTAACTTCATTCTTTACATCCCAATTGGTCAACGAACAAACGGGTCTGTCTAGTTTTAGCCGCGTTGTTACGTGACTAGTATTCATAACTAGTAATCAGGGTTCGAATGAAATGTTATCCTAAGATAATTAGTCGTTGGGACTAACGAATACCGTGGCCGCGGAACGTAAGTGGCTATTGAAGGACACCGTGGATTATAAGTCAGTATAAGTCTGATAGTCCTTCCTGCCCTGCCGCGGTTGGGAGGACTGATTTGACGATTCTACCACGCTAAAAAAAGACAAAATGATGTGTGAACACCATCTATACTTGTCATTATTCCGACGTGGTCTTCCATGAGCTTCCAGCCGAGCGCGCAGGCGAGGGGGTGTCAGCGCGGTACAATATTTTCCACATAGAATGTGAATTTCGCAGCATTTATTTTATAAACTTGGAAGTTTACGGCTCGGATTACAATACAAACAGAAATGAACAGATTTCAATGTTATGGAACAAGTTCCGTTAAAGAAAATAAAATTGTAAGAACTAATTGAAACTTGATCTTTGTAAATCTACTATTGTAGCTCCATTCCTAAAATTATTGACGAGCATTAATAAGAATACAATTAAATAAGAATTCAAGACGTTTCGATGAAAAAGTCTTACAAAAGAATTTTGTAAGTCGTATCATCTTCATCTCGTGATAATATAATATTTATGGATGTATTAGCAGCTCGACATCGACCTCTATATCTGATAAATACACCGGCAGGATGTTGCCGAGAAAGTAATAATAATGCGAACAGACACAATGGCGACTGGGGAACACAATGTTGCTTCTGATTTCATCATAATTATTTATTATATCCTCCTCTTACTAGGGATGGCACGCACACACACATCAATGATTACATACCTATTATATAAACGTGTAAACGTTGTCGCTTATTATTCAAGCAAACACGTGTTTCTGCGTACTTCATCATCATCTGCCTAGCCTTTTCCCAACTATATTGGGGTCGGCTTCCACTCAAACCAGATTCAGCTGGAAATCAGTATTTAACATGGAGCGACTCCCTGTCGGACTTCCACAACCCAGTAACCGGGCAATACCATACCCCATGGTAAGACTGGTGTCAGACTTTAGAGCTTCTGACTAACAGTAAAGACTGTCAAAGATCTACAAATGGCAGCCGGGACCAACAGCTTTACGTGCTTTCCGAAGCACGGAGGAAACTCGCTATGTCACCACACCCATCCCCAGACCTCGGCAAGTGTTTCAGCGTACTTATTTCCATAAATTAATTTACAACAATCGTTCAGCAGGCAAAACTAGCTGTTAACACTGATCCCTTGACTAGCTTCTTGGACTTAACATTCATTCAGTATAATGAACTAAAAGGAGAAATAACGACAACCCTAATATGAAGCAGACCAGTGTCCAGGTAGGTAATATCGTGTGCTATTGTACGTCCTCCTACAAGTAACGCAATCAGTGACCCTATAGCTTGCGGAAATATCGCTATCGATGAGATTACCCACATAATAAACCCTGTGAAACACAATTTAAAGCAAGGAACATCGTTAAATTTTAAATCGAGAGATTAAAATATTAATAGAACAGGTTGAAAATTCGTAGGCGTCATAATATGCGACGTCTTTTTCAAACGAACCTTTTTATAGGTAGCGTGGACTGAAGCATCTAATAATAGGGTCCTGAAAATAAAACCTTGTTCCCGCTTAAAATAGCCGGGAAGAGCCGGGATGATCACCGATTCGTAGACTCGTAGCGCGGTGCTACGCTCGTAGGCGACGTAGCGCTACGACGGCGCTACGCATGGACGCTTACACGTGAAGCTTTTATTTGATTTTTTTTTGTTAATAAGGATTTGTGACGTTAGAAAGAAAACGTTAAAAATAGACTTTGATTGCTATCGTTATTATTTTTGTAATTAACTATTTCCAAGTACAGATGTAAAGTTTCTTTAAAACTAAGGTGAAGGACAGGAATGACTTTCACAATATGATAATTACCATCATTAACAAAAGTTATTACTCAACGAGACTTTTTCTTTTTATCAAATTAAGAAGAAGAATAAATTAAATACGCTCAGGGGGAATGTTTGTTTGGGCAATGTTTTCTTAATTACGTTGTATTAACAGTATCATCTCGACACAAACTGTCGGCTACTTGACTACGCTAATTACGTTTACAGAAAACATGTAACATGTCACGTAAATGTGTGTCTTTTAAATTAGAATAATAGTGACGACCGTGAGACTTACATCTTGAAGGGTTGGTGTCATCTGGCCCGGTGGGCTTGCCCCATTAACGGGCTAGATGGGAAACTTTGCATGATCGAGTCCGCTACTGTTGCATGTAGCGGAGTGGTTAGCTCAGTATCGATCTCTGGACCCCGCTAAAAATTAGTTTAATCGGCCCCGCTAGGGTCTTGTACAAATTGATGGAAGCACTCTTGCATCAATTTGATGACGGCATGGTTAGCGCCGCGGTTTCTATATTATTGTATTGTATTGTAAAACGGGCTGGTATCCGCAACTCCACGTCAGATGCGCGTATTTTGCGTGATATAAACCTACTAATAGACCCTATTGTTTTTTTTCTATATTATTTATGACCTACAAGTAGTTGCTCCGGGGCTAGGTGTTTGTGTATGTGAGTTTCTATGTTAATAAAAGCACCCACGACACAGGAGAAATACTTAGTGTGGGACAACGTTTATAAAAAAATAAAAAACGCCGACGCGGACAGGTTGAGTCAAAGAAGGCCATCCCTAGGCCATCGCAGGCCAGGACAAAGGCAGCGGGGTGGATGGCCCCAGGACAATTTTATCCTGTGCCATCCACAGTTATTACATGCGATAGCCGATATACACTAGCTATAACTTTTTTCTCATCTCGTCGACGATGTTTGTCTAAGTGTCTATTTTTTCGTTGCGCAACGCGATTCAGAAAAAAAACCTTACAAAAATCTTTTATCCCCTTTTTGCCTGCATACCTTCTTAACTGTTTTACTGACTGTACATTTAGAGAGTATTCTTTTTATCGAACGCGATAAGGATGGTAACTGGTTCGAAATTTATATTAAAAAAAAAGTGTGATCGGGACTCATTTCACACTGCCTCTTAAAGTGGTTGACCGCTCTATCTTCATGGCAGTTTACGTTCGTTATGTGATCCGGATGTTTCTGTCGCCGGCCGCACATAACCGAATAAGTGAGGACGTCACGTCCGCTTGATACCTGCCCCCCCCCACTTCCTCCCCCCCGCTCCCCATCGACTGGACGGTACACGTAAACAGATTACCGACTAACCGCTTACTGGATCAGTAGGTACCGTAACATGTTTGTAGAAGACCAGCCGCTATTTTTAGACAGTGAAGTTACTATCCTCTTAACATTTTATAACATGGTAACCAATCCAAGTGTATAATGATATTAATTATAATTATGATAAGGAAGTTTCATAGAAATGTATTTTCCCTGTGATGTTGGCTTCACTGTTTTTTTGTGATCGTTATGTTTATCATTGTACACAGCTCTGTTACCTTAGAAAGCTGCTTATTATATTGTAACAAGCACAAAGCTGAAATAAAAACATACTCCCACGTGTTTCAGACAACGGGATACCAAGTGAATATACAAAACTATGTACGATATTACGAACACAACTATTGGCCTATCCATTGAAACTCGCTAATAAGCCCCATGACTGGGTCTCGTTTAAAAATCCCGTTACCATGACAACGGAGGCTGACATCAAAAGACCCTCCGGGCCGGTTTCGAACAAACCTAAAATATTCTTATTATTTCCGAACTCCATATTTTGTGATTGTTATTTTGAAATTCGGTGAAATGAACGGAAATTATATCTTTGAAATAATATATTGTGCGAAGTTAAAGGTCTAACGTTTTCTTACTTCGTATAAATCTATACCAATTTATAAATGCGAATGTTTGAATAGATGGATGAATTTATGCTTGTTACTCAACCACGTTAGAACGGCTGACCGGATATCGATGTTTGGTACACAGGATGCCTTTCGTCCCGCTACAACGTTCCTGTGAGAAAATTATCAACATAAACGCAGGCGAAGCCACTAGCAATATAGCTAGTGTGTAAAACAACCTTAGAAAATTAAATATATGTACTTATGTCTGCGCGACGTCGTTATTTCCGTCGCAATTTGATGTGAACTATCTTTGACCAAACATTCACTGTCTATTTATAACTTAACATATTTTCTTACAAAAAGGTCAGATTAATACAACACAAGATAAATGCGCGTGTTACCTGATACTTACAGGTACTTTGTCTGAGCGTTCTTCCTTTGAGTGTCGCAATTGACCTTTGACTTACTAAACTATGATGCTTGAAGACTAAATGACTACTTTTTAAGAGGAAATTATGTTTTTTGTTGCTCTGCCTCTTTGAGCACTTCTTCTCTTCAAGGATCTGTCTTTGTTGGCAGAGATTGTGAACAGAGAAGAGCGCTTGCTACACCGATGGGTCGATAATTCATACCCGATTAAAATCTGTTCGATTTTATTAAACTGAAGTAGCAAGAAAATGCTAGCTAATTACAGCGTTTATCAGCGGTTGTTATCGCTTCAAGAAGCACTAGCGCACGACGCCTACTTGAGATACAGCGCGATAAGCGCCGCCGCGGCACGACGCTATCAGCGCTATCTCCGCTATCTCCGCCATCTGAGCAGGTTGCTCCTGATAAGTGACGTGAGCGGTAGGCGCCAACTGATTGCTAGGACCTTGTTTATTTATTAATTTGTCGACGGATGCTTTTGAGAGACATTTATTCAATAACGGAACCGCGTCATTTGTACGATCCGATGCACAAACGTGAACGAAGTGTGGAAAGTGTGTATGTGTGGATTGTAGCAGGTAACGAGTACAGATCGTGCTAAGCGGCATTATTCGCATGGGGAAAAATCGTAAGTTTGTGTTGGATTTGGGAACTAGTAAAATTATTTTCGTAATTTTTATTAAGTAATCTTATCCATTATTAATTATAACTCGCTCACATGTGATCATGAATCACATTTTGATTGACGGATATGTACCTATTCACAGTTTAGACAAAATTTACATAGACGAAGAAAAGTGTAGATTGTAGAGGTGAAAAATGAACTAATCCAAGATTATCACCATCAACCTGTTAAGGTATCCTACATGCATAATTGCATATGAATGGTCCGCCGCAACTCATTAAGTTCGAGCGTGAATCAAAGCCGTGATCGAAAATGCTAATTTAAACGGATTTAGCTTAACTTGCGCTGGCATCGGCTACAAATTGCAAAGCGGACTAATTTATTACTCCGTAAAGTCCGTTAATGGAGCCATTTTACTAAATAAAATGTACCTGCTTGTCAAAAACACGGAAATAAAAACATGTCTATGATTGGCTCAGCTCACTGTTGCCATGCGGCAGGTGGCCTTGGCACGCAGTTGGCAACCTCAGCGAATCGATAGCAGACGCATTGCAGACTACTGCTGCAGACCTCACTGAGCTGACCACTTTCAATTATTTTTCTCTCATTGTCTGTCTATGGAGACATGCGGGTAAAAGAAGAAAATAGTAACATTTCCATGAAAAAGTTATATTATATATTATCACGCTTATAATTCCCGAAGTGTTATAAAGTTGTAATCCTTATAGAGCAGTGGTGGCCCAGTGGAATCGGTCCCGACTTACAAATTGTAGGTCGTGGGTTCGAACCCCGCCAGGCGTATTACTTTGTGTAATTTATTTCATTACCACTGCTCTCAATACGGTGAAGGAAAACATCGTGAGGAAACCGGCATGTCCTAGAACCAAAAATTCGAAGACATGTGACATCTACCAACCCGCACTGGGCCCGCGTGGTGGATTATAGCCCACTCCCTCTCTCAGAGAGGAGGTCTGTGTCCCAGCAGTGGGAACATTATAGGCTGATGATGATGAATCCTTATTACTAACATTTCGCTCATTATAAAGACATAACAAGCGAAATGTTTTTCGTATACGAAGTAATAAAGGCGGGTCTATTGCTAAAAACAAAATAAGAGACCTTGATAGTTCATTATACGAAAAAAACGATATAAATACCTACTTATAATGATGTAATCCAGATTTTTAATCTCACTATCTTTTGTTAAGGCTTCTATCGGTTGGCGAGAGCGATCAATGAACAAGGTTCATGCATACTTCTAAGGTACCTATCCATCTTCACTCGACCTAGTTCAACGTAACATTTACTTGAATGCACTAAATACTCCTGTGAATATGAGGCGTTCAGAAAAGGCCGTACATTACAATACATTTTTGCTCTTTAGTTCAAATAAATAGTAAAGTAAAAGCGCGATTATTGGAATCGCGCTCGCATCGTATGCTGTTTTTTTCTGCTGAAATGTACATGAACGGAAATGGAATAAAAAGGAAGCATGGCAACACCGTACAGCCTTTTATTGAGAGAAAATAAAGTATCATTGTCTATGTTCACCGGATGCCCTTTGTGCTGGACCGTCGGCATTAATAATAGTATAATATTCTTAAATATTCCGGACCAGCTTATCATGCTGATTTTTAATAAAATTATATTTCTTAGCCTGTAGTATGAAGTAAACATAATACTTATTAATAATCCAAAATGTTAATAAACTCACAGAGAGACTCATTAAACATACAACACGATTAGCTGTTACTGTAATAAAGCTATGTTGCAACTTTATTAAAATATAAATATCCTCATTCTGTTCAGAATTGGTCGTTTATTATTATATTAAAGTTAACTTCAATGTCTGTCTTTGGGATATATTGAAATATATTTGCCAGTTTTAAATGATGAACACTTTAATCAGCCCTATTTACTTTGAAGTCTAGCTCTTTGCAGTCGTATAAAATACTTATTTCATATTTTTTCCCCCAACGTTTGTTCTAAATTTCACTAAAGGAACTTGAAAAATTAAATATAGTTTTCGCAGGGAATCATTAAAAAGTATCTCTTGTAAGCGGAGTTATAATATCTCTCAAAGGCGGCTTCCTTTGGGAGGTGCTCGGCAAAGAAATGCATCTTTTAATATACTCGTAATGTTTGTTGGAGTTTATTTTAAGCTCATTACTTAGAGGAGCAAAGGCTATGTACAATAATGTACATATCTTCAAAGGAGTCATTTTTGGTCTTTGCGAAACCTTTGAGAAAACTAATAATTCAGTGAGAACGTAATATAATATTAGCTTTATTACTTTCGTATTGTGAGGATTCTCCATACTCCATATCAATTTTATACTAATCTTATATATAAAAATCAATTATTGTTCGTAAGTCTCGCTAAAACTCGAGAACGGCGGGACCAATTTGGCTGATTTTGGTTTTTAATTATTCGGGAAGTCCAGGGATGGCTTAAAAGGTTTTTTTTTTAATTGTTTCTGAGGCGGTACGAAGTTTGCCCGGTCAGCTAGTAGTTGATAATTTGTTCTGCTTTGAAGCATGTTCTTCGCCCCAGTGTGATGATGTGTGAATGCAACTGGCTTCACTGTTTTTGCAGATGTATTCTTCATAGTTTCAAAATAAGAATTATGTTTGCAAATAGCTTACGATCACGGCTACACCATGTAGAGTTTGGTTACTGGCTCACGAAATTGTACAAGGTACTGCAATTAATCATATTCGTATTCATCCAGAATTGAAACTACTCATCATCTGTTGGTAGGTACATTCGTATTTATAAAACTAGCAAGATAATAATGCAATGGAGGTTATTAAAGTCGAGGGGAAGTTTCAAGAGATGATAAAATAAAGAGACTGATATAATATTAAATTCATCATATTTCTCGCCGTTTCCATAGAGAAGGAACTACATACATATCCTTTAAAAAAACTAATACTAATTAACTAATTGTTAAACTACTTACTTAACAAAATGGAAACAAGATGAACCTTTGAGCTAGCCCACTACAACGGCGACCACCGTCGTAGACAAGAGCTGAGCAAACTGCCGTCATCCCGAGCACGGGGTCCACGCGGCGTGACGTCACAGACTGAAAGTAAAGCCTCCGGCTATTTGCTAATCTGTGTGTTTTCGTCTGGGCGAGCAAGCGAGCGCGCTGACGAGGGGCGACAGCGCTCGCGGGGCGACCTGGACTTACTGTGAGGTTCAGACCTACGGGACCAGTAGTAATGATGACGATTAGTTAACGATACTAATGCTCGAGAATGAATGAACCAAGTACCCTTTAATAAAAAGTAAAAAATACTTACTTACGGTTGTTTAAAACTGAGTTATTCTTAAATTACATAATTATATACCTACAGACATACTTATTTGATATAATTTTATGTTGCTAAGAACACTTTCGATTAAGTCATCAATATTCCCTTTCAGTGCGCTTTCATTTGAAGCCCCACTCGAGTATATTTGCAGACCTTCGGTTACTTTTCCCCACTTTCACCCCCACAACTTCTATAAGGCTCAACCCATTTTTAACCGACTTCAAAAAAAAGTAGGTTCTCAGTTCGACCTGTATGTATGTTTGTCCGCGATTATCTCGATTTTGGCTGGACGGATTTGGATGCGGTTTTCAGGAAAGTTTTCATTATATTCCGAAGAAGGTTTTAGTATATAACACTAATAGATATCCCGTGAAGTGGCCCACGAAGATCCGTTTTTGCTTACTTGGATTGTACATTTTCAGAGACGATTGCATGTTTGTCCGCGATTATCTCGCGTTTGGCTGAACCGATTTTGATGCGGTTTATAGAAAAGTGTTCGTTACATTCTGGAGAAGGTTTGAGTATATAACAATAATAGATACCTCGTGAAGTTACCCACATAGATTCGTTTTTGTTGCTTACTAGGATTGTAGATTTTCAAAGGCGCCGATTATATTATGATTTGTTGTTGAATATTAAACTAAAAAAGGGAAAAATAAAAACTTTTTTAAAAAGGGAACCGACTTCAAAACCAAACACAAAAAAACTGTAAAATAACTTTTCTTTCGGAAGTCGGTGGCCATAGTCAATGAAATAAAAAACAAAGCCACCGACTTCCGAAAGAAAAGTTATTTTACAGTTTTTTTGTGTTTGGTTTTGAAGTCGGTTCCCTTTTCATCAAACATGTCTAAGAACACTCGCACGTAAGTCTTCTTTAATACGAAAAAAAAACTAAATTGAAATCGCTTCATCCGTTCGGGCTCTATGATGCCACAGACAGACAGACACTTCAAACTTATTATATAACACCCCTCTTTTTTCATCGGTGGTAAAAAATCAACTTGTTTGACTTTTTACTGTAGAAATATTATAATGTTGGAGAAAACCGTTTATATATTAATTTTCCCTTCAAGCAGTCCGCAGACAGTTCGTCCAACTATTTGGTTAACATACCTTCTAAACCTTCAACCATACCTAGTGGCTGTTTCAAAATCCCGAATAATTCAATATTCGCAGATTACTGTCTGTCTCCGCTAAGGCTCGTTCAGCTCGGCCGAGCACTATTGCCGCGTGAGTGGACACTGCCCCTAAAGGTCTCACATAAGTTTGTAGACCGATGTCTTCAATAGACGGTTATTTACATTTACCTCGCTTTTATTTGAACCCGAAAAATACAGTTGTCGGCTTTGACACTAACGTCCGATATCTTTTGCTATTTAGATATCCGTTTTTAGAGATATTTATATTAGTCCGCGATTAATGATAAACTAGTTTCTCAAATCGGTTTTATCAACGACGATATAATAATAGACTCCTAATAACAGGCGATCGATGTCTGTCAACACATTAGGCAAAAAAGTCTTTTATACATCTTATTTCGACCACTCCTGTGAGCCGTAAACATACCTTGAGACAGAACAGACCTTGAGTTAGCCAATCACAACGCAGTACCCTGCCCCTACGTAGTGCCTCAGCGAGTTGACAGAATAGTGTTTGTTCCTTAGATCGTGCATGCGGAGTCTAGTAATATAATTATAATCGTTGGGTTTTATTATTTATCATCATGTAAAGACAGAGCTCCTGTTCATAATTTACAATTTAATACCCTTGTTTCGTGAACTTGTTGAAAGTCCAAATATGTCGGACAGGTTGACCGACATGCTCGTATATTTAACATAATTAGTTACATCTTTGTTGAATACACGTGTCATTTAGCCAAAAATACAACAATGTGGGTTCAACAAAAGCGGTCTTTATTTCTAGAAACCTTTTTAATTCTATTCATATTTCACAAACACCGTTCATAAAATATTATTTTTCTCTTTTTTTACACAATTGAATTGTCCCGAATCTATCACGTTTTCATTTATTTTGTGTTTAGTTATACTGGAGTATTTTGCAGACATTGTTGTGTTGTCACTGTCATACTTTTATATTATACCGTCTGGCTTTAGTCTGGCAGTATCGACATAACGTGACATCTATGTACGTACAGCACTGGTTGGTAAAAGAAAGTACTTCACTTGTCACTAACTTTAATCATGATGACAGCTGCTGTTGTATTTTTTCTTTCTAAAATAGCTTTATGTTAGAGCTTATTGTAATGTCTGAAATACAAAGAATTATCGCTTAATGACGGCTTTTGAAAGCTACTACTAATAATAATATTCCACAACTATCACACAACGCCATCTAGTCCCAAGCTAAGCAGAGCTTGTGTTATGGGTACTAGACAACTGATAAACATACTTACCTATATATTTCTAAATACATTACTATTATAGATAAATTACACACAGACACAGAACAAATGATTGTGCTCATCACATGAACATTTGTCCTGGGTGATAACCGAACCCACGAACATAGCATAGCAGTCAGGGTCACTAACCACTAGACCACTAAAGTTAAGTTATGAATTATGTAGGTAGTTATATATAATACCTTATTTAACTGTTTGAAAAAGACTATCCATGAAGTTTTTTGCCCGTTCTTCAGCATAGAGATTTCCTAGTTATGTCCTATGACTGAGACCGATTTTTGTACTATTTTTCTTTTCTTATGACAACTATACTTCTGTTAGGTAAACGTTATATTGACTTGTTAGTAACAAGGCAAAATAACGTTTTATTAAACTTATTAAATAACGTTTAATAAAATTATTTTACAACGGCACACTCCGACACGCTTCAGTGTATTGTGTTTACAGTGCTTGCAATTTATTAAGATCCGTATCGTGGCTATATCGATATATTGGGTTTCGCTTAATCGATTGTTATCCGATACTTGTAAAACACCTTGTTATCAAACTTTATCGTTATTTTGTAATGAAACTGTTCATTGGAATGCGTTCATTATTGTCTCATAGTTAAAGTTTAAATTCTTATGAGGTTTTTTTTCTTTCATTTTTAAGTATAGTATAGCAGTTATAGCTACTCTATGTTTATTACAGAAAAGTACTATTTTGTTAATAATATGTATTTTCGGTAGTTTAACTTTACAACAAACATATTTTGTAATGTTTTGATCCAGGGATTGCTAACAAATTTATATTTCTTGACGGTAGGTCATACTTACTCGTAATTACTGGTGGTCTAATCTATAAGCACGACGATATTGCGAGATCAGAGCCTCTACCATGAGTTGTCATTACGATATCGATCATCGGTATCGATCGCGTTTGGCGCTCTCATTGGTTGAGAGTTGATACAACCTTTAGAGCGCCAAACGCAGTCGATATCGATGATCGAGTATCGTAATGAAAAGTCATAGTATGGGTACTGGTGGCCTACCATTAGTTCTTAAAGTGTGAGTCTTTAGACTGTGGGAAAGAGATGGTGCTAGACAACTTGTATAGCTCTGTCTCTTTCCCACAGCCTACATTGGATCGCGTCAAGAGCTCGTGGTAAGGCCTCAGAAGTCTTAAATGTTTCCCAGCAAATTTTATCTGCGTCGTGAGTCGTTTGTCGTTAGCTTATCAGCCCCATTTGAAGTGGGGACGAGATTTATGTTAAATAATTATGTAAATGTAATTTTTAAACCGCTTCTGTAATATTGGCTTGTTACACCATCAATTTACATCAAGTTTAAGGGGAGGAAAATATTTGTAAAAGTAACTCCTACACTGTGAATGCTTGGCTACTTTATTGTTATAAATGTTAAGGAAATATAATGCTAGTGGAGATATATAGGTTTCTGTTGGTGAGGGCATTTCACAAATCTAGGAAAAGTCCCATCACTAGTAAAATATGTGTATGTAATGCAGTACGGACTTGAGCTACACATTGTCACTGTCATCGCACGAGGGTATCACTCGCCAGCGTATCTTATCTAGCTGCTATTACATCAATAAAGATTATTTAATAATTTAGCCGTTTTACTAACACAAATAAATAACTGCCATCTGTCAAAGTTAAAACAAGACGCGAACTGGCTACAATCCATCGTGTTCCTGCAATTGCACTTCACGTTCCAGGGCTTCTATTACTTATTTATACAGCTGTCCCGTTAGCGTTACCCACAGCGCTTTCCTTTCGGTTCGTCGGCAGTCGACATAAAAGTGGGTGATTATGTCTAGACAAAAACGTTAAAATTCACGTTGAAATTTTTTTACGAAACTTTTGTAAAACACTTAAAATATGTCGTTGTCCAGACTCCTAACCAAAGCGTAAAAAGTAACAAATCTGACGGTAATCATTTCATTTTAATTTTTCGTTGTATATTATGTACTTCATTCTCCTATGTAGGCTACATTATAATATGTACGTAGTCCAGTTACCTTATCTCCTGAAAGTACGGTACGTTGCGTCAAATCCGGTCGTGATGATTTTTGGAGATTCGTGTGATGTTAGCCTAATGAATAATAAAAGTTTGTGACCTCGATCCTGGTCACAATTATGTCAAACATTTAAAAAGTTGCACGATGTTGGTGACATACCGTATATGGCTCTTTTTTTTTGTACATTTTTGGAAATTTTAAAAGTTGATGTTTTGCTACAAAATGAGACCAAATACTTCCCAAGATTTTATGCAGTATTTGTGACGGCTCTCGGACAACTCTTAACAGGTCCTCAAACTGATATTTGACAAAGTTGCCTACAGGGCTGGGCGGACAAAAACTGGGAGAATTGATGATCATTGGGCCAACATCCAAAATAATACACAAGTCTGCAATAAATTAGAATTATTGGTTTTGACACAGGAACTGATATTTATAAAATTACTAGACTAATAACTATCTATAACAAATTCTACATTAGGATACCTTTTTTTTACTTGGTAAAATATTCAAAATCAAAATCAAAGCGTTTATTTCAATTAAGCCATTACAGGCACTTTTGAATTGTCAAAAAGACATATAAATAAAACTAGTACAAAATACAAAATAGTTATGGTGCTACAGTCCCAGTCACAAGACATAAAAACTGTGAAAGTACCGTAGGTGCTCATTCCAAAGCGTAGATCTCTATGGAGAAGAATGAGCAAGAAACTCCATGGACACTCTTTTTCAATAGCCAAAATCATTACAAAACTTTTGTTACATCATTCATCATCAGGTGGTACATTATGTGAGAACGATGTGGCATGTTATTAGTGTCCATAGTAAATATAAAAAGACAATTCAAAAATAAAGTTATTAATAATTAGAATAGACCTTGGCAGCCAAGAGATGACCAGTCTCAACTGACAGCGCCCGTTCACGAACATGACACATATATCAGCACCATTCAGCTCAACCATTTTGAAGGGAGCTAAATGATCCGACACACGCGCCACCATCAGCGAGACATTCGAGTGAGCATGACATAACTTTCAACCGCCAGGGTTATTCAAGTGAATAAAGTTAAGTACGTAGGTATCTAATCATGAATCATCATGTATTTTTGTAAAGAAACACTACAATTTATTTGAAACTTGCATCATGAAATATGTATTTTTGTAAAGAAACACTACAATTTATTTGAAACTTGCATTGACAGACCAAATACACGAGCACGGCAGAAAGATAGACTTCGGCTTCCACCGATAAAACTAAAATTATTTAAGAAAAATGTTTACTGCATGTCGATAATAATATATAATCATCTACCAAATAATCTTCAGGACTTACCACTGACAATATTTAAAAATAAACTTTTCAAATTTTTATTATTTAAAAGATATTATACCACCAAGGACTATTTAGAAGATAAATCAATAACAATTTGTAATTTAGATTAATTGACTGTAAATACATTTGCACGCCATCTAATGGCAGGATATGCTGCAACAAACTGACTGTAACATCCTATTTACCATATTCTAGCAAATAAATATTTTTGATTTGATTTGATTTGAATCAAAAACGGCTCTAATGTACATGGCACTCACACAATGCCGGTTATGCAGCTATATAATACTAGGAAAATTGAATCTATACATTGCAAAAGTGGTTTTACAATCTTCATCAGCTCCGACAATAGTTTTAAAATGCTGTCTATGTCCGCTTACATGTGTGTTTAATACACATATAGTAAATTAATTATATCCTACGACCTGTACTAAAGTAAATGGTAAAATAATAATAAACTAATAATAAAACAGAATTATATGAAAACATATAACCTGTCGGTAAACTAATCTTGGTAAAAAGAACATGAACATCATTGTCCTGAGATCAACAGAGCGGCCAACTATCTTTATCATTTAAATAATCGCTAACAGAGTAGTACGCCTTGGAACTGAAAGAGGTTGGCTTTTACTTTTGCTTTAAATGCATTAAAAGGTAGGTCCAGAAAAGAAGACGGTAACTGACTAATTCAAATGAGTCTACGCTCCGGGCAGGGCAGGAGGGACTGTCAGACTTGATTGACTAAAATCCACGGTGTCCTTCGGTGGTAGCCTTTTGTTTACCGGAGTCGTGGTATGCCTATGTCCCGCAACCCCGGCAAGGACCTTATGATACCCGAAGTCCCGAACCGAGCATATGTTGTCAACGTTTTATAAGCATCTCATGGGCTATGTGAAATAAAATGATTTTAATTTCCAAAATTTTAAGATAACAATTTAATAGTAGACAGAGAGTCGTAAAATAATTCATATATAATAATTAAGAAAACATCATCATTATGTTTATTCACGATAACTATTTTGTTGAAAGAATAATTATATTAAATTCGTTAGTAAGAATCGAAAAACTACTATAACAATACACCGGGACTCAATTTCCTGTCAGCCTGTACCTGTGTATTCACTGGCGAGTCAATATCGTGACAAAATGGCCGAGATGAGAGTTTATCCTCGTTGCTTGTTTGTCAAGTACTTTAGATTCGCAACTCTGCTGATTAGTCACATTCAGACTTTACCAAAATATACACATAGAAAAGGTTGAAGAGTTTATTTATAAATATAATATTATATTTAGTTATAAAATATAACTGTACCTTATTACGAACTATTTATAATGTAATTTTATCTTATAAAAAGTTATAGGTATTATATCAAAAAACCCGTCTGCTTGAAGACTGATCGTGTTCTGTCAGTTTATGTTAGGCCACAAAGGAACAACCATACAAAGTGTATTTCATTTCAATCTGTTAAACATTAAGCTCCGGTATCGGGCAACGAGGACTCCACTTTTCCAAGTGCCCATCCAACACTATCATCTTCCTTCAATTACTTTCTGAGATGATAAAAAATATAATTAATTAAGTTTGCTCGTCGGAAAGTTAAACTGTCTTGAGACCGACAAAGAATAGAAAACTAATAGACAAACTTAGCAGTGCGGCCACGAGGACCGGCACGCGGCGCCCGTGCCTCGGCCTCGCTGATAAATAAACTTTGCATTGAAAAGCTAGCAGCGAATTGCTTTTTCATTTAAAGAGAAGAGAAAGGAAAACAATTGTACCGACGACGTTCATTTCAAATTAATAACTCCATCAAATCAGCATTCTTTTTAGATAACATAGCTTGTTGTTTTCAATGGAAATGCAAATATAGTGGAAACATGTTGAACTATTGATAAATATTTTCACTAGTCGGTGAATCAACACGGATTAACAAATCGAGCACTAAACTGAAAGGCTTGCATTCATTTGGTAAAACGTTGTAAAAGCTGATGCATTCACTGCTTTACTGATGAGAATCCATAGAATAACATACGAGTGTGGAACGTTTCATGTAGTAGAGACTCTATCGCTTTCAATTCGAAGCTGCTTGTTTACTCAAACGATTCAAACGCCCTATGTTACTCAGTTATCCTCAAACATACATGAAAGGTGTTTCACAAAATCATAACACAAGGAAGTAAGAAATTGCGTTAAAAAAAGCCTTCACCTGCTCCACTTTATCAAAACTTATCTGAAAACAATACATTATCAACAAACACATTATGCCACTACACACGTCGGCTTTTTAACAAGGCTCGTCATATTTGCTCTTAATTTGAGGCTTTTAGTAGTAAGTGCATTATCACCACAAATCAGCCGATAATAACATGTACTGATGAGTCGTGATTAGAGACGGGCCGATTGTGGCCTTTGGCCTAGTGGCCGACTGGACATGCAAAAATCTGACTAGACGGCATCTGATCATTCTTAGCTAGATCATCGATCCAACAAGCGATATGTCATCCAACGCTGTCTCTTCTGTTTCGTGGTCGTCACTCCTATCACTTTTCGGCGCTTGTCGTAGGGGATTCTGTCAAGAATGTGTCTTTGTCACGACAAACTCTTCTAAAGGTCTTTGAGGAATAAGACCAACTGTTTTGGGTTTTGACCTTCAATAAAACCACACATGTAGTCACCACCAGCACATGAAGAGGGGACTAGGTGGCATACCATGAACTCTTAAAGCGTGAGTCTTTAGACTGTGGGAAAGAGATGGTGCTAGACAACTTGTATAGCTCTGTCTCTTTCCCACAGCCTACACTGGATCGCGTTAAGAGCTCGTGATAAGGACTCTGTTAAGAGACCGACTCCTGACCCCTCCTGTGTGAAGCCTGTTGAGACAGGGCCCTGATTAAGGTGTTACCTACACCTGATTCCTGTATAAAATACATCCCTCCCCGGGAATATGTCCTGCCTACCAAGGCAATAACGTTACATGCATGCGTGGGCTTAAATAATTTCTGTCCATCTATCAAAATAAATATCAACGTATTTTGATTTACAAATATTCAGAGGTTTCATGTATAGCCGTCACGATGTGTCATTGCATCCCAATGTACAAAAATAATAGTAAATATTGAAATTCGTAATTTTAAATGCAAACAGAATTTTGTGCATGTTGGGTATAGCTTGATCAAATACGGTGTGACAGGCGTGATTCAATATTTTAGTTATTGCTTTTGTACGAGTAGGTACACTAGGCGCGCGAGTTGAATGCAGAGCTTAGGAATGCGGCAGTGCTGTTGACAAGGATGGCACAGTACTACACTGCAGGCGCGTGAGGTGGGGCGTGCGGGTAGCGGGGGGAGGTGCTCCCGCTCTTTACCTCAGACCCCGACTGCATTCAACTCGCGCGCTATCTGTATCTATATTGTAACTGTCGTGTCACAATTCGCTTTTTAAATTTTTTCATTGCAAATTGAGCTATGCGTCTGATTTAAAATAGAAATGTCAGGAACCTCCATGTCTCAACTTGTCACCTGAAAATTATCTATTACCCTAAAAAATCGAATATTAAATTTCAATAATTTATGTTATTGTATTTGTCTATTAAGTGTTATTAAGATAGAAATGATTGGTTTGAAAGTGCACAATAGAAACTCTAGAGTCACTTGACTTCCGGATAAAACTCGGTACCGAAGTATCTACTAAAATAAAGCAACAGTATTGGTAACAATTCTTTTTAACTCCTCTTAACACATACAACACAACAACACACAACAGGAGAGGTAGTGATTAAACACGAAAGCATCTTAAAATCCTTCTTACCAAAATTGTAGTCGTCACAATAAGTCGGAGGATTGCAAGTCTTTCGTTCCTCAGATTAAGCTTGATCATAAAAAGTATTAGCGTTGTCCATAAATCAGTGAGCAGCTTGTCCCGTCAAAAAAAACGAGTCAGGGGGCCAATTCTCGGTTTTAGATATGGTGTCGAACTCAACAAAAATTTCTAATGACGTCACTTTTTCGACAATTTTTAAAAGTTGCTATTCTGGGGATGTCTAATTCACTATTTGTCGAAGGCTAACGTTAGAATTCAGTAAAATTTGTCGAAAAAATGACGTCATTAGAAATTTTTGTCGAGTTCGACACCATCTCTAAAACCGAGAATTGGCCAAAAGAAGAGACTCCACTCCACTCGACAACGACGAGATACTTTTTAAAGATTTCTGAATGAACAGTGAACGAGTTGAAAATAAAGAAATTAAAGAAACTCTTTAGAGCTAATGGAGTTGTATCCTGTACCCGTAGCACGAGTTTTCAGTATTTGAGACGTAAACTGCAACTTTGACAATTTTCAAGCAAAAAATTAATTCCTTCTTCGCACACCAGAGGCGCTGTTCCATTTTTTTCATATAAGAAACGCTGTAAATACTGGAAAGACGCTGTAAAGTAAAATAGTGAAAACTCGTGCTAGGGGTACTGTTTTCTTTTTTGGTACAGACTTGTTATATTTATTTTCCTTTCAAAAGCCGCTAATTTTAAGTATCAGCAATTTTGGTCTACCTTCATACAATAAATTTTATTATTAAATCATTATGATTCAGCACATAAATCGTTTCTGTATGAAACCTCTAGACAGGCCCAAGTTTCACAAACGTCTGCTAACAAAATATTTTAGTGTCAGTAAAAGCTAACACAATGGAATTACTTGCTCGAATCTGTCAGCCGATCGCTCCGTCACATTTAAACACATTATTCCATTTTCATTTAAGTCGGTTTCGTAATAGGCATCCATTACGAGATTTAAATCTCTTTTTAGACCTAAAGGCTTTTTCGCGTTCTTTCAAGTCTCAAAGGTGAGGCCCACTCGCATTGATATACGACGAGTATTTAATATGTTTATATTTTCTACGCATCTATGTCGATTTAGAATATATCGATCCCAATGGATTCTCTATGTAAATATTACCTTAATTAATGAATAACGAACTCGATCATATGTGATGCGACCCGGTTCAAAATCATTGAGAGCTATTGTTTATATTTGAAGTCACCGGGATGAGGGCTCAAGTAGTGCTGGATGATAACCGGCATGGATGAAAGCAATTAGTTTCAAGTGTCGTATTGCTGGGGTAGATATCGCGGTTTGACATATTGATGGGGATAATAGTGTCATTGTATAACATGGTGGACGACTGCTTATGTATTTTAGGCCTTTTATTTAATTTTGTACTTTTAAGAGAAAAAATGACCACGGTCAGTCTCAACTATTTTATACAAATATAAGTTTCGTGTGGAAATCGAACCCACGATACGCTACACAATAGTCAATTGCTCAGCCACTGTGTACACTAACCGTGCCTCAAAGACTTGTTGATCAGTTCGGTCACATTAGTGGAAATATCTCAATCCCTAGAAACATTGTTGGAGCTCCACAATAGAAGAACAACAAATAATCTTTTGCGAATTAACGAGTTGTTTTAAAACCGCGTTTAATGAGTAAAAGAGGTCTATTTCTGAAGCTGGCAGACTAAATAACGGCTCAGTGGTAAACAGCGGGAGTTTTGTGTGCCCTTTGTATATCTCTCGTGAGATGCGCGTCAACATGGCCGCGGGACGTGCTACACACATAACAAGCTGCATTCACTATTATATTTCTGGACGTTTCGGTCGGTATTGTTCCGCAGTCGAAAATATTCATGGTCTCGTTGAATTTTTGTTACTTTTTATTGGAACTTTTATTTCGGAAAGATCTGAGTTGTTTTGAAATATTGACGTGAATCGTGAATGCGATGGCATGCAAGTCTTATTGATGGGGAATAGATGTTACTTTTATCTTTTTAATAATTAGCTCGATTTTATGACAGTTATTAATCAGTTGCACTAGCCAAAGCGACAATGACTGTCTGCACTAACATCTGAGGTGTTTACAGGTTATCAGAAGAAAACTCTAAGATACATGTTATTATTCTTTGTCTACATTTTTCTGACGTTCTAACCAATATTGTTATAATCCATTTTTATATTTAAATTCAGTTAAAACGTGACGACCTGTACTTGACATCCCCGGGTGCAAAGTTGTAGATAAGCATCAGCTAACAAAGTTATAGTCCTCGTTTTAGATCAACGTGACCGATATGCCTTTTCAGGATTTACACGAAATGTGGCTCCGATGTAAACCCACAATGTAGGTGTTCAGATAGCCATCAAGTTGAGTGTTGACTACGATACTATCGCCAATAGCTGCGACCGTGACTAACGTGCTGCTTACTAAGTATAACTGCTAGGTGAAGCGGTTCGACACTTATTTATGTTCATTCTTGTTTACACAAGAAATATAACTAAGAAATGTTTATATATTTATGGAATTTAATAGCGTAAAAAAAAATTAGCGTAATGAGCTCGCTTCGCTCGTTATTGCACTGTGTGCTTTTCCTGTAAGTTTTTTTAATGATCTCGCTTCGCTAGTCATTGCACTGTGTGCTTTTCAGTTTTTTATAAGTTGCACGTGTACCCACTCCTTTTCTTAAGTATGAATACTTACGTAATTTATGAACTATACATTTATAAGAGAATAATAACTTAGTTCTCAATATTCGGTATATTTCAACCTAAAGTCAATAGCGTATTTTAAATTGCTTATTGTAGTTCACAAATATTTACAGTTATTTAATTAAATAACCTAATAAGAAATATTGTACGAAAAGTACATCTGCATAGCATATTATTATAATACAAGCTACAGATTTAAAGTCTGACACACTGTAAGAATAATTAATTAAACATTAATCTATTTTTCTGTTGTATCGTTATTTTTCTTTGCGGCTTTTGTTAATTTCTTCTATGAAGCTGAAATATCAAATGTGGGTTTGTTGAAACCTATTATACTATTATACTTTCCAAATAAAACGTGGACTTCTTACATTTTAATAAGTAATAACGCATCAGTTAATTGCTGAATTATAGTATGAATCATTTTCTTTTTCGATCACACAATTTTACGTAGTTAAAAGTTGATTCCCATTATTGATATCTGTTGGGCGGTGGCCTTCTTATTCTACTATATCGAGACAAAATCAAGTATTTTTGTGAAGTTCCCGCAATCCCCAGGTAGACATCTGAGTCTCCCGCCGATCCGTCTTTATTACAAGCTGAGATTTGTACTGAGCGACACTGGAACTCCATGGATAACCCGCCATCCTAATGGAATAGCCTTGTTTCACCCCCTTAGGGGAGCAGCGCTGAGGAGGACGGCGGAGGGGGGGGGGGGTGTTGTGGCGGCGGCTACAGCTCTACATAAATATTAGTTTCAGAAATATGTAGATAATTTTTCAGAATCCATTCAGTTTATTTTTACACAAACATAGTTTAATTTTAAACATGAAATGACAAAGGACTACTTTAATTGCTTAATGACAATAAAATTATTCTCGGTCTATAATTATCACAAATAACAACCGCTTATTAATCTTTTTGTTACTTAACCTGCAGCAGGAAAGAAAACTTCCAATATTGCGCCCAACTTTCTTTCCTAGCAACTGCATGGTCATAGAATACACAAATTAAGCACGACGTACGACACTGTTCCGTGAAGTAATTGCCCATAAACGGACGGCTGCCCCGCTGCTGATCCCCTCTAATTAATAACCGTTATAATACAGTGTCGCGGGATGTCTCGACGAGGCAGTGACTCGCCTCCTTTATTATTGCCAAGGGGTTCGACACCCACCTTTATTTTTACTATAAAGCAATAATTTATAGCAACCATTAATTGACTTGACAAAGCGTAAAAATTAAATGCTCTTCAATTGCATTTTATAGTGTAGAAAGGTTGATTACGAGCGTCGCCTTAACTGACTGTAATAGCACTAGCGAGTTTTATAAAAATAGTAACATAGATACCTATATCATCACGCTTGTAGTCTTATAAAGATATTCAGTAGTGTACCTAATACTTACTAAGCGGATCAACTTTGGAGGTGTCTATGACTTCTATCAGTTAACTGTCACTTGAAAATAACGTTTAGCAATTATACTTTGTGAAAATCAATTATTATTAGTATTCAAAGCTTGCCCGGGTCGCGGGTCTTAACGGCTATTGACGGACACCGAGTATGACAGTCCAAAAAATCAAACATCAAATATTAGTCCTCCCATTCAGGGCAAGGCGGGAAGACTTATTTGATAACGTCAACAAGTAAAAAAAAATTGTATTATGTTGGTAGAGTTATTTAGATAATTGTTCATTTAAAACGCGCAAGTTTAAAAAAGCATGTATGACGTCAGTAAACCTTCCTTTTTAATTGATCTGCATAATACACATTTCACCAGTTTTTACTAAGAGACAACTAATTCAATCATTGCTACTCAAATCCAGAACCGTGGCTACATAGAGAAAGTTATTCTCAATTGCTCTTTATTGAACCTGGCAATAAAAGTCAGACCCTCGAAACGACAGAGACAAAATCCTCAGAGCTTTTGTTCCACTCCGATGCACCACACAAGGAGTCAAGTCAAGTGTGAGCTGGATCTCTTACAATATGAGGCTTTGTGGAAACACGATCTGTGGGCTCACTTCACAGATGTAGGTACTGTACGCTCTCTCAAAGCTTAGGGATATTGATCGTCATTGACTTCAGTTTTATGGACATCGGTCGATAAAGCTTTTTAAAATAAGGAAAATTCAATTTTAACTTGCTATAATATTATATAGTTCTCAATTTTTCTTTTTTTTGACGTGGTAAATTCATCAGATGAGGCCTCCCACCCCGGGCAGGGCGTGAGGGACTGTCAGACTTATACTGACTAAAATCCACGGTGTCCTTCAATAGCTCTTTATGTTCCGGGGTCACGGTGATGGTATAAGACCCGCGACCCCGGCAGGCTTTAGACCTCTGAGAGGGGGCCTCGTCATTATGCTGACGCTCTTTGAGGCGCGCGTGGAACACGACGCGCCGTCGACCCGGGCATGGTCCTTGGTCAGACGGCGAGTTGCCCTTTACTCGCCGCCCGCATATAGTTCTCACATAATGTACCTTCTGAAAATGAATGATGGTCTAGGTTCTGTTATAATTTTGGCTTATGAAAAAGACCGTTAATGGAGTTTCTTGCTCATTCTTCTCCATGGAGATCTACGCTTTGGAATGGGCAGTCTACAGTACTTTCACAGTATTTATGTCTTGTGACTGGGACTGTAGCATCGTAACTATTTTCGAACTATTTATTTTTACTTTTATCTTTTGACTACGCAAAAGTGTAACTACTTGAAATAAATGATTTGATTTCCACAAGAAAAAATCCTCATAAGTATGAGAGATTTCATTGCGTAGGCTGGCTTAACCTTAAGATGTTTTAATAAAATTATGTTGTAGAGAGTTGTATTTCAATTATGCCTATGTCCTAATGTACACAATGTTCTTTATACATAATTTTGCTTTTGAAGATTTTCCCTTTGCATTAAATTCAGATTATGGTTTCTTTCTTCTATCATTGTCTGGTTTATTTGGGAAGAAAACTGTTTTGAAGCTTCATGCCTGAACCATGTGTGTACCTATTTTTCAGCGAACTTTTGTTCGTCTGTCTTATTGCCTTGATTAGTTTTAATTGTTGAAAATTTAAATGATATTTAAGTACATGGCATACTGGTTAAGTATGATCGAGGTAACTTTTTCACTGTTTTCCAGTTTTCATATTGTTCGACTGGAAGTCCACCCCAATATAGTTGGGAAATGGCTATTAGGCAAGTGATGATTTACATTATAAGCTTTTATTCTTTAGTTTATGTGTACAAAATACTACCATCTTTATAGCAGTATAGGGTTTTAATCGCACAATTATAATTATTATCAAGAATTATGCGTCGATATCATTATGTTAGATTAAATTGAATCAATTAAATGAATTTCGTAGCTACTAATATGTTTATAAGATGTACCATATAGTAGTTTCACAAACCCAATTAGTTCCTCCAGTAATTACAAGATGGACGTGTAATTCCATTATATCGTTTGGCTAATGCTAAGATCAACTATTATAGTTCTAATCTTGGCACCTCCGTAACAAGCAAGTGTGATTTTGTTTAGGGAGTTCTTTAGCTTTTGTTACCGAACCTGTTTTTCGCAAAAGAGTTAAAGGGTTCTTGATATCAAACCATAATTAACCTACCAACATTCAATAACTGAATCAGCTTGTATTGGATTAGCTATAAAATTCCAATTGTTAGTACTCATCAAAATTCATAGGTGTTATGTGTATGTAGGCTGGAAGGACACACAGGCCGCGACCGCAGCTCCGTTGATAAATGTTCTAATGTACTTTATTGAATTGGGTCCCTTTCAAATTGTTTGCGTTTTATATCCGTGGCCTGATGACGGCCGTGTGTCAAAACGTCGCTCGTCGTTGACGGCCGGCGGAGCTTGATACAATGGCTTAATGGCTCATTTGCTACATTTATACAACTCGTTTTATTGGAATTTAGGGACTCGTCTTTTGAATTAGGGGATTTGTAAATTGAGTTTACTTTGCGTGATATATTTTTATTTACTTTGGAATGTAACGGATTGAATGGATAGAGATTACAGTAACGTGTAAAAAGATGCGATTGAACTTTGATTACGATTAAATTGCTTAGCATGTCTGCACACTGCACATCTCAGTGAAATGTACAAAATTATCATACTTACTTCAAAACATATTAAACTAATTGTATTATAAACCTTATTATTCATCACAAGACTCAAACATCAAAGATTTCAAGACATAAAATCGACAATCATCATTCACTAAAATATTTTTCGAATCTCTACTCACTTTGTGCCTTTTCGTTGTTCGGAATTGTTAGAATATCAGGCCATGTCCTTTGTCACAGTTAGTGAGCGAGCGAATCAAATTACCTACGTACTACGAGTACATCGGCGTCCCGTGTAATAATAGACTTTATCGCAATTTGTGCTTTCCAACTGGCACAGAGTGTCGAATTAAATGACGTGATATCGGACACTGTGTGGGGCCGTGTCTGACTGAGGACGTACGTTTTGCAATCACATAGGAAAGCTAAAAACGAGGTTTAGCTGTTAGCGTTTCAGTTTGGGTGACGTTTGTTTTTCAAAACTACGAAAGAGTTGAACCTGGTGCTGTGTTAAACTGAAATATGATTTTCCGTTGAACTTTGTAGCTTTTATTCGGCGTTTATTGAATACTCTCTGCTCTGACACGACACAATGTCAGAACAATTGAATTATAGCGAGAGCGAAATAAAATTGAGCTTTTACCTGGTATACTTAATTTGTTGCTTTTACTGATTTTCAAAGGTGTTGGCGGCTGCCTACTCACCTGCCCACTGCTGATGTGAAATAAAGTTTTCATAATATATTTCAATAAATAACACTGTGAAGTCAAAAACTGTGGCACGACAGACACTTCACTGCTAACATTTCTAACAAAATGGTTTACATACGAAGCTAGACGATTGATGCCAAAATGAAATGAAAACCACCGCGCGTTTGTTTTCCTTTAATCTTTGCCGCGGAGCTCACAAAGTAGTGGACCTCTTGTGGCACACACGAATATTCTCCCAGTTGTAAAGCGTGTGTTAATGTTTAATGTGTTAGACGAATGCTGGAAAATTCTTGAATTTGAGAAATATGAACAAAAGAGAAAAGGTTTTCGTTTTATTCTAAGCACACACATTGTTCACAGGTTACTTAACATTAATATAGATGAGATCAACATACGTAACATATCTTTGAACAAAGGCTACAGTAATACATGAAGTACCTCTCAGTGCTCACCACTTACCAATCAGATCCATTGAACAGTGGCATTCATGAGATATTATTACCTAAGCAGCCTCTTGTATATAATAGACAATCAAATCAAATAACTCTCCCAGAGCGGATGTGAGCGAAAATAAAACATATCTATACATTATGTATTTACTTGTAATTTCATGATTTGATTGAGTTTCCTTTGAGTATTTCGGATGTTTAACTTTGAAAATATAATCATATTATTTTTGGAGTTGGAAAGTGGTGAGTATCTACTTATTGAAAGAGTTTGTTTGTGTTTACAGAAAGCTTATGGACTTTGTTCTACTTAAAATCGTGTTGTTTTTATATTTAAAATCGACTCGTTGTTATAAGTGGTTGTTTACGTGGATTGACTGGGAGACCATTAAAAAAAACTCTTTACATCTTTCAAAATTACAACAAAGTAATGTACTTATTCACACATTCATAGCTACGTAGAGATAGTATCCTTTCAAATTACCACAAAAACTGGATCAGTAACTTTCCCTTGTGTGCCTCATCCAAAGAGATGAAAGCTTAACAGATTAACACGTTTCCAGTGTACTCCACCTGGCGATGACAACCGTGCGTCACGGTGCCTAGTGGAGCCAGCCCCCCCGGCCTCGCTGGAGGCTGACTTACATTTACTAATTCGTGCTTTTTGTTTCAGATTGCTGTGTAGTGTCCGTAGTGTTAGAACTTAGTTTTTCTCTCTCTCGGTGTCCATTTAATCAGTGTTAGTGTTATAATGTTAGGTAGCTGTAGGGTTAGGTTAGTGAGTTCGTAGTGCCGTCGCCTCTGCGATGCAGTCTTTGACGTTGTGACGATAGTGTATGATGTGAGTACTTGCGGACGCCGTAAGCGATATTAGTGAGTGCTCAGACTAGGCGGCAGAGACGCACGATGCTGAGTGAGCGTGCGGGGTAGTCGACAGTCGCACAGTGTGGTGATTGTGACTGGTGTCACTGGTGCGACATGTCGCTGCCCATGAAGCGCTCCTTCAGCTCGGAGGGGGGGGCCTCCTCCAAGCGCGACTGGAAGATGCGGCTCAGTCTGCGCAGCCGCAGCGGCCACAGTGTCGTGAGTATACCTTCTTATTATTTTTCTGTGTCTTGTCTGACCTGTCTTACTCCTCGGCAAAAGCCGTCTCTCTTCCATCAATTTCCTAAAAAGAGTTTACCATCTTCATTTTTTTCATAAATACTCTCGATGTCAATTGGATACTTATATGTAGGTACACATACAATAAGTAAAATTAAAAAATATATTTCGAAACGGTATTGTACTTGATAAATAATAATAAATAATAGTAATAATACCAAATTAAATGTATGTAATTCTACGTAAATTCATCAAAGAGTAAAAAATATGTATTTTCATTTCTAATATTTAACATATAATTGTATTACGATATTTAATATATAAATTGTCTCCGATATGCTACATAACTGGCATCTAGCACTAGTTTTGAAATGTTACGGTTTGTAAACCGATCATTTGGAAACTCATTCAATTTACGAAACTTTCAGAGTACTCATAAAATAATACATTTACAGCGGCAAGTAGACACGATACATACGTTTTGATGACACTATCAGCTACCTCCGCCCTCTCGTTTCAGTGAACATTTCGACTTATATCACAAGACTCGCTGAAAATTGTAGCTTTCAGTAAATGAAAACACCGCGGGCTAGTTTGCCCGTAACATTCTAATAACAATTTTGTCTAACATTTACGTATTCCGTATAAGATTCATAATTCAGTGAGCAGACTAATGTTTTTCTTTTGTTTCATTTAAAGATCGTAACGTACAGATCATTTTAGTACGAAACACGATAAATGTACATATTTGAAAGGTTAGGCTCGGTTCTCTTCTAGTATTTATCTAGTTTGGAATTTAATTGAAACCAGTAAAATGTGTTATTGGATGTTTCGCAAGAATTGAATTTGAACGTAATGTCTAAAATCGACATTTTTAGACTTCCGTGCCTCAAAAGAAAAACAGGAAACCTTAAAGTTGAATTTTGTTTCCGCCTGTCCGTCTAACCCTTTTCTACCTACAAGCTAAAATTATTATCAAATATTCAAGTCTACAAGTCCCTGTAGCAGAGAATATCAAAAGATCCGGCCGTTATAATCCGTTTCGACACATCTTTGACGCACGTGTGAGAATGTAGATGTATGTCTGTATATGTAGGTATTTATATCTATTTAATAACCAAGCTTTGGTTATGAGGATAGTCACGGTGAAATATTTCTGGTGAATTAGGTATGTATGGGAATGGGTTTTGTGAAGAAAAGCACAGAAAGAGAATACTAAGCATTTATTATCAAGCTACCTCCTTTCGCAAACCCTAGGTCCTCGTGGAGAAGAAAGGAGAAAGAAACTCCACGGCAACATACATTATCAGTATACACATTATGAAACACAATATATCAGTAACATTCTTAGTGTAATACATATCAATTAACTTACATTATCATTGTAGAACACAGGTACACACTTTGTAATTATCACACCATCTTAACGCTTAGAACTATTACAAGATAATAACCCCGAATGTGGCGGTACATCCATTTTTATAAACTTAGAATCGTCCCCATCCGTCAAAGATTGCCGCCATATTTGGCCAATGGCAGATCGACATACATTATAGCTAAATAACTAATAAAATAAGTAATAATTAGTAAATCCTGTGTAATGGAAACATTTTAAAACTTGATTAGATAATTTAGCAATATAGCAAGTATTTATTTGTAACCTTAATTTATATTTTCGTAAATATTAGAACATCGATTGATTTCGTTCGGAAATCAATTGTTGTAAATGTACTTTTTCTACTATTATTGTATATATATTATCATATATCACACGGCCATTCTGACAGTACTTCGTCCTCGAAGTACATACCTTCTCTCTCTACTCCTCACTTAACTCTCAATTTACGCTTAGAATTAGATGGTAGCCAATTAAAAATAAAAAAAAGAATATATGCTTTCAGAATTAACTTTTACGAAATAATGAGAAAAATATAGAAATAGTTGTCAGTGTCTTCTCGCAATTCCGCCAGCTTTCAAATCAAGGCAGTGAGATAAACATTTTACAATAATCTATATATATAAAAATGAAACCCGTTTTCCGTTGTCACGACATAACATGAAAACGGCTTGACCGATTCGGATAATTATTTTTTTGTTGTGTTTGTAACCATCGGGACCGGGTTTTAGACCGGGTCTTCCACCCGTGCGAAGCCGGGACGGGCCGCTAGTTAACAATAAAATCACTAAATACTATCTTATTAAATCTCCAAATAAACACTTAATGCAATACAATAATAAATCAATGAAACGAAAATATTTAACAAACCAAAAAATAAAAACAAACTATACATTAAACTAATGATTATTATTAAAGATTTTAGTCTAAAACCATTTCAATAAAACATAACCTTACTTAACATTTACAATTTTGTCACATACAGGAATCTTTGCAAAATGAAGTAACCAGTTTATATCCACCTGTCTTTATCGACTTTTTTTTGTTTATTCAATTGATCCAGTTTTTTCTTTCTTTCTTTGACCTTTCCTTTTGCATACTCTATTTTTTTTTTTTTAATAACTTACAATGCTCCTTCATAATTATTGATTACCACACCGAACTTCTCTTATTTTCAATTATTTTTTCAATCAATATTGTTAACGTGATCACATTTTAAATAATAAGTAATAATAATTTTATTTATTTTCTCTACACAAGTTATTTATGCTAGGCTTAAACAATAGGTACAATAAGAACAGGGAGCTAACGTTGTGAGAGACTGGTGCCTGAAGTAGGTTTCATTAAAACCTGGATCACAGGTCACCAGGGCCCTCCCTCGGCTACACACTTGATGATTTACAATCTAAATGATTAATAATTCAATTATTTTAAATTTCTATTGATTAAAATGTTTTTTTTTTCATATATCTATAATTATAATGAAATAATAAAAACAATGAGTCATTTGTATGTCTTGACTAATTTGTAAAAAATGTTCTGGAAATACGAACTGAATATTGGTGCCAATCATTTAGTTACGACAATCGTAACTTCACCAGTTAATAGTGAGATCAAAATAATGGTCAACTAGGTAGCAAAGCAATAAAATAGGAAGAGCATAGTTCATCATGTTCAACCAATTACCTAGACACGCCAACGACCTTCACCCGCTACCGGTGAGTTCTATTGACGCCAAGTAAAAGGTCTAGTAGCGGCAGTTGAGCCAGTTACATAGACACGTCAACGACTTCACCCGCTACCAGTGAGTTCTACTGACGCCAAGCAAAAGGCCTAGTAGCGGATCATCATGCAAACAAACAGCCATTTTTACCGACTTATCTGGTTCTTTACAACCCTTGGGTGATGTTCGTAATAAAAGTTCCTGATGTTTATTAGTTCCTGGTTTTACAAACATTTTGCAAAGATATTGTTTTGTCACTGTTTATTTTGAATAACATGAAGTAACCGTAATTATAAATTCCCCTTTTTGTTACGAGTATTATCTTAAATAATAGTTGGTAATCCTTTGCTTGATCCTTTCGTTTTACTTTAACTTTGCTTGTGTACTTGAACTTGCCCTTGAGTTTGCCTTTGTGCTAAAGTCTGTCTTTGCCATCAGCAATGTCTAATTTCTAGATTCAACTAAGGCTTGATTTTATAATTACAGAATTTAAATGATTATCCAAGTAATACACTATCTATTTTTTAATCAAAACGAACCTGTATTTCATTTTCCAAAGAAGCTTACGACTCGGTTATTCTGACAATAATAAATTATCAATTGCAAATAGCATGTTAAAACATGACGACTCATCTAAAAAGCTACAAATCGTTTTATTTTAGTTTTGATGTCTTGTTGGTATTTCTGTTCCTTTAAATCGAATACTAATTTTCGTTTTTTATGACACAACTCTAAACGATTTCGATATTTATATCACTATAACTTTTAGTAAATTGGAGACTGAATACCTATCTAGCTAGCTACTTAAGCATAATATAATATATAGCGTACTCGGGCCACCCTTTTTCTTAGTTGTATATTAATGATCTCTAAACCTAAATTCTTAAAATGGACATAACAGTTCGGACATTATGATATAAATTGAACATTTTGTTAAAAAGTCTACCTTCCTGTGACATAGGTATTGGGCTATGTATTTGATTTAAAAAAAACAGCTAATATTTATATACATGGAACTTATGTACATTACTTTATCATGGAATATGCCAATCCTACTAACTATCACAATATAATTCTCCGAGTGACATTGTAAATTGGCTTGGCTTGATGAAATGACTCTTTTTATTAACTTAAATAAAACAAATTGTCTTGATTCCACCAGCCGTAAATACCAAACAGTTGATATTGCTCATAATAACTGTACAGTATAAATTACTAACACATAATTCTTAGACCTATTTATTAGGTAAGCAACTTGGTGACCCTGGCGAGAATTGTCAAGAGTTTGATTAAATCTTCATTTATCTATTAATCCATATCCAAGAGAATCGCAGAAACAAAATTATCGAACTTTTTCAGCCTTGCGGCTGCAAATAAATTAGTCACACTTTTAATATTACCCATACATTTAAAATCTACACATAATTTTAATCAGAAAAAGAATATTGTTACACACTGAGTTTCTCCATGACACGAATGTCTTCCAGATTGTTACTACCCTCATTTTTGCTGACATAGTAATCATATTTTGATTTTGTGTTAAACTTATTGTAATTTAATTTACTTTACATTTGAAATAGTAGAATTCCTTTATGACTTTTTTGTAATTTTGAGATTTTATTCTACTAGTACCTAATTGACTTTATTAACTATTATTTTATTTCTAAACTTTTGTTTTCTCAATTTAATATAACCTGGTATTTATGAAATGTCACGGGTGTAAACTAAGGCGAGATTTTAGTTTTCCGCGTGTGAGGGTAAATCATCTTGTACTGCAAGAAAAATCTACTTGTAAAAAAATTCCAGCTATTCAGCACGAGTTTCGAATGGCGACTTTTTGTTGTGTTAGGCTAGATTATTCCTTTTTTTTTACCTTTTGACATATTTATAAAATCTGGTTGTATTTAGTTTTTCAAATTATCAGACTTGATCGCCTATTATGGATTGTGATACGAGGCCTCACTTCAATATTTCTGCATTTTATACACAGCGCATTTAAAGTATTGATTGCTTTTGTTGTATATTGCCTATGTGTATTGCCTTTTATTGTATATTTGTATAGTCTCAAAACGAGGAACTTTCTGTTTTTTTTTTTTGTTTTTCAAACTAACGTCTAAGTTTCAGGTTATTTTACAAAAACGTGACAAGTGTTTTTTTTTTTAAATTATGGTAACTTTATATTATAAAAGTGCAGAGAAAAAAAAAAGATTAGTCAGTTCTTTGTTCAAATAATAAAAACTTATTTTTACCATGATCATAGAAACGGGATTAATTGTTGAAACAACATGATTCGTTTTCAATTCGGGAATTTCTTGAGAGTAAGTGGGAAACTTGTTCTATAGCAAAATACCCTTTTTTTTCGTAACATTTTTTATTTTATTTTTTAGGAATTATTTCAATTCTTTATTATGACTAGGTAATAGTAGTATCAATTTCTGGTTCTTACATACTGTATTTTCATTTTTTCTTTTTGCTCTGGATTTCGTTGGATTACGTTTTGTATGTCATAAGTGGCAATAAATACTTTAATTTAAAAAATACCTTAATTACTTTTAAACCCTGGGCCTTGAGGCTTTAAACTGTATACTCCTTTTTTTATATGATGCTGTATTAATCGTATTCTGTGAAAATGATCTTCAGAATGACTTGGTCATTGAACACAGAATCTATAGCTACTCTGCTCTATAAGTCGACATTCACAAGCCAAAGTTAAAATAAAATATACTTTCAGAAGATTTATTTGCATTTTGCAAACCAAGGGGCAAAGTAAAATCTGAACAACCTTCATTTTTACTAATATTATCATTTCAATATATCCAACGAATTTTCGTTTCGTTTACCCCTCTTTATTCTATCAAGTACCAACTGTTGATAATGTTTTTATCGTTTAACCATTCTGTTCACACTCTTAACTTTTGCAATTATTTGTCGCTGAATAATCACGAATCGTTGCTAACGGTTAGAATCTAACATTGATAACGTCTTTCTTATTGTCTAAAACATTCTTGTTTTCAAACTAGTCAAATATTAATATTGCCATTAGTAGGTAGCTGGCTTAAAAGTTGAAATTCAATAAACACACAACTTTCAAGTATCCAATAATCTCCCAATTTCATAGTATTATATTATAAATTTAAATAAAATTATGCCATTAAGACTTTTATAAAAATACCCACAACAGTTTTCATCAAATATTAATTGTTTACTTATTCTTTACATCCGTTAATATTTCAAATTACAACATTTAAACAAATTGAGTATCTAGATCCTTCATCTAACACAACCTTATAATATTTATCATTAAAGCAGAGCCTATATAGGCCTTACCGACATAAGCCGAATCGTATTGCTGCACCATCATGTCCTCGGGATTACTTCGATGCTTTTCGGCAGTTCTACTGTCCGAGGTAGCAGCACGTTATCTTCGTCCTTCATCGATTCAGCAACCTGCCGCCGCCGCCGTCACAGCTTTCAGCGGGGTTGTGCTTGTATGATGGCTCCAACGTTAATCATGAAATGTAGAAAGGATAACTTCATTAGAAATCACAAGTAGGTCAGGGCACATCAACCACTTCTGATGTGAGAATGTAGATGTATGTCTGTATATGTAGGTATTTATATCTATTTAATAACCAAGCTTTGGTTATGAGGATAGTCACGGTGAAATATTTCTGGTGAATTAGGTATGTATGGGAATGGGTTTTGTGAAGAAAAGCACAGAAAGAGAATACTAAGCATTTATTATCAAGCTACCTCCTTTCGCAAACCCTAGGTCCTCGTGGAGAAGAAAGGAGAAAGAAACTCCACGGCAACATACATTATCAGTATACACATTATGAAACACAATATATCAGTAACATTCTTAGTGTAATACATATCAATTAACTTACATTATCATTGTAGAACACAGGTACACACTTTGTAATTATCACACCATCTTAACGCTTAGAACTATTACAAGATAATAACCCCGAATGTGGCGGTACATCCATTTTTATAAACTTAGAATCGTCCCCATCCGTCAAAGATTGCCGCCATATTTGGCCAATGGCAGATCGACATACATTATAGCTAAATAACTAATAAAATAAGTAATAATTAGTAAATCCTGTGTAATGGAAACATTTTAAAACTTGATTAGATAATTTAGCAATATAGCAAGTATTTATTTGTAACCTTAATTTATATTTTCGTAAATATTAGAACATCAATTGATTTCGTTCGGAAATCAATTGTTGTAAATGTACTTTTTCTACTATTATTGTATATATATTATCATATATCACACACGCAATGCAATCACAACCAAAAAAAGCTTTATAAAACTTACACACATCAAGAAAAGTTTGAGAACACTGATATTTTTTTTTAATTTTATGGAAAAACAAACGGTTTTAGGGCTCCCACACAAAACTGCGAATTCACATCTCGCACGAATGCATCGCAAAAACTTGCGATCTAATTCGCATCGTGTATTTCTGCGATGTGACGTCATAATTGGTGACAACATTTCAGTCCACTCTGAGACAGTCCTGTGAAACTCTGAATAATATTAATATATTATAGGCAGTTTGAAGAGAATTATTAAAAATATAACATGTTTTTAATTAGTAGTAAATTAATTAAATAAATAACATTTATTTATAGTCTCAATAATAATATTTTTCTTTAATGATTTCATGTCAATTAATTTGTAATGTAATATAATTTAATTTAGATCAATGTATTTTATTTAGTAAGTTCGCATGGTTTCATAATAATTTAATATAATTTATCTTATCTAGAACGTATGGTCACCTGAACCTTACTATAGGCCGCAAGAATTCGCATTGTATCTATCGTAGTCTTGTGTGGGAGTCCTTATTGTTATATAAGTATTCTAAATCTATATTTTGAAATAAATAATCTAGTAAGAAGATGTACTCATATATCTAAATAACTACCGCAACAACAAAAAAGATTCGATCCGATTTTCATTTCACACAACACGGCGCAAGTTGGTTCACATTTTTCATTCTGGGCTTCAAAAACTGGCTATATGCGTATCCGACCACGGACAAATATAGCCAGTTTTTTTTAATATTTTTTCTGTAGTCGATTCGAAATATTGTTTCTGTAGACGATTCGTACGAAGTCAAGTGTATCGAAAATTCTAAAAGTATGCAGTTCGAGTCCACATTGTACACCCGCTAAAATGGCACCGAGATAATGGCACCTTAGAGCTATTCCAGATACGTCTCCTATCAAAATCATTCTCAGGTGCCAGGCGCCCAATGTGGAATACCTTGGCAATTTGCACACATTTTATTTTAATGGAATACAAATAAAAAATAAAAGTAAGTAGTAATCGTGCCGTCTCGAAAACAATATGAAGAATTAATCAAAGTTTAGATACTAGATCACATGAAAGTAGAAATCAATAAAATTCAAAACGTTTCAAAAAAATATCAATTACCTAAATGAAAATATAATATCTAAAAATTATCGATAAATCCATTGTGGCAATGAAAGATGACGTTAACAAAGCCTACTTATTTAAAAAAACAGCTCTCAAGAAAGTAGCTGTTAAAATAATAATATAAAATAAAATGCTAGTCAAAAGGTCTGAATCGGGTAATGTTTTAATTAAGAAAAGCCGCGGGCAGATGCTGTCTACTTCTTCCAGCTAAAACAAATTATTTGAAATTACGCACATTTCACTACGTCTTCACAGAAATGTAAGCTGTTAATTTTCCTCAGGAAGTTATATTTTAATTGTATATTTTAATTTTGACTGGCCTGTTGGTCTTTTTTTTTTTTTTTTTTTTTTTTATTGTGGTAAAATCATCAAATTAGACCTCCAACCCCGGGCAGGGCGGGAGGTACTGTCAGACTTGTACTGACTAAAATCCACGGTGTCCTTCAGTAGCCCTTTATGTTCCGGGGTCACGGTAATAGAAATAAATCCCGCGACCCCGGGGCCTGTTGGTCTAGTGGTTAGTGACCCTGACTGCTATGCTGGTTCGATTCAAACCCAGGACAAATGTTTGTGTGATGAGCATGATCATTTGTTCTGTGTCTGAGTGTAATTTATCTATAATATGTATGTATTTAGAAATATATAAGTATGTTTATCAGTTGTCTAGTACCCATAACACAAGCTCTGCTTAGCTCTCTGTGTCTGAAATAAAGTTATATTATTATTATTATTAGCTTGGGATAAGATAGCGTTGTGTGATAGTTGTGGTATATTATTATTATTATTAATTAGATTTTTGGAATTTCTATAAAACTCATATTTTTAGGTGCCATCACATTTTTGTGGAAAACACTTAAGTAACAGATTTGACGTGATGGACTTTTTGTTCTCCTTTTGACATAATATAGGGAAGAATAAAAATTACTTTTCCATGAAAATGCTATCGTAAGCCCCATTTAAGTACCCATGTACACGTAAGTACTTACTGCGTTTAATGAAACCTTAATGAATTCTTATGGGTAATAGCGGCAACACGGCAGAAGTTTGGGCCTATGACGTCACAAGTATGTATGTGTGTGTATATTATGAAATAAATTTAATAAATAAATTAGATGCCTTTATTGCGTAATTAACAGGCGAACAATGACTTTGCGTTTCCAACACATGTACAGCAGGAACACTGTTGATACGTATAAAGTTCACGTGAATTTTGAACTGCCTGTATAATGTTATTTTATGTGAAAAACAAACGGTACATACAAAATCATCTAACCTAACCTGGTAGTCCAGTCAACGAATGATTTTCAGTTGAAAGTTAATTGATAATAATATCTTCACCTCCTAACTAGGCTCAACAAAGTTACGAAGTCAAAAATTATGTTCTAAGACTTTCCCTCTATAATTTTGAGCATTCGTTGGGGGTATAGGTAGTTTAAAATACCTATGTTTTAATAAAGAAACATTATAATTTATCACTCTATCAAAACTCAAACCTCTGCTCACTGCAAATTTTAAATTAAAGACAGACATATGAATTTAAGTTTTTTAAAGTCGTAAGGTAATAAAAGATTACAGAGTATAATGATGAAGAAAATGGGAACGTACCTAATAGGGTGATGCATAAAACTCCACATCATCATCATCATCTTCCTGCCCTTATCCCATTTTACTTGGGGTCGGCGCAACACGTTTTTTTCTTCCATTCTCCCCTATCAAACGTCACCGAATCATTTACTCCCTTTTCATTCATATCATCCCTTACACAATCCATCCATCTTTTCTTTGGCCTTCCCCTTCCTCTCCATCCATCAACATTCATACTCATCACTCTCTTAGCCACATGAGTCTCATCCCTCCTCATCACATGTCCATACCAAGACAGACGACTTCCTTTCATTTTTTCTGTAACAGGTGCTACTTTCAAACTTCCTCTTATAAACGTATTCCTTACTTTATCCATTCATGTCACTCCACACATCCATCTCAACATCCTCATCTCTGCAACATGCAATCGTTTCTCATCCATCTTTTTAACAGCCCAGCATTCCGATCCATACAATACGACAGGTCTAATCACGGATTTGTATATTTTCCCCTTTAACTTGAGGGGCATCCGTGGGTCGCAAGTTGTTCCGGTGACCTGTCGCCATTTCATCCATCCCGAGTTGATCCGGTGTGTTATGTCCCGGTCTACATCGCCATCTCCTTGAACAAGCGAACCGAGGTACCGAAAGTCGGAACAGATCGGTATGGGCGTTCCGGCAAGGGTAATGGGCACAGGACTGGAGAGACCGCCAAAATCGCAAAACAAATATTCTGTTTTGGTTCTGCTCAATTTCAGGCTAACATTCTCCAGTCTTTGCCACCACACCTCCAATCTGCTCTGGACCTCTAGACCGCTCTCGGAGATCAGCACAATATCGTCGGCAAACAGCATGCACCAGGGGGCCTCTTCCTGGATGTCCGACGTCAGAGCATCCATTATCATCAGGAAGAGGTACGGGCTGAGAGCCGAACCCTGGTGCAAGCCAACCTCGACATTGAAGCTGCCGGTAGTGCCTGCTGTAGACCGGACTTGGGTACTGCATCGATTATACATTGCACGGATCAACTGTACATACTTCCCAGGCACACTTTTCTCCTTAAGGGCCCACCACAGAACCATAAAACTCCACATGAGAAAAAAATACACATTGTATTCTAGGAGACAAAATCCAATATTATTATTGTCTAAAAAAATCTAGACATGGAACGGAACTAAACAGTGATGGTCTAATTAATCAAATTCCCTTCCAAAGGCTTAGCCTGCTGGTTCACTGCGGCATCAGGTCACGAACAAATGTAAGCATTTCGATAGTCCATCTTATATTTTATTTTGAAACTAGCTTTTGCCCGCAGGTGCGCTTGCATTAATTTAGAATTTGAGAAACAATACGTATTGTGGCGCCATCTGGAATATGAACGTAATTGTTGTTTTTCTCGGCAATTACAGACCTGTCTTCTGTTTTTAACCGACTTCAAAAAAAGGAGGAGGTTCTCAATTCGGTCGGTATGTTTTTTTTTTTTTTATTTTTTTTTTTTATGTATGTACATCGATTACTCCGAGGTTTCTAGTCCGATTAGTGTGATTCTTTGTTTGTTCGATGCAGGATACTTGCAGTGTGGTCCCATAAAAATTTCATCAAAGGACCACGGGCAGAAATATATGGAGACTGGCCCATCGTTCAACAGTGATGGAACCTATGCCAAATGAAAGCTTTGAGGATGTGATGCATTTCTTATTATGGCAGCTAAGTCGAATTCGAGCGCCAACAAGGTGATTTCGAGCATTGAAAACATATGCCCTTACCTAACCTAACATGTGGCAACATTCTCCTACTGATTTGAAACAGGTGTCATTCGAAGCGTGTAGTAGATACAATATACTTTTACTATGGCGACATTCTTCAAATGTGTAAGGTTCACCTGGAATATCTGAAAATGTCAACCTAACCTAACTGTGGCAACAATCTCCTACTGATTTGAAACAAATGTCATTCGATGCGTGTGGTAGATACGATATACTTTTACTATGGCGACATTCTTCAAATGTGTAAGGTTCACCTGGAATATCTGAAAATGTCAACCTAACCTAACCTGTGGCAACAATCTCCTACTGATTTGAAACAGATGTCAATCGAAGCGTGTGGTAGATACGATATACTTTTAGTATGGCGACATTCTTCAAATGTGTAAGGTTCACCTGGAATATCTGAAAATGTCAACCTAACCTAACTGTGGCAACATTCTCCTACTGATTTGAAACAAATGTCATTCGATGCGTGTGGTAGATACGATATACTTTTACTATGGCGACATTCTTCAAATGTGTAAGGTTCACCTGGAATATCTGAAAATGTCAACCTAACCTAACCTGTGGCAACAATCTCCTACTGATTTGAAACAGATGTCAATCGAAGCGTGTCGTAGATACGATATACTTTTAGTATGGCGACATTCTTCAAATGTGTAAGGTTCACCTGGAATATCTGAAAATGTCAACCTAACCTTACTGTGGCAACATTCTCCTACTGATTTGAAACAAATGTCATTCGATGCGTGTGGTAGATACGATATACTTTTACTATGGCGACTTTCTTCAAATGTGTAAGGTTCACCTGGAATATCTGAAAATGTCAACCTAACCTAACCTGTGGCAACAATCTCCTACTGATTTCAAACAGATGTCAATCGAAGCGTGTGGTAGATACGATATACTTTTAGTATGGCGACATTCTTCAAATGTGTAAGGTTCACCTGGAATATCTGAAAATGTCAACCTAACCTAACTGTGGCAACATTCTCCTACTGATTTGAAACAAATGTCATTCGATGCGTGTGGTAGATACGATATACTTTTACTATGGCGACATTCTTCAAATGTGTAAGGTTCACCTGGAATATCTGAAAATGTCAACCTAACCTAACCTGTGGCAACAATCTCCTACTGATTTGCAGTATGGAACACCGAGTGGTTTTAGTCAGTCGAGTCTGACATGCCTCTTCCGTGTTCTCCACGCTGACAACACAACAAGCCCATGAGGGTTTCCACACTTAAAAATAGGTGGGTTAGTTAGGTTCGTTTAAGAAAAGCCTAGGAATCCCAGGTAAAACCCACACGTCTGAAGATGTAGCGATCATAAAAATATGTCTTATCCACTACACGCTTCGAATAACACGTGTTTCAAATCAGTTTTTTTTTTTTGTCGTGGTAAAATCATCAAATGAGGCCACCCCGGGCAGGGCAGAAGGGTCTGTCAAACTTGTACTGACTAAAATCCACGGTGTCCTTCAATAGTCCTTTATGTTCCGGGGTCACGGTGATTAAAATAAGTCCCTGGCAGGATTCGGCCCTCCGTGAGGGGGCCTCGTCATTGTGTTGACTATCTTTGAGTCGTCGACCCGGGCATGGTCCACGGTCGGACAGCGAGTTGCCCTTTACTCGCTGTCCGCATGCCCACGCCTACTGTGTCCTCCGGGCGATCTTCACAGGTGGCACCCAGGCGTATCTTTCTTCCCTATCCGACACAGGTACCTCCTGAACGAAGCCACGTCTTTCCAGCCACTCCTCAAAGAGGGGTCTTACCGTCGCGATTGCGGTGTGCCCGAACCTCGGTTGTTTCAAATCAGTTGGAGAATATTGCTACAGCCTTCTTAGGTTAGGTTGACATTTTTAGATATTCCAGGTGAACCTTACACATTTGAAGATTGTCGCTATACTAAAAGTATATCGTATCTACTTCACGCTTCGAATGACACCTGTTTCAAATCAGTAGGATAATGTTGCCACAGTTAGGTTAGGTTGACATTTTCAGATATTCCAGGTGAACCTTACACATTTGAAGAATGTTGCCATAGTAAAAGTATATCGTATCTACCACACGCTTCGAACGACACCTGTTTCAAATCAGTAGGAGAATGTTGTCACAGTTAGGTTAGGTTGACATTTTCAGATATTCCAGGTGAACCTTACACATTTGAAGAATGTCGCCATAGTAAAAGTATATCGTATCCACTACACGCTTCGAATGACACCTGTTTCAAATCAGTAGGAGAATGTTGCCACATGTTAGGTTAGGTAAGTGCATATGTTTTCAATGCTCGAAATCACCTTGTTGGCGCTCGAATTCGACTTAGCTGCCATAATAAGAAATGCATAACATCCTCAAAGCTTTCATTTGGCATAGTTTTCATCGCTGTTGAGCGATGGGCCAAAATGCGCATGGTCCTTTGGTTCAGTACTTTTTATTTTGTGAGCGTTTTTATTAATTTCGCCTACTTGGATGACATGATGATCTTTACTTTTTGCGTGTTTGTTACGCGATTACTTCGCCAATTGTGGACCGATTTTCAAAATTCTTTTTTTGTTGTACTAGGAATCGTTTACCTTAGGGAATACTGCAAGTTTCATCGAACTCTGTTCAGCATTTTTTGAGATAGGGAATTTTATTGGAACTCTAGTGCACATGTAAGAAAATGATGTATTTGCCAAGAATTTGGGTTGAATATTAAAACTAAAAAGAGTAAAATAAAAAACTTTTTTTCAAAAAAAATTTAACCGCCTTCAAAAACAACCACAAAAAAGGGTAAAATAACCTACAAAATAACTTTTCTTTCGGAAGTCGGTGGCAAAAAGACATCGAAATAATAAAACAAAGCCACCGACTTCCGAAAGAAAAGTTATTTTGTAGGTTATTTTACCCTTTTTTGTGGTTGTTTTTGAAGGCGGTTAAATTTTTTTTGAAAAAAAGTTTTTTTTCGATATGAAAGATACCCTATATCCGTGACTGTACTCCTGAAAACGTGTATGCAAATCAGGACAACTGATTCTGAGGTAGTTTGAGCGTGAAAAGATAAAAAACTTTACATACTCGCATTTATAATTGGTGTTTAGATTAATAATTTTATATGTAGTTTGCATAGGATACGTCTTTGTATGAGCGATATGAACTTCTAACATCCGTGTTTTCTATCATTCCTTGCACAATCCATCCATTTATTATTTGGCCTTTCTCTTCTTCTCTATCCACCAACATTTATACCCATCACTCTCTTAGTTACATGAGTATCACTCTCATGATCTCATTCCTCTTCATAACCGTTCAATTTGATTGTTGTAGTTTTAAAAGTCGTTCTTCAAATAGACTTTTAAACAACGCGGCTTCTTAATCAAGTAACTACATAAGTTGTATAACAGTATGAACATGACAATACTCATCGTCGTCTCGTCTGAAAGGTGCAGCATAAAAGGATTCATGCTCTGCTTCAGTTTTGTGTCAACCACACCAACTTTATACACTGTACAGAGTACGGTCACGAGAGCAATAACATGTATACAATCAGCAGAATTAAAAACTGATTTACTCCTAACATTAACGATTTACCTTTTGCGTTTTCATGAACCTTCTATTTTATTTATTTATTTAAAAACACACACTATCTTTACAGGCATACCCAATACAATAGTGGTTTGCAAACAGACACACGATAATTTAAAAATAACTTTATTGGAATTGGAAGCTATGCTATTACAAAACAGGTCTTATATCAAAGTAGAAACCAATCTTTCATGTGAAAATCGCGTTTGAATTTTGTTAAGTGTATACATGTTATTGCTCGTGACTGTACGCAGCGAAATGTTCGGTTAGTAATAAAATTATTACCAAGTTCATCGTGATAATACACTAAATATTCATTATTAAAATTAATAATTAATAACATAATTATTTAATCAGAATTTCGTGCCAACTACTCAAAAAGTTATAGTTTAAAACTAAATAATTATCACAAGAAGTGCGCAAAACTTTAAGAAAATATTTGAATTAATTAACTAATTTTAATTAAGATGAATACTGTTTATGAAATATTTACTGTTTGTATAAAATAATGTAGTTTTGGTACGGAAGTGCAACAGATTTATAATATTCATTTACTTTATGATGATGAACCTCTATTATTTTATATAAATAGTTTAACATTAAATTAATAGTAATTATTTTCAAAAACTTGCGACCATTTTTGGCGTCAGATTTAACAAAAACAAGTGTACCTACTTCCACAAAATATAAGTTCCGAAGTGGGATATATTATTTAAATTATATAATAGTCCACTGATGCCCATTATATATTTGCACAAAACCTTATCTATAAGTTACTTAATAAAGCTTAAATACGGAAATTCATGACAGATTTCACGTTTCCCTCTCAGTGCATTTTCTTCAGTCGTCTGGTGCCCTGGTACCTCTGTGTAGTTGTTGGTACACGCGACCACGTCACGTGGCGACCTATTCGCGGATTTTATGTCCGTTTTGATGTTCAGGGTAAGGGGAGACGTATACAACTACTGCCAATAATACGTATTCGGTTCTTACGAGTTTACAGTAACAGAAATTCATTTCTATAACAGATATTCTTCAGAGAAACAATACTACTCAAGTACATAATTATACAGATTGTATTCAAAAGAGATCTCTCATAAAAAGATGTCCAATTTTCTTACACTTAAAATTCAGGAAATAAAATGCGATTTTCTTTGAAGGTAAAGTACATTGCTGTGAGACGAAGGCTCTCTTGAGGCAGGCCTCGGACGAGTACTCGCAAACGTTATGAAACTACAAGTTACTCTGAGTTTGTTAGAGCACCCGCTGGCGCCCGCCATCGCCCGCAATATAGAATACAATAAACGTCAGGAAATTGTAATCACCGTTAAATATGTTTAAGATCACTTGCTCAAAGTGAAAATAAATCTACCGGCGATTTGTTGCATGTAGTACATAAAGAATCATGAGCAAGTAACTCTTCAGGGTTCCAATTGTTCTCATTCTTACAATAAATGGAACTGGGCACGTTTCCTCCGGCTGACCAATTATTTTACAATGGCGGCATGAACAAACAATTAATTGAAACAAAAAACGATTCCGGAAAAAGTTAATTGAGAAACCGATTGAATTCAGTTTCCGATCAGTTCGTCGTGCGGACTAACAATGTGCATGTAATTATTTTTGTTAAAATCACACTTTTCGTATCGCCTCGTTTCGGCGGCACAATGTGCACGAGGCTTTACACAGTAATTGTTATTTCGACGTTTCAGCCCCAATTTTAAAATAAATGTAATTGAATTGTAAGTAGTTGGAAAGACTTCAGTTGGAAAATAAGCTTCTTTAAATTACTTAGGTATATTTTTATTTTTGAAATCGTTTTTGTTCAACTTATTCGATATTTTTCTGGTTCTGTACCTTCGGATAAATAATTCATCATTTTTGCAAAAAACAACGAGCCTGACAGTTGTTTACAGTAAGACAACGATGTTTCAGTAATGAAGCGATGTTGTTCATGAATGTGTAACGCTCTGTTTGTCAGATTATTGAGAAGTGATTTCCACCCGTTCCATATGTAGCAGATGTCTTCTGGTGACGATTGTTTATGCTCGCTGCCAATATTGACTTGCAATGAGTGTCCTTACTCGTGTGATAGGTCAAGGATAAGAGAAACAAGACCCGATTACAGATTCAATCTGCGATCATATTGTCTTGGTTCTGTTACTACATTGTTGAAAGCTTTTTTTACACTCAATATTAAATTTTGGAATGAAAAGTTGGCACAATTAATATTTGACTTACATACACTAAGGCACACGCATATCGGGATTATTGTAAGCAAAAACTTGATTAAACAAATTTGAAAGATTGACATGACTTTTCTAAGTTCTCATTAATATTGAAAGTCAGAATTGACTACCCGATACTGATCAATGAAACATTTCAATTACATTTAGAAAATTATTTTTGAAGATCAATTTAAAGAGAACTATTTAATTAAATTTCACTTTATTTAAACTTGAAAATTAATTTTTAACTTTGTAATTAATCACAGCGAATTCATCAGCTTTTAAATGTTCTTAAGTACACAATAGTTTCAAAATTATTATAGTAACAAAATAATGTTATAATAATATTTAAAATAGTAAATTTTCTTTTATATTCAATTATTTAATCAAAATGTTTTCAGGAATTATTATAGAGTTGACATTGATGAATCACCGCCGAGATAACTGAAAAGATAGAAACAGTAATCTGATAACATTTCTTTTTATTTCTTTATTTTCTTTTGGTAACAGTCATCAATTGTTATTGTTTGTATTGTACTTATCTCAATACATTCTAAAGTGGAATCTATTTTTCGGTAGCAGATGTCACCAAAAATAATTTCAACAAAAAGACAGAGGTCTAAGAAGTTTTCTAGAAATAAACATGCTGGATGCTCAATCTAGGCTTATTTACCTGTATAATAATAGGCTGCTTTTAAGTTGTTAAAATTTGGTCTAAATATACCATCCAATCGTATAGGACCCGAGAATCGTTACAGGGAGGAGTTCTGTGTCCCACCAGTGAATTCAAGACGGGTCTATTAACTGTGTGTCCCTCGCGGTACGGGCCGGGGAATACTAACGGACTTACATAGCGAGTGGATGTCGGCCATGTCAGTTCCGTGTGAGTGCAGCTTTAGCAGGCACTGCCAGCTATTTACGTCCGATCACTGCCACTGTTGTACGATGCAATACAAAACGATTGCTGGGGAAAGTCGCATACGTCGAAGTTTTGAAATTTTTTTTTTTTTCCCCTTAATTTACATAAAGTTAGCAGTCAGCAATTAACATACTCATTACTGAAATATTTCAATTAAAGAATTTGAAGTAGCTTTTCAACTATAAACTGAAAATGACGAGTGATTGTCGTTTTCGGGATCAGAATAGCTGTTATTTTATACAGATTTCATTAAAGCTGTACAGCAAATTTTAAAAAACTTTAACGAAACATTTTTACAAAGTGTAAATAAGAACACTTACACAGCTTAATTTACTTGAAATGAAGTGATCGCCGCCGCCGCGCCGTGAGAAACATAGCAGATGTTTTCCTATTGAAAAACAAAAAGAAGAACCAAGACGACATTATTTACAAAACGAGAATATAAAATAAATACTTCTGCTTAAGAAAGGGAAGTTTTATAATAAAAAGGTTTAGTTGGAAAGAAAAATATATTTCCGCACAGCTTTCGATATGTAAGTTAGTCGTGTTTACCAGTGAACGGGAGCAGCAGTGATGCAACGTTTTCATTCCACTATCGCCTGATTTACGAGGCAATCGTCCGTTTTACTATTACCCTAACACGTAACCTGGCGCGTCGGTAATTACTCGTTACCGCCGCGAAAACAAGACGCGGCCGTGCCAGGCGGTTGCCAAGCGATGCCAAGCCACCAACCGATTGTTTGGTAAACTGGCAATGTTGACAATCAACTGGTTGGTTGGTTATCTTACTAATTATACCTTGTTTGTTCCGATGGAGCGAGTGTTCACATTGATTGAGTGGAAGTTAGTGATGTTTAGGGTTAAGTAAAGCTATTAGACTCCAACTATTAGTTTCAACTTAGCACTATCGGATGTAGGTTTAAATAAGATGATTATGATGTTTTTGAAACTGAGCTATGATGTGCTTGATGTGACAAGCTTGTGAACTCTGCCAAATTAGGTCCTTCAATGATATAATTAGGTACACTATAATAAAGATATTCTCTAATTCGTATTTACTCAGAATTAGCTTTTGCCTGCGGTTTCACCTGCTGCACTTGTATTGGTCATAACCTGAAATTATGTAGCCTTCTCGATAGATGGACTATCCAATAGACATTTATATCAATTAATTCTAGTCCGGGAGTTCCTGAGATTATCTCGTTCAACCAAAAAAATCTTCAGTTTTATAATATCAGTATAGATATAAATGAGTTAGTTGGCTGGGATAGCTGACAGCTGTACTTCCATATACCTAATAACTAGGCCTAAACATTTTAAAAATTAAGCTTTCCATTACCCCCGGGTACGAATTTGGTGGCAAGCGGAATCAAACAATTGCTGCATAAAAGAGTCTGCATTTACATAATTACTAAGAGTTTAATGTATTAACTTTGTACGTAACACTTTATGAAGACTAAACCCGACCACAAAACACACAAAACCTTAACTTACACTTACTGCAAGTGTAAGTTAAGGTTTTGTCATCTGGAAGATATGCAGTAATGAGCTCAGACAAGATCCCGGCGTATTACATACTGTGTTTATTCTACGTCTAGTACAAAGAGTGGGACAAAAGTCCCGATTACTTTCTCAAAAAAATAAACTATGATGCGGGACGGGAGGAAAATTATGCAAAAAAGGGTTTAGATCAAGGTTTTCCAACTTGCGGGGCGCCTCTCACTTGGTAGGCATAGGGTTATTTATGGAGCCCGTGCTGACCAATTACAGATTCAAACTGTCTATCGGAAAAACGTTTATCATTAAGCATGCCGTTTATACAAAAGTAAGCTAAATCGAATTATAATAAATAGTAATCTTTTTTAAAAGAAAAATGTTAACTACGAAACAAATTTCATCATTTCATTGAAATGGTACAACAAACAACTAGGTACAATATAAAACAAATATTAAAAAGAAACACAAAACTCTTAGAAAATATAGCAGCCCACAATGATGTACACAATCGTATCTGTTGAGTCATTGAGGCCTCGACACACAGGTCTGGACACACAGGCCTGTACGAGGGCCTCTAAATTCATCAATTAATCATTCAGCCAGGTTCATGCATTTCAGTTGTTGTGGCTGAATGTCGATGAAACTAGGAGAAAATCAATACCCACGATACAAATACATACGTTAGAATAATTCTAGGTAGGATTATCTTCACGGGACGGCCTCAACAGTTAACCGTGGCCCTGGAACGAAGAGTTTTTTTTTTAATTGTGGTAAAATCATCAAAGGAGTCCTCCCACTCCGGGCAGGGCGGGAGGGACTGTCAGACTTGTACTGACTAAAAGCCACGGTGTCCTTCAATAGCCCTTTATGTTCCGGGGTCACGGTTATGGAAATAAGACCCGCGAGCCGGCAGGCTTTGGCCCTCAGAGACGGGGCTCCGTCATTTTTGCTGACGATCTTTGAGGCTCGTGTGGGACAAGACGCGCCGTCAACTCGGGCATGGTCCATGGTCGGACAGCGAGTTGCCCTTTACTCGCTGTCCGCATGCCCGCGCCTTCGGTGGCCGGCGGTCATCTGCCGACGTCCGACGCCGTGGAACGGACTGCGAACGTGGACTGCGGTGGAACGAAGAGTTAAGAAAGAACACTGTCGATTTTAGTCAGTTCTTGTCTGACAGTCCCTTTCGCTCCAATTAAGACGCAAGTACTCATTTGAAGATAAACCACGCAAAAAAAGGTATTTTTGGAAGAAGGTGTGAGCATGTGTAATTTTGTACTGAATAAGAAAACCAAAACAACAGAAGATATTACATAAACATGAGCGCCGCCATCTTAAAAGAATTAGTAAAAACAAGGCGCTCATGACTTGTTAATGCGCGACTTTACAAGTCAATGTTGATGGATGTCCGGCGCGGACGGCGGGTGCTACCGTCGCGTGCGCCGAGCGTATCTATACTACATCATTCAATATTCTATATCTACATATTTGAAAATCCTGAAAAATCGATTTTCTAGATTTGGTTTACCCAGATCAATCTCGATACGTTTTACTGCAAAGCACGTTTAGACATGACAGCATCTTTTCCGTGGCTTTGTCTGCATGCTTGTCAACTGTATGACTAGAGCATTAGTAGTAGTATAAGTAACCCCGTACTCCATGGGGAAATGTTGGTTAACACAGAAAAGACAAATTTCAGCCACTTTCAGTAATTCTGGTCATCTTCTAAGCGGTCTGCCGCGACGCCTTATGTTTGGACTCACATTGAATTATTTTGACTCTAGTACATTGGGCAGGGTCGCGGAACTGTGACCTTGGTACGAAAAAGGCAATTCACAGAAGACGGTGGATTTTAGTCAGTACCAGTCTGAAAGACCCTTCTGCTCCAATTAGGCTCGTTTGATGATTTATGAAAATAGTTCTTTAGCAATCTAGCATCCGAAAGTAAATTTAAAAAGACTGTAGATATATCATCTCGGCCATAAACAATGTGAGGTTCCAGTTGTAGCCGTCATGGGCCAGCTAGTTCACACCTTGACCTGGCATTTGATATTTATGTCGTAGTTAGACAAAATGGCACACACTACATACATTGCCATTACCTGTAGGACTGTTCGTAAAGAGCAGAGGGGACGCGGCCCGGGGACGTTTCCTGTACGAGGAAATGAATATGTCGAATAGTCGCTGCGGAGATTTAAATACGAGAAGTATTCAGAGAGGTATTAATTACTTCGCTATTAAGAGAATTTCAATAATGCATGACTTACGATACTTACGAAACAGGTTCATTAAAATATTTCAGTCTCGTTTTAAATAAATGAGCGAGTTTGATTGAATTTCTCAGTGCTGAAACAGAATTTGTAACCGTCTATAAATAATAATCAATTTGCTTAGTGTAGGAACAAAAATACCAGTCTTTTATTCTTCTATAATAGTAATACTTCTGTGAGGACCACACGCAGAATCATAAGTATATTCATAATGTAAACTAAAGTTACAAAGACGAGACATTATTTCAGTCTCTTTTTTTGTAATTTTGTTTGTAATGAAAACCTAAACTCAAAAACTACATACAGATTTCAAACATTGTTAAATAGGTAGTAAGATACATTGTTAAAGATAACAATACTTACTTATATAATATATGTGTACATAGGTATCGTTATCAATCTGTGCAAAGCCAGGGTCCACTAGGCAATAAAAAAACTGAAACTGATTCCAATTCTACCGGAATGTACTAAAACACTAGCTTCAATTTCCATTGAACGACCTGAGTATCCTGCGACGACGACGATGTAAGTTGTCAGCACAATGGACCGGAAGTGTCGCCGCCGGTCCCTTCGTGTCCACTCGTGCAAGTCTCGCGAGCTCATAACTCCCACACAACTATACAGGGTGAATTTTTCAACTGGGCGTGGATGGCTACTTTCGAAACTATGAGGAATATCGAAAAACGTTGAAAGGAGTCTCGAGGCCGATTTTGACGAAAACTAAAACTGCATCATTGGATTTTAGAAAAATCAAAAATCCTAGCCAAGAATCGAACACACTGATTTTGGAAAAAAAAAATCACACCCTGTATTATTACACCGTTCGATAGTGTTACTAATAAGGATCAAATTCTGGGAAGTAATCATATGCGGCAAACTTAAGGAAATGGCTGATTTTTATGAAATTGCTATTTTTCCATGTTACTTTACATCTACTGAGCCATAATTTATTCAAAATTATAAAATTTCATTCTTTTCAATGTCTCACTGGATTTGACGTTTCAACAATCCCACTGTACTTAGCAATACGACATTATTGAGTTGAACTAAAAATAGCATTATTTTAAAGAAGAAACGGTAACTTATGTTCCAAATACAGTCTTTGCCTTGAAGATTAATCAGTTTTTTTTGTAATTATACGTTTTCCTTAAGTTTGCCGTATATGATTACTTGCCAGAATTTGATCCTTATTAGCAACACTATCGAACGGTGTAATAATACAGGGTGTGATTTTTTTTTTCAAAATCAGCGGGTTCGATTCCTGACCAGGATTTTTGATTTTTCTAAAATCCCATGATGCAGTTTTAGTTTTCGTCAAAAACGGGCTCGAGACTCCTTTCAACGTTTTTCGATATTCCTCATAGTTTCGAAAGTAGCCATCCACGCCCAGTTGAAAAATTCACCCTGTATATAGTACAATCACATTCCATAATTATAAACGACTAGGAATCTGAAACTAAGTCCATTGATAAGTTTGTAAAACAAAAAAGACTTTTTTTTCCATCTCATTATTAATTTACTTCCACCTATTAAACTCTACAGTGTAATGTTGACTTATATACTGAATTCCAAACACAAATATGTAAAAGGAAAAGACTGACACGTGTGTCAACCCTCAGCTGAAACCTTTGAAAGTATTTCAGGAAATTTTGCATGAAATGTAATGAACGCGAACACAACGTTCTATTTTAGCGTTATTGAAATTTTATACCTGAAAGGTGTGAGAAGGAACATGAGTTTTGTATTTCAAGGGCAGACAATAAAATATTCTGAATTATAGCATAGGAGGAAATTGGTATGTAGGAGAACTAATCTATATCTATAAAAATCAATGCCATTTTTCGTTCTTATTTATAACTCAAGAAAGGGCTCACCTATCCAAACCAAATGCTTAGGCCTTGTTCGGACTATTTAGTAGATCATTTATGTGAAGTTTGCACAAAATCGGTCTAGCGGTTCTTCATTTATCACATTTTTTCGTAATACGTAGCGAAGCACGGTTTGGGCTGCTAGTAGATTAATATAGCACATAAAGAGAGGAAAGTTTACTGTGTAGTTTAGTTTTGTACTAGTAATAGCAGACTGTAATTGTATTTCAGACACTTGATACATTTATTTATAGGGAGTAATCCTAGTATCGAGCTCCACTCGAAGTCGTGGACAAAAACTAGTCACATAAAACATCAAGTCAAATAAATTCAACAAAACAAATTCCCTGATCACTTTAAATACTTTTCTTTTGAAAGCAAACTCATTTCGTATGAACATCTTTAAGTATTCCAAAATCTCTAGAGACAAACTGTAGGTAAATCTAGAAATAGGGACAAAAATTCCGGGCGTTCTAGTGAAATAGGGTGGTTGTTCAGGAGCCTACTTTGTGAAAGTCGGTCAAGTTTATGATGGAGAATGTCAAGGCGTTTCCGAGCCTACGGTTTGTTGTGTGCCACTGTCTGCTATAATTAGCTAGCTACCTGAAATGTACACCACGGTGCTTTGTTCAAAAGTAACATGTCAACAAATGGGACAGTATGTGGGGATGATTTGTAGTGTGCCTCTAACAAATGATTGCAGTTAATTTAATGTGGAACAAGGTGCAAAATTACTCTAAAACCGGAGATAGATGGACCTTTTTCCACGTTTTAAAGAAAAATCTCCAAGAGAATCGTCCAAAACAACGTTAAAACACAGAGGTTATGTCAATTATTCTTTGTGTGTCTCTTCAATAATAGAATGGAACAGGGTTTGTTTGCACTTTCATTGAAAAGTTTAAAAGGTTGACGACACAATGAGACAACATGACGGTACCTATTGAATACTTAGTCATGATAATTACAAACGAAGGAGTAATGTATTTAAATAGATAATAACCGTCATGACAACATACGAGTAGCATAGCTTAACATGTCTACTAGTGAACTATTGATCGATCATTAATTACTAAGTTTTCCTCTTCCTTTAGTCTGACTGTAACTTATTAATATTTCTCATATTTTCGACGTAATTATGTACATTGCTCAGGTCGTTCAATAAATCTTTTATTCCTGTTCAAACATTACTGTTACGATTGCTTTCATATTGTTGGTCTCCAACTTCATAATTATGTTGTATGTGTATATTTGCACGCTCACCAACTAAATATCCTTTCATTTCGGTACAAATATGACTACACAAATAAAATATCCTTTCAATCCGGTCCCATACAAACGTTTCTATGGAGCAGTCCTTATCTACTCTCATTGTAAGCACATTACGCACATTTCCCAAACGCCACGGTCCTCGCGCGTCGACAACCGAAAACACCTCGCCAGCAAAAACCGTTTGTCCTTCTTGGCCATCTTATTCTCATAGCAATAAAGCCTGAAATACCCTGCTTCAAAGGCCAATCCAACAAACATAATTTGCACCTTAACAAGTTTTTATTGAAGTAGCAATAAGGATAAGTATTGCTTGTGTCGGGTTAAGTGAGGTCTGTCGCAGAAGAAAGGATCTCGACATATTATGCTTGTATGATGGTAATAACTGCTTTAGTGCTAGAAAGTATGTTTTATGTATGTAATGCTCACTTGTTCGTCGGCTCATCAAATAGTTATGTAACGGGAGGGTTGCGGTATAATCGCAGACGTTAGTATAATTTGCATCGTCTATTGAGTTCACATGTAGAGGCCCTCTGTTGAGAGTGCTCGCTGCTTGCTGGGCCGTCGTAAGTAGGTCAACGCCTTAGCCTAGATGATGGATTCTAGTTTATATGTAAACTTTAACTATTATTTAGACTGCTTGAGCTGAGAGATTTGCAACGCTGCTTGTGTACAGTTACTTCTTAGATTACACATTCTCAAACAAATCGTACATACTTTATGTTAAAACAATCTGTTACAGTTGCTATATAAATATTTCAAATGCAAAATCAGTTCTATGGTTTCCATTTTTCTTTTCAAACAACCGTCAACAAAAAGAATTACAGTAGACGGCGGTGCGGGATCACAGTTCATAGTCGCTGCGGAACAAAAGGATTGGCCAGAACTACAGAACTTAGCGAGATATGAGTTGAGAAGTGGTCGCCATTGATCCCTCTGAGCTTGTTTAGTTATTGCTAAAGTTAGGAGGCATCGAGTCGACCCGATTTGTTTGCCTTTCATACAGTTACTTAGAGGCTTTAGATGTCTCTGTTATATCTTTTTAATAGAATTGAGTTGATCTAGTTTGGAACTTTCTTACAGTTTCGTCGTTACTGACCTACTTATAAATTATGACTAGAGATTTTATTTTAAATCTTGAGAGTATTTCCTATCCATCGTCATTCTGTAAATGTATAACAGAAACAGTTCAATTGTTCAATTAAATGTAACTCTAATAATAATAATAGAAAAAGTATAAAGTGGTATGTGTATCATCCTTTGAAACCAAATGTAAGCCCCTGAAAAGGCTAAATATTGGCAATATATCTATAGACTTCAGTGAAGTCAAAACTGTGTATTGTTGGGCAACAATACGCGCGCGATCATTGTTATCTCGTACGGCCGTCCTCGCAAGTTTCAGAATAAAAATAAACTTCTCCTGTACGAGTATGAGTTCCCGTATTGTATTGCATGGATCACAACTTGTGTGGTGGAGTGTACCTAGTATAGAGACAGACCTTTTGTTATAGATTGGATGAGTTTTGTTTGTAAAACTTTTTATTTCAATAAAATAAATTTTGAAATTGAGAATTTGAGAACTGTTTCTGTTGCACTGCAGCACAACGGCCTTTTGACGTGGTTTGAAGTGCGTTCGATCTTGGGATGATTGGTTTCAATTTTTCTTTTTTTATTATATTAAATGGTTACTCTTTACCTACAGTAAAGTGTAGGTCAAGTATGAAATGGCCATCCTAGCGCTAGATGCCACTCAACCTACTTAGGTTTACTGTCTAGGTTTCACATAAGTATGTGAAACCTAGACAGCTAGGCTTTGGCTAAATGGGCCGGAGACCTAAGCCATGCTTGCTTCGGAAAGTTGTAAATGATCAAATTACCTCGAACAGTGCTGAACGGTGGCCTCACGCCAAAAATATTCTTTATCTAGGGCCCACAGTCGCGGCCTTTTGTTTCAATTATCATTATGTCGGCTTTACATCCCTGTGGAATGCTGGCCGGACTCAAGACACACTTCTAAATAAACGTCTTAACATATTTTGAAGGATATCATGTCTGTTGAATCTGCAGACAACAGACATACATACAAAAAAACTTTAATATGTCGAAGACATAATGAACACCCGGGTCGACGACGCTTCGTGTTCCACGCGCACCTCAAAGAGCGTCAGCAAAATGACGGGGCCCCCTCACAGAGGGCCAAAGCCTGTCGGGGTCGCGGGACTTATTTCCATCACCGTGACCCCGGCAAATAAAGGACTATTGAAGGAGACTGTGGATTTTAGTCAGTACAAGTCTGACAGTCCCTCCCGCCCTGCCCGGGGTGGGAGCACTCATTTGTTGATTCTACCACGCAAAAATAAAAAAAGACATAATGAGTACTCAGATGTTCTGTTCGCAGCATCCACTTTATACATCAATTCACACTCCGCAGTACATTTTAAGAACAGTGTCGTTTCTCCAAAGTTTCCAAACTTTCATCTAATATTCGGGCAATAATCAAAATTTGATTAACGAAACCTTTCAATTGGAACATTAATTAATTTACTAAGTCCAGAAGTGATTTCTTTGGCATCGAGTAAAACATTCATCGTGATGTCAAAATGTAAAGGTTGTAACTTGTGATTATTATAAAAGTTTCAAACCATGGATCGTAAAAACTTGGAAACAGAGGTAATGCCGTAAATTTTCATTCTAACTCGGTAAGTTCACAAGTTCATAAGGCACCTAAAATTAAGTGTAAAAGTTAATTACAAACTTTTTACCTACAGTTTCATGTAATAAGAGTTTTTTTATACTGTTTTGAACATTTTGATTAACTAAGACTTACAATATTTTTGATGTAAGATTACTTTTTGAACTGTTATTCCACCTGTTTAACTGAGAGGACCTACTCTAAACAGTCAAACTCCGGCCTAATCCGCGGGATTACATAAACAGGGAACCGCGAATCTGGAACGCAAAGGACAACTGCAAGAACAGGGAAACACCACCACGTTCCTTCAGTCGCCCTTTGCGTTCCAATACGAGTAGTCGTAGACGTCGTCAATATGAGCTCGGCTCAGTGTTCCCTTCCGCTCCATCCAGGGCGGGCCAACACATTTCATGATTATACACCACTAGAAATTAAAAAAAAACAATCAGAAATACATCATGCTTTGCCATATTTTGATTATCGATGTTGAATGGATTATTAAAACAACACAAATAGGTAGATCTAGTTATTCCACGTATGTCATCATCTAGCTCTTTCTCCACCTTGTTGCAGTCGACTTGCAGTTAAAGACATCACCAATTAATAATTAAAACTGTCTTTTTAAAAACAGTATAACCTTCATAATTAAAATTAAAAAAAATTGTGATAGACTTAAGGTTCAATTTAGCTTGTGGGAATTCTTGGTAATTAAAATACGTGTTTGCACTATGCTGATTTATTTTCGACTAATCCTTTACAATATTTTCTTCGATATATTAGGGCGACACACACATGCATACATACTTGATACACTCTTTCACACATACAATGATCTTACTCAACATACCGCCCACCAAAGGGTCTATGGCCCTTTCACAAATTCTCGTAAACTTAAGAAGGTAATTACAATGCAAATCATAAGCTAACACATGAAATTGGTAATTATTTGAATGAATCAGTTTAGTAATCTTACATTTCAATATTTAAACAGCTTAGCATACAATTCAAGTATTAATATCTATTGGTAAATAACATAACTTATTAAATGACCTTTGTACTATGCTATCACCACTTTTCACTGAATATACACGCGTTACACCGTCAGTACCCGGGTGCTTATCAACAATGCGTCCCATCATCCATTTACCCGGAGGTAAATTATCTGATTTTATTAGGACTATGTGTCCTAGGTCAAACTCCTTGACTTTGTGGTGCCATTTTGCACGTTCTTGCATTCTGGACAAGTATTCTTGTTGCCATCTGTGCCAAAAGTCAGTTAATAACCTTTGTTGATGTTGCCATCTCGACAAATGACTCATTGGAATATCTCGTAGGTCTGGTGTCGGCACAGTGATGGGTGTTTCTCCAACAAGGAAATGACCGGGTGTCAGTGGTTGCAGGTGATCTTTGTCCATGTCATCCAATATGGTTAGCGGCCGTGAGTTGAGGCAGGCCTCAACTTGACATAACAAGGTGCTCAATTCTTCGTAGGTCATATGTCTAGTCATGATCCGTTTTAAATGGTGCTTCATCGCCTTTACTCCCGCTTCCCAGAGTCCACCCATGTGTGGGCTATAGGCTGGGATAAAGTGCCACTTTGTTCCTTCGAGTGCTAACTTCTCGGCAATTGGCCCATCAAATTGTAATTTTGCCTCTGTCCAATCCGCTACCAGTTGCCTGTTTGCACCGACGAAGTTGCGTCCTTGGTCGCTCCATATCTGAGCACATCGTCCCCGCCGTGCTACAAATCTTTGGAAGGCTGCGATGAAAGCGTCCGACGTGAGATCTCCCACCAATTCCAGGTGAATCGCCTTTGTCGACATACAGACAAAGACCGAGATATATGCTTTATGCGTTTTAGCTCCTCTGCCTCTTGACATCAAGACATGATACGGGCCTGCGAAGTCAACGCCCGTGTTCCAGAATGGTTTTGCAGGTGTTACTCGAACTCGAGGTAAGTCTCCCATTTGCTGTGGTCTTGCTATAGCGCTTAGTTTAGCACAAATGAGACATTTTTTGATCTTAGATTTGACTAATGTCCTTGCTTTCAGGATCCAGTATCTAGTTCGTAGGAAACAGAGCATGGCTTGAACTCCGCCATGCAGCGTTTTCCGGTGTGCATCGGTGACGAGGAGAGTGGTAAGGTTGTTGTCACGGTCAAGTATAATCGGATGTTTGGCATCATCATTTAGGTCAGAGTGACGCAGTCTTCCGCCCACCCTGAGGAGCCCATTCTCATCCAGGTAAGGTTTTAAGTTGTTTAGTTTACTCTTTCTTTTAATTGGTAAGCTTGATTTCAGGTGCTGAATCTCTTCATCATAGCTGTCTCTTTGTGCTATTCTCACGCATGTTTTCAACGCATCATCTAATTCCTCCGTGTTCATAGGTAAGTCTTTATTTTCTATTTTTCTTCCCTTTAAAAATCTTTTGCAGTACGCTATTACTTTAAGCAGTTCTTGTAAAGTATCACAATTTTCAAATTTTGTAGAAATGCTTTTTTCATTATTAATTGTTAGGTTAACTTGTATTGTTTCCTTTCTTTCCAGGTCCGTCATCATCGCGTTTGGTCTGCTGTACTGGATTTCTCCTTCCCTCAGCCACTCTGGGCCCTTCCACCATAGCTCATCGTCCTTAAGTTCTAGCAAGGATGTTCCCCGCGAAGCAGTGTCAGCTGGATTTTCTGGTGATTTGACATGAAACCAGTTATGGTTACCAATGTTGTCTAGTATTTCAACTACTCTGTTTCTAACGTACGTGTTCCATCTTGCAGGATGACCGAAAAGCCAGGAAAGTACGATAGTAGAATCGGTCCATGCGAATATCTGACAGGTTGGTATATTCATTGCTTCCTTTATCTGCTTCAAGAGTCCAGCAAGCAGTACAGCTCCACTGAGTTCTAGACGAGGTAAAGATTGTGGTTTTGTAGGGGCTACCTTCGTTTTAGCAGCAATGATGGAAGTTTTTACATCCCCTTTGGATGTACGTACTCTTAGGTAAGCTACTGCTGCGTAAGCTTTCGTTGAGGCGTCACAGAAGCCGTGGATACTGGTATTCTTCATGGTGATTTCAGTAGTATGAAGCCATCTGTCTACTTCAATATCAGGTAAGTATAGATTTATTGATTCTCGTAGATTATTCCATTCTGTGGCAATGTCTTCATGTACTTCTTCGTCCCACGTTACTCCTTGTAGCCATAATCGTTGAATGAGAAGTTTTGCTGGCAAGATAGATGGTGCCAGCCAGCCTAGAGGATCAAAGAGTCTTTGTAGGTCGGCCAGAATTGTTCGCTTTGTAGTGAGCTTTGTCGTAGCAGGTAGGTTTGGGCTGTATTGGAATCGATCATTGCCCATGTTCCAATGTAATCCTAAGGCTCGTGTTATTCCATCTAAAGTAATATCTAGTTTTACGTGAGAGCTTCTTTCAGATTCTTCAAATTCTTTCAGAAAGTCAGCATCGTTAGAACACCACTTTCTTAGCTTAAATCCGCCCTTCTGGAGTATGGCGTCTATTTCTTTGGCCACCTTTAATGCGTCTGTGACATTGTCTTTACCTGACATCATGTCATCCATGAAGTAGTCACGTCTTATTATTTCTGACGCTTCAGGATAGTTTCGTCCCTCATCTTTAGCTACTTGATGCAAAGTCCTTACTGCCAAGTAAGGAGCAGAAGCAGTTCCGAACGTGACTCTGGTAAGACGATAGTCTTGGACCGGTTGTTGATCATCATACCTCCATAGAATTCGTTGAAGATCTCGATCTTCCTCCTTTACGATGATTTGTAAATACATTTTTTGGATATCAGCTACGAAGCAAACTTTCTTCATTCGCCATCGCATGATTAGACTTCTCATGTCGTCTTGTAACTGAGGTCCAACCATCAGTTCATCATTGAGTGATACATTGTTGCTTCCTCTTTGAGATGCGTCAAAAACAGTTCTTAATTTGGATGTCTCTTTGTCTTCCTTTATTACGGCGTGGTGTGGTAAATACACAGAAGGGTTAGAAATTTCTGCTTTAGGTACTTCTTCCATGTAATTTAATTCGTAATCTTTCATGACTGTAGCATAGTCGCCTTTAAGTTTTGGGTTTTTCTTGAATCTTTGTTCTAGTTGATTTAATCTCTTTAAAGCTATTGGTCTTGTATCTCCATGGGTTGATAATAGCGTGTTACATTTCTTTGGTAAGGTTACAATATACCGTCCGTCCTTGTTTCTTGTGGTCGTGGTCTCATAGATTTCCTCGCACTTTCGTTCTTCAGCTGTGGGTTGTTGTTTGTCATAGGGGTCTTGTTCCCACATTCGTTTCAGTATATCATTTAGATCAAGATTGAGGTGCATTACGATAATTTCATCTCCAGGTTGTTTGTGTTCCACGTTCCCAAATAGAATCCAACCCAAGGTGGTGTTTTGTGCACATGGTGTTCCTGGGGGACCCTTGATAACTTCTCCTTTCATAATTTGGGCACACACGTCAACACCTAATAATAAATCTACTCTTCCTGATTTATTAAAGCTTGGATCCGCCAGAGCGAGTCCTTGAAGATGCGGCCAGGTGTCGATGGAGATGGTTTGTGACGGTAATGTGGTTGTGAGTCGCGTAGACATGATGTACGTCTTGACTTTAAGGTTGAAACTGTCGTCGTGTCTGGATAGTAGTTCGAATTCTGCAGCATGTTTAACGTTCGTTTTGGTTGTGCCGACTCCAGTTATGGTGCCATTGACAGGCATTCTCCTCAATCGTAGCATCTGGGCCGCTCTTTCACTCATGAACGTTGCTTGAGAGCCGTGGTCAATCAAAGCACGGAGCACAGTCACTTGTCCTGAGTCAAGTTTTCTTACTGGTACAAGGGCTGTGGCCAGTAATGCAGTGGACAAATTGGCAGCGACATGCGATGAGAGTGTAACGTCGGTTACGGCTGATTTTGCAGAACTTTGGTTAGTTTCAACGCCATCTTGTTGTTTCTTATTGTCTGGTTGATTTGATGACGTCATCGGCGTAGATTGATGCGTGAGCGTGTGATGACGTCTGTGACATTTTCGGCAGGACATCTTCAGGCGACATCTATAAGCGGAGTGTCCTGGGGCCAGACAATTATAGCATAGATTGTGCTTTTTCAGGTATTCAGACCTCTCTGCTGGATTAAGTTTTATGAATTCCTCACAATGACATAACGTGTGGTCCTTTTCGCACATAGCGCAGCATCTTGGTTTTGTGGTGGAGGTATTTGATGTAGACACATGTACAGCGTATTCCTTTCCCTTAGGTGTAGGCTTTTCCTTGCTTGAAGGCGTGATAAGCTCGAGCGTGCGGAACTTTGACTGTAGGAACTTGTGCAGTGCTTCCCATTTAGGTAACTCGTCGTCATTGTCATCGTAAGCAACTTCTTCCCATTCACGATGTGTGTCTGGGTCCAATTTTTGAACGACTAAAAATACAATGAGTGAGTGGGTGAGTGTATCCCACGAACTAGTTGACAGTTTCAGGTTTTTCAGCGCGTTCAGACATTCAGTAGTTGTGTCCAATATTGATTTAATGTTGTTTGCAGTTTGCGTAGTTATCTTCTTTTGTGTAAACAATCTTTTCAATATTGCATTGACAATAATACGCTTATTTCCGAAACGCGTCTTCAACATATTTAACGCACCTTCATAGTTAACCTCTGTAACTTGCACGTGCTTCACTAGCGACAGGGCTTCTCCCGTAAGACTGGTTTTTAAATAGTGCAGCTTTTGTACATTACTTAATGTTGGATTATTGTGCACTAACGACATGTACAGATCTTGATAAGCAGGCCACTCATCATAAATACCTGAGAAAGTGGGAAGTTCAATCCTTGGTAACTTTACTTGTACCTCCATAGAACCACTAATGTTATGGTCAGCTTGCATAGGCACCGGCGGCGGCGGCGACTTGTTGTATGAACACAATAAATCATTAAGATCGGCTAATAAACAGGTATACAAATCTTCCAGAACAAAGTATTCTTCATTTACGAAATATGGAATGTCTTGTCGATTCGCCTTAGGAACACATTTCACTAGTTCTAGATATGCACCTTGGTATGTACACCAATATTCTTCAATGTTTTTAATTCTGGCTTCTATGTATCCTTTTAATAAATGTTCTTGTAATAAACCTTCAATTTCAATTATTGCTTCTTCGTAACTTCGTAATAATATTATAAAATATTGTTATGATCAGATTCACTAATGAGACTTGAAATGTACTTGTATTTTTTGTGGCAAATTCCTTCTATTGTTCTCACTCGACGTTCGACCCGTCCTTTTGTATTGGGCTGTGCTTGAAACGTCGTAAGTGGAAACAGATGTCCGGCTCGATGTCGACCACAATGTGATAGACTTAAGGTTCAATTTAGCTTGTGGGAATTCTTGGTAATTAAACTACGTGTTTGCACTATGCTGATTTATTTTCGACTAATCCTTTACAATATTTTCTTCGATATATTAGGGCGACACACACATGCATACATACTTGATACACTCTTTCACACATACAATGATCTTACTCAACAAAAATAATCCTTAAAAGGTACAACATTCTGAAATTACCTGAAAAAGTAAACCAAGTACCTACACAGGTTTTAATATAAATCTCTTCCATCTCGAGGAGTTAAGTTAATCTTCTCAAGTTGATCTTGTGGAATCCAATTGGTGGCCACTCCGGGCCACCCCGGGCCACCCTGGGCCACTCCGGGCCACCCTGGGCCAGCGTCTTTCTGAGTTATACAGACTGGAAGCGTTTCCCTCAGATTGGTAATGAGATTGGACGTGTTCAATTAGGCAGCGTAAGCAGCGCCCTCTATTAACTGAAATGTAATTATCTCGGCGCCAGAGCTACTATATCTTATGTATACTTGTTGCCGCAATACGGATGTAGGTTAGCTGATAATTATATGAGCTTAAACACATTTTGAAATCGGAATTCGGAAAATAGCAAGTTTCACTCTTTTCGAGCGTTCTACGTTTGTATATGAAATTAAAACTGCATGGATTGTTTATTTCAATCCAATCAATGTTTGATTTTCAACCATCTTAATCATTGGTACAATGTCTTTTTGTCTACGCTGGACATTCTTGATAAAAATTTAATCACAGATTAAGTTACTTAAATCATTAAGAATCAAAGTAATTATGCAAGAATAGGAAATGCTTAAATTAATTCAGAGCATGTCACTTTACACGTACAATGTTGAATTTATACACAGAAAAAGCTCACCAAAAATATAATAAATAAGTGTAATAAAATAAAAATATGTAATAACTTGCCGTCAGGTTAAACGAGATAACCTGTCCATGATATAATAATAATTAAGTGCTTAAAGTACTTACCATTAACTTTACCATTAATGTAGGTAAGTATTTTATTATTAACAGCTTTTATTGTATAAATATTAGTTATTGTATGGACAATGTCAATTTTAACCATTTTTTAGTCTTTAATCTTCTGTGGCTTTCAAAATAATTGCGCGTGTTTGTCAATAATAAATAAATAAATAAATAAATATTCCACAACTATCACACAACGCCATCTAGTCCCAAGCTAAGCAGAGCTTGTGTTATGGGTACTAGACAACTGATAAACATACTTATATATTTCTAAATACATACATATTATAGATAAATTACACCCAGACACAGAACAAATGATCATGCTCATCACACAAACATTTGTCCTGGGTGGGAATCGAACCCACGACCCCCGGCATAGCAGTCAGGGTCACTAACTACTAGACCAACAGGCCAGTCAAATGCAAAAAGTACTTATGGTTGCGGAGATTTTAGCATTGAAACAAGCTTTTTATCATGAACTAACTGCCCGTCCCGGCCTCGCACGGGAAAATAGCATGTATGTATATTAAATCTACAGTGAATTTAGTTCTCGAATGGTGAAAAATTTTTTGTATTCATTTTTGAGTTTTTTCATTACAACCATACACACACACAAAATACAAATATTTCTTAATTATTATTATGTAGATATAGATTTAAGGAATCTTCCAACTTCGTATAATATGCTTGCCTACATAGTATGCGTTAAATATAGTAAGTATTTAAGACTTTTAATTTAATCTAAATAAATTCTTGTAACATTAGGGATTAGGGAGGTATTTTCTTGTAACATTTTCGGCAGGATCTCAAGAAAGATATAATACTTTAGCAATCCTCAAACCTAATACTTATTTCCCGAGGTCCCTATTTCTAGTAATATAGTTATATCCGCCACCTCTTTAGCTAAACAAGTTTAGAACTTTTCGAATACAAAGCGTACACACGGCTACACATCAAACTATACAAAACCAGTTTGTCTTGGTCTCGCTTTGTACGTTTTTTTCACACAATAAACGGTCAGCTAATACTGGTTTTGTATAGCTTGATGTGTAGCCGTGTGTACACGATATGTAACGCAATTATGTGTTCTCCGCTCCGAAATCATAGCGTCTCTTAATATTTCCATCGTTTGGTCGGCGCAGGCCGGTCGCAGTCGCACGCTCGTACGGCAAATGAATTAACTTCCACTCCATCGAACTCAGGTTAATTGTGATAAACTGAGACACACTAGAAAGGGCAACACAGGAAGTTATGTATTAGAGAAATTATTAAATGGTCATTCTGTTTGGTTTAGGCCCAGATTTTTTACAAATAGGTAGTAGAGTGCGGTGGAATAAAAGAAAATTTTGTGTAACCCCGAGAGGACAAGCAGAAAGTATGTATTCACATATCAGTTAGGTATTTTTAAGTCCCGTGTAATGGGCAAGTTTATTTTTCTATCAACCGACGTATCTACGCTTATGTGGCTTGGGTTGAACTTTCTATTTGAGCCTAATCAATGAACAAAAAAGTTTATCGTCTGTCATCATGTTTACAAGAAGTATTTACCACATTATGTCACACATCCAACATTACATTGTACCTCACGAATTACGATGACAATACGGATTCCGTGTATGTAAACAACATTGGAAGCTCACCCGCGTACTAACACGTCTGACAGACATGACTCAACACACAACTAATATAAACTAGGTAAATTAAATGACAATCAAAGCCTTACTCTGGTCCACATAGGTAATACATCGCTGAGCATGAGGTATTTTTTTTTTTGACGTGGTAAAATCATCAAGTTAGTCCTCCCACCCCGGGCAGGGCGGGAGGGACTGTCAGACTTGTACTGACTAAAATCCACGGTGTCTTTCAATAGCCCTTTATGTTATGGAGTCGCGGTGATGAAATAAAGCCCGCGACCCCGGCAGGCTTTGGCCCTCTGAGACGTCATTATGCTGACACTCTTTGAGGCGTACGCTCCATGAGGTCTTCGGCTCAATGTACATTTTCTGTTTTTTTTCATCAGGGATATAAATATCCCAAGGTCGTAGATATCAAGTCAAGAGTTAAGGTTACTTCTAGGCAAGCTTGACTTACGAGTTGTAGGTCGTGGGTTCGAACCTCGCCAGGCACATTACTTTGTGTAATATACTTCATCACCACTGCTCTCAGAACGGTGAAGGAAAACATCGTGAGGAAACCGGCATGTCTTACAACCAAAAACTTCAAAGATATGTGACATCGACCGATCCGCACTGGGCCCGCGTGGTGGATAATGGCCCACTCCCTCTCTCAGAGAGGAGGCCTGTGTGTGTCCCAGCAGTGGGAACATTATAGGCTGATGAAGATGATGATGAAGCGTGCTTCAACGTCGACCATATTTCTTACAATCAGGGGAAATAGTCAAACGCGAGCCTATATTAAATAACAATTTAAAAAAAAGTTTTTTTATTCAATGGAATCAACTTAAAAACAAACTGAAAAAGTTTATATTACCCTTTTTATTTCAGAAATTCAACAAAAATCTTCGAATAATCTATCTACCATCTAAGTAAGCAATAACGGATTCATGCAGCCAACATCTCGGCCGGCATATTGTCACCATTGCCAGTATTGCTGTATACTAAAATTTTCTCCAGAATAAAACGAACACTTTTCTGAAATATGCATCAAAATTGGTTCGTATAACTTAACGCGTGATATTCACAGAAAAAGACATAAACATTCCATAGACAAGCTCTGCCTGATCTTTCTAGAATATAATCGTGATGGTGGTGAACGCGCTCTGCTCGCAACTTATCGCTAAGCACCCAACTTAGTTTCAATAAAATACTTACAAACTTTCCAGCCAGCTATCACGGATAAACGGAAGTTATGGTCGAATTAAGGAATGTAAACCTTATTTTGTTACAGAGGAGGTTGAGAATACATTATGATTTAGCAAGTCTAGAATAATTTTCTGCTAAGATTTATTTATTCAATCTTTTCATCTGATTGTGAAACTTTTCTGTTCATAGGCTTTTATTATTTCGATCAGCTGTGAGCATTAGATCAATGTGTCAATTATGGCTTTAGTGGGGTAATCGTTAATTAAACTGTTTACTAGCGAGTAAGTGACAAAGCCTTTTTTTTTTTTTACTTGGTAAAATCATCAAATGAGACCTCCCATCCCGGGCAGGGCGAGAGGTACTGTCAGACTTGTACTGACTAAAATCCACGGTGTCCTTCAATAGCCCTTTATGTTCCGGGGTCACGGTGATGGTATAAGACCCGCGACCCCGGCAAGTGACAAAGCCTACTACTAAAACCAAAAGCACGGCTTTCGCAGTTCCACGTTCATAATTTACATATATCATACATACTCGTAAATAAATCCTGAAAAAGTCCTCTAAAATATGATCTGTACTATAAACATCAAAGAATAAGACGGATACATATAGACACGACAAGCAACCTTATTGGAAACTGTTATCGCTAAGTAGGTACATCTTAATATCGACGGTTAAAAGGAAATAGGTTATAAGCGACAAAAATCAAATTGTTCAGGAGAGCAGTTTAAAGTTTCAAAAAGTAGAAAAATGGACATAACTTTTTATGGAATTGTCATACCGTAAAAAGCGAAAAAGTCATCGCAGAGCCATGGGAGTAAGCGCATACGAAAGAGCGAATTTTTTTAAGTAGAATGGCATTCATAAGTCATTTTCGACCAAAGTGTCGCTTATGCCCTATTACCTTTTAACCGTCGATATATATAAATCTCGTGTCACAATGTTTGTCCTCAATGGACTCCTAAACCACTTAACCGATTATAATAAAATTCGCACACCATGTGCAGTTCGATCCAACTTGAGAGATAGGATAGTTTAAATCTCAAATTTTAGACCGGGTCCTCCACCCGTGCGAAGCCGGGACGGGCCGCTAGTACTATTATATAATGTGATACAAATCTTCCCTTTATAATGGGTATCGTACCCAACTACTCACGCACCAGTAGAAATACTGAAGGATGAATATAAAAACGTTTCCTCTGCTAGGTTACATTTGAAATAACAACGTTTTTTCCAAGTTGCGCGGGAACGTATCCAGCTGACGTTTACTACACTATTTTTCTTTCGTCCAACTTCATTCATACATGAAAATGTTCCGTGCAGAGAGAGAATATGTTCTTCATACCTTATTTTTAATAAAAGAATAATTTTTGTATAGAACGGAAAAGTTGGGAATGAGGAACATTTTTTGGGTGTATTATTTCGCACCCGTTGAATTTTAGTCAAAGTGACCTAACCCAAAATTCCCACGAGATCCTATAAGTTGTGATTTTGAAATAAACTGACCTTACAAATGTATTTTATAAATGTAGTGTCTTCAAGTATAATATAGACTAGCTAATAAAGGATTATTTGGCACTTTTACAAATATCATTGAATTTAATTGAGTGTCAATTCGTAGCTGAATTAGGTATGTGCAAGGAATTATTTTTTTATTTTTATATTCCACAACTACCACACAACGCCATCTAGCCCCAAGCTAAGCAGAGCTTGTGCTATGAGTACTAGACAACTGATAAACATACTTATATATTTCTAAATACTATACTTATATATAAATAAATTACACCCAGACACAGAAAAAAATAAATGATTATGCTCATCTCACAAACATTTGTTCCGGGTGGGATAGGAACTCAACCCACGACCGGCATAGCAGTCAGGGTCACAAACCACTACATCAACAGGCCAGTCAAATTAATTGAAAAACACCATCTATTCATAAATGATAAAATAAATATTATAAGTATTCAAAACCTGTGGAAAATGAATGATCAATGTACGGGTAAATACGGCCACTACATTATTACAGGTATTTTATGTCCAGTCCACGCAAAATACGCGCATCTGACGTGGAGTTGCGGATACCAGCCCGTTTTACAATAAGATACAATTTATGTCCATTCGATAGGAAAGTCGGAAGTTGCGGGAATTTTGAGATAGGTCACTTTCATTCACTACGATTTTCGACTTTTGAAAATAAGTTTCGTTAGTCTTCTTGTTTGTTAATTAGAGTCTCGCAAGTATTGTATCATCATTAGGACCAGCCAACGTTTTCATTCACAGCGTACCAACAGTAATTGGAGGATCTCTGTTACACTTATAATTACGGAAACAATTAAATTCTCCAGTTGAACAGTTCTGTGTTATCTGATATTCTACGGTGCCGGGTTAAAATGTGAAATGAAATTCATAATTCTATAAAAATGTTGCTGACATCGCAACAGTAATTATTTAAACCAAATACAATTTGTGTGGACCAATATTCTGAACCAATATTTTGTAGTAATATGTTTAATTAATCCCAATCCGGACAAAACTAGAATTTGAATTAATCAGTAAATATAAAATGATATGTGTACCTACATTTAGTTTATGGCTACATTGATTACTTGTAAAACTATAAAGTTACTTTGATTTGGCATATAATACTAGCAGCACACTCAGCTGAACTTAAAATATTTTATAAGCTGGTAGTAAAGCTCAGTGCTGACCGACGGAGTCGTACGCTACTCTCGGTCCCGCTAGTCTCTGTTAGCTTTATTGTGTAGCACGACTCGGCTTAAGCCATAGTACGCAGGCTTATGGTTGTAATTCTCCTAGTCATTGGCGTAATTTTCCGTGTTTTGACACTTTCCCATTTTTCGTTATCGCTTTTATATCACGCTTTATTGCTGGGTCTATGTACATATATCTCTACACATAGGTGTGTTTCTTGTTTTAATATTTTATTGGGCTGACAGTTTGCATTGCTAACAATTAATTTATTATTTGACGATTATTTGCGTTTATTATTATTTCAAATATAGGTAGAGTATTATTCTAACAAAATAAACACTGAAATGAATATTTATTCTCCAAAACAGAACAAACCTGTCTAAAAATTAGTAATCCTCTTGAATTATGATTTATCAAAGAAAGCAAAAAGCGGCGTTGTTCTAAGAAACGCAAAACATTGTTTAATTGTGTTGACGTTGATTGATCGCGTCATCTATCACGAGATCCAGTGAATCTGAGCGCAAGCGTGCGGCGCGGGGCGCACGGGTCGCGCCGTGTATTATACATGAAAATATTGAAACGGACATATTCGTATAACGTGACCCGAAGCTACAAATGTCATCCCTAATTACTTAGCCTTTAAACTACACAAACGTACTACCTATTCGTACAGTAAACCCATCTGTTCACAAAGCTAACTACTTAGCATGCAAACAAAAGCCGCAAGCCATAACATAAAATTTTACTCGCCGGTATCCGTAACCATCGGACGTCCGCCACCTCCACGTTAATGTGCACCGCGCCTTACTTGCTTACGCGTACGTATACATCGAGTAATGGATTACAGAAATTCACACAGTTTTTGAGTGGCAGTCGAAAAGCTTGAGCTAATATAAATGTATGACGGCACTTAATGAATTGAAAGCGGTACTAGAAACACTTTGACGGAATATGAGTCGAGTTATGTTATAATTTGTGCAAATCAAATGAACTCTGTCGGTTGCAATAGAGTCGTGCTTTAATCTTTGATAAAACATGCTTGTTTTTCTACATAGCTTGCAATGTTCTTTTTTTTTTTGTAACGTCTTTAGATAAATTCAAGTTAAAATGTTTGATTTTTTATGATTTAAAATAAAATGCGTTCCTTAATCACTGTGAAGTTGCACACGATGCTTTATTTTCAATACTTTAATATTAAATTGAAACTTCTTTGGAAAACTTAAACGATGAAAGTGTGAAATCGGCGGACCGGTGTACAGCATCAAAGTTTTGAATGGAAACGAGCAATAGTTTGACAACAGCAGTGTAGAACAAGTTTGTTCGGTTCAATTTTATAACTACTTTGCGTCTCGCGCGTCTTATCTGGCTCCTCTAAACTTGAGCGAGCACTTCAAGTTATAACTCTTTTCTGTTGCATGCAGTTACTCGTACTTTTGACTGACATATTGTCCTCATTCAATATTCGCTGCAAGTTCTTCATACTCACTGATAGGGGAGGTACTGCCTGCGGTTGCGTCCTTCGGAGGTTGGGTTGTATCTTGTATCCTTACGAGAGGACAATCTCGCGTAATCATAAATTGACGAATGACGACGATGCCGCTGGTGACACTCACTTTTGTGTTTTGCTTTACTGACGTATTTTCTTTTTCTTTATATATACGTTCCTGAAAAATCATTTAACAACTGAAATTAGTATCTAAATGATTCCTAGTAATCTTTCTTTCTTAATTAGTGACCCGGGATTTCTGATCAGTGTAGCACAATCATTTTTCTCTTTAATATATCTCATTCATCATCCCCTTTGTAGTTTCTTCTAGGAATATCAAACTAATCTGTGTTTAATTTCAGGAGGCGCTGCGCGGGCGCAGATGCGCGTCGCTGCGTTCTGCGGCGACGCCGGTGCGGGGGGCGGAGGAGTCGGGGCGCAGCACCCCCTCTGCCGCGCACCGCGCATCCCCTTCGCCCGCGGACACCCCTGCCCCCAAGAAATCCAACTGGGAAGTGATCGAACACTTCTCCTCCAGCAAGAGCAAGAGAAGTCCAACCGCTGTGAGTATTACTACATATTTTGTTATTTAAGTATATACTAATATAGAGAAGAGTATGTTTGTTCTTTAAATTTTACTATATTTATAATACCTAAAAAATCATATCTTCTCTTTCTTTTGTTGATTGTACTTACATAATTTGAAACGTTTTAATAATTTTGTAATGGATTCTATAAATGGCGCGTGTGAGAGCGTATACACACAAAGGTTTCTAAGAAAGCATTTAATAGACAAGAAAACTGTCGCTTTTCAGAGGCGACGTGATAGATGGCTTCTTAGTTAAAGGACGTCGTTTGTTCATGTACCTAATTGCCACTAAAGTTCTTACATAAACATGAAACTTCAGGGCACACGCTACGTAGGACATGGTATTTGACACTACGGAGCTTGTTTTTGTAAAACAGTTCCAGAGTGCGTGCGACATTCTGTTGATGTTATAAAAGAACCTCACGTTATGTCTGAGCTAATATTATCTGTTATGTTACGTGTGCTTTCTTTTTTTAAGTGGAAAAAAATCATGAATTGTGTACGGGGTATATAGGTACGCCCTGAAGAGGAGAAGGAGAGAAAGTGTTATTTTGTATAAGGCTCGAAATTCAAAAAATAACAGGAAACGTACTTGAAACAATATCAATTTTTCAATTAAATCAGAAGTCGAAGAATCACGTATAAATACGAATACAGAAAAGCGTCCAATATTTTTATAATCTCTTCATTGAAAACACCACGGAACCAAACAGATGCTGTTTGGTTCCGGTTTCCCGACGTGCCAGCCTCCCTGCGGGACAGTCGGCTCCGGACCGCCGCCGATTTTCCGCAAATTCTTGTAGTCGGTCCGTCTTCCGTCCGTCCCCGTTGACTTGGTGCGGGAGATGTTCGTAAAAACTCGGAAATGCGTGCAATTGGACCTCAGGGATGACAGCTTTCACCATTATTATACTCTTTACAGTCGTAAAATCCAATTTTGAGTATTTTCCGTAATGGATTGAGAGCTTTTAACTGCAAGGCCGCTAGCCGCTCAGTGCGATTGTTTGTGAAGTGGCTTGTAGCGCCCGCGATGGATTAAGTACTAATTATGTTAAGTGGGATTGAGCACATCCTATTGGATTCTTTTAAATGCTCTCGTTGCCGATATGAGATGGGTTTTCTTTATCGATCGGCTCGTTTTTGTAGAATTATGTAATACTCTAACATTTTTTGTAACGTATTAACGTGACCTTTTTATGTAGCATTGTTGATAAGATTAATATTCTTCGAGTCGATCCCTTCTCGGGACGGACAAACACAATCAAAGGGAATCGAGAAAGAATATTATAATATTATTCGAAGCAAAATTGGAAATGGTATTTGAAAGTATCATTCGACAACGCATCGAATTTTTCTCTTAAAATAAAGGTAAGTTTTTCTATACTCTACATCAGGACCTAAGTAAACAGTCAAAATATTATCATAAAACGCGGATAAACGCTTTGCTATTCTTTTGTTATAAAAACAATTGGAAGTCTTCGTAGTGACATGGAGTGGACTTGGAGCAGACAGATGCGGACCGATGTTGTTACTTCTTTGTGAAGTTATTCCGTGAAAACCTTTGACATAAATAGTGTTCGTAACGTCACGTCGACGACAAGTTATTCCAAGGCACTTGTTGTAAGGTGTTTGTCTACTAACCGGGTTTTATATTCTTGTATTATTTTTACAGTTCAGTGTAGCGAGTGTTATCAGTTTTTTTATTCTTTGAAGTTATTTTGTTACTTGGTAAGCTAGAAGGACCTCATTCATACGAATATATTATGTTTATTCCTCAGTCGTTTAATAGATTATGATTAAGTTTAAGTTCTTAATCCGCAATGATTGACGGGTTAGAGGACAAAATGCTGGATTATAAAGACATGAAGATACGGCAATAAACACTTACAGATATCTTCAAATAATATCTGTTACGTGCATACGTGATACTCATATAATTCAGTACCGATAAAAATAATATTGCAGCACCCGTATTACGATAACAAAAATATGAAAGTGAATTATATTTTTCCTGAATTAAAAATAGAACTCATAAAAACACACTAATTCTCTACATTTATCGAGTTTTATAATATTACATACCTAATATATACTAATCTAATCTTTTGACATGCTGCCTTAATTATATTTGTTTGTCTCCACTTGATTTTGTATAACATTTCTTGGCAAAACATAGTGCACATACTTTTGATATATTATTATTTGTAATCTACCTATGTTTTACAAAATAAAATATTCGATTTGATTTTATAACGGCTTGGTTCAGTGGATCATAAGAGTGCTGCGCAGCGTGTTGGTTCGATTCCGACTCGTATCAAATATAGCGTGATCTACAAATAGTTGTTACTGATGTAAATGTACCCCCAACACTGATACACAACACATTGAAGTTTAATTAAACGTTGTTTGAGAAGAAAAATCTGAACATTTTATGTTGGTCAAAAGTGAAGTAATGTATCTTCATAGAACTTAAAGATATAATATTTAGTAGGAAATATTTCATGAGATTTGACCCACTGGTGCAGTCTAAATAGCCTAGAGAGCCTTGAAAGCCCTTCCCAATAAAATTATACCCTTATACGAAATTAAGTCAAACAGCATTTTATACAAATTAAATCCTTACTTGAAGCTGAGTAAAAGAACATTCAAACTTTTTTTTCCAATTTCATTTGACATTCAAACTTTTTTTCCAATTTCATTTATTTTTGTGGACAGCCTCACACTTGACTAAAAATAAATATGACAATATTAAGAACATCTAAAAAGAAAATTTTTCGTGTTTCTTATGGATTCGGTATTTTTCCCATTGGCCAATTAAATGAATTATGCTGTAGACAGCTAGATACAGACCTGTCAGTAAAGGTTTCAAACATGATCATCCGAGAACATGTTTAGAAACGATGATTACGAACAAAACAAGTTTTTTCAAAGATAGTTTTTTACTAACTACCAGTACAAAAACAAACCTACAATATTGTACCCGAGGGTTTAAGAAAAAATATTTTCCCATTACCTACTCCGAAAATTGAGGCAAAACTTTACTTACCTACCTGCGGAACAACAATAAGAAGTATTATCAGTCGACTCAACTCCGCTCCGTTCCGTTCCGCTCACCTCTGCTCAAGGTCTTCGACAAAACTCCGCCAAGGAGCTTATTAAAAGAAAATTTGTCCCGAACTTCATACAAATAGATTTAGTGATGAAGCTTTCACATTGAGTTGTATTGACGTAGATATCCGACTCGTCAGCGTCGGGCGACGTCACGTTATCTGACGTCGTGACGTGACGCGCTGACACGCTGACGATGTGACGGTGTGACACGGGTCCTGCCCGCTGTGGCTCAGTAGTAAGTGGGGTTGATGTAGTGTTAAGGACTGGGAGACTCGTGTGTTGGTTATATTGATAGCTCTGATTGTTTTGTTAGAAATCGTTTTATCAGTAGTCACAGCTTATTGTTCATAATTGACTGTATAGAAAAAATACTGTGGGCGTAAGCTAACGTAACGTGATCTGTTATATAATACCGTACCCACGCCGCAGTAATGTTTCCCAACTATGTATAAACAGATTGCCTCTTACGGCGTAAAAACAAAAACACGTCAAACAACATCATTGTGTGTCCATAACAGAAATAACATTAATTGGATGGAACATGATTCTTGCACGTACGTATACTTTTATATTTATTTTTACATGGTTCTGTATCACTACTGCGAGCACACAATGCACAAAAGCTAACACAGGTTTGAGGGATCGCGCTCCTGGAACGAAAAGGACAAGTAAAATAACTGGGTAGGTTTTAGTCAGTATAAGGCTGACAGACTCACCATCCTAAACATTTTATCATAGACAAAAAGTTGTCCCACATTAGGAATATCTCCAGTAACGTGTAAGAGTTTACAAAAATTTAAACTCGCAGTATCGAAACACCTAGTCCTGGAACACTAAATGATCTACAAGTGATCATGCAAATTAATGTTTGTTCTGTGCGGGAATCGAACCAGCGGCATGCGGCGTAGCGTATTACCTAATGATATTCCGCACCATTCCGCAGTAGGTTTATGCCAGCTAACAAGGCCTTGTGTACGACTGTACGTGTGCTGCATGTCGTACCCTCATGAGAATATATTAGAGTGTGACGGCTCCGCTCCTGTAACGTCTTGCTTATCTTTTTAATGCTCCGTCTGATTTATTGCGGACATGTATTTCAGAAGAATTATGTCGGAGGCTTTTGTTTTCATGATCGTATTCATATTTGGCTGTGACAATCTGCGATCGTTTTGAGGGACAATCTATTACAATACAATAGTTAATTATTTCTCTAAAAAAGGTACAGTGATTGGTTTTTCAGTTTTCCAACCTTTGTGAGAATCTACAAGTGGGTTTGAGACATGTATGACAGATCTCTAGACTCGCCCTCTTAAATCATTTTTAAATTGAGTCTACTTATAGGTATTAATTTGAATATTGTCTCAGAGAGTAATATTGGGAAAAAATAACCAACCATAATTTTCAATTTACTCTGCAATATCTTAATCAGCATCAGCCAAGTAAAAGTGTTTAAGTAACTGATGGTATGTGGGTGTAAAATACACCTTTACCTAAGACGTCTACAGACTTATTGAAATATATATAGCTATTAGCTACACATTCGCAAATCAGCGAGACCTCAACCTCACGTGCCGACAAGCACTTACAATCGAGCTCGCTTCACAGTACGTCTGACAGGTATGAAATGTGGAACTATTACACTCTGTCGGACAAAGGGCGCCACCTCTCGCCACGCTACAGTGATGGGAGGAACAAAAGGGCAACTTGAGAACAATCCAAGACGACAAGACAATCACGATAGCAACCGTTCTGTATTACCACTGCCAAAACTACAAAATGTCGGAAAACCTCGTATTTATGTTAGTAAAAAGGAAAATAAATAACAGATTTCCTTTTCAAAGTACTGCCATTCTTTGTTATAACTTAGAAAGAGAAATAACTGATTAAGTGACGTAAATAACTCACGATTCAATCACATCAAGGTATTGACATAATATGTTTTCAATCAACTTTTCTTTTGAAAGTGTGATGTGAGTGAATGTCTAAGCTGCGTCTAAAAGGGCAATATTTTACTTATTTTTTTATTTATTTAATATTACTGCAATATATGGCTCTATTACAATTGCCTGCAATATTAGCAGCAATTGAAGCCAGACTACGCAATTCATGATTATATTTTGAGTGTGTTCCCGGCATTATAGCCTCACATTTTTGGTCTTGTGGTAAGCCTTAATAATGAGCCATACTGGTTCAGATTCAGACAAATGTATTTCCGCGATATATACTACATTAAAATGTTTTTGGGCTGGCCGGAAGGAAATGTTGTAGCCACATATAGCAAGTGAAAATACAAACCCGTATAGACGCACCTTAACTTGTTCCTTCGGCAGCAGTACATGCATTCGACTAATTAGAACCGGAATGTAGGCCTTTTGTCCAGGAGTACATTCCTGTCAAAAGCTCATATAACTCTAGCCACCCGAGATCCTACGTGCAACACAGAGCCTGCCAGCGAGCGCGCCGGGGATCGCTGCCCATAGCGAAAATACCGACACACATTGTTCTCCGGAATATATGTAATAGTAGTTTGTACAAACTATTGTAGCATTTCATTGTGGCAAAGGTCCGAATAATAGCTGTTGGATGTCATGAATGAACAATGAAGAAAATGCCAAAATTGTAGTCTTTATTACGTTACAATTAAAGAAAACACTTCTAATAAACAGTGATTTATATTGTTAATTGAATAATTTAGTGATTAATTGGATCACTAAAACAGTCAACATACTTATGAATGTGCCTACTTAATAATAAATAGACGTCTGGTCACATCATACAGTTTTAATCAGCGAAAGAAATCATCGGGTGTATTTAGTTGCATTTCTTAGATATACATGATCGATTTTCCAACTAATAGCGAAAAGTATGGTTCGAGTATATTTCGTTATTTCTTAATTCATATTTGGCTATCAGGCACAGTCAGTTAGTCGTCTAACTCACTTGATATAATTTATTCGTCAAGGATTCAAATGACAGGAGTCTTTGATCCTTTGTAGCACTGAAATAATAAATTACTTTTAATAAATAGACTTTACTTTGTGCTCAATGAGGACCAGATTTGTCACGTTTACAACCTAAGACAAGCCTCCTGAGCACTAGAAGGATCACTTTACTACTTTAAAACTTTTTAAAATGACCTTAAAGAAATGTCACGCGAAACAATGTCACAGAGCCACAATGTCTAACTCACTCAGTCCAACGTAAAACACCTCAATTACTTCAAAGAGACGCGTTAACATTTTATCTCAAGTCAGTTTAGAATTCAATTAAAAGCTGCTGTTATAAATTAGCATCAATTTGCTTCAACATAATTAATTCCTTCGTTACAAGAGTACTTTATGGTCCCATAAATATATAAGTAAGTAAGTATATTCCGTGTAATCCCAGGCGGCTGGTGGCTTCCCCAACGGACCGATCAAAGAGGCTGCCTAATTACTGCTTTTGGCTAATTCAGTTCAAATGTCGATGTTCTGCCTAATTGACATATTTTATGAATCAGCTTGAATTTATAATACATTGAACTGTTGAAATGACTCTCTGGAGGATCTTTTTAACCATGCTATCTCTGTGCTGCCATCATCCAAGTGAATGAATGTCTATTAACGAAACACATTCATTCACGTAGACAAAGTACCCCAACCCCCACAACCCCCGCCCCGCCCGTTCGAAAGATAATCCAGATTACCTTGAGCCAAAGGTTATTTTAGTAACGAATGTCACGTGACTGCGGGAGCGGGACTGACGTCGGCTGAAGTTAAAGCGGGGAATTCACTTCTCGGACCGGCCCGCGGGCAAGACTGAAGATATGCCCGGCGGACCTCGCAAGTCGCAAGTCGCAACTAGGTCTGTGCAATATTAGCTAGTGTAGGACGGTCGCAGTCCGTGTGACAGACTTGCCCGTTGCTGGTCAGCGTGATTTCAATTTAACTTCGCAAGCATATGAACTGTTGTGCCTGCGTAGCGACATACATGCTCGTAAAAACTGTCCGAGAGTGTGAAAGGATACCGTCATTTTCAGATTTTTTGAATATTTAACTAATAGTATATTTTGCAACGATTGAATAAAGAGCGGATTTAAAGCGAGGGCCATTATATGAATCAAGAGCAAGCGAAGGATTTTAATGACTGAATCACGACCGTAGGGAGTGATTCATGATGATTGAATCACGAGCGAAGCGAGTGATTCAAGTATTTAAATCCTGAGCGACGCGAGTGATTCAGGCCCTCGATTTAAATCCGTTTTATTCAAGAGTTGCAAACGATACTTTATACCATGACTACGAGAAAAAGAAAGATTTAAGCGATAAAAGATATTCAACGAAACAAAATAAAGTTTTTTTTAATACCTAAGTCTGCTCCACACACACGTGGGTGCGAAGTAGTAAAATCGCTCGGTCACTGCGCCAACAAACTGACGTTAAAATCGGAGCAATGGTTTGAATTAAGGGTAATTTTCATATTAGCAAGGGGGTTGTCCAGCATCGCGGTCGATGTCGAATGTACTAAAGTGTTCTAAATTCAAACACCAAAACAGTGCGTAAAAGACTACTTTTACGCACTGTTTTCCGTGAGTAAAAGTAGCTTTTTCGAGGGGGAATGGTATAAAATAATTTTTGGACGATGTACGTTGTATATTACATAGCTATGTATTTCACTTTATTTCTAGGTAATTTTAGTTTACCTTCTCGTCTACCGTAACCCTGGAACGAAAAAGACTATTAAAGGTTCACTTTGTGTTTCACTCCCTCTCACAAGAGAGGAGGCCTGTGTCCCAGCAGTGGGAACATTATAGGCTGATGATGATCTTGTGTTTCAGGTTGTGGATCTTAGTCAGACGAGTATGACAGTCCCCCGTCCCGCCCAGGAAGGGAGGACTCATTTGATCATTTTACTACGATAAAAAAAACAGATCCCGTCTGCCTTTGAAGCGCAATAAAACGGTCGTAAACTAGCCAGGTAAATAAAACTCGAAACTCAAATAAAACTAATGAGTTTACGCCAATCTTTCATAACTAATATATAACTTTGGAACATTATTACGCAACTAAGTACATAGTTTAGTTAGTTATTTCCTCCGTTTACTTTATAGCCGGGGATTTAATGAACTGTCAGTTGCACGGGATTCAGTTTAGTGCGGGACTCGGAAATATATAGTGTGATCACTTGCGAGACCTTTTAAATTGAGCGGGATTTATTATATTTCGATGGTCACTTCCATTTGATTTGTTCTTAGTTATTTTTTTTTTTATCGTGGTAAAATCATCAAATGAGTTCTCCCAACCCGGGCAGGGCGAGAGGGACTGTCAGACTTGTACTGATCCACGGTGTCCTTCAATAGCGTGGATTTTAGTCAGTACAAGTAGTTAGATATGTTAGGGATTTAGAATTATATCTGATTAGTTTGCAGTCCATCCATAGCAACAGTAAATGTCGGTTCGGTTTGTTTAAGTCGGGAAATGGTTTTAGGCTTTATGTTCTACTAGCTTTTGCCCGCGGCTTCGCTCGCGTAATCAGTCGAAAATCTAAGACGATTTATACAAACTTTCATCCCCTATTTTATCCCCTTAGGGGTGGAATTTATCAAAATCCTTTCTTAGGGGATGCTTACGTCATAGTAGCTTTGTGCATGCAATGTCTCAGCCCCATCGGTTTAAAATGTACTAAGTTTCATACAAACTTTCATCCCCTAATTTAACCCCTTGTTGGTAGAATTGATCAAAATCCTTTCTTATCGGATGCCTACGTCATAGCATTGCAGTGTAGCTGTGCGTTGATAGATCACTGTATCAGTCGGTCATGTTTGACCTTTATATATTTTGGTTTTAAGTACATAAACTATACAAATTAAAGTTTTTTTTTGTTCTTAATTGTTGTGAGAATTCATTGACACCATTTTAATTAAACCGCAACTTAAAGAAGTACATTTATTTATTTATTTAAGGCACATCAACAACACAAACACAAACATGGTTATTTTACATTTTATAGGTCTTATTCTAGTGTTAGTGTCAATAATAGACGTGCACAACATTTACATGAAAAATAAAATCCACATACATAAGATTCTAAATTAAGACAGCAAATTAAACAAGATACAATATCAATAAATTAAATATGGGATGTCAAAAAGTTGAGAAATTAAATTGAGTTCAATAATGCAATAATAATTCAAAATTAATTAATTAATTGGATATAATAATTATATGTACAATGATGATAAAATACATAACAGATAATATAAATCACAAATTACAATTTAATTACGATCAAGTTTCCCTTTCCTTTCCAACAACTTTTGTTTGAACCGAGTGGGGTGGTCATGAAAAATGTCTAGGTCAAGAGTATTACACCAAGTATTATAAGTTGATGGCAGCCTCGCAATTGGGGAATTCAACCCTAGATTCGATTTGTATCGGGGGATACTAAACAAGTTGCTACATTTTCTTCGAGCGTTTATTTTAGGGACGCAAATTGTGACGCGTTCCAAAAGACCTTCACATGACACATGACATCGCATGATTTTATGGAAAAACAGCAAGTCCAGCATACGTCTGCGATGCTGCAGGGTATGAAGTCCGAAACGAGACAGCCTCTCATCGTACGAGCACCTCATTCTGACACCAGGGGTGACAAAAGCCAGATGCCTAGTGAACGACCGTTGAAGAGCTTCGATACGATCGGAGTGAACTGCATAATGTGGGTTCCAGACGACACTGCCGAATTCAAGCACACTCCGAACCAAAGCATTGAATAATGTTATACGAGAGGCAGAATGCCGGAAGTTTTTGGTGTTGCGCTTGATAAAACCCAACATTTTTGCTCCCTTCTTTATTATGCTGCTGTAGTGGGAGATAAAATTTAGTTTGGAGTCAAGAATTACGCCCAAGTCCCTAACTTCCGCTACAACAGCGATTTCGTCATTGTTTATGTGAACGGCTGTTTCGATCACTTTCCTCTTCCGTGTAAAACGAATATGCTGGCATTTTGAGGCATTAAGCTTCATTTTATTGACGCAACACCATGCATATACCCGGTCCAGGTCAGCCTGCATTAAGGACGCGTCATCGACTGAACCGATTTTTAGTGAGATTTTCATATCGTCGGCAAAAAGGGAGCACCGGCAGTGGTGGATTTCGAACACGATGTCGTTAACAAAGAGTACGAACAGTATTGGGCCCAGATGGGACCCCTGTGGTACACCGGATGTGGCAAAGTATTTGTTAGACTCGTATCCAGCCAAGGCTACCACCTGCTCCCGATCTCGGAGATATGATTCAAACCAACTCAGCATCAATCCACAAACACCGAACTGACTTTGTAACTTACTAATCAGGAGTTTGTGGTCAACACAGTCGAAAGCGCTAGCAAAGTCAGTATAAACCGAATCCACCTGCTGGTTCCCATCGATTCCGTCCATGATAGGCGTGATATATGAGACAAGATTGGTAAGAACAGATTTGTTTTCCTGAAAGCCGTGCTGTTCCACCCGTATCAGAGGTTTAGTATGCCTTGTCAGTATTGGACAGACGATGCTTTCAAACACTTTGGAAAAGCACGACAGTATTGAGATTGGTCTATAATTTCTCACGTTATCGTTATCACCCTTCTTTAGCACCGGTACTATCCGGGCTCGCTTCCACGCAGTAGGGAAGGTGCCGCTTGTCAGAGATTTATTGAAAATTAGTTTTAGCGGGTACGACAAAAGCGACGCACATCTTTTGATGAAGAGTGGAGGAATCCCATCAGGTCCTGCTCCTTTATTAGTATCCAACGCCTTCAATTTTAAGATTATGTCCTTTTCAGTTATGCTGAGGTACGTGAGATTGCTATTGTACGAATCTGCGGGACGGCAGGTGCCACAGGGAGAAGATGCTGCAGAGGCCGTAGAGTAAACCGAACTGAAATGTGATGCGAACAAATTGGTAATATCAGGACCACTCGAGCAATGGCTTTCGTTATTGTTGTGCATTACTGAAGGAAACGCGTTTGATGTCGATCTTTTATTTTTAATAAAAGTCCAGAACGTCCTGGGACTCGTTTTGAGGCTATTTTCAATGGTATCCATATAGTGAGCATAACAGTCACGCAACAGTTTATCACATTGTCGTCTGACCGACTCATATTCGAGCTTATCTCGGGGATTATTGTACTTTTTTTTTTTTTTTTTTTTTTTTTTTTTACGTGGTAAAATCATCCAATGAGGCCTCCCACCCCGGGCAGGGCGGGAGGGACTGTCAGACTTGTACTGACTAAAATCCACGGTGTCCTTCAGTAGCCTTGTTTGTGTGCCGGAGTCGCGGTGTACGTATGTCCCGCGACCGGGATTATTGTACTTGCGATATCTATGCCGCAACTTGTCTTTCTCCCTCAAAACACGTATTAGATCACGTGTGAACCAAGCGGGATATCGATCATTGCGAGGTCTGCGTTTAGGTACATGTTCATTAATTATTGAATTTAATTTATTGTAAAAATTGGAGACCATTTGGTCAACGTTTATAGGACCATCAAAATATTCAGACCACTTCACTGCACTTAGTTCGGTAAAGATAGCGCCATAGTTGGCCTTGTAGAAGTTGTGACCAATGCGAGGGGCACATTTAAGTGACGACTGGGGCTTGACTTCAAATATGATTTCGAGCGGTGGATGATAAGGGTCGATTTTACTGATGGCGTCGGCCTTTACAATAATACAGTTTTCATCTGTTAACACTAAGTCCATGATTTTATTTTTTTGATTAGTTATCGAGTTCTTTTGTTGTAACCCTGACAAAGCAATAAAATCAGCAAGAGCGAACCCCAGTCGGCCATTACTACTATCGGCATTAGAGTTAGCGTTGTTGTGGGGAATCATATTATGCGTCAAATTAGATTCAGGGGTCCAACTGATAAAACCCAAGTTGAAATCACCCACAACCACAATTGCATCCACGCAATCGGAAACACTACTAACATTATCTAGAAACCTATTCAAGAGTTCAGGTTTGACTGGAGGAGGCAGGTAGACTACACATATAGCAATTTTTGTACGCTTTTTATTTATAACTACGTCCAATGTGATCCAAATATCCTCACACTCACTTTCCCAGGTGTACATTCGACGTGAAGGAATAAGTTTTGACACGGCTATTAAAACCCCTCCACCGTCAGTTTTTGTACTACATGCAAGGTCACGATCCCTACGGTAAACTAAGTATCGGTTATCTACAACTTCGCTATCGGAAATATTAGAGTTGAGCCAGGTCTCAGTCAGCGCCAAGACAGAGTAGCCGCATTGCAAGATACTGTTGAACACTTCAGTTGTTTTTGTGCGGATACCTCGAACATTTTGGTAATATATGTTAAGTTGGTTGAATTTTAGTCTGATCATCAATGAGCATTGTGACATAATTATAATTATCCTACTTGATTAATGCGAGACTGTCAAAGCTGCGGATATGTATTCCAGGAGTTGATTCGTTTTTTTTGGCATATATCCGACCGTCGCGAACCCAAATGAATTTAAATTGCGCTGCCTTGGCCTTTTGTCTCGTTGCAGCGTGTAGATGTTTATTGTGGGGACTCAAATGTTCGGATACATAAATTGGTTCACGCTTACCACCAAGACCGAGGTGTCGCGTAGAGAGTTTGTCGTCCTTGTGACATTTGTTGTAGTTGGTAACAGCAGCTAGAAGGTGGTCGCGGGTTGCTCGTTTACATAGTTTCACAACTACTGATCTGGGACGATCGCTGTCTTTGTTCAGCTTGGCAACTCTTGTAGCGTGTTGTATATCTTCGTTGTTAATCGGGCATTCAACGATTTTTCCCAATTGAAGGACGACGTTCAGAAGATTTTCAGACCGATGCTCAGGTAGCCCATTGATCTCGACGTTAGTCTCCCTCAGATTTTGCTCAACCGAATTTAGCCTTTCTGAGAGACCATGCACCGTCGACTGAAGATGTATATTTTCTTTTTCGAGTTTTTCTATGATAGACACCTTTTCATCAAGCTTGTTTTTCATATCTTCTAAGAGGGTGTTGTTGAACGACAAGGCAGTGTCAAAACCGGCGATCTTCTCGTTCAGGTTCTTAAGGTAATCGTCAACCATTCTGGTAATTTCAGAGCTGAACGCGGCCTTAATTTCACTTCTAATGGTGTCACGTAGGTCTTCCAGGGATAAGCCGCACTCATTCGTTACGTCACCGGACAGCTTGCGCTTGAACCTCTTACTGCTGCGATTTGTAGCGCTGCCGGTGTTCGCGTCAGGCTCTGGGTCATCGTGCTCAGGGCGACTATGTTGGTTGTCAGGGGACGACATGATAGATAACGTGCAAACAAATAAATGTCTAAAAACTTGTTATGCACTTAATTCGGTACTGGAACGTTGTAATTTTCGTATCTCCTCAAGTGACAACTAGTAAACAACAATTATAAAATCCAAAAAGAATCTTCCCAGCCTGGATTCGATCCCACACCACTTGTCACGGTGAGCGTCGGTCGTTGCCGCGAGGCCAGCTGTCGCTCATGTAAGTACAGTGAAATAGGCGATTCGTTGATATCTCAAAGATTGAGTACTATTTTATCAAACGATTTGTATAGTTCAAAGGTCAGTTTTCGAATCAAAGCATACGTGACGAATGTGAATTTTTTAACGGTTTGTTTTTGTGTAATATTTGAAAATTCACTCACTGAGCTTCACAGAATCCTTATATTTTTTATGTAGCCTCTTTCACTAGTTAACCGATGCACTTAGGTATCACTTTTCTTCCAAAAACTTCACTGACTTAGTTGATATGGCTCCACTATTTACTGTTTATTTCTTCATGAAAACTTGATCGTTTCATATCACCAACATTACATGTCGTGAGTTACTTATTTGTCGACGAGATTCCAAGTTAAAATTGTAGAATAAGTTACTTTTGCTATTTTTAAAATAATTTTGTTACGGAGTCGATGTTTACCGTGGCAACAACGCCATCTGTCATACTCTGTTCTTATCTATACATATAATAAAACTGTAGAAAAATTGTTTTTGTACATCAAAAACAATCCAAAAAAAATAGCTAGGGTGTTAAAGGACAACCAATAGGACCCATTTCTAGCATTTTTAGAATTTTTGTCTGTTTGTCTGTTTGTCTGTTTGTATGTTTATATGTCCGGCCATCACGTAAAAAGTACGAAATCAATGTAAATAACTTATATACACAACGATTTAGCGTAACTTGAGGTAACATTTAGTTTTTGTTTCATTGCAATCGGTTCAGTCTACCAAAAGTTATTCGAATTTAAAGTGTTTCAGAAGTAAAATTACGATCAGTTCACACCAAGACGCGTAGTTCAGTAGCGCGATCTAGCTTCGAATAGAAAAACTACTTTTTCAATAATTCATCTAATGATGATGATAGGACGGGACAGGTCGAGACAGGACGGGACAGGATGCGACAGGACGGGACAGGATGGGACAGTATGGGACAGGATGGGATAGGATGGGACAGGATGGGACGTGATGGGATACAGTGGTAGTGAATAGTATAGAATCATTTATTCACGCGAAAAAAAATGATAGAAGCTTGAACTTGAAATCCTATTAACGATATTTTTTAATCAATTACATTCTGTTGTTCCTAAGCAGTTAGGAACAACAGAGGGCGTTTATACCAATTACGTCAAATATTGTACTAAAATTCTAAATACAGGGTTTATTTATGTACGTACGCTCCAGAATGATGGTTCACAGCAAATGTTGTTAATAAAGAAGAACTAGCTTATATGAAGTACCTAATAATATAATATTTTTGTGTCGGTTGGAGGATTCAACAGCGCTTCGCACAAAAAAATACATTGGTAAGTTCCGACATCCACGCGAACGAAGTCGCGGGCACAGCTAGTTTATAAGTAAAATAACTGTCTTCATTTTGACTTTAATTTATATCAACTACCTACTGGTATATATTAACACACACATTATTCAGTACTACTACATACACTTTCATCATAATATCTTCCTATGTATACATATATATGTGTATAATGAACCTTCACATAAGCATGTTTACCTACGCACGACAGATCAAACTAATTTCATTAGATCCAAATAAGTCAATTTATTAATACAGTTTATTTAGAAAACATACATAAACTCACGCCATCTTCCCATGGGGGTTGGCAGAAACCACAGAGCGACACCCGCCACGTTCATTAATATTTGTTTTTTTTTTTTGTTCAGCCTACATTGTCCCACTGCTGGGCAAAGGCCTCCCCCAAGTCTTTCCAAGAGTCCTTGTCCAGCGCCACAAAAAAAAAAAATTAAACATTATAAAATCATTTATTATCTGTATTTTCCTCTTGATTATTTATTTACCACATTTAATAGCTGGTCATACGAACATCGCCATACAGACTATTTGTATCTATTCTCAACACTAACTTTTTCACTATACAATGATATATATTTTGAGAACACAACTAGATCTCAAATATTTCATAATTCAATGAATCAAAACATCAATCACGTTACCAGCTATTGGCCACGTCTCCAACTTTCAGAGTTTTCAGCCCGAGGCTTGAGCACCGTCATTAAAATGAGTTAGATATTGTTGTGTATCTTCTCAACTGTCCCCTGAAGCCTCGTCTTACACCGGCACAATGTATCCTAATTCCTTTTTTATTAAATTCTCAAGTATTTCGCGACAACGATAATGTTTCCCGAACTTTTGCAATAAGAATTCAATTACTTCCTAGCGAGACTTGAGTCAAAAATTCATAACTCATATTGTAATAATAGATAAATAATATGTATCTATACTAATATTATAAAGCTGAAGAGTTTGTTTGTTTGTTTGTTTGTTTGTTTGTTTGTTTGTTTGTTTGTTTGTTTGTTTGAACGCGCTAATCTCAGGATCTACTGGTTGGAATTGAAAAAATCTTTTTGTGTTGGATAGTCCATTTATCGAGGAAGGCTATAGGCTATATAACATCACGCTATCACCTATAGGAGCGGAGCAGTAATGAGAAATGTTTCAAAATCGGGAAAATGTATTCCTTTTTTAGAGCTTCCGTTGCGTGCGCTGCGTAAACGGTTAGAGTTTCGCAAAAATTATGTACTACGGAATTATTCCTCATAAAAATTACTAAAATAAAGTCCGCGAGGGCATATATTTATCTTTAAAGGTTAAGTCACTATAACCTTTTTTATGGAAACCAAATTTGTTTTTAAGTAATGCATTATTTGCGAAGGTGTTTTCATTAACATAATATTGATCTTTATCCATATAAATACGTTAATCATCACAAGCATTTCATTTTGAACGAAATTGCCCTTTACATCATTTGATTTCAATGAATATCTTAGGAGATATCACAGTTTCAAAATAATACCGCGACAAAATAATGACGGGCTGGGTAATATGTCACAATTGCGTCTATAAAATGCCTCTTTAGGCCGGTCAATATCGACATCCAACATTGCAAACGCGCAATGTAACTACCATTTTGTTATAATTTGCAACCCTGAAAACCCTGTGCTGACAATTTAGTATGTTTTTGCGTGTGTATCTCATGAACCGTGATAGCTATAGATTTGAAATTTTCACAGGTGATGTACTTCTGTTGCTGCTATATATAACATACTAAAAGCCAGAATACAATAAATATTACGGGGGGCTCTCATTGGTCGCGGGACTTATTTCATTACCGTGACCCCGGAACATAAAGGGCTATTGAAGGACACCATGGATTTTAGTCAGTACAAGTCTGACAGTCCCTCCCAGCCCGGGGTGGGAGGACTCATGTCATGATTTTACCACGTAAAAAAAGGGGCCCCCCATTTTTTTTACGTCCCTTACAAAAAACGTGATTTTGTTGCTGGTTTTTGTAGATGCTATGAAGTAATGTAATGTTTCGGAGGCTGTTTTTCACGAAACGTGATAGTTAGATAGTTTAAATTTTCACGGATGATGTGTGTCTATTGCCGCTATAACAACAACCTAAAGAATCGTAGTTACATGCGCGTTTGCAATGTTTGGTTTTTTATGTGGATATTGACCGGCCTACTTTGAGGATCGTTTGGAAAGGCTACGGGCTGCGTCCTCACCTTCAGTCTGACGCAGTCCTACCGGTTTTCGTTTCGGGAGGTACCTCAAGATTCAGTGGCATGTAAGGGGAATGAATGAAGACATCGTCTACCTCTCACCCCAGCCACAACTGAAGATGCCCACGACGTCGGAAATCGCGCTCTTCAAGGGAACTGATGGAGACGGGACCATAGGACCAAACGCCTAACATGACGCGGGTGAAACCGCGGGCAGAAGCTAGTAATTTATAAAGCTGAAGAGTTTGGTTGAATCGAGGAACCGCTGCCTGGTTCGAATTGAATGTATAACTAGTCTATTATCGAGGATGCCGTTTTTTTTTTTACGTGGTAAAATCATCAAATGAGACCCCCACCCCGGGCAGGGCGAGCGGTACTGTCAGACTTGTACCTACTGACTAAAATCCACGGTGTCCTTCAATAGCCCTTTATGTTCCGGGGTCACGGTGATGGTATAAGACCCGCGACCCCGGCAGGCTTTAGCCCTCTGAGAGGGGGCCTCGTCATTATGCTGACGCTCTTTGAGGCGCGCGTGGAACACGACGCGCCGTCGACCCGGGGAGGATGCCTAGTATAGGATCTATAACATCACACTAATAGATCCGGGTAGCAGGTTGAAACAGCGGGGAACAGCTAGTTTTTAAATTATCTTTTGCTATAAATATTATTATTATGCCACTATGTCAAGCTATATTATTGTAAATTAACACTCATTCGCTTCATTCTTGCTGCTGTTGCTAATGGACAAATTGATTAATTGGACATCGTCGTCATAGTTATCATCTAACTAAATCCACTGTAAGGCTGATGTCTCCTATATATGTCAAACATAATTGGACCGAATATCAATGCAGAGCATCTTCGTGCGTGAACTGCAGTGGCTAACCTGCAAATCTCTCCACCGCGGAGCTCCTAAAGATATGCACCAACTCCCTTTGTGCTCGTCCTGCCAACCATCTGCACCTTCCAGGATTTGAAAGAGATGAACCACAGAACTCACTATTAGCCAATTATAAAATATAGCCGGCACATCTCTAATAATATCATCCGGCCGCCGTATTTTAATGTAAATAACGCCAAGCAAGGGTTTCACTTCAATATTTGTTGGTAACTTTTTCCATTCCGGTATAATTCGGCTGATGAGCTTAGCTCAACTTGTTACAAATCCTTTTATGTTTGGTGCAAGAGACTGTCGGCTGGCGTTTTTTATTCGTTTTTCATAATGGGCGTATTTGTTTTTTAAGTTGGTTCATGCTGCTTCCCGCAACAAGACAAGATGATGTCTGAGCCAGGACTATTAATAATCTTACAGATTAAATGTAGTAATTTTTCTTGGGTTTTCAGTGTACTTACCTATATGCAATTAAAGGGAAAGTGTGGCTATAATAGAGTCTCACTGCAACATTATCACAACAACTAACAAACCAGTGTTTATAATAAAATATTGATTTTATTTAAAAACAATCAAGTCCTTTCGAATCTTCCTGCGCAGCATTGTTGCGGGAGATTAAAACATTCATTGATCACTTTGGTCCGCTGATAGTCATGCAGTAAGGCAGTAATGTCCCCTCCATGTTTGTTTGTCATTTCTTCTTCACCTTTCTTCTTTTTTCCACGTAAGAGACAGTTGTTTCGTGATCAATGTTATTCTATTTCAGGTCTACCTTGTGGACCAGAAGTGACCTTAAAAGGATCCCTTTTATCTCTCTGTTGATCTAAACTCCCAGCATTACAGATCCCTTGTTCCACAAAAACATTGCCTCAAGCAACATTGGAAACGTACAACAATAAACAACCAACAGTTGGTTGAACAGACAACAGAACAAAACAGAAACAACAACACTTGGTTTGCGGCATCCGTCGCCATACCTAGCTAACAGAATAATAGATTTAGGATAAATAAAACAATCATTGGCATTTCAACAAACGGTGTAATGAATACCAGTGAGGACACTGTAGGGTTAGCGAATAAGGACCTTCGACTTCGGTATCCAAGCGACTATCGGAATACAAACCATAGAGGTTCGGACACAGGCACGCTTCAATGTATACCAATATCGTAAAGTATCGGAGACTTGCGTCGCCTAGTGTACGAAGGGGCTTAGTGAAATTAATTATAATTATCAGCAATTTCGTTGACTAGTTTGTCTTTGTTATCAATCTCCTACAATATTGCACATGACTGAACATAATGTCTCTAACTAATCAATTAGGATTAAGGCAGGGTAGTTAAATTAAGTCGTATGTAATTACAGAGAAACGTGAGAACGTCACTGAGAAATTCCTGATAGCAAACCAGTAAGACTTCTCCCGAGCTTATTGTAACAATGTTCATAATATCTTCCAGTATACCTATCCATTAGTCAACGTCTTCTATTATACTTTGGCATCACATGTCGCATATATTCGAATATATTTTATTAGTAGAGAATTGTTACGATCGTACAGGTCGCAGTGACACACTCATTGACAACAGTGACACGCTGTGTCCTACGATGTCAATGCGCACACCCTGTGCTGACAACCTTTGTATATTCGCGTGATGAAGAGGAGTCCTCCCACTTATGACGGGTGAATCGTATCGAACATTACATTGTGCCAGGCTACTCGTTGCTGATAAATTGTACTTTATTACTGACGTGAACGTCACGTAGCGTCGACGTCAACGACGAGTCTACTTTGATCCTCTACTATTGATTACACTTTATTAAAAAAAGACAAATCTACCTTGAATCGTGGTTGGTATCTTTGTGTTTAAACCTCGTACATCTGGTACTTATATATTCCGCTGGTTTCGAAAATTTAGGCTAAGCAAATTAGACTTTGGTTTTAATGTTGTTTATTTTAATAAAAAAAAAACCTATTGTTTAAAACCTTTTGAGCACTAGTGAAGCCTAGACTAGACAGATGGTCGCAAGATTAACGAATTACCGTGTTTAGTCGAACAGATTTCAGTCAGTACAAGTCTAACAGTCTCTCATGCCTTGCCTTGGGAGGGGGAGGACTCGTTTCATGATTTTACGACGCTAAAATATATTAAACAGATCCAGAAGACATCTCCGTAAATCTCGTTGAAGATGATGAGAAGAGCTTGAATGAACCGGCAACCCATAAGCCTTTTAAATGACTGTTAGTAGTGGGAAAGAATTCTACCAAGCAATATGAGTCCCATTAAACATAGATCAATGAGGTCAGTGTGTAGTTATATAAAACATTTGACGACCCACCTCCGTTATCCCACACTGCGACCTCGCAAAACGCTTCGTTTCAAATTGAACGCAAATCGCCATTTATATTTTCTGGTAAATAACGCTGAAATGGAATTGGTTGGTAAACCAAAAGGGCAAATGTTTCCATATAAATTTTTAACGCAAATGTTAGCAACATTAAAACTCGCTGTGGCGTACAAATTGTAATTAAAGCTCGGGAATTACTGATACAAATTCACAATATTCTCACGCTCCAGTAGTTCCAACTTAAAATTAGAATAATGTTGTTATTGTTTGATTAGCAAATCAACTGTACACAAATCAGGGTTACTGCGATCGTTTATCTACGATACGAACAAACAGCTTTGGAATGTTTCATAGTAGTCGTCAACTCATCACGCTTGTTCACAAGCAAAACCATACACATAAAATTGGCTATCATGACCGATATAAAATGAATCGTATGATTACTATCAGTAAACCGCGAATCACGAGTACGTCCGTAATTACGTCCTGTGCTCCTAAATCCGAATCCGGTACAATTACAAAGTGCTGTCGTTTGCAATTCGTTGTTCTAATGAATAATAAATGAAGCTTGTTCGTGATTCCATATAATTAGCGCTTTGATCTGTAAACAGCGCTGGACATCGCATAAAGTCCGACTGTCAAACGGTGCCCATCATCGGCTCACATGAACCTGCCATAGCCTGCCACGACCTGCATGTCACAGTCTGCCAGGACCTGCCACAGCCTGCCAGGACATGCCACGGTCTGCCACGACCTGCCACAGTCTGCCAAGACCTGCCACTGCCTGCCACGACCTGCCACAGTATGCCAAGACCTGCCACAGCTTACTGTGACCGAACACAAAAACTTAACTTATCATGATAAGCTTTCGGAAGCGGCACTTGATTCTGACCGTGAAGTTTTTAATAATTTTGTGCAGTATTTCAAATAATAAAATTAAAATACTTACTTGAATCTGAAACTTTCAATATTTTTTCTAAAAACTCCGAGTGTGTGAAACAATAAAATTGTACAAAATTAATATTTTGTGTTTTGTCTAATATCTTACCGCAGGCAACTTAAAAATAAAAATAACTGGGCTTTGCTTAATAGTTTATATTTCATGTTGGAATTCAGAGTGAGCTAGGCTGAAGCACCTAAACTTGAGCAAATTAGACGACGATGATGTGATGTGGCATGATCTCTGTCACAAATCTCGAAATCTTTAAATATATTATTTATATCAAAGTCGCTTCCACAGAACACTTCATTCCCCACGAACTTCGCCGCTCAAGCCAACAGAATTCCATAAAGTTGTGGCGGAATTATTCACATTCTTTGTATATAATCATAATATTTTGCTGCCAGTTAATTACAACCCTTTGTGTTAAATAAAGTGATGTAATTATTTGTAACAGCACGCACCTACCCACGGGTCAGCCCACGTGAATTACTTTTTAATATCCGGGACGAAGGTGCCCTTTGTCCTTTTCGTGGTTTCAAATTACCTCTTTGTAACATTCCACGAAAATTGGCTCCGGGCAGTCCGACCTTAGACGTAACAGATTGACTGAACAGATACTACAAATATATTCTGACTCGTCTTAATACATCAAGTATCACTACTAGGAGTACTTATTAACACGTTAGTAAAGTCATCCCACTGAAAATAAACAGATCACTTCAAATGAGCCGGGGCAAACTGTACTCGGTCCATTTACATAAAAGATTTTCGAAACAGCCCAAGAAGTAGCTAAACTTCAGAATTCAAGCAAAATCCGAAGCACTCAGTTAAAGCGACGTTTGTACCCGAAAACTTAGCCCTACTAAACTTGAGCCAGGTACGGGAAAGGGCAAGTCGCGGCAAGTTTTAAGTTCCACGACAAAGATATTATACCTCCAAGTTGACGCGCTAACGATCTGGTTGCACGCGCACTGCCGAACTTCACAACTTTTGTGGTCAAATGTACAAGCAATTAAAAGTATAACAGAAAAATCCCTCACGAAAAAACGCTGAGAGGAAAATGGGGTTTCAAAAGTTATTTTTAGCGCTGGGTAATAGGTTCTTATCTCATTTTGACGTGGCAATATAACTTGAGAACCCACAAGGTGTACGCGCATTATATATCACACGCATCTGACTCGGTAAAGTGGGCTTATAAAAGTTGAGTCCAATGTAAATGTGATGACAATCAGTCGGTAAGGTCGCGCGAGCTGTGCCGCGCGGCTGAATTCGTAAAAATGCTAAATTCATTCCCTTTACTGAATAGGGACCCTTCCCAGGCTCCTAAAATATCAAAACTAAGTTAGGTCGCAGAAATAAGATGAAGATTTATTCAACCGCACCTTGTCCTACAGCTTCCATACGAATGTTTTTCAAAACACGAATTAGATAGATAATAAGCTTGACATTACAAATTCACACAGAATACTGTAATTCCAAATTTAAAGATTTTACTGAAAGACTTATTTTCTGTGCGCCAGGATAAAGAGATACCTTCAGTTCAATAAACTTATTTCAGCTCGCAGCAGATAGCGTAACAAGAAGTGGCTCAGTGGGCAATCAAATGAAACCCCGCGCTGGCGCCGCGATGGTCGGCTACCACGCGAACTTTATTGCAATCACTGCTAAGTTCTGCGATGCTAAGTGCTACTACAGTGCACTCGATGCAAGTGGCTCAACTTTTACTTCAACCCAAGTAGAACCATCTTAAGTTCGCGTTTTATAAAGAGAAAAGCTCACAACCCTCCGTTACTTTTGTTTATTGTGTGCTACTAACACAGATATTGACGTTTTTTGATTTGGAAAGTTAATGACTGTGCATAGGTTGCCTGAAGTTATGGTCAATGTCAACTCTCTGTAACGTCTCACAAGACTCAGTTGAAGTCAGCGTCAGCCACCTTGTGGCCTGTCTTCATTTTGCACTAAGCTATTCGGCACTGCCGTGGGGCACACGGTACCATTCATCATTCATCTTGAGGTGGTACATTATGAGAGAACGATGTAGCAACTTAGTTCTCAGAAATGTTTTATGGGCGATGGTTATCTTTCTCTTGTCAATGTTGATTTGTCTATTGAGACTATTTGTTCATCATTTGGACACCATACTAACGCAACTAAACTACTGGAGACATATTATTTCGCATAAACTAATATTAAATACAAAGCCCCAAAGAATCGATCACCATTAAACAGTAGTGCAGTGAACTACATAATATAACAGACAGCCTCCGGACGTTCACGGTCTAGTGATGCATCGGTTTCAAATATTATCAACTTAATACTAAATTATAATTATTTAGTATAAGTTTACGTTTCTGGATTTTATTTCAGAGCAACTGTAACTGATGAGATTCATGAGAAAATCTGTACATTCCCTCCATCTAATATGTGTCACAGTTCAAATTACGCCGGTGTTCTTGCGCAGAGCCTGCGAGCCTAGCGCCCATGTTTTTCAGATACAATTTCTTAATATTACTCTGACCTTACCTTTCGTAGCAATTACAGGCTACGGAATGACCTCCCAAATAAAAAACATTTAGACAAAGAGCGCTCAGCTGTGATTTAGGGCAGCCCTGGCTTTCACTGGTCTTAAGTCTGGCAATAAATAACTATTTCGCAAACAATTTGCGGAGAATTTAATATGGTAACCTACTGCTCGGAATAATAACCGACTTGTTAGCTTAATAATAAGCTTATTGGCTTTCCATCTAAATTGTAGATTTATTACCGTTCTCGGAAATGAAGAGCAGACTGATCATTGGAGAAAAGCGACGTGCGATGTGATCTTACAAGATAAAACGTTACTTTCTATTTCTATGTCTTATGAGAAACTGTTGTTCCGAACATGCCACCTGCTGCCGTTCCCTCGTCAAAGTCAAAGACCACAGCTTTACGAACTGACTCCAACTTACCGACAGTAACTTAAACTATGAATATTTCATGATCTCCTGCCGCCACCGCCGCCGCCGCCGCCGCCGCCGCGCCGCCGCCGTCGTCGTCTCACGGTATGCTAATTGTCGCTTTGATACAAAGGTGTTAGTGTTTAGCAGTCCTTTTCTTTGGCAACTAAGTGGCTGATGTTTGAGGAGCAGTTGTGACTTGTTTGTTGTTTCTTAAGTTTAGGATTACAGTTGCTAATGGTATTTAGCCTAAAGAGACAACTTCCAAGTTTTGTCAAGCATTTTATATCAATAAGTATTACAACCGACTACTCTACAAACATTAAGCAAAATGTATAACATTATTATTTTGATTGCACTTATTACGAATACATATAATATTCCTAAGCGCTGGAATACAAACTCATACTCAACATAAACCTGAAGTCAAACATATAGCCTAATATTCCTTGAAACAGAACTATTTCGTATGAACAACATCGTAATACTGCTGAGACGATGGAACCAATACCAGGAGCACATGCAAACGCAGGAGTTTGCGTATTACCTACTTGTAGTAATACCGAAACTTTGAGCGGGTCAATGTTGGTGTAGTTGCTTTCCAATATGATGCCATACCTTCGATACATACTTTGTACTACTTCTAGGTGTTTATGTAATCCTGGTAAGATTAGAATGTATAATAGTTATGATGTAATAATAATTAGAACCTAGAAGATTCTAACCTAAATACAAAGATTTGACCTAGGATGAAGGATGAAGTAAGCTCACCCAGAAGGAACTGTGACTTGTGCAACGACAGAACTCAATAAAACCTGTTTGTCACCAGACTACGGTTGTGAGTCAGACGACTCTGGTTGGGTCTACCCTTGCGAATAGGTAACCACCGTCACTGCAAGTTACAGGTAGCAGGTGGTGCTTTTGCCCCGATTGTAGCGCTTGGAGGCAAATTCCACTCATTCCAAACGCAAAAAATATTTTCCAAAATATATTTATAAAAATGTTTAGTAATCTAACATAATCCTAAGTTCAGCCTGTTTTCAGCATTTATTATGTTAGCCGGCAGAACAAAGGCCTAAATTATGAGCCGCCTCTAGGCTTTAATGTAAGCCGGGCTCTCGGGAAGCCTGTTGGACAAGCTACCCTCCACTGCTAATAAAACTCGTTACTTTGTCATACACTGTCTATGAGGACACTTCATTATTTGTTAGCTCTTTATTAAAACTGGTGCGACGACCTTTTATGTACTAGTTTGAAGTTAAAAGTCAGTATAATTTTGAAACACAAGGCTTTTGCCCGAGACAATACAACAGACAGCATTATTATAATTTGCTAGTTTCAGGTTTATTCTCTGTCTCATTAAAGAAGTGATTCCTTAACCGGGAGCTAAGTAACCTTACTTTATATGTAGAATTAGGGTACTTAACAATCGTCTAAGTCAAGTTACCAAAACGCAAAATTTACCACGATGAACAATCAATTGTTCGTAAAGTATTTGAGCTTTGGTGCCACAATTACAGAGCAATGATAGCGGTCGGCCTGCGTCTGTCTGTGTGTCTGTCTGTGTGGCAGACTGACACAATTTCCTGTAATTAACGAGATTGGACTGCGAGATTAGATGCGGAATAAGACGCAGCTTCCCAGCTCTCTACTTTGCGGAGGCCGGGGAAATACTTTTTAATATTTCCAACTGACCAGTAGATATTTATATGTTAACTGATTTAACGATTCTTCTCTATGCAACGGGTTCAAGCCTTATTTAAGTTGTTGAACGTATACTACCTACGCAAAACTATTTTGCTCCAACTCCGCTCTAAAGGCCCGTTCACGATCTTGCCGCTGCGAGCGGTGACTTAGCTCGGGGCGGCGAGCCGTTAGATCTAGATGAATAGAAATGTTTGAAACACTACGAGACCCCGCCAGTGGCGAGTTTTCACGCAGGTTTCTCTGAACAAATCGCGCGCTGTTAAACGGTGCGCGCTGTTTGGAGCGGAGCGATCACAATCACCGCACAGTGTTCATTGCTTAGACCAAAGCAAGACGTGAACAGGCCGTAACTAATATCCAAAATGAGGAGATCCATACATAATTATATACCTACCAATACTCTTTGGTGACTGGTCAATCACAAAAAGTGACATTGTCACAGAGAATTTAGATGAATCATTGACAGTAACATGTTACAGACGAACGGGAACTAAATATTTTTTTAAATATTTACATCAATGTTGATTAACATTGAATAATTAATGACTGGACTTCGTTTTAGATAATATATTTGAGTGTGAATAAAGTACTATAATTGAATAACAGTGTCAAACAAACTAGTGATGTGGTTTGCAACGTACATATTTCATTCGTTGTGCAACTATGTGTGCGGCTCCCAGTTGTGTGACGTGGTGCTGGGCTGTCCGTGGGCCGGCCGGTGCCTGGCCTACTGCTGCTGCGCCATGGTCGGCGTGAACCTGATGTTCAACTCGCTTCCCGTCATCACCTGCTACCGGCTCGTGCGCGCTATGAGCCGGGCCAATGATACGCTCTGATTACTAACACGAAGGTGACCACGATTTTACAAGGAACTGTCTAACTAAGGAGTTACCGTAAAGTACGATTTTTAATTGTAGTCAGTAAAATGACAAGTGCAACTGTCACTGATACAAAAAAGGGTGACCCGCTACAATAGTGATGTTCGGCAATCAATAGACTTAGACCTTTTGAGTCATGCTTTATTTTATTGTCAAAGCGTTTTTATTGTAAATATGTAATACATAACGTATTAAATAATACGATTTTAGAAATATGGACCTTATATACCAGTATATTAAAATTTCTCACTACGAAATTATTACAAAAGCTGGGAGAAAAATGTATAGAGATTCAGAGGAATTAATACTAAGTAAGTCGTGAATATTCAAGTAACTTTATATGTTTTTATTCATTACGGTTGTCATTGATTCCGAGTTCCGACTCCGATTCTGAATCGGTATATTCAGAATCGGAATCAGTTACATTTATAATGAATGAATCCACATATTCATCTATGATGTGGTCGAGTTGACACATTTTGTCTTCGACTTTTATGGCTTGGTTGATGCACTTTCTCCAATTTTCAGGCGTCACTTCTTTCAGGCCTTCTTCAAATAATTGTTTTACGTCTTTTATTTTAAAAGTTTTATTGTTCCTGGCGACGTACCCCTTTGCTTGAGCCCAAACTAACTCTATTGGGTTGAGCTCACAGTGATAAGGAGGCAGACGCAGGATTGTGACAGCGTATTCAGCAGCCAACTCTTCCACAGCATAGCGTTCGTATTTAGATTTTTGTAATTTTACTATTTCTATTAACTCAACCTTTATCATTGTAGGTTGATATTGAATTTGTTTTTCATCCAACCACTGAATAATATCAGCCTTCCGCCAGTTTGAAGTAGGGATACGCACAACTTTTCTTGAATGGTACGGTGCTTTATTTAAAACCAACACCGCATTTGGCTTTAAATTTGGCAAAATGCTTTTAAGCCATTCCTCAAAACACTTCGAGTTCATTCCTTCATGATAGTCCATACTATTTTTCTTCGATTCAAACATAAGTAAACCGGCTTCTACAAAATCTTCATCACTGCCTATATGTGAATGTGTAATGTGTGTATATGAAATTATTAGGCGATAAATGGACATAATATGTCTTCTTCGATAAATGGACTATCCAACACAAAAATATTTTTTCATTTCTAAACAGTAGTTTCTGAGATTAGCGCGTTCAAACAAACAAAGAATCAAACTCTTCAGCTTTATAATATTAGTATAGATTTAATTACCTACCGATAACGGTTTTTTCTTAAAATGTTATGAAAAATATTTAGTTTTAATTCCGCGACAAAAATCCAGGCTTGTTGCAGGATGCAATCCCACCCTATGCAGTCATGCATATGCACATGCAGCAAAGGACCCACCCTCCCGCC